>JAREYC010000010.1:37827500-39135000 GCA_030015325.1 Cryptoblepharus egeriae | reverse complement strand
GAAAACTGCTTTTTTTACTGTTGTAGAGATGCAGTCATTCAAGTAGTCATTCCGTTCTTCAGCTGGGCCAGGCAAAAGCAGGGAGTCCTTTGCATTTCTAACAGCCTCTCTACAAGCTGTTTCTGAACAATTGTGAAGGGACACACTTTTAAACTGCTTTGATTTAAAACAATTTTCCTTGTATTGGCAGAGAGTCTTAACATCAAACTCCTGGAGATATTGAGATAGACTTAGGGTGCAATCCAGAGTAACTATGTGGAGTCCTTGCTCTGGTGTAAGAACAATTTACTCTGGATTGCATTTTGAATTTCCCATAGGTTTTCACTAGGTGGTGCAGTAACTACGGGTACACGTAAAGTCTCTTACGTGCTCCCGTAGTTACTCTGGATTGTAGGGTAATCCCATTAGGAACAATGGAAGGGCAAGAGATGTAGAAGCTGGGTTTTAAATCTATATTTTTTAATATCCACAAAGGTTTTTATCTATGGCAGGTTCTGGAACAAAACTCGAGTGGATAACAAGGGTCAACTGTATAGGATCCTGCAGTCAGAACATGGGCTGTTATTGTTGTCAGTTGTTTTCAATTGTGCACAATAACCAGACATTTTAAGGCAACAACAAGAAGAATGATTTCTGTGACTCGGAATACATCACGAATTCTGGTGAAGTTAAGTAATGTATCACTGCCTGACAACAGACGTACCTGCAAAAAACAAAAACAGGAAAAAAGCAGGACAACCAACCCTTAGAGGAGTGTAGGTCTCACCAAGCAAAGCCACACAGCTCATGCCTACTAAAAATTTTATGAGAAAGCCTCTTTACATACGTTTGGCGATAAAGGCAGAAACGTCCTGTTCAGCCAGAAGGCTTATTAAAATAATCGGAAAATAAATTATGCAGCTTTATGGTATTTTGAGGCTGATTTACGATAACCAAGCTGTACGCGTGCAGACGCATTCATGGATAATTCAAACTGATCCACTTTTGGTGAACATCAAACATTTGTAGTCTGCACGTTGAATAATCAAATTGATGGCTGCTATCAAATTACGTTTTAGGTATCAACTGGAATTAAAAAAAAACCACACACACCAAAAGAAACATTGGCATATAACTTCATCTCACCTGCCCCAACTCTGCCTTTCACATTATCATATGCCACATGGCGAAGGCAACATAGCATGCTTAACATAAATTAAGTGAGCTGTGATAGTCCAGAAATATATGATGGCCACATCATATATTTCAAGGGCACTCAAGGCCCTTTCTAGGAGATTGTTACGCTTTACACATTCCAAATACTGTATGTCACACAAGGAATCTATGATGGGGATATATTAGGTGCCAATGGAAGTTTCCTTTTTTGGTCTAACAGCAGGTTTGGGGTGATCTTCATTAGAAGGATGCCGCCATGCTGCTGTGCGTATTTATTTATTTATTTACCCTACAACCCAGAGTAACTACAGGAGCACATGGGAGACGTTTACATCGAAGTAGTTATGTCACCACTTAGTGAAAACCTATGGGAAATTCATATCGCAAGCCAGAGTAAATTGTTCTTATGTCGGAGCAAGGACTCCCCGTAGTTACTCTGGATTGTGCCCCTCTTTATTTATTTATTTATTTATTTATTCATTCATTCATTCATTCATATCCCCCATTTCTTCCTAAGGAAGGATACCCAAGGTGGCTCAACATGTTTGATTGCTGGCCCCAAACACAGTTGCTATTTAAAAGTAAAACCTATAGAGGGTAAAGACATGCTGAACATAAAGGCAGTGGAGTAGCAAAAGGGAGCGGGGGGAATACACTGCCCCCTGCAATGTACCACGTCTTGTAATTGACATGGCACTATATCTTGTGTGGGTACCAACTTGCATCCAAATGGTGGACCCATGGCAAAAAAAGAGTGAACCTCTGAAGCTCAGGCCTCCCCACTACACAAATGCAGAGTACAATCCTCACCACGTCTACTCAGAAGTGAACCCCGTTGTGTTCAGTGGATCTTCTTCCCAGGAAAGTGTCCTTAGGATTGCAGCTGCAGTCTATTTAGGGATTTTTCACACCAGCGTTTATAATAATTTAACACAACCAATTGAGGAAAATAAAAGTGAAGAGATGGACATTTTCCTCCCATTGTCCTTTTAGGGGGGAAGGCAGAGAACCTTCTGTAATTGTCATATAATTTCCAGGTCTGTTTCTTTTGAAAAGCCTGAACTTTCAATAATTGTCTCTTAAGTATTCGGAAACCTTTCCCTGACCTTTTGTCCAGAAGAGCAGTAATGAAACATATCATACATGGTCACTTGCAGTCAAGTCCCACTTCTGCTATTTTTAGAACTTGGTTTGCTTGCTCTTGAGAAGACGGAGAGCTTTCTTTAGAGCTCTTTTCTCATGATTGCCTGCCAGTAAGGACAAAAACATGGTTGGGGAGTGAGGGTGTCCCAGAAGAACTTATCCCATGCTGATGTGCTTCTGATGCCCCATCCCTGCATGTGTACAGTGTTTATCTGAATAGGCAGATCCCATATTCAGCGATTCTCCCCATGATCAACCAGCTGTGCCAACTGCTCTTCTCACATCACCTAGATATCTGGGAAGAGTAGACCTGGGAGCTTCTGAGCCTCAAAAGAGGACTTGGGGATGACCATAGAATCATAGAATCATGGAGTTGGATTCAATGTCATCTAGTCCAACCCCTGACCAGGCACCACTGGGTCAGTCGGTCTTGGTTACATGGGTGGGGTTCATATCAAAACTCCAAATCCACCCCAATCTAATGTGGGTAAGGTGCTTGTCACAACTCCAAATCCCTGAAGCAACTACTTCAATCAATTTATTGGACCACCAATCCAACCCCATATCCCATCCTCTGACTTGCTTTAAACCGATGCCAGTCTGGCTCATTACTGTATTTTTATCAACAATGTATAAATACATAGTGGAGATAAATGTATAAATACATAGATAAATTTAAATACACAAATACATACATGCATACATTCATATTTATACTATACATATATATAGTATAAATACAATGTATAAATACATAGTGGGGTGGGGTTTAAATACGTAGTGGAGACAGGCATGGTATAGACAAATGTTGTCTATGGTGGGGAAGAAGTGAGAAAAAAATATGAAATCAGCTGGTTACATGAACATCTGCACTGACATTACAAAGCACTGGAGCACAAATGAGGCTGATTTGGACAATATCCTCCACACCACACCATACCTCCACACCAAAATCAGCCCAATGCCATAACAAACCCACAACCTTGAAGTGCACAAATGCCTTCTCTCCCTTCTTCATGATGATGACGACGATGATGATTTTTCTCATCATGCCTGAATTGGGGCACTTTTTAAAAGATGGTTTAATAATAACCAAGAAAGGAGGGGAGGAGTGAGGACATGCACACATCAAAACACTGCCTGAATTGGTTCACAGTATAGCACTGACCAAAAGGGATCCTCTTTCCCCAGATAGATTCCATTTGGTTCTAAATCCATTTTATAGCATAGAAGGAAATACATCTTTGGTCAACATTTCCATTGGCAACTACAGTACCAGATAATAAACTATGGGTACAGTGTACAGCGTACTACAGTGTACAGTGTAGGCCAGCATAACTCATCGGAGTTTCTGTATACATGGTGATGTAGGGAAGCAAGTGCATATCTGTGCACTGATGTCCTAACCCTCACCCAGGTATGGCGCACCAAGTTTTTTCTAGCAATTTTGTGACACCTCCAGGTTAGCACAAGACTTATGCTGGGTGTTAGGCCAGCCTAACTGGAGCATAGGATTGCAGCCTATGACTCATGAATGAAGTCAAAGCCGGTCTTGGATGTACAAACATGAAACAGTTTCATGATGGTTACCCTTCAATACGTTTTTCTGCTAAGATCTACCATATATCCCTGCCAAAGTATCCATACCTCTGCTTTCTTGAATACACTTTCCTGATACTTATGATGAAATCTTATTTGTGGAATATGAGAAGAAAGAAGTGCATTAAAGGAGAAGATGAAGACAGACCTTAAAAGAGACACCATCAAAAACATATGCGAACATATGTGATATCTCATGTTCCCGGTGTGTCATGCGTTGATAGTACTTGCAATAATAGTATAGCAGAAGCGGCAGCTTGGGTAAGAAAGTACTTGGTTGTAGCTTCTGTTGAACAAAAGTGGTGGTGTTTTGAAATGATTGGGATAACTGGGAGTGTGTTTAATTCTAAACCGATTCAGGTCATTAGTCAGTGGGTGCTTGACATAGTGATAGTTGTTCCGATGGCCAGGCTAGTTAGTGTAAGTGAGAGAATAATTGGGTTCATTAGCATAGGAAGAGTGTAAACCAACATTTTCGGGGTATGGGCCCGAGAGCTTATTTAGCTGACTTTACTAAAGAGTAGTATAATGGAAGTACAGAGGATTTTGAGTCCGGTGGTGCAGGTTCATGTCCTGTTTCTTTAATCCCAAAGTGAAAGGGGGTTGACCTTTATGATCTACTCTATCAAAGTAGCCTTTAATTCAGGCACACTTCCTTGTTTAGGCTTACTGCAGGGGTATGGCAGAGAGTAATACTGGAAGAGTAACATGTCATAAAAATAGTGCTAAGGTTAGAGGTAAGAAGTTTTTTTTCATAATAGGTGTATTAGTTGGTCGTATCGGAATCGTGGGTATGATGCTCGTGTTCATAGAAATAGGACTGTTATCGTTGTTATCTCATATCACATATGATTTAGACCACATATGTTTTAGACCATAAATGACCACATATGTTGGTCATTTGTCAGTGCTGAATATATGCACTACATTCATTCTGTGACTTTGATCCCTCCTTCTTCTAAGTCCCATGGTTTTATTTAAAAGCAGAAGTGAAAAATCAGACATGAAAAACTTTGACCAAATATATTTCAGTTCCTTTCAATGGGCAAATGGAGTGGAAAAGATGGAATTGATTTATGAGAGCCTGTCCTTGGCTAGGTTGTGGTTGACATTTTAGCTGTGTCCCTTACAGTAGCCTCTCATGGTTGTCCCCAGAAAAAGAGAAGATGAAAATGGTTGACATCTCATGTTTAGGATAGGGCTTCCTAAAATTCACAGTAAGGGAAAGCAACTAAGGGCAAAATCCAGAGTAACTACAGGGAGTCCTTGCTCCGGTGTAAGAACAACTTACTCTGGATTCCAATATGAATTTCCCATAGGTTTTCACTAGGTGGTGCAATAACTATGGGTGCATGTAAAGTCTCTTGGGTGCTCCCGTAGTTACTTTGGATTGGGGGTAAGTAGCCCATCCTTTAACTCCTTGTCTCATTTTCCTACTGTATCGAGGAATCCCTAAGTCGGGGTCCCCAAAGTGTGCTTTGCCGCACACGTGGCAGCACAAGATGTTCACGGGTGTTCCTCTATCTGTTCCTCCAAGTACCTCTATCTTGGATCTCATGAAATCTTTCAAGATCTCAGATGGTGGTACCCAAATCTCATGAGAACTGGTCACTGCCATCTTGGATTTCATTGAAACTCATAAGATGAGTTTGGGTGCTGCTGTCTTGGATCTTATGAGAGATCATGAAGAAGAAGTGGCTGAAGAGGCATCATAAGCCAGGTGGGTCTTGACATTTTTGTGATTATGAATGTCAATAACTCTTGCAGGAGGTTGAAGGTACCTGGAGTTCCTCTTCCAAATTTGGATATTGGACTTCCAGTCGCATATAAAATTAAACCAAAACAAAACAGCATCATTAAAAAAGAGCCTAAGGATGCCTAAAAGAGGACAAACAGCTTACCAGATATACCCCTCTTTGTGGGGTCGATTCATCAGGTTGGCCTGTCCGGTCCAAAGAACACTTGATGGATTACCTCTGGCTTTTGGCGAAGGACAGAAGGGATCTGGATGGCTGGATCCCTGCATCCTGGATACAGGAGAGGAGTGAGTGAGGTTTTAGCTGGACAGAACAGACAGGGTGGGGAACGTATGTGGGTAGAGGCTGCAATCCTAATCCCCGGTTAGGCCGGTACTAGCTCTGGCACCTGGGAATGTCACATAAGTGAGATAAAGCACTTCAGTGCCACTCCTGGCAGGGGTTTGTGGTGGCCTTCCCACACCACCAAAGGAATGGGGAGATGCAGAGGTTCTATAGAACCCTTTGCTAATGAGTTCCTGGTTCTGAGAACCGGTTACTATTGGGACATAGAACCTGTTGTTAATTTAGGTTATTAGGACATAGAACCTGTTGGTAATTTATTTGAATCCCACCACTGGGGAGATGGGTGAATTATGCTGGCCTAAATTGGTTAGGGTCGCACCCCACTGTGTGCATTTGTGTATGTAAGCAAATGGTAACTTGGGATTAATTCAAGGGTGGTTTTGGACAGATGGATTCTGGTCCTGGGATTCAAATGAAATTTCTAGTAGGTAAAGGGGAGGTATTTTCCGCTGCTTACAGATATGATGCAAGCAATATTTTAAAAACTGAAAATCATTGACTGGCATCGTAAAAGAGGATGGTTGATTATCTACTTACAACAGTATAACTATATAAAGATGGAACAATAGATAGATAGATAGATAGATAGATAGATAGATAGATAGATAGATAGATAGATAGATAGATAGATAGATAGATAGATAGATAGATAGATAGATAGATAGATAGATAGTATATAAAGTTGGAACAAGGAGGTTCAGAAGCACAAGATATTAGTTAGGGAAGGGACAAAACATTGTAAGGTTGGTGCAGGCATTCAACTATGAGCACAATCCTAACCATGTCTACTTGAAAGTAAGCCCCACTGTGTTCACTGGGTCTTATTCCCAGGAAAGTGTCTTTAGGATTGTAGCCTTATATTGTTTTTGAAGTGGGGGAGGGTAAGCAATGCTACTACCCAGTGGCATAGCTAGAGGGTGCAGGGGGGTCTAGTTGCACTGGGCTACAAGCTTTAGAGGGGCTACAAGCTGAGCTTGACACAAGTGATTACAATTGTGAAAAATGGGGTATGTATGAATGATAATACTATCATGTTATATCTCACTGCAAAGGTAATTTTATGCAGAATGCAATGAAACAAACTGCATTGGAATATCTATATTCTTTCAAAGGTTATAGCCAATTAACCAGAAAATGAAAAGTCAAAAGCCTATGGAACAAAAAACTCAAATTTTCCCATGCTACAGATGGTTCTGAGAGCCAGTGAGATGTAATTCTGATACTGTATGGAACTAATAATAATAATAATAAGAATCAGTTCTCAGTACATATATAATATACAGTACATATATCATAATACAGTTACCAATGCTTATTGGGTATACAGGCACCTCTAAGTGGTGCTCCTCTTATATAGGATGATTCAAAATGAAGGGGACAAAAAAGGCAAGCAACCTTACATCTTTTTGTCCCATTCATTTTGAATCACCCTGTATTTGGCCGGGAAAGAATAATCATTCCTCTTTTCTCTAGCACACTTTCCTTCACCAATAAGGGAAACAATTTTCATTTTTTACTTAATTAAATTTGATTTTGTTGTTGCAAGGAGTGTGGGGGGGGGGGCAACAAAATCTTCTTCAATTCCAGATAGCAAACAGGTACTTATCAATGCCACTAGCAGAGCAAATGGAGGTGAACTGCTGAGGAGGAGGAGGCAGGGTTTTCCCCAATTTTCTTTTAAAAATACCCAGGGATGTCGTCACTTCTGGTTGTGACATCACTTCAGGGGCTACATTTTGAGCTTTGCACTGGGCTACATGATCATTAGCTACACCACTGCTACTACCTGCCCAAATGTCTTCACTGTTGCATGCTCAGCAGTGAAGGAAACTTAACAGTTCAATCCCGGCACCATCACCGCCGTTTTAGTCTCTCTGGAGGCAGCATCTCCAGCACAATCAGCCGAAAAGCCACATGTCCCTGGCTGTGCACAGCAGAATGGCCACCCACTTGTGTGTCAGATGCACCAGGGAGGGTCTGTGGTAGCACCAGTGACTGCTGGATTCTGAAACCCCATCCATTGCCAGGCATGCGCCAACAGACTTAACAGACCAACCACAGCAAAGATCTGGTGTACATCTGACAAGTCCGATCAGCGACCATGCAGAGGCCAGAAATGGTAAGTTAAGTATTTTAATCCTTACTCCTCCTGGCGGTCCTGGTTCCTGGCTCATGTGCTGCATGTAGCACATGCTGTACTGACAGCCTTACCTCCAGGATGCTTTCACTGAATAGGCCTGTAGCATTAAGCATCCCTTGGGATTTGTAAGGAGAAGCATGTAAGAGTCATATAATAAGATTACTCATTATTCATGGTGACATTCCACAGATGACAATGCCTGAATCTCAACAAATTGCTGCAGTGTATTTTGGATTTTCAGTGTGGGCATGTTGAATGTAGATATTATTTTGGAATTTTTGTCTACATTAATAAAATACACACTTGGGTAAGAAATAGAACAGCCTGGGAGCCCTGGAACCCAGCAGCACTAAGAATCCAGTTGCATGCTTAGCCCTGATCAGCCCTGTAAAGATCAGGCATTACAAATATGGAACTGGATACCACTCCATAACCATTATGGGTGCCTCAGAGGTCTGAGTTATGGTTGGATGGCTACGTTGATGCTCATCAACAGCTCATCCACATGTGCAGGAGCTCTAAGCCAGATGTTTTGATCTACATACCTTTAGGGTTGCCATATATCCCCCAAACTGGGACAATCCCAATTTGGGGGGATTGTGTTCACATACTGACAGGAGTGTCCTGTCCTGATTATGTGGAAGACAATTTGGCAACCCTACAAATCTTCTGGACATGCCTCTGGAATAGAAACAGCGCACATGTTGGGGGGTGTCTCTATATAATACTTTTGAGAAAAAGCCTGGTGAACCTTGGATCTGACCTCCTGGATCCAACAACACACTGTCCTCACTTCCAAGGGAATCTCTGCACCCTCCACTTGGCCAAGATGTCAACTACACTACATTGGCTGATAAAAGAAACCACACCCTGTGAATCATGTTGGAAATTCTGCCGTTCCTGTCGTTGATAGGAATGTTCAAGCTGCCAATGTCAACAGAACTGGGATTCCTGCCAAGATTCTGCTAGTAAGATAAGGTTGACCATCTTGTCCCAGCGCATAATTAAACCCAAATTAATTCCGATTCACAGGAGCCTGGTCGCACAACTCCCTTACGTACCAAGGCAAACGAAGAAAGCCGCCGACGAAATCCATTACCGATTCAGGAGCATGTGCTTAACCCTGATGAGCTGGCATTACAAATAAGGAACTGGAGTGCTAATGAAGAAGTTCAGACCTTTCTCTACATTTTTGACAAGGCTCTTTTCCCCAGAAAATTACACTCATTTCAGAGATATGTGTCACATTAACAAAAATACAACTGGAAAAAAATCTCTCCTGCAGGAAATTTAGCATCTGAAAGCCCAATCTTAACTCAAGGCTCCTTATAGGGTGTAGCGGTACTGGCACAATCTCGGATGCATCCTGAAGGTGGTCAGAGACCCCAGAAGGCAGACAAGTAATTATCTGCTCCAACATGAACCCCAATGGGTCTTCTCAGATGAGCATCAACAATTCAGTCCAAGCAGAATCAATGGGACATGCTGGGACCCACATGGAAGATATTGGCAGAGCTAACATTGTCAATATTCACCCTCTGCCTGTATAGAATCTGTGCATTCCTGATCTGATGGACTCTCCTTCACTGAGGATCTTCAAAGAGAGGCTCAACAAACTGTTGGAGATGCTCCTGGTACAAACTAAATTGGACTAGTTGACCTATTAGGTCCCTTCCAACTCTATGATTCTATGATTTCCATTCAATTCCATCCATGCCCTCTTCTGCCATTCTAGGGTTGCCATAATTCTCTTCCACAAAATCGGGACAGGACCTTCTGTCCCATTTGCCAGTATGTGAACACAATTCCCCAAAACTGGGATTGTCCATTTTTTTGGGTTATATGGCAACCCTATGCCATACCAGGTACAGTACATGGGAACTTCACCACTGGAAATTGTGGTGGTGGCCTCTCTGCACTTCCTAATGGCCCATCAATGGAGCATTTTGTGTGTCCTTATTTTCCTCTCTTGACGGGTCAAGGAATACTGACAGCATCAGAAACACAAAGCTTCCTGAAGATTATTTGAATCCACATAGAAAACATGGTAGGTTTTTTTTTGCTCAGAGGGTCGCGCAGCCACGGATGCATGCTTTGGATACAATACAGAGATATGTTTAGTGATACAGTATATGCTTGCAAGAGCAATTTGCACCTTGGGTTCATGATTCGCCACCGGATAGAGAAAGAGAGCGCACAAAGGGACAACGTTCAGTTCATCACGATAACAACATCTGTTAGCTCTCCAAGTTAGATACCGGAGGAAGGACAGTCTTTCAAAGACCCAGAAGGCACCTGTCAAGCCATGACGGAAAGACAGACTGATCACAAGCGGCAAATGGAGTGTTTGGCTCTGTGAGAGATGTTGTTTCAGCATAAAACTGAGCAGCGGAGCAGAAGCTGACTGTGCATAGTTCAAGAAGCGTGCCCAAGAAAAGTTGCCAATTAAAGGATTTAGATGATCCCCACCCCCACACGGTCAGTGCTCGTCTCACAGATCTGAGCAAACCAGCATTTCTCAGTGGATGGAATTGTCACAGAAAATAGCTTTATCCTGAGCGGATCCATTGACTCCCTGAGGTCAACGCTGGCGATTCCGACTGGCAGTTCTCCAGGGTCTCAGGCTGAGGGAAAGACCTTCCCAGCCCTGCTCCAAGAAAGCCAGGGAGTGATGGTGCCAGAGTCTGAGTTAGATGCCCTTCGTGTGCCAAGAATGTGCCTCACCACTGAAATGTAACCTTTTTTCCAAAATTAACCATTGGCCATTTTCAAACTTTCCTCTTGGCTGTGAACACATCGGACAAAATCTGATTTGTTACCCCTAGATCTCAATTCCCTGTTGTGACTGCAATCTTTTTTTGGATCACCATGTGAAAATGAATGAATGAATGAATGAATGAATGAATGAATGAATGAATGAACTGGTACAAACATTCAGAACTAATGTCAATAATAGAACCATGGTACCTGATACCACCAACCAGTGCAGGTAATGAGTGGTTGAATTCCTTCGGGCAAAACATATTGGACCCACAGTTCAGTGTTGTCCCAGTGTTTCCCCTATGCACATGGTGGGTCCTTCCCAACATTTCCAGCAACCATTGGGAGCATACACATCGTTATGTCAAAGGGTCTTATGTCATTATGTCATAAGGATACCAGGCACAGCAGAGGCACAACTCCACTGGCTGGGGGTGGTGGTGGTGATGAGCAGCACTGACTATGCCTTGAATCTCAACCACTCAACCGGTGGCCTGGTGATCTCTTTTCTCACCCATCTTGCTATACTTCCAAAAGAGGGGTGGGCTAATTGGGCCACCTTTGGGATCCTAGACTTCTAACAACTGTATGGGAGAGAGAATTTCAGAATGTGATGCTTCTTTTCCTAAATGGATGATGGTAGCATAAAAGTCAGCGGGACAAATTTCTTATGTACCTAATGATTATAGAAAAGGAATCCTTTCTGCAAGCCAGCTTTGACATTGCTCTCGCTGGGAAAAGGTTACTTCCCTAATGCAGTGCAATTAGTCACACAAAAATAGCATTGCACATATTTGTGCGAGGAGACAAACAATTATAAAGGTCTGAGTCTTTCTGCCGTTACGATCGTGGCTTCAGAGGAGGGAGGAGCAAGTCTCCGAAGGGTAACAGATCGGATGGAGGGAGGTTAATGAGCACTAAGGACCCATCATGTAAGCTCAAAAGGAAACACAAACCTGCTCATGTGTTCCGTCACACTGGCTTGCTGCTTCTGGATATATTTATTTGGAAGTTAAGTCCCATTGATTTCCGGAGATGCCGGCAAAGCTCGCTGCATCCAGGTTTCGATAGAGGTTTCTGAGGCACATATTGTGATTAGGAGCTTCCCAATCCATATCAGGTCCAGAAAGTCTGAGCTTCTCCTGCATCAATGCAACTGAGTGTGCAACCCTAACCTAGACCAGCACAACCCATTGGTCTTCTTGTGGTGATGTAGGGAGACAAGCGCATGTCTGTGCACTGGCCTTACCCTCCCCTAGGAGTGGTGCAAAACTGCCTTATGGCACTGGTTCCGAAACTATGAATTGGGTCCCTCTGGTCCCATAAGGGAGATAGAAAGATCATATAACTAACTGTCTCAAAACATGAAGCTATTCACAGATCAGATAAGTGCTGCCCTGCAAGGAGTTTGGCTTCTGCAGTTTGTAAGTATGTATAAATGCTGTATAGGGAGATAAATAGGGTGCAAACCAATCTAATTTTGATTGGCGCAGCTCACCCACTTTCCATTCTTGAGGTGGTGTGGGGAGGCTGATGTGTATCTCTGCACTGGCCTAACCCTCCCTGGAATGTCATAGAAATGTTTTACGGCATTTTGCGACATCCCTAACTCAGGATGGGACTTAACTGGGGTTTAGGATTGCAACCTCTGGTTATTATTAATGTCACAGAAATAAGCTAAGCTCCTTCCTAGGTGTCTCTGGGAATAGTGGAACAACTTGCTTTATTCTTGAGTCTACCTGACATGTGCCCCATTTGGGATTGTCCATATCTATTGATTCCCAAGGACCTCTAACCAGAGAAACACATCATGGAGTATCGTCACCAAAGGTAGAAGAGTTAGACCAGCATACTGTTATACTGAAGATGTCACAAATTATTATGTGGCCCCTATAATGTCACCAAGTTAAGGAAGTATCATTATTCCCCATATTGCAGCAGAGTTTAAGGGACAGCACCCGGCAATGCTTGCCGACTGTGGGTCCAATCCTAAACATGTCCACTCAGAAGTCTTACAATGTTCTATGGGACTAATGGCACAATCCTAAACATGTCTACTCAGAATTAAACTCCATTGTGTTCAATGGATCTTACTCCCAGGAAAGTGTCTTTAGGATTACAGCCTTACTCTCAGGAAAGTGTGTATAGGATTGCAGGCCTAGTGAGTTGGTGGTATAGGGGTGATTCATACTGGGAAGTCTTGATCTGCAGTACAGTTTCTTACCCCAAAATCCAGAGTACGTGCACCTGTAGTTACTGCACCACCTAGTGAAAACCTATAGGAAATTCATAATGGAATCCAGAGCAAGTTGTTCTTACACCGGACCAAGGACTCCCCGAAGTTACTCTGGATTTTGCCCTTAATCACCAAAATTGTCTTTTAGTTTTCACAAAGCGAGGATTTTGCAAAAAAGCAAAACAAATCTACAACAAACAACCAATGTGCCTGGCCGTAGAGTGCCCCATATCATCTCCCTTTTAAAATCTCATATGTATGAAAGAATGAGATCCTCAGTCCTGAAAAGTTGCTGAGGATCACTCCAAATCCCTTTGTCCTCCTCCATGAAGTCTGAAAGGGAGCTTGTGAATTGGTGGTTGGTTGCAGGTGGCACACATTTGGACAAACCATCTGTGGACAGGCACAGCTTAAGGGACTTTAAGCTAAGCCAGTTCCTTGATCTCAATGAAAAGCAGTCCCTGATGTCGCAATGCACACATCCCAAAAATTATGCTTTCAAAGCACTGTGACGGCTGTCCGTGCCTGACCTTCAAGTATATATGTATGCCCTAGAAGGAGGCCAGGGTAAATTGTATTACTCAATGACAGCAAAACATATCCAAATATGCCTTCTTCCTTTCTCCTTTGGTGTGAATGAATTGACAATTCCTGAGTTCAACAGGATTAAAGTCTGCCTTTCACCTCCCGAAACAGCCGTGCTGAACTAAGTTGTCCTTCACACTATGCTGACCTAACAACTTTACAACCTTTTTTACTGACTCACTCAGGTTTATGCTAGAAGTGCTTTGTTACTGAAACACAGGGATACATCCAGTATTACCCACATCCAAATTTGAGCTCCAAATGACATACACAAACACTATCACAACTTTGACTTCCTTCATTTCATATCTGTTTTTACCCATTCTCTATATTTCTAGGACAAGTGTGTACCTGTCTAAAAATGTGCAATTGTTCACTGATATATATGTATAAAAAAGTCTGCCTACACAACTGAATCACAGTTCTAGAGTGTGGAATATTTCACTCAATTTTATCAGATACATTTTCTCCAGTTGTATGTATTTATTTGAAATTTTCATTAGTTGGGTTTCTTCCCAGTTTGGAATTATGAATTTCCTGATCTTGTTTAACGTATATGCACTTTGATTTTTTTTTTTTACACAAACTGCTGTGCAATGTTGACACAAGGTTGCAGGGGGACTTGATGCAAAGCCTTGTGCTAGATCTGTTGTGACGTCCCCCCATTGCACATTGAAGGCCACCACTAGTGGTTGACACCACCAATGGCTCCAGTACTGTAGGATCAGGGGGTGAGACATATAATGGGCTTGAAGAGCACAATCCTAACCATGGCTACTCAAAAGTAAACCCCATTGTGTTCAATGGGTTTTACTCCCACGAAAGTGTCTTTAGGATTGCAGCCTTGGGCCCACCAACTAATGCCAACCACTGATGTCACCTCTTCACTGTGCATGCACAGGTTGCATCAATAGACACAGGTGGCATTTTTTTTTTCTGTGCCACAGAACATGTGGACATCAATAAAACATTACACAAAATGAATTTTCATGTAATCATATGCATGGGCATATCAAGACAGGTGGTTTGCAGTGTTTTATCACAATATATGTGTATGGGTCCATATTTTGGTGGGGGGCATGCAGAAAATAGACACCTATGGCAAACTCTATGTGCTTTACAACTGGAATTAACTTTAGAAATTCTTCAATTTTGTCAGAATCAAGTTGCTGCAGAGCACAGAAGAGAGAAAAGGGAACGAATCAAGGAAGGACCGGGGATAACTCTTCTCATCCCTACATGAAGTCCACATTTCTATAACCTCAAAGAATCAACATTGTTTTTTACTCCCAGCATCACTACTGCTCAGCCTTAACCTGTTACATTTCTCGAGAAGCTGTGCAAGGCTTGGCCAGCTATTTACTGAACCTTTGCTCCTTTCAATCCGAGTTGTTACAATACCAGACACTTCGAAGAGATATAATTACAGAGCCATAAAAAGACCGTAGTCAACATTTCTCCGGCGGAGAGAAACAATAGAACGGCCATGGAAAGAAAGCAACATCGACAACAAGCGGGTGGCATCCATACACACCGTGATAGTTACCTTGATTTTTCTCAATTGTGAAATTTGGGTTGTTGACCAGTTCTGGTGGAAGGTTGTACACAAAATAGTGTCCATTTTTGGGGTCATCTTTGTCCGTGGCTCTCATTGTATGGATGATCTAAAGCAGAAAAACAAAGCAAAATAAAATTGAGAGACTAGTGAGGTTCTTTGCCCAGAATTAGTCCAGGAGGACAGAATTTTGTCTCATTGCATTGAAAATTGAATTCTTTCGATAGACCAGTATTATGGCTCAGTTCTATCATTGGTCACCATTTGGCACCAAAGTGGCCACCAACAAAGCAGCCAGAGGTTTCCTCGGGGTAAGGGAACTTCCGTTCGGTACACCACATCAGCCCTTTTGGGTTGGAGCTATACCAGCTGCCCCCACAAAGCACTGGGATGTAAGAGTTATCATTTCTGAAATTAGCATCAGATCCTCTACTTTTAACACCACCTCCTTCTGCACATCTGTTCAGCGAACCTCTGTTAAAAGAAGGGAGCATTTTTTGAGATTCCCATCTCTTTGGAATAATTCTGAAAAAAGTAGTAAAAATGTACATTTGCAACATGAATCAGACTAAAGTTAAATGCTTCTAAAATCTTGATTTTAAAGGGGGAAAAGATATTTGTGCCTACGGGTTTATTTTTTCCCATAGATAAATGGACCATAAGCTGCATTGATTATACTGGATCAAACTTTCAATTAAATCTGCTAAAATTTGCAGACTGAAGGTGTTTGGCCATGCCTCAGGTTGGGGTACCTATCACTATGAATCTCTTGATGTTTTCATGTGCTGGCACTAAATTACTATGCGTGGAAGGGTGAAGCTTTTTAGTGGGGCCCCTACAATACTTCCCAAATGGTCCATTGGGTGATTAATACGCATGGCACCTTTAAAATTCATACTGGTGAAATGTTTCCTTTGATGGGGAGGCCCTTGGGCAGGCCAACTCCAGACAACATCACTGTTGTTCCCTGTCCAGAAGTTAAAAAAAGCAGGCCTCCATCAGTCTTGAAAGACTACGGTATGCTCTGCGCTGCATACGCTGCATGCGAAGCATGAAAGCCTGGGTTAGATTGTTATGGAGGATAGGCTATTACCCAAGCAGCAAATCCCCCCTCTCCACGCCACTGAATTAGTCCAATGGAAAGGCAGAGCCAATACGATTGGATCCAGCTGGCATCGCAGAGCTGGGCTAAGGACAGGAGCTCACCCTGTCTTCGACCTGGGTCTCGAACCCTGGCCTGCTGGTTAACAGGCACAGCGCCTTAACCACTTGCACCACCCACAGCCCACCCAGAAATTATAAGTTTTTTTCCAGAAGTTATAAATACCACAAAATATTATAAATTATAATATTATTAATTTTTTTTGTTCTAGATCACCTTTATAAAAATTCTGGTGAACATAGTTTGGATCCAATATAGTATTGCTTAAAAAAGGGCGGAGATGTGTGTCCTGGTGCTAAAACGTTTGGGAAACACTGCTATAGATTATAGTGTTGTAGCAATATCTTGATCCCTGGAAAATAACTGAACTGGATGGTGCAGGGGCAAGTCCATGGGTTTGTCCCCATCCCTCCTCTGCATGTTCTAAAACAAGCATGTGCCCTACATCCCTCTCAAATCACTTGCTAGTTACCTATTTGTCAGCAACCTTCCTGGTCCTCACTTATTTTGGAGATTAAAGCGCGACTGAGGCTGGGATCCTATATGCATCGTATATGGAGTAAGCCCCATGGACAGCACAATCCTAACCATGTCTACTCAAAAGTTAGACCATTGTGTTCAATGGATCTTACTCCCAGGAAAGTGACTTTAGGATTGCAATCTTAGTTCTGGGTAAACATGCGTAGGATTGCAGCGTAACCATGCAGATGCAGAGTTATTAAGAAGAACGGTGGCATTTCTTGGATACCTGCCTTACAGCTACTATTGATTCTTTAACTGAATCTGATCAGGAGCGACTCGTCTCACTTATTTTCATATCCAGCTTTTCGTTCATTTGTTCCTGGGTGCTTTTTTTCCTTTTTTCCTTTTTTTCCTTTTTCCTCCCTTAAAATATATGTGTCGGATGTGATATAAAATAGTGCTGAGAAAATGTCACTTTTGTTGTTTCAGATACTCAAGTTGAGAAATTAAGAGTTCAGGTTCCCATAGCAACCCTCATCTCGCCCCTGCGTTTACGGAAGGCAACGCGGAATGTCATCGTAGACGCAAAGTCATGCAAACGACTGCAAACGTCTCTCCTTCATGGGTCTTGGCCAAAGTCCAGGAGCCTCTGACTGTTGTGTCTTTCCTACTCAAGGTGATGCCATGCTTTGCCCTTTGCCAACGGCTGAATGAAAACGGCAAACATTTTTGGAACTCCCTCGCACTTTTTCATTGGGAGGCTGAACCAGAAGAGAAAGACGGAAGGAGAGGCACTCGTCTCTCCTATCAAACCCCCAAATCCAGAGTTACAATGGGAGCACATAATGGGCTGTGGGTGGCGCAAGCAGTTAAGACGCTCTGCCTGTTAACCAGCAGGCCAGGGTTCGAGACCCAGGTCGGCCCCACAAGACCGGGTGAGCTCCTGTCCTTAGCCCAGCTCTGCGACACCAGCTGGATCCAATCGTATTGGCTCTGCCTTTCCATTGGACTAATTCAGTGGCGTGGAGAGGGGGGATTTGCTGCTTGGGTAACAGCCTATACTCCATAACAATCCAACCCAGGCTTTCGTGCTTCACATGCAGCGTATGCAGCACTGATGCCATAGTCTTTCAAGACTGACGGAGGCCTGCTTTTTTATGGGAGCACATAAGAGACATTACATGCACCTGTAGTTACTGCACCACCTACAGAAAACCTATGGGAAATTCGTATTGGAATCCAGAGTAAATTGTTCTAACACAGGAGCAAGGACTCCCTGTAGTTACTCTGGATTTTGCCCATAGTGTACTTGTCTCTCCTATCATGAAAAAGCATTGTTTTTACTATTTATAAAGGTAAAGGTGTCCCCTGCAGGTTGTATTACTAGTCATGAGTCTAGTGGTTGGCTTCAGGGGATTCTCACAGGTTCTATAGAACACTTTGCTATAGATTATAGCAAATCTATAATGTGTCATCATTTAGATGACACATTAATCTAAATGAGCGCCTGGTTCTGAGAACCAGTTGCTAATGGGACATATCCCCAAATCCAGAGTAACTACAGGAGCACGTAAGAAACTTTACTTGCACCTGTAGTTACTGCACCACCTAGTGAAAACCTATGGGAAATTGGAAACCATATTGGAATCCAGAGTAAGTTGTTCTTACAACGGAGCAAGGACTTCCCATAGTTACTCTGGATTGTGCCCATAGAACCTGTTGTTAATTTAGGTTAGTAGGACATAGAACCTGTTGTTAATTTATTTGAATCCCACCACTGGTCATGACCAACTGTAGGGTGTGGTGCTCATTTCTGTTTCTTAGCCAAAGATCCATCACTGTCTGAAGACATCTCTGTGGTCATGTGGCCAGCATGACTATGCCGAGATGCACGGAACACTGTTACTATGCACAGCACATTTCAACAAATACAATTGGATGACACATCCATCTTACTCACGTCCTTGTGAATTATGGCTTGTTGCCTTGTTTTTTTTTAGAAAGGGGATAAATCAAGATTTGGGAATCTAGATCTCAAGCAACGGAACATCATGCTAATCTCTAATATCCCTCTTGTATCCTCCCCATCAATTCAGATGGCGTAAATGGAAGGCCAGATATAGCAATTTCATAGTCAGTGTGAGAAACTCACCCTACAATCCAGAGTAACTACAGGAAGACACAAGAGGCACTTACCCTGGATTGCTCTATGCATTTCCCATAGATGGCACCAAAGGTGGATTGTAAGGCAAATTCCAATTAGAATAATTTCCTTAAGGTTTTTCATCTTTTCATCCCTAAAAAACTTGGCATCCATCCGTCTTGAAAGACTATGGTATCACGCTTGATGCTGTATGTGGAGCACGAAAGCCTGGGTAGATTGATATGGAGGATAGGCTGTTACCCAAGCAGCAAATCCTCCCTCTCCATGCCACTGAATTAGTCCAATGGAACAGCAGAGCCCATACGATTTGTTCTAGCTGCATCACAGAGCTGGGCTAAGGACAGGAGCTCACCCTGTCTTGTGGGGACTGACCCGGGTCTCAAACCCTGGCCTGCTGGTTAACAGGCACAGTGTCTTAACCACTTGCGCCACCCACAGCTACTACATTAGTTTCAGCTTCAACCTAAGGATTGACTTGTTTTTGAGTCATTTATGGTGTACACTCTCTGTGTGGGTGTTATCTTCCCAAACTAGTGACTTGTTAAAGTAATTAATATCAAATTATCTGGCAGGGGTGAAAAAAAAAACTGGGAAACTTTAAAAAGGCACACAACAATCATATCTATCTATAAGTTTGCAAAATTGGAGAAAGAATTCCAAATAGCAATTGACAGATTCTTTTTTTCTTCTCAGCAGATCTGAGCTTAGTATTCAGCTATTACAGATTCGATAAAAAAAAGCCAGAAGAATTCATCTCGCAATGTTATACATCAACGGTTTTTAATGCATTCTGTCACGTCACCAGCAGCCGTGGTTGCCACTCTCAATTATATCAGGCCCCAAAATAGAACACGTGGCATTTGATGGTTCGCTCGGGATGCTTACAGATTGCAAATAAGGCTTTCTAAGAGGCTAAGATGTAATCAGCTCCCTTAAGGTGATTCCAACTCAATTTAACTTAGCTGTACGTGAACCTGCAAACATGTAAATGTATTCAGATAGGATGAAGTCAATGTTGCCTTTCTTTGTGTCAAATGATAGAGATTTCATTTGAAGAAGAAAAACAAATAAAGAGTTTGTAAATTAAGAGGTAGACTACAGAAACTCACGTATCCTAGGTTGGTTACATTCTCATCATGGCTGCTGTTCTGAATCGGCGCATGAAATTTCAGTTCTGTGTTACTCAGACCCACTTATGGATATAAAAAGTGGTGGATGAGGTGTGGTGGATGAGTGGATGTGGTGGATGAGTGGTGGATGAGGTGGATTCACTGGTGGATGAGGCCAAAAGATGCTGCTTTCCTCATTCATGCTCTGAGAGGTGCCTCACTTCATCTTGTGGCTGAAGAGGGCTGACTTGGATAGGATTGGACCACAAATGAACGACGTTGGGCGAATACATTAGCACTGATGAGGGGTTTCAACCATGATATCATAGAGGCAATGATTCTAGAGCAGCGGTTCTTAACCTGGGTTTGATTGAACCCCAAGGGTTCGGTGAGACAGTGTCAGGAGTTCAGCGGAGGTGTGTGTCCATTCCGTTCGCCAGGGTTGTCAGGTGCATTAATATACTTTTGGTACAACAGACAAAACATTTTATTTTTCCAACTATGAAGGGTTCAGTGAATGCACGTGTGAAACTTGCGGGGTTCAGTACCTCCAACAAGGTAAGAACCATTGTTCTAGAGGGTTCAAAACATGGGATAAAAGCCATGGGTTAGTGGTGGCAATAAATGGTTTCACAGGCCATGAAATGTTAGTATAGGCTAGCAGGGTACACTGCTACACTGCGGTGGTAGATAGGCAATGGGTGGCTGAAGCCCAATGGGACGATAACCCATTTTGGGAAGATAACCACTGGTTTGGGCAGATTAAACTGATGCAAAGAATCTAAAAAATTGTGGTATGCTTCATAAGCAACCCATGGAGAAGTTCTGCCACACCTAGATATCAAGGGGATTTTGGTTGGGTTTGATTATTACCTACTAGCAAAAAGTGGACCTACATTGCAGGAGTAAAATTCCCCTTTACGCCATTCCCCCATGGCGCAACATTCCCCAGTGCGCAACATCCCCGATGCACATCAGTCCCCCATGCGCATCAACCCCCATGCGCAACATCCCACATGCATATCAACTCCCAATGCGCAAAAACCCTCCATGCGCAACATCCCACATGTGCATGATACCCCATGCACATAAACTCCCCATGTGCATCAACCCCATGTGTATTAATACCCCACGTGCATCAACCCCATGTGTATTAATACCCCATGTGCATCAACACCCCATGCACATCAGTCCCCCATGTGCATCATCTCCCCATGTGCAACAACTCCAGGCACATCAAACCCCATGTGCATCAACCCCCATGCGCAATATCCCCCATTGTGCATCAATCTCCATGCGCATCAACCCCTATGTGCATCAACCCGCCCTGCGCATCATCTCCCCCATGAGCATCAACTCCCCATTGTGCATCAACACCCATGCGCAACACCCTCATGCACAGCATCCTCCCCAGTGCAACCCCTGCACTGGGCACCGAGCACCAAATTGGCTGGAGGTTGGTCAGTCTTCCATGTTAAGTATAGGACAAAAAAGACATTGCACCCCTTTTCAGCCCTTTAAGGGTTAAATTTTTCCATATCAGTTCTTGGTGGGTATTCATGTGACAGAAGGAACACCCTCCCCAAATTTCATGCTTCTAGGTCCGGGCGTTGGGGCAGAGCATCCCTCAGTCATCAACTCTTCAATGCAAAGTACAGGGAGGAAAACACGTTGCACCCCTTTTCACCCTTTCTGGCTGGAATTTCAGAAAACCGGTTCTTAGTGCACACCTCAGTCATGGAAGGAACACCCACTCCAAAGTTCATGCTTCTAGGCCCAGTGGTTTTGGCTGGGCGTTGATGAGTGAATGAGTGAGTTTTCTCTTTTTTATACATAGATGGACATCTATCTTCCCCCAACCCTGCAACACACACTTTGCTTTGATTAACATCCACACTGTTGAACAGTTCTGAAAAATTCAATTCTTTGCATAAGATTCTATCAGCATTTTTTAATGCTTTGTCCTAAAAATGTTATTATAAAACTGGCAGAACGAATCCGCTGTTGCAGGAGTAAAATTTCAAAAAAAATATTTGTGGGCTCTGGGGACAGCTGGGCTTTTGCAGGCACCAGTGGGCCCTGGGCACCAATTGGCACCAGGCACTGGAGAGTACCAGGAGGCAGTGGCAGAGAGCAGTATGATATACCCATCCTTACCAAGCACCATCGGGCACCAGGTACCACCAGGAACCACCATGCAGGCACTACTGGGCACCACCAGGCAGTGGGCACTGGCATCCTTACTGGGCACAGGCATCATCAGCCCTTTTTACCACCCTCTGGTTTGAATTTCTAAAAATTGATTCTTAGAGGGTGCCTACATCATGAAAAGACGACTCTTCCCAAATTTCATGCTTCTAGGTCTGGTGGTTTTGGCTGGGCTGTTGATGAATCAATCAACATGATGAAGGAGTCAGTCAGTAAATGAATCAGTCAGTCTATTATCTATATAAATAAGTGTGTGTGTTTGTGTGTGTGTGTGTGTGTTGTGATTTATTTTTCTTCAAATGCACAAAGTTATGAGTCCCCCCTTTTGTAACTTCATCCTGGATTACTTGTTTTCAACAGCATTTCACTAATTTCCTTCTCTGGCGGTTCTATCGATGATTTGGTACTGAAATGATTTATCTAGCTAAGTAACTGGGGCAAGGTGGAGTGGTGGAAACAGCTGCTGGAAGTTGAAAGCGGGCGTTGTTTGCCACAAACAAATCTGGGCACAAATAGGTTCTTGTACTGCCTCATAATAAGAAACAACTTCGAAATCTATTATCAGGTAAGCTGCTTTGGTAAACGGTGAATTTAATGCCAAACACCCACGAGGCAAAAGAATAGCTGGATTAACAACTCTAGTGTCATGCTGTCAACCGCTGTTTATTTAAATTAAAATGTCACTACCCAGAAATAAATTAGGTAGCTACAAAAGCACGGGATTTCTGTCATTCAGTGTCTTCACAAGCCGGATAATAAAAACGGTTGTTTCATTTGCGTAGTGAGTCTTCCTGGGAGATTAGGTCCTCCTGCATCATTCAACAGAGCCCCAGTTTGGACTTCAAATGAAGTCCAAGGTAAATCTTATGGATTTACATTTTCTGGATAGATATGCCTGAGCAACGTTCATCGCTCTGATATGTGCCTCCCATTTGTAGGAGTTGCATGGCTGCTAACAGTGACATTCACATCAGATCCTCACTCTTTGCAGTATGATATACACATCCTTACCAAGCACCATCGGGCACCAGGTACCACCAGGCACCACCATGCAGGCACTACTGGGCACCACCAGGCAGCGGGCACTGGCATCCTTACTGGGCATTTTCTCTTTTTCCTACATTGCATATTGAGTTCTGCAATCCTAGAGGATTTTCCAAGGAGTAAGGAGTACTTCTGGGTAAACACGTACAGGTATCCCTTCATACCTGGTGCAGATCAAAACCATTAATTGATTCATATGATGTGACCAGAATGGGTAGAGTACATGTGTGTGGAGTAGACTGGTGGACCCTGCCCACCATATGCATGTAAGTCGATGGTATACATATATCTGAAAGCACAATTTTATGCCTGTCTACTGAGAAGTAAGTTCCATTATGGTCAATGGAGCTTACTCATGGATAGGATTGCAACCTTAGGCTGCAATCCTAAAGACACTTTCTGGGAGTAAGACCCATTGAACACAATGAGACTTACTTTTGAGTAGACATGGTTAGGATAGTGCTGTTAGTCTATGGAACCTGGAAGTTAAGACAAGGGGTCCTACAACACATTGAATTGGACATATGTGGGTCAGGGTTGAGAGCTAGGAAAGGGCTTGATGATCCACAGCAGATGGCAGATTTGGCCCCAGCGGATGGGTTGCATGGATCAAGGTCATGGGCTTGTGACTCCAATGCGCTTGTAGCCTTCTCTATAGCAGCAGTTGAGAAGGGAACTTATTGCATTTAATACCACCCTTTCTCCATGGAGTTCAGGTAACCCCAACCTGTTTCTCTTCATATAACTGTAGTAGGTGCAACAGGGTGAAAGGGGCTGGATCAAGCTCAATGTTCCAGTATCCCAGGTCATAGCCTTGACATTCTAACACTAACCAGCCAAATTCAGTCTCCAAAATCAGGGTGCGCATTATATTCAATGTTAAATAGAATTGAGTCAATACAGTGTTTTGTTTATAACCATAGGGTGCACATTATATTCAGTGGCACATTATATTCGAGTAAATACAGAATTCTGCCTCCTGAAAAGGAGTTCCCCTTTCCCCAATGATGTGCCTGTCTTTCTCCAATATTCTGGCTCAGCATCTCCTCCGTCCCTTTTCTCTTCTCCCTCTTTCCTCTCTTCCTTTTCCAGTCTGGAGCATGGAAGGAGAAGCAGTAGAGGCAACTAGGCAGGCAGAGATGGGCTCCACACCAGACAACTGCTTTGCTTGGCTTCTTGTAAGGGCCAACTCTGTCCTTAAAGTTCACTGTAGTATAGACCTGATTGACATACCAGATCCCCAAGTCCACTCCATGATGTCCACACATGTCACAAACTCCTACTGAAGGGGCAGAGATCTCTGATTTGTCATTCATGAATAGCAATGTCACTGTTCCTTCATTAAAACCTCCTCCCCTATCTACGCCACTTCACTGTGACTTAGTGACAACACTTCCTACAAATAGGCAGACAGACTGATCGTAAGGTTTTCAAGCACAGCATTCAAAACTTCCGCACTACTTTGACAGAATGAGCTCAAAATATACTGGGGTGAGAGAGTCTGATTGCCCTGCCAAATATTTCATCACAACATTGCGATGAAAAAGTCGCTGACACCAATGTTGGAATATGGGAGAGAGTGTTTCAGTGGCATCCCAGTTTCAATCTTTGGAGTCTCCAGTTTAAGAACCACAGATTGGGAAAGAAAGTCTCGACCTTCAAGACTTGTTCCAAAGAGAGGCATCAAGAACTGGCCAGGCTATGTATGGGATGAAGATCTACATCCATCGAAGAGAGGGTTGCCATATGGCCCCTAAAACAGGGACAATCTCAATATTTGGGGGATTGTGTTCACATACTGGGAAATGGTTCAGAGGGTCCTGTCCTGATTTTGTGGAAGAGAATTATGGCAACCATAATCAAAGGTGGCCAAGATGGCTGTAGAACCATTAGTACCAGTGGCAGAGGTAGTTCCTAATTCATTATCGGGGTCAGGCAAGGAGGCTGGGGAATGGTTTGAGTATGCATAGCAGAGGGCACATTTTGCCCCAGATTGTGTCCCAGATTGTGCACCAGGTTTTGCGGATTTTACCCCATTCGAGGCATAGCTAGAGGGGATGCAAAGAATTAAGTTTTGCAGCATGCAGATAGCTCCCTTCTCCTTCAAACTCATTCACGGAGGCTGAATAAAATGGAGACATACTTCTTTCTGCTCCCTGTATTTCTTCTGTTTTGCTCCCCCATCCTGGAATGGTTCCTTTGGGGAGTGGAAGGGAATGCTTTCACAGCGTGGTCAGGCACCTGCAAAACCTAGTGCGTTGACCCCTTCTAGCTATGCCACTGGCCCCAGGGACCCCACCAAACTGGCAACAACAATCAATAACATTGGCCCAGAAATAGACCAGTGACCCAACTCTGCATAAGGTGGCTTTTTCGGCAGTTTCACACAATTCAGTACATCAGGGGAAAGATACAACTCACATTGGCAGACAGGTGACTGGGGAGATTTTCGAGAAAAACCACAACAGCAAGGACAACATAGAGGTATTTACTTTTCCGGTTTTTCCATTTTCACACAAATAGGCTTGATCCCCAGATGCGAGTTCTGGAGCGTTGTCGTTCACATCCAGCACTTTGATAGAAACAGGCACGCGAGATATTTGGCTGGGGTTTCCTAAGCACAGAAAAAGAGAGAGAAAGAGAGAGGTGAGCGCACTCGATTTCATCCAAGTGACATAAAGGACCCCAGGTAGATCGACAATTCCACACAGAGAGTTTGTTGTGCCTTTTCTCCTTCTGATAATTGGGCGGCTTTATCCACCGGTGGTGGGAAAAAGAGATAAAGAAGAATGGGTAGCATTTTACAAAGAGGAGACAGCAAATAAATCTTTATTGCAAACAGTGTTTGCAGAAGATTAGCCTGATGAAGACCTCCTTGGTCTAAATTGGGAGATTTTTTTTCTGATGAAGTTTCTGTTGTTTTATTGATAAAGGACATTCTTGCACACGAGGGGGGAAGAAGGCGGTAAACAAGCAAGATTTATTTGGATGCTTATATTTACCATTTTACTCTATTAGCAGGCTTGTCTGCGTATCTCTTATTTAGGCTTGCCCCCAAAAAGACGTTCTGTATTTAAATCCGTGGAATGGATGCACATGAAAAGAAGGGGGAACAAAAAATACATTTTGAGATGATTCAAAAATGCAGGTACATCAATTTTCTCCAGAAAATGGTTCTTGAAGTAATACAGAGATATAACCAAGTTATAACTGGGCAGCCCAATCCTACTCTTCCTATCCAACGGGCAGTGAGTGGCATCAAATCTGCGGCTGGTGTATCCTATGGACACCAGGCTAGCTCCGGGAATCTCCTTGGGTAAGAGAGCATTTATGGGGTGCAGTGGCAGGGTGGTGGAGATGGCTTTGGCCCCAGTCACCATATCATAACCCCGTCCTGACCCTGGAGACCTACATGGGTTTCCTCAGTTCTGCACCTGCTCAATAGGGGGCACATAAAAGGGGGCAAATACATTGGTTCCATCTGGCATTACATGGAGTAAAGAAATTTAAAATCACTTACTCCAAGGAGACTCAGTGATGCTTCTCAGCCCCAACTGATGCAAAAATCACTATTTCAGCACTACTGCAACCCTGGGAACTGGGAAGCATAGGATTGGACGCTCCAGCAGTTATTTAATTGTGTTTCCAAAATTAGGAATGCAATCCAAACTATTGCAAAAAATGAGCTTCAGTAAAGTACATCTGAACCTTTAACAACAAAACATTGTATTTCTAGTCAAGGATTTTTTTCCTTAGCGTGTGCTGGTGGGACTATAATTTGATGGGAATTCAAAACATTTCAAACACATTTCCTTTATCTGAACTTGGTAAAAAAAAAATCTGTACACAATGAAGGCATTGAATTCTCAGTGCCAAGTGTCACATTAAAATACTAAAGATTTCCTTTTATCTAAATTAACGGAATGATGGCGGTTCAAATTTTAGAGACATGACTGAGGAATGTAATTAATTAGATAAGCTTCTGAAGAATTTATTCATGTCTCTTGTGTCTGGCCCCAAAATGTTTGTCTTTCATCTGAAATAAAAACATTAAACCTAAAGATATTATAATTAGAAAATTGATGAGAATTCATTAAAAAAAATTAATTTGCTAAAGACTAAAGAAGAACCCACGGAGTTCTGGAGATCTCCAAGAAGGGGGATACCCCCAGATGATTAGCTGTACAACTCAGTTCACAATGCAATTGACTTTTGTTTGTTTGTCTCTTGGGAACATCAGGACTGAAAGTTACTTTTACTGCAGGGATGGACAACCTACTTTATGAGATCTGCTTGTAACATAGGAATCGCTGGATATGACCCAAGGCCCTTCTAGTCCAGCTTCTGTATCTGAAAGGCTCATCCTTCCAAATGTACGATACCCAAGAAGAGTGTAGGACACCACCAAAAAAGCTTAAAACTAATATACATTCCTCATATATATTCATATTATATTACATCGAATTTAATAATTACAGGAAGACAACATGAATCCCACTCACAAGGAAAAGGGGGACAAATGAAGTTTTTCCCAGGACACAAGACTTAAAAAGAGGACATATCCTGGAAAAACAGGACATATAAGCTGCAATCCTAAAGACACTTTCCTGGGAGTAAGACCCTTTGAACACAATGGGGCTTACTTTTGAGCAGACATGGTTAGGATTGTCTTCATAGTCACACTGAGCCAATCCACTATTGTAGGCATCTTGGCTAGGTATCATCACCAAATAATTCAACTGATCAATTACATACAAAATACATATGCGCTTGTCCAAGATACATCTGAAGTTATGGTTCCCCATCGATTTCACAATGCTGCATTGACAACGCTGCCAATGCTGACTACCTTTGGGCTCCGTGCTGGAGATGTGCCTGGGGTGACCATATGGCCAATTTTTCTGGATTTGTCCACTTTTTTAGCCTTCTGTCCCGGTGTCCTCCAAAAGGGCTTCATTGTCCTCCATTTTGGCTTCATTTTGGAACTTTGCAATAGTGTGCAGTAGCCCATCATGTCATGTGTATTGATACATATTGATATGTATTGAAGAGCAGAAACCAATGCAAAAATTGGTTTTGAAATATCAGGTCCAAGAACCCTGAAGTTGAAAATTTGGACCAGTGGCATAGCTAATGATCATGTAGCCCACTGCAAAGCTCAAAATGTTGCCCCGAAAGTGATGTCACAACTGAAAGTAATGACATTTCAAAAAGAAATTTGGGAAAAAACCTGCCTCCTCTTCCTCAGCAGTTCACCATCCATTTGCTCTGCTAGTGGCAGAGGAATGGTTATTGTGCCCCTACTAAATAGAAGAGGAGCACTACTTAGAAGTGCCTATATACCCATTTTGCATGGGCATTATGATATATGCATATGGAAACGAGAACTTCATATTAACACCTTATTAGTTCTATACAGTATCAGAATTACAATTCACTGACTTTCAGGATAATCAGCCTTGAGTTAAAAAAAAATCCACTTTTTGTTCCATAGGCTTTTGTGTTTAAATTTCTGCTTGATTTTCTGGTTTGACAGAATATAGATACTGAAATGTTTTTTTGAATTCTCCACTAAATTACATTTCAAACAATATGTAACATGATGGACTTGCCCCCAAACCCAGAGTAACTCTGGGGCACGTCAGAGACTTTACGTGCACCCATAGTTACAGCAACACCTAGTGAAAACCTATGGGAAATTCATATTGGAATCCAGAGTACCCCTACAATCCAGAGTAACTACGGCAGCACATAAGAGACATTACGTGTACCCGTAGTTACTGCATCACCTAGTGAAAACCTATTGGAAATTCATATTGCAATCCAAAGCAAATTGTTCTTACACTGGAGCAAGGCCTTCCCGTAGGTACTCTGGATTGCCCCCTAAGTTATTCTTACACCACAGAAAGGACTTTCCGTAGTTAATCTGGATTTTGCCCATAACATCATACATACCCATTTTTCACAATTTTAGCAACTAGAGTCAAGCTCAGCTTGTTCCCCCCCCCCTAAAGTTTGTGCCCCCCCCCAAAGTTTGTCTCCCTGGACGTCCTAGCTATGCCACTGCCGGCACATTAGATTTGAGTAAATATGGTATATATAAAGTGTCTGCTATTCTTTTTTGTTGTTCTTGTTGCTTCAAACAGAAGCTGCCTCTTTGAAACCATCTCGATGAGTCATTGCTGTGAAGGCTGAGCTGAAAGTAGAAGATGACCTTTCATAACACGTTGGTAGGATTTTATTTTTTTAAGGCAAAACACAAAGCTCTCTTTGGCAACCTTTTACGAAGTTCTGAAAATGGATTGATTCTTTGGGAAACATTGCTCTGAATAGGCTTCTGGGTTAAGCTCACATCTGTAACGGGTCCAAGAAGCCATGCCCTCTCTCAGAATAAACCCTATTTGCATTCCCTGCTGTAAGCAGGCAGTCAAATCTGATTAGCCATGTAGCAAGGCAATGCAATCCCATTATGTGTGGGATCCCTGATTATCCAGAATCCCTCTCAAGAGGAAGACCACTCTCTTAAGGAACCCTAATGAAGGGGGGAAACTGGCAACAAAAGAGCAATGGCTTGAGAAAGCAATGTGAATTTGCAAATATCCTCTGGAGCAGAGTTGTGATGAGATGTTTTGTTGTTGTCTCCCACAAGCATTGCTTTTGCTCCAGATGCTAAGACAGGCAAGGAGTTGGTGCAACCCTAATTAGAGTATATTATTACTGTGTGAGTTCAATGGCTTTCAAATATGTTATCTATGCTCAAAATAAACAGAGAATGCACACTTGGCATACAATCAGATACGCTGCTCGGGCCTCTGAGGAAAGATTCAGTCCGTTCCATTTATTCTCTATTCTTTTTCATGTAATTAACCTGCATATTGCATGGCGTTGCAGTGATTCTGGAGTCATAACTAATAGTTACTGCATAATTACCTTTGATCCTTTGCTGATTGTGAGATCTATTTAGTTAGTGCCCTTCAGATCTGCTGAATAGTAATGGGGGCATTATTTCTCTGACTGTATAGATGATAGTCTCCCAGATCATAGGTGCACATTTTGTGACCCACTGAGTTTATACAAGCAGTATTCGGTACTGGTTTTTATATTTAAGTTTTCCCAGTTTGGCCATATTCTATGTATTGACAACTCCCATTTAGCCAAGCAAGTATAGGATGCCAAAAGTATTGGGAAAGACCAAGTTAAAAAAAAAGATGGATTCACTTTCAATAAAGTCCTATACATTTTCCTTGTTCCATATTTCATGACCCACCAACAATACAGTTGTGACCCACTTGTGGATTCCAAAGTGGGACTTATGGGGAAAAGTGCTGTATAACACTATGCTGTTAAATCTTTTCCAAACTGACAGCCTTCCTATAGGCACCATCCAACCCTGGCAGGATAGCAGCTTAGGGCGCAATCCAGAGTAACTACATGGAGTCCTTGCTCCGGTGTAAGAACAATTTGCTCTGGATTGCAATATGAATTTCCCATAGGTTTTCACTAGGTAGTACAGCAACTATGGGTACATATAAAGTCTCTTGCGTGCTCCCGTAGTTACTCTGGATTTTAATCTCAATCTAATAGGTGCTACAATGGAGAAGTCCAGTGGACTTCTTGAATAAATATTCAATGGATTCCAACCTCACTTAACGAAGGGCATAATCCAGAGTAACTACGGGAGCACGCAAGAGACTTTATATGTACCCATAGTTGCTGTACTACCTAGTGAAAACCTATGGGAAATTCATATTGCAATCCAGAGTAACTTGTTCTTACTCCAGAGCAAGAACTCCCTGTAGTTACTCTGGATTTCACCCTAAGATGACTTTAATTGAATCACATGCCACAGCAATTGGCCTGATTTCTTCAAACTTCTTTGCACAAGGGCAGAAAAAGAATGAGTAAAAGTGGGAAAACGCACAGACGCACATGCAAATACACAAACACACACATCACACACCAGCTTGTTTCCTGCACTGTTTCCTCCTGATTGGTTTTCCAGGGTACCAATTCTATAAATGTTCAGTTTTTCTTGAAGTCACTGTGTAGCTCTGGGCAAGTTTCTATCTCACATCCTCAGCTCCCCATTGGTACAAGAAAATTAGTCTCCTATCTCCCCTTGGGGGTGTTGTGGGAATTAATATAATAAGATATAATGGAAAGGCACTGCACTCTGGGCAAGGCTATGCAAGGGATAAATGTGGGGGGGGGGGAGTCCAGAATTTTAGACAGGAGGAAACTTGTGGTTTCCTTTGACCCTCCAGAATTCTTTTCTGCAAAGCAATATTTACTACCCATTTTCTCTTCCCTTTACTGAGCTGCTTCTGAAAATGACAGTTGGCCTGACAGCAGAAGCAACTGCAATATCTCAAGGCATCTTGGACCCCAAGAGTCAAAGATCTGCTCATTTTCCCATATTCCCAGTGCTAAGGAATGAACGAAGGAACGAAGGAACGAAGGAAAGACAGACAGACAGACAGACAGACAGACAGACAGACAGACAGAAAGAAAGAAAGAAAGAAAGAAAGAAAGAAAGAAAGAAAGAAAGAAAGAAAGAAAGAAAGAAAACCTCCTGGAGCTTGTATCACAGCTGTGGCACAAGGGGGGGGGGGAGAGAACCTTTCATCCCCAATACGTTGCACCCACTACCCTCCCCAGCCCACTGCTACCCCAGGAACTGGATAAGTAAAGGGGAAAGTGCTACTTAAGGGGAAGAGAATGATGAGGATGATAATTTAGGGTGAGGTCCTGACAAATCAGCCCTTTTCTGAGCCTCCATGAACAGGGCCAGATTTAGGTTTGATGAGGTGCTAAGCTATTGAATGGGGCCCTTTATATGTCCAGCTGTCCTTTATCAACAACAAATTGTCACTGTTTTTTGTGTTGAATATATGCTATAAGGTAATTTATGGACCTAAAAGATATCTAAAGCCATTTGCATATAAAATTATTTCTACATCCAGGTCTTTTTCCTTTACATTTTTTGGGAGGCCCCAAGAGAGTACAGCCCTAAGATACAGCTTGTTTAGCTTATACATAAATCCATGAATGGTCCATTTTTTCCTCCCATCTGGGGAAGAAAAATTGATTGATTTCCCAATAGATTTTTAGGGAAAAGTCAGGCAGTCCATGCTGTGAATCCCAGGCTTTGGGAGGTGGAATTTCTTAAAGTGCTTCCACTGGTACTTCAGTATTAGCAGTTCTCTGGAGGAGGCAATTATTTTAGTGATATTTGCTAATATTGAAATGAAACTAAAATTGAGCAAAACCTCCATAATGATTATTGTGTTGCTAGTGGATTTGGAGAGAGAGAGAGAGAGAGAGAGAGAGAGAGAGAGAGAGAGAGAAGGGGGTAAAACTTTGAAAACACCAACAGTGGCATGGTAATCTAGGTGACCACATTCTATAACCAAAACAAGAGGACAAGCCCCCAATATAGGATATATATAGCCCCCAATATAGGACATCAAAGAAAAATGGATATAACCTGCATATGGACATAGCCTGCATGATAATCTAAATGCAACAAGGAAAAAAAATCAGGACAATTCTGTTGCACTCAGCTTCTATTTTAATTTGTTCTTATTTTTAAAAAGGCATCTGGAGTATAATCTATAGATAAATTTCTTTTTCTTCTATAAAATAGGTGAAGTGTGACAGTTCAGTTTTCATATATATATTCTTGGTAAACCATAAAGAGCTTTTTTGGCTTCCATACAAGGTGTATAAAAGTCTTCAGTTCAAACAATGCAGCAGAAGGTTGTGTGTGTGTGTGTGTGTGTGTAGTGGTATATATATATACCACTTTTCGATTAGAAGTTCACAAAGCAGTTTACAAGAAAATGAAAAAAATGAATAGCTAACTAATAACTAATGGGTCCCTGTTCCAAAAGGGCTCACAATCTAAAATGAAAAAAAATCTATGCAAAAATATGTATGTATGGATGGATGGATGGATGATATACAGAAGTGTTTGTGTATGTGCTTGTGATTGACTGCTTTCTACAGCCCACTGAGGACTTACAGAGGCCTGCAGATAGGATCACAAGCTCCGTCAACTCTCTGGAGAGCCAAAGAAAACCCCAAATAAGTTTAAACCTCCCTTTTAGAAGTGCAAGACTGCTGATCACATTGCTGCTGTCACCACTGCCTTGCCCCTTAAGGTAGCAGCAACAGTATTTCCTTGGCTGAACATCACAATATCCCATTTGGGAAGCCGCCACAGAGTAAGGCAATGTTTGTTTCCTTACTTCAGAGTTGTAACCTGGAGCAAGAACATTGTTTTAGGATTACGCCCTGAATCTCTTTATCTTGAAACTGCCATTCCTACATATGCAATGGAATTAAATACCAACTCATTTTTTTAAATAATGTAACTTGCTTTTACATCTACCGAGATCTATCTAACTGAAATCTACAGTTCCACCACACTGCCTATTCTCTGTCTGGAATTGATCCCTAGGTATAGTAGCAATCAGATTGCTGAATTATTTACATGTGTTTTTTTTCCCTTCAGTCTACATTATAACACATCTGTTAGGTGGCTGAGCTTCTTCAGGATGGGAACACCACCCTGAGATATTCATTTTTACCAGAAAGTAATTAGAAAATCAAGAATGGATTTCAAATATCGTGTTCTAAACATTTTTATCACTTTCTTTCTGTAGTGCAAATCTTCAAGCTGAGGTATAACACAGAAATAAAATAAAACATGCATACATATTAATTTTGCAAGGACTTATCCAAATTAGCTCCATGATCTCCATGATTATTGTGATCCTCTTTCCACTAACCAAGAGCTGAACTGAGATTGGGGGAAAGTAAGATTTTAACAAATTTTTTAGATAGACAGACAGACAGACAGACAGACAGACAGACGGATAGATGGATGGACGGACGGATAGATGGACGGACGGATAGATGGATAGACGGAGGAACAGACAGACAGATGGCCGGCCGTACGGACGGACGGACAGACAGATAGATAGATGGATGGATGGACAGATGGACGGATGGACGGATAGACAGATAGATGGATAGATGGATGGATGGAGGAACAGACAGACAGACAGACAGACGGACGGATGGACAGACGGACAGACAGACGGACAGACAGATAAATGGAGGGACAGACAGACAGACAGACAGACAGACAGACAGATAGATAGATGGACAGACAGAGGGACAGGCGGGTGGATGGACAGACGAACAGACAGACAGATAGGTGAATGGATGGATGGGTGGATGGATGGATGAAAGCACTACCAAAAAGTATCTAAGCTCAGTTAGGTATATAATGCACATTTCTCATATTTATGGACTAGGAAACCACTTGGCAGTCCCTTGGCACATAAACCCAGGATCAATGACATGAAACAAAGTTCACCTCTGTGTGTGTATCCTAAGAATAAAACATATTCCTTGCTAACAATGGGTTCACTTGGCCAACAACTCAGATCCCTTTAGATTTTGATCCACTCTCTGGCCTGACTCTGTCTAACTCTCCCTCCACAAAGGACTCTCTCCCTGGAGCAGAGCCGGATAGCAAATAAAAAGGAAACATGAAGGAATCAATTCAGCAGGCCAGTACATTTCACTCTCCCCTTTGCTGCGATTTAATAACAGAAATTCTCTCCTGCACCTTGCATCTCAGCTACAGAACTATCTTGGAAAAGAGGTCAAAGTCCTTTTGTGTGAACTGTTTTATCTTAAAAAATCAATGTGATGTTTCATATCAGAGTAACAGCCAAATAGCCAAAGAAATTGACTAGAAAAAGGAAGTGCACCGGTTCGCTTGCCAGCGTCTAATATGTTATATGGTACAAAATGAGACACCATGGAAACAGATGAGAGTTGAACTGATCTGATTTTAGGTTGTGAGTCATCAACGGAGCGCCAGGTAGGGAACCGAGATGAGATATTGACAGGTGATTACTTTAGACAACAGTGTGTCCTGGGGGTTGGGATCAAGCTTATCCCTTTGTCCCACATCCTTTAAAGGGCATGGTATTAAGTGGTGGTGAAAAAGCTTACTCGATTTCGGATGCAATCCTAACCAATTTAGGCTAGCATTGTTCGCCCATCTTCCTGTTTCTGTGGTTGTGTGGGCAAGCCAGAGCATGTCTTTGCTCCTGTCTAACACCTCCAGGAGTGGCAAAGAAGCAATTTGTGTTTATTTGTGATATGGATTTTTGAGATATGCCCAAATGTGCATTTTTGTGATAAGCATTTTTGTGATGTGCCCAAATGTGCATTTTTGTGATATGTCCAGATGTGCATTTTTGTGATATGCATCTTTGTGATATGCCCAGATGTGCATTTTTGTGATATGTCCAGATGTGCATTTTTGTGATATGCATTTTTATGAAATGCCCAGACCAGCATGGGACTTTTGCCGGGACTTGTGCCAGACTAACTGGGGGCTAGGATTGCAGCCTGTTATTCCATATTGTGCACCACTTCCTGAAATAAAGAGTTACCATAATTAAAAATACAAAGCATAAAATGTGCCAATTGTTTTTTTTCTAAAGAAAAAGTCTGACAATCAGAATATAAAATATAAAATCAGAAAGAGTGACATCAGAATATAAAATTCTAGTAGTCAAGGTTTAAAGCTAAACCAGGCCATTAATGTAAAAATGGAAAAGTCTTCACGAAGCTCAAATAACGTGGGCTCCATAAGATTAATAGGATGGATCTCCTTTGATGGTACATTATGGTCCATATCACCATCATGGTATAGGATCCATATCTGGTTGTTCCATCTCAACTAAACATGTGTCAATGAGTGATCAAAGAGCAGGATCTGAAATCTTCAACTTAAGGTTTGGACTGGAACTAATGAATGCAGTCCTTTTAGGCAGTATCATCCGTGGCCTCTCAAGAATCCCTTTGGGTACAATTCATTGCCTTTATGTCCTTGAATACTTTTTCCAAATACAGTGGCACCTCATGTAACAAGTTTAAAGAGGAATGCTTGTTATGTGAAACACTCTTTACGTGAAGCAGATTTTCCCATAGGAAATAATGGAAGCTCAGACAATTGATTCCACAACCCCAAAAAATTCATATAAAATATTAACTATGTAAAAATGATGACAAAACTCTGTAATATAATACAGAACACTATTACTGTAATAAAACACTGTTATACTGTACAGTATACTGTATGTACAGTAAGCAAGGATGACTAATTTTCACCTAAAGAGTACCTTTAACAAGGAACCTGTCTAATGACACTTGCTTTTACCTACTTTTAGGCTTAGGCTGCAATCCTAGACACTTTCCTGGGAGTAAGCCCCATTGAATACAATGGGGCTTACTTCTGAGTATACATGGTTAGGAGGCTGCAATCTTAAAGACACTTACCTGGGCAGGGTGTTACTGTGAAGGTGCTTGGGGGCATGGGGGGGGGGAGATCCAGGCAGTCACGAGCCGCGGCTGTCCCTTTAAAAGCCTGGCTTTCTAGAAAGGGATGTCCCTTTAAAAGCCAGGCTTTCCAGAGAGCGCGCGCTGCAGGGCCAAACATCAGGTCGCTGTGCACACTCTCTAGCCTCTCTCTGTCTCGAGCGTTTGGCACCCCACAGTGCTCTCTACAAGCCTTTCTAGGAAGTTAGGCTTTTAAATGGGCAACTGTATACCCATTGCTGTATAAAGTAGCACAATTAGGTAAAAATAATAACACAAATCCATTGTCAGTTTATTATTGTCATATAACTCATTGTTGTGTGCAGTTAGATTAAATTTTGCAGCTTCACTTTACAATCACCAGGAAACATTTTTTTTTAATCTCAAGCCTTTTAAAATCAGGGTGAGCATTAGATTTGATGGTGCATTAAATGGTGCATTAGAATGAGGTATACGGGATTATAGACCTAATGAGGAACCATGCCCTTAGACCAATAGGAATATCAATATGGACCAAATAGGGATGCTCAAGGGAGCTGCCAGTCCCTTGATTTGGGACCAGCAGTTCAGGAGACCAATAAGGGTTAAAAAGCAAGAAAGCATGAGATCTACATCCAACCACCCTACAACTATCCCTTTAAGCCTCTAATAATTAAAACACTTGATAAATTATTTGGCGATAATTTGTTGAGATTGCCATTTATCAGTTTTAACGATTACATTTCTCAGATATGCAGCAGGAACAATTTGTTCTGCGGATTAAATTTACTCTTTTCACAAGCATAAATCACAATTAAAAATATAATTGCACCTCTTCGCTGCTGCTACTTCACCTGACATAATACTTCTCATTTCAAAAGCTTAAAAAAAACCCTTTCAATTGGACAAAGATTTTCCTGATGCTCGGCATATTCTAGCCTTTGTTTCAGCTTAAATGTCACACAATTATACAGAAAGTTTAACCAGCAGGAACTCAAATGCATGGCCCCATTTGGTATCATTATTTTCACAATCTGTAAAAAAAGCCAGCCTTTCCATGGTGGTAAATAGTACGGTTCATATGATGCCTACTGATTAGAATCCTATTCAAAATGTTTTAAGTTGTGGGTGTTGTTTGCCCCCCACCACTATCTTTTTGGATTTTCAAGGTTTTTTAAACTGTTTCTAGCATAATTCCAGTGGAATTGTCAAGAGTCAATTGCTTCCATTTACTCAGGCATCTTGGAAATCAGAAGTGGAGTTAGTTCACAAAAGAACTTTTTGTTCTCCTTTCCTTCATGTATTGCAAAGATATTTGACGGGGAGGCGGTGACACCACTACTTTGCCCCCAAAAATTTAAATCTTTGTACTTTGTAATAATACCATCACGTTATATATCATTCAGTGTGTGATTTAATGACCAATTCAACATGTTTAGTTAAGGGCACAATCCAGAATGACTATGGGGTGTCCTTGCTCCAATGTAAGAACAATTTACTATGAGGGTGACCAGATGCCAAACCCAAAATTCCTGAACCCCAAGGCCAAAATTCCTAAACCCAGGCCAAAATTCCTACCCACTGAAAGAAATTGCCAAAAATGTATTTTTTTGTTTTTTTTTGTTTTTTGACCATAACTTTTGATAGGAAGGAGATATCTCAGAACAGATCTTTGCATTGGATTCTGCTCTTCAATACAAATCCAACAACATATGGCATGATGGGGTACTGTGCACTATCACAAAGTTTCAAAATGAAGCCAAAATGTAGGACACCCGGACAGGAGGCTAAAAATCCGGACAAATTCGGGTTTTTCCGATCATGTGGTCACCCTGTTTATTCTGGATTCCAATATGAATTTCCCATAGGTTTTCACTAGGTGGAGCCGTAAATACAGTTGCACGTAATGTCTCTTACATGCTCCCCTACTTACTCTTGGTTGTAAGGTAACTCTGTTCCATAGCCAAAAAACAAGGAGGAATAGTGGATCACTTTGCCCACTGTCTGGGACATTGCAGTATATGGGAAAAGGTCCATCATGGGAATGAGAACCTGGTGGTACAATCATCATTGGCATCCTTCAGTCTTGAACGACTATGGTATCATGCTCTGAATGGGTGTCCTAAAACAGCATCTAGTATGGCTAAAAAGGCACAAAGCTTAGTGATAATTAATAAATAACTAATAAACTAATAAAGTTTATTACAATTAATAACTAATAAAGTAGACCAATGAATATTGAACTACTTGTCTCATGTAATTGATGGTGGTGATATACTTGGGCAAAGAGTGCCTGGACACAACTGAGTTATGCTGTGGCATTCAAACTTTCCATGCTTTGGTACATTTAGGACGCAATCCAGAGTAACTACAGGGAGTCCTTGGTCTAGTGTAAGAACAATTTGCTCTGGATTCCAATATGAATTTCCCATAGGTTTTCACTAGGTGGTGCAGTAACTATGGGTGCACGTAATGTCTCTTACATGCTCCCGTAGTTACTCTGGACTAGTAGGGCTAGGGTTCAGTCCTAACCTAGGTCAGCACAACTCATTGGTCTTCCTATTCCCATGGAGATGTAGGGAGGCAAGCGCATGTCTGTGCACTGGCCTAACCCTCCTGCAGAAGAGTTTTATGGCACTTTTCTGACACCCCTAGGTAAGCACAGGACTTATGCTGGGGCTTAGGTTAGCCTAAATGGTGTTTAGGATTGCAGCCTAAATATAATATCCAAAAAATATGTGATGTAACTCATGTTTTGAAGAAACATGCATTGCTCAGCTGTTCATGCTCATGCTCTTCCCATAAGATTTGGATGTTAAGAAATGCAATCCATCCAGAGTGCACTCGTCATGAAAAGTGCTGACATTTTCACAACGCTGAGCGATCTCGCAAGGCAGCGGCAATCACTTGAGTGGGATTTCCCAAATGCCTCAAAATTCTCCATGGTTCATTTTTTTTTCTTCTGGCTGTGGTTCTTCCGAAAGAAAATAAACTTCCGTGCAAAGTCCTAGCCTGTAGCACCTATTCAGAGGCATCATTAGCCACCAACTCTCCAAATTTCCTGTTTCCCCCTCTGGGCTGCCCTCTCTGCCTATACAAGAATACTTGATAGGTTGCCAATAATTAGATAAATGAATTCTGTTCAATGAGGCAAAAACCTGTTCAGTGCTATTAAACCACAGGCAGTTCCTTCAACTGTAGCTCCGTCTTGGACAGCGAAAGTGCTTTCTTTTCATAACATTTGGTATCTCAGGGCTCTCTTGGATATCATTTTTTTCCCCTGTGGAACCAAAAATGTCTCAAAAAATATTCTCCATCACTGGGGATCTTTAAGCAGAGGTTCGACGAGCATCTTTTGGAGATGCTCTAGGAGTATTTCCTGCTACAGGCAGTGGTTAGACTAGATGTCCTATTAGGTCCCTTTCAATTCTACGATTCTAGTGAAGCCTCTGAATAGGTACTACAGGGTTCTTCTCAAGAAGAACCACCAAGACAACCACTATGACAAACCCAGGAGGAGAGCTTTAGGCATGATCACTTTGGACAACCCCATAAGAAATAAGAATTTCTTTAGATATCCACAGGACCCAGTTTTATATATGGCAGATTGACTGGTCCATCGTGAGGCCAACTGATGTGGCTGCATCAGGAAGCAAAGCATCAGGAAATTTTCTTCTTAGTCCACTTTCCTGCCTCTACTGTTCCTTCTTCTCCTTCCACTTCATGGGTGGGAAAGGAAGAGAGAGACAGAGAGGAAGAGGAAATATAGTGAGGAGATAGGCTTGAGCTAGAAGATTGAGGGTTGCAGTTAGCAGAGGCTGGCACATTATAAAGTAAGGCTCTGACAGTGGCTAATTTCTGGAAATTTATATAATTCTCTCAGTTCAGGGTGGCACCCATAGGTTGACCAGATTGGGTAGTAGATGATGGCATCATTTGTCTATGATTTTTAAAACCCATTAAAATAAAAATGTTTTTTAAATGTACTTTTCAGAAATATATACATTTTTTATCTTTTATTCCCCATCCTGCGTGTGTGTGTGTGTGTGCGCGCGCGCACACACACACACACACACACACACACACACACACACACAGGATGGGGAATAAAGAAAAAAAATGTATATATTTTTTAAAAGTACATTTTCAGAATATTTTCAGAATAAATATCATATTTATGATATTTATACTTATGATATTTATGCCCCATCCTGTGTGTGTGAGCACACACACACACACACACACACACACACACACACACAGGATGGGGCATAAATATCATAAATATCATGATTATATTCTATATAATGATATAATAATAAAATAATAATCACAACTATATATCAAAGCTTCTAAAAAGTACAAGTGTTGGGGGAAGTACAGCAGCCAGTAGCGCAGGCTGAGCATAGGATCCGACCCTTAGAGCACAATCTTCACCATGTCTACTCAAATGTAAGCCCCATTGTGTTCAATAGGTCTTACTCCCAGGAAAGTGTCTTTAGGATTGCAGTCTTAGTATTACAAAATGTTAAGAGTTTGATGGGACCTTAAAGGTCATCTAGCCCAACCTCCTCCTCACTGCAGGATTTCACTATAGCATCCCTGACAGGTCACCATCCAATTGCTGACATGCCTCTTGTGAGCTGGCAATATGATTGTTCACAAAAGCTTTGCCTTTGTGAGTAGGCCTGCGTTTGTCTCAGCTTTGCCTGCGAGCACACAAACAGGAGCACCCCGATGTAAGGTTCACAACACCTCAGATCTAAAATAAATTTCAGAATGGAAAAATGCCCAATTTCAGCTTTTTCACCCTTGATCTCACTATCTTTTAGCAACACCAATGTGTGACCTGATAAACTCCTGCACAGAAACAACAACCTCAGTGCTCTTGTACTTAATGAATGCAGCGCAATTTGTTCTTGTGTAATGCTTCACAAGTACACACATGCCTGATACTCAGTAGCACCACATCACAAGAAGGAGAAAAATACAGAAACAAACGAAAGAAGCAGAACAGCGCAGCAGATGGCGTTTGATTTAACAATCGGAACTAGAAAAAAATGGAACCACAGAGGATTCCCCGTGCCTTATCCCTCTTTGGAAATAAGGTCAGGAAATACGGTATTCCAAAACCCAAGAAAATATGTGGTGAAGAATATCAAAAGCATCAGCACTTCATCTTTCCACAGTCCCCTTCAGCAACTTCCATTTACAATATAAACCAGATATAACTTCTATAAGAGTTAAGTACCATGCAGCAATCTGGACTGAGCTTTCCTTAAATTTAAATCCTCTCCAGATACTCTGAAGTGCTGATATGGCACACCAGAAATTTTAGATCAAGGGGAAAAAATTCTCTGCAAATACAGTGTGTGCCTCTAAGAGAGAGAAGAGAGAGAGAAGAGAGAAGGCAATGACTATATTGCATCTGCATCAGGGCAAGGAGGGTGGTTTTTTCCTAATTGGAACAGATACAGTTACTGAACATCTGAAAAGGGCTTTATTAAAAAAATAAGGGAACAATCCAGAGTAACTACGGAGAGTCCTTGCTCCTGTGTAAGAACAATTTACTCTGGATTGCAATATGAATTTCCCATAGGTTTTCATAGATGGTGCAGTAACTACGGGTTCACATAATGTCTCTTACGTGCTCCCGTTACATGTCTCTTACAAATTACTTTGGATTGTAGGGTAAAATAAGATAGGAATCTATATATACTAGTGGGTCCTTGAATCTGTGGATTTGGTAGTAGTGGTTTCATTTATCAGCATACACACAAATCCAATGGGAACCCGCACACCTCTGGGTCACCCCCACAAGGTCACCTTTATTTACTGTAGTAGACCTTGCAATGCAGGTGATTCTCACTTGTTATCCTTAATGGAAGAACCAAACATGTTTTTGCTTGTTTGTCTTTGCATAAGGAAAGCACCAGATTCAACCCAAAGCATTGCTAATCTAGTGGATAAGGCTACAATCCAGAGTAACTATGGGATCTTTTACACTGACATAGTTACAGTGCCACCTATGGGAAACCTATGGGAAAAGCATAGACCAATCCAGAGTAAGCGCCTCTTACGTCTTCCCATAGTTACTCTGGATTGTAGGGTCTGTCAGCTTTATATAAATGGATGTCAGGGAAGTTCCTCCTCTCTTTTTGTCCCCACAACAACCTTGTGAAGTAGGTGAGGCTGAGAGATCCAAGGCTGGTCTAAGGTCACCTGCCCCCTGCCAACTTCATGAAGCTTTATGACTGAGCAAGGATTCAAACCTAAATCTTCCAGGTCTCACTTCTGAACAACTACACCATCCTGATCCTGAGTCAAGCCATGGCTTCTGTATGTACCATAAGAAATATATGTGAGAATTATAGCACTAGAGTCAATGGGTGCAATCCAGAGTAACTATGGGGAGATCTTGCTCCGACGTAAGAACAAATTACTCTGGATTGCAATATGAATTTCCCATAGGTTTTCACTAATGGGGTGCCATAACGTAAATGTCTCTTACGTGCTCCCATAGTTACTCTGGATTGTAGGGTATGTGTGAATTGTAGCATAATAAATTTGAGAACTATAGAACATGTGTACATTTATAGTAATTCAACAGACAACATGAAAAATAATGGCTCTTGCTGTCTTTCTTAACTTATTAGAAGTACAATGTGACAAAACAATAAAAATTAATAAATATTAATTATAAAAAAATTAACTATAAAAAATTAAAAATAAAAATATTAATTAAAAATATTAAAAAATATTAATTATATTAATTATAAAAAATATTTTTTTAAGAAAATCACTTACTATCTTCCGTTGCTACAATGGTGATGTTGTGCCATGTACTTGTTTCCCTGTCCAACGGGGTTGCCAACGTTATCCTCCCATCTTGCATATTAACGTTGAACTGTCTCTCGAGGTCTGTGTTCCGATCAATGGAATACCTACAAAATAGACAACCTTGAAATTTACTTAAAACACCTCCGTGCGGCCTGAACACACTATAACTACAATTTAAGCCATCCATCGCGGGACCTGCAGCTTTATATTCACGGTGCCTTTGAGGAACTCAACAGCGTTATAATTTATAAGACCAAAAAAAGAAAAAAAAATAGATGGACTAAAATAGTCAGGAAACCAAATTATAGCCCGAGGAGTAATTAGCTGCTTGCTCTCCCCATGAAGGTTAGAAGCTGTCATCGAGATCAGTTGGTAACATCTTTTAAAAACTACTGAGAATCAAGAGTTAATTAGATGATCTATCACATTTATTGGACAGCTCGTGTTGTATTTCACTGCAGTTGCTGATAATTCTGTCAATACATTAAGAGAGGCCCGGCTTAGTTATTTATTTATTTTCCCATAACAAGATACAGTGGTGCGTCACATAAAGAGCTTAATTCGTTCCGGAGGCACGCTCTTTAAGTGAAATGCTCTTTAAGTGAAGTGGATTTTTCCATAGGAAATAATGGAAACTCAGACGATTGGTTCCACGACCTCCAAAATATTCATATAAAAGTATTATCTGGATGTAAAAATGATGACAAAACACTGGAATTGAATTCAAAACATGCATTCAATGTGCATGATCCTATGAAGTCTACTTAGGCTGGAATCCTAAAGACACTTTCCTGGGAGTAAGCCCCATTTAACACAATGGGGCTTACTTCTGGGAAGACATAGTTAGGAGACTGCAAACAATGACACTTTCCTGGGAGGCTTACCTGGGGTGCTGCTGGAGGTTCAAGGTGGCCAGTGGGGCACTTGGGGCAGTTAGGGGCAGCTGTCTCTGGCACCTCCAGGCAACTGCCCCAAAGTTGGGGGCAGTTAGAGGCAGCAGCTCTGGCTGGCAGCCCTTTTAAAGAGCCTCCTTGCGGAGCATCAGCCTCCTTGCAGAGCATCGCACGCGTGCCCAAAGCGCGCTTGTTTGTTAAGTGAAGCGAAACATGTTATGTGAAGAAAGATTTCTTGGAAATTTTTCTTTGTTATGTGAAACGCTTGTTAAGCAAGGTGCTTGTTAAGCGAGGTACCATTGTACAACTAATGCCCTTATCCCAAAGAACACTATAGTTGATTAATTAAGTAAATGAGTCACTTGTTTACGTCTTTTGCGCTATTCCGGAAATAAATGGTGGTTAAGCAATTGCCCTTGACCTGGAGAAAAAAAATGCTTCCCCCCCCCCCAAAATATATATATATATATATATATATATATATATATATATATATATATATATATATATATATATATATATATATATATATATATATATATATATATATATATATATATATATATATATATATATATATATATATATATAGCAAAATTGACTCCTTTATGGATTAACATCCTTGGCTTCGAACAAAACAACTTTGATCTGATTGCAGAGCCTGGCTTGCAAATGAGAATGAGCCAGGTACATGATGCGGCTGGAACAAGAAGCCAGCTTGACTAACAAGAAAGGACTGCCATAAATTGTTCCAACAGTACATTAAACAAAGTGGAGATTTAGAACTCCCTGCAAGATCTCCGGGAAAGCTTTTATGTCGGTCCATTTTCATACAGTTGTTTTATTAATGCATTACTTGTAAAAGAAACCAAACTGGAAAATTAAGCCTTCCAATTTCTGACGGGTCGTGTACAATGAGAGAGATTGGAAAGTACTGATATGGTACAGCAGCCAAAGCTTCGAGGGGTTTCACTAAATCTTGGCGGTGAATTTATACGAAAGACTATAATGTCTCTTTTGCCCAGCTTAGGGGAATCACAACATCACACCTTAATGGTTTTGCATGAGATCCGTGTTCTGCCTCTGCATGTCGATTTGAATTTGTTGAACGTGGCAAACCGGCGTACAGACTGATCCTATTCCCAGCGAGCCTATATTGTGCTGTGCCCCCAGATTTTGTACTATAGAGGGGTACAGGCAGTCAAGGAGAAGTAGGCCACCCATTCATTTAACCCTTTTTGGCAATTTGTGCATTGATATATGTGTTTTGATTCCGTATGTATTTATTGTATAAATATTCCATAACTCCAACATGTTATTCCATAACTCCAACATGTGCTATGTAGGAACATCTTTTGTCAAAATCCCAGTTTTCTAACACTTTGGGCACAATCCAGAGTAACTACGGGGAGTCCTTGCTCCGGTGTAAGAACAAATTACTCTGGATTACAATATGAATTTCAAAATAGGTTTTCACTCAGTGGTGCAGTAACTACAGGTGCATGTAATGTCTCTTATGTGCTCCCATAGTTACTCTGGATTGTAGGGTCAGTCTTACTCACTGATGTCGTATTCAGGAGTGATGGAACACTTTCCTCTATCCACTCCCATATAAACATCTACTGTATGTGTCATGGTAATTGGCCAGCTCTATGAATCTAACTCAGTTCATCCATCAAAAAGCAAATTAATGAGATATTGGCAATTTTAAATGAATTGCAAAAATTCTGCTATGTGGGAAGAACTTCAGTCTACAACTAATGTGCCATTTGGTTGTCCCCTCCTCAGTCCAGCTGCTAGTTTCTGCTCTCATTTTCTCTTTAACTGGTTTTATTAATTTGCTATGCATTTTTTATTTAAATGTAGTACATTTTAAATGCTGGTTCCCATTCTGCATTTAGAACCTTTGTTAATGAGCAACAAATTATAAATATTTTAATGTTAGAGATGTAGATATTCCCATTTGCTTCATACATACGGTTGCCATAATTTTATTCCACAAAATTGGGACAGGACCCTCTGTCTCATTTGCCACTATGTGAACACAACCCTCAAATATCAGAATGGTCCCTGTTTTTCAGGACATACGATAATAATAAACCCTTATTACGGTCAACAGACCAGCACAAAAGACTAAAAGCATCTTAATTACAGATATATCCTATGAGAGAGGTAAAAGTAGAAGCATAGGAATTATAAAAATACAAAGATCATAATGTATCCTAAAAACCTTAGGTTAAAACCTCCGCCAAGATTGTACATAAAATAATGCCCTAATATTGGCCAACTTTATCTAGTAGAAATTCAGGACATACAGCAACCCTATTCATACTGGATCCTATTTTGACAAGGCTGATCTAAATCATTGCAAGTTTCTGGCCTCTGTCATGAAAGAAGGACTTTAGACAGATCACTTCTTTGCATTGATCATTTGCTGCCTAGATAGTTATGTAGGGTTGCCATATGTCCCAAAAACCTGGGACAGTCCCAGTTTTGGAGGATTGCATTCACATATTGGCGAGTGGGACAGAGGGTCCTGTTCCAGTTTTGTGGAAGAGAATTACGGCAACCCTAGTGGAATGTCACCTTATGGCATCTGTCTAAAGCTCCTCTAAGACATGGAGGTGGATTAGGCTTGGGATGGGGTAGGATTGGTGGCACCAGCACATGCTGTATCCTCTCCACTTTCCCAGGCCTGATTCACCAACACGAAAGAACTCACATTTGTACCAGCTATATCACTATGGGTTGACCCATAGTGTCACCTGGGCTTTTCCAGTGCAAGGAAATGAATGTCCCATTAACCCAAGCTTTTTGGAAAGTAAATTTTCCCTTCCCCAGAGGATTTAATGTAAGCCATGCCACTGCATTGCAATTGAGAGAGAGAGAGAGAGAGAGAGAGAGAGAGAGAGGGGGGGGATGAAGGGAGGGAGGGAGGGAGAGAACGTATACATATATATAGAGAGAATACTTTTTTATAAATATGAGATCTGTTCAATGCTCAGCTTTTAAGCTCATCTATCCTTCACCACTGAAATGCTGAGATGTCAAAGTACGCGCATTAAAATTGCGCACAGGGTGTGCAATATTTCCATGCCTAAGAACTGAAAAGGTGACCCTTGACTCATGCACGTATCGATTTTATTTAGCTAAGTAAATAAATGTCTCCCCTTGATGTAATTCCATTTACCATCTTTGGAGCCCCCTTCCATTTTGTTAGGGGGAGGGGGGAAAAGAGGTCGTATTGACTTTCAAGGCATTCCATTTCAAGGTAACCATTTGCAAGTGAAACAAGTTTACAGTTTGCAGAGAAGAAAAGCCCCCTCTTGACTCCAAATTAATGTACACCAAGCAAGATGTAAAACCAAACAAAACACATATATAAGGCCCAGAGCTCTATAAAGCAAGGGGAACTAATAGCATGTTTGGTAGCTACCTTGTCTTGATAATGATATTATAGCTCTTTTTAATGGGGGTATACTGTCAAACATGTAAGCAATACATAAAATCTACCTTTTCTATAAAAATGGGGGGGGGGGTAGCAGGGTAAATAATAACCTTTACTATTGCCTTAGTAACACCACAGGTTATTGTGACTTTGTTGTTTGTTTTTAGACTGAATGCTAGAGGAAAGTGATACGTGATCATACATTTCTTGAACTGACAACTCCGGGACGGATTCAGATGCCATTTCCAGCAGCGCCGGTTTTACATTTGCTTGCAGGAAAAACCTCCTATTTTAAAGCAATGTAAATGAAGGCGTACAGCAGTATTTGGTAGACAGAATCCCCCCCTTTGCTTTTTCCCTGCTGAGTTATGAGTCACAATATTGATGCCATAAATCACCATATCTCAGTAATACCAACCAGAGAGGGCATGTTACTAGGTGACCGAGATAAACAGACGCACCTCGGGAAGGCATAAAATGTTGCACCGAGGATCTCAGGGCCTGCTGTGAATTAAGGAAATGATTTGCTTAGGGTAAGGATGAAATACAAGAATCTTTGAAATTATGTTTTCTTGTCCTTCTTGGGGGGCAAGAGACTCAAACGGGCAAGGGTTTGCCACAAAGACAGACAAGACCTAACACCTACTGCATTTATCTTTTTAGGCTGAATATACTGTGTGTGTGTGTGTGTGTGTGTGTGTGTGTGTGTGTGTGTGTATATATATATATATATATATATATATATATATATATATATATATATATATATATATATATATATATATATATATATATATATATATATAAATTGTTTTCTCACCCTCCATGGGTGGTGTATGTATGTTATCCTCAATCTTGGGTCCTCTACCAGAGGACTGGGAGTTTGAGGGTTCTGCGCAGTATCTTAGCTGTTCTATCTATCTATCTATCTATCTATCTATCTATCTATCTATCTATCTCTCTATCTATATCTATCTCTCTATCTATATAGTGTTCTGATGTACTTATATCTATTTATCTATCTATCGATCGATCGATCGATAGATAGGTACTCAAGCGTTTCACATAATAAGCAAAAATTTCCCAGAAATCTGGCTTCACACAACAAGTTCCACTTCACTTAACAAGCAAGCAAGCTATAGGCACGCATGCCATGCAGCCCTGACGCTGCGCATAGAGGCTCTTTAAAAGGGCTGCCAGCCAGCGCTGCTGCCTCTAAGGAGGTGCCAGAGGCAGCTGCCCCTAACTCTTCCCAAGTGTCCCCGCCTTGAACCTCCAGCAGCAGCCCAGGTAAGCCTCCCAGGAAACTGTCTTTGATTGCAGCCTCTTAACCAGAAGTAAGCCCCATTGTGTTAAATGGGGCTTACTCGCAGGAAAATGTTTTTAGGATTGCAGCCTAAGTAGATGTCATTGGATCATGCACATTGGATGCATGTTTTGAATTCAATTACAGTGTTCTGTCATCATTTTTACATCCAGTTAATATTTTTATATGAATATTTTGGGGGTTGTGGAACCAATCCTCTGAGTTTCCATTATTTCCTGTGGGAAAATCTGCTTCACTTAAAGAGCAGGGCTCCGGAATGAACTTGTTATGTGAGGCACCACTTTATATATCCATCCAGATCTAACTATCTGGCACCACTTTATATATCCACTTTATAGATCCATCCATATCTAACTCTCAAATCACAGTGTCATTCTGGCTCTCAGACCGTGTCCTAAGAATTATTCATCATGTGTGTGTGTGTGTGTGTGTGTGTGTGTGTGTGTGTGTGTGTGTATATATATATATATATATATATATATATATATATATATATATATATATATATATATATATATATATATATATATATATATATATATATATATATATTTTCTTACGACATGGTCTGAGCCAGAATGAAACTGTGATTTGAGAGTTAGATCTGGATGATCCATGCTCAGGGTTTTTCAAATCCTTGCTCAGCCATGTAGCTTTACGGGCGACCTCAAACCAGTCATGCTCACTTAACTTCACCTACCTCACAGGATTGTTGTAAGGAGAAACACTGGGAAGGAATTAGGTGCATCACCCTGAGTTCCTTGCAGAAAAGGCAGTATAAAAATGCGACAAATTTAAAAAAGAATAATAAAATATAAGATGCCTCTCTATGATGCGGAAGTTAAACTGATATTAGTATAATAAATGGCTCAATGGGAAATCACACATGAACTCGTATATTTCACACTGAGTTCCATCAAGGTAGAACTTTGCCCTTGAAAATAAGTAACAGGAGCAAAGAGGATTGAGGACCATTTGCTTCCATCTCTTGTTTCTGACCTTTCCAGAAGCAACTAGTGGGACACTGGAGGAGATAAAAATTGATGGGCAAGATGGGAATTTTATCAGATCCAAATGGGTTCTTCCTCCTCCCAGGGGAAAATAAACAGGTTATTGATAAAATAAAAACAAACTTTCAGAGGAAATGGTCAAGCAAGTACCTTTCCTTGTTCAGCTTACTGACCATACTTTGGGATAACTGATGATAAGGAAGAACATGTGCGTCCCGGCCTTTTTTGGTAAGCAAATTCATGAAATATACTAGTGTAGGTTTCTTCTTCTCTTTTGCTCCAGCCTTCAAAAGGAAGCAATAATCCAACAGCAGGTTGGCCAGCTGTGTCTGTCTAAATCTCCTTGACTGTACTTCTTCACACTGGGAGTATAGATCCAACCTGCCTCTTTGATTTTCCCCCTCTTTCCTCTACCATCTTCTCTACATTTGTATCTGCCTTGAATTCCACATCGCCTGCTTACCCCCTGCCTGTTCAGAAGACGAGGCTGTAGCTCAGTGATGGAGCACACATCTTGCATGCAGAAGGTCCTGAGATCAATCTTGGGCGACTTCAAGCCGAGCAGAAGAAAACTCAGAATCTGAAACCCTGGAGAGCCACTGGACTGATGGGGTAGAACAGCAGTCTTTAAGTTGTCAAGTGTCGCCCACACCGCAAGATGTAACATTGAGTTCACCGTCACGTTTCTAGTGGATGAGAGGGGAGGCATGGTTCCCCTTTAACCGCTCAACAACAGTCAAGTAGAATGACCTACAAAGGGGTCATTCTACCTGTCTTTCCTTCCTTCATGCAAGTTAAAAGGAGGGGATTGTCAAGGAATGGAATGGCAACATGGTGAGAAAGAAGGAAATATGCATCAGTGCAAGGAAAGGTAAAGAGGAGAGGGAATACTGCAGGAGAGGAAAGCAAATGGAAGGATAAAGAAAATGGAGGGGCACTGAAGGCTGGGGAAAGCAATCCTTTTTCAAAACGAATGTCATAAGGAAGATTTCCCGCATTAAGGTCCATACAGCCTGATCCTACCCATTCACCCTCACCAAAGCTGTGGCACAAAAATGGCAAGTGTTGCATCCTATGGTAGGAGGATGGAGTTGCAGTGGTCTCCTCTGGGCAAACAACCAATCGTGTTCATGGCACATGGTGGTCTTCTTGGACCTCTGCTTGCTAAATGGCCAGGGAAGGTCTGTCTGGACCCACATCAGACAGACAGACAGACAGAGAGAGAGAGAGAGAGAGAGAGAGAGAGAGAGAGAATTGCCAAGGCAAGGGAAGGCAAGGTCTCTCTGGACACGGGACCAGGTCTTAGAATGGGGATAGTAGCGCAAGTGCTGGGATGTGGGAATATGCCCACTCCACTGCCACCCTCCCCTCATATTGCTCACTCTCTACTCAGTTTCTCCCTCCCCATCCTTCTTCTCTCACTGATTTAACTACTCAGTGAAGAGCAGGAGATTGTAATGTGAGTGGGTGGGAATGTAGAGATCGTCTTCCCCATGCTCCTGGCAGCACACTAACTAGTGCACTTTACAGTAGTCTGACTACTTTTACAGTACTCTATTTTAAAAAGTACTACTTTTACAGTAGTCAGTGCCTGCAGACTCACTGTGATGCTAGAGGTAAGTAATGGATTGGGGCCCTAGGCATGGCTAAGGACCTGCTTTAAGTCTGTCCATGACCAACACCGAGGTTAGATTATGCATCACTTCTGGCCTTTGCCACGAGTATTAAAGGCCTCTGGTGTAGAGATTACTAGTCTGGGAGATCCAGGTTTACAGCAACTTCCTTTGCTCTTAGGTCTGTTTTCCATTTGTTTTTCCAGTCTCATTTTTTAATTTTCATCTCCCTGAACCAGTTGTGCCACTCACAGCTACTGACCCATGAAGAGTTGTTTTCTGCCTCTCCTAAGGAAGTTCTGCCCCTCTTTTCCCCATTTGGCACTTAAGATTTCTGACTATCTGATCAACCACCAGCATTGCCTAATCCTACTGCACAGATGGCGGCTTCAAAGGAAATGGGGAAGGGAAGGGACTCTGGAGGCAGAGAGACTTAACATTTTCCAAAGCAATTAAAATGTGGAAGTGCCAAAGGCTGATGATTTTCTGAACACCCTTCCACTCTTCCCTCTCCATTTCTAATCAGCCAAATGTTTATTATGCAGATAAAAATAATCAAGAGACCCAAGATGCCTTAAGATTCAAGTTGGCAGAAGACTTCATGGGCCACAGTCCAAGTGGTTTGAAGGATAGAATTGTCACCAAAGGAAGTAAGGGGTATGGGTATAGGGTTGCCAAACCATAAATCCTGAGGCCAGATGCCTCAACGCAGCTACAGCACTTTCCATAAGTTAACACTAGGCATCTGTCCTCAGAATTTATGTAATAATTCTCTTCCACAAAATTCTCTTCCACAAAATTGGAATTCCACTCTATCCACACTTACTACAGGGCATGTACCTCTAGTGGATTTTATTTTTGGGGGGATGTATTACTTCTATGATGTAAGTACCCACAAAGAACTGATTTGGTGCCCAGTGGTACTTAGTGTACAATGGTGCCTGCTGCCTGGTGTTGCTCGCTGGTGCGTGGTGTCGTCTGGTACCCAATGACTGGTGTCTATCAGTGATGCCTGTTGGTGCTGGTGCTGCCTAAATCCCAGTGTCCAGTGGTGCCTGGTAGGGATGCATGGTGCCCAATAGGGATGCACGGCACCCCATGACACCCAATGGTGCCTGCTGGTGCCCAGTGGCACCTACCATCTGATGCTCCCTGCCTGGTGCCTGGTACCCGGTGGTGCATTGTGCCTGCTGCCTGGTGGTGCCTGGTGCCAGTTGGGGTGCCCAATAGAGGGTGCCTGTTGGTGCCTGGTGGGGATGCCCAATGCCTGGTGGTGCATGCTGCCTATTGTGCTGTGCTGCTTGGTATCCAGATGTCCCCGATAGGGATGCCAGGTGCCCACTGGTGCCTGGTGGTGTCTGCTACCCACTAGTATTTGTTGCCTACAGATGCTTGGTCATGCCTGCTGGTGCTCAGTGGTACCGGCTGCTTGTGGTGCCTGCAGGTGCCTGCTGTCTGCAGCATGGTGGTGCCCGGTGCTGCCCAATGGTGCCTGTTGGGGATTCCTACCGGTGCCTGCTGCTGCCCACCACTAACCCTGGTACCCTCTGATGCCAAATCAGCAGATTTTAAGTTCCTACCTACATTTTATATTCTCTTAATCATTATTCCCCAATCCTGGGCATGGTTTCTGAGTTCTCCACAAAAAAGCAAGAAAACAGTTTTTGGTTTTGCCAATCTGAGACTCGATTAATTTCAGATCTATAATCTGCAAGAATGTTTCACTGGTTGGTCTGCCATCTTGTTTGAATTTCCTAATATAGGCTGACAAATGGGTCAGTCCTTTCCTTCAACAGGTTTTAAAAATATACTTGAGCAGTGGTGAGTGGAAAATTAATGAAGGATCATACAACATTTATCAGGGTTCAAGACCCAGGTCCCCACAAGACAAGGATTTCCTGCTATAGGCAGGGGGTTGGACTAGATGATCCACTGGGTCCCTTCCAACTCTATGATTCTATGATAAAAACTAGTTTATATCATAATTCTATGATATAAACTACGATATTCGGAGGGTCAATCCATTGTATGGCTTGGTTTCCTCCCGGAGGTTTCCATGGTCCTGACTACATTACCGAGTCTTACCTATGAGTGAACCTCTACCTTGTATAGATCACTGGCCTGTTAGCTGAAATAGAGTATCCCATATTTTCCTGGTAAGGCTGAGTAATACCGCTCTGAAATCAAGAACATCCAATTCACTGTAGGCAATAACCAACTATATGGATTGATATTCTAACTTGGTGTGCCGTGTAAAGAACTGCTTCTGATGCATCAGCATGAAACATCGGTACGTCTTTTGGCAAAGAACCCACAAATCCCCAACTTTAATGTGCGGCAGTACCTGATAGAGCTTGAAGATCCATCAGGGTCACGAGCAGCCACTTGCCCAATCACAGAGTCGATTGCGGCATTTTCATGCACTTCCAGCAGGTACGTTGGCGATAAAAAGACAGGCGGCTCATCGGCATCTTCGACTACGATCTTCACCGTTGCTGTATCCTTGAAAGGCCCCACACCGAGGAAGCGGGGATCAATATTAACATTAGTTGCCTCCACCTTCAGAGTATAGGATGGCTTGCTCTCAAAGTCCAGGGGCTGTTAAGAATGACAAAGATAAATGTCTCTCTCTAATGACCACAGCAACAAGAACAAGGAAAAAAACAACACAGATGGATGGGAGTGCTTTGCCTTTACACTCCAATGACTGAGTTTTAATACAATTGCTTTCTACTTCCTTTTGATCTTGTAAATGTCCTAGGCATTTATTGCTATCTGTTTACTGTGCAAGCCTCAATGAAATCCCATTATACTGGGGATCCTTTCTTTCCACTTTCTCTTTCTTTTTTCCTTTTTTCAAACTCTAGGAATAGGACCACATTCCCACTGAGAGTGTTGTCACTATTCCGGTATAACCATGTAGTAAATTTTTACTGCTAATGACCTGGCTTGCATGCTAATCGGTATCTAATCAGTATTCTGTTAGCTGGAGATAAGGTGGGAAAAGAGAGAGAGAGATGTAAGAGAAAAGTGTGCAAGGTCTATGTGGGGTAAATATTTTACTATTTGTGGAAATACACACATGCGCACACACATAAACAACTCATGTGGAAAGGATTGTTCTTTAGCAAGGGCAGACAGATCTAGGGCAAAATTCAGAGTAACTACAGAGTCCAGAGTCCTTGCTCCGGTGTCAGAACAAGTTACTCTGGATTCCAATATGAATTTCCCATAGGTTTTCACTAGGTGGTGCAGTAACGACGAGTGCACGTAAAGTCTTTTACATGCTGCCGTAGTTTACTCTGGATTTGGGGGCTAGAGTGATTTGGACCCAATCATATGAAAAAGAAGTATCACCATACATTCAGTTCATCAGTGTTTATGAAAATATGCGCAGCTGATCAGTATCAAAGGTTTTTTTTTTACAGGCACTGCCATTTAGCATCAACTTGTGCAAGCAAGAGCTGTGTAAAGGTTATGAGCATATCTTTCCATTAATAGCACAACCCTACATTTATCCAGATGGAAGTCTCAGTACAGTCAATGAGGCTTAGACTACGGTCCTAAAGACACTTTCCTGTGAGTATGACTCGTTGAACACAGTGGGGCTTCCTTTTGAGTAGACGTGGTTAGGATTGTGCTCTTACTCCCAGAAAGGTATGCACAGGATTTCAGCCAAAGGTTCAACCAGATATGGCTTCAAATGAGAACACACTAAGAGCACAATCCTAACCATGTTTACTCAAAAGGAAGCCCATTGTGTTCAATGGGTCTTACTTCCAGGAAAGTGTCTTTAGGATTGCAGCCTAAGAATGAGATCTTATGCAATACGACATGGGAGTAGGTCCCAATGAACATAGTGAGGCTTAGGGCAAAATCCAGAGCAGTAACGGGTCCACACAGTGGTTCTCAATCTTCCTAACGCCGTGACCCCTTTATAAGTTGCTCATGTTGTGGGGACCCCCAACCATAAAATTATTTTTGTTGCTACTTTATAACTGTAATTTTGCTACAGTTATGAATCATAATGTAAATATCCGATATGCAGGATGTATTTTCATTGTTACAAATGAAATGTGTGTTCTATGCACACAATGAACACAATGGGATTTATTTCAGAGTAGGCATGCATAGGATTGGGCCCTAGGGCTGTCAGTCAGCCCCAGTGCACCCGCAGCTACAGCCAGAGGTCTGGTAAGCCTGACCTGGCCCCCTGCACCAGGGGTCTTTAGGCGACCCCCAGGAAAGCTCTAGGCGACCCCCAAAGGGGTCCCGACCCCCACTTTGAGAAACGCTGCTCTAGTGTTATCTTATGGAAAGTCATCTTAACTGCTCTGGAGCAAGGGGCTTAATTTCCCTTTAGGATATAGGCCTTATAAAGGTGCATTGGATTGCACTGTAGTATGGCTTCCAAAGATTCATAGCTTCATTTTTGCATTTAATCTTACTTATTGTATACAGCTCACATGGAGATGAAAGGTGTATTACAATGTATGATGAGGCTCAGTTTTTACCATGGTTGGTGTTGGTGGACTAGATACGCAAACTGGATATTGGATAAGATATTGGAAAACTTCAAACATGCTCTATCATTTCAGTAGGACCTACCCAAGAGGGTTGCCCAATTATTGCTGAACATAAATTTAAGTCACTTGTCACCAATTTTATGAGCCCTAAATCTGCTGCAACTTCAGGAACATCTAGACATGTGGATTCATATTTGAACCCTGCCATGCCTCCTAACGATTACGATCTCAAACATGCAAATTTGCCATCTTTGGAAAGCTATATAAATTTGCATTATAATGTCCTGCTTGGAAAGGAACAAAAGGAGAGAAAGAAAGCAATTGTCACAGAAGCTGAAATCTGCAATGCAAATACAAAGGACACAAATAGAAATCACAGAACTCTTTCAGGAAGTCTCTGAAAGCTTAAATATATATTCTTACTTTCCAAAAAAATGTGTTGATTTTTTTTCAAGATATGAATCCAACTCCAATGGAACTTTAAAAAAATTTTAGTCAACCTGCCAGCTTTGCCTACTCAAAAATTATTAAGCATATAAGTGGATGTACATCAAAATATTCACAAGTTGCCAATCAAAAATCTGGTAACATTTTTGCTATTTCAGCTACAGGAAGGAGAACTGATACCCACCAAAGGCATTTGTCAGCATCGTTCTCTGATCAAGGCTTCTTTTGCCGACCTTATCAGAGCCAATTCTAGGTTTCAAGAGGTCCTTCTCAAATTACCTGTATTTACTCGAATCAAACATGCCATCAAATTTAATGCTCACCTTGATTTCAAAAAGCTTGACATAAAAAATGTTTACGGGTAAATGTAATGTGCAGCTGCAAAGCAGGTGCAAAATTTAATTTTACTGCATTAAACAATGAGTTATATGAAAATAACAATCCAACAATGGGTTTATGTTATTTTTCTACCTAGGATGAAATCCAGAGTAACTACAGGTATTCTTTGCTCCAGTGTAAGAACAATTTAATCTGTATTGCAATAAGAATTTCCCATAGGTTTTCACTAGGTAGCGCAGTAACTATGGGTGCACGTTATGGGTGCAATCCAGAGTAACTACGGGGAGTCCTTGCTCCAGTGTAAGAACAATTTGCTCTGGATTGCAATATGAATTTCCCATAGGTTTTCATTAGGTGGTGCAGTAACTACGGGTGCACGTAATGTCTCTTACGTGCTCCCGTAGTTACTCTGGATTGTAGGGAATGTCTCTTACATGCTCATGTTGTTATTCTGGATTTGGCTGCTAATTGTACTACCTTATACAATAATGGGTTTATGTTACATTTTTCATTACAACAGAGTAGACTGTTAAACTAAATACGGACCTACACATCATCAAACTACTGTATTTACTTGAATTTAATGCACCATCAAATATAACGCGCCCCCAATTTTATAGACTAAATTTGGCAGGAAAAAGATGAGCATTAGATTTGAGTAAATATGGTACCTTTCATTGTAACCCTCCTACTGGGGAAGGTTACAATCACATGTTACAACCAGAAAAGAGGACAAGTTGAATTATTGGACACCGAAGAAAAATGTAGGACATGACAAAATAAAAGCTAAAAGATTCATATTCATTGCTTTCATGTGGTTAATTTAATTTAATATAGTGGTTAAATTATAAAAACGTTTTATTTATGTATTAGTTTAAAACTTATTAAGTTTTATGGACTTAAAAATATTAAGTTTTAAACTACTAAACATAATTTATTGCATATAACATATATACTCGCATATAAGCCTAGTTTTTTTGGGCCCAAAAAATGAGCCCAAAAACCCACCTCGGCTTATATGTGGGTCAGTAAAAAAAATTAAGAAAAATGCGCCCTCTCCAGCCTCTCCAACTGCTGGCGCTGGCTCTCCGGGCTGTGGAGGAGGTGCGTGGCTGCAAGACATGGAGCCCACTGTAGCCAAGCCCCTCCTCAGACTCAGGTACTTCTTTGTGGACCTTACTTCTGAGTAGACATGCCCAGGATTGGGCCCTGAGGCTACAAGGCCAGCCACACTTTCCTGCTGTTGCTTCATTTCCCACCCTTGGCTTATAATTCGGTCAATAAGTTTTCCCAGTATTTGTGTTAAAATTAGGTGCCTCGGCTTATACGCGGGTCTGCTTATACACGAGTATATACTGTAATTTTTTAATTACAAGAAGGCTACACCATCTCTCCTCACAAGGAAATGGAGGACAATGAAAATTTTTTTACAACACAGAGTTTAAAAAGGCTAAAAAGATATGTGGTCATCATGCTACTGACGTGGGTCCCAAAGGAGCCAATCCAAATGAAACTTAGGGACACAGTGATGATCTGGGCAGTCAGCAACCTAATAATACTACCAAAGCTTGAGATCAATATTGCACCAATTCTGTATCATTCTATTGCATTGCACTACAGAGCTCAAAACCACGGCATGGTGAGAAAGAAAGCATATGAAATGCACTCACAAGCCCACGGCCACGTTTGTTGGCAGAAGGTAGAATGACTGCATCCATGGCACTTTGGCACTAGATCACGTGCTGTTAATCATTGCTCAACACTGAGGTCCGCAAATTTTTATCTCTCCTCCTGTTTCCACTTACCTTTCTCAGTCGAATAATGCCTTCCTGCGTCTGGGGGTCGGAGGTGACTTCAAAGACGTCAATTCCATCCCCGTCGATAATGTCATAGACTGACCTTGCGTTCTCGCCTATATCCAGGTCATTCGCTTTCACCCTTCCTATTGGGTCACCAATGCCAATGTCCTCCAACACTGTGAAATGGTATAAACCTGGGGAAAGAGAAGGATATGAAAACTAAACATAATGTCCATTGTACATGACCATCTGATTGCACAACACCCTGGATTTGGGTTCTTCATTTTCAAGATGAGAAGCAAATGTTATTCATAAGCCGTATTTTTGGAAGGTGTCCTGCTCCTTCTCTACCCATTCTCAATGTCCTTTTTGTCTATGCTGTTGATGCTTCTTTCCTGAATGTTCCTTCTCAAGAGCCACCTTTTCCTATGAAGACTTTGGTCCTCTCCAATAGATTCAGACTACACTGACAGTGAAATTATTACTTACTATCATTTGTTTACAAGCATATATTGTGAACAAGCATATCTTCACCAATACCCAATGATGGAGACAACCAAGCAGTTTGGGTAAGGAAAATTGATAACCTCTCTGCTTCATGGAGCAGGCAAACTCAAGTTCATAATTCATAGATCCATGCCATGTAAGGTCTTAAAATTAATAATCAGTACCTTAAGTTGAGCCTGTGAAGCATCATGATAACCAATGCAGATGGAAAAGCACAAGAGTTATGTGGTCAGGACAACAATCCACAGAAATGTTCCCACATTTTGTAATAATCTAAATTTAGGGATTGATTTCATGGGCAGTCCCTACTACAGTGTGTTGTAATAGTCTAGATGTTACATGACTGTTGCAAATCAACGTGGTACACATCCATGTAGTGGCTTACTTCCCCCATGAGTGGCACAACTGTTCTGTATGGCACTTTTACGACACTCTTTCATGACATTTTCATGACACACTTTGGATTGCACCTTTAATGTTTTACTATCCCAGCTATCTGGTGCATGACCAGGTGAGAAATGTGGCAAGTAATTTGGAACTCCAAAAATCAAGGGGACAATTTAAATAAGGAACATTTTTTTGGAAGCTTCCCTTGAAACAGAATCTTGCTAAAACCTGGCACATTTCTTGGGGTTGTATCATACATTCCTAATTCAAATCCGAGGAAGTCAGACTTAACTAGTTTAAATGAGGTTTCCAACCGAGTATTTTACATTACATCTGAGGTTTCTCATTACTTAGGGGAGGAATCAAATTGCTCATTCTAATGACATCTCTTTCTGACTTTTAGTAATGATCTAGAAGCCGGCAGAGCATGGATAACCTCTGGCTCCTGAACACGTCTAGTGAAGGCCTAATTACGCATGCTTCTTGGTAATTCACTTGTTTCAGCTACTGGTAAGAGGTGAAATTATCAGTTTCAGGACTACTTATCACTGAAACTAATCAGGCAAAAAAAAAACAACAAAAAACTCCATGCATACCAGATGAGTCGGACATGCTCTTTCCATTTTTCTTTTGGGGCAGGATTTGTTGGTGTCATGTTAGAGCGCAATTGTGCCAACTATTTGCATAGATTATAGCTGGTGATGAACCTATGAATGGTTCAGGGGCTTAAAAAGACACAGTCTAGGAGACTGTATTTAGCATGCAACACATACAAATATTAAAAGCGCCCATCATCTAAAAGCTGACCGTTGGCTTAATAATAAATTACTATCACATTGTAGCCCAGTCCATAGTTAGCCTTATTATAAGGCATTTCTAAAAACTCTTTCTGTCTCATGGGGTAGAAGAAGATAGTCAGAAAAGGTCTCCATTTCCAAGTAAAGGATGCAGGAAACATGCAAATTTGCTATTTAGCTGAAGTGAATGAGGAAGCCAATTAGTGGTCAGGAGACAGACTATCACCATCAGAAATCTGTAGACGGAGATCAAATGCCCAAGACTGAATCAATGAACACAATGTTCGGTAATGGGACAGGATTCTCTGTCCCCAGCTGCTTTGCCTATTGATTCTCTTCAGGAACAAAGTAAGGGATGTAGTCAAGAACTCAGGATTCATGGTGCTGGCAAGTGAACTACAATAGGGATATGAGGATGTTTTAAAGAACTCACTGAGACCGTAGTCCTAGTCCCTAACCTGCTCCACAGACACAGATTAACGAATTACTGTCTTTTTAGAAGTGAAATTTGAAAATGGGAAACTGTTGACAAACCGTACAATCCAGAGTAACTAAGGGAGCACGTAAGAGCCATTACATGCACCCATAGTTACTGCACCACTTAGTGAAAACCTATGGGAAATTCATATTGCAATTCAGAGCCAATTGTTCTTACACCGGAGCAAGGACTCCGCAAAGTTACTCTGGATTGCGTCCAAACTAGTCCAGATTTCCAGAAGTCACCTATCCTGGATGATTCATAGAGATCCTGAAAATGAATGGAGACCAGCTGGAACTTGGTGGCCATTCAGAAGCCAAGGATCAGGTGGAACAGGAGCACCACTTTCTAAAATTTACTTCCTGTGTAGGATCAGTGCTTTGTTTATGGGGGGAAAAGATGCTAGTAGTTGAAAAGAGATAGATAGATAGATAGATAGATAGATAGAGAGAGAGAGAGAGAGAGAGAGAGAGAGAGAGAGAGAGAGAGAGATAGATAGATAGATAGATAGATAGATCCCCATATGACTAATTATTAACTAGCTACTACAGGGGTGGGAGATGTAAGAAGGTGCCGTTACTGAGTATTGGTGAGTACCCCCAGAAAAATGTTCTGCCTAGGATCAAAGTCAGCTCAGGCTGATCCCCTCCACCAAAACCTAATCACAGACAGAGCCCATATCTTAAAATCAAATTACTGTATATACTCGAGTATAAGCCGACCCGAGGAAAAGCCGAGGCACCCAACCACAGAAATCCACTTTGTTGCCCATCTTATGACAAGTATAAGCTGACCCGAGTATAAGCCGAGGGGGGCTTTTTTTAGCATAAATAAATGTGCTGAAAAACTAGGCTTATACGCGAGTATATACAGTAAGCCCTTTGCTCTGGAGCAGTTAAGGTGACTATCCGTAAGATAACACTAGAGGGTGACGTAACTGCCTGGACCCGTAACTGTTCTGGATTTTGCCCAGAGAACCCAAAAAGGATGCTATGACCGGTAGTATGGAAAGTCACTAAGTGTTCAAAGGGAGTCAGCCCAGTTGTGTTTCCACATCTATCCCTGGCAAAGGATATTGACAATGATGACCAAGTCAGTTTCAGTTCTAAAGCCACGGGATTCTAGAGAATCTGAATAAGAGATGTGTAGGCAACCAAAGGAAAATAGCTAAACGTTCCTTTTGGCAAAGTCAGAAGAGGCAGAAACAAATTTGACACTCTCCATTTGTTAATCTCCTTCCAGGTAATTTTCCAGTTATTTCAAGAACCTTCATGTATGAAGTCACACTCTGCCCAACACAGCAAAAAGGTAGACAGTATGTAACCTTTTATATACAGCCATAAAACGCAACTACGACCGAACTTATTGCATAGGATTGTATTAGAGGAGCAAAGTCTTCTATATTCAGTACTGTACACGACTATAAGGGGTTTTGCGATTTCTTTTTGAAACAACCACACAGGCTGCAAATCCTCTTTCCCTTCCATAAACTTCCCACCCCGCATAGACCTGATCCAGCTCTTGAAAGAGAAAGAGACCTGCTGCAGGTGGGGATAATCTCCAGATCAGTGGCGTAGCGATAGGGGGTGTAAAGCATTAAATTTTGCAGGAAGCCTCACCGCCAAGCGCAAGCAGCCCTTCTCCTGCCCTTTTGGAGCCATTCCAGGTGATGGGATAAAGTTACTCTGACAATACTCTGTAGTCAAGAAGATTAAAATAGGTTGAGTATTTTTCATCATAAGTGAATATCTGTGGAGGAGGGGATTCAAATCTGGAGCCTGAAGTTGAGTACAGGAACCATTATTCCAGATTAAAATATAGTACACATAAACCAAGGTTGGGATTCTGGGTATACAGCATAAGTTTATTTTAATACACTCAAGCTTTATGCCGCAGTCAGCTGCTCTTATGAATAAAATCTTAGCCGTAAAGCACTGGGATAAAAATTTTGTTGTCCCATAAAGTGCCCCTAACATTATTTCCAAGAGAACCCAGAAGTAGTGAAAGTTCATTGTTCTTATTTCTGAGGCCCAGGAGGGTCGTCTATGCTTGAAATTCAGCCATAAATACAGATTTCTGCTCTGCCCAGAAACAATAACTTACCAACATAATTCACTGAACACTATCCGGGCTCATTATAATTTATGGTGAATGTTCTGTGAATTACGTCTTATGAATTTCAATCACCCTCTAGACTAGCGAGGCTTCTGTGCAACGATGAATTTTGTTTATTTCCTTTCCTAAGCAAATGTTCCTAACAATGTTGTCCTTGTAAGTTACAAGTGTCTTAAAAAAAGAAAAAGGAGGGGATAACCATGCAGCACAGTTGAACTGCTCTGGTTCATCTCTTGCATACGATGATCACTTCTGGGGCGGTACCCATTCTATTCTATTGCAACAACCGCCATAGAACATGTGGCATGTCAAAAGGGTGCATGGTTCAATGTGTCTAGGCTGCACAAAGCAGGTAAAGAAGGAGAACAGGCAAGTCTGTAAAGGAGGGAGGAATGGGTCAGAGAATGGGCAAGAAGGATGACACATGGAAGATGTGTAGGGGCGGTATTAGCAGCATTGCCACCAGATGATATTCCATCTCTATTCCCAACCTCAATTTCCCATCCTTGATACATCCTGGGATGTGGGCCAGCAAAGTAGCTGGTTTAAGTACAGGTAGGTACATCTGGTGCAAGTACAAAGTACAAATGCCAACAAGGGTTAAACTCAGATCACCCTCTGCAGCCTGGAACTCCCCCATCAGATGCTGCATGCACCCCATTAGTACAGCTGTGTCACTTAGGATTGGAATAATTCTCTTCCACAATATTGGGACAGGACATTCTGTCTCATTTATACCCAAAATTGGGATTGTGCATACGGCAACCCTAGTGTCACTGTGCATGGAGTTAGAATTGAGCTGCCTCTTTTCCATGCTCAACATGTTTCACAGCATGTTTGAAGCTGGCATTATATCAGCATACCAGTATAGCATCCCTCTTTCTGCCCAATGTTGCATAGACACAACAGGGATCAAATGTGTACGTTTGTGGGCTGGGTAGGAATGGATTTAAAATATGCTGCTAGATTAACATGGGATACTGAAGGAAGGACTGGCATCCTCCTTTGACAGCTGGACTCCATATGAGCCCAACAGCCAGATGAAGATCTCAGGAAAGGGTAAATTTGGCAGCTGATTGAGTTTTTGGGTAGGCACCTGCCCACCCCCAGCAAATGCCATGCTTGAGATCATGGCTACTGCTCAAGGATAGGGTCCGTCCCATAAACTACTGTAGTGACTCAATCTAATGTACACCTTTTTCAGCCAAATAAACAGTGTAATCCCAAGAAATTTAGGCCGACCTAACTCACCTGGCCTATCTTTCCATGTGGGGAGGTCAGGATATGCCTGTGCATTGTCCTAAACCCACAGGAGTGCGGGAGAAATGCCTTCCTGCACTCACTTTTGTGAAAATATGCTGGGGCTTAGGACGGCCTAAATGGAAGTTAGGATTGTGTCTACTCAGAAGTTAGCCCCATTGTGTTTAATGGAATTTATTCCCAGGAAAGTGTCTTTAGGATTGAAGAATTAGTTTCCAAAAGCATGGCTAGATTCAGTGGTGCATTAGATTTAAGTAAGCATCTTATTTTGATTATAAGTATTGGTTGGTACCTTGTTTATCAGTTTATTGTTAAATTTGTAATAAAAATTGTAACATAAACCCACTGGGGTATAAAGGAATAAAAAATCATAATGTAAACACATTGCCATATAACTCATTGTTGTATGCAGTAAAATTTAAAGTTTTTGCATAAAATTAAATTTTGCATTTTTTAATCTCAAGCCTTTCAAAATTAGGGTGTGCATTAGATCTGATGGTGCATTTGATTCAAGTAAATATGGTATATTTATGGCTTTTTTCAAGGTTTGTCCTCTGCTGTATGGTCCACCAATTCAAACTACCAGTGGAAGTAACTGGAAACATCAGAGCCAGAAATTTCTGGGTTGGGAAGTCAGATGTGAAGCAGCAGACATCGGGAAGAGGCTCAGGGTGGAGTAAAGGGTATATTTTTTGAGATGGAAAACATGCTTTGGAGGTCTGCCTGCCTTATTACCACTGTTTGTAGTGACACATTCCTGGTTTCACTGGGATCCTTCAAGTATCACCAGATACCATCTCAAGTACCACTGGTGGTACCCCTACCACTCCATACCACAGTTTGAGCAACACTGGCATCGTTTATATGCCAGCTTATTGGTAAGTATCTTCAAGAATATGCCATTGTAGACCTTTGCCTTTACAAAATCTGCCCCCTCATTACGAATTCAAACCATTTGAATCTCTGCTTCTTTCACCTTATGTTTTTCCTGGTGCAATGGGATAAAACATGAGCTTATGCCCAAGGATGGAGCAAAAAAGCATCTGATAAGAACATAACTGTATGTGATGTAATTATAAAAGCCTGAGTAGCTGACAAGAGTTTACCTCCAGTTACAGATTTAGAACTACTGTGCGCTGCACATCTTCAGAGCAACGTCTCTCCGCATTATGGTGATACCGATCATCCAAGAAGTCTCATCTATAGATTTTTGCATCATTAAGGAACATGTCACCTTATATTGAATTCTGCTACTGCACAAACCACAAGTAAGACAATCTGATGCAGCAACACACAGCTAGCCTGGCATCGCACAATCGAATGAGAGAGAGAATATAGTTCCAAATAGTAAGAGCTCATGAAACCTGCCTTTTTCAATCCATAGATACATTCACCTTTTCCCACACGGGATTATAATGTGATACTATTTCCTCCACAGATTATTAATAATAACTGAGAATATTTATATGATGCCTTATAATAAAGCAATGGGCTGTGTTGGCACAAGTGGTTAAGACACTGTGGCTAGAATCCTAAAGACACTTTCCTGAGAGTAAGATCCATTGAACACAATGGAGCTTCCTTTTGAGTTGACATGGTTAGGATTGTGCTTTGTGCCTGTTAACCACCAGGCCAGGGTTTGAGAATTGGGTCCTACAAAATGGGGTGATTTCCTGTCCTTAGTCCTGCTCCTGCCAACCTAGAAGTTCAAAAGCATGGAAATGCAAGTAGATGAATGGGTACCACCTTAGTGGGAAGGTAAAACAGCGTTCTGTTTGTCATGGTCAGCCCTGTGGTCAGCCCCATGACCACGGAAGTTTCTTTGGAAAATGCTAGTTGTCCAATGCACCCTACAGTGGGTTACCCTACTACAAATATGACCTTCAGGGGACACCTTTACCTTTACCAAAGGAAGTTCACAGACAAAATTTAGTAATTAAATAATTGCCTCCCCAAACTGGGTATCCAGCTGAAATACTGGGACTGCTGCTGTGCTACCATGGGAAGGGAAGGATCATTCCCTTTGCTGCTGTAGAAATGCTGCAACCCCAATGGGTAGGGTTGCTGTAATTGTCTTCCACAAAACCAGGACAGGACCCTCTGTCAAACTTGCCAGTTTGTGAATACAATCCTCCAAAACTGGGACTGTCCTAGTTTTTTGGGACAGATGGCAGCCCTGCCAATAGGTCTACTCAGACTTCTGAGGGTGGCTAAAATCTCAGCCGAAAGGAGCAGCTGGGTGCTCTAGGCTGCCCAGGAGGCAAAGTCTGGATCTGACATAACTGCCAGTCTAAGCCCTCACTCCCACTTGCCAATGGTCCTATAACTCAGGATTGACCCAGGGCACCATCCTAATTAAGAGCACACTCCTAAACGTGTCTACTCAAAAGTAAATCCCATTGTGTTCAATGGCTTTTACTCCTAGGAAACTGTCTTTAGGATTGCAGCCCAAATTTCCTGCACTGGCATAGCTGTGCTGCAACCTAGAGTTGGAAGGCAGTCATGGAAGCCTAGGGAAATGTAATGTCTGTCCTTACCCTGGAGCTGGAAAATTGGGTCTGATTGCACCCTCAGTCCCCAGGCAATAAAAAAATTAATTTAAGTTTTGGGGATTTTCTTAAATGTAAAAACTATTTACACATGCATATTTTCCTACCTATTTGTCTATTTTAATTTTCTGCTATTTTTCATTTCAATAAAAGGACATGACATTGAGATAAGCCAGTATATTAGACAGTTTCATTAGGAACCTTTATTTGAATACACCTATTTTCAAATAAAATCAATCCTCATTATAATTCCCTTCTTCCCCCTCTTTGATGCAGACTACAAAGCACTAAAGGAAAGCTCAGCTGGATGCCAAATGATTTTAACCTAACCTAGCAAGACGTACACTGGAACCCGAGCAGTAAATATGGATTTAGAATTAAAGATCAACAATTAACTAGACCTGGACTTTTTTTTTTGCTTTTATTTTCCTGTCTCATCTCCAATTAGTTACTGCTTTCTTTTACAAGCTACATGTGTCTTTCGAGAGGGTCTTATCCCCCATCTGCTCTCAAGGTAGAAAGTAATCAAAAGCGGCACTGAACATGTCGGAAGAACAATGTAACAAATAAGAGGGGGGAGATTCATGAAAAAGAGGGGGAAGAACAGAAAGCTTACAGAACTGCATGAGACTATATGATTTATTTTTATTTATTTACAAGATTTAAAGTACTGCAAGACAGGGTGAGCGCCTGTCCTTAGCCCAGCTCCTGCCAACCTGGTAGTTCAAAAGCATGTAAATGCAAGTAGATAAATATGTACCACTTCGCCGGGAAGGTTACAACGTTCCATGCGCCTTTGTTGTTTAATCATTCTGGCCACATGACCACGGATCACATGCATCACACAAGTGGCCTCTGTAACAAACTTAATGGCTGTGAAAAAGAATGCACCCGACAAAGAAAGCATATACTTACTCTGTGCAAATTTTGGAGGATTGTCATTGACATCTGTGAGTGTAATAGTCACAGTCGTGGTGCCAGAGAGTCCACCCATGTGTCCACCCATATCCTTTGCTTGGATGACCACAAAGTATTCCTCTTTGGCTTCTCGGTCCATGTTTGAAAGAGCTGTCTTAATAATAGCTGAAAGAAAAAGGAAGAAGACACAAACATCAGAGGTGAAGATTAGTCCTGCATGCAAGTAGTCAAGAACAGATTTAGGCTGCAATCCTGGGACACTTTCCTGGGAGTAAGATGAATTGAACACAATGGGGCTAACTTTTGAGTAGACATAGATTGTGCTCTTAATTATATGGATGATTCAGTACAGTGAGAACACAGTGAGCCCTGGTGGATCAGGCCAAAGGTCCATCTGGTCCAGCTTCCCAAATCTCACATGGGCCACCAGATACCTGCATGCTGGTGGCCTATCTTGTATGTATCACCGCATCCCATTTTCACCTGTAAAATGTGGCATTCAAAAGTAGCTTATTTCTCCTACCAGGAATTTGTAATCTGTGATAGACTAAATGCCTCACCACATTCTGTGGCTAAGAGTTCCAAAGACTAACATTACGCTAGGTAACTAAACATTTTGTTTTGTCTGTTCTAGACACTCCATTTTATTGGATCTCCAATTGAGTGGATGGTAAATTTAGCAACTTTGGCTGCAATCCTATATACTTCCTGAGAGTAATTCCAATAGAACACAATGAGACTTACTTCTGTGTAGACATGCTTAGGATTGCACCTTTAAGCATTTAGTCAACCCGTCCATATGACAAAGGAGGTACCATTCAGACAATGCCATCTCTTTGGCTTTGTAATGGGGATGAGTATTGCCTTAAGAGTAGATCTGGAGTAGCAAGGCAACCTGTGGAAGATACCTTCACCTTTTAAAATTCCTTTACTCTCCTCCTCTGAAAGTAAGATTTCCAACAGAAAGTGCGAACAGTTGTAGAAGTGTAAGATCTGGTGGACAACGTGGTAGAAGTCTAAGATTTGATGGGCAACATCAGTAAGGATGCAATCCTAAGCAATTTAAGCCAGAACAATTTATCGGTTCCCTGTTCCTGTGGTGGTGTGGAAAGGCTGGCACATGTCTATATACTGGTGGAACCTCCTCAGGAGTGGCTGAGAAGCACCTTTCAGCACTTTTATGACACCCCCCGGCCAGCACGGGACTTGTGCTGGGACTTATGCCAGCCTAACTGGGGATAAGGGTTGCAGCCTAAATGCAGAGCCAAACAGGGTGGTACATTCTGTATACTGCATACTCAGATCTTCCAACATTTGACAATCTTTGGGTGCAAACCAGGATGCCCATTTAGACCAGTGTGAGTCCCATGCTCCAGCCCAGAGTGTCACAAAGATGTCATCAAGTGCATTTGAGACAACTGGAATGGTAGGGAGGCTGGCAGAGGGGTTTGCACCAACTTTCCCATGCTGTCACAGGTCCCACAAAAAGCCAAGTTAATGCTGGCCAATTCTAGTCAAAGCAGAGGTCTTGGTGGTGCAGGACGGGATGGGAACGAAGCATTTTGGAACAGGGATGACATGGACTGTGGTCAGACCGGGAGTGGAAGGTAGGGCTGGGACCAGATCCAAGCCTCATTCATGGGCAGCCCGCAGCAGGCTGTTCCAGCAGATATTGTAGACCTACATTATGCTTAGAGACATTGGAAGCATTCAACGAGGGGTGGTTAAAATATTCAGCTTCCCAGCTCAGATGTCTGTGAGCAGACTCAAGACGAGAGAGAAAGTAATCCCCAAAGTTTGATACTTTGCCAGCAAATCAACAATGCACAAAGATTTTTTTCTCCCCCATTCAAATGTTTGTGAATAATCTGTGCTCAGAAGCTCAGCCTTCTGTGGGTATATTACAGCTTTTGCAACAGATCTAACAGATAATGCACAAAGACATGAGATTTTCCAGATATTCTCTCGGAGTCTCCACAAAAGCTCAATTCAATTTCCATCCAAAACAGCAAAGTTCGTGCATCCCCATTTATCATGATTAGCCTCTTTTCTTTCAATGTGCTTTTTTCCATTTGTATTTTAGTGTTTGTTCATTGTCCAGAGATGCCTGATCCCATTCTGCTCTGCTTGTGTATTTATAAATATTCATAATAACAACATAACCAGCGCCAATGCTCTCTTTCTCATCCAAAGGAAACATACAGCACAATCCAGAGCAACTAATCTGTCCACATAAGAGCCCTTGGGTTGCCCTATCTATCACTAGGGTGGAGCAACTGCAAGATGCTCCAGCCCAGTTACTCTGGAAGAGGCTTAGGGCAGAACAAGGCAACATAGGGTGCCCTAAGAGAGGTGGACCTGCTCTGCCCTAACTGGGGCAGCCTTGGCAGCTCAGGAGAGACATGTTGAGGGCATCTTTAGCATTGCCTAGGGCAGAACAATTACTCTGTATCCAGAGCCTGTTTCCAAGGCAGAAATGCACTCTTCCAGTTCCTCAGAGATATACCACCTCAGGAGCAGGTATAGTAATGAGCAGACCCATAGGGGTCCGTGATAAGGCCCGAGTAAGAATGGCAGTGTTGACCAAAAAACTGAGTTCTTGGCCAGCCTAGCTGCAACCCCTGCCTCTCAACCTCAGGATATGGAACAAACTACGGCTGCCCACAAACCTCAGGATACAGCAGGCCACTCCAAGAAGCCCCTTGTATTCACTGTAGAATGTACTGGCATCTCATTGGGGACTTCTTATAAGGCAGGCACCCAGTGGCGTCACCAGACTGGTGCGGCTGGTGTGGGCTGCATTGGGTGATGCGCTCCATATGGGGTGATGTACCGGAGGAGATTGACTGTCCTTTGGCAGGCCCTAGGCATCAGCGTACCCATTCAGGCCTGCTCCAACGGCCAGCTGAGGTGCACTGCGCAGAAACACACTGAGCATGCCGAACAGCTTCAGAGAAGACTTCCTTAGAGCAGAGAAAGTCCGCGCCTCTGCACAGCCATTCGGCCTCACTCAGAAGGCGGAGCAGCAGCCGAATGGCTTCAGAAAGAGTACTGCACAGGCACCAACTCTGACGCCTGCACAGTCTCCCCCGAAGCTGAAAGGCTTCAGAAAAGTACTGTGCATACATCAGAGATAGTGCCTGCGCAGTACTCTTTCTGAAGCCAGTTGGCTTCAGAAACAACTGCACAGGCGCTAACTTTGGTGACTGCGCAGTCCAGGTGGGGGTGTGCGCATCCCAGGGGTAACGCACAGACTTCCGCACCGGGTGATGTGCAGAGTCGTGTCATCACTGTAGGCACCACAGCTGTTCCTTGTTCAGTGTGATCTGAGGAGTGTCTCCTCAGGAGCAAGTCCTCCCCATGTGTCAAGTACTTAGCATGCTCTGGAGCAGTTAGGGCAGCCCAGGCTTCCTGACTCTCTGGATGCAGCATTACTTTCTGCTCTGGATACAGAATAGTTAGGAGAGAGTAGTTAGGGGCAGAGCAGGCTGAACTTGCTCTGGATTGTGCCCAAAATATTGTAACAATGTACTTTAAGAAGCTGCCACCCCTTGGAAAAGGGAAGTTGCCAAGAGATGCCTTACTATGGATTTATTTTAACATTATGCACACCACTAAAACACCAACATTTTGCTGCTTTTTAATGGTGGTTCTCATTACAAAGATAATCAAATTATTGCTATTGGAAAGACACATTACAAGCATTGTAATTTAATTTACTGCTAACATGATTCCTGATTGGTTGGACACTATCCTTAAAAAGAAAAATCCTCTTAGAATCATAGAGTTGGAAGGGACCTAATAGGTCATCTAATCCAACCCCCTGCCTGCAGCAGGAAATCCCCCTTGAGCCATCCCCAACAGGTGCTCATTGAGCCTCTGCTTGAAGATCCCCAGTGAGGGAGAGTCCACCACCTCCCTTGGCAATCTCTTCCACTGCTGAACCGCCCTCACCATCAGGAATTTTTTCCGGATATCCAACCAGATATCCATTCCAGAATCCAACTGGAATCCTCTTTTTTAAAAGGATACAATTGATTGACGAATGGAACATAATTAAGAATGGAATTATAGAAAAAAAGGCAAGCTTTACCCTACAATCCAGAGTAATTATGGGAGCTCGAAAAAGACATTTACGTCAACGTAGTTACGGCACCACCTAGTGAAAACCTATGGGAAATTCATATTGCAATCCAGAGTAAATTGTTCTTACGTCGGAGCAAGGACTCCCTGTAGCTATCCTGGACTGTGCCCTTAGACAGTTCTTCAAAGAATATATTTTCCCCACCTCTTTTGTTTGCATGCAAAATTTCCATCCACAAAAATGTGGGTCAACCCAAACCCTTCTGTTATTTTGATCCATCCCGGGTGACCAGATGCCTGAACCTAAAAAGGAGGACAAGGACTTGGATTCCTCTCAGCCTGGCCTTTCTGGCAGACAATGGCACATTTGCCTCCTCATGAGTAAAATAGCGATATTGGGCACTTCCACTTTCCCATAGAGCTCAATGCATATTTTTGATTTTTAATTTTTGGCTATAACTTTTGAGAGGAAGGAGATATTTCAAAACCGTTTTTGCATTGGATTCTGCTCTTCAATTCAAGTCCAACAGCATGATGGGGTACTGCACACCATTGCAAAGTTCCAACATAAAGTCAAAATGGAGGACAATGAAGCCCTTTTGGAGGACTCATGGACAGAAAGTTTAAAAAAAGAGGACAAGTCCAAAAAAATATGGTCAGCCTGCATCCACCAAAAGATCAAGATGTTTCCCTTGCCATGTTATATGATCCTCAAACTACAACTATAATTCAAGGATGTTTTTTGTTTTCCCAACACCACAAAACTCCCCTTCCATGTGTCCTATTCATCTCTCCTCTGTCCCTCCTCCAAACTCTGATGGGCATCACCATATGGGAAAAAAAAGTTTTTCAAATATCAAGGAACATTAACGTTCTCCTATTAAGTCCCTGACCGCCAATTAGTAGCCAACTTCGTCCCACTATGGTTGTTTCTGAAAAAGATTCCCCCCTTTACAATCCAGTTTCTGAATCATTTTTTTAAATGAAATCATTTGTCTGTGAAAAGAGAGCAAGAAGTTCAAGTTACTGAATCGTCTTAGTAATAAGTGAAGCGTTAAGAGTGTCAAGGGAAATTCAATCCACCAGTGCGGTGGGCTTTTCAGAATCAAGCGCTCAGGGGTTTTCTTTTTCAGGCACAGAAAAAGGTCCCTTTTATCCAGGAGCTTATCCTTGCAGAGCTCTCGGCTGGAAGACACTGCTTATGTGGAGGCGTCTACAGTCACATGCTAATGTGCCTGCTATTCATGTTTTATTTATATATTTATTTTAAGTGGCAATTATTATTACTATTAATTTTTTAAAAATGCAGTAATTATAGAACACAGAGTAATAGAAAGACCCGTGGGTGAGATGGTGCACCCCGGTGATAATTTGATCTTTGCAATTCGTTTAGTGCTACGTGGGTGAAACGAGGGACACCTTTGCATTGCAATCACTGCAGATCTTTGATTGCATTTAAATTAGGAAAAAACCTCTTGATCCAGGAGTCAAGACTGCTCCCCCCATCATTTTCAGACTAATGAGATTATTGGTAGAGGCTTTTCCTTACAGCTGCTCATAGAGGAACATGACGTTTGAAGGTTTCAGAAATGTCAACTGCTTCCCCACAATACACAGAATGATCCTATATCAAAGTCCCAATCCTGTTCTTACCACCTGCCCTGGTAGAGCATTAAAATGTCTTCTGATGCATCATGTGAGACACATGATGTGAAGGTCTTCTCTGGGTAGAGACAGAGGTGGGCTTTAGGGGGTTCTCACAGGTTCTATAGAACCCTTTGCTAATGCGTGCCTGGTTCTGAGAACTGGTTATTAATGGGACATAGAACCTGTTGTTAATTTAGGTTATTAGGACATAGAACCTGTTGTTAAGTTAGGTTATTAGGACATAGAACCTGTTGTTAATTTATTTGAATCCCACCACTGGGTAGAGGAACAAGTGTTCCTTACCCATCACCAAACTTCTGCAGCGTGAAGATCTACTCAGATTTAGATAGCCATTGAAAAGTCCATATGGGCCTGTGTTATAGGCAGTGGTGAGCTCCAGCAGGTTCGCACCCACTCTATAGAACTGGTTGTTAATGAGAGATAGGACATAGAAAGTTTAAAAATAGCCATTTAAAAGTGGCTGCCAGATGGGCGGAGAACCGGTTGTTAATTTCTTTGAATCCCATCACTGGCTATAGCGGGGGTCAGGGAAATTTTTTACCTTTTACCCCAAAATATATTTAGATACACTGACTTTACCCACTTGATTTGAAAGGAAGGAAATCATATATTATTAATATAGTGTGCTGTGTCAGGTCCTTGTACACTATAGTACTGTAACACACACAGCCAGGCATGCATACAGAATATATAAGCCTGGGGGTAATGGACACTAGCTTTGCCAGGACAGAGGTGGGCATGCATATAGATGCATTTGCATGCCTGGCTGTGTCTTGGCAGGACGACTGCCCATTACCCCCAGGAATTTCATTTTACCCTGTTTGGGGTAATTTACCCCTGTTCCCTGACCACTGGGCTATAGGATAGGGTCTAGAGATGTTGTTTAGGATTCCACAAGGTCATAATGCAAGCCTCTAAGGAGCCTGCAACATCAGTAAAATAAATGAAACAGTAATAATAAAAACAGCAAATTCACAGAAATTAGCATGATCTAACCAGGCTCTGTCTGCTCTGATCTGGCAGTAGCAATTCAAGGTCCCAGATAAGTATTTTTTTTACCCAGTTCAACCAGCTGTCCAGAACCAGATGCATCTCCCAATATTTCCAGTAATGGCAGGAAAAGGCCCCATCTGAAATACGTAACCAGTGAAAATAACCAGCAATGATTAAATAAACAAATATTTAATTAAACAGTGTTCAGATGAGCTGAACCCACCCAGTTGCTGTGCCAAGTAATGCCAAATCCCTTTATATTTTTCTCAACTCACATGAAAGTCTTCTATCGCTCCGGTTTTTCGTTCTAAGGTTTCCTGAGAGCAACATCGATCCATCTGTCAAAAGCCGGCTCCCTTAATTCATCTGAGCTGGGTTTTTGATTTTGCTGGGTTTGATGCCAATTTATATATACTATAATTATAAGTATAATTTATATATAAGTGCTTCATGCCTTGAGAGGAAAGACTCAAAAACAAATAAATCTTGCTTTTTTTGCTTTCCCAAAGTCCTTACTTAATAAGCCTACAGCTTAAACAATATTGCAGCTAGAAAAAAGTGGGAGGAATTTAAACCCTAAATTTAAACCCTAAATTTGATCATCAAGAGTACCAACGTTCTTCAGCTGTGGATAGTGAGATTTGAGAACTAATGGATAGTTCTCTTGATTATCATTCTAAGAGCAAAGTCCAGAGCAGTTATGGGTCCACACAGTTACATCACCCTCCAGTGTTATCTTATGGGAAGTCATCTTAACTGCTCCGGAGCAAGGGGCTTAATTTCACTTTAGGATATAGTCCTAAAAGCATAATCCAAACCATGTCTACTCAAAAGAAAGTAAGTAAGTCCCATTGTGTGCAATGGATTTTACTCCCAGGGAAGTACCTTTGGGATTGTAAAATGCAGTATCTTTGGGATGCAGTAAAATGCACGGGGTGGGGGGGGCGGTTGAAACCACTACAAAAAAAGTCAACGCCCAATTAAATCAACACCCAGTTAAAATATTGATATTTTTCATAAATCATTTGATGTGCGATTTCACACAGAATGCAATGAAACAAACGTCATTGAAATATTTCTATTTTTTCAAAGGCTATAGCAAAACAAAAAACAAAACAGAAGGGCAGTACATTCTTTTTTATTTTCTTGTAAGTTTTTTTAAGAATGTTTGACATCTGTACTATAATTAACCATGTCTTTGATAGCAGTTTGCTAATAAGTGAAGAACTAATTAGGTATTATGCATCCCAGCCAGTAGGAAATTCCCCTCTGGTCAATTCTGCAATTCTCGATCACAACCTGTCACATCGCTGAGCAGCAGAAGCCGTTGCTCCAGCAATAAACAGCAACACAACACCACAAGTGTTGACACTGCAGTGGTGGACCAGACATGAAGTACAATATTCAATAAAGCTTATTTTTGATCAGTCAAAGTATTTATATATTGCTTTTCAACAAAAAAGTTTACAAAGCAGTTAACAGAGAAAATAAAATATCTAATAGCCAATAACAGAGGAAGGGTGCAATCTTAAGAAATTTAGGCTGGCCTAACTCACTTGGCCTATCTTTCCATAATGGTGTGTGGTGGTTGACATATGCCTGTGCATTTGCTTAACACACACAGACGCACACACATATAACACCAGCAGCCTTATGAGATCTCTCTCTCTCTCTCTCTCTCTCTCTCTCTCTCTCTCTATATATATATATATATATATGGCTGTGGGTGGCGCAGGTAGCTAAGACACTGTGCCTGTTAACCAGCAGGCTAGGGTTCGAGACCTGGGTCGGCCCCACAAGACAGGGTGAGCTCCTGTCCTTAGCCCAGCTCTGCGATGCCAGCTGGATCCAATCGTATTGGCTCTGCCTTTCCATTGGACTAATTCAGTGGTGTGGAGAGGGGGGATTTGCTGCTTGGGTAACAGCCTATCCTCCATAACAATCCAACCCAGGCTTTCATGCTTCGGATGCAGCGTATGCAGCGCCAAGCACAATACCATAGTCTTTCAAGACTGACGGAGGCCTGCTTTATATATATATATATATATCATAAGGCTGCTGGAGGCGTCTTCAAAGGAAAATATATTTTATTCTCTTTTCCAAATGTAAGCCCCAGGCCCGACACATCACATAGGATTCAGCCGAGCAGGGCTTTGACACCCCCACCCTTTCCAAGTATGGTTCTTTAGAGGAAACTCGTGGGAAAGAGAAGTACCAATAGGGAAATATAACAAAAAAAGCAGGTTTCAAAGCAGAAATCTCTCTAATCAGCTGACAGTGGGAGAAGCTGTGGCAGATCCATATCCCCATCCATCTCTAGAAGTATCCATCTCTTGGGTATCCTTCCTTTAGGAAGATAAGTAAGTTATAAACTGAATAAATAAATAATTATAGAAGCTATTCAGCAAGTTTCATATTTATTTGATGCACTGCTCAGGATGCAGGTCATTGAATCTGAGCCAGCTGATGTCGATTCCAATGGATGGAAGCCCAACGCACAAACGCTAATGGAACTTGTGGGGCCTGCAGCACAACATGGCTCTTTGTCATCCTAGTGTAGAGTGGCCATAATTTTCTTCCACAAAACTGGGACAAGACCCAGTTTTGTGAACACAATTCTCAAAAATCAGGATTGTCCCTGTTTTTCACGATATATGGCAACTCTATCTCAATGGCGCTTGCACTGTGCATCGCTTAAAATGCACAGCAAGCAACACTGCTCTGATCTGATTTGTAAACAAGCCAAGAGCTGACCTCTTTGCCCTGCACTTAATCCTACTCAAGCTGCTTCCCAACCATTTTCAGAAGGCCTGGCTGCAGTGGCGCCTTTACCTGCCTTCCAAATCCAATTCCCCCAAACTTTTTCCTTCCATAATCCCTTTCTTTTAATGGAACCAAAGCTGAAGCACTTGCATTACCTAATTCTAGGACACTACCTTTGACACTTCCCCAATGCACAGTTACAAAAATGAATTCCTCCCTCCCTCTCTCATTAGCGGCTCTCAAATATTTGAGCCGTCCTTTTCTAGCTTCCCGTAATCACCTTAATCACCCAATGTACACGCATTAAATCCTATCAGTCCAACATCGCACATCGTCCTCCGCTCTCCCTCTCTCACCTTCATCCTGAACTTTTTTCCCTAATGAAGAAGGCTGAATACCTTTGCAGAATCCCCGCCGTTTGGTTCCAACCGCGTGCCGCATAATCGAAACACTCGACAAACCTGAATAGTGTCCATGTTTCATAACATGAATAGAGAAAACAAATATTTACAGCTTGAGGAGGGGGAGAAAGAGAAAGCAAGAGGCATGGTTGATAGGCAGGATTTAAATTACACAGAGGTAGCGGCTTTTTGACGCGGCTTCCCAGGGTGTTTTTGGCAGTCATCATTTGGCTCAGTAAAGCTGCAACTCCGAAGTGTTCCTCGGGAAGGTAAGAGAACATAAACATAATGATGCGGTAGTGACTTTTTTCCTGCGATGCGTCTAAATCAAGTGCAGGTGTTCTGAAATAAGGGACATGTGCTCTAAATAAGAGACAGATGGTACCTCCATCATTAATTTTAAAAGAATGTCTCTAGGTAGCTGCTTTGGTGGAGACATATATTTTTTAAAACCTATAAGCCAAAATGTACCCTTAAGAATACTGTGAGCGGGATAGGCAAGGAAGTCCCTTGAGAGATGTGGCGAGTCCTTTGGGAATTCTTAAAGCATCTTTGGAAATCCCTCCAGAGTTTCACCTGAGTTTTAAACTCCAATGCGCTTGGAATCAGGTTTCATCGGGATTCCTTTGAACATGATTGGCAGTGTCATTTTAGGCCAGGGTGAACATAAGTCAGAAACAAAAAAAGAGGACAAAAGGTAGGACACTCAGGAGAAATGTAGCACATGACAAAATAAAAGTTAAATCATTCATATATATTATTTTCGTGTGGCTAATTTAAACACAAAGTTGCTTTGTATTAAATTTAAACGATCAATATACAGTATATAAAACTGAAAGGTCACTGAATGACTGACTCACTGACTCAACACCCAGCCAAAACCACCAAACTGAGAAGTATGCAGTTATGGGGAGGACCTTCATTCCGTGACGTAGGCACCCACTAAGAACTGGTTATGGGAAATTCAAATAGGAAGGGGGTGAAAAGGAGTGCAATGCATTATAGTCTCTAAACACTGAAGAATTGTTGACTGATCAATGCCCAGCCCCAACCCCTGGACCTAGAAGCATGAAATTTGGGATGGGTCTTTCTTCTGTGATGTTAGCATCCACTAAGAACCAATTTGTAGAAATTTAACCCCTAATGGGGTGAAAAGGGGTGCAATATGTTTCTGTCCTATACTTAACATTGAAAACTGATCAACACCCAGCCCCTGCATCAAAAAGCATGGGGGAGCTCATATTTTCTGTGCTGTAATTTGGGGAGCTCATATTTTCTGTGCTGTAACTACCCAGCAAGAACTGATTTGGTGCCCAATGGTGCCCAATGGTACCTGCTGCCTAGTGTTGCTCGCTGATGCCTGGTGCATGCTGGTACCCAGTGTCTGGTGATCCCTGGTACGGTCTGCTACTCACTGCCACCTGGTGATGCCTGGTACCCGGTGAGGATGTGTGGTCCCAATGGTGCCCGGTGGTGCCTGGCACACCTTGATGTCCTGTGTGTCCTGTGTCCACAGTCTGGTGCTTAGTAGGGTTGTCCAGGGGTGCCTGGTATGATACAAGGTTCCCAAAGATGCCAAGTGATGCCCTGCATCTGGTGCTCCATGACTGGTGACAGATAGTGCCCAGTGGTGCCCTCTGACTATTGGTAACTGGTGCCCAGAAGGGGTTCCTGGTATGGGTGCCCAGTAGGGGTAGCCCATTGGTGCCTGATGATGCCCAGTAGTGCTCTTTGCCCACTGTGTGGTGGTGCCTGGTGTCCAGTGGTATGTATAGTGCCCAGTGCCTGGTGAGAATGCTTGGTGCACACTACCCACAGGTGCCCGCATTCCACTGGTGTCTGGTGGTGCCTGTAAGTGTGCCCAGTGTCTGGTGGTTCCCACTGCCACTTGCTGGTGTTCCAAAACCACTGGTGCCTATTGCCTGCTGCAAAGTGGTGCCTGATGTCACTCAACGTTCCATGGTTGAGATGTCGGTGCTTGGTATAGATGTCTACTGGTGCCTGCTACTGCCTGCTACTGTCCCCTGGTACCCTCCAGTGCCAGGTGCCTGTTGTTGCCCAGTGGTGCCAATGCCTGCCAGTGCCCACCACCCAGTACCTCTGCCTAGTACCCACCAGTACCCAGCCATTCCTGGAGCCCACAAATATTCTTGAAATGTTACCCTTTGCAATGGAGGGTTAATTCTGCTAGTTACTGTACATATAATTTACGAATTATAAGAAGGCTCCGTGCAGCCTGCTCGCAAGGAAAAGGGGGACAATGAAGATTTTTTTCCCAGAACAAGAGGCTAAAAAAAAGACATGTCCTTGGAAAACAGGACACATCGTCACTGTGCTTTGGAGTGCACGTCCAGATAAGCACTAAAATTGAATGCTGGGAGGATTAGGAGAGACAAAAGAAAATATTTCTTTACCCAGCATATAGTTGGTCTGTGGAACTCCCAGCCACAAGATGTGGTGATGGCATCTAACCTCAATGCCTTTAAGAAGGGTTTGGACAAATTCCTCACAACACACTATCAAGGCACTAAAATTGTCAAGGCACACATCAGTTTTTTGACCAGTGACAAGGCACACCACGCTTCCCAGAGGAAAGGACAATCACAGGTTACAAGCCATGAGGTGTGTGTGTGTAGACGTGGACAACCTCAAAATGCCAGATGTTGGGGGGCACCTGTCTGCAGGTGTCGTGTGCTCCCAGAAGCATCTGGTGGACCACTGTGTGATACAGGAAACTGGACTAGATGGGCCTTTGGCCTGATCCAGAACAGATTCTTATATGTTCTTATAAGTAGTTGTTATAAGTATTAGATTTGTACTGTTAGGAACTGGAAGTGTTTTGTACAATTTCTCACGGGCCCAACACTGAATTTTTTTTGCTTGCATGGTTATCTTGTTGATACCTTTTAAGGGTTTATGGGTTAAGCCCAGTTCCACCTGGAAACTTTAGTCATGGCAGACTGCCTGGCCCACGCATAATGTGATCCATTTAATAAACACTTCCTCATTATGCACCAAGTTTCAAGTTCAGATTGGTCTCACGGTATATGTTCTCAATTGCACACCTGCGCAGTCACACAGCTTCTAATGGACTTGTTCAGATATAACGACGGGCATATTGGAAATGAACCACATGGCAAATTTGACCTTGCGCACATTCTGGGGTTAATATCAATTTTGTGTACTCCAAAAGAAAAACTAGTTCCTTCTCTCTGGGCAGTATTTGGACTTTGCAAAACTGACAACAGGTGAAGAGAAATCAAGTTAACTCAGCAGAGGACAAATCCTAAAGGCATTTACCTGGAAGTAAGCCTGACATTTCAATAAAGAGGACTTCCAATTAAGTCCCAGTTCCAACAAGTCACCCTGAGTTGCTCTTTCATTCGGTCACGACAACACATGTAGTAAACTAGTTGTGTGATGACTTTAAAATGTACTCAGATCACCCACCACTTCATAACAAATTGGGAACATGCTAGTCTGCCTTTGAGGCAACATGAAAATTGAGAGTAAATGTGGCTGTTCCTTAAAATACAGAAGACTGGGAAAATTTATTATTACTTTTCTATATTTTCCTCCCACATCTGATAAAGACCACAAGGAATACATTTAAATCATCATGACCTACAGGAAAAGTCCTGGAACACCTACTTCCAGCTCTGTTTGGCTACATCTAGTGGTGTTGCTCTGGGGTTATAGGGGTATGAAGGATGATGTGCACAGATAATCCACACAACTAGGGTGTGACATCACTACTAAAAAATATTGGTATGTTACAGTAATACCATCATGTATTATCTTGTAGCATCATGTAGCATCATTAGTACTATCATGCAGCATCTTCCTTTGCGCAGTCAGCAGGGCACAATCTAAACCAGTTTAAGCCAGCACAACCAGTTTAACCCACCCATCTCTCCATTTCCCTGGTGGCATGAAGAGGCCAGCACATGTCTGTACACTGCCGTAATGCCCCCCAGGAGTGAAGCAGAAGTGCCTTATGGTGCTTTTTGACATCTCCAGGCCAGCACAAGACTTGTGCCAACCTAACCAGGTGTTAGGATTGTGTTGTGAATGTGTAATTTCATGCACGGTGTATCATCATGGCCATTGCCTGGAGCATTGACTCACCCGCTACGTGGAAGGAGGTCCATCACAGGCATGACGCTATGGAATTGTACGATTATTTTAGCAATGTCATTGGAAATGTAAATGAGTCAAAACACAAAGTTGTTTTGGTTGCTGCTGTTTTGCTGTGTCTACGTTTACCAAACAAGGTGTCACACTGGATTGCACATCATTGTGATTATTGTAACTGCAATAATGATTACTGAGATTTTGCATCATTCCTCGAATGAGCTGAAAAACAAGAATTATTTCTGAGCACCTTTGAGCAACCAACTGCAGGGCGACCGGGGAACCAGTGAATTATTAGAGAATAAACACAATTGCCATAGCTTTATAAATAATATTAGCAAGCCAACCTATCAACAACAAACACTGGAAAAAATTAAGTTATAGCCTCATAGGAGACTGGCAGGCAATAGTTGTGATTTATGGAGGTTATAATGATTGGGTCCAGGGTAAGATACATCACTAATTTGGTGTCACTGCATAGATAAGTTTATCTCATCTGACAAGCTGTTCATTTAAAAAAAAATGTTTATTTTCCTTTCTGATTAATAAAATAACAGCAGTATTGAAAGTCATCAGTGTTTGCAGCCACACAGGCAAAACAAAGCACAACACATTCGTTTATTTAGCATGTACTCGTTTATTTAAATGCAGTGGTGATAATTCCCTTCTGGGAATTTAAAACACGGACTCCGGTGGGCTTCAGGGGGTTCTCACAGGTTCTGTAGAACCCTTTGCTAATGAGCGCCTGGTTCTGAGAACCGGTTACTAATGGGACATAGTTACTAATGGGACATAGAAATACTAATAGACATAGGGCAAAATCCAGAGTAACTATGGGGAGTCCTTGCTCTGGTGTAAGAACAACTTACTCTGGATTCCAATATGAATTTCCCATAGGTTTTTACTGGGAGGTGCAGTAACTACGGGTGCACATAAAGTCTCTTACATGCTCCCGTAGTTACTCTGGATTTGGGGGATAGACATACGAGACATACTAATGGGACATGTTACTAATGGGACATAGAACCTATTGTTAATTTAGGTTATTAGGACACAGAACCTGTTCTTAATTTATTGAATCCCACTATTGGACACAGACCCTACAATCCAGGATAACTACAGGAAGACATAAGACGCACTTACTCTGGATAGCTCTATGCATTTCCTATAGGTTTCCCATAGGTAGCACTGTAACTACATCGGTGTAAAAGGTCCTGTAGTTATTCTGGATTGTAGCCTGAGATTGAAATCCTAAAGACACTTTCCTGGAAGTAAGACCCATTGAACATCATGGGGCTTACTTTTGAGTAGACACGGTTAGGATTGTTTTCACTGTCAACTTGTAGGAACCACCACATTCAAGAGAAGGTATGGGAAGGAAGAAGAGAAGAGTCTCAAGGGAAATTTCCAATCATCCAGCAGATGTGAAGGTAGTGCACCACTGTCTCACAACCACCAGTGGTCAACTCTGGATGCTGTTTTTCCATTGCTGCTTCTTCATTCTTCATATTTAGTCCTTGTATGGCAATTAGGGAGACAGTTGTCCTCACAACCAATCCACAACTGTAAGTGCTGTTGGATTGTATGCATCATTCACAACACTCTTCAGTTCTTTGCAATTGATGGTGATGTTTTTAATGGTCAGTCATCAATGGTCAGTCACTGGTTCTTCAGGTCTTGCCCAACCAGTTTGAGCCACATCATTTCTTGTGCTGCTCGTTGGACTCTCCAGGTTGCTCTTGGTTGCCGATTGGTGTTTATTCTGCAGACGTGGCCAAACCATCTCAGTCCGCATTTTAGGATTAGTTCTCCAATTGAGGGTTGATGGTCGCATCTTTCCCATTTCGTCTCATTATGGTGACCATCATGAAGGGTGACACTCAAGAGCCATCTCAGGTACTGCATTTGGAAGGCCTCAAGCTTGTGCATATCTGATTTCAGCAGAGTCCATGTTCCAACCCATACAGGAGAATTGGCAGGATTAGGGTTTGGAAGAGGTGAATTTTGGTGTTGGTGAAGATGTTTCCTTCTTTCAAATGCACTTGAGTGAGTTGAACGCTGTTGTTGCCTGGCCAATCCTTCTGTTGACTTCAGCAGTAGACGCCACTTTCTTCTGCACCCCAGTTATTTGAATTCTTGGAGCTGCTCAATTTGGACACCATCCAGGTGAACACTGGTCTGTGATCCATCCATGGTTATGACTTTGATCTTGTCCACCCTGATTCTTAGGCTGTAGGATTGGGCAATGTGTGTGATGTGGTAACAGATGTTCATGGTCTCTGTGTCTGTGAATATGGCACTGTCATCTGCGAACATCAGGTCAGTCAGGAAGTTGTGTACGTCATAATGCATCCTGCATCTACATCGAATGCTTTCCTCATAGTGGTGTCAATCATGATATTAAAGAATGAAGGAGAGGTGGCATCTCAGTGGTGGACTCCAGTTTGGAAAGGAAAGCTCATTTTAGATCCACACATTGCTGGTTGAGTCATTGCATGATGCTTGGAGAAGTTGGGTAATCTTCAGTGGCACATGCTATTGCCCAATGCAAAACCTGAGCAGTTTTTCTTGACCTAGGATGGTCCCATCTGGGAGTACAGGTTCTGCTTGAGAGCAACAGAAGGAGCCTGGAAACAGATGTGGCTAGAGTCACAAACTCAGTGCAGGAGGAGGGCATATGGACCTTGAATGGAACAGTATAGAAACTTCTGCACAAGGAACTGTGGTCACTGTGGCTTCCAATCATTCTGGCCCACCACAGCATTCATGCTGGTGTTCCCATCCTTAAAATTTATGTTCAAAGCAGGTGGGGACATCTCATTCATTTTGCATACAAGAAACCACCAAAGGTCTTCATGAAACCCTTTATTTCAGCCCTTCATCCCCCAACTTGTTCCACCTGCTCTTATAGCAACACTCACCAAACTGCAAACAGCTCTACTCCCAGAGATGTACGCACAATTTTCTATATCATTAACATGTTTTATGCATGCCAACCTCCCGAAGGTTTAATTTACACTGCCACAATCGGATGGAAACTGTAGCTGTGTTTGATCTATTACGCCTGGCTTTCCAAAGACTGCATGAAAAATCCCATAAAAGTGTCTGGGATCCACACGAGATATTATCATACCCACTTCCTGCAAATGGTCAGATCAAGAAATCCAGATGCATATTTCTGCCATCAAGCTGTGTTTTTTTTAAAGTGTTTGCTTTCTAAAGCAAGCAAGCTTCACATGTAACCTGCCTGAGCATATTTTATATACGTACACCTGGTGCCCTGTAGGGATTCCCAATGCCCACTGGTGCCTAGTGGTGCCCAGTAGGGGTGCCTGGTGCCCTGTAGGGGAGCCTGGAGTTTGGTACAGGTGCCCATTGCCCATAGATGCCTGCTGCTCTCTGCCACTGCCCTCTGGTTCCCAGTGTCTGTCAGTGCCCAGTGCCTGTTTGTGCCCACCACCCGACGCCCACCGCCAGTGCCTGTTGCCCAGTGGTGTCCACAAATATTGGACATACCACAGTGTATGCTGGTGCCCTGCTGTGCCCAGGGCCCACAAATATTCTTGAAATGTTACTTCTGCAATGATGGATTCATTCCACAGATGTCAAATAAGAGTCCCTTGGATCCCCATTCACTGCTTCTTTTGCTTCACTGCAACTTGCCTACTCTCCCTGAATCTGGAAGTAGCTGCAGCTATCACAGTAAGTAGCCAGTATTGGGATGACCTCCATGAATTTCTATAATCCCCCTTTTAGGTCTACTGTACATAGCACTAAACAGTATTTGTAGTCAGCAATCTAGGGCTGTAATATTATGCATGCTTTCCTGGGAGTTAGCCCCATTGAACTAAATGGGACTTACTTCTGAGCAGACACACAGAGGCTTGAGCCATAGGTGAGCGAGTTGTCAAAGGCCTGGTGCCAAGTCCTAGCTGCCCTTGTGCCCATCCTTCATGCCAATGGAATGACTCTTCTGAATGATGGAGTTATTTGGTCATCACCTCCTATACTGCATCTATACCTCACATTAAAGCTACTGTGTTGTCCTACTTGATTTTCTTGCTGCCGTTTAATTTTGACTTTCTTAATTTTAATTTTCTTAATTTTCTTAATTTTTACTTTTGATTTTCTTAATTTTCTTAATTTTTAATTTTGATTTTCTTGCTGCTGTTTATTTCTGGTGGATTAAAACTTGTGTTTCTGCATGCACCTATTCAAGTTGACACATTCAGATCCAGAGATTTATAATGCAAATCTGGGAATTAGATATATATATCTAATATATCTATATCTATATCTATATCTATATCTATCTATCTATCTATCTATCTATCTATATATATATATATATATATAATGCAAACACTGGGAATTAGATCCAGATTGTACAATATTTTAATTATGAGCATCCAATCAGATTTTTCAGATGCCAAATTTTTATTTCATGGCACATTACAAATCTGATTATCTTGGTGCCTGCAAATTTAATTTCGCCTTGTGGGTTCAGGGTGATGTTGTCAATTTCACAAGTTCGCAGTCTGAGACTTGTGAGTCCAGGAAAGTTGTTTCCAATACAACATGCAGTTTTGCAAGCACTGGTACTGCTTGCAAATAAAGTAACTTGATGTCTCTAATGAAGTTGCTGCAAGGTTATGCATTTCCTCTCTCTGAAGAGAGAACAATCAATACATTATCACTATGTAACACCAGAACGTTGAATTTATGTTGAATTTAAGTATAATTCATAGGCATTTATTCCAACGGTAATCTCAGTTATCTTATATCATCAAAAATGTTTTATTTCATATCATCAAAATTTATATTAAATATGGTGTTTGTGTCTATCCTATGGCCTAAGTCAGGGGTGTCCAAACCTTTTGGTAGGAGGGCCCCATAATCTCTCTGACACTGCATCAAGGGCAGGAAGAAACCACTCCTGGCCTAACTCATTGCAATGCACGTCTCATACAACCAACTGCACAGTGGAAATTGTGGCAAACCTACTGAGGGTATACCAAAAAATAGCATTTTCAAGATCATCAACATAAACATCAAAATATTCAGATAAACATGAAATTGTTCAAATTTTATTACACAATGAATTATTTGGAGAGATATTTGCAAAGTTCAGAAACAAAATTTGCAGTGCAATCCTAAACCCTGGTTAAGCCAATATAACCACTAGCCATCATTAAGGGCAATGGAGAAGTCCTGAATCTGCTTTCACCAGCTGAAACTCACTGATGTACCAATGATGTACTAAGTACAACTGTCCCAGGTGGCATAGAGGGTGGCACACAAAGGCTCTCCGTGCTCACTGCTTCCATGTCCAGAAATATTCTGAAGGCTGGAAAGGCCATGTGCAACCTTCCTGAACCTCACAATACCTTCCAAGTTCTTCAAGAAACCTTCCTCGTTGTTGCTGGTATTTTTTTTGTTTTTCTTTGGGGGGGGGGACACAGAAAGTGAATTTTAAGGCCCTTGCAAAGCCTTAGAATTCCTTTGATATTCACTCCAGGGGCCAATGAAAGCCTTATTTCATGAGAATACCTCTGGCCGTCAGAAGACCTCTGGAGGTCAAGCAACTGGTGGTGACATTTCCAGGCTTGCCCCATGGCGGCAAGGTTTTCAGGACCTCCATTGCCCATATGGCTGGAAGAATGAATCAAATGTCAGAGAGGTTTTGAATGCTAGTGGGAAGGACTCCACGGGTGGGAGGGGGACTTTCCAAGCTTCCTATTCCCATAGAAGATGCAACCATTTTTAAACAATCTCTTTTTTCCAGGAAGAAACTATTTCATTACCATTAGCGCAAAGCAAGCCAAAAAGTTTGCCCATCTTTAATTACTTGGTGTAACCGATAAAAAGACTTTTTAGAAAAAAAAACCCAAACAAATGAAAATCCCATTTCCATTTTGAAAGGTCAAGGTTTTCCACATCAGTACTTTCCTTTATAATGTTCTGCCTTCAAAGGTTTAAATAGACCAGCATGCAAAACATCATTGATCAGAAGAGTTTGGAAAACATCTCAGGCATCGAGAAAGTCAATTTTATTTTATTGGATCTTCTTGTTTTAAACATAGACTTGTCCTACCTCTTCAAAGAGACCAGAGGTGGCAAGTTATGTGCAGAAAACAGAAAAACAAAACCAAGAGGTAGGTTTTTACAAGTTGTGTACAAAATGTAGATTTCATTTTCCACAGCTGACCCGTCAACACGTACCACTGGAGGAAGACTGAACCATGAGGTCCTGGCAACCCGAAACATTGGGAACCTTCCCTCCCAGGACCTAATCAGAAACATTTTTTGCAGGGCTCTAGGTTCACAATCAAGGTCTGTAAAAGTTTGAATTAAATGTAGGGTTGTCATAATTCCCTGCCCCACAACTGGGTGGGACAAGAGGAAGACAATCCTGGATTGCCCTCTTCGACTCCCACCCAGTCCGCACCAGCTCAGCACCAGCAGGGCTTGGAAATCCAATGTGTACATGCCTCTGACAGTGAGCCAGAGACCTCTGCACTTGGGACAGGCTCGCCAGGCTCACATGTACACAGAGGGTCTCTGGCTCACCATTGGGCAGGCAGTCTTGCCCAACGCTGAGCTGGAGACATTCTGCATATGCACCAAGCTTGCAGGTGTGCATAGGGTCCTCAGCTCAGTATCGGGTTTGGTGCGGGGCTGGGAAACTGTCGGCAGTGCTCAGGTGCTGTCCGCAGGATTGCCAGAACCCAGGTCCTGGCTGGGTCATGATCGTTGGATTTCCAAGTGATATGGCAACCCTAATTAAATGTATGGTTGACTTTTTAACTCTATTGTAGAATGGAAAATAATCCAAATGTCAGCTTAAAAAGTGCATGTGAGTTCATGAACCAAATGTCAGTCTAAGAACATTTTAATATAAAATTGCATGCCAGTAAAGCCACAACTACAGTGATGCCTCACGTACCAAATTTAATTCGTTCTGGAGGCATGTTTGTTACGTGAAACATTCTTTACGTGAAGCGGATTTTCCCATAGGAAATAATGGAAACTCAGACGATTGGTTCCACAACCCCCAAAATATTCATATAAAAATATTAACTGGATGTGAAAATGATGACAGAACACTGGGATTGAATTCAAAACATGCATTCAATGTGCATGATCTTATGAAGTCTACGTAGGCTGCAGTCCTAAAGGCACTTTCCTGGGAGTAAGACCCATTTAACACAAAGGGGCTTACTTCTGGGTAGACACGGTTAGGAGGCTGCAATCCAAGACATCTTCAAAGTGTCTCCCCACTTTCTCCTTCTCTCCATCCTGAGCCTCTCTCCCCCCTGCTCCCTTCTGGCTACCCTGAGCTGCTTCCCTCTTCTCCACTGCTCTTCTCTCCCTCCGGCCACAGGAGGAACCGCATGGAAGTGTTGCATTCACTATGGGCAGATGCGCTAGGCAGCCCTGACGCTTTTTAAACAGGCTGCCGGCCAGCGCATCTGCCCCAACTGCCAACGAATGTGTTCTTTACATGAAGCAGTGTTTGTTACGTGAAGCAGAATCCTTGAGAAATTTTTGTCTGTTACGTGAAACATACTTTACGAGAGGCGTTGTTTACGTGAGGCGCCACTGTAGTTGCAAAACCACATTTTATAATTTAAAAAAACAGTATTTATTCTTACAAATTTTATTATTTGATTCTAATTCAATCGGAGCTTCAAGCGGCCATGAGACCCTCTCTGCCTCTCACAGTAAAACCAAATTATCAGAACTATTTTTGACACTTTGGAACACCCACCGACACAGTCAAGACAGTTTTGCTTCTGTTTGGAAGACCCTTGAACAAGGGCTATTAAGAGCCATTAGAAGGTTTCTACTGGCAACAGTGGGTTTTCAATCCAGCCTTTCCCGTCCTGGTCTCCGTTGCTTCGACAGCATCAGCAAACAGCCATCGCCTTTTTATTTTTTATTGTTAGCACTACATTTTGTTAGGCCACTCTGTGCCGCACTGGGAAATGAGTCAGATACTTATGCTCTACAGACGAACTAATATTGACAGCTACCTACCTATGCGTTATGTTTGAAGGCGGTGAGCAATGCCGCGCTGGAGCCGCCAAGTGCCTCTTGGAGGACGCAACCTGGGGAAAGTTGTCATTCAAAGCACCCACCTGTATGCGGTTCCACAGAAAAATACGGCTGGCCCTCCAAGATGCTGTAGACGAGCTTGGCGCTATTTCCATAAACAGGGTCGTCTGCGTCAGTGGCTGTCACTTTGGTGACAGAAGTACCTAATAAAAGAGAAAATAGTGCTTTAAGTTCAAGCTTTTGAGGTATGTTTCTGCAATATCTTGAGGAAAGCTTCTTCTCCAGACTTATACCTTGTACTGTTTTGTTTGCTTATATCTCTCTATTTGTTGAGCCTCGTTCCTTTATCTGGCAGGGTCTCCAACTCTCTTAGAGCACAATCCTTACCATGTATACTCAAAAGTAAGCTCCATTGTATTCAAAGGGTCTTACTCCCAGGAAACTGCCTTTAGGATTGCAGCCTAACCCTACAATCCTGAGTAACTACGGGAGCACGTAAGAGACATTACGTGCACCCGTAGTTACTGCACCACCTAGTGAAAACCTATGGGAAATTCATATTGCAATCCAGAGCAAATTGTTCTTATACCAGAGCAAGGACTCCCCATAGTTACTTATACCAGAGCAAGGACTCCCCATAGTTACTCTGGATTGCGCCCATAGTCTCATAGTATGGCTCCGTTTGGCTTCCTCCCTCCTGGAATGGCTTTAAGGAGAAGTGCTCCTTTGCATGCCTTTCTGAGATTGACTGCTCAACCCCTCTAGCTATGCCACTATTGTGGCAAAACTTACATTTTACAGATATCTTTTTGTTGTTTAAACTAGGAAAGCGCAAACATTTTGGCGTCATCTATCTCATACTGTGTCAGAGGCCAGGAAATTAATTTACATTTCAAATTTGAATACATGTACATAAATGAATACACTAGAGTAGGGTTGCCATAATTCTCTTCCACAAAATCAGAACTCTGTCCCATTTGTCAGTATGTGAACACAATCTCCCAAAATTGGGACTGTCCCTGTTTTCGGAACATAGGGGAACCCTACATTGGATGCAGAACTTTAATGAATGAATTTCACTGAGTTCATGAAAACTATAATACAGATATGTAGAGCCACATGAGATCTGTGAACTGTTTACCGAGCACCCATTTCCCTGTGATAACATACAGATCAAGCCAACCAAGCCAGAAATGCATAGTTATTAGAGGCAATGGAGAGGTTAAACTAATGCCTGTAGGATTCCAACAGTCTCCAATTCCAACATTCTCAGAATGTGATCTTACAACTCCATGGACATGGTGGGCCCACAATCCACTCAAAGTCAGGTTCTGACCTATTAGTTGGTGGCATTGGCATCCTTTCAGTCTTGAACAACTATGGTATCGTTCTCTGAGTGTCCTCTCTAGAGAACGAAGGCCTGAGTAGATTAATATGGAGGATAGACTGTTACCCAAGCAGCAAATCCTCCCTCTCCATACTGAAATAGTCCAATGGAATGGCAGAGCAATTGGTTCCAGCTGCGTCACAGGAGTTACTAGAACGTAACACAGTCATGAACTGATTCCAGGACTCTGGCTCCAGATTTTGCCTCGAGGTTGACTCCTGAAGCCTTTCCCATAGATGGGAATAGCCACAAGGCAGTGGAGGTTGGAGGTGGGAGTTTTCCTTCTCCAGACAACCCACTTTCAGTGGGATTTTGGACAGGTTTAGTCTGATTCAGCTTGGTGGGTTACGACCCACAGTTTTGGGTCATAGACAGTGGTGGGCTCCAGCAGGTTTGCACCTACTCTATAGAACTGGTTGTTAACAAGATATAGGACATATAAAGTTTTTAAATAGCCATTTAAAAGTGGCTGCCAGATGGGCAGAGAACTGGTTGTTAATTTCTTTGAATCCCATCACTGGTTGTAGATTACACTAGATTAAACACTACATTAAACCAATGTTTTTTTCAATCAATTTCAAAAGATAGCAGGTTTTACTTAGTTTCACTGCCATTAAGCTATTTGGCACTGCCCTGTCCCAATCCCAATGGTAGCAAGCATGGCTTGAAGAACAGTGGACAAGATGTGGCTATGCTGAGCTGCTGTGATCTTCCAAAGTGGTATGGTTTGGATAGGAAGAGATCAGGAAGCATCAATAATCGGAGATGTTTCACCTGAAACGATTGTGGGACAAGCCATCATATGTGCAGCTGCCTCTTTTACGGCAAGGAATCCTTGAGAAAGGGATACTTTGCAAAAGTCAAACTTGAAAAAGTATGGTTTAAATCTCAGGCATAAATCATCCTTTTTGAGCAGACACCTGGAGAAATTTCAGGGAAAGAAGACATGTTTTTCCCCCATAGATATATTATTTGAAGCACCTTTGTGAAATATCGGACAAAGGTACCCTTCAAATGATGTAGACCCGAAGCATTTGCAAAGGAAGAAATATCAAAGGCATAGAAAGTTCTAAATGAATCCCGCAATATAATATGGTCCATTCAAGTTTTGCACTAGCACATTTCAAAGAGCCTGGGAACGTTCCACCTCCTGGATAGAAAAATCAATGGTTTTTAAAGTGATCTATTTCTTTCCTTTGGTTTCCAGCTCTACAGTAATACTAGTTGGAGATACTCATTGCCACAATCTGAATACCATCCATTGTCTCTGAAATGGCTTTGTCTCACTTAGTTTCCCTTTCACTTTCCATTATCCAGAGAGCTTTAAAAAATACCTTTAAAAAGGTTTTACCTTTACAGACCACTCTCTGGATTTTTTTGACTGCAGAGAAAGCGCTATGCCCATTCGCATTCAGGCACAGCCTTTAGACTTGCACGGGAGAAAATGAATGATGATATTAATTAATAAAATTCATATGCAATACGGGCAACGGGCACAGAGAAGGGCACTCAAAAACCTGAGCTCTACCCTCTGTGTAATGGCACGTACGCAGCGGGGAGGGAGAGAGACGAATACGATATATCCGAATATGGATATATGAATTTCAACCATTTCGTTCTTTGCTGCTCCATTTGGTTTGTCCTGCTCCGCCATCCTTCTGTACTCCCCATAACTAATTTAACTCCCCAGTGTCCTCTTCAGGGAATAGAACATTTTTTATCAAATCCTTTTCTGATAGGAATATGGCATGAAGCTTACACACATTGATGCCACTACAGGGTGACCAGATGCCAAACTCAAAATTCCCCCCAGTTCCCCAAAATTCCTGTCCTCCAAGCCAAAATTCCTACCTGGTTAAAAAATGTAGGTCATCCCCCCAAAATGTAGGACATGTTAAAATAAAGTTTAAAATGCTCATATTGCACTCCTGTACTTAATCTTTGCACAAATCTCATTGCAATAGACCAGACACCAACCCAAAAGGCACATTTATGTGATCCAGGCAGGCACGCAGAAGCTTTGTCTTTCAGCCTCCTTTCCTTTGCCCCCTTTCAGTCTCCTTTCCTTTGCCTCCATTCCTTTGCTCCCTTATAAGCTCCTCTGACTATAATACTTTTGAGTGGACACAATTGGACTTGGAGTCTTAAAACTTAAAAAGCCAGGAGTTATTCCCATCATCCCTGCCCTGAGACGGTTGCCAACTTTACATCCAGCCCTGCTCCTCTGCTTTGACAACAGCTGGATGAAAGGTCCCAACCCTGAACAACTCAAGCCTTTGTGAATTACATGCCTTTTGTGCAAAGTATATATTGGTGGATCCATCTACCAATAGGAAGAGGGGAGGCTGGGGTTTTTCTGGTCAGTTGGCAACCCTCCTTTAAAAAAAAATTAATTATTTTCCTCCTTTCTTTCCAAAGCCAAACTCACTGCTAGGTTTCAGAGCAACTCCACTGCCAGGCTACATCCTTCCTCTGCTCTGCTCTCCAGCAGCCTCAGCTCAGCTCCCTCCTTCCTTCCTTTGCACAGCAAGCAGAGTTTCCTTCTCCAGATCTTATTCTCTCCAGCATCCTCAGAAGCTCAGTGGGGTGCACAACATAGCCGCACCCAACTCTTGTGAGATTTAGGGTGCAATTCTAACCATGTCCACTCAAAAGTAAGCCCCATTGTGTTCAATGGGTCTTAATCCCAGGAAAAATATCTTTAGGATTGCAGCCTTAATGAGATTAAAGATGGCAGCATCTAAATATTGTGAAATTTGGGTGCCAACTTTTTTGGATCTTGTGCGATTTCAGAAAGATCCAAGATGGCAATACTTAGAAAAACAGGAGGCACAACCAGGCAAATCCCTATGAGTGTGTTGTGATGCCTGAAAGCAGTGGTGGCGGACTTATGGCACACCATAGGCTGCCCCACACCCCCTGCATCTGTTCAGCACTGAACCGAACCGAGCATACCAGTGTGCACCGCTCATGTCTGGAAGTCTGGACATGCTCAGTGGGCACAGGAAATTCTGGACATGCATGGCAGGCACCGGCACACTCACATCCCAAAGTGAGTGTATCAGTGTGCACCACCCATGTCCGGAAGTCTGAACATGTGTAATGGGTGCAGGGAGCTTCTGGCCCACTGCACATGTCCAGAGTTCTGGAGATGTGCAGTGCACACCAGCACGCGCATTGGAACTATTGCCATCACTCAGCATGTGGTGCTAGGAAGGTGATGATAATAAAAATTGTCAGCATACACACCATCACTACCCTAAAGCATCATAAAGCACAACATTAAAAGAAATGTTCTCAGATTTCACCAGCTTGAGTCCCCTAATTCTGACCACCCCAAAATTCCTCCTACCTCAGAATGGATTTTTTTTTCAAGACCACTGTCACTTTTATGATCCAAAAATAAATCTGATTTTAGCAACTACAACTCTGAAGCCTAGCAAAGTGCTTTAAAAGGGATAACAAGAAAGTTATTATTTATTTAAGCAAGATGTTCATTATGAGCAAATTGAAGCTTCTGAAGTTAAAAATAACAGTTCTTGTAAGTTGAATATAAGAAACCAGGTAAATACGCTTCTGCCATTCACAGCTCATAGACACAGAAAATGGATTTTTTGTGATTCGTTTAAAATATTTTCATCTCCCCCTTTCATTTCACCCGATGTGTTCAAGGCAACTAATAGCATAAAGCACTAAAAATGATATGTGGATATTGGCTAATCAATAATGCAGGAAGCAATAAGAAAGCAGTCAGCAAAACTGCTATGGTCCCAATCCTGAATGACAGGCAGGTATCAGACTCAAAGGGGAAGAAGCCAGTCAGATAACCAAGACAAGGACATGTTGCAAAACATAAGTGCTGAGTATGAGGATATGGTGGGCAGTGAGGATTCCAAATAACATGAATCATGATCTTCAGAGTTCCCTGAAATGGATCACGAACCATCCTGGTCCAAAATCTGCCCCATTGAAGTAATAGAGCACCCAGAGGGGGTGCAAAGTAATAGGTTTTGAAGCACTCATCTTCAAGCACTAAGCACCCAGAACCATTATGGGTGGTAGGAGTAACCCCATTGAGCCATATACCTATGGATGTGAATTTTCCAGCTGAATCCAATGCAAAAAACAGCTTTGAAATATCTCCTTCCTATCAAATGTTATGGTCAAAATACAAAAACCCAAAAATGCATGGAGCACTATGGAAAGTGAAAATGAGCCATATCATGCCTTTGCTCGTGAGTAGGCAAACATACCTTAGTATAGTGGACATATAGTCCAATAGTTTAACGGGCATACAGAGAGGGGCATCCAATGACCCCCAGAATGGTCTTGATCCAATGTAGGCAGCCTCCACAAAGTAAACCAGAAGGAAGTCCCAGATAATTGCATTCTGCCCTATGGGGAAGTAGAACTGAGCTACATAGCTGCATTTACTCATGAGTTAGCAAAGGTGCCTTCGCTTGTGTTCAGGTCAGGCACAGAGGAATGCAAGGTCACCAGAATGGTCCTAATCCAGTGCAAATGATGCTCCAGGAGGCAGTCCCATAAAAATACCCCCATAAAAGAAAGAATAAAGACGCCTCTGTTTATTGGCAGGTGAAATTGTTAAGGTGATTAAAAAATGAAAATAATTAATTGTATTAATACTGATCATAATTAATTAAAAAAACCGACATATGGAATGTCAAAAAATTTGTGGGCATCAGGTGCCAAAGGACCTAGGTCGACCACGGTATCCAAGCCCAAGCTAACTCTTGTTTCTGTACATCAAGTAATCCTACTTTTGTCTTAAATGCATTGTAGTCTGGGGTTGCAATCCTGTCCACCGTTCCTTGGGAGTAAGTCCCATTGGCTACAATGGGATTTACTTCTGAGTAGATATAAGTAAGATTGGGTTCTAAATCTCCTTTCTCCTCCAAACCTGAAAACACAGAGTCCAGATGGACCAGCCTCGGGACTTGAAGACACGCACATTCCACTAACACATATCAGCTAGATATTTAAAGAGTTTTGGCTGCATCTTTCCTACTGTTTGCTGCATCTTTCCTCCAGACACATTTCTGTAATGCTAATCACACTATGATTAAATGCGTCCTGCAAAGAGGTTCAACAGATTTTAATTAATGAATGCCTTCTAATGCGATTTAAATGACTCATGGTTTCAATCTCTTTGTGCTGCTTTCAGCGCCTCCTCCTTGCAAAACACTAACAATGACAGGTGGAGATGATAATAAAAATTGTCCGCACACGCAAATACACGCATGCACGCGAACACGCACTTTTTACTGGCTTCTACTGCATCACCAACTTGACCTTTGCCACATCAAACTACCATCAATGGAACCATCAATTTTTTTTTTAATGTTGAGACCACATCCTGACAGTGCACCCGGATTTCTTTATATGTTTGGTACAATGACAATGAAGTATGTCTTCTTATCAGCGTCGGTCACAGCAAGATGACCTGGAGATCCAACTCTTGTTACTCCTATTCTTTTAATTTTTTTAATTAATTCTGCAAGTCTGTTAACAGAAAACTTTGACAACTACAGTGATAAATTATTGTTTTATGCATCCCTTTAATTGTGGAGCTCACTCCAGAATACCAACTATAAAGCCTTTACCCAACCCACATAATCTTGGGACTCATCCAGAACTATTCTTTCAGCATCACCACTAAGATCTCCCCTTTCATCTGCTTAGACTTTGGGAGGGAGAAATAGAAAAAACGATCTGTTAGGAATCTATAACGAAGGCAAGGAACACTTATGGAGAAACAACAGATCAGGTGGGGTACCCTTGATCAGTAATGAGGGGTACCCTTGATCAAGTGGGGTACCCTTGATCAGTAATGTTCAGTTCAGAACTTCACCAAAAGTTCAGATACTGGGGGCCTTTTTATATATATGCAATAAAGGGCACCAAATCCTCACATTACTCACAAAGAAAAATGCAAATGGCACCTGCAAAGGAAATCAAAAACTGCAGAGAGATGGTGAAATGTGTACACTGGGGGAAAAACAATAAAACTTGTAAGCCTCGGAGCACTATGCTCGCAGCACTTGAAATTTACATGCATTCACTTTCAATGATGAAATCATTTGGCTGAAAGACTGTAATGGTTGCGAATTGATGATATTTTCAAAAGTTCTCCAAACTGTAGTCTAGGGGGACAAGGCTTTCTGCTTCCCAATGGGATTTTCATCTTTATTTTCCCCAGTATAGGCGCTCAATATTCTATTTTCATAAAGTGCTGGTGTCGCTACTGGTGTCGCTACTGGTGTATTAGACTTGTGGACATTCCAGTTATCACCCCATGATGGAATTACTTCCCCTTACTCCAGGTCCCAATTACTCCAGCAATAGTCCCAATGAGGCTACTTGGATCTATACAACCTAAACAGATGGTTAAGATCCAAGCAGCACAGAGCTGTGCCAGTTTGATTGGAAGTTAGATTAGGATCTAGTCTAAGTGTTGGATACCAGCACTATCCCCACTCATGGGTTCAGCCTGCCCATAGACCCAGCTGCTTCCCCCCCCCCCCCATCCTTGCACTGGCCTAACCTGGCAGGTGATAATTTTCTGATCTTGGGATTTACTCTAGCATAGGAAAGCTGGTGCACGTGCCAGCCTCCCCAATTCTAAAGGCCCATTTGAATAACTTCTGGGCTGGTGGAAGGGATTGATTGATTGATTGATTGATTGATTGATTGATTGATTGATTGATTGATTGACTGACTGATTGATTGATTGACTGATTCATTCATTCATTCAATTGTAGCAGTAATATGGGGTTAATAATATTGATGTATCTTGCCAGGTGATTACTATAAACCTTCTATCAATATAATACATGTGAAGTTTATTGCTTTCATATTAAGTACCACTTTACTACTTTTAAAATACTTTAAAACTTCCTAATTCCCATGTGTCTATATCTATCCACACCGACAAGCACGCCCACATAAATTTATGTGACTTCTTCCAGTGACCCAGTTACGATGAGTCCTGCGACACTACTAACACATTTGTTTCCACCTAAGCTCCTGTGGACTACAGCCCGCTTCATCTGATGTGTAAAATGTCATACCTCGTAGGTGAGCTGCTGAGGATAACTCTACAGCGGAAGAAAAATAAAATGAATCTGAATGATGAGCAGGTATCCAATGCACAATGAAATTCCACAACAATTTGGAGTTAAGGTATAGTTAACAGCAGCCCTTAACAGTAAAAGCTGGGGTGCAGTTCCAATTGTTGGTATTTTAAAAATGGAAATCATCTTGAGCACCAAGGCAGGAAAAAAAAGATATATTGCACTGAAGGAGGTCTATCATATGGGTGACAGGCTTTCAACAGGGTGATGCAAACCCTAGTGATGCCCCTATCCAGAAGAGCCGTGATTTGTTTGTGTTTCATATTATTTTGTTATAAACAGACAGTCTGATCCAGAATAAGGCAATTTTGTATGTCTTAAAGCAAGTGTACCAACTTAGGATCTTGGCATCCATCAGTCATGAAAGACTATGGTATCGTGCTCAACGCTGCATGCAAAACACAAAGGCCTGGGTAGATTAATATGGTAGATTAATATGGTTAACAAGCACAGTGCCTTAGGGCACAATCCAGAGTAACTATGGAGAGTTCTTGCTCTGGTGTAAGAACAATTTGCTCTGGATTGCAATATCCAGAGCAAATTGTTCTTACACCAGAGCAAGGACTCCCCATAGTTACTCTGGATTGTAGGGTGAACCACTTGTACCACCCACAGCCATTTAGGATCTTAGGATCACTTAGGATCTTTGTTGGATCCGACTTAGGATCACTCAGCACAGATTAAACATACCTCAAATAAACATATGGGCTTTGTATTTTTTATTTATTCACATTTTTATACCACATTCCTCCACAGAGCTCAAGATCTGCACATGGTTTCAGCCCTCCTTTTGCCCTCACAACAACCCTTTGAGGTAGGTAAGGCTGAGAAAGAGAGTCACATGCCCAAGGTCCCAGACTGCTGCACCATGAAGCACATGTGTATCCCCACATTAGTGTAACCCGATGCACCCCGTTCTTTACGTCCGAGGAACTTTGCTTCCAAAACGTTGACTTGGCTTGTCCTTCTTTTTCTAATAATCTCACAGGTACCATGGCTGCTATTGTCATAGCAACTATATTTCTTTGAATAACTTGACAATAATCTCATAAAAATTGTATAACTTGTTGACATGTAAATTACCTGCCTTAAAGTTTTAAAAAATGTTCATTTTTCTGCCCATTTTTATTTTAATTTGTCAAATGAATGAAGTCTGTTTAATTCATGCAAGGTTCCTTTTTTATTAAGCTTTCATGGATCCCCTTGGGGGGTGACGTGGGGGGTCGCAGCATGTTGAAGACGACATGGGGCAACATGTGGGGGGGCATGTCCTTTACTGGCGGAGAAAGCTTGAATATCACATGGGTTAGATAAAGAACCCCTCTGCAGGGGCAAATTTGGCTCATGTTCGATGCCACATGATGTAGAGGATTTTGTGGCTAAACTGGGATTCAAATCCAGTTCTTCCGCATACTGTACCAACATGATTGGTCATCCATCGTTATTTCTAAGCCCAGTTGCTCGCAATCTCTGTTTTGAATCTAATAAACATTAGATTCACGCATTGAATCCACAACCTGTGCACATATTGCGTACAACACTATGTACATGCTATGTTCAACATGCAGCAGAGAGTACATATAACCTTCACCCTCATCATGGGTGCAATGCTAGCCCACCTCCTATGGTGCACGCCAGATAGCACGAAAGGGTGAACCAAACGACGAGCAACGATGACAGCCAGACTACGTTGAAGAATGGGCAGTTGGCAGCCAGAGTTCAATGTGGAATTCCTGGCTTTCCAAAATATATGGCAATGGAACATAAATAGTCTCATGAATAGCTTACCATAAGTCTATGTATTTGCCATAATAAACAAACAAACAAACATAAATTCACCATCATGTTATCCAGTCCTCAATATAAATATGAAATATGCATACCATCATCCTTGCAAAGTCACCCATCAAGGCCAATGGATCTAATGAAGAGCCTTTGCCTTTAGTGAAATGCTAGTGGCATTCATTCATTCATTCATTCATTCATTCATTCATTCATTCATTCATTTGATTCGTGCCTCCCCCTCCAGGGCAACCCAGGATTGTGTCCTAACAGGCTTCGAACTTTCCATAGGGTTTGAATCAAACTCAATGCTGAACTATGTTGATCTACTCCATTCCCTACTTCCATTCAAACCCAAGGCAAAGTACTTGGGGAGGCAGAAGTGGGCAGGCTGTGGGGACCCCATGACAATCAACCATCTCATTCCACCTTATGTATGGACCAGTTTTGGGGTCAAAAAGTTCACACAGCCTTTTGTCTGCTGTGGGCCACAAACCTGGGCAGAAAGCTAGGAACACTTACCGTATATACTCGAGTATAAGCCGACCCGAGTATAAGCCGAGGCACCTAATTTTACCACCAAAACTGGGAAAACTTATTGACTCGAGTATAAGCCTAGGGTGGGAAATGCAGCAGGTACTGGTACTGGTCCTTTTCCTTGTAGCCTTCTTGGAACTCATAGGCTGCAATCCTAAGCACACTTTCCTGGGAGTAAGCCTCATTGAACTTAGTGGAGCTTACTTCAGAGTAGACATGCATAGGACAGGGTGACCAGATGCCAAACCCAAAATTCCTGAACCCCAAGGCCAAAATTCCTACTTGTTTAAAAAAATTCCCCCCAAAATATATATATTTTTTATTTTTATAGTTTTTGGGGTTTTTTATAACTTTTGATAGGAAGGAGCTATCTCAAAACTGATTTTTGTATTGGATTCTGCTCTTCAATACAAATCCAGTGGTGTATGACATGATGGGGTTTGATCCTGCCACTTTTCAGTTCACCCCAGTATAAGCTGAGGGGGCTTTTGGGGGACAAAAAAACTCAGCTTATACTCGAGTATATAGGGTAAATCACACTTCTCTAGCATAAATGTGTTAGAAAGCTAATCAGAGGTAATTAGGAAAATGCTAATCTGCTGAGGCACATGAATGAAAACTTATACACACATGCACATTCCGTAACTTTTGATTGATTGATTGATTGGTTGATTGATTGATTGATTGATTGATTGATTGATTGATTGATTGATTGATTGATTGATTGATTGATTGATTTGCCAAGTATGAACTCCATACCCGGAATTTGGCTTCGGCAACGGCTGCAGACATACAAACACCAACACACAAATATCAAACAGTACATACAATACATACAGAGCATCCATCAGTTACTACTTCAGTATTTTCAAAAGTCCCTCAGCATATTTGATATTTTTTTCCATATAATTAAATTTTCAATCTTTTTCATCACTTGTCACACGGTCAAGGCACTAAAATGGTCATTTTTTTACCATTGCTAAGACACACAATGATGCTGGGAAGGGGTTCACATCCCTCAGTTTTCCTGTTAATAAATGTTTTTCCCTCAACTTCCACGGCACACCCGCGGCACACCTGTGTGCCATGGCACTATGGTTGAAAATTGCTGATCTAGATACTGCAGAGGAACACGCTGTCCTGCTTTTGTAATGTATAGGTAATAGGGTATTTCTCGGTGTACGTGTGTGTGTTTTGTGTGTCTCAAACAGAAAGATTCTCAAATCTAGAAGGTACTTACTATGCATCGGAGAAAAATCTCTTTGCATAGCACATAAACAATAGAAGAGACAGGCAGCAGCTTTCAGCATTTTCCAACAGAATAATGAGGGCTTCCGGAACAGTGTTTCTGAAACCCAACAAGCAGCATAATTCTTAAACTTTTCAGCAGATGAACTAATTGTTCCAAATTTCCTATTTTTCTCCTCTTTGGCTATTCAAGCAGCGGTTCTTAAAGTGCAGCATAAAGAAAATCATCCGCTTGAAAATCTGTTCCCTTTGCAGAGACAGTTTTTTGGCTGGTCTGTTTATAGCCAAATCATCACAGCGTTGGTGCCTCCGAAATGGATTTAACTCATGAGAGAATGAAGCAAGGAAGGGTCCTGTCTTCCAAATAGTATGGAAGTAGACAACGTCAAAACGCAGAGGGGGTACCTGGACGCAGGTGTCTTATGTGCTCCCCAAGGCATCTGGTGGGTCGCTGTGTGATCCAGGAAGCTGGACTAGATGGGCCTTTGGCCAGATCCAGTGGTGGCTCTTCTTATGTTCTTAAGCCTGCAATGTGGCTGCACCAGCATTGGAATGTTGGATAAGATTGGGCCGTAAGTGCAATAAACCAGAGGTTTACTCCGCTATGCTGCACTAGGTGATGTCACTCTGTGGGTTACTATGCCTGTCTGCAGCAGCTAGGCACTAACCCTACAATCCAGAGTAACTATGGGAAGACATAAGAGGCACTTACTCTGGATTTATCTATGCATTTCCCATAGGTGGCACCATAATGACATTGGTATAAATGGTCACGTAGTTCCTCTGGATTATAGCCTTAGCACTGAGTATCTGCCTCCTAGAGAAACTGCAACAGTTGAATATATGGAAAGGAGGTGGGCAGAGAGGACTTCAGGACAGAAAGCAGGGAAACTGCAATTATTTACTGGGTATAAACTGAGAATCCACTGGATTAACTCTTACATTTAATATTAATGGTGAGTAAATATTTAAAAATTTAAATGCTGCTTAAATATCATAGCTCTCAAACATCTGAAGCTTCTCATTTGTGACTCATAGTTTAAGCAAGATTGGCCAGTACAAAAGTAATACACACATACGAATGGGTGTAACAACACACATGAATGGGTGTATACATACCTGTGACTCATTACTTTGTGTGCAAACGAGCACACAGTTGGCTAGCAATCCAGTGTGCACAATTATTGCACATTATTATTGTACCACTTTTAAAAAGGACATTACACATTGTTGTTAAATTTGTGACCTCACTCGGGTTTTTGTTTTCTTTCGACAAAGATCAGAAGGGCTAGAAAATGGCACCCAGGATACAAGAGAGCCTTGCTCCCTTGGGCAACCATGGGCAAGCATATGGCAAAAACAGCCCCAACGCCTCCAGGGACTGGGTGACACCAAGACATGCAGCCAGCTTTCCTCTAAGGGCTGATTCATGAAAAAGTAGTATTGACATCAGCTTGGAAGGCAGCCTCTTATCTGTATTCAGGGAGGAACATTAAGCATTAGAGATTCAGAGCAGCCAGACAAAGAGAGAAGAACTGGAAAGTCATGCAATGTGAGAACGCTATCGTAGGGAGACCAAAGACCACTAGCAAACAGTGCGTTCCAAGCCCAGGTTGCATGTATATTTGTTCCATCCAAGATTCTTTAAAAGATAATGCATCATAATTGGCATTTTATCCCAAGAAAAAGAATACACACACACACACGTGCACATGCACACGCACACGCACATATATATATATTCATTGATTCAGTGGCACCTTCATGTAACAAACACCTCACGTAAAGTATGTTCCACATAACAAACAAAAATTTCTCTAGGATTCTGCTTCACATGACAAACAAACTCACTGGCAGTTGGGGCAGACGCGGTGGCCAGCAGCCCTTTTAAAAAGCATCAGGGCTGCCTAGCGCGCTTGCCCATTGCGAAAGCAACACTTCTACGCTGTTCCTCCTGTGGCTGGGTGTCCGCTGGGCAGAGGGAGAGAAGAGCAGAGGAGAAGAGGGAAGCAGCTCAGGGCTGGCCAGAAGGGACCGGGGAGAGAGAGGCTCAGGATAGAGAGAAGGAGAAAGTGGGGAGACACTTTGAAGGTGTCTTGGATTGCAGCCTCCTAACCATGTCTACTCAGAAGTAAGCCCCACAGTGTTAAATGGGTCCTACTCACAGGAAAGTGTCTTTAATTGCAGCCTTCTAACCATGTCTACTCAGAAGCCCCATTGCGTTAAATGGGGCTTACTCACAGGAAAGTGTCTTTAGGATTGCAGCCAAAGTAGACTTCATAGGATCATGCACATTGACTGCATGTTTTGAATTCAATTTCAGTGTTTTGTCATCATTTTTACATCCAGTTAATATTTTTATATGAATATTTTTTTGTTTGTAGAACCAATTGTCTGAGTTTCCATTATTTCCTATGGGAAAATCCGCTTCATATAAAGAATGTTTCATGTTACAAACTTGCCTCTGGAACGAATTAAATTTGTTACGTGAGGCACCACTGTATACACACACACACATACAGTATATATATTGACTAATTTATTATGTTGACTAAGATATTGACTAACCCTACAATCCAGAGTAACTACGGGAGCACATAAGAGACATTACGTTTACCCGTAGTTACTGCATCACCTAGTGAAAACCTATGGGAAATTCATATTGCAATCCAGAGCAAATTGTTCTTACTCCAGAGCAAGGACTCCTTGTAGTTACTCTGGTTTGCGCCCTAATTTAAGAGCCATAGAGTAGAATCCTAACCATGTAGAATTGCCAGATGTACCCAAAGACAGGGACAGTCCCGATTTTGCCGGATTGTGTTCACATACTGGTAAATGGGACAGAGGGTCCTGTTCCAGTTTTGTGGCAGAAAATTATGGCAACCCTATAACGAGGGGTGCAATCCTAAGCATGTCTACTCAGAAGTAAGTCTCATTGTGTTCTATGAGACTTACTTCCATCAAAGTGTGGATTGCACTGGATTGCAGCCTATATCTACTCAAAAGTAAGTCCCACTGTGTTCAATGGGTTTTACTCCCAGGAAAATTTCTAGATTGCAGCCTTAAGCAAGGAAGTTGTTTAAAATTATTTCTGGCATGGACAAAATTGGAAGGCCCTACTCGGGGGATCTGGAGGAACTGAGCTCCTCTGGTCCTCCCACAACACCCTGCTCTCTTCCCCCTACCATGCCTCTTCTTTGCTTTCTCTCCATGTTCCCCACCCTAAATACCTTTTCCCCCTCCCTCTTAACACCTCCATTCATGTCTTCACCCCTTGGTTCAGCACCATTTTGCTGAAACACCACCAGCACTGGGCGGCTGCAATCCTAAAGACACTTTCCTGGAAGTAAGACCAGTGGTGGGCACCAGCAGGTTCGCACCTACTCTATAGAACCGGTTCTTAACAAGAGATAGTACATACAAAGTTTAAAAATAGCCATTTAAAAGTGGCTGCCAGATGGACAGAGAACCGGTTCTTAATTTCTTTGAAGTCCATCACTGAGTAAGACCCACTGAACGTAATGGGGCTTACTTTTGAGTAGACATGGTTAGGATTGTGCTCTAAATGTGCTTTATGGCACATACGAGGTGCGACAGCAATTCAGCCTAGAACTGGGCTATAAATCAGCAGATCCTTGGAGACACCAGTATATATCTGAACCAGATTCAAGGAGTTTAGTTCCAATTCAGGATCAAGGCAACAGATATTCTGAAGTTCAGAACCAACTCCAGTTCACCAAAAAAATTATTTTCCAAGTTGTTTATATTACTTTATTTTATTTTATTTTCATATCTGGGTTCAGTCCAACTATCCTGGCTGCTAAGGATAATCAAACTCAATTTCAAACACTGGTGTTTTTGTTTTCCTTTGCTTAGCATAGTGCTTGCATACTAAGGGTGCAATCCAGAGTAACTATGGGGAGTCCTTGCTCTGGAGTAAGAATAAGTTACTCTGGATTGCAGTATGAATTTCCCATAGGTTTTCACTAGGTATTGCAGTAACTACGGGTGCACGTAATATCTCTTGCGTGCTCCCATAGTTACTCTGGATTGTAGGGTAAGTTCATAATAATTTTCTTTGTAACAAAAAAAGTAATTCTTTAAAATTGAGTTCATAATAATTCCATTTCTTGATTCATTACCTTTTTAATATATTTGTTTTTACTTGAGCTTGTAATCATTTTCTATTTGTTTATATCACAGCTCACATTCATCAGGTATACTTACTGCTTTTCCCATGCAGTGCTTTGCACACCTACTCAGAAGTAAGCTCTATTGAATCCAATGGGACTTACTTTCAAGTAAATATGCATATGATAATGAAACAGTATCCACCCTTAAACACAGTGGATTCCCACCGGTGGTGGGATTCAAATAAATTAACAACAGGTTCTGTGTCCTAATAACCTAAATTAACAACAGGTTCTATGTCCCATTAGTAACCGGTTCTCAGAACCAGGTGCTCATTAGCTACGGGTTCTGTAGAACCTGTGAGAACCCTCTCAAGCCCATGTACATTTTTACAATAGCAGAGGGTCATCAGTAGGGGAGCTTATGGGGTATGGACCACATTGGGTTACACCAAAATGTGGCACCATGCTATAGGATCCCAATGCTCCTCTGAGATCTCCCAAGAACTTCCCAACAGAGATCTCGGGCCATCTCATAAGATCTTAAGCATTCCCAAGAAGATGGAGCTAGGAGAAACCCAGAAAGAGAGACTGCACTGTCCATAAAACATGAGCTAACGCGTGGGTGACACCAACCCTAGAGATGCCACTGCAGTCGCCATTCAGATTTAAGGGTTACCAGATACAAATGGCGACCAGGTGCTTATACCTTCACCCATTGTATAGAAGAAGGAATTTTGGAAGGTGCTCCTTTTTAACCTTTCCATCTTAAGCTGCCAAAATTTCCTCTTCTATATAACAGATAAAGGTAGAAACACACCATCCCTGTTTGGATCTGAGAACCCTATTTATATTTCCCTTTTATTCAACTGTCCTCTTTTTCTCTTCATTCCTACTGGGTCTCACTCCCAGCTAGAGTTAACAATCCCTAGTTGGACCTGGAGACTCTAGGAATCAATCTCTAGGTCACTCCTGAAAGCAATCCTACTGATTTTCACAGAGCCTCCAGTGGTTTCCAAAATAACATCGCAGGAGGAAAAAATCTTCAGGAATAGCCGTAATTGTAATTGACAATCCTCATGTCAGCAGCCCGTTTTTCTAGTTGTTAAGGCAGAAATCCAGGCATTTAGGGCTTCCTTCCTATTTGTTCAACTTCCACTCCTACACAGATGCTCCAACAAGCAACTCTAATAAGGAAATAAGTGCTACATTCTGCCTATGTATATTGTAAAACCTGCTAGTGGAAAAAAAAAAACCCTTTAAACTGGGGGATTACTAGTTAAAAGCCCAGAATATTTGTATGTGTCTCTTTATGGGTTTTGTTCCGAGGAGATTTCCTAAAATCTATCAATCTGTTTTTGAGGAGACAGACATTAAACATGGAAAAGCTGCCCCCCCCCAACAAAAGGAACTTACAAAGGTGAGCAGATGTCATAAGCACAAAAGAGGACAAGATACCCAAAATGTAGGTCATCCAAGAAAAATGTAGGGCACGACAAAATAAAAACTAAAATGTGTTTATATCTATTTTATATGGTTAACAGGCTGCAATTCTAAAGACACTTTCAGGGAAGTAATGAGCATAACTGGGCTTACTTTTGAGTAGACATGCTTAGGATTGTGTTCTTATGCTGCAATTCTAAAGACACTTTCATGGAAGTAATGAGTGTAAATAGGCTTACTTTTGAGTAGACATACTTAGTATTGTGTTCTTATGCCGCAATTCTAAAAACTGACCCATTGAACACATTGGGGCTTACTTTTGAGTAGACATGGTTAGGATTGTGCTCTATTGCAAACCTGTATACAATTTCCTGGAAGTAAGCTGCACTGGCTACAGTGGACATTACTTCTCAGTAGACATGCATAGGATTGGGCAGTCAATTATTCATTATTAAATTTAAAATTATTTCAGTGGTACCTTGGGTAAAGAACGACTTGGGTAAAGGGCGTTTTGGGTAAAGAACAAAATTTTCTCAGAAATTTTGACTTGCGTAAAGAACACTGTCTTGGGTAAAGAACACTTCTGAGGATGTTTGGAACAGGCTTCCATAGCAAGGGAACCCACGGGGGGGACAAAGGGACAGGAGGGGACAAGGGGACTAGCTTGAGCTACAGTGGGGCCCTGGGCAAAGTTTGGAATAGGCTTCTTAACCGTGACTACTCAGATGTAAGCCCTATTGTGTCTAATAGGTCTTACTCCCCGGAATGTGTCTTTAGGATTGCAGCCTAAGTAGACTTCATAGGATCATGCAAATTGAATGCATGTTTTGAATTCAATTCCAGAGTTTTGTCATCATTTTATAGCCAGTTAATATTTTTATATGAATATTTTTTTGGTTCTGGAACCAATTGTCAGAGTTTCCATTATTTGCTATGGGAAAATCCGCTTCACGTAAAGAATGTTTCACGTAACAAACATGCCTCCGAAACGAATTAAATTTGTTACATGAGGCGCCACTATATATGAAATGTATTTGATATAATTTATTACAAGCAGGCTACATGCTGCCTGCTTATAAGGCAAAGGAGGACAATGCAGGTTTTTTCCCAGGACACAAGACTAAAAATAGGGACATGGCCTGGAAAACAGAGCACATCTGATCTCCTGAGGACCCATAGCCACGAACACCCATAGCCAAAGCAGGTAGGTTTGAGCCTCAAAACTGCAATCCAAAACTCAGAGGTTTGTGCCTCTGAGGCTGCAATCCTAACTCTTAGTTAGGCCAACATAAGCCCAGTATAAGTCCTGTGCTGGCCTGTGGGGTGCCACCAAAGTGCCAGAAGGCACCTCTGCTTCATTCCTGGTGGGGGTTAGGCCAGTGCACATGCGCCAGCTTCCCCGCACCACCTTGGAAAGTGATGCCAGCGGAGTTATGCTGGCTTAAATTGGTTAGGATTGCGCCCTGAGTGTCCTTTGAGCACCCGTTCATTTCTGAGAGTTACGTTTCCATCCTGCATGCCCTCAGAGAACGGGTCTGTGCCGTGTCATCCTTCAGGCAATGAAGATGTTGTACAAGTTATTTCATTTTTAGATAACTGCATAAAGTTATACGTGGGATCGAGAGCAAGAGCATTAATCTTTCCGGCACTCCACACATCTCAATGAAAAGAGGCATTTTATTTGTGGAGCGCAGCAAAGATTAATGCAATCCCTGCTATCTCACGCAGAACTTTTGCGCAGTTATCAAAAACATGAAGGGGGGAAGCCTGAACAGCATTTCCATTGCTTAAGGACCACACAGGAGGGACATGTTCTGGTTTTATGAAGAGAGGCCACGAATGTTCAAGTGATCAATAAATTGAGCAATAAAGTGAGCATCTCTGATCCAATCCTGGCACACAGAATCAAGATACAGGCGGGACCTCAATATTTATTTATTCATTCATTTATTAAATTTGTACACCTTTCTCCCCAAAGGACACCCAAGGCGGCTTATAAAAACTTGGCATCAATCATTCTTGAAAGACTATGGTATCGTGTTTGACGTTGTATGCAAAGAATGAAGGCCTGGGTAGAATAATATGGAGTATAGGCTGTTACCCAAGCAGCAAATCCCCCCTCTCCACGCCACTGAAATAGTCCAATGGAACGGCAGAGCCGATACAATTGGTTCCAGCTGCGTCACAGAGTTGGGCTAAGGACAGGAGCTCACCCTGTCTTGTGGGGACCCGGGTCTCAAACGCTGGCCTTCTGGTTAACAGGCACAGTGTCTTAACCAATTGCACCACCCACAGCCCTACACAAGGCAGCTAACATTACATGAAATACAATTTAATTTTTTTATTTGTATGGGATACAATTTCCTACCCTCTGCAGATACTGGAAAACATAGATAAGGAAATTTGCAATTTTCAGCCCCCTTAAGTCCTCTAAAGGTGACCTGAGCTGCACTCTAAACTCTTCCTAATGCCTTTCAATGCATAAATCAAATGATTTTCACCCAAAATCCAGAAATGGGTTTTGTTCCACACTATGGGCCATTCTGAAGCCTGCAGAGCTCATGAGTGGGCACATGTGGCCTATGCAGGTCCAGGGGTTCTATGCTGAGCTAGATCTGCAGATGTAAATTCCCAGATCAATTAGATACACGTGTAATTGCAGATCAGCCTATAAAGGCCCAAGCTTATGGTAGGAAGCTCAACCACCACTGACATGACATTCAATCCCTGGCAACTCTATGTAGGTGTCATGCCTCCCATTATCTCTGGGTTGTCTCGCCCCGTCTCCCCTTCCAGGGATCCCATGGGGAAAGGAGATCTCAGTATCTCTATCATCATCTTCAAAATCACGCATCATTAATGCCCCAAAAGGAAGATGTCTGCACAGGTAAGTCTAGCAACAAGTTCTCTTTACTGCAAATTTACGGTACAAAGTGTACTGGTTTCTTAAGGCATTTCTTGGTTACAGGTTTGTTTCAACTCGGGTGCGCAGACCCTTCTCTCAACCTTTCTCACAACAACAACAACTTGTAAACTGGTAAGTAAACTGGTACTTAAAGTCTTTCTTTCCTTGACCCCCTGAGGTTAGGGATTAACAGGTATCTTAACTTGTGTCTTCTTATCTTTCAGAGTCCCCTACGCCCAACGACAGCCCTTCTACTCTCAAGGCTTCGTCTTCCTCCGCCGACTCTCTACCTGTGTCCTCTCTCTTCCAAGGCAGGGTCTCTAACAGCTCCTCCAGCGTCTCTCTCATTCAAATCTCCCGCCTCATCTGCCCTCTTTCAAAAACTGGGCGCGGAGCGCGGGAGAAATTTTACTCCTCTTCTAGTATACCAGTGAGGAGAAGGACCCACAGTGATTCCCCTCCTTCACCTGCTTCCACCCCTCCCCGGGTTCTGTAGTTCCACAAAATCCTTTATGGACCACATTTCCACTGCATCAGGAAACAAATCAATGTCCAAGGGAGGGTAGCGGGGATGTCTATGCACATAGAGGCTCTCGCCCATATACACTCCCATAGGTTCCATATTATATCGTTCGTAGTCTTCCCAGGCTATCTCACCACAGTAGGGTTGCAAAAATGCCAGAATGCTTAGATGATGTTAATCACAATGGAACAATTCACTGTTGGTGTTTGGTCGTTGTGTCCAACTATTTGTAACCCCATAGACTGCAACACATCAGGCCACCCTATCCTCTGCAAAGTTGTCCAAATTCTCATTCATTGTTTTGGTGGCACCATCTAACCACCTCATTCCCTTCTCCTTTTCACCTTCCATTTCCCAGTTTTTCTTTCCTAAAGTCCTTCCTTCTCATTATGTGGCCAAAGAATTTGAGCTTCAGCTTCAATATCTGTCCTTCCAACCAATAGTCAGGGTTGATTTTATTTTGATCTCTTTGCAGTCCAAGGGACTCAACTCCACCGTCTGTAATGCATAGGATCATAGAAAGCTGAAGTTGAAGAAGACCTTGGAAGTCATCCAATCCAACCTTCCTCTCCATGCAAGCAACTACAGCATTCCTGACCCATGCCCATTCAGCCTGTCCAGATATGACGCAGTAGCTTCCTAAGGCTAAAATCCTAATCTCCAGTTAGGCTAGCCTAACCCAAAGCATAAATCCTCTGCTAACCTGTGCAGTCACAAACGTGCTGTTAGACACTTGTGCGCCACTCCTGGGGGAGAGTTAGGCCAGTGCACAGCCATGCACTAGCCTCCATAACTTGCCTCCACTTGCCACCATGGGAATGGGAAGACTGATAAGTTGCACCAGCCTAAGTTAGGACTGCACCCAAAGCTGTATTCACAAACAGTTTCTTGATCATTCAAGGAAAACTCAGAGTAGCTTTCAGCAGAAACGGCAGCAAATCGGAGCCCTGTGAAAAGCACTAATGTGCACAGCATCGAGCTCTGAGTTTAAGCTGCATCAAAAGGTTAAGAGGTAGAACTGATGATTCATACTGAACTGCTTTTCCAGCCATTCTTGACCCAAATCATTTAATGGGACACATGCACGTTGCTTAAGAACAGCTGTTCCAAACTGAGACTCTTTAAGAAAAGGGGGTTGAAGGGGGAAAAAAACCTTCCACTTTGAATTTCTTTTCGTTATTGAGGTCGGAAGGAGGAGAGTTTGGGAAGGTTCCAGTGAAGTTCTTTTCACACATTGGGTGCACATCTTATTTATCAAATGCCACTGAGTTTGAACCTTAATCCAAAGGCTGGAACGGAAGATTACATGCAAGGCAGGGATGCTGCAAAAACCTGCATCACAGGTCACGTGAACCATTTTCAACCTCTTATAGGATGAACGTACCCATCAGATCTGGTACCTCTGTGTTTCCAATTTCCCTACGCTATACTACAGATCGGTTTACAGTGGTGCCTCACATAACAAGTTTAATTCGTTCCGGAGGCATGCTTGTTATGTGAAGCGCTCTTTATGTGAAACAGATTTTCCCATAGGAAATAATGGAAACTCAGACAATTGGTTCCACAACCCCAAAAATATTCATATGAAAATATTAACTGTATATAAAAATGATGACAAGTCTAGTTAGGCTGTAATCCTAAAGACAACGGGGCTTACTTCTGGGTAGACATGTTTAGGAGGCTGCAATCAAAGAAACGTTCCTGGGAATAAGCCCCATTTAACACAATGGGGCTTACTTCTGGGTAGACATGGTTAGGAGGCTGCAATCAAAGAAACTTCCTTGGGAGGCTTACCTGGGCTGCTGCTGGAGGTTCAAGGTGGCCAGTGGGGGCAATTGGGGGCAGCTGCTTCTGGCACCCCCAGGCAACTGCCCCCAAGTTGGGACAGTTAGAGGCAGCAGCGCTGGCCAACAGCCCTTTTAAGCAACCTCCGCGTGGAGCGTCAGGGCTGCACAGTGCATGCCCATTAGGCTCCAGAGGGGTTTGCTATGTGAAGCAGATTTGTTATGTGAAGCCGCATTCCTTGGAAAGTTAGACTTGTTATGTGGAACATACTTTATGCGAGGGGCTTGTTATGAGAAGTACCACTGTATTTCATATTGGTCTATTTCAAACATTTCTATAGTCATTCAAGGTGCAATCTTAAACAATTCAAGTCTGCATAACTCATCCACTCCGTTTCCATGTTGGCGCATGTCTGTCACCTCCAGGTCAGTTTAGGACTTGTGCTAGGACTTGCGGCTGGCTTAACTGGGGTTAGGATTGCAATCTCATTCATTTGTTCCAAATACTTCATATCCTACCATTCTGTTTGAGGATTCTCAAGGCACCTTCAAGGATTCCAAGCAGTGGCATAGTTGGGGGGGGGGGCAAGGCACTAGATTTTTCAGAGAGTTTTACCACGGTTGCAAGCAGCCCTCCACTTGGGGAGAGAGGATCTCTATTTTGGCACCTCCAACCCAGGATAGCTCCAATGGGGAAGAGTAGGATGACCAGATTTACAGTTCTGGAGGACTGAGTGCCTATACTTTTAATCATTGTATAGAAAAGGCAATTTTGGCGGTGCAGTTCAACATGGAATGGTTTAAAAAGCTGCATCGGCTAAAATTCCCTTTTCTATATAATGGTTAAAAGTATAGGCACTTGTAGTATAGGCACTTTTATAGTATAAAAATATAGGCAGTGTATCTGGTCACATTTGGGAGGGACCACTTGCAAACCCAGATTGGGCCCAGAATGGGTCCAGAACGGAGAAGCTGTTTGCACCTCACAGTGAGGCTCTCTGCAAAACATACCCTACAATCCAGAGTCACTACGGGTGCACGTAAGAGACATTATGTGCACCGGTAGTTACTGCACCACCTAGTGAAAACCTATGGGAAATTCATATTGCAATCCAGAGTAAATTGTTCTTACACCGAAGCAAGGACTCCCTGTAGTTACCCTGGATTGCGCCCATAGTGTTTTGCACCTCTCTGTCTGTGCCACTGATTCCAAGTTAAGTTAAATCCAAAGAAATCAAAAAAGCATAAATACAGACAGGTCATGCTGATTAAAACACAATCAAAATACAAGCCCATGCAAGGCAAAATGCTTGTCAGACCTTAAATGAGGGGCTGATTTCATCCAGCCTTTAATTTGACAAGTTTGCCAATTGCTCTTAGATGCCAGATTTGCTAGGTGTATATTTCAGCTCTCCTGGGAAATGCACAAGACCATATCACTTTAAAAGTTTATTTAGGCTGTAATAATGCTCTCTACGGAGAACAAAAACTCTCATGCAGCATAAAACAGACAGAGAGTAAACCACAGATCAAAGAAATAAAAGACCTATTTCCCTGTGTACTTTTCAACAATTATTGAATTTGGAGAGTCCCATATCTCCAGCCCAGAGAATGTTAGGGCTCCTCAACCCTTGAACCGCCAACCTGCAGCAGCTCCCTGTGCCGATAAAGAGAAGAGATGAAGCAACAAAATGCTCCCCACTTTCCCTTTTTCTACCTTTTACATACATAGCCAAACCCTTCCTATCTTTTACTCCACTTGCCAAAGTTCTTTGAGATGCAGCACAGCCCATGCAGGTAGCGCCACCTCAATGTGGAGTGGGTTGTGAATTATCCACCAATTATCTCCAGTGACAGCCCTCCTCAGATGATCTCACATCCCAGAATTACAGGCTATGGCAGAAAGCAGGAGACATCACTAAGTCGTAAATACTATTGTTGGGGCCATAAATATTTAGGAAAATCTGATAAGGCTCTATAGAATCATAACTTTAATTACCACAATATCATACAGGAGTGCCTTGGTATCTGCAAAAGTTCTGCTCCGGAACATTCCCCCGGAGGTTAAATGAAACTGCAAATACAAGGGAACACACCTGCCTCTAGAAGTTGAGGGCTTCCCCAGCATCCTTATTTGTTTGCTTGCTTGATTGATTTGATTTGCTTTCATTTAATTTGTGTTCCGCCTTTCTCCCCAAAGGTCACTCAAGTCGGCTCATAATCAAGGATAAAATACAGTAAAACCATTTAAAAACAGTAAAATTTAAACAAACACAATTTAAAACAAAATACTGTATAATGAAATAAAAGATGAGCCAGGCATCAGCGATTTTTTTTAACACACAGTAAAACTTAGTGGCATTAAATTCTGAGACCTCAAAAGCTTTCCTGAATAGCCAAGTCTTCCAGCCCTGCCAGAAGGTTAGTAGTGAGGAGGAGGAAGAGGAGGGACTCCAGGAGGACATGCCTTTTCAGGCATTAAAAATGTCTCTTCCTTTTTATTTTTTAAAAAGGAAATTTTTTTTACTCTTAAGTCTCAGTCTGAACTTGGCAGAGACTTTAGATGGACACGTGGCCAATGCTTAACTCAGGACCCTTCAAAGGTGAAGGGAGCAGAGTAGAGCAAGAGAGCACACACAGGAGGGTGCAGGGGGGATCCTATAGACCTGATCTGTAGGTACATGAATCTGTGGATATGGGATCTGTGGATACAGGGACCACCCATAATTCAGTTGTATAAACCTAGACAACAGTAGCTTTCATTGCAATTTGGCAAACAAGTCCAAGTATGCTGCTTTTGAACCCATCACCATCAGTACGATATCGCTGGCTAGGAACCATGCACATGAGAACTTAAGCATTGGAGAGACTTTTCCATGATACAAATCATCTCCAGAGACGAGCAAGGCATCCTCTTTTAGGCTGCAATCTTTTTCCCCATTGGAGAGTGTACTCTTGAACTAAATGGAACTTACTTTTGAGTAGACATGGCAAGGATTGCACAAATCATATTTGCACATATTTACACAATAACTTGGATTGCACCAATCCTTACTATCCACTCCTTGCTACTTAACCTAAACTCTGAACTCCTCGGAGGAAAGGGGGAGGAGAAATTAGGTTAAGATCAGCAGTTTCCATAAATCTCGAAAACAGTCTCTTTTCTGGTCTGCCAAGCAGATTAATTCACGTGTTTCCAGCCTCTTTCCAAGAAGTTGACAAAAACATCTCAAAGCCAAGAGGTCTTCAACCATGTTGAGCCATACTTTGTAATTAAGGAGCTTAACATATTAAACTCACGCTTGGGTCACAGGGACTGATACTGCGGTCGAGACATCGTGACGCTAATTTCTGCAGAAATTATTTAAAGCAGTTACGAAATTGAAGAAGCGGTAAGTGAGAAGCCAACCCAATCATCACTCCCCATGTACTTCTGAGTCAGTTCCAGTGAGTTCGGAAGAGGGCTTTGTTCAACTGATTGTACCAGCTGTTAAAAAAAATTACAGATCTGGCCTCTTCCTCTAATGTATACGGCTGTAGTTCAATTTTTGAAACTGCCAATAGGACAGTCTATTGTTTTCAGAAGTACAGCAGGACACGGTGATGACTATAAAATGGCCGGGAGCTTTTCCAAGTAAACATTTAGGAGCATCTCGACTTGACAGCTTGATCAAAATCACTGGAAATCCCATTGTTTGTAGTTTCGCCTGGATATATTGTATTGGCCCGTTCCAAAATAAAATAACAAAACACCCTCTGCCAATTAGTGGAGGGTCTTTCATAAAAGATGCTTTGTAAAGGGCACTCCCACAGTCAATTTCTCTAGAATGAAAAAGGTGAACACAAATTGGCACATGTTGCCAACCTGCCTGTACCACAGAGAGGTGCTTGTTAGCTGACCCTTGGCAGAAGAACAAAACTGGCACACAGTGAGACAAGTCACAAAATAGAATTGTGCTTTTTAGAGAACTGGGGATGCAGACATCTCCACTCCAAAGCAGTGCTTCTCAAGCTTTGTCTTCCGCTGTACAACTTCACATGGTCCACCTGTTTGATGGACAACTGGAAGTAACTGGTGATGACAACATCACTTATTGCATCATCAGAAGAAACCGGTGATGGCGTCATCACCTATTGCAACTAGAAGGAACTGGTGATATCATCACCTATTGTATCACCAAAAGTAAATATCAATGACATCACCTATTTCGTCACCGGAAGTAACTGGCAATGACATCATCACCTATTGCATCACAAAGGTAACTGGAAATGACATCATCACTTATTGCTGTACAACTTCACATGGTCCACCTGTTTGCAGGACAACTGGAAGTAACCGGTGATGACAACATCACCTATTGCATCACTAGAAGTAACTGGTGATATCATCACCTATTGTATCATCGGAAGTAACTGGCAATGACATCATCACTTATTACATCACCAAATGTAACTGGCAATGACAGCATCACCTATTGCATCACCAAAGGTGACTGGCAATGACATCATCACTTATTGTATCACCAAACGTAAATAGCAATGGCAGCATCACCTACTGCATCACAAGAAGTAACTGTCAATGACATCATCAACTATTGCATCACTGGAAGTCCTCTGTAGGGACTGTAGTAATTATTGTTTACTGTAGTGATTATTTTTTCCAGTCCTCAACACCTTACCAGATATTTGATGTGGCTTTTTGATAAAAAGGTTTGACCCCCTGTGCTAAAGCTATATTTTTGCTATGGAATTAATTTGGTCAAGTAGAATTTTCAAATGCAAAGGATAAATTTGAATGAAATAAAATGTCTTTTGATTTGAAATTTGCCACCCACATCAGCCAAGCCTTGTTAAAGTATATTAGAAGCATAAGGTCCTACACATACCCACAAGGGACATCTCTGGAACCCTTGCATGATACGGGCCATCAAGAAACTCAGGTGCGTTATCATTGATGTCTTGAACCTTTATGATGAATTCCGAAGGAGGCTCCAGAGGTTTGTTTGTATCCCTGTCGACTGCTTGGGCCGTTAACGTGTACTCAGCCTTCTCTTCCCGGTCAAGCCTTTTCATGGCATGAATGTCCCCAGTCTTGTCATTGATCACAAAGATCGTCCCAGCTCCGTCACCCGACAAGATGTACTTGATCTTGCTGCTTCCAGGATCCAAGTCTGTGTGTAGCTGAAATAAGAAAGATTATTCAGTTATGATTAATATGCAGCATCAGACTGGGATAGCTCAAAGAATTCTCTCCCCATATAATCCTGCACAGCCTCTATGATCATCCTATTTAGGATTCTGGCACCTTCTAATGGCAGCAAGGTGCAGGGCCTTTTCTGTTGTGGAACCATATCCCCTCTAATTATCCAGATCCACTGGCATGACTGAGGTTGCAATCCTAACCACACTTTCCTGGGAGTAAATCCTATTGAACACAATGGGACTTAATTATGAGTAGACATGCTTAGGATTGCACTATGAGTAGGAACCCCCAAAAGATATTCATATAGACATTCATATATTATAGAAATTCATATATTATTGCCTCCAAGGTGAACATGGTGGAGGGCTAGGAGAGCAAGGATTCAGTGCACATGGTTGGACATGATGCTCTGCTTTTTTGCATTAGTTCTGCCATGTTTCTGTTCTTACCGGATAAGTTCTCTCTCGATCATTTACTCTGGGCAAAATCCAGAGTAACTATGGGGAGTCCTTGCTCTGGTGTAAGAACAATTTACTTTGGATTCTGATATGAATTTCCCATAGGTTTTCACTAGGAGGTGCAGTAACTATGGGTGCACATAATGTCTCTTATGTGCTCCCTGTTGTTACTCTGGATTTTAATTAATTTAATTAATTAATGTATATCCCGCCTTTCCTCACCTGCAAGAGGGAACTCAAGGCGATTTGGGGGTATGATATATATATTTGATATTTCTGCTCAGTTTTTTCTCCATTATCTCAATTTCGATGCAAAAGAGCATATGTATTAATATGCATGCAAATCAAAATGGGATGTAATCATAAGTATAATTAGTCATCCCATTTTTTTAAAACAAAGAGCTGCTTTATTTAACTGCAAAGTAAATGTCTTCTGATGTATTATCGGCCCAAACGAATACAAACACTGAATGCTTCTGAAATCGTATCAAAGAAGAGATGAAACATGAGCAAATAATTTTAATTTAATCTGTTAATTTGTTGTAGCACTTTGGATTTTGTGTGTGTTTTGGTTTTATTTTAAAATAATGTGATGGATGGTTTAAGGAAGATTGGAGCACATTATGCAACACTGTGATTGCACCCATTTTGCATAATTGACAGTCCTGGCAAAGGAGGCTTCAGTTTGATTCAGTTGTGTAAATGGTTGTTAACAAGGACTAGAGGTCCTTAAACCCTCTAAATATGCCTTAATATGGACCATTTATTCGCTCCTAAAGGTATATTTAGGGGTACTGGCAGGTCCTTGGAGGATAGCCATGGGAACAAAGGGGTTACTAATGTGGCAATTCTAAATACACTTTCCTGGGAGTGAGACCCATTGAATACAATGGAGCTTACTTTTGAGTAGTCAGGGTTAGGATTGTGCTCTAGGTGTTCTTTAGGGAGTATTAACATGTTATTAACCAGTATTATAGCTACACTAAAACCAGACCGTTCTCGGTAGATTTCTGTTTTTGAAAGTGGATGCTGATGCTATAAGGTTTGGGAAACAATCCCCTGGACACTTTCCTCAATTTGCCTCCTTTAGCCTGACGCTAAGATCCTTTTGAACATAGAGTCGCATTAAAAGCAGGCACAACCAAGTTCACTCTCAGGTACATGAGGGTAGAACTGCGGCCATACATGTAAATTTCATTCATTCGCAGCAATCCAAATGAAATATGGTAAACACATAGCACAAAAAAGTTCAACAGAGTCAGTTGGTAACCTTCATTTTTCCCTGTGTAATGTAAAAAAGAGTAAATTCAAAATCAAATATCTTTATTAGCATAAAAGGAATCTTAGAAGCAAATAACACTTTTAAAAATCTTGAATTAACAATATCATTGGAAGTATCCTCTTTACAACTAGAGTAATTTCAAGAAGGTTGCCACTTTCATGGTTAATTCAATATTTACACCCACAATTAAAAATCTCTATCCACCCAGCCCTCTTTATTTTGAAGATGGGCAAAATCCAAAGTAACTACGGGGAGCCCCTGCTCCAGTGTAAGAACAACTTGGGCTGCAATCCTAAAGTCACTTTCCAGGGAGTAAGACCCATTGAATACAATGGGCCTTACTTTTGAGTAGACATGGTTAGGATTGTACTCTTACTCTGGAATCCAATATGAATTTCCCATAGGTTTTCACTAGGCGGTGCAGTAACTACAGGTGCACGTAAAGTCTCTTATGTGCTCCCATAGTTACTCTGGATTTGGGGGTATGTTCCTTTAAAAAGGCTGAGCAAAGATCTTAAGAAGAGAGTAAACATATCATTTTCTCATTCCCCTCTTCAAAATATATAAAATTACATTAAAATGGTAACACTTGTTACTCCGTTACAAACTGTAAACCTAATTTTAATCAAAATCTTTGCTTCCTTTCCCTATAAATCGTGACAGCGGTCAAAATTCATCACATTAGCCATTTGAATCATTATCTCTGTGTTCAAATCTTGAAAACAAAAATAATAATAATCATCAAGGCAAATGATTTGAAAGAAATGGATTAGCTCCATCCATGGGCATCATTTGGTGTCACCACCTTAAAAAGAAAACTCTGTGCCTGTTTTATTTTTTTTATCATAGCATTAAACCAAGCTGGAAAAAAATCCAAAGTCAGCAAGCAATGGCAGTTTCATCCCCCAAGAAACATTTCTTCAGCGCCATAAGATATGCATGAGAATGTAACGTAATTGTCAAGTTTCCAAACCCTTTGCTCTTATCAAGGTTAAAGACCATTAAGCTCATAATTATGTGAGACTGTGATGAATGAATAAATGAATGACGGACAACGAGGGAGAGATAAGAAAGATGGACTCGGGTTTCTAATGCAGAGACTGCAAATGTCAGAAGCGTGAATCCATTTTCTTCACTAAGAACGTTCTCCTCTGTGTGTCTTCCAGAAATCTGAATTATACCAGCCCCCCCCCCCCAAATGAGACCAGTATTTCAATCCATGACAAAACAGTAATATGAGAACCAAACAGTAATATGAGAATCAAGGGATGACTTTATTTACACATGTCTATGGCCCTATGATACATAGGTTTGCATCAAATGGTGTGGGAGGCCAGTGCATTACCCCATTGATGGACATTCTCCCAGTGCATTATCCCCAACGATGGACCTATTACATCTTAATACCCTTTCTTCACAACTCCCCAAAATAATCACCATCAGAATTGGCTCTACACCTCCAGAAAGTTTTAGAGAGGGGCAACACCCTAGGCAGTGGGTGTGATGATGTACCACTGACCGAGCCCCACTGGTTTTTTAGCTGCCACTTTTGATAGAACAGAAATATTTCAACGAGGTTTGTACCATTGCATTCTGCCTTAAATTACACATTGATTGATATGTGACAAGGTGGTACTGTTCAAAAACACCAAGATTTTAAAAATCTTGGCCAGAAGTGGTGTTATCCTCTTATGTATATGGCTCCCCATAGCCTTCTAGTGACACCAATGCATCCTGGTTCTGTAGGTTTTTCTTTTTCTTTTCTTAAGCTGCAATTCTAAAGACACTTTCCTGGGAGTAAGGCTGAATGAACACATGTACTCTTAATAGGACTGAGTAGGATTGTACTCTTGATATCACAAAAGAGCTGGTTGTGAGGAACCCAGTTTCCAACAATAAAGCAACTGTGGGCTCATGGTCAGCATGGAGATAGGACTAGAATAGAGAGGTAATCCAGTACTGGTCTGTTTCTAATCTAATTACTGGTCTAGTACCATTCTACAATTATGGTTAAGAGCACATGGAGTTGTTTTATACCATGTCAGACCACCAATACTGACAAAGGATTCTCAAGGGAAAGGAGCTTCCCATTCACACACTTCTCACAATCTTCCCTGCTAATGAAATACAAGAGGCACCACTTTTATTTTCATGGCATATGAGCCTGGGTGAAGTTGGGACTAAGATCTGGTCCTCTGACACAGGGTGACCATATGACTGGATTTCTCTGGATTTGTCCTCTTTTTTCGCCTTCTTTCCAGGTGTCCTCTAAAAGGGCATCATTGTCCTCCATTTTTGGCTTTATTTGGAACTTTGCAGGACTCCTGATGTCCTATGTGCAGAATGATGTGCAGGACTCCATCATGTCAAATGTCATTGGATTTGTATTGAAGAGCAGAATCCAATGCAAAATCAGTTTTGAAATATCTACTTCCAATCAAAAGTTATGGCTAAAAAAATAAAAAATATGCATTGCATATGGGAAAGTGAAAATGCCCAATAATGTGGCTTTACTCATGAGTAGGCAAACTCACCATTGTCAGCCAGAAAGGCCAGGCCGAGAGGAATCCAAGACCTTGTCCTCCTTTTGAGGTTTGGGCATCTGGTCCCCTTGCTCTGAGACATGTTCCCCATTTGTAGATGGTTCAACGGCAATGCAAACATCATTGTACAGTTTTCACCATTTGTAAAAGGGGTTGGGTAAGAGGCCAGTTTCTAAGGGCCCTATTCATATGGCGCTCCAGATATTGACCGTTCTGTCCTAACCCCCCAATTTCATTCCAGATCAGAATACCGTTTACTGAGACCATTTCAGTAGCCGTACTTCAGTCGAAGTACATCTTAATACCCTTTCTTCACAACTCCCCAAAAATAATCACCATCAGAATTGGTTCTACACCTCCAGCAATGGTTGATCATCATTAAACCCTCTGGGATCCAGTCCTGATCAATGGACCTGATATAAATGTAAATTTTGTACATATTATGCTACCACAAATCTTATTTATGGTTCTGCTATAATGAATGCATCACTTGGAAAAAAAAATAAGAGTCACCATCACGCTTTAGCTGATATTTATAGTTCCAAAGCTATATATATCAGCAATACAGATAATTACAATCTAGCAGTGTAGAAGAGTCATTCTGTAAACAAATATGTACAAAGGATCATATCATTCCAGAAGCACAACTTGCAAGCCTGCCTTCAAAGTAAGCTTCTGGATATACTGTAGTGCTCTTGCTGAAGATATTTTAGGATTTAAGGTCACATGTTCTACGACTAGATCAGAGACAGGCAGAGAGATCCAAGATCTCAAGGGGCTCCATAACTGCTCACCCTGCATTATAATATATATAAATGGTTTGAGAAGGTGTCCAGGAGACTGGTCTGAGAATCACAATTCTATACCTTACCACTACGACCAACATACTAGTTGGCCTTAGAAAAACTACTCCCTCTCAGTGTGGGTCACCACCATCTGCAAGGTACAAAGATGCCTCTAAAGCAGCATCTAAGAGCACAATCCTAACCATTAAGCCCCAATCCTAAAATTAAGCCCTGTATTAATGGGTCATATGGGTCTAATGACCCATTGTGTCAATGGGTCTTACTCCCAGGAAAGTGTCTTTAGAAATTACAGCCTTAATTTTTGCATCCTCCTTACCTGGTGATGTGCCGACCTGTGCTTCTCCAACACTAGTGCTTTTCAACCAGTGTGCCATGACACATTGGTGTGCCGTGAATGATCTGCATGTATATGCAGGATTTGGGGGAGGATCATTTATTCGGAGGACTGAGAATGTCAGCCCTACTCCTGTATTATGATATGCTTTGTCAATTGCCAAAGAATTGATGATGTCCCTTGGACATTTTAGCGCATCATTTTTTCCTTGGAGATGGAAAAAGGTTGAAAATCACTGTTCTAAACCACACCTTGATGTTCCTTCACACTTCTACTCCTCTTCCTCTTTCAGTTCAGGAAGTGAGAGGAGAAGGAGCACTAGAGGAAGACCCTCACTCAAAACATCAATCCTAAACTGATGGGCCAGCCCTGAAAGTACACACTGTCTGTAACTGGCCAAAATGTATAACTATGCTGTGACATGTACACATCACTATGAACTACACTTGAGTGAACACGCTTTTCCTGTAATCTGTAACCATGTCCACGTATCAAGTGATAACAAGTGTATCTTGCTTCACATAACAAGTTCCGCTTCACTTAACAAGCACTTATGCAGCCCTGACACTCCGCTCAGAGGCTCTTTAAAAGGGCTGCCGGCCAGCGCTGCTAACTGCTCCCAAGTGCCCCCACCAGCCACCTTGAACCTCCAGCAGTAGCCCAGGTAAGCCTCCCAGGAAAGTGTCTTTGATTGCAGCCTCCTAACTATATCTACCAAAAAGTAAGCCCCATTGTGTTAAATGGGTCTTTCTCCCAGAACAGTATCTTTGATTGCAGCCTCCTAACCATGTCCACGGAGAAGTAAGCCCCACTGTGTTAAATGGGGCTTACTCCCAGGAAAATGTCTTTAGGATTGTAGCCTAAAAGACTTCATCAGATCATGCACATTGAATGCATGTTTTGAATTCAATTCCAGTGTTTTGTCATCATTTTAACATACAGTTAATATTTTTATATGAATATTTTGGGGATTGTGGAACTAATTGTCTGAATTTCCATTATTTCCTATGGGAAAATCTGCTTCACATAGAAAGAGTTTTACTTAAAGAGCATGCCTCCGGAACGAATAAAGCAGATTTTAAGATCTGCAATGCATGTTTACACACATATAAACCAAACCAAACCAAACCAAACCAAACCCATACATACATACATACATACATACATACATACATACATACATACATACATACATACATACATACATACCATGGAAGCATCAAGTCTATTAAAATACTGAAATGAATGGGACCCATCTGAAATTAATCTGCACCCCACCCAATCCGCAGTTTGAGAAACACTGTGTTCTTGGAGCAAGAAGACATCCCTGTTTGACCATTTTTTCTTCAGATAGTAAAAAGGATTTTCTTTTGCCCTTTACTTATGCAGCATTAAGTGTTTCTTTTCCTTTCTTTCTTAATTTGAGTTCATGAAAGAATAATTAATTAATCTATGTATTATAACAAATGCTCCTCATTTATTCCAGGCTCATCACACAATCTGCATTAAAGTGGAGTGCTTCTTTGTTGTTTGCTTTAAAACCTGTTTTAGGATCTTTAAAGACATGCAGCCCACTGTTTCCATTTCTTGCAACGAAATGATTTTATCTCATCTCATGTTATTTTTATGTCGTGTGACTACAGGGATCATTTATGAATCATCTGCTACCTTCGCCTCCTACCCAACATTTTTATTATGTAATACACATGTGCATGCACACATTTCATATCCTATATATATAATCCTAGTATTTGGCAGCTTGGTAGGGGAATCCTCTTGGGAGGTGTCTCATTTTGGAGCCGGATTGCATTTAACGAACCCAGAGACACCACACTTTCATTTCTGGATTATTTTCCAACTTTCTTGAATTGGAAAATGCTTGAGCTCCTTTCTAAATATTGAGAATTGCATTTGCTTATATACATCACTGCTTCCAATAATTGTAACACCTTCCCCATGCTGTGAGCTTTTCCCCCTATCTTATTTTATTTGTTTTGTGCGACTTCTGGGTCTGCTAGATAGATGAAAAACCATTAGGTGGCACGGAGAAAGTATTTTTGTGCCACTGGTGTCTTCTGACACCTGAAGGATGATGGATGCGCTCATCAATGACCCACGGTTTAAATGATCATTTACCTAGTATAAGCATTCAAGGGGAACAGCCGTTCAATTATTCTCAAGGAAGAATTTCTATTGGAATCACAGCTTCCATTCAGTGTGATCCATCCTTTCTTTCAAGGACCCTCCAGTATTTTTAACAACATGGGCGTGTAAACCTTTGCACCCTCAAGAGTATAGCTCAATGCAAAGCGGAGGGAGGAAAAATAGCACAGCTGTGCACAAACCTATCTTACCACATAACTTACCCGTAGGTTGCACTGGGAGATTACAAAGAACACCAGCTACAGTCCTATACACATACAGTACTTTACTAGGAATAAGTCGCATGGAAAAAAGTGGAACTTACTTCTGAGTAGACATACAAATAATTTGTTCTGAGAGCCTTTTAATTCCAGCACGTACACAAAGAAACCACTGAAGTGCACCAGTTTTTGGCTCAGAGAAGCGTCTGGGGTCAGATGCTGACCCCAAACAAGAAGCTACTTATCCTAAAGTGTTCTCTATATCTTCATCTTCCTAACTGCAAGTACCACTTTTTTCCCAAAAATCCATATTTGAGCACCCGTTTTGTTGAGTCCTGCTGCTGACACTAGAAATCGCCCCTTTGCACAAGAGTATGAGACTTGGGCTGCAATCCTAAAGACATTTTCCTGGGAGTAAGATCCACTGAACACAATGGGGCTTACTTTTGAGTAGACATGGTTAGGATTGTGCTTTTGCTCTATAGCAGGGATCTCCAGACTTTTCAGCCAAAGGGTCACATCAAATATCTGGCACAGCTTCCATGGCCAGAAAAAAAAAATAAATGTCAATAAATACATTAGGGACAGAACTTGGATTAATGAATAAATGGCCTCAAATTTTAAGGATTTTTGCACGCACCAATACACGACACTGAAATAAAGCACACACTTAAATGGAACTCCATTTCCTCACCCCATCATCACAGCCCCAGTTGTGGGTCAGAGGGTGTTACAGACCCAGAGGCTGGTTGTGGGCTGAATCTGGTTTGGAGATGCCTGCTTTGTAGTAATCATTGCTTCTGTCTCATCACTTACCCCAAACTGTTCCTGTTTGTAAGCTAGCCCCTTTTAGCCCCTTACTGACCACACCCCAAAAGCATCACCACTTCATACCAGGTGGATTTATGTGCCAGGGCCATGATAAGTCCTCTGGTACCAGGGCCATAAGTCCTCTGCCATAAGTCCTTTGATGGCGCAAATGGTTAAGGTACTGTGCCTGTTAACCAGCAGGCCAGGGTTCAAGATCCGGGTCCCCACAAGATGAAGATTTCCTGCAATAGGCAGGGGGTTGGACTAGATGATCCACCGGGTCCCTTCCGATTCTATGATTCTATGTGAATATCCTGAACAGCATTTAACAGAGACTTATAAAATAAATGGGACTTAAAGCAGTAAGTCCTGAAGTGGTCCTACACAGCGTTAAAAGAACAGGATCAGAATTGGGGAAGTGGGATGACTGAAAATGATGGATTTCATTCACTGGAGTAACGATACAATTTGCTGTCCCTGCAGACTCTGTGGATTCAGAAGCATTTGTCTGCGTCTTGCAAATAAAGCCTGAATGCAGAAAGGGGCTCAAACTGAAGTCAGCCAAATAACCTTTTACAGACTATGACACTTGAGCATCATAGCCTTCTCTGCTTCCTGATGAGGGTTAACAGCCCATCTATGCATGTTGATCCCAAAGAAAGCCCCACGGAGTTCAGTGGGTTTTACTCCCTAGTAAGTGCAGGGCAGCAGCCTAGATATCATTCTTCTCTCATGAAAACTCATCCAAATTCTTCCATGGGAGATCTGGAGTGGGACATCAGGAAGATTCAACATTGATCAGATTCCCCTTCAACTAAATTTTGAGTTAGGTTCATTCAGAAGGAGGTCCAACCATATTTAGGTCCTACTCAGAACTAAGTCCCACTATTTTCAATGGGTCTTACTCCCAGGAAAGTGTCTTTAGGATTGCAGTCTAACTGCACAATCCAGAATAACTACAGGAGCCCATACGTCGACATAAGAAAAATTGACTCTGGATTGATCTGTGAATTTCCCATAGGTTTCCATTAGGGGGTGTCATAACTACATCGACATAAATGTCTCTTAAGAGCTCCCATAGTTACTCTGGATTTTGCACTTAGAGCACAATCCTAACCATGTCTATTCAAAAGCAAGCCCCACTGTGTTCAATGGATCTTACTCCCAGAAAAGTGTTTGTCGAACTGCAGCATTAATGTTTTGCACCCCATCTGGGTATGTCACTGACTACGGGCGCAATCCAGAGTAACTACAGGGAGTCCTTGCTCCGGTGTAAGAACAATTTGCTCTGGATTGCAATATGAATTTCCCACAGGTTTTCACTAGGTGGTGCAGTAACAACGGGTGCACGAAATGTCTCTTACGTGCTCCCGTAGATACTCTGGTTTGTAAGGTACATCTCTGTTTCTCAGACCAAGATGCATATTTTGGAGACGTAGGTTTTGGAGAATCAGTTCTACCTCCCACATCTCTTCCTCACCAAATATAATGCCCATCTCTCCACCTCCTTTCAATGGCTTGGCAGTAAGGAGGAAGAGGAGGAACTGGAGTGATGAGGCAGCCGAATTTCTGCAGCATTGTAACTGGTTGGAACTAGAATTATTTTAACACATTACACTAAAAAGCCATTCACTTGTTCTGAAAAAGTATGTTTGTCACTGGAGAAACTGGGCAAACTCATCTGAAAAACAAAATTAGGATCATGCACATCCAGACTTTGCAATCTTGTCAAAAGATAGAAATGCACTGAAATAGCAGGGAAACTGTGGCAAACTGCCAATTGTGGAATTAATTTTAGACCGTCCTGTTGAAGCAGAATTTGGAAGGATGAAAATGCATGGCAGGGCAGGTCTGTGGAACAGTTCGGGGAAGGAATGGAGTCAGTGGGCTCATGTGCCTAGAACGACCCACTCAGATGATCATAAATGCACCAAATGCCACTGCCACCATAGGTGAGGTGGATTCCTGGATTAGAAAATAATAATAATAATAATTTTCATAGGCATCATGAACAGCAAGGGAGATGTCTTCTATTGGATTGCAGTCACAGGTTCCAACCACAAAAATATTTCCAATTTCATTGCTAGCTCAGATACCAGCCACATAACTGATGTTTGTATTTTAAAATTGGGAGCCAATTTGTTGAGAGATCATTCCAAATATTTCCAGTTTGGCGCTGCAGTTTCTAAATCCATTCCTGCTTTAAAGTTTCAAAAATCGTGAGCTTTGGGGGTTTTTTTTAGAAAAAATACTGATAATACTTTGAGTGGTCATATAAAAGCAGGGTGACCAAGAGAACAAAGCCTCCCCCCGTGAAATATAAGACACCCAGTGCAGGCCTCCGTCAGTCTTGAAAGACTATGGTATTGTGCTCGCTGCATACACTGCACGCGAACCACGAAAGCCTGGGTTAGATTGTTATGGAGGATAGGCTGTTACCCAAGCAGCAGATCCCCCCTCTCTCCACGCCACTGAAATAGTCCAATGGAAAGGCAGAGCCAATACAACTGACGTATACAATACAGTACAATACAGCTGACGTTGCAGAGCTGGGCTAAGGACAGGAGCTCACCCTGTCTTGTGGGGCCGCCCTAGGTCTCGAACCCTGGCCTGCTGGTTAACAGGCACAGTGTCTTAGCCACATGCGCCACCCATAGCCAAGACATAACAAAATAAAACCTAAATACACTTATATATATTGCTTTCATGTGGTTTATTTAAACACTGTAATTATTAGATTTAAAACTATTGTGTATAATTTATTACATATAATTTTTTTAAGAGAAGACATGCTGCTTGCTCCCAAGGAAATGGAGGACAAGAAAGACTTTTTCCAGAACATAAGGCTAATAAAGGGCACAATCCAGAGTAACTACTTGGACTCCTTCCTCCAGTGTAAGATCAATTTACTCTGGATTGCAATATGAATTTCCCATAGGTTTTCACTAGGTGCTGCCGTAACTACAGATGCACGTAATGTCTCCTATGTCCTCTTGTAGTTACTCTGGACTATAGGGAAAGAGGGCACGTCCAGGAGAAAGGGGACATATAAAAGCAGTACATAATTTCTACAATAAAGGAAACCGGACCAAAGTTAGTGAACCAACTTAGTCCAAGTTATGAAAATGATGTTGATGGACTTTGCATAGAGAGGTAACAGATGCCACCTTTAAAAACCCCTTTGCAGCCACTCCTTGCAACACACAGTGACATCGCTGTTCTTTTGGCAGCTTGTTCATCTTCTGCCCTCTCCCTGCTTCCCAAAGATGTTCTTCCCATAGATGTGGCCTGTGCTAGGAAGCTCAAGACAATCTATCGACATAGCTCCATCCTTACAATAAAAAAATCCGAATACTAGTCGGCAAGTGCATGACGCTGTTTTGAGTCATCATCAGATAAATCCTAATAGATAGGAGGAAAAGTGCCATTTGAGGATAGGCAGCAAGTGCATAGACGCTAGAGCGCCGCGGCACAAATTGCAGTGGGGGAGCTTATGAGAGGCGAGGGCGCTGTTTAAGACCACAAAATGTGCAAGACTGACAGTCCGAATCGGAATGATCTCCCAGCAAATCGGCTGCCAAACACATCTTGAATTTTAAAATACAAACATCAGCTATGCGGCTGGTGTCTGAGCTCGCATTGAAAGCCTTTGCAAAGGTGACTCCCGGCAGTCTGAACTGAGCTACACAATGCACCAAGGTTTGTAAATGTGGGCAGTAAGAAAGCCCACCTGGATTTTTATGATTTTCTACTTCCAAGTCCAAATCTGCTTGTCAGACCAGGGAGAGGCTCGGATCAAAGAGCAAAGAAAATGCCACACAAAACTAAAACGATTCCCTGCTTTTTGGCTAAGTTGCGGACACAATTCAGAAGTCAGAACAATTCTCAGGGAAACACACAGGGAAGAAGAGGAACTGTGAACCCTTATTGGTTTTGTGATCAAACCTGGACTATTATTATTCCAAGAAATTTACTTGTCTGATCTTTTCAAATGTAGGAAGACATTAACCAATTATCTCTCCTGAGATCTAAGATTCATGAAACTGCAATCCTATCCATTCTTACCTTGGAGTAAGCTAGCTATACTCATACTCATAGCTATACTCATTAGCTATATCTATATATATAAAAGAGAAAAGTCACTCACTGACTGACTCACTGACTCACTGACTGACTCACTGACTCACTGACTGACTCACTCATCACCGCCCTGCCAAAACTGGTGGGCCTAGAAGCTTGAAATTTGGGGTGGGTGTTCCTTCCGTGACTGAGGGGTGCACTAAGAACCGGTTTTTGGAAATTCCAACTGGAAGGGGGTGAAATGGGACGCAATGCTTTTTCCTCCCTATACTTTGCATTGGAGAACTGATGATTCATCAACATTCCTCCCCAACTGCTGGGCCTGAAGCATGGAATTCTGGGAGTTCCTTCTGTCACCTGAACTCCCACCAAGAACCATCTGGAGAAATTAACCCTTCAGGGGCTGAAAAGGGGGCCACGTGTTTCTGTCCTATACTTAACATGGGAGACTGAACAACATCCAGCCTATTTGGTGCTCAGACCCTGGTGCACTGGGGGATGTTGTTCGGAGGAAGAGGTTGCACTGGAGAGGATGCTGCACATGAGGGGAAATTGTGCATGGGGGAAGTTGCGCATGTAGGAAAGTTGCACAGGGGGGAAGTTACACATGGGAGGAAAATTGCACATGGGAGGAAGTTGCGCATGGGAGGAAGTTGCGCATGGGAGGAAGTTGCGCACGGGGGAAGTTGCGCATGGGGAAAATTGTGCATGGGGAAAGTTGCGCATGGGGAAAGTTGCGCATGGGGGGAAGTTGCGCATGGGGGAAGTTGCGCATGAGGGAAGTTGCGCATGGGGAAAATTGCACATGAGAGGAAAATTGCGCACGGGGAAGTTGCACACGGGGGGAAGTTGCACATGGTGGGATGATGCGCATGGGAGGATGATGCGCACAGAGGAAAGTTGCGCATGGGGGAAAATTGCGCACGGAGGAAGTTGCACATGGGGGAAGTTGCGTATGGGAGAAAAGTTGCGCATATGGGAAGTTGCGCATGGGGATGATGCACATGGAAGAAAGTTGCGCACAGGGGGAAGTTGCGCACAGGGGAAGTTGCACATGGGGGGAAGTTGCGCACGGGGGGAAGTTGCGCATGGGGGATGATGCGCATGGGGGGATGATGCGCACAGAGGAAAGTTGCACATGGGGGAAAATTGCACATGGAGGAAGTTGCGAATGGGGTTAGTTGCGCATGGGAAGTTGCGCATGGGGATGATGCACATGGAAGAAAGTTGCACACGGGGGGAAGTTGCGCACGGGGGAAGTTGCACATGGGGGAAGTTGCGCATGGGGGGAAGTTGCGCATGGGAGGGAAGTTGCGCATGAGAGGAAAGTTGCGCATGGGGGGAAGTTGTGCATGGAGTGAAGTTGCGCATGGGAAGAAGTTGCACATGGGGAGAAGTTGCACATGGGGGAAGTTGCACATGGGGGAAGTTGTGCATGGAGAAGTTGCGCATGGGGAAAGTTGCGCATGGAGAAAGTTGTGCATGGGGTTTGATGCATATGGGGGAAGTTGAGCATGGGGGGTTGATGCGCATGGGGGAAGTTGTGCATGAGGGGTTGATGTGCATGGGGGAAGTTGCACATGGGGTAACTTGTGCATGACGGGTTGATGCGCATGGGTGAAGTTGCGCTTGGGGGGGTTGATGTGTATGGGGGAAGTTGCGCGGGGGGGGGTTGTTACGCCTGGGGGAAAGTTATCCATGGGGGGTTGATGCATATGGGGGGATGGCATACGGGGGAATTTTACTCCCGCATATATATATATATTTATGCATGATGTATATGTATATGCATTGATGTCAATGCATATTCATAAGTTCAGTACCACTGATGTCACTGCAGGAGATACTCATATGTATGAAAGTTTGCATCTTGAATAAGTCGAGGATTTACTGTAAATATAAAAAGCTATATACTCATTAGTTATGATTAAACTTACTTCTGAATAGATCTGCACAGGATTTGGCTCTGAACCCTCAGTCCAAAATGAATCAGCCGGAGAAGTACATGATGTATTTGAGAAGGACCACATACATCATAATGGTATTAATTGCTAATCTCACTGATGATTACAAAACTACTGATATCGATCCACAATTTATATAGTAAAATTTCTATATGATGCATTTTAGTGACATTCTATAAGTTCAGTGCAAGTCTACTGCATATACTAGTCTAAGCATGCCTGATCAGAAATAAACCCCATGATTTCAGTGGAACTTACTTCCAGATAAATGTGCATGGAATTGCAACTTAATTGTGTTGCAAATATTCAGAAAAGCCACATGATTTTGGCATCAGCCTTTAGGGGTTTTGATCTATCTCTGTGGATCAACAGAACTGAATGGATCACAGATTTTCGGGGGACCATTTACACCCCGAAAATGAGCCCTTGATACTCCTAAGATGAGCATCAGGCGACACCAGCCAGCACATCACCATGCACCATGCACATCACCATGCACATCACCATCTGATCTTTAAATTCAATCAATCAATAGTATTCATATACTGCTTTTCAACAAAAGTCATAAAGTGGTTTACCAAGAAAATGAAATAATTTAATGGCTTGTATTCGGGCATCCACTTGTATCCGCAGCTCTGATGATCCACAGTTCTCCACAATCTACCCTTCATGCCCATTACATTTGTTACTGTCACACCAAACAAGAATGCCTCTTCCTTTTAAAGCATGCTAACTTATAGCATATCCTTTTAAAGCAATGCTATAAGCATGCTAACTTATAAAAAGACTGGAGTCTGGATATTAGAGGGGAAAGAGCATGCAAACATAAGAAGAGTCTTGCAGGATCAGGCCAGGCCTCATCAAGACCAGTTTTCAGTATCTCATGAGTGCTCTTCAGAGATAACGTGTGCATCTTGCTGCATCTGACTATCTATTTATACTTACATACCTCAACAAGGACATCAGATCATACTCTGGTATGATCCAAAGTATCCACTTTATGAAACACTAAAATGAAACACTTTATGGGCCACTTAATGAAACACAAATATCTAATTTTTAACACATGAAACCTACTGAACACACTTTCCTTTCTTTGCCTTTCTGTGGAATGGGAAAAAAAACTGTCATGTATGGTCCATTTGGATGACTAAAGAATTCCTGCCTGGCTCTCATGATGAAGAACTAGTTAATCTCAGACCGGTCATATCCATCATGGTCCAGATAGGGTTCCCTTTTATCCATGGTTTCCAGGAGGCAGGAATGTGTCCCCCATGGATACTAGGAGTTGCCTGTATATCATAGTACATGATATATTCTTTTTTCTCTCTGAATATCCACATGTACCTGTCCCAGCTTAGCTGCTGGGTAGGTTTTCAAAAAAATGTCCATGCCAGAGAAAAACGGATACTGAGAACTGTAATCCTCTTCAAACTGGTGCATCACTGAAGCTGATTACCAAGCAGAGAGGCTCTACGGGGAACCCGCAAAGTCTCACTTCCCTCCTTGCTTTCGGTTTTTTTCCCCTTCGCTTCAAAAATTTGTTCCAAAAGGTACCATAAAGGAGCAGCAGGCAGGATATTTGAAATGAGGAAAAAATAATTAATGGCGACAGCAAAGCCTGTCTTTAAAAACTCAATCAATCCGAGTCTAACAATATGGAGAGAGGAGTACAGAGTGATTTCCTGGGACTGCAGTTCTGTTTTCATATAATTACACAGTAATCCACAAGCAGCCAAAAAAAGAGAGAGAGAGAGAGATAGACTCCCTAAGAGACAGATGTACTTTCCTTTTGTTTCATATGCTATTGATATTCAGGCTTAACAAACAGGTTCAGAGAAGTGATGAAATTTTCATAAGGATAACCTAGAATTGCCAGCAATCCACACTTTTAGGGGAAAAAAAGAATTGGCATGAATTGCTCTGAGGACAAGCAGGTCTCCGTCAGTCTTGAAAGACGATGGTATCGTGCTTGGCGCTGCATGCAAAGCACAAAAGCCTGGGTTGGATTGTTATGGAGGATAGGCTGTGACCCAAGCAGCAAATCCCCCTCTCCACACCACTGAATTGGTCCAATGGAAAGGCAGAGCCGATACGATTGGATCCAGCTGGCGTCGCAGAGCTGGGCTAAGGACAGGAGCTCACCCTGTCTTGTGGGGCCGACCCGGGTCTCGAACCCTGGCCTTCTGGTTAACAGGCACAGTGTCTTAACCGCTTGCACCACCCACAGCCCAAGGCAGGTCTTATTATTCACCAACCTGGCATTCAGAAGCAGCAGCTTCAGACTCAGGGGGCTGTTTCTTAGGCAGCCTATGGTCGGATGGATGGTGGGGCAGAAAGAGGGACAGTTTGTCAATGACTGACCCTCCTTCTCCTGTTATGGCCTGCACAGCCCTTCTGCCAAATCTTCTGGGCACTGATGGGATTCAAAGAAAATAACAACCGGTTCTCTGCCCATCTGGCAGCCACTTTTAAATGGCTATTTTTAAACTTTATATGTCCTATCTCTTGTTAACAACCGGTTCTATAGAGTAGGTGCAAGCCTGCTGGAGAACAACAACGCTTCCGGGACTAGGGTTGCCATAACTGTCTTCCACAAAATCAGGACAGGACTCTCTGTCCCATTTGCCATTATGTGGACACAATCCCCAACGGGATTGTTCATGTTTTTTTGGGACATATGGCAACCCTATCTGGGACCCATCACTCTACTAAAAGTGGCTACACTCCTGGTCAGATTCCCTTCTGCTGGAATCCCTGGAGGAGTTAAACACATTATAGCAGAGCAACAGAGCTGGAGAACGATGCCTCTTTGCTTCTCCAAACAGCAGGTGATGGATGTATGGGAGAGAGACAGCAGGAGTCCCAAAACCCATCCAAGACACCGCAATGCAGCTGGAGAAAGATCTTAGCGTACCTCACTTTTTGCAGGAAGGGAAAAATGGATGAGGTGATATCAAGGTTCTTCTAAGCAGACAACGAGAGAAGAACAGCAGACGCCAATTTGACAACAAACAAATCTCTCTTCCCAAAAGTGAGATTTCTGTGATTCTCCTGATTCTCATTCAGGCCAAATGGCTAACACTAGTGGCTAATGATTGGCCGCTAATGGTCTCCTCCTAACTTCTATTTTCCAAATCTCCAAATGCTGTTTGCCAATATAGTGACTGTTCCCCAGTCCAACGTTAAGCTGCTCCCAACGTGACGAGGACGATCAAGACACTTATTTATCCCTCTGGATGAGAGCTGGCATCACGGATTTGAGTAATGGACACACAGCCATTGCGACTGCTGGGAAAAAATGGGAACGCCTGATTGACTGCTGGTTGACTTTCAATGGCAATCAGCTCTTTTCCCAAGGCCACCTTTTATGGGTACCACTCCTGCAAGTTCCGCTACTGTTACCAGAAGGGGAAGATGGGTGTAGAAATGGGTACCTTGTCCCATTACTGGGGTTATGCTCTAGTGTAGGGCAGGTGTCTCTAAACTTTTTGGTCAAGGGGCAACAACAAATACCTGGCACAGTTCTGAGAGCCAGAAAAAATACTTTGAATTTTTTTAATTGATTTATATCCCACCATTCTTCCTAAAAGAAGGATACCCAAGGTGATTATATTTATTTAAATATAAAATTTAAAATATAACTTTTAAATAAACAGATTAGAGACTAGAGAATGTGGACTAATGAATATATGGGCTCAAATTTCAAGCACAGGCTAACCATATAGAATGGAGGACAGAGTGCATAGCATTTAGCTTTAACCATTGCATAGAAGAGGGAATGGAGGCAGTTTAGTTCAACATAGAAGGATTTAAAAAGTGGCACCTGCCTAAATTCCCTCTTCCATGCAAAGGTTAAATGTATAGGCACTCTGTCATCCATGCTGTATGGACACCCTGTACATGCACCAACATACAGCAGAGAAATAAAGAACAAACTTTAATAATAATAATAATAATAATAATAATAATAATAATAATAATAATAATAATAATAACAATAATTATTATTATTACTATTATTAGATTATTCTGAATTCAGAGCCAGGAATGTGTTCTGAATGAAGTCAGCAAGAGAAAGTTGTTGAAAGTGCAGCAGACTAACTATGAATACCGCAAAAGTGCAATTCAGGCTCGGACTGCCAGTTGGCAGAATAAAGTCCTGCATGGCCAATTCCTTGCCAAGATCGAAGGAAAAGTGGATCAGGATAAGACCTGGTTGTGGCTCATGAGTGGAACACTGAAGGCCTGAGATTTGCTGCCCAAGAACGGCAATCGGGACAAATGCCATCAAGGTCAGAATTGAAAAATCAGCCGATGACCCCAAATGCTGGCTCTGCAGAGAAGTGGATGAAACCATCGACCACATTCTAAGTGGCTGCAAGAAGATCGCGCAGACTGACTACAGACTGAGGCACAATCTATTGCCCAGAAGATCCACTGGAATCTATGCCAAGAGTATCATCTGCCAGTGGCAAAAAACTGGTGGGACCACAAGCCTGAAAAAGTGGTTGCAAATGAGCAGGTCAAGCTTCTGTGGGACTTCAGGACAGACGGAGAAGGTCTTGGAACACAATACTCAAGATATCACCATCATAGAAAGCAGTCAGGTGTGGCTTGTTGACATCGCCATACCAGGTGGCAGCAGAATTGAGGAGAAACAACTGGAAAAGATCTCCCACTACCAAGACCTCAGAATCGAATGACAGCGGATCTGGTGTAAGACAGTGCAGGTGGTGCCAGTGGTAATTGGCACACTGGGTGCAGTGCCCAAAGACCTTGGCAGGCACCTGAAAACTATTGGCATTGACAAAATATCACTCTGCCAACTGCAGAAAGCTGCTCTTCTGGGATCAGCACAAATTATATGCCACTACATCACACAGTCCGAGACTCTTGGAAGGGTCCGACTGGTGATGTGAATGAAACCAGCATGAAATTGTTTGCTGTGTATTTATGGATAATAATACTTATGTCTATGGATGAAGTGAAGATGCCAAACAATAGTGAAATAAAAAGTCTTGAAGCAGAAGCTGCTTATAAATACCTTGGCATACTCAAGCTGACATCATTAAACACAGAGAAGTCAAGAATACCAAGGAATAAGTAGCCAAGCAATACATCAGAAGAGTCTGGAAAATTCTAAAATCAAACTCAATGCTGGCATTACCATCCAAGCCATCAATACATGGGCCATACCAGTGGTAGATATACTGCTGGCATAGTTAAATGGACTCAAACTGACTTAGGGCACAATCCAGAGTAACTACGAGAGCACATAAGAAACATTATGTGCACCTGTAGTTACTGCACCACCTAGTGAAAAGCTATGGTAAATTCATTTTGCATTCCAGAGTTACTTGTTCTTACTCTGGAGCAAGGACTCCCTGTAGTTACTGTGGATTTCACTCTTAAGCTACAATCCAAAGTACGGGACCTCTTACATTGATGTAGTTATGGTGCCATCTATGGGAAACACGTAGAGCAATCCAGAGTAAGTGCCACTTACGTCAACATAAGAGGTCCCATAATTACTCAGGATTATAGCCTTAGAGAACTTGGATAGGAAAACCCAAAAAATAACCATCAACCACGCACTCCACCCATGAAGTGATGTAGACAGATTATATTTACCACATAAGGAAGGAGGATGGGACATGGAAGAGGAAAAATGATCCCTGGCAGAGTATTTAAGGGGAAGTCAAGAAGAAAAAAAGAGGCTCACACAGAAGGATCCTCAAGTGGAATGAAACAAAGGGCGCAATCCAGAGTAACTACGGGGAGTACTTGCGCCGGTGTAAGAACAATTTGCTCTGGATTGCAATATGAATTTCCATAGATTTTAACTAGGTGGTGCAGTAACTACGGGTACACATAATATCTCTTACGTGCTCGCGTAGTTACTCTGGATTGTAGGGAAAGTGGGATTACAAAGTGCAGATGGTTAAGAACAGAAGAGACAGGTGGTGAAATAAGGTAATGCATGGGCAATACCTGCAAAACATTTAAGATAATACTAATACTGATAACAAGCAATACTGCAACGGCTGAGGAAAAGAACATTAAAGAAACAGAAGGCCTGATTCTAGCAGCCCAAGAACAAGTACTGCAAAGAAATGTAATAAAGGCCAAAGTAGACAAGAGCCAGAAAGACAGCAAGTGCCAGCTGTGCAAGGAGGCTGAAAAAACAGTGGAACATCTGATCATCTGTGGCTGCAGAAAGATCGCCCAACGGACTATCTGGAAAGACACACAAAGTGGCTGCCATGATACACTGGAATCTGTGCCAAAAGGACAACCTGGTCACAACTAAGAACTGGTGGGACCACAAACCAGAAAAGATAGTCCAGAATGAACAGAATGAACAGGCCAAAATCCTGTGGGATTTCCGTATTCAAATAGACCACCACTTGGGACATAATATATCAGACATCACCATGGTTGAGGAGAAACAGATCTGGATCATTGACATTGCAACACCTAGAGATTGTAAGCTTCAAGAGAAAGAACATGAGAAGATCACGCAGTGTAAGAACCTACAGGTAGAAATTCAGAGAACCTGGGAAAAGAAAGCCACTGTTATTCCAGAAATAAAAGAAGCTTTTGGAGAGATTCCATTGAGTCTCCAGGAACATCTAAACTTAATGAACCTCCAAAAGATCACAACTGCTCAGTTACAAAAAGCAGCACTCCTGGGAACTTCACACATATTGAGACGATACCTTTGTGATTCCTAGTTCCTTGGATCAGAGGTGAATCACAATAGAGCCAATTCCAAACACTTAGTGACTGTGAAATAGTACATCATCATCATCATGGAAGATGCATCATTAAGAAAATCGATGCATTTGGATGCATCATTAAGAAAGATGCAGCCAAGCTGGAGCAAGTCCAGAGGAGAGCGACAAGAATGATCAGTGGGATGGAAGGGAAGCCCTACGAGGAAAGGTTGGGGGAACTTGGGATGTTCAGCCTGGAGAAGAGGAGGCTGAGAGGAGACATGATTGCCCTCTTCAGATACCTGAAGGGATGTCATAGGGAGGAAGGGGCTCATTTGTTCATAGCTGCTACTGAAAGCAGGACTAGAACCAATGGGTACAAACTGCAAGAGAGGAGATTCTGGTTGGATATCCGGAAAAAATTCCTGACAGTTCAGGCGGTTCGGCAGTGGAACAGATTGCCAAGGGAGGTGGTGGACTCTCCCTCACTGGGGATCTTCAAGCAGAGGCTCGACAAGCACCTGTCGGGGATACTCTAGGTGGATTTCCTGCTGCAGGCAGGGGGTTGGACTAGATGACCTACTAGATCCCAACTCTATGATTCTATGATTCTATGATCATCAGCATCATCATCATCATCATCATCATTGTAACGGTTTGAATTGTTGAGTTGAGATATAGGAAGCTAGACTTGATGGGTCTTGGACCGGATCCAACAGGGCTCTTCTAATGTTCTTAAGACAGGAACTCAGATCAGAAAAAGTTACCTTATTAAAGAATTCTAAAAATGAAAGAAAAATTCACATGCTTACAAAGTAGGCATGCTGAGCATCTGCAAAGAGTGTGCTGAAGATTGTTAAGAGGCAGCAACGGCATATTAAGTTGTGCATAGAAAATGTGGCTGTGAGCTATTTAAATTTCCAGATGCCCCTTTATTGATTGTAACTCATGTCATCTCGTTCTATAAAGAAGGAAAGCAAGGCCTTCCAAAGATCTCCAGGAAAAGAAAGAAAAAGATAAACAACACAAGCTATGTTGGGCAAAGATAATGTTTACCTTCAGGGGTACCCTGAGAGTCTTGAATTTGCTGAAGGCTTCTTTCTCCCCCCAGCCCCATGTGAAAGACAAGAGAAGACAATAAGTGAGCTTCTTAAGCCAAACATAGAGCGAGGCACAGATATAATTGGAAGAATGCCAGGACGTTGCTTGACATCCTTGTTTTCCAAGCTTGATCCATACAAGGAAGAAGTTGGAAGCAAAGAGATAGGGGGAAAAATGTGGAGCATGTGAAATGTGGACAGCAAGTTGTCCGAGGTTGTCAAACTGCTTGCTTCTTTTCATGTCAGGGTTGGAAAATGAATGAATGGAAAGGAACCATGCAAACTGAAGACACACACGCACATATATACACACATGAGTCCTGAATGCCCTTTTCTCTGCTAAGGGACAAAACATATCTCATTACCACCATGGCAACTGCATCTCTCTTGCTAAACAAAAGCACCCAAGCCAGAAATAGTCCTTTGTACGGTGCCTCATCAGCTCCCGATAGATACATGGCACAATCCTAACCCATTTGGGGCACATCCCCACATTGAAGCAATCCACTTGAGGATCTGCAGACAGCCAGATTATACACTCCAGGGCAGTGATTTTCAATCTTTTTCAACTCACGGCACACTATCAAGGCAATGAAATTTTCAAGGCACACCATCAGTTGTTTTTACCATTGACAGGGCACACCAGGCTGATCAAATCCCCCAATTTTCCTATTAATTAATGCCAATCCCCCAATTTCTGCAGCATACCAGTGTACCAAAGCACACTGGCTGAACATCAGCAGCAGGTCTCCGTCAGTCTTGAAAGACTATGGTATTGTGCTCGGCGCTGCATATGCTGCATGCGAAGCACGAAAGCCTGGGTTAGATTGTTATAGAGGATATGCTGTTACCCAAGCTGCAAATCCCCCCTCTCCATGCCACTGAATTAGTCCAATGGAAAGGCAGAGCCGATACGATTGGATCCAGCTGCGTCGCAGAGCTGGGCTGAGGACAGGAGCTCACCCTGTCTTGTGGGGCCGACCCGGGTCTCGAAACCTGGCCTGCTGGTTTACAGGCACCGTGTCTTAACCACTTGCGCCACCCACAGGCCCAATGGTTGAACATCACTGCTCCAGGTTTTCTCCGAGTGATCTGACCTCTCTGTCAGCAATATCTATACCACAACCAGCTAGTTGGGCTTGTCACCCTGCAAATTGAACCCAGGACAGCGTTCAAGGATAGTGACCCAGTAGGGGCTTGATGCACCTAATCTCATTGTATATGCTCCCCCATTTCAGGTTTTTTTTAAAATCCTTTAGCCATTGGGATGCATTTATGGAGAAAATGTATTCTCAGGCCTTGATGAGTGTATCAACCATAGGAGGAAACCTGGAACAGTTGTAGGGCACATCAGAAAAAGGATGGAATACAGTTGCAGCCCCCAAATAGCCTGTTTACATTTGATTCTCAGATAGGCTGAATGGCAATCAGGAGTAAAGAGGGCAATGTTTTGCAGAGCTGGTGAAGTGCTCGCTAAGTGTGGTTTGCTGCAAGATATATTATGTATATTTATTTTATTTTTTTAAGACCTAACCACTGGAGGATGGTTATATAAAAAGCTAGCTTGCCCATTTAATCACAAAGCAACAGAACACAGCAGGGCATATGTTCTTAATGCTGAACGCTACTGCTAAATGCCACTAACAGTGCAATCCTGTGCATGCCTACATAGCAGAAAGTCCCATTGTATCCCGTGGTACTTACGTCCAGGAAAGTGTATATAGGATTGCAGCCCAAGCATTCTTGCAGAAAGCAGGAACAGGTACCAAGGCCCAAAGATATATACAGGCTGCAATCCTAACCACACTTTCCTGGGAGTAAATATTATTAAGCACAATGGGATTTACTTTTGAGTAAACATGGTTAGTACTGCATTGGAAGTAAGGGCACAATCCAGAAGAGCACTTGGGTTCCCCTATCTATCACTGGGCTGACCCAACTGTAAGATGCACCACCCTAGTTATTCTGGAAAAGGTTTGGGGCACACTAAGGCAGCTTAGGGTGCCCCTAGACAGGTGGACCTGGGCTGCCCTAGCTGGGGCAGTGTCGGCAGTTCAGGAGAGGGATGTTGAGGGCATGTTTAGCATTGCCTCGGGCAGAGCAGTTACTCTGTATCCAAAGCCTGTTTCCAGGGCAGAAATGCCCTCTTCCAGCTCCTCAGAGTTATACCACCTCAGGAGCAGGTATAGTAATGAGGAGACCCATAGGGGTTCATGATAAGCCAGAGTAAGAATGGCAGTGTTGACCAAAAATCTGAGATCTTGGCCAGCCTGACTGCAACCCCTGCCTGTCAACCTCAGGATATGGCACAACTATGGCAGCCACTCACCTGGGGATATAGCAGGCCAGTTCAAGAAGCCTCTTGCATCCACCCTCCTCTAGAGGTATTGCTGTATTGCATTCTCATGCTGCAGCTGTTACTGGTTGTGGGGAACTTCTGGGCTTCCTTCTAAGGTAGGCATCACAGCTGTTCCCTGTTCAGTGTGAACTGAGGTGGGTCTCCTTGGGAGAAAGCCCTCCCCAAGTGTCACTGACTTGGTGCCTACTGAACATGCTCTGGAGCATCTAGGGCAACCTAGGCTTCCTGGCTCTCTGGATGCAGCAAAACTCTCTGCTCTTGATTCAGAATAGTTGGGGCAGCCCAGCCAGGGCTTTCCTCACTGCCCTTACTCTGGATTGCGCTCTCAATTATAGCAAAATAAAACAACCTTGATTATGGAAAAAAAAACTCAATAAAAAATGAGTCCCTAATAAGTGGCAAAATTTTAATTTCCTATCTATTTCTAGTGGCAAAATTTTAATTTCCTATCTATTTCTAATGCCAATATTTATGAAATCTACTTATGAAAGGCAGCATTTTTTGGCAGGCATTTTTGAGTGGTTCAGGGAAGGCAGTGGCTTAGTTAGAGGAGGTGCAAACCACTAAGTTTTGCAGGGATCCCCACTGCAGTGTGCACATGGCCCCTCTTCCCCCGACTGTTTTGCTCCCATTGCCAGGAATGGCTCTAAATTCCAAGGGAATTTCCCTAAATTCCAGGGAAAGAGGACACTTGCAAGCCACAGCGCAATACCCTGAAAAACTTAAAGCTCAGTACTAAATCTCATTGCATTCAGTGGGGCTTATTTCCTGGAAAGTGTGTATAGGTTTGCAGCATTTCACCATACAGATTGCATAACTTAGTGCTATTCTATACATTCTTACTTGCCTACATTTACCTGTGTTCCCACAGAAGTACCAGCCCCCCTGTACTTCTCCCACATCTCCACTATTTTGATGCAAGATCAGATTATTCAGTTTTTAAAATCTCTATTTTAAACCTTTCCTATAAGCCACTGTTTCCTCCATGATTTAAGACTATTTCCATGCTCCGTCTGCTGCAATGTGAGAAAAATGAAACTTCAATTTGTCACTTATTAGAACCAGTATCATTTGTTGATGCTCTGACTCCCTTGGTGAGATTACTTGAAGATTTTCCCTTTGGGGTTGTTGGTTTGAAACATTCTCTGTAACCGCAACTTAACACACTCACAGCACAATCCTCACCCCTGGTTAGGTCAGCACAAGTCCTATGTTGACCTGGAGGAGTTGCAAAAGTGTGGTATGGCAATTCCGCACCACTCCTAGGGGATTACACCAGTGCGCAAACATGTGCTCACAACTAAACATCACAGAAACAGGTGAATTGCGCTGGAGTATGTTGGTTAGGATTGCAACCTCAGTATGTGGTAGCATAGCTGGAGGGGGTGCAAAGCACTAAGTTTTGGAGAATTCAGGTAGCCCCTCTCTTTCAGATCTATGGAGCTGGATATCCGGAAAAAAATTCCTGACGGTAAGGGCAGTTCGGTAGTGGAACAGATTGCCAAGGAAGGTGGTGGACTCTCCCTCACTGGGGATCTTCAAGCAGAGGCTCGACGAGCACCTGTGGGGGTGCTCTAGGGGGATTTCCTGCTGCAGGCAGGGGGTTGGACTAGATGACCTACTAGGTCCCTTCCAACTCTAGGATTCTATGATTCTATTCTTGGCATACAGAGATATACGGAGGCATTTTCCTCTGATGAGGCAAGGAATGGCTCCAAAGAGGAACCTAAGGGGGTTCTTACATGCTACAGTGATGCTCCTTGCAAAACAGTGCTTTGCCCCCCTCTAGCTATGCCACTGTGAGTATGTACATATTAAGATGTGTTTAGCCTTGCACAGAGGATCCTTAATGTTCATATCATTAAGATTCACATGAACATTTTGCTGTTGCTCATGTGCTCGGTTTGCCTGCCGGAGATGATCTGGAGGGCTTTCTGTTTTTAAGCCGTTTAACAGCATAAACAGGAACATTGACATTCTGTTCACAGATGTGGAGGAAACACCCATTTTATTGAATGCTTTAAAGACTTTAAATGAATGAGATAAGCACTTCTTGTTGGCATTCTTCTGGCATTTATTTTACATCTTTAAAATCCAATCTCAGATGGTGGTTCAACATCATATAGATTAAGTTATCGCCTCTTAATATATCTTGCCCATGGAAAACAGGCATTGTGCTTCAGTGATAAGGGGCAACACATCTATAACTCAGAGGCTGAGGGTACAGTGGGAATAAGTAATCACATCAAGATGAGTTAAGGCTGGGAGGGAAAATCCACATTTATAAGGCCTCCGGAGAGTTCTTCTGAAATTATGGAAGATTTAGCCAGACTTTTATGTTTATTTAAGCATTCCTTTTCAGTAGAAAGGAAGAGATGTTATTGACCCACAGTGGGAGGATAGATCGATCCTCATCAACACCGGCTCCTCACAGACCAGAGCCCTTGAGCAAAACAAGCCCTGTCGTTCCTCAATGACAGTCATATCAATTTAAAGTGTAAAACAAAATATATCCTGCCAGGATAACAATGTGCAGAGCCAAATATAAGCATGTTTGTTTCAACATTCCATGTATTTCTGAAAAGGAGTAGCAGTGTAATAGTAATAGTATTGTAATGGTAGTGGTAATGGTAAAGAGCCAATACGATTGGATCCCGCTGGTGTCGCAGAGCTGGGCTAAGGACAGGAGCTCACCCTGTCTTGTGGGGCCAACCCAGGTCTCGAACCCTGGCCTGCTGGTTAACAGGCACAGCATCTTAGCCGCTTGCGCCACCCAGATAATGGTAATGGTAAAGAACTAGTATATGGGCAAAATCCAGAGTAACTACGGGAGTCCTTGCTCTGGTGTAAGAACAACTTACTCTGGATTCCAATATGAATTTCCCATAGGTTTTCACTAAGTGGTGCAGTAACTATGTGTGCACGTAAAGTCTCTTACGTGCTCCCATAGTTACTCTGGATTTGGGGGTCTGTATTCATATTAATATTAGTATTAGTAATAGTAGTGTAATACCTTCAAGGCTAATTGAAAAGGCAGAGTGGCTTGGACAGGGCCTGCTCTTCTAGGAGGCCAAATAAAGCTACTGCCTGAGGCTGCAAATTGAAAGGGAATGTTCATCTCTATCTATTTGAAAGGGAATGTTCATCTCTATCTATCTATCTATCTATCTATCTATCTATCTATCTATCTATCTATCTATCTATCTATCTATCTACAGTATTTATATACCGCTTTTCAACTGAAAAGTTCACAAAGTGGTTTATAAGAAAATGAAAAAAAAAATTAATAGCTAATTAATAGCTAATGGGACAAGACAAGACACCTACTTGTCTCTACTCATCCTTCTCCTTCTACTGTCTGATTGGTAAAGGAAAAGGGGACAGAGACCAAGGAAATATGGAGTGGTGTAAGGTGCCGAGCTGGAACATTGGAGAGGGGGAGGCTCAAAGGCTGACATATCAATAAGGAGGCAACTGACATATCAATAAGGAGACAACTAGCATGCTGTCACACAAGGTCTTGGGACAGCCCAGCATAATGCGCTCCTCACATGTGTACATACTAGACTGAAGCACAATCCTAACCAATTTAGGCCAGCACAGCTCACCATTGACCCATTCCTGTGGTGGTGTGAGGAAGCAGGTGCAAGTCTGTTCATTGGCCTACCCCCTCAGGAGTGGCACAGAGGTGATTTACAGCACTTTTATGACACCCCCAGGCCAGCACAGGCCTAACTGGTGATTAGGTTTGTGTTGTAAGAGTCTATTTTGCTTACTCACACACACAAACATACTCAGATACGCAAGAATGAGCTATGACAAGAATGTTGGAGAGAGCAGCTACTGGCATCCAATGTAGGCATCAGGGGCAGGGCTGAACCTGAAGAGAAGGGCAAGTATGCCCCTGGTGCCAGGCTGGGGGTTGGCATTGGTCATCCATCCATCCCCCCAGACCTCTTCTCACACCACTCAGGAACTTGCTGGTCTTAACAGCAAGGACACTAAGGTAGCCTCTCTGGACCTTAAAAGTGCCCCCCAATTTTTTAAATATGTTTCTGTGTGCCTGAAGCATTGGCCACCCCTGACCTTCCACCGAGTACACTACTGGGTATAAATTCTCATGTCTTTCCTTCTATCATTGCTTCCGGTTCCAGCTAAAAGCTTTTGCTGAGTTTTAAAGTGCTGCCAAAAAACACTGTTCCCAAGAGACAAGGTCTCTGTCTGTGGCACCTACAGACTTAAGCAGCCCCCAAGCAAAGCCCTTCAACCCAATCCTGGTTGCCTGTTGTAAAAATTGGGCAATCACAGTCCCCTGGGGGCCATGTGTTTTCCAGCCTTGACTTATTTCCAGAACATTAGGAATGATGCTTGCAAGAAAAGGTCGAGCGACTTCTTGAGAACTTCACACTTCCTTTCTTTTCTACCGTCTCTTTGTCTTACAAAAAGGAATATTTTTCCCTTGATGTTTGCCTTGCCCTCTCCTTCCTTCCTTCCCTTCCCCACCCATAAGCTTTATAATAGCTGAACCTGAATTAAGCCAGCATTGCACCTTGAAAGGCCAAGAAACTCGGTGTCGACTGTTCAATGAAGCCAAAGCTGTCCTTTGAAGCGCTCGGCACCTTTCGGGGCAAAAGCTTATAAAGCTGGCACTCGCTGCAGTTCTATTCATTTAATTTCAGAAGGCTGCGAGGTAGAGACTGTGGAAGCACAATCTTGTTTGTAGACACATCTGTTTTCTCTGAATAATAGAGGCAAAAATATTTCCTGTAAATTATGAACCTGAACACGCTTAAATAAAGCTACATCTAAAATCACGAGGTTGCATTTATATATCATACCTCTGAATCTGTTATGTATTTCGTTCCACCAAACTCCTTTTTCAAGGCACCCAGTGTAGGTGCTATCACCCCATCATGTGGCAAGGAGTTCCACAGATTATTGACATGCTTCAAAAAATTCCTTACTCTCTTCATTCTTCCCATCCTTCTTCCCTTGCACATATAATTCCTTTCAATATATGTTTAAAGGGAAAACACAAGGAAGGAGTAACAAGAAGGAGTTGGGGAACAGTTTCTTACCTTGAAATCAGCCTCCCCTTGAAATGAAACTGAAAATGCAGAACAGCCTATAATTTCCCAGCATTGCTTGCACTTCCTGATCAAGAGTACCATATAGAAAGGTATTCTAGTATTATATATTTAAATATCGTATATTTATTTGTAGTGCAGCAGCAATAGGCAGAGGCTTCTGGTCATCCATCCCCTAATACACAAATTAATCTATATATATAAAAGAGAAAAGTCACTGACTGACTGACTGACTCATCACCTCCCTGCCAAAACCGCTGGGTCTTGAAGTGTGAAATTTGGGGTGGGTGTTCCTTCCGTGACAGAGGGGTGCACTAAGAACCGGTTTTTGGAAATTCCAACGGGAAGGGGGTGAAAAGGGGCGCAACACATTTTCCTCCCTATACTTTGCATTGAGAATTGCTGACTCATCAACATTCCGCCCCAACTGCTGGGCCTGAAGCATGGAATTCTGGGAGTTCCTTCTGTCACCTGAACACCCACCAAGAACCATCTGGAGAAATTTAACCCTTCAGGGGCTGAAAAGGGGGTAACGTGTTTCTCTCCTATACTTAACATGGGAGACTGAACAACATCCAGCCAATTTGGTGCTCAGACCCTGGTGCACTGGGGGACGTTGTTCAGAGGAAGAGGTTGCACTGGAGAGGATGCTGCACATGAGGGGAAATTGTGCATGGGGGAAGTTGCGCATGTAGGAAAGTTGCACCTGGGGGGAAGTTGCGCATGGGGGAAAATTGCGCATGGGGAAAATTGCGCACAAGAGGAAAGTTGCACACGGGAGGAAAGTTGCGCATGGGAGGAAAGTTGCGCATATGGGAAGTTGCGCATATGGGAAGTTGTGCATGGGGGAAGTTGCGCATGGGGGAAGTTGCGCATGGGGAAAATTGCACATGAGAGGAAAGTTGCGTATGGGGGAAGTTGCGCATGGGGGGATGATGCACACGGAGGAAGTTGTGCACGGAGGAAGTTGCGCATGGGAGGAAAGTTGCGCATATGGGAAGTTGCGCATGGGGATGATGCACATGGAGGAAAGTTGCGCACGGGGGGAAGTTGCGCATGGAGGAAGTTGCGCCTGGGGAAAGTTGCGCATGTGGGAAAGTTGCGCATGGGGAAAGTTGCGCAGGGGGTTTGATGCATATGGGGTTGATGCGCATGGGGGGTTGATGCGCATGGGGAAAGTTGTGCATGGGGGGTTGATGTGCATGGGGGGAAAGTTGCGCATGGGGTAACTTGTGCATTCTGGGTTGATGCGCATGGGTGAAGTTGCGCTTGGGGGGGTTGATGTGTATGGGGGAAGTTGCGCATGGGGGGTTGTTACGCCTGGGGGAAAGTTATCCATGGGGGGTTGATGATTATGGGGGAATGGCATACGGGGGAATTTTACTCCCACAACGCGGGTACGCCTTTCGCTAGTTAAATTAATAAAGATGCCTTAACACTCCCCCCATAAAGAACTGCATTAAAACATAAAAAGATTTATCGATTTATTTTAAGACAGGTGACATGGTTAAGGCGACCATGTCAACCTCATCCAAAGTTCTAAAATTTCAGAGTCAAAGATCTGGGGATATCAGATTGCAAGAGAAGTACCACTTAAATGTGGCCTCCTTGCTCTGTTTTCTGAGGCTATTCATTCATTTGTTCATTTATATCCCATCTTTCTTCCTTAAATAAGGAAATTCAAGGCAGCTACCTTTGTCCACTTTCCCTTTCTCTGTTTTTTTTCCCTTTCTGGTCTATCTTTGTAAGCCACTTGGGGCAGGTGTATAATCCCATCCTGAATACGGCATCGTATACATTGAAGGTGCTATTTAAATTTATACCACAACAGTTCATGCATGGCCACCCAAGAGCTCCTGAACCCGCATGCCGCTCACCCAGTAGTGTTCCAATAATGTATTCTCCAGTGTTCTAGCTCAGGAGCTTCCACACTTTCATTCTCCTTTCATTTCCAGTCCAGGGAATGGAAGGAAAAGAGGAGCGGTGGAGGCAAATAGGCAGAGATAAGCCCTCCACCAATCTACTTCCTGAAGCAGTCAGCCAAGTTGGCTTTTTGAAGGGCTGGCACAGAGTTTGTGGCACCCCAATACCATAGCAGCTACATGCATGAAGCAGGGTTGGTTTAATAGGACAGTTGTGGCCAAACTTCAAGTTTAGAGCTCCTGGACCTTTATCAAAAGGAGGGAATTTCAACAGGAGTAGCTTCTTAAGATCACAAGCTGAATCTGCCGAAATTCCGTCTTCTACATACTTAAGATCCAGGAGCCCGAAATCTGAAAAGTTTGGACACCCCCTAATAAGGGAAAGAAGATCAAATGGTGTCTTATAAAAAAGGCTGGACAAAATACCGCACTTAACAAGCACCTGGCTTAAGAAGCGTTTCACATAACAAGCAAAAATTTCCAAGAAATCTTGCTTCACATATCAAGTTCCATTTCACTTAACAAGCAAGCGTGCTATGGGCACATGTGCTATGCAGCCCTGACGCGCCGCATGGAGGCTCTTTAAAAGGGCTGCCAGCCAGTGCTACTGCCTCTAACTGCCCTCAAGTTGGGGGCAGTTGCCTGGAGGTGCCAGAGGCAGCTGCCCCTAACTGCCCCCAAGTTCCCCCACCGACCACCTTGAACCTCCAGCAGCAGCCCAGGTAAGCCTCCCAGGAAAGTGTCTTTGATTGCAGTCTCCTTACTATGTCTACTCAGAAGTAAGCCCTATTGTGTTACATGGGACTTACTCCCAGGAATGTGTCTTTGATTGCAGCCTCTTAACCACATCCACCCAGAAGTAAGCCCCATTGTCTTCAATGGGGCTTACTCTCAGGAAAGTGTCTTTAGGATTGCAGCCTAAGCAGACTTCATAGGATCATGTACATTGAATGCATGCTTTGAATTCAATTCCAGTGTTTTGTCATCATTTTTACATCCAGTTCATATTTTTATATGCATATTTTGGGGATTGTGGAACCAATCGTCTGAGTTTCCATTATTACCTATGGGAAAATCCGCTTCACTTAAAGAGCGTTTCACTTAAAGAGAATGCCTTCAGAAGGAATTAAGCTCTTTATATGAGGCACTACAGTATAGAAAATTATAGAAAAATATACAAAATCTAGAAAAATAACGACAGTTGGAAGTGCTCTTCAGCCAACCGTGATTTATAAGGACAACGGCATTGCCAAGGTGGGGCTAGATTCCTCCTACGTCTGTGATTTCCACAAGAAGCTCAAGTCTCCTTCCTCAGATCACTTGAAAGGGCATTTCATTTCTGTGGTTTAATTTCATAAATGAGGCATCATTTTAGGCACGAAGCATAATAAATGCTCATTTGCAACGAAGAACCTCATAAATTCACGCTGTTAAAAGCCCCCGTTTTTTCCATCAGCCAAAGCCTGGCTTCCCACGGATCTCATTCAGACTCCCGTTCTAAACAGCGGGAGGGACCTTCGCCCATCACAAACATATCCTTATCATTAGAGAGTTTTCTTTCCGTGCTCGAGAATCAAGAGGGAAAAGCAACCGATTCATCTCTAGCAAAGAAGGAGCCTGCTGGAAATGCCGACTCCCGTCTTCCCCGTTTTGGCAGTGAAGTGGATCACATTTCTCTGCTATGCAAGTTTTGCCATAATGAACAGAGATGAATAATAAGCGGGGAAAGCGTCAACACCTCCGTCGCAGTAGTTTATTGCTCTGAATAAAGCGGGTGTGTGACAAGCAAGGGATGCCTGAGTTGACGAGGAACTGAGGAATTCAGTTGCAGGGAACCAAAATTGTGTCACCTACAAACAGAACAAGAGATCTGGCTGGACCAGAAAAGGATCCTGCTTAGTCCAGCATCATGACTGGTCAGATTCCTGGGAAGCCTACCTGTCAGAGATGCAGGCATATACTTCTCCCACCACCATGCCATTGGTCTTCAGAGGCACACTGCACATGTAGCCTATACTCTAACTAGTAGCCCTCAATAGCCTTGATCTGCAATCCTAAACCTCAGTTTCCCCCAAATCCAGAGTAACTACGGGAGCACGTTAGAGACGTTTCGTGCGCCCATTGTTATTGCACCACCTAGTGAAAACCTATGGGAAATTCATATTGGAATCCAAATTGTTAAATTCCATATTGGAATTAAATTGTTCTTACACTGGAGCAAGGACTCCCTGTAGTTACTTTGGATTTTGTCCATAGGCTGGTCTAAGCCCCAGCACAAGTCCTATGATAGCCGGGGGGTGTCATAAAAGTGATGTAAGGCATTTTTCCATCACTCCTGGGGAGGGTTAGGCCAATGCATAGGTATGTGTTAGCCTCCCTACATCACTACAGGAATGGGAAGATCAATGAATTGTGCCAACCTAGGTTAGAATTGCACCCTAATTCTCCTTTAAAGCCATTTAAGGAGACTAGCAGCTGTCATCATGCAGCAGGGAGTTCCACAGATTAATGATGAACCACTCATGGAACAACTTTGTCTCGCCCAGCCATAGGGCACAATCCAGAGTAACTACGGGAGCACGTATGAGACATTATGTGCACCTGTAGTTACTGCACCACCTAGTGAAAACCTATGGGAAATTCATATTGCAATCCAGAATAACTTGTTCTTACTCCAGAGCAAGGACTCCCCATAGTTACTCTGGATTTCACCCTTAATCTCCCACAGTGGATGACCCTCAATATATAGTTGCAAAAGAAGGAGCACACCGTTATCTCCATCCATCTATGCCATGCATAAAAATATAAGCCTTATTCATTCTTAGTTTAGTTGCCTTTTAATTATAAGTTTACAAATGATGTAGCTTTTCTGGATAAGGATAATACTTTGCCCTCATCCTCCCCCTCCCAACAAATCATTTAATTTTAACTTTAATTCAGCAAGATTTTGGGTGCAATCCTAAGCTTTTCTAATCAGAAGGAAGTCCTATTGTGTTCCATGGGACTTACTCTCATGAAAGTGTGTATAGGATTGGAGGCTTAGGCTGCAATCCTAAAGACATTTTCCTGGGAGTAAGATCCATTGAACACAATTGGGCTTACTTTTGAGTAGACGTGGTTAGGATTGTGCTCTTACTCTCCTTATAGAATTGTTAAGATTTTTGGTGCATAATTTATTTTTATTTTATTTTATTGATTTCCTTGCTTGCGCTGGATGAGGCAAGCAGACTCAATCTGCACTGAATCCAGTGCAAGGATTGGGGCTGCTGCTGCACTTCTGGAGGGAAAGGGAAACTTTTGTCCTTCCCCAGAGTAAGGCAAACACAGTCCCAATAGGTCTTCTCGGATCTAGGCTGGGAACAGCCAATGCAATTTACCTGCGCCTGTTCCAATGATGGTGCAGGAAGGCTGGTGCACATTTATGTGCTGGCCTCAGTGCCTCCCATTGGGTTTCACAGGGATGCCACCCAATGGCACAGAGGTGGCATATGGCAGTTTTATGACTCCCCCAGGATGTTGGGGTTGCACTGCCCGATTCAGAGAGCTCTAACATGCAAAATTCAGCCCCTGGCTTTCTGATCCTCACTAATAAAAGAGGTAGCACCGAGTGAGTTCTCAATGTGCTGTGGAAGCTAGCATCAGACTATGGGCCATGGACCCTAGTAAACAAGCACTGGAACTACTGGGAACATGGAGCAGAATTGTGACCACCATTGCTGTGCCTGCAGAATTTTGAGCCACTGCAAGCAAATCCACCGCAAATGCAGTTTCATCCTGCATGAGCCTTTATAGGTGATCAGTGATTAATAAATTTCATGCTGACAGTGGATCCAACATGCACAACAGAATATTTTGTCAATAATTTTAAATTTCACAGACATGCCCTGGGATTCAACCCCAGTTTTGATTGAATGAATGCTGCACCCCTAGCCCAACCTAAAAACTAAAATGCCATATTTTTTTTAACATATAAAATATGGTAAATTGAGGGGGAGAATTCTGGACAGTTCCACTTTGGATTGCAAGACAGCGATCCAGAGGAAGATATATTCAAATAAATGTTTTTGAATCTTCGCCCACACAAGTCAAAGAATCAGGGAGAAGCATGTGCTAAACATTTCCTTCAGTGTGCTTATTTACCACATGTAGTGAGATTTTTTTTTCCTTCAAGGAAACAATTCAAAAATAGGATTCCCCACCTGCAATCAGAAGTGGGAGTCTCAGAATTCGACCACCTGGCGTTGCATAATGTGTCACTTTACTGTGTTCCACTAACTGTGAAAATGACCATCCACCACTCTTGTCAATAGGTTTTCCAGCAACGATATTTCAAAATAAAATCTTCCAAACCAAGACAATTAGCTATCTGCAGCTCAAACTCAATAACATAATTGCAAATGTAGAAGTTTGGATGACAGCTCGAAATGCCACTTTCAAGACAAACGAGCCCATGAAGCAAAATTAATTATACATGCGCAACCTGACAAATATTAAAGTTGAAAACATCAAACAGTGGGGATCATGCAAACTCCCTCAGTAACAAGCTCAATTTGGGAACATTTTCTATTTCTTAGCATGACTTTTTTTTTAAAAAGCACATGAATTGTTAGATCTGCCCAAGTCATGGGGGGCATTTCAAAAATAAAAGTGTAGGACAGTAGCCATGGCTCACTGGTGTATCACAAATGGTCCACAGTTGTGATGGCAGAGTTTGGGGGAAGACCACCCTTGGTAGTGTCACTGGTGAATATCATTGTGCCTTGACACAAAAAAGGTTGAATACAAAGGTATATAATAAATAGGCATAGAGGCAAAAAAGTTAGAGCTACAGGGTGTCAAACATAATTCCTACAGGCCAAATGTGGGCAATTTATCCAGCTCCATTATAATTGGGTTATACAATCATGATCTCTAAAACATGATCTTGTCTCTCACACCATGAGGAGTTATGGTTCAGATTTCTACCATGTAACCAGTGGTGGGCACCAGCAGGTTCGCACCTACTCTATAGAACCGGTTGTTAATGAGAGATAGGACATATAAAGTTTAAAATAGCCATTTAAAAGTGACTGCCAGATGGGCAGAGAACCGATTGTTAATTTCTTTGAATCCCATCACTACATGTAACATGTTACATGTGTTAACATGTAGAAGGATCTCAATGAAGTTCTTTTACTCCTCCAATATAATGTCTTGAAGGGTAATCTTGAAGGGTAGTGTGGCATTATAATTATCATCCAACCTGCCATCATGTTTTTGTCATCATCATTTTTGTCTGGATTTAATTTGGCTAAGAGTGAATAAATGCATGATCAAGATGTAGGTATCAAGATGCCCATGGCCTAAACACTGCAGTCCTAACCTCCACTTAGGCCAGGCTAAGCCTTGGCATATGTCCTGAGCTAATCTGGGGGTGTCACAAAAGTGCAGTCAGGCACTTCTACCCCACTACTGGGTGGGTGGGGGTTAGGCCAGTGCAGAGGCATACACTGACCTCCCCATGCCATCATGGAAAAATAGGCCAGGTAAGTTAGGCTGACCTAAATTTTTCAGGATTGCATACTAAGTATCCAGAAATAAATGGGATAGACATACATAGAAGGATACTTCATCAAAGAGGTGTTTTGAGAGATCCCACCAGCTTGGAACCAGTTGCTAATGGGAGAGCCAGATTTTCAAATTTGACTCATGAATTAGCAGAATCTAATTTATTCCAACTTGGGTCCAAAAGTTGCGCAGCAGGTCTGGAGATTGACCTGAAGCCCTTTAAGAAATGGGACTCTAGGGACTCTCCATCAGCCTTGCTATATCTGTTATTCATACAAGAGGGAAAGGATAACCCATTTAAAACCTACAAGCCTTGGTTTTTTCATATATGGCTGGTCCACCAAAGCTTTCATGAACGTAATGGATATCAGTACCAGTACATAAGAGGTGCAACAAAAGCTGTCATCAGGAACGGACCAGATGCTTTATCTCCATCCACCCCCAATCACTCCAGTAAGTCAATATGCCAATGTTTGAACATCCAAGGGCAAATATCAAACATGATGTTAATTTCATTTAATTAAAACTCTTATTGTTAAACCAAACAGGTGGACTTTTAAACTTGCAAATCTGCCGGTTTTTACTCACACATATGCAAGTAATTACCGCCAAAGTCTGCTGCAATTGTGGCAACACGTTCCCTTGTAGCCAAAGACTTGCTTACAGCCCCCTTCCTACAAGTCTTCAAGTATTGAAAAAGTCAAGGTTATAAATAGGAAAGTGTCTCCTCTGGATGAAATGTTGTGATCAAAAAGGGAGCGTGGGAGAGCTGTTATGTTTTGCACAACGAAACCAAAGCTGGAACCAACTGTTTGCGGAAACTGAAATTCCCTTGATGAAAGTCTTTCAAGCTTGCAGGGTTGGCACCAGAAATTTTCTGGTCTGCAACAAACAGCTTGAGAGAACTTCAAAAACCAGAAGACAGCCATTGTCAAGAAACACACACCTTGGTTTCCCTTGTTCCTTATATATACATAAGGAAAATATATATACAAACCTGGGAACAATTCAGGTTGAAGATCACATCGCCAGACTGGACAGATTATCAACAGCTACTTCCTGCCTTGAATAGCATCAAACTACATGTGACATTTAAAGCATGATGAGTCCAAGTAAGGTTTTGGTGTTAGTAGTTGCATCAGAGCCCCTTGCAGTTCAGGACCACTGTTTGAGACAGAAAACTTTAAAGGAGGAATTTTATACCTGTATGCTGTTGCACACTGGAGTGCCATGAGTGGTTCATAGGTGTGCCATATGAAGTTGAGAATTTATTTATTAAATAAATATCATTTATTAATAGGGCTATTGAGGGATGTGGACAAGCCACAATGGAGTACCTTTTAATTGTCAAAAGACTGATGGTTGTAACTTCTCTCAACCATATCTATCTGTCCATACCGGTGCCTCCAACCCGAGTGTTCTGGAATTTGTGGGTAATGATGTCAGAAGTGCAGTTCTGCCCCTTGTAGAATAGCAAATATAGATATAGATTGAGAATTCAAATGTAAAGGGATGTACATCTGTAAAGATCTGGTAAACTGTACCACATCTTGCATCATTTTGGGGGGAGGATGATTGGTTTGGGGGAAATCTGCTTTGGTTTCCAGATCTGCCTCCACTTTTACCACTTCTTTTTCCCAGGGTTTAAAATGAGAGAATGATATATGGAAACATGGAGAATTATAGGAATGCTCTAATGAACCAGATTCTATTTTCCTCATTTATTTAGCAGTTGGTCCTTTGTTAGAATTTTTTAAAATTATTATAATAAATAGAAGTCAGAGTTGAGAAGAGGAAGGGGTCATTTGGAAAAGATTATGCTTGATCCCCCATATAACCCAGTGAGTTGAATTATACAATCAAGGATACATGGATCCTGATCTAGCACTGTGTCTAAAGATATAGCAAAGAGAAATAAACCATATGTAGCAGGGTCACTTCCATTTTAAAGCAGAATACCAGCAATTTAGGCTCCATAACCAAGGCAAATGTTGGCTAAGTAATATTCCAGTTTATGGATGCAATTCTATGCACATTTTCCTAGGAGTAAGCCCCATTGAATATAATGGAACTTACTTCTGAGTAGATATGGATAGGATCGTGCAGATAACCCATCAAAGAAGTAAGTCCCACTGTATTCAGTGAGGCTCACTCCCAGCAAGAAAAACATGTTTAGGATTGCAGCCAAATTAGGCATTTATAAATCATGCAGCCACCTCTAAAAGTTTTGGGAGCCAAAGTGCACTACAGGATTTAGAGAAGTTTCCAAAAACCTTCAGAACTTCCCCAAAATTGAAATTAGGGAAAAAGAAAATCTCTGTGCTGGGGAACGTTCCTCCTTATCAGAATAAAAAAAAGAAGTTTACAACTTATACCCACTGGCAAAATTTTGACAGTAATTAATTCAGTGACTCTTCTCCATCCATGTCTTGTCAGTTTGTCAATCAGTGACTGAGTGTCTCAGTCAAGTCAGTGAGGTCCAAGCTGTTCTCCACTGGGATGACTGAGCTTCCTCCTTTGGCTGCCAGCCACTCATCCAGCCATCTTCCTTTCCTTCTTGAACATTGATCACTGGGTAGCTGTCATTGAGGCTTGCACAGGCTCAACTAACTACCGATGCATTTTAAAAAAGTTTTTCTGAGTTTTGCCAATGCATTCAAAGCAAGGAGCACAAATGAGGTTTCAATGGGACAGAAAGATTTAAAGGATTTAAAGGTAGATCATAAACCATAGAATCATAGAGTTGGAAGGGTTCCAGTGGATCATCTAGTCCAACCCCCTGCCTGTAGCAGGAAATCCTTGCCTTATGGGGAACTGGGTCTCAAACCCTGGCCTACTGGTTAACAGGCACAGTGTCTTAAGCACTTGTGCCACAGGACAGATATAGATAATGGACTATAGCCATAGATAATGGACTATTATATGCAGAAACATACCCCTGACATGGAGGGAAGAGAGTCTAAAGTATGCAGTTTTCAAGATCAGAGAAAAAAAATAAAGGTAATTTAATTGTTTCCAAAATAGCTGTATTTCAGATTATCAAGAACAGGGTGACCATATAGAATGTACCTTTACCTTTAACCATTACATGGAAGAGGGAATTTAGACAGGTGCTTCTTTTTAAACCTTTCTATGATGAGCTAAACCTGACTGGTTCCCTTTTCTATGTAATGGTCAAAGGTACAGACACTCTGTCCTCCATTCTGTATGGATGCTGCATTGGGCATCTGTTGATTTACAGAGGAAAGGCAGGATAAATATCTTTTAAATATAAATAAATAGAATCTTTTTTAATTTATAAATAAATTTATAAATTTATAAATTTATAAATTTATAAATAAATAAATTTATAAATAAATAAATAAATAAATAAATAAATAAATAAATATGTTGACCCTGATCAAGAATGCATTACACAGATGCTTACTTACAGATACACAGAAGCGAGTTACTTTTCTTAAAAGCAGGGAGATTTCTAGTCCCAAGAATTCAAAATTAACATGCTATTTAGGCTGTGGGTGATGCAAGTGGCTAAGACCCTGTGCCTATTAACCAGCAGGCCAGGGTTTGAGACCCAGGCCGGCCCCACAAGACAGGGTGAGCTCCTGTCCTTAGCCCAGCTCTGCGACGCCAGCTGGATCCAGTCGTATTGGCTCTGCCTTTCCATTGGACTAATTCAGTGGCGTGGAGAGGGGGGATTTGCTGCTTGGGTAACAGCCTATCCTCCATAACAATCCAACCCAGGCTTTCGTGCTTCGCATGCAGCGTATGCAGCGTCGAGCACGATACCATAGTCTTCCAGGACTGACGGAGGCCTGCTTTCTGCTATGCAATTACTAGAGAAACCAAAACTTTTACGCCTAGTGTAGAAAGGAGAGAATTAGTGGCACCGCTAATGGGGTGCAAAACATTAGGTTTTGCAGGGAGTTTCATCGCAGCATGCAAGTGGTCCACCCCCTCTGCATCAGAATCACTCCAGGATATGGGAACAAAATAAATTGCTCTGGAGGTGTAGGGAGCAGCTTGCATGCTGTGCTGTGACACCCTGAAAAACTCAATGCTTTACGCCCTTTCTTGCTACACCACCAAGCAAGCTTTCAACTCCCATAGTTTTTCTTCCCTTTGCCTTTTTGACAAGCTAAATCTGCCGAAATTGTCTTTTACACAGCTATTAAGACTAATCCTAAGCACATTTCTGAAAAAGTAAATCCTATTAAAAAGAATAGAGTTTGTTTCAAACTAAAAGTGATGAGCAATGGGATCTATATGGGTTAAGCTCCAAACGCTCCATTTTCCTATGAATTTGATTTCCTTAACCCCAAACCATGTGGGGCACAATAGATTTTTGTTTTGTTTTGCTCGCCTAGTCAAATTCATTTCAGATCGAGGCAGAACAGGGCAATCTTATTGGGACCTATTTGGAAGCAAAATCCCATTGAGCTTGAGGGTATAATATACTGGATATAGAACTGGAGCCCAAGTTAAGTCTGAACTGGAGATATGGCTGTAATCCTAAAGACACTTTCCTGGGAGTAAGACCCATTGAACACAATGGGGCTTACTTTTGAGTAGACATAGTTAGGATTGTGCTCATCGACACTTTAGCATTGCACCTTTTTGTGCAATTAGAATAATATAGGAGCTCAGGTTGCAACCATAGAAGGAAGTTTTTATAAAAACCTTTAATTTTTTTTAATATGGACACTACTATTCTCCCTCTTGGTTTGATGGGCACTGTGGCCAGGGCATCTCATGTCTGCAGACTCCATCTGGAAGCTGTCTTTCCTCTTGTCCACAGCAGATGCTTCTTCTGTGCATCTATGACCTGATCTTCATAGGCAGCCAAATGCAGTGCTAGAACAGAATGAGCCACTTTGGTCTTAAGAAAACAAACTCTTGTCCAGAGTAAAAAAGGAAAACAAAATAGGAAAGGGTTGTGTTCAAGATCTGCTCCTTCTCTTCCACTTTGGGCAAAATCCAGAGTAACTATGGGGAGTCCTTGCTCTGGTGTAAGAACAATATACTCTGGATTCCAATATGAATTTTCCATAGGTTTTCACTAGGAGGTGCAGTAACTATGGGTGCACGTAAAATCTCTTATGTGCTCCCATAGTTACTCTGGATTTGGGGGCATGTTATTTGCAGGAAGGAGGATGAAAAATATGCAAAGTGATATAGCCTTGCTTGAAATCTGAAGTGGTACAGCCCATCCATTGTGATACAGCACATGTGTGAGCTTGGTTTATATTTTTATGCCATCAACTGACATGTACATACCATATACAATCATGCACTTGAAAAAGTGCCTTTTAACCCTATTTGCGAAGGAGAGTCCAACTTCACTCTGCTCTAATTTAGGGGCAATATAGGGAAGAGTACCCCTTATCAGGAATTCCAAAATATAGAATTTTCCCAAATTATGAGCTTTTGGGAGTGCCAGCATGACATTAAAAAATATTTTTGCCTTGAGAAATAAAATCACAAATAATGTTTTATATACAAAACTTGTTTTTTTTTTGCACAATTTTTTAAATAATTCTATACAAATTAACTTCAGGCTATGTGTGTATGGAATATATGAAATATACCCCCAAATCCAGAGTAACTACGGGAGCACATAAGAGACTTAACGTGCACCCGTAGTTACTGCACCACCTAATGGAACCTATGGGAAATTCATATTGTAATCCAGAGTAAGGGCGCAATCCTGAGTAACTATGGGGAATCCTTGCTCCAGTGCAAGAACAATTTGCTCTGGATTGCAATATGAATTTCCCATAGGTTTTCACTAAGTAGTGCAGTAACTATGGGTGCACATAATGGGTGCAATCCAGAGTAACTACAGGGAGTCCTTGCACCGGTGTAAGAACAATTTGCTCTGGATTGCAATATGAGTTTCCCATAGGTTTTCACTAGGTGGTGCAGTAACTATGGGTACACGTAATGTCTCTTACGTGCTCCCGTAGTTATTCTGGATTGTAGGGAATGTCTCTTACGTGCTCCTGTAGTTACTCTGGATTGTAGGGTAATTTGTTCTTATACCGGAGCAAGAATTCCCCATAGTTACTCTGGGTTTTGCCCAAAGATTAATTTTGTGTTCACACTCAGGCTCCACAATCCAGAGTAACTACGGGGAGTCCTTGCTCTGGTGTAAGAACAATTTGCTCTGGATTGCAATATGAGTTTCCCATAGGTTTTCACTAGGTGGTGCAGTAACTATGGGTACACGTAATGTCTCTTACGTGCTCCCGTAGTTATTCTGGATTGTAGGGAATGTCTCTTACGTGCTCCCGTAGTTACTCTGGATTGTAGGGTAATTTGTTCTTATACCGGAGCAAGAATTCCCCATAGTTACTCTGGGTTTTGCCCAAAGATTAATTTTGTGTTCACACTCAGGCTCCACCTCAATATATCCCATTATTCAAATAAATAATTATGCAATTATTGTTCATATTATACTCAAGATGCAGAAAAATCTGATATCCAAATATCTAACCTCTTATCTGATATCCACTTCTGGTTCCTGGCACTTTGAATAAAGGATGCCCAACTGGCATATATATTCTTCCTAATAATCAGCATAAGTTTTTGGCCTCCAGAACAACCCAAACAAGAGGCGTTTCAATAATTGTTTAAGAGGTAACAAGAACAGCGTTATGTGCAAATGTTTTCTGATTAGGTTTCTTCCAAGAGGCAAGGAATATTTCTTTTAGAGGATTATGAATGGATCTTATTGTGTGCCAGACACCCATTTAGCCTCTCATAAAGGGCTGAGGTGGGGAGAAATCATGATTAAGTGGTTATCAGCATCAGCGCTTGCTCTTTCTAACAATAGGCCAGAAAAGTGTCAAGGACAAAGCTAGGAACAATTTGGGGATAATGCATTATAAACAAGGATCCATTACCATTACCATTCACAATGGCCATCATCATTGCTGATATAAAAGGCGCTATATATCTGCTTTTTATTTGACAACGCTATCACTTGCTTGCTTTCCTTTCTCCCTCTTTTTGCAAACTAGGACAGAAAAAAAAATCTTCCGTCGTAAGGAGGAAAATAAATTGGTTAGTCCAAAGGATCACAAATCTAAACAGCAGCACAATAGGTGGAGTGGCAGAATCAAACTTGCATTCATACGGGGTGCAGATAGTGAAGTGGCTTGTTGTGATGAAAGGAGACAAATTGTGATGCTACAATGTTTTCAATGCAGCTTTCTCCGCAGAAAGTCCTCCCGAGTTCAGTTGCTCGTATACCCAGGTAAAAGGAGAACAGATTTTAGCTGTGCAGAGCAAGCCTTTACATACTCAGAACAGAGCCTTTGAGTAGAGGGAGATTTACCCCCAGCTAAATGTGCATCGGAGCCCAGTCGTGTCCACACCTTACTGGCCTTAAAACCCATTGACTATAGAGAGACTTATAGCACAATCCAGAGTTTTTACGTTGATGTAAAAGACCTTTACATCAGCGTACTTATAGTGCCACTTAGGGCGCAATCCAGAGTAACTACGGGGAGTCCTTGCTCCGGTGTAAGAACAATTTGCTCTGGATTGTAATATGAATTTCCCATAGGTTTTCACTAGGAGGTGCAGTAACTACGGGTACATGTAATGTCTCTTACGTGCTCCCGTAGTTACTCTGGATTGTAGGGTTAGTGGAAACCTATAGGACATTCATAGAGCAAGCCAGAGTAAATTTTTCTTACGTCGACATAACAGCTCCCGTAGTTACTCTGTATTGTGCGGTTAGAACACAATCCTAATCATGTCCACTCAAAAAAAACCCCATTGTGTTCAATGGGTCCTACTTCCAGGAAAGTGTCTTTAGGATCGCAGTCTATGAGCACAATCCTAAGCTTGTCTACTCAAAAGTTAGCCCCATTGTGTTCAAAGGGTCTTACTCCGAGGAAAGTGTCTTTAGGATTGCAGCCTTAGACTGCAATGGTTAGCATTGTGCTCTTAATGTCTGAGTTGGCAAGCATCAGATTGGGCATCAGGGTAAAATCCTAACCAATTTAGGCCAGCGTAACCTACGCTGGCCTGAATTGCATTGGCCTAACCTCACCAGGAGTAGTGCAGAAGACCAGAATGACCATACAGAATGGAGGACAGAATACTTGTTCCTTTAACCGTTGTATAGAAGATAGAATTTAGGCAGGATTAGTTCAACATAAAAGGGTTTAAAAAGCAGCACATGCAATGCTTTTGCATTACACTGATTTCCTTGTTGACATCTTTCTCTGTCTTTCTTGGCTGCTCCAGTTCAGCTACCAGAGATTGAAGGGAGCAAACCTGTTACCTGAAAGACTGAATCTTTTTGAACAACATATATCTACAAGACATAAAAGCAAATAGTTTCCAAACTGTACATTGCAGTAGCTGAGAGCAGTGGCTTCTCTAGGGGCTTCCAGGGCTCCAGGCTGCATCTGGTACTGCACCACCACTACTTGCCAAAAATTTTCAAAATTGTGTACTTTTTAATAATACCATCATATTTTATACTGATCAGTGCATAATTCCATGTAGAATCCAATAAAACAAACCATTTTTACATATCTCTATCCTATCAAAAGAGCAGGATAGATATATCTGGATAGATATATCAGGATAGATATATTCTGCCATAGAAATATCCTGCCATTAGAGCAGGGCACTAATACATCATGATGCACATTGCCCACTGCATTGGAGGTGGTCCAGCATAGGGGTGACTCACTGATTTTCTGCACCAGGTAGCACAAACCCTAGTGACACCACTGCTTGAGGACACAACGAAAAACTCACAAGAGAGCAGTGAGATGTCTGTGACAACTTCTTCTTCCAACTTGGGTACTGCCATCATGGCTGGCCTGAGTTCTGGTGTGGTTCACATGTGACTTTGGAGAAGGGAATTGTGACCCCAGTAAGTTAGGAACCCACTACTGCAGACATACGACTTAGAACACAATCCTAACCATGTCTACTCAAAAGTAAGCCCCATTGTGTTCAATGGGTCTTACTTCTGGGAAAGTGTCTTAAGGATTGCAGCTATAAGGCACAATCCTAACCAGTTTAGGCCAGCACAACTTACCTGTTTCCCCCTTCCCTGTAATGGTGTGTGTGTGTGTGTGGGGTTCGGCAGTGCATGTCTGTGCATTATCCTAACAACCTGAGTAGCAGCTTATAGCACTTTTGTGACACTCCCAGGCCAGCACAGAACTTGTGCCGTGGATGGATTGCAGCCATATTCTTATTTATTTATTTATTTATTTATTCATTCATTCATTCATTCATTCATTCATTCATTCATTCATTCATTCATTCCCCAGCTTTCTTTCTTCAAAAGGAAACCCAAGGTGGCTAGGTATTTTCAAGAACTACCTCATGTTTCTCACTTTAAATACTGATGTGATATTTTAATTCACCAGCAGTTTCAAATGTTTAAAAACACAGACAGCCCTGCACATTTTTCAAGCTCAGCATAAGGTCCACCTCCAGCCCATGGGATCCATGATGGTCATCCTCACCAGCGCATTGCATAACAATGCTTCAGCCCGATACCGTTTTTTCCCCCGAATCTTTTCATCTGAATCAACCCACTCCTGCTGGGATTTGCACTTATGAGAGCGAGGGAACACTGCGTATTCTCCATCTCTCTGAAATCAATAAAAGGAGACAGTTCTCAGACAAAAAAAGAGAGAGAGTAGAAGAGAGGTACCGTCTCCTGCTATGAAATGTCTGTTTAAATAAAGCACTGTTGGTTGGTTGTATTTGCCTTACCTGGATCTGGGCTCTTTGTTTCATTAGAAGGAAGATAAAGCTTGACAAAAAAATGAAAAGTGGTTGGGAGACAATGGCCTCCGGCAATCTGGCAAGCGTGGTGCGCAAAGCGCATTGGCCAAGCCTTCGCTTCGGATCCCCGAGGGGAAAGGGCAACGAACAAAGGCGCAAAACCTGGCTGGGGCATTGCAGAAAGTCAACTGCTGTTGGTACTCCCCGGAGGTTTTCCTGGTTCGTCTGGAGATGCAGCGATTCTCCCGAGAAGTTGTGAGTGCAGCTCTTTTCTGCTGCCTGCATGTTTGCCAAGGGAAGCTGGATAATGAGGGGAACAGAGGAAGGAGCCGGAGGAACTGGAGAACAGAGGAGTGTTTTCAACTTGGCAGTTACTTTGGTGACTTGGGAACCCTCGTTCCTTGGCCCAACTTCCGCGCATCAGAACAGAGGAGAGAAAACATGCTTTCTCAAGGCCTCCTAAGTATTTCTTCTTTTGAATGTGCAAAAATTCAAGCAAAATGTGGGGGCTGTTGTGCTCTCTATGTATAGATGTTAAAGGAAGACACAAAAATATTGGGTGGATAGAGTGGATACAGGATGTTCAGAACACAAGGAAATACACTGAAACTGAGTATTGGGCAAGTTAGTGCATAATTAATCTGTGGAACTTCTTGCTACAGGATATGATAATGGCACCAGGCCTTGACGCCTTTAACATCATATTGGACAGATTTTTGGAGGGTATAAGCCATGATGGTTTGTGCAACCTCCTGATTTCAGAATGGCAGATGCAAGGGAGTAGCATGATGTAGGTCTCTTTAGGTCTTGTATGCTCTTCACGGCTTCCAGTGGGTCACTATGAGATACAAAAAGGGGACTAGATGGGCCTTTGGCTTCATCCAGGCGGCTCTTCTATGCTCTTATGAATTTTCATGTTCCTCTTCCTCTAATGAGCTCAACATGTCATGCTTTCCTTCCTTCTACTTTTGTCTGCTCAACAATCCTGTGAGGTTGGTGAGACTGAATCCTAACCCCCCAGTTAGGCCAGCCAGCTGGTCTAAGTTCCAGCACAAGTCCCATACTGGCCTAGGGGTGTCGCATAAGTGTCAAAGCACTTTTGCACCACTCCTGGAATTAGGCCAGTGCACAGAGATGCATCATCTTCCCCATACCACCATGGGAACAGGGAGTGAGTGAGATGAGCCAGCCTAAATTGGTTAGGATTACATGCTGAGAGATAGTGACAGATCCAAGGTCATCCAAGATTAATAGCCAAGTGGTGATTTGAACCTATTAAATCCAGGTCTAATCCAACTCTGGCTGCTATCCTAACCAATTTAGGCCACCACAGCTCATCCATTTTCCCTTTCCCATGGTGGCATGGGGAGACTGGTGCATGTCAGTGCACGGGCCTAACCCCCTAGTGGTGCAGGAGTAGTGCCACCATATGTCCCAAAAAACAAGTACAATCCTGATTTGGGGGGTTTGCATTCTGGCAAATGGGACAAATTTCTTCCAGATTTTGGGGGTTTGCCTACTGGCAAATGGGACAAATTTCTTCCAGATTTTGTGACCCAGGAGTGTCCCAGGCCAGCATAGGACTTATGCCGGGACTTATGCCAGCCTAACTGGGGATTAGGATTGCAGCCTCTGAGAGCTACGACATGAGTGTTTTGTGAGGACAATCGTCGTGCTTCACCGCAGAGTTGGATAGGGTGGTTGGAGATCTCCGCTACAAAGGGACATGAGAGACTGCGTCAGTGTAAAAAACAAACGGAGAACTGCAATTCATTTAAAGCTCTAGAGTGTAGGGTCAGTGCTAAGTCACAGTATAGCTTGAAGAGAAACAAAAGGATGAATGACAAGCCATCTCTGCAGAATGTATAATTAGTAATGACACTTGTTGCAACACCAAAAAAACATTTGTGATTTCCAAGCTTTTCTCTCAATGGCTGTTATCCACTGGGGGTCAACTTTGTTCTTAAGAGGGAATAGTGAAGGGAATAGTGAATACAGCCCATACTTGGCAACTGGAACTTTATAGTTGGAATGGTTGAAAGGAGCTGGAAAAAGAAAGCAGCTGGAAAAAGAATAGGGATCCGATGTGTTCAGAAGACAAGAGTGATGGGCTAGAACAGGTCTCTCCAAACTTTTTGACCAAAGGGCTACATCATATACCTGTCACAGTGTCGAGAGCCAAAAAATTTTAAATATAATTTTTTTAAAGAAAAACACACTAGAGAAGGAACTTAGATTAATAAATACTATATTTACTTGAATCAAATGCACACCCTACACTTACAATCAAAATAATGCATTCATTTAAATTTAATTAACCATTGAATCTAATGTGCACCCTGATTTTGGAGTCTGAATTTGGCTGGAAAAGATGAGTAAATATAGTAAATGGGCTGACAAATAAAATAAGTTTCACTGATGCTCTGGTGAAAAGCTTAGTCCCTGATGATGCCTCAGTGGCTTGAATTTATATAATGCCACTTGAAGGTGAAATGTAGATCATCCATGTAGTAAATGGGCTCAAATTTCCTAGATTTCTGCAAGTACCAACACATAGCACACACTTAAATGGATCCCCATTTCCCCCATTCACCATCACAGCTCCAGTCATGTTTGGTCTACTGGATCAGAGACTTTTAGGGGATGAAAGGCTGACTGCGGGCTAGACAGAGACTCATCATGAGCCACATATAACCCTGGGCCAGGGTTTGGAGACCCCTGGCCTAGAATATTGGAAGAAGAGTTTAAACCCAGTACAAAAGGGTAGGATTTGGCATGCTGCTTCAAGCATCAGGAAATCTTTGGCCAGCCCTGAAACTGGAGGACAGAGCAAAAATGTATGGAGGGTAATTCATACAGGTTTTCAGAGGAATTCATATGTCGACTGCAAAGAAAATCCAAATTTTATCACTATACCACAAATTGATGTGGCTTGAAATTACAAGCCTTTGATAATTTGTGTAACATTAACACCTACCCAAATCTTTGGGAATAGCATGGGTTGAAATATAGGACAACATTTATTCACCTCTCATTTAGGAAGGAACTATAGTTCTCAGTGGTGTAGCTAGAGGGGGTGCAAAGCAGTAAGTTTTGCAGGGAGGCTCATTGCAGCGTGCAAGCAGCATGCAATCTCCCTCAGATTCAACCAGGAAAACAGCAACTCTTTAACCTGATGTCATAACTATTGGCTTGTATTTAGCATTTTGACTGATCTTAACCAACAACTAAACTAGTTCTGCTCAGCTGGGTCTTGGGTAAGACCAGGAACTGTCCATGGTGCTGAACATGGTGCTGTCCACTTCTGACTGCAGGAAGGAGCTGAACATTCTACCAACAAAACTCATTACCTTTAAAAAGAAGAGTCCTAGTCTATCCCATACCCAAAGGGGTTCAACCAACAGGACCACCACCACCACCATAGAGATGGCTAGCATTTTGCTAGTTAATAATATATACCAGGCAATGCAGAACATTCCAATAATAACATTCAGCTTGGACACAGTTCAGCTCCGGAATGTTTTATGACACTGTGTTTTTTTTCAGGCTATAAATAGTAAAGAACAAAGTTAGAACAAATAGGAAAGGAAAGACGGTGCATGTTTCATGTTGCCAAATATAATTTCCTCTTGCTTTCAAGTGGAACTTTGAATTGCAGGCCCCCAGAAATTGCCTAAAGGGCCAGGCATATCAAATACAAAGACATTTTGGCCCTTGTAGGGCTTGAATTGCTTTGACTCTCAGATCCATGTGGCAAAGCAAGCTTCACTTCCAATAGATATCAACATAAATGGCAAGGCTTCCAAGATCTAATGATTTAGTGAGGTGTTTCACACCACCACAACAACAGCAGCAGCAAATATGTGTAGGAAACTGTTCTATGTGTAGCAATTAATTCTATGATCTTTCCACTACCCTGTTTTCACTACAGGTTCTGTGAGATCCCACCAGAAATCAAGTCACCTCCCACCAGTTTGGTCCTGACCCATAGGTTTAAGAATGGCTGGATTGCTGAATTAAACTAGGCCCAGTTTGATCAATCTGTTTCATTCTTGCTTTACTCCATCTCAAGACTGTTACAGATGGTCAGCCGTGCAGATTATTAGATCATCTCTAGATATCTTTCTTCCCCATTTTATTTTGCTTAACATCCATTTAATGAACAGTCCTTGAAAAATTGTTAATTTCTTGCAATTTTGTTTTTGTTTTAATTAATCCTAATATAGAGATTTCAGACAGACAGACAGACAGATATTCACTCCTACTGTAAATCAAGAACTTATACCAACCCAGTGTCTGATTTATTCATTGTAAGCCACCCTGTCCTTGAATGGCTGGATGGACTGGACATGGACATCTGATTTAACATAACTCCAAGCTTTGTATGTCATATGCTAAATAAATGGATATAGATAAAGGTAGGGCTTTTCAATGCTTTCTAAGGGAAAGCATTTTTGTGATAGATCAGAGATGTCAAAGTTGGTGTATACAAAGGGTCAAAGTTAGCAGTCCTGCTGCCTGTTGAGGACCAAAAGTATCATCATTATGCATTAAGCAAATACAGTTTTCCATTCTATTCTATCCTATTCTATTCTATTCTATTTGGTCCTTTATATTTGATACCCCTGTGATAGAACATCAAAGTACTTCGGAAAATCCATTACGCAGAAGTACTTTCTGCATCTTTCCATTCCACATGATGCTAATCCAATGAAACTAATGCATGTGAGCACAGAGGAAAGAGACACCTGTTCACATGGTGGAGAATTAGAACACAATCCTAACCATGTCCACTCAGAAGTAAGCCCATTGTTTTCAATTGGTCTAATTCCCAGGATTGTAGTCTCAGTATATGGGATGCATTGTCACAAAATTAGGAGAAGGTTGCGAGATTTTTGATGGCCTTAAAGAGAGATTGGAAAAATTAATGCAGGAGAACCTAGCTGTCAACTCCTGGGTTCAGAACCAGTGTATCTCCAGGCACCAGTTTGAGGGGACTAATGGTGGGAGAGAAATTTGTCTTTCTTTCCACTTGAGGGCTCCCCAGAGGCAGGGGTGGATCACTGTGAGAATCAGGATCAGATGTTCCTTTGGATTCTCATATATGCTGAAGACATGGACAACCCATAATATGAGATATACTAATTATCTCTGATCCATAGTTTCCAATGTACTCACTCTTCTTTTGCAGAGTGGGCTCTCCTGCAGCTTCAGTCCTTTGCTGAGTGAGGCAAACCTATTTCTGGAGTCAATATTTTAGAGAATCAATATGTTTTTATCAGGGCATGAGCGAGAAAAACGCGGGCCCCGAAAAAGTTGTTGGAGGATTCTCAGAGAGGCGTCAGGAGAAACCATTGCTCCCTGAAAAGCGCATGTTTGCGAGCACATCAGCCTGATTGTTTGTCAGTGTAGCTCCTTTGAGTCTGAAGTTTGCTGCTGAATTATTCAGTATTGATTCAAGGAATGAAAAATAAAAGGCTGTTGTCACTTTTAAATCCCCCCCGCACCCCTGTATTTGCATTGGCTGCTTTCGTTTCCTGTCCCAAACCATAAAATGTTAAGTATGAAGAATAAATGAAATAGGTTGACTTTTTGGAAAAAATTTAAGGATCTGTCTATTAAACTGGGTCCAATCCCATTTAGCACATCGCCAGTTACATACGTTTATATCTTTATCTTGGGCACCATAATGCTGGCAAATGAGAATGGCAGCACCGAGCCAGCACATTGCTTTGCCATGTGCAGCCACCTAACATCCTTGCTTTATTTCATCTGAGTCTTTGTGAATTCCATCGTTGTCTTCGGCGGAAAGAATTGGTGACATTTGATGCACTACAGACTGCCTGGCACATCTGCCACGGAGTTGTAAATGCATGCAGAGGAGACTCCAAACAAAAAGAAGTTCTACATCAAGGAAAGAAGGAAAAAAAAACACAAAAGAAGAGAAAGAAAGTTCGATCTCACTCATCAAGTCCGTGGGGAAAAGCGCTAGACAGTGTCGCATGATAGATCGTTCCACAACAGAATGAGGTTGCCAATCATTAGGAGGCCCATAGCCACAGCCATCAACGAGTTTCTAAAATTTGAAGAAAACACTTTGGGAGATAATCTGAACATACCCTGAACATGTCATGCAGCTATCACCATCTATGGCTGGAAGAAAGCAGAATCACAGGATAGAAAGATGAATGAAAAGAGGCTTTCAGGCATGCTGGGTTTTGGCATGGTGGTAGGAAATCTGCATTATGGCTGAAATTCCGCTATTATCAACATTCATATATGTGGTGCCTTGCATGGATTGAGAAGACACCACAGCGCCATACTTTGTACACAAGTCACACTAGTGTGCCACATAAGGGGGGGGGGAGAAAAATTTCTTAGCAGTAGTAGAACCATTGGAGGATGTGTACCCTATCTATCTATCTATCTATCTATCTATCTATCTATCTATCTATCTATCTATCTATCTATCTATCTATCTATATACCACTTTTCAACTAAAAAGTTTACAAAGGAAATGAAAAGATAGCTAATTAATAGCTAATGGGTCCCTGTCCCAAAAGGGCTCACAATCTAAAATCCAAATAAGAACACCAGCAGAAGCCACTTGAACAGACATTGTTGGGGTATGTAGGGCCAGTTACTCTCCCCCTGCTAAATAAAAGAGGAACACCCACTTGAATGAGTGCCTCTTGCCCAGTTAGCATGACATGCCTTGTCAATTGTCAAAAATCTGATGATGTGCCTTGACAATTTTCATATGCCTTGAGATGAAAAAGATTGACAATCATTGATCAAGAGGGGCACAATGAAGACAATAGGAAAAAAGAGGGGACAGAAGGGAGCAGGGGATCATACATGATTGTTTCCAGATAATTAATCCAACCCCAGATTATTTTTTGTATACCCCAGAGTTCATTTTTTTTAAAACATATTTTCCATTTATTGGAGGCACACCAGTAAAACCTAATGTAACCTTGAGATAATTATTAATATCTAGCAGATAAACAAATGGAAGTCTAAAGGTTTATTCACAATAAAGCCTTTGTATATTGAAACAAATATAAGAGAAGTTAAGAGGGATGAAAGGGTAAACCCCTATTATTGATGAAATATATGAATGTGTGGAATATTGTAACAAAATGATTAAGAAAAATCAAACCAAACCAATGTGTTTAATTTTTTGTTCTTTTCTGTTTTTTATAAGATAGATTTTTGAAGATTGATTGTATATATTAATGTGTGAGGTATGGATTAGGAGAACAGCTTAAAATATATAGATATCATGATGAGTTTATATGGAAAATTGTAATTTGATCGATCTAAGTGAAGGTATTTTGAAAAAAATAGATGTTAATAATGGATGTACAACAAAGGTACTAATGTGCTTACCCTATGTATCCCCTCCTTATAAAAGATAAATCTTTCCTATATCTGTATCTGAAATCAATAAAAACCTTATAAAAATTGAAAAAGAGATAATTATTAATATCTGGCTGTTTGTCCTGGAAGCATTCCCATTTCATACATATACTGCTTAAAATTTCACTTCCTGACTAATTCCATGTACTTGGGCTGTAATCCTAGACATGCTTAACCAGGAGAAACTTTGGTTAAGTCTGTACCATGCAGTCCTACCAATGGAGCATATGCTGCATATTGGAGGGGGGGCTGTGGGTGGCACAAGTTGTTAAGACACAGTGCCTGTTAACCAGCAGGCCAGGGTTAGAGACCTGGGTCCGCACAAAACAGGATGAGCTCCTGTCCTTAGCCCAGCTCTGTGATGCAGCTGGAACCAATCGTATTGGCTCTGCCATTCCATTGGACTATTTCAGTGGCATGGAGAGGGGGGATTTGCTGCTTGGGTAACAGCCTACCCTCCACATTAATCTACCCATGCCTTCGTGCTTTGCATGCAGCGTCGCACATGATTCCATAGTCTTTTGAGACTGATGGATGCCAATGCCGAGCCAAGGGGAAAAGTACTTTTTGCCTACTTCCTAGTTGGCTGCCTAATCACCATTGGGTCTCTTTGGACCCATTTCAGCTATTTTTGGGAATATCCAGGGGATAAGGGCACATCTGACTAGGAAAAATGGAGCACTATTCCAGCATGTGCTGCAACCACCAGTTGGGACCAGACTGCCCATAACCTTTCAAAAAAGCATATCTTTTAATCGGTGATTGATATGCAGTTGGATGTAGGACCTTTTTAACTGCTAGGTTTTTTGTGTATAACAACAGTGGTGAGTCATTGACCATCATCATCACTGACCATCATATTGACTGTGATGCTGTGCACCTGCAAAGCTTCCTTTTCACATGTACAAATCAATACGCAATTTAAAAACGCTGCAATGAATTTATTTCTGATATCTGCTGACATCCGGTCATTTGCCCAGCAGGCACCAGCACTTGAGTAGAGGGTGGCCCCTTTTGTGAATAGGTACCGTACGAAGCTTCTGAACTATGAACATGGCTATAAAAAGGAACTGCTCAGGACGACTCTACAGCTGGTGGGTAAAGAGAATAAGCTCTTCTGGTTAAAGTGTCACATTATCCTAGGTAGATTATTCCGGAATATGGTTCTCTGAGTGCATTACTATTTAGGCCATCAAAGCTACAGTACTAAATACTCAAGTTACGTTAGCAAAGAAAGCAGCTGCATGAAAACAATTAAGGTTCTTTCAACATTACCAAAGGTCTGCCTCGTTTTTTCCGTATCCCAGATTTCTTGCACTCCTTTTATTCCAGATGCTGTTGTGTCGAAGGCTGCTGGTGGATCATTTCCAATGGGTTCAATATTTGACATAATTTGTTTATAAGAATTGGTGAATATTAGATGTTTAATGCCTCCTGCGTGGTGCAGCCGAATGCCCTGAGCATCCAATTAAGTGCATTATCTCGTTGTTTGGAGGCAATGCCTTGCAGATAGCTAATGGCTTAAAACAGGCATCAGAAACTGGGGGATTATTTATGTTGATTTTTGCAATGTGCACACATGTATTTGTGCAGAAAGACAGGGAGCTTTGCACATTCACATCAGAGCTTTTAACATTCCAGGCTGCAAGCCTAACAGGGTGGGATAGCAGAATGGAAAATATTTGGAATGAAAACTGAACAGCATAGAGTTCTAGAAGGTAGGAAGCTGCTTTTAATAGATTTTTATCTTTCTGGATCATTTGTTTTCTCATCTTGCGCAGGCAGCCCACTAGCCATGTTTTGTGTCACCTGCCAGGTTCCTGACAATCTGTCTGCTTTGCAGCGTTATGGCTGGCAGGTTGCAATTGGTTTCATGCATCGCAAGTGATGCAGAATGCATCCTGAACAGGCTTCCTTATGTTCTACCTCTCCTTCTTGGCCCCAGAACAGCCATGCCTCTTCTGATGAAGCATGTATTGCAAGGAGAAGGACCCACCTCTTTCCTCCAGCTTGTATTCCCACCGGTATTCCCCTGAATTAAGGTTCCCCACCAAATACCCATTTACAGTAAAAATGTAACTTAAGTTTAAAACACCCTGATTCTCATTCTCTTGTTATATATACTATACTTTCATTGCACCCAACACTGAGATCCTGACTGGCTTGTCTATAGGATGCCAGGGCACAATGTGGTAAAATGTTGGGTACATTGGATTAGAGCAGGCTGATCCAAAGCACACACTGCCTTGCTCTCAACATCGACATGTCATATTTGCACAGAATTTTGCATATAATCCAGTGTCTTAGAGAAGGAAAGGTCACTGTATAAGAGCATTCAGGCATTTTTGCATTGGTTTTGTGCAAGAGTGATCCTTTAATGCACAGGTGTTGGGGTGCCCAGTACATATGATCTTGATTAGGTACACATGCACAAACACTCACACATGCACAAACCTGTGAAACCAGCAGTGGCCTCAGGAAACAGATTACTTAATTACTCATACAGATTACTGTATTGACTTTAATCTAATGTGCACCTTTTTTCAGCTAAATTTATTCTCCAAAATTGAGGTGTGCATTAGATTCAATGGCACATTAAGGCTGCAATCCTAAAGACACTTTCCTGGGAGTAAGACCCATTGAACACAATGGGGCTTACTTTTGAGTAGACATGGTTAGGATTGTGCTCTAAGATTGGAGTAAATATGATACGCACAGCAGAAGGAGAAGTGTGGAGGTGAGGAATATGATCTATCTATCTATCTATCTATCTATCTATCTATCTATCTATCTTAATGAATTGGATTTTATCGTTGATGTTTTTACGGATTGTTTTGTAAGTCACCTTGAGTCCCTCTGGGAGAAAGGCATGATCGATCGATCGATCTATCGATCGATCGATCGATCTATCGATCGATCGATCTATCTATCTATCGATCTATCGATCTATCTATCTATCTATCTATCTATCTATCTATCTATCTATCTATCTATCACTTTTCAGCCAAAAAGTTCACAAAGCAATTTACACAGAAAATGAAAAAAAATTAATAGCTAATTAATAGCTAATGGGTCCTTGTCCCAAAGTGACGAGTTACTGAGAAACTCTCTAGCCTACCACTTTATGGTTCTCTAGAGAGAATCTAGCCCACAATTCTGCTTTCCTTCATGCTTTCTTTTCCAATAGGGGAAATGAGAGGAGCAGAAACTAGCATTCTACCAAATTGCTGCAAGCAGCTTCTGACATCTCACATGACAGGTCCCAGAAGGTATATTTTGTACCCAAATGAATAACTGGTACAAATATCAGGAATTTAATAACCAAGAATTGGAAATGCATGTAATAATCTGGTCTTAGGTAAATTTCTTCTCAAGTAGGTTTCTCTTTAAATGTTTAACCAGCACCCTCCAAATGAAAAGAGAAATATTGGCTGATTTTTTTTTAAAAAAGAAAAGCTCTCAAGGAGAGAGAGCAAGAGAGCAATGCTGTCAATAGGTAGAAGGAAATTATCAAATCAGGAAGAGATCCAACATCCCCTTCCTTGGATGCAACTCTTATTCTCTTCCATCTGTTCGGTTGAGTGCTAAAAACTATTAAGTAGTCCCAGAAAATTAAGTAAAAAAAGATGGCAGCCACGCAGGGGACCAAGCACCGTTCACAATCCTTTTAGAAAATGGATAAATCTCTGTGTTTGGTATTTTTTAAACCTTGTTTCTTTCTTCCCCTTTGCATTTCTTTCTTCCCCTTTCTTCCCCTAATGCATTTGAATAATGGCTGGAATTAAAGGGAGATAGAAAATGTAAGTGTGTTTGCCATAACGCACAAGAGCATGTGATTTAAAGTGATGGCGAAGTAGAGCATCTCTTTTCCTTCCCTAAATTCCTCTTGTCTCCAGACCTACTGGGGAAACTGGCACACATATGGTGCTTAAGATGTCCTGTCCTCCTGATAGCCCTGCAGTAACAGGATGAAGGCAAGATGTGTGGCTGCCTGCCTTAACTCCAAGTCTGCTTTCTTTTGTCAGTTTAAGTGCTTGATGGAGCGACTCTCCAAAATTAAATTCATTTGGGGATATTATATAGCAGGGAGGGGGAGTCTGGTGTTCTGTCAATGCATGTGTTTCTGTATGTTCTGTTAAGACCTGCAATGCACATTAACACACACACCCTACAATCCAGAGTAACAACAGGAGCACGGAAGAGACTTTACGTGCACCCATAGTTACTGCACCACGTGGTGAAAACCTATGGGAAATTCATATTGCAATCCAGAGTAACTTGTTCTTACTCCGGAGCAAGGACTCCCTGTAGTTACTCTGGATTGCGCCCACAGTTTTTGTGTTGCTGATAGAAAGCAGGTTTTTACTTGCTGAATGATTAGAAGGCAGACCCTCAGCCGTCATAAACTATCAGCGTTCTTGCTGAATCAGAACTGAATCAGGACATTGAAGCAAATCTGATAATAGATTTCAGGAATGAAAACTGGAAAAAGCAGATTAACCCAACCTCAGTCTTTGCTAATGAACCATAGAAGTTGCTGCACCGTTTGCGTGTCTTGATCCAAAATCGAGATCATAAACCTTGACATGAATGACACTGATTGACATGAATGAACATGTGTAAACAAACAAAAGAGGAAGTGGCAACTTGTACCACAATTTGGAATACGATGTTGGACCACTTTACGGGTTGTGCCTTGACGGGGTGATCATATGACTGGACATTTATGGATTTGTCCTCTTTTTTAGTCTCTTGTTCGGGTGTCCTCCAAAAAGGGCTTCATTGTCTTCCATTTTGGCTTCATTTTGGAACTTTGCAATAGTGTGCAGTACCCCATCATGTTATATGTCATTGGATTCATATTGAAGAGCAGAATCCAATGCAAAAATCACTTTTGAAGTATCTCCTTCCTATCAAACGTTATGGCAAAAAAACCAAAAATAAAAAATATGCATTGAGATCTATGGAAAAGTGAAAGTGCCCAATATCACAACCTTACTCATGAGTAGGCAAATATGCCATTGTCTGCCAGAAATGCCAGGCTGAGAGGAATCCAAGACATTGTCCTCCTTTTGAGGCTTGGGAATCTGGTCACCCTGTGCCTTGATATTCACTGATTTGGTATCCACTGATTTGACTTACCACTATTAGAGAGGACCCACCTTTAAATGCCTTGTAACAAGCAAAACCACCCCACTAAAATAAAATTATATATTTTTTGTCCTTGTAAAACTGCATTGGCTGTAAGATTCTCAGGTTTTAAAGACCCACTTCCAGGTATTGCCCCAAAATGCATCGGTATAGGCTCTATCCCATCCTAAAATATTAGATGGGAAAGCACTGGAATTAATGGAATAATTCATCTCATCTCATGGCTGAATGCAGTACAAAGTAGTTCTAAAACATTTAGCACAGGGATCACAATCAGGACCCACAAGAATTGATGCCATGACCAAAGGAGATATCATGACCCCAAAATGCTATCATAACCCCAAATGTTATCTCATGTTATGAAAGCATCATGTCTATTAAAAATAAAATATTGAAATGGATGGGGATGTTAAAATTAGGTTGTGGGTTAAACCACAGTTTGAGAAACACTGCAATACAACATATGCTTATGGGGAAAATATCCCCATATGCTTATGGGGAAAAAACTTATCTGCTTATCTGTACCTTGAATGCTCCCTTCAAATCTCTGAGAAGTTATCCTGCATTATTTTCATGTTGTCAACCAATGACCAAATAAAATGCATTATTTTCATAATACAGCAATCATGTTCAGAAAAATAGTATTATTCCCATATTACAGATAGAAAAACTGAGGCTAAGAGTGATTGGGTGATCTGGTGAGTCCATAGTGGAGGTGAATTTTGAACTGGGGTGTTCTTGATTCAAATAGCCAGCTCTTCACCCCGGTCTTCACCCACAAAGAAAGTTCGGAACCCTAAGTCCCATTGGCATTGATGGCACTTCAGTTGCGATGAACTGTTCCCATTAATTTCAATAGGACTCGTGGAGGAGTTAATTTGATTAGGATACAACCCATATGCATTTCTTTGCCTATGAAGTTTGGGAGAACCATCTGTTCTAGTCCACGAGAACGTTGCAGGTTAATGGCATGTTTACAGTGTATGATCATTCCTATCAGGGCCAAATGTCTGGAGATACTCAGATTTACCAGGGGAGCTTCCTGATTAATGCAGGAAGTCATGATCTGGAAGGGAAAGAAAACCTGATAAGAATATTTAGAAGCGCTTAAAAATAGCTGACAGAGAAAAGGGAAATAGCTAGCACTTGGTTTTGTCCTTCCTTTTATGATACTAGACCACAAAATAGGACCATATGCAAATGATGTTATGTCATACGGCAGCTACCGGGGGATGCTATAAATATATCTTTCCTTTTTTGCATGTTGCCATAGACTGCACACTTTCCTGATCTCTGCATCTTGTGGTTGTCTGATGCCAGGTGTGCCTATGAGAAGTCAAATGGCCTTTCGTTGTTAGCAATCTGAAGTGCCGACCCAAACATTCCCATATGCAAGAGTGTCTCTCTGAAGGTTTGATCTGATGGCTTCAAGAATCTGTTGTTGCTTCACCCACATTTTTCACCAGTTTCCCTGTTATTTTTTCCCATATATATCAGTTTGAACCATGTCTAAGCATCTGATTACAGTCCGTCAGCCACGTGATTCTTTGGCTCTGCCAAATTTATTTCAGCACAAGCTTTTATGGACTAGAGATAACTTCATCAGATGCATGGAATTTCCAGTGAAGTGGAGGGTGCGAGTTTATGTGAGATACACACACACATAAGCATAAGAGTAAAAACAAAATTTAAATGCAATGTCAAATTTGTGGCCAAATCTAATGACCGACAGGGCTGGCTCAAGATTTCTGACACCTGAAGTGGCACATCAAGTACTGCCCCATACCAAAAAATGCTCCTCCAACCTCTAGTGTTGGTGTCCATATGAGATGTCCAAACCCCAGCCCGGGGGGGGGGGGGGGGGGCAGATGCAGCCTATGGTAAGACCTCTCCATCCATCCTGTGGATAAGCATTGTGATTCTATAGATTTGTCCCTAATACATTCTTATTTGTAAATTTACTGAAATTTGAAATGTATTTTTTCAGCCCTGACAGTTTCAGAGAGACATTGTTATCCTTCTGCCAAAAAGTTTGGACACTCCTGTCCTATATCAACTCTAGAACATTCTCCCCTTTTCTGTCTCTCTCTTCCTTTTTCAGTCCAGGGTATGGAAAGCCTAGATGCCTTTAAGAGGAAATTGGACATATTTCTGGAGGAAAGTCCATCACAGGTTACAAGCAGGGTGACCATATAGAATGGAGGACAGAGTGCCTGTACCTTTAACCATTGCATAGGATAGTGAATTAAGGCAGGTTTGGCTGAACATAGAAGGGTTTAAAAAGCAGGGAATTTAGGCAAGTGCTGCTTTTTAATCCCTTCTATGTTGAGCTAAACCTGCTACAATTCACTATCCTATGCAATGGTTAAAGATACAGGCACTCTGTCCTCCATTCTATATGGTCAACCTAATGCTGAGGCATCTGATGGACTGTTGTGTGATACAGGAAGCTGGACTAGATGGGCCTTTGGCCTGATGCAGCAGAAGTTCTTCTTATGTTCTAATACAGGGGTCTCCAAACTTTTGGCAGGAGGGCCACATCATCTCTCTGACACTGTGTCTGGGGCCAGAAAACTAATTTATGTTTCATATGTGAATAAATTTACATATAAGAATGTATTGGGATGGGTTACAAAGCTTGCTCAAGGACCATATAGAGGGGTCTTGCAGGGGGTACATTGAGACTGAACGAGGGGTGGATCTGGTCCCCGGGCCAAGGTTTGAAGACCCCTGTTCTAATGGAAGGAGAAAGAGGTGCAGTGGAAGCATGCTGCCTGAGGCAACTGTCTCAGTTGGTCTTATAGATGGGCCGGTCTCTGCATATTGGAAACAATTTGCAATTGGAAACAGAACAGAGATTTTGAGATGGGCCAAAAACTACTTTTTGCAGCTCATCACAACCTTGTTTATGGAACACACAGAGACACAAACACAACTTAAAGACACACAAATGTGCTTGAAAGCCCACATTTGAGTTTGCCGGCTTAAAGAGCAAGCCACATCGCTACTGGGTATGGGATGGTTACACTTGCAGAGGGCCAGTAATACGTTTGGTCTTGCAGGATGAGCGGCTGAACTGCCATTCAGTTTCCAGGCTAACCATGTGCCTACTCTTGTTGTTCCAAAACTATAAGCTTTTGGATTTCTCCAGAACGTTTTCCCAAAATGTACTTTGAAACAGGACATGGAGTGGAGGAAGCAGCAGCATGTTGCAGATGAAATATCTGTCATCAACACTTAACACAGCATGCAGGAGTTATGCAGACATAACTGGATTAGTGTGTCACAGGGTGTCAGCTACAACTTCAGGATACACCCTCAACTTCTGAACAGTAGCACAGCCAAGGGGGCAAAATGCAAGTATTGCAGGTGCCACAATGTGCCATGTAACGTAATCAGCCCCTCCCATGTTCTGTCAGAGCAACACGCAAGTGCTCATTGACCCAAATTATATTTCTAGCTACAATATAGCTTGAAGGGCAAGCCACATTGCTATGTACACATGGTTATCCAGGCAGCAATGCACATTGTCATCACTGCCTAGAATGGCTCCAACAGGGAGTTGAAGAGGCCAGTTACATGGCACATTGCACCACCTGTGGAACTTACTGTTTTGCCCCCCTCTGGCTATGCTACTGTTTCTGAAACAGGGAAGAAGAATGATTCTTTTCCCTCTTTTTTGTTGTTTCTTCTGTGGGGCTATAACATTTGGACCATATGTTATTCTGGTTACTCTTAAGGAGTGTCAACGAGGGGTGATGGGAAGAATTGAGAATCTTGATATCTTGATATTGTTTTGTTATAAGCATGAATTTTAAACTGAATGTTAAGAAAATGCTTCAAAATATCTCTTCATTGGGACTGATCTACTCATTATATTTTGAGAGCATTTTGAGTAACAAAAAATCCTACTATTTTTCTAGTAAAATTCATGTCTGTTCATTTGCACGCTCTTCCCTTGTCATCACTCTCAGTTGGCTTTGCACATTGAGCTTTGCAGTGGGTTTGGGCTCATAGAATCATGGAGTTAAGAGGGACCCATTGGATCATCTAGTCCAACCCCCTGCCTGTAGCAGGAAATCTTCATCTTGTGGGGACCCGGGTCTCGAACCCTGACCTGCTGGTTAACAGGCACAGTGTCTTAACCACTTGCGCCACCAGCACTGAAATCTTTCACAAGACCCATTAACAATGAGAACCTTTGGTTCTCATCCCTTTCACTACTCCGTCCCCCACCGTCTGGGAGAAATTGTGTTTGGTCCAGGACATGCTGCCCTTACTCGAAGTTGACTTCGCTCATCCTCACTGAAATTATCACAGAGCTGATATCACAGAGCCAAATCTGACTAGCAGCCCAGCACTGGGGCATCATCCCATCCACTGTGCAATTCCCAGTTGGCTTAGATCACCCATACAATTAACCCAAGAAGGATGGCATAGGCTGCATTGCTGGGAGTAAGTCCCATTGACCACAATGGGGCTTATGAGTGAGTAAATATGGTTAGGATTACATGTTAGAAGAACTGAAAAAGTAGGCAGGAGGAAATGAAACCAGCAAAAAAGTCAATATTTTCACAATGAATATACTTTTTAAAAATGTATTTCCTGTTAACATTCTCTGTGTTCTGGAAAATGGAAAATATTCTGTCCACTCTCTCCATCGTGCAGGACCTGTTTTGTTTGGTTTTGTGTCTGATCTTTGTGTCTGATCTTGATCTCCAGGGCAAGACCTTGGGCTGATAGGCAGTTTTCAGCATATGGAGATGTTTGAGACGAATACACTTGTGGTGATGGTGGTGAGATGATGGCGGTGGTGGGAACCCTAAAGCAGATGCCTCCCTCATTTATTGGGATCTGCCTCTCTCCCTGGTCTACAATTCATAACTTTTGCTGCCACCACAAGGATAAATCCAACAGAGAGAGACCGTTCTTGGAAGCCTCTCTCCCAGTGATTGAGATAGCACCAAATCAAAAGAGAATAATCTAGATTTGAGAAGTATTTGGGGCCATGGAGTCCGAACAACCACATGCATAACCTTAAGATGTAGAGTTTTTTTTTTTAAAATCAGGTGGAGGCAATACAAAGAGGAACAAATATATGGAATGATCTCTGGAGATGGCTTGGAAAATCTGCTGAGGTCTTGGCAGAAAAACTAGCAGGCAATTATAGGCAAATCCTAAAGCAAAATATTTCCATAGCATATCAAAATCTCATGGTTTTCTGACTGCCCTTTCTTTTAGGTGACTTTGAAGAGTCCATCACACCTCTATGATCTCAAGAACTTGTCCACACACAGATGCAACCACTCGGGGAGCCAGAAGTCAGAACACACCCAAGAATCCTTAGGCTTGTAAGAAACCTACATCTGATGATGCCACAGATCAATGGAATTGGATCTTTTATGACAGAATGAACATCTATATACATATAGACCGTTGGTTGCTCACTCAGCTGGTCTATGCCAATCCAAGTGGGTAAATTGGAGTAAGACATTGTCCTGGCCAGAGCAGGACAAAACAAATCCACAAGATCACTTGCTTGCTTGACATCTTGTTTCTGCCGTGGATGGAGGCAGTTTGGACCAAAACAAGGGGTTTCACATGGAGAGGGGACATCACCATTGGCCATTTTTTTTTCTAAACAGAACTATTTCTGAACAACACCATAATGTTTTATATCATTCAATGCACAGTTTCATGCAGGATGCAATAAAACTATGTTGAAATCTTCCTATTCTATCAAAGGTTGTGGCCAAAAGACAAGTGGGTTCAGGGCAAAGGTACATCACCGTGCACACCACCTAGGGTGTTGTCCTACTCATGGCATGAGCAGATCCAGCCATCATGGGGGTGATATACTGGCTTCCTACACAGAGAGCCCGGAGATGCCACTGCCATGGCCCTGATCTCAAAAGGTCTCGGTGCTACAAGTTTTTCCTGCTGCAGCTTCTGCTGAAGATTTCTTGCTGGAAAGAAGAGAGGGAAGGAAGGGGAGCTCAATCATCTCAGCTGTTCAGGCTTATTTCCATTATGGCTTCAAAGACTTTTGATAACTTAAGTGATTTGTAGTTATTCCACGATGAGACTGACAATAGATTGAAGTGTTCTGCCTTGTACTTTATTAATTTTGCTCTCTTTCTCCTCTCTTTTTGTCCTTGGATTCCATGGGAACACAACAATCTGTCTCCGTACTATTGCCAGTGAAAATAGAAGTTTTCTATTTTCTAGGCAGAACATGTGGAGTAAATTGCTGATCTGACACGTCTCTTGAGGTGCTGCTGCTGAAGCCTACCAGAAGATTCAACCCTTCCTCCCTTAGTGTTTCACCTGTGCTTCCTAGTACAGTGGTACCTTGCTTAACAAGCACCTCACCTAACAATGTTTCACATAACAAGCAAAAATTTCCAAGAAATCTTGCTTCACATAACAAGTTCCGCTTCACTTAACTAACACTTATGCAGCTCTGATGCTCCGCACGGGGCTCTTCAAAAGGGCTGCCGGCCAGCGCTGCTGCCTCTAACTGCCCCCAACTTGGGGGCAGTTGCCTGGAGGTGCCAGGGGCAGCTGCCCCTAACTGCCCCCAAGTGCCCTCCACCGACCACCTTGACCCTCCAGCAGCAGCCCAGGTAAGCCTCCCAGGAAATCTCTTTTATTGCAGTCTCCTAACTATGTCTACTCAGTAGTAAGCCCCACTGTGCTAAATGGGGCTTACTCCCAGGAAAGTGTCTTTAATTGCAGCCTCCTAACCATGTCTACCCAGAAGTAAGCCCCATTGTGTTAAATGGGACCATTGTGTTAAATTGTGTTAAATTTACTCCCCGGAAAGTGTCTTTAGGATCGCAGCCTAAGCAGACAGCATAGGATCATCCATATTGAATGCATGTTTTGAATTCAATTCCAGTGTTTTGTCATCATTTTTACATCCGTTAATATTTTTATATGAATATTTTTGGGTTTGGGAAACATCTGAGTTTCCTTTATTTCCTATGGAAAAAATCTGCTTCACTTAAAGAGCGTTTCACTTAAAGAGGAGGCCTCCGGAATGAGTTAAGCTCTTTATGTGAGGCACCACTGTATTTTTATTCCTCGCATATGTTGCTTTCCAAGCAGAAGATGCCAGATGGCATCACTTGGTAGCGCTAGGAAAGATCTATGCATGTATCCATTTATGATCCATGCACCTGCTGGAAATGGAATGGGTCAGTCTGGAAAGCTTCTGTCAATACGGAGTGAGGTGCACAAACAGTCTAACTGATCTTAAGGTGACTCTATATGTGTTTCATTCAACATCTCAACTCAGATTCTAGCCTACTACCAACAGTATGAGATGTATATCTCGCCTCCTACTCTGGTCCCAATTCAACTTGCAACACCTTTGAGATATCTTGAAACATCCACTCCTTATATCTTCAGCAACCTCAGGTCCAGCACAAGAAAGGAGCATCACATAACCACAGCAAAATATGGAGCATGGGAATATAGATCATGATATTCCAGTGGCAGGTGGGAGGTTGACCCACACAGAGATGTACGGTCTTTCCATTCCAACCACTACTAGCACATGCACACTTACACCAGTTGCAACTGTTAATGCCACAAAACCTGAGTTTTGCTCAAAAACCAAACAAGCAAACAACAAAACCACTAATCATGGAACGAATTATAGCCCAGTCTGACCATAATATATTGATAACATGATAGTTATTTGTAGAAGCATTCATAGGATCATTGGATGATGAGTGAATCCAGACAAGTGGCCATGTGCCAACAATTATATTTTGAAAAGAATAATCTTAACTTACCCGGCCAACTAGTATAGGTTCCGGTCCAGAGAACTCCTCCAGCACAAACATTTGATTCCATACCCAACCCCTCTTGGAACGGTTCAAGACCCTTTGTGCTTCACTGAACTCGTGTAGTTCTCTGCTGGATCCACTGGGGAACACTTGCAAATGATTCATTGGAGCCATGTACATAGATGGGAAAACAGTAATCCATAGTATTACTAATGGAGCCCACGTATCCATAAACATTTCTGTTTGTCTTCCTGGCATCGTTCCACACGCTAAGCAAATCACGGCCGACAACGAAAACAATTATTTTGCTTTCTTCCAGATCGCAGTCATCCGGTGCATTGTGCAGCAACGAAGATTTACTTACAGCTCCTCCATGTGTCTACAGCACAGTAAATAGAAACTGCTTTGATGGTAGACACACAGTGCTCTGGGCTTTCTGGTCCTCACAAGCGTCCTGAAAAACAGCAGGGGAAAAAATGGGATCAAACATCTGGGGGAAAAATGTGCTTTCATCAGAACTTTATTAGGTTTCTTGTTTAAAAAGGGGGGCTAGTAAGAATATTGCCATTTAGCAAGTCAGATCTTCCCTCTTTCAGTATTGTCTACACCAGGGGTTCCCAAAGTGTGTATCATAATGCTTTAGGGCAGTGGCTCCCAAACTTTTTTTGACTGGCACCTGCATAACCTACCATTTGCTCCAGCTCCTCATTAGAGCTATAACCCTATACATTTTATAGGGCAGTGAATTTTTTGCAAGCTCCCCTGGCTGAGTTACACTGTTCCATAACTCATAGTTTGGGAATCACTGTGTTAGACCACAGCAACATGAGAAGAGCCTGCTAGAAGCCACCGAGTCCAGGTTCGTGAAACTCACGTGGCCCACCAGAGCCTCAGGGAGCACTAAAGACCACAAGATGCTTCCATATCATTGCTGCTGACTTGCATCTGATATACTTTTTTACCCTTAACCCAGTAAAGACACAAGACTGCACTTGGAGTTGAGGTAGGTTAATTAAAAGACTGCCACATATCGCAGGTTGACAAGTTTGTGAATGCATTAACACAAACGTATGTAATTCAAGGGATTGGAGAAATGCATCTTTTTCTTTTAAAAAATTGTCATTAAATACTTCCTCCTCCCTTGTAGTTCAGAAATGCATTTGCTGAACTTCTCTCTCATTTATCCTTAGAAGGCCCCTGGGAAGTAGGTTAGACCGAGAACACATGACAAGGCCACGGTCATCAGATTTTCACAGTCGTGTGGGAAGGAACTGAATCAGTGGCATAGCAAGAGGGGGGTAAAGCACTAAGTTTAGCAGGGTGTGGAAAGGGCCTCCCCATAAGAGCCGTTCAAGATGGGGGAGTAAAACTGACTCTGAAACAGAGGGAGAGGATGCATGCTGTGATGAGGCTCCCTGCAAAACTTACTGCTTTGCACCCCCTCTAGCTATGCCACTGAATTGAACCCAGTTATCTTCTATTCTACACTAATAATATCTTCTATTCGACACTAATATCTACACTATTCTACACTGTTCCACATGTGTAGATAAATGCATGTTGTATTTACAAGGCTTGTTATAAACACCAATCTGGTTCTACCGTGAAAGGTTCAAAAGAGGGAACTAAAAGAAGCAAAAAAGCAAAATCAATCAATTCTCCAAGTATTTTGTTTTCTTTTTCAAAACTCACAGCGAGTCCTTTTCAGGTTTTTATTAGGACTAGCGAATTGATGCACAAGCAGAGAGAATAAAAACATCTCTCTAAGTCCAAAAGGGGAAAAAAGCTGCTTTAGAAAAAAAATCAGCACACAAAACCTAGATCCATTACAATAACCATTATGCAGAAGAAGGTAAAAAAAATAGAATTTTCTTACTGGAGCTGCTATTTGGACATTTACACAAGGACAATGTTCATTCAGGTTCCTTGTTTTGTTTTTGCTTCTCTCTCTCTCTCTCTTTTAAAGAAATAAATAAATGAAATAAAAACCTGCATTTGACAGATTTAGATTCACTTTTCTCCACTCCAAAGTGCCCAATTAAGTCGCCATTGAGTCCTCGCTAATGCATCAAGATTCATTTAGCTTTGAATGGAATCCCGTCTTGGAAGAGCTCCCTGTGAAAAGCTGGTACTACTGCTGGGTGCACAAAACGTGGCATCAACCACAATAGGGAGAAGGAACAACATTTTAGGTTGAAAATGGATTTTTGCATTAGACCTAATGTGATGCCATGTGTTATTTTAGGAAGGCAGATGCTCAGAGACGTGTGTCAATGGAGGCTTCTAAATGCAACTTGACGGTGGGGGGGGTGGAGGTAGGAGAGGCTGGTCTGTTTCTCTGCCAAGAAACTCATTTGACAGATATTGCTCTCCTTCCTCTAATTGGTGTTTTCCATATACTCACAGATCAACCCTGAACAATCAACAAGCCATGTCAACAGACAGGGGGAAACATATAGTTGTCATATAGTTGCCTTATATGACAGCCCGCAGTTATCATATGCAGAGAGACAATATAACAACATTCATCCGTTAAAAAAATCATCCTACTTTCCAGCATCTTAACAGCCCTTTTGCTACCTTTCGTCTTAATTGCCCCCCTAACCTTTTATCAGCCAGGCCTGATAAATATAGGGCGCGATCCAGAGTAACTATGGGGAGTCCTTGCTCCGATGTAAGAACAATTTGCTCTGGATTGCAATATGAATTTCCCATAGGTTTTCACTAGGTGGTGTAGTAACTACGGCTGCATGTAATATCTCTTATGTGCTCCTGTAGCTACTCTGGATTGTAGGGATAATCATTAAAAAAATAAAAAGCGGTCCGTTTATGGTGGTTTAAAAACAGCTTTTCTTACTGTTGTAGAGAAGCAGTCAGCAATTCTAAATGCAAAGGACCCCTCCCTTTGCCTGGCTCAGTTGAAGAATGAAATGATGCTTGCGTGACTACCTCTCTACAATAGTAGAAAAGCTGTTTTTAGAACTTTGATTTGCAGTGGCCATTTCTGTTAAGTCAAATCCATGTATAAAAAAATCAGTGTATAATAAAGTTGGACCTGAAAATGTGTTTAAAGTTGTAGTCATACTGTTCTACTATACATCATATTATTTCCATTGTTTCGCATACTAGCTGCCTTTGAATAAGTGACTATATGAGTTCTTTTTCTCTAGGATTTTCAACCCACAGAATGCCCGTCTTGCCAAATGACTCAGTTCATCATCAGCTCTGCGAATATTTTACGGCCTCTGGAGAGTTTCTCTGCGCTGATATAGACAGGAGGACTCGTAAGAGCAGCCACTTCTTCAGGGGTAAATCCACTTTTAATTTCATTCCCCCTTCACTGCTGCCTTGTTGATCATTGTGATTACAAGCTGGAGATAAGTCCTCTGACCCCGACGATTCATTAAGATGGTCTGGGTCGATCTGCAGACATTTGTTGCTACGTTTCAAATGTTACGGCATTGATTCCATTGAAGGAGACCACGTTACTACTGGAAAACAATTAAAAATTTGCCTGATTGCTTTCTGAGTGGAGCTGGGGGTAGAAACGTCTACCTAGGTTGACTGCCAGAAAGTCTGCCAAGAGTCTGCTGATCACCTTGAGATGACCACATGTGTCCAAAACCTTCTTGCACTGGTTGCTCTTTTGGAGCCCATGATTCTGGAAGCATCTGGATATCTAAAGGTGCAACACTGACTGCTAGATGTCCTGGCACAAGTCCCTTGCACTGGCTCATCACTGTCATAAAAGTCTATTAAGTACTTTCACATCAACATAGAAGCAAGGACGATGGACACAGGCCCATTGGGCTAGCTCAATGGTAAACCTGTGCCAGCTGAACCAGGCTACTACAGGGATCTGGGGTATGTGGGGAGAAAGGGAGGAAGGCATTTTGGGTTGAGGGGGTGCATGTACAGGGGGGTGGAATGAGGATCTGAAGCTTGTGCCAGATCCCATCTGTGGTTCCAGGAAGCCAGGGATCCTTTTGTATGATGACATTGACTATAAGCAAAGTCAAGCACAGCAAAGTTGGGACAGATTATTGGTCCAGTTGGGTCCAGATCATTGGTTCATTCAGTTGGGTAGTCTTGAAAATCAATCATAGAGTTAAAAGGCGCATAAGAGGTCATCTAGTCCAACCCCCTGCCTTTAGCAGGAATGCCTGACAGCAGTTCTCCAGATGTTTTAGGCAGAGGCAAATCCCAATTGAATGTACAGGGGTTGAGCATGCGATCAAAGGAAAGCATATATTCACCCCTGAGCTGCAGCTCCCCTCCTCTCTCTCCTTTTTTTAATCCCCTCTTTTACTACATCACTCAATGCAAGGTTAAAACATGGCTGTTTGGGTAGTGATTTTTATCAAGGTTGCTGCTCTTTGCAATCATGGTGTTGATCTAAAGCTGCGCTGTCTTGTTTGTGTCGCTTGCTTTCACATATTAATGCTTCATAGATCACCCTGGGCTGCCCTCCGGCTACAAAAGGCAGAATATAAATGGCTTAAAATAAATGCACCACCACAGATAAACAAATATCTTCTTTGCCACAACTTGAGCACAGTTTTCATGTGAGTGTGTTTTCTTTCACCAGCATTCACACATACCCAATTTCACTCCCTCCCAATTCTTCCTAGTGTTGACTTCTGCTGTTGTTAGAACGACATCCCTGTTTGCCCGTTGGCATCACTCTGCTCCGTCTGTTCTTTAACCCAAATCCTTTGGAGTTTCGAATTCGCCACTGAAATTCTTGGTTATGCTTGCAACGGCACAGCATATGCTATACAGGCTACAACCCTAAAGACACTTTCCTGGGAGTACACAATGGGGCTTACTTTTGAGGAGACATGGTTAAGATTGTGCTCACAGAATCCAATTCTCAAGTTCTATCATGTTCTCCCCCTCCAGCTATTCCTGTCCTTCAGGTGAGTATTTCATGCTCACAGCAGCAAACACATAGTAAGCCTTTTAATTTGATGTGTACAAACTCAGAACTTAAAAGTATTCCGGTAGCACTATTAATGGGACTACCTGAAAAGGATCTCTGGATAATTATATGAGCTTATTGCAGTAACTCACTTACTCTTTATTCAAGCTGTTTCCCCATGTTACTTGTTACCAAAGCAGGCTGCAAAGATCTAAAAAAGTAGGCTGCGCGCTCTCTGGGGCAGAACTGGATCACAGCTCAGTGGTGGTGTCTGTTTTGCATGCAGAATAATATTCTGGGCTCAGTCCCTGCCAGCATTTTTGGAAAACCTGGAAGATACCAGTCGGAAAACATTGAGAGTTGTTGGCAACGCTGAGCCAGATACTCCAATAGGATGAACGGGCAGCAAGCAGTCAGCTATAATGCAAGCCAGGCCATGGTATGCAGTCACTTCCTTAAGGGGAAGAGGTGGGGAGAAGTGGAGGAGGAAATAAATAAATATAAATGATAATCTTGACATGGCTTTCAGTGCAATTATTCACTTGAGTAAGCACAACGCATGGAATTAAAGATTTGCCGGTGAGCAATAGGCAATTGCCTGCCTCATGCCATGCAGTCAGAGGAATCGGTGTCTTTAGGTATGGACAGGGTTACCTGCTTACCCAGCTTCTTCTCTGAACAGTGAAAAGTTTAAGGGCTGCACTATAGGACTTTGGCACACAAAGTTTTAAATGGTTAATGTTGCTAAACCGGCTTTAACAATTTAAGGCTGCAGTCCTTACCCAACATATGTCCTGGTACAAGACTCATGCTAACCCATGCTAAAGTGCCGTAAAAATACTTCTCCTGGGGAGGTTAGGCCAGTGCATAGACACGCACCAACCTCCCCACACCATCATGGGAATAAGGCAACATATGAGTGATGCTGGCCTAAATTGATTAGGATTGCACTTAATGTTTTAACTATGTTAAGCTGACCCAGAAAAGTGGATCCTGCCATAGGATCCCCACCATGTAACACCCCCCCAATGCAACACTCCCGTGCAATACACACATACACCCTGTGCAACACACACACCACTGTCCAAGACACACGCTCCTATCCAACACACCAGTGCAATACACACCAGTGCAATACACCCTCTCTCTGCACCATCCTCTCTCGACCAGGGACACCTCTCCCAGGCAGATGCAGAGTTTTCAATGTTAAGTATAGGACAAAAATGTGTTGCACCCCTTTTCAGCCTCTTAGGGGTTAAATTTATAAAGATAAGTTCTTAGTGGGTGCTCACATTACATAAGGAACACCCTCCCCAAACTTCATGCTTCTATGTCTGGGGATTGGGGCAAGGCATTGATCAGTCAGGGATTCTTCAATGTAAAAAATAGGGATGAAAATATGTTGCACCCCTTTCCCTCCCCCTTCCAGTTGGTATTCCAAAAAACAGGTTCTTACTGGGTGTCTCCATTACAGAAGGAACACCTCCCCCAAATTTCATGCTTCTAGATCAGGGGTTATGGCTGGGCGTTGATGAGTCAGTCAATGAGTCACTGAATGAGTCAGTCAGTCACTCATTTTTCAGTTTATATATATAAACTGAAAAGTCACTGACTGACTCATTCACTGACTAACTCACTGACTGAATCATGAATGCCCAGTCAAAACCATCAGAACTAGAAGTGTGAAATTTGAATATATGTATATATATATATTTATAGCATTTATATTTATAACATATACATTTATAACATATATTTATAACATATACATTTGATATTATGATAGATTATACTTTTGATAAAATATACTTCAGAATGGTTTGATTCATTGAATTCTGCATGAAGTTATGTCTCAAATGATTACATAACCTGATAGTATTGTTCTTAAAAACTGGAATTTTACAAATTTTGACCAGTAGTGGTGTCATGTGCACCAGTGCGCATCACCTGGCATGGACCTCACATCCCTATGACGCCACTGTTTCAGAGGAAGGCATATTACATATCAAGGTAACATTATCTTTTGTCAACATCTGTAAGATTTTCAGCAGGGGAAAATCAAGCCATCCCAAGCTTTTTGAAATATTGGTCTCAGCCTGCAAATCGATTTTTATTAGGACTGTTTTTCAATGAAACATAACTGCTGTTTAATCATATGAGGTTAAGTTGATGAATCAGTTAATCAGCTGATTGCTTATGATAAAAGAAAGTTCCTAAGAAAAATAAAATTTCACAAATTCAGAGTATGCACACGTATTGATTTTAGGCTGCAATCCTAGAAGCACTTTTCTGGCCCTACTGAACTCAATGGAACTTACTTCTGAGTAGACATGAATAGGATTGCACTGGCATTCCATATTCTCTGTAGAGAATGCTTCTTTTAACATAGTGCTTCTTTAGGGAAGCTTTGTAAATAAAAAAAAAGCAGGGCTCCATCAGTCTTGAGAGACTATGGTATCATGCTCGGCATTGCATCCGCTGCATGTGAAGCACGAAAGCCTGGGTTGGATTGTTATGGAGGATAGGCTGTTACCCAAGGAGTAAATCCCCCCTCTCCATGCCACTGAATTAGTCCAATGGAAAGGCAGAGCCAATACGATTGGATCCAGCTGGCGTTGCAGAGCTGGGCTAAGGACAGGAGCTCACCCTGTCTTGTGGGGCTGACCCGGGTCTCGAACCCTGGCCTGCTGATTAACAGGCACAGTGTTTTAACCGCTTGTGCCACCCACAGCCCCTTTTTTGTAAATAAACTTTTTAAATAAATAATAGATAAATTTTTTGCTCAATTTGTTGAGTATGAAAAGGTGTGAATCAGAGGGGCCACTGTAAAAAATCAAAATGTTTTCAATGATTTATCTGATTAATCAGCCACATGTTACAGGGTCAATTCATATTTGTCCATGGAGATTTCAACATCAATGGCCAAGTCATCCTATTAGAATTGCTATCACTTGCAAGTCCTTCTCCTTCCAGCAATACCTAACACTACATGGTTTTCTTTAAAACATACTATCCAAAGAGATTGTGCACAGAGACAGTCAAATGTCCCAATTTTCACAGAGACACAAGGCATGCATATTGATTAAAATAAATTATGAAAAACAAGTTGCATTAAAAAGAGAGAATTACTGTTTATGGAAGACGCACCGAGCCAACTTGAGACATGTTCAAAAGTGAAATTTGAGATAACCTTGCTTTGGAGTTCATTTTTTTGCAAACACCCCGAGATGAAATTTGGAACAACCAAAATGTTCTCAAGAATTGAAAAACATTGGATGCTTCATTATAAAGCCATTCATTTGCATGCAAGTTACAGACAAATGAACTATACACTAAAAGAAAAATGCCCATAAAAAGTTGCACTTTTGGCAGAGAAGAAAGGTTTCGATTCTGTCTGATGCCACAGTTAAAATAAAATAGCAGGCCTCCGTCAGTCTTGAAAGACTATGGTATGGTGCTCGGCGCTGCATACGCTGCATGCGAAGCACGAAAGCCTGGGTTGGATTGTTATGGAGGATAGGCTGTTACCCAAGCAGAAAATCCCCCCTCTCCACGCCACTGAATTAGTCCAATGGAAAGGCAAAGCCAATACGATTGGCTCCAGCTGGCGTCGCAGAGCTGGGCTAAGGACAGGCGCTCACCCTGTCTTGTGGGGCCGACCTGGGTCTCGAACCCTGGCCTGCTGGTTAACAGGCACAGTGTCTTAACCGCTTGCGCCACCCACATGCCACAGTTACTGCCTGTCTTGACCATGGTGATTCCAGCTCAAACTAGTGTGAAGGAGAAACACCACTTTGAGCACGATCCTAAGCATGTCTCCTCAAAAGTAAGCCCTGTTGTGTTCAGTGGGTCTTACTCCCAGGAAAGTGTCTTTGGGAATGCAGCCTTTGGGCAAAATCCAGAGTAACTACGATGAGTTCTTGCTCCGGTTTAAGAACAACTTACTCTGGATTCCAATATGAATTTCCCATAGGTTTCCACTAGTTGGTGCAGTAACTATTATTATTGGCATCCTTCAGTCTCGAAAGACTATGGTATCGTGCTCTGACTGGAGGTCCTGAAACAACATGGGTGCGTGTAAAGTCTCTTATGTGCTCCTGCATTTACTCTGGATTTGGGGGTATGTCTCTATGATAACCAAAGTGGTCCAAAGTGCACATTGTTGCACTCATAATCTCACCACTGGGTTGCATACATGTTTACACTTAATAATTCCCTGGCAGCGGATGCCCATATGCACGCTCATCACTTGATGCCTGCAACATGTGGCATCTTGCATATGTGAATAAGCCACCTATCACTGTAGATGTAACACATTTGGTTTTGTCTCACACTGCTTCAGTCACACAGCTCCTCGATGGCACAAGGCCAGGCATTCAGCTGCCAGGCGTCAATCTCAAAAGATCAAGCATTTGTCTCAGCCGGGCCTATTATGCCTTAGAGACACATATCTAAATGGCATATTTCTACTTAAGTGTACACATAAAGCACCTTGCAACCCAGTTTACAGCACAAGAATTTACAGAATAAGAATTTACAGCACAAGCCTATGCAGGTGTACTCTGAAGCCAGCCCCACTGATTCCAAAGGGTCATACTTCCAAGTAAGGGTATATAAGATTGCAGCACCCGACTATTTGAAATGAAGTTCAGGAGAGGGTGGAAATTAAGGTGGTAGGTGGTTTTGAGTTAAAAACAAAACAGGGTTTTGCGTACCTGCCCTGTCCATCTTTGTGCCGAGAGGGAAAAAGTATCACCCCAACCTGTCATTTTGTTTTTTCTGCAGCACAAATACCAAAATTATTGTCTTAGATCAAACTTCCTCTGCGGCAGACAGACGAGCTACAGCAGTGTCAATCCCTCTTATCTCTCTCATGCTTGGCTTGACAAGGGTCAATGGCATAATCAAAACATCCCACAACATTTTCATGGAAGGCTGTGCCAGTCGCAGCCTTGACACTGTGCGGGCCCTGCTATGGAGAAAGAGGTGTTCACCAATCCATGCCTTTGGCTCTATTCATCATCAGATCAGGCTGTGCCCAGCCTGATCTCTCTGAAAATGGCTTAAAAAATATTAATGGAGGCCAAATAAATCCTGTTTTCTTATCATTCTCCGCCCCGTCATCTGCTGACACCCAGCAGTGTTCTCACTCCGCCCCGACTCTTGTCATCAGACAGCATTACCTGTCATGTGCATAATTAGAGAAAGGAACATCCACAGCCTTCTTTTTGTAGCGAGGCAGAATCTGACGGAGATTGTGATATGAAGAGGCGATTAGACGTAGCGAGAGAATGAATGGAATTTCCCTCGATGGTTGGATAAGGGGGAGAAAATTTGACAGATAGGCTCGTGGAGGCACTTGAGAGGCACTGATAGAGTCTGCCGAGACCGTTCTTGGGTGTTCAAAGAATTTAGGCTAGTATGATATACATATATCAGGCCAACATATAAAACTGGTCAGGACTTGTGAACCCTGAACTTCCAAGCATTTGCCAAGATGTACAGGAATGTACAGCCAAGATGTACAGGAATGTGTTGAAGAAGTTGAGGTTCCTCAGAAATAGTGATCAGAGCTATGATCCTATGCAAAATTAAGCAATTTCAAACCATTGCCTTCAGTGTGTTTAGATATTCTTTGCATTCTTGTTAGAAACAGCCCAAACCTATGCATTTCTACCCCGAAGTTAGTTCAATGGTTCTTAATCCTAGCATGTACATATAGAATTGCATCCTGAAATCTACTGAATTCACTAATGTCAGGATCTTTGAAGATTTGGGATCTTCAAGTGCAGGCTTGACAAGCACCTGCTGCGCTAAGACACCAGTTTTCAACCAAAAGGAGTCCTGTGATGACCATCAGACACCACCTCGAGTATCTTTAGTGATATCTGTACTACTGGTTGAGAAACACTGATCTGCACTAAAACACAGAAAACTCTGGCCATGAAGTTTGCCATGAAGTTTGGGGAGAAAGGATAATTCCAGTAAAAAGTACCACCAATGGGGTGTGAGCATCATGGTGTGCCTTGTCAAAGTAAAATAAAAGATAAATGTAGGACCAAAGAGGTGTGAGCATTATGTTGTGCTTTTATAATGGTCCCAAAACTGATGGGGTGCCTTGACAATTTTAGCACCTTGTAAGTGTGCCATGCGATGATAAACATTGAAAATCACTGCTCGAGAAAATACTTCCAGGGGGTTAGACTAGATGATCTCTTAGGTCCCTTCCAACTCTATGATTCTATCAGAGGCAAGGACTTGGCTGTCATTTTTGAAGACACTCTATGAGTGACCACTGCATTTCAGGCTGCAATCTTAAGAGAACTTTCTTGGGAGTAAGCCCATTGAACTCAGCAGGCCTCTGTCAGTCTTGAGAGACTATGGTATCATGCTTGGCACTGCATACGCTGTATGCAAAGCACAAAAGCCTGGGTTGGATTGTTATGGAGGATAGGCTGTTACCCAAGCAGCAAATCCCCCTCTCCACGCCACTGAATTAGTCCAATGTAAAGGCAGAGCCAATACGATTGGATGGAACTTATTTCTGAGTATACACTAACAGGATAACTCTGGCAAAGGACCAGGTCACAAGTTGAAAAGAAGGGAGAAAATAAATGCAAGTGACTCACATTTCAGATCTTTTACACGTTGTACTGGCATATCAGAAAGGGGTAGCATACTTTCTCACTTCAATGAGACTCAAGAATGTGGGAAGAGTGTAAATGGTGAGTAATCTCATGCTTGCTGCTCCAGTTTTAATCTCTGAAATGGCTCTAACCCTGGGGTTACCAAAAAATGAGTTGGAGCTGCATGAAAATTCTCAAATAAATTGCCAAGGAAACTGAAATGTATATTCTCCTAATTTAGTTTTTCATCCTTATCCAACATCCTGAGTTGCAAATGGATTTAGGAATTTGGGGGGAGAAAAAAAAGAAGGTATATGCAAGTAGGTGATGTGAGCTAATAGGGAACTTTAATGAAGAATAGTTTAGATTTTAGGGTCGACTTTGTATTGGTGGGTCTTTTTCTGAATGTTGATTTTTTAGTGTGATGCCTAAGAAGGCCACAGTCAAAAAGCACACGTTTGTACATGTGCAAAATATTGCACCTCCTTCAGATGTGATGGAACTGGGACCCCATCGACTTTATTCTAGGTGGCATCTTCGAGAAACTGCTTTGTGGAGCCAAGTATGAAAAAAGGTTTCCATCCTAAATGGCATGCCTTGAACTCATCTTTGTACCTGACCTTTTCCAGTAGCTGGGTTGATCTCATTTTCTCTCTCTCGTTATACCTGAATCACATCTCTAGGGGTCACATTCAATAGTTCAGAAGACAGTTTGGTTTCTATTCATCCCCAAACCAGATAGAGATTTGAAGTGCTAGTGGATTTCCAGAAATGAAAAGTTGAGTAGATCTCCATGATCCACATAACCACTGTGCATATGAAGACATACTCATTAGTGCTGTTTAATACCATTAATGCACTAAGATTGCTGTTGCAATTTCACAGTTTACCATATTCAGAGTCAATGAATCCGAGCACACACAACAAAGAAGAACTTTCTGGCCTGCTGTGAAATCCCTGGAGGCATCTCCTAGAGGGGATCTCCTGGAAAAGCTCCATCTCCTGGAGGCATCTCCTGGAAATGCTGAATTAGGCCATGATCCTATCCAGCAGGGCTCTTTTTATCTCCGTTTTTACCTCTGGCACTCTCACCCGGATCTATTTCTACAACCACAGCAGTGATGGGATTCAAAGAAATTAACAACTGGTTCTATGCCCATCTGGCAGCCACTTTTAAATGGCTATTTTAAAATTTTATATGTCCTATCTCTCATTAACAACCGGTTCTGTAGAGTAGGTGCGAACCTGCTGGAGCCCACCACTGAACCACAGTCATTAGTGACAAAGATGAAAAGACAGAGAGCACAATCCCAACCATGTTTACTCAAAGGTAAGCCCCACTGTGTTCAATGGGACTTACTCCCACAAAAATGTCTTTAGGATTGCAGTCAGAGTCACATAATATGTGCATTACACAAACATTCATATTTAGGTTGTTGAAGTCTGAAAATCTGGTTCCTATAGAAGAAAAGCACACAGATCACCAAAGAGACACACTAATATAATAGGTTCCTTTCCTTCTATAATTCAAAACTATTCCTATGGACATGATCAGCTGATTATGGGAATTGTCACAATGAAAAATTCTCAAGGGGTATTAAGTTGATTTGGTTTTTGAAATATTCATGAATGGTTAGAGAGGTGATTGGTCACCATTTCAATTTTAGGAGCCTCTTCCTTCTTAGTTAATGCACTAAGACTTATTTCCATTCATGTCAGATGATCTGCAGGGAGCATCCTGGAAAATGTGATCCTAAATGATCTCATTAAGGACCCCAGCAGTGTACAGTTGCCATCAGCCAAATTAGGCACACATGCAAATGGTGGTGTTATGCTCCTATTAAAAGTCCAGCAGCAGAAACCCTAGGTGTGTCTATCCCAAGTTACCCTACAATCCAGAGTAACTATGTGAGCATGTAAGAGACATTACGTGCATCTGTAGTTACTGCACCACCTAGTGAAAACCTATGGGAAACTCATGTTGCAATCCAGAGCAAATTATTCTTACACTGGAGCAAGGACTCCCTGTAGTCACTCCGGGTTGTTCCCTAAGTCCCATTAAATTTACAGGGGCCGATTCCCAAATAAGTACGCATAAGATTGCAGCCCAATTTCTTGAGCCACTGATGGGACCTCAAGTACAAATTTGATGTGTTACTTTTTTGTTCCTCTACCCTATTTCCCAGCTGTAAAGCATGAAGGTTTAGGTGCAGAAACGCCTAGCTTGCTACTGTATTTGCGCCACTCACTTGATGTGCCAAGTAAATGCCAGAATCAAGGAGAAAGGCGTGAACTAAGGGGCACAGTTTGCCATTTTGTTCTGCAACCGTCATTGCTTAAAGGTCAACTCTGAGTTGCGAGTGGTGCTTTCCACCTTGAACGCCAGCCCCATACAATGCAGAATATTATACAGGGTGACGCTGAAAGTACAGGAGATCTCAAGAGAGAGCATCAGAAACGGCACTCGGCCAAGTCATTCTTCTGGATAACAACCAGTTTTGTGTTTGTTTTGAAATCCTCTCCTTCTCCATACGGACACCGTCTCTTGTCGAGGGGAGGTTTGATACATAGAACTTGGATGGCTTCCTCACCGAAAATGTTTGTGCCGGTGCCAGAAAGGACCACTGTGGTCTTTTATTGGCGGGTGCTAAAGGGAAAGGCAAAATCTTCCTTTCTTCAATTATTCAAGAACACCAGGCTGGTGATCTTTCCTGACACAGACATGTATTTGCAGTTGGAGAAACTGTGCCACAATTTTTTTAAGTAAAAGCATGAAGGAAATGCACAGAGAATTACAATTTAAGACATTACATTTAAGCAAGTGGGTTGGAAAGCAGGCAATGGTGAGAAAAAAAGGCACAGAACAGCCTGTGGTCTCAGGCAAGATTTGCATGCATACAAGGGTGTCAATGCATATGTGCAGGCAGGATGAAAACCCCAAAGCACCTATGCTCCTCCAGTATATTAATGCACCCTAATACGACATTCCTGCAATAAATAAAACTTGCAGAGAGTATTCCAAATAGTCACAGCAAATAAAAAAAAAACCAACATTTTGTACACCATTTTTGGGTGTATATAAAGGACGAGAAAGATTCAGGTGTGGTTTGGGGCAACCTTTTTATAGTTTCTGGAAAAGAAATGGAAGCACCAACTGGCATGACCGAAATGCTTTACAAAAAACAAAACACAAGGGCACATCATTAAACAGGATCGTGGGTGAGCATGCAGAGGAGAACATTAGCAAAAGGAGCAGATCTGTTTGCATCCACAAGAAAGTGCTACGGAGTTGTCGTGAACCAAGATGCAAGCGTGCCCTATGGCTATGCCCTCCACGGGTGCTGCCAAGCTCTCCTTGGGTGACCAGCACATTCAGATGAGCATATTGTCCCTTGCAAAATACAGCTGCCAGTTTGGAGAAGGCCCTCCGGATGCAACCCCACAAATGTGGTGGTGGAAATGAAATCATGATGGAATTTAAGTCTTTCTGGAGAGTGTTTATGGGAGACCAGACAAGAATCTATAAAAGGAAAGACTGCAGGAAAGAGGGCAGAGTCAGTGGCAATTCCTAGAAAAGGCTACAGTTGATACTGCAGACTCTGAAGTGTGACAGTCATATTGGGTAAATACAGTGATGTGGAAGAGTCAAGCTTAAATAATAATGATGGTGTCCCTTGCTGTGTATCTCCTCCTTGGAAAAATGTGATACATACTCATGGGGAGGACAAACTTGCAATCATTTTAAAACATTGTAATTTTGCATGTGTGTCTGCGATGGAGGTGGTAATAATATCTTCATTTGGGGAGCTGATGAGCAATGCTTTAGTGCGCTTGCTGAAGCACATCTCTGCAGCAGAATCCCTGCCTGGCATATTCAGTTTTCTAAAAGTGTCCACAGATCCATCAGAAACCTTTGGACGGTCGACAACACATTTTTTTTTCCAATCGGGATTGTCTCTTAATTCTAGGCTCTCGTCCCTCCCAACACATGTCGCATGCAATTGCCACAGGCAGTGGCATTCCTCAACATGCTTACTTGGTAGTAAATCCTCCCTGACGTCCTTAGATTTAAGTTTGCAATCCTACAAGCACATTCCTATAAAGTCAGGCCCAGAACGGGACTGAGAGCCCAATCCTATACCCGTCTGCTCAGAAGTTTGCCCAATTATCGTGAATTGAGTTCACTTGTAAAATTTAGGTTCACTTGAACATGTGTGTATAGGGTCGCAGCTTTATGAGATGTGTACAGGATTGCACAGTGAGGCTGCAATCCTAAACATGCTTAAAAGGGATATAGGCTGTAATCCTATAGATACTTTCCTGGGTGTAAGATCCATTGAACACAAAGGGGCTTACATTTGAGTAGACATGGTTAGGATTGTACTCTAAGCCCTATTAAAGACAGTGAGATTTACTTCCAAGGAAGATTGCATTATTATGGGATTGCAGATTTTCCCCCCTTTGAAAATAAGCTCTTATCTTAAAGAATTAACAAAAAGGGGTTGATAAAGTTAAAGAATACCCATGCTGGTTCTGCTGGTTATTAGTGAGATACTTTAATTTGCACTGAAGTGAACAGCTGTTAGGTCCCTCCTTAGTTATCTGAACATATTGTGAAGCTGCCAATAATCCATGAATGGTTTAACAAGTGTCTGTCTGTCTGTCTGTCTGTCTGTCTGTCTGTGAGCAGTGCCCAGATGCAGTCCAGGGAAGGGGAAGTTCAAGGTAGATTTGGGCTTCATAGAGTTGGGTCCCCGTTGGCAGCCATGCACCGGTTTACTCTGGCACTTTTGGAAAGATGCCACCTCATGCTCCGCAAGCTGTTTCAGTGAGGATGGACCCTAAGCCCTGACCCACTATGATATCCCTGTTCGCTGTCAGTTGTCATCATATATACTTAGTCTCCAAAATTTAGTCTCCAAAATCAAGGTGCGCATTAGATTTGATGGTCAATTAGCTTCGTGTTAAGGTGGTATTTTGATTTTTTTTGTGTGTGCGCGCGCGCATTAGATTTGTTGGTGCATTAGATTTGAGTAAATATGGTGTGGATGTATGTATGTATGTACGTATGTATGTGTGTGTACACACACACACACACACATATACATATACATATACATATACATATACATATATATATGAGAATGATCTGGAGAAAATTCCTCCCTAGCTAGCCCTGAGTAGGAAATGCTCTGTGCTGTTCCAGTGCTGAACAAAATGTTCTTCTGCGTTCCCCGTAGCCTGGCGGGGAAGAATGTGTGACAGCTTGATTGGGATGTTACTACCCAGCAGCTGTTCCATCCAAGCAGGAATGTCAAAGAGTCTGTGGTTCCTCCAAGCCTTTCCCCCCAACTATGCATGGACCACTTAGTGGAGAAAAATGCCAGCTTGGGGGTTCAGTGATGGAGAGGGTTGGGGGTACACCCTTGGAAGGCTATCACTGACAAGGGACTGGTACCCAAAAGGGCAACTGGCTGCTGCCCTTTCCAAGCTAAGAAACCAGAAATGGGAAGGTAGTGGTGGTGGTGGTGGGAGATAAGGGGGGCACCAACTTGTGGAAAAGGAGTCAGACTGGCTGCTAGCTCACTTGCATACTGGAAGTCAGCTGCTTCCCTCTAGAAAATCTGGAGGAAAAGCTGCTTAGGATCACTTGCTATGGGTAGATGGAATATCATTAATAATAATAATAATAATAATAATAATAATAATAATAATAATAATAATAATAATAATAATAATATTTTTTTTCTGTCTCCTCTCCACCCTCATCTTCCTTCACCTCTACTACTGACACATCCACCAACTGGTGGGCTATTTTAAAAAAATTCACAGCACCACTATAGCAATAATTCCCCCCCCCCCCCCAATAAACAGACCCCATTGTGAGTGCCTCCATCTCCTGAAAAGGGAAGCAGTGAGTGTCCCAAACTGGTGCTGGGGTTGGGTTGATGGAAAGAGAAGAGGGACAGCAATAGCAGCACCCTTTCCTGGGCAAATAGAGAGTTTGGGGACCCTCTAGTCACCAACAAAAGATGCAGGCTGTTGGGATGTATGGAGGGAAAAAGGGATGGAAGGAAGGATGGATGGAGGGGGGAAAGGAAGGAAGGGAGGATGGATGGAGAGAAAGAGGTGGTGGCATAGCTAGAGGGGGGCCAAGCAGTCAGTATTGGACTTGGAGGGACCTCTTCGGCTCCATTTTTCTCCCTCCACCAGAAATGGCACTGAAGGGGTGAGAATCCCTCCAAAACCGACTGTTCCGACCCCCCTCTAGCTACGCCACTGGAAGGAGGGATTGAAGGATTAATGAAGGAGTGGAGGAAAGGATTGATGAAGGAGTGGAAGGATGAAGGGATGGATGAAGGAGTGGAAGGATGGAGGGATGGATGAAGGAGTGGAAGGATGAAGGGTAGCAGAAGAGAAAGAAGATTCTTCCGAAGCCTCTGTGCCCCCCAAGAGAAAGCAAGCAGGTGCTACTCACCATGAAAGGGTTCCCTGCCCCCCAGCGCCCCTCCTGCGGGGGTGGGCATGTTAGGAAAGGGGCATCCAAATGCGGTGGGTCCTCTTCTGCTGCCCCTTTCCTTTCCCACCACTCTCCAGTCCAGTCCAGTTCAATCCGGGGGGCTTGCTGGGGACCCTTCCTGGGATCTCCCCACCCTGGCTGGCTTGGTGTCCCCGGCAGCCGGAGCCTCAGTGGCCGGGATGATGATGATGATGATGATGATGCCTGGCCGCACGTTGCCTGGATCGGGGCCGGAGGAACCAGCCCATAGCCCGGGGCTGCCTTCCTCTCCAGCCCGCCGGAGGGTCTGCCTTGCCAGGCGGAGAGGAGCCCGATGCCCGCTCAACTTTCTGCTCCTCCGGAGACCAGCCTGTGCCTGTCCCTGTGCCGGTGCTTCCCTGGCAGGAGGAGGAGGAGGAGGAAGGCTGGAGGAGGAGACTGGGGAGGGGAGGAGGGTCTGGGCACTCTCAGACTCGCCCCCACCCAGACCCTCCCCATGGACTCCCCTCCCTCCAGCTCCAGCACCACCAGCAGCCCTCCCTGCCCTGCCGGGCAGCCTCACCTGCTGTGCCACCCAAGCCCCTGGCCAGTGGCATAGCTAGAGGGGGGCGCAGCACTAGGTTTTATAGGGAGTAACCTCAGCACAGCATGAAAGGGACCTATCCCATCCTCCTCCTCCTCAACATCATCATCGATCTTCATCCCTCCCAGCCCACTTCACCTGCTGTGCCACTCAATCCTCTGGACCAGTGGCGTAGCTAGAGGGGGGTGCAGCACTAGGTTTTATAGGGAGTACCCTCAGCACAGCATGGAAATGGAGCCTCCCCATCCCATCCTCATCCCTCCCAGCCCACTTCACCTGCTGTGCCACTCAGTCCTTTGCCAGTGGCGTAGCTAGAGGGGGAGCAGCACTAGGTTTTATAGGGAGTAATCTCAGCACAGAATGCAAGACACCCTCCCCATTCCATCATCATCATCATCATTCCTCCGAGACCTGATGTGTTCACCTCTGAGATCACCTGCTGTGCCACTCAAATCTTCTGGACCAGTAGCGTAGCTACAGGGGGGCGCAGCACTAAGTTTTATAGGAAGTACCCTCAACACAGTATGAAAGGGACCCTCCTCATCCCATCCTCCTCCTCCTCATCATCATCATCGATCTTCATCATCAGCCCTACCAGCTCACTTCACCTGCTGTGCCACCCAGCCCCCTGGACCAGTGGCGTAGCTAGAGGGGGACGCAGCACTAGGTTTCATTAATCTCAGCACAACAAAAAAGGTACCCTCCTCCCCATCCCATCATCATCACCACCACTATCTTGATCATCATCCCACCCAGCCCATCTCACCTTCTGTGCCACTCAGTCTTAACTTCTCAAAGGTGTGATGGGCTGGGAGGGGAGATGATGGGAGGGGAACCCCTTGTATCCTGTGCTGAGGCTCCCTTCAAAACCTAGTGCTGCGCCCCCCTCTAGCTACGCCACTGGTCCAGGGAATTGAGGCTGCAACCCTAAGAACACTTTCCTGGGAGTAAGCCCCATTGAACGCAGTGGGGTTTACTTCAGAGTAGGCATGCATAGGATTCCAGTCAAAGTGGCACGGTAAGTGAAGTGGGCTCGGAAGGATGATGATGATGGGATGCATGCTGTGCTGAGACTCCCTGTAAAACCTAGACCTCCGCCCCCCACTAGCTACTCCACCAGTTAGAGGAGGTGGCATAGCTGGAGGGGGTACAGAGCACTACGTTTTCTGTCTCACCAGACAAGTGAGAGAAGGATGGAGGGATGGAGGGAAGGGGGGATATAGGGATGGAGGGATTAAAGGATGGAGAGATGTTGGAGACAGAGGGAGGCTGTGGCATAGCAAGAGGACCCCCTCCCATCATCATCCCTCCCTCACCTGTTTTGCCACTCAATCCCTTGGACCAGTGGCGTAGCTGGAGGGGGCGCAGCGCTAGGTTTTTCAGGGAGCCTCAGCACAGGGAGCCCCATCCCATCATCATCATCACCACCACCATCATCCCTCCAAGCCCACCTCACTTGCTGTGCCACTCAACCCCCTGGACCAGAGGCATAGCTGGAGGAGGGTGGCATGACTTGAGTGGTATAGCTAGAGGGGGTGCGGAGCACTTGGTTTTGCAGGGAGTTTCACCTGGTAGATGAGTGAAAGATGGATGGGAGGAGGAATAGAGGAAGAGTGGGATACAGGGATGGAAGGATGAAGGAATGTTGGAGAAAAGGGGGCAGTGGCATATCTAGAGGGCGCACAGTTTTGCAGGGAGCCTTACCTGGCAGGTGAGTGAGGAATGGAGGGAAGGAGGGAGGAATGCAGAGGGATATATGGATGGAGGGATGTTGGAGTGAGGGAGGTAGTGGCATAGGAAAGGGTCCTCTCCCATCATCCCTTCCAGCCCACCACACTTGCTGTGCCACTCAACTATACCACTCAACCCAGTGGCATAGCTAGAGGAGGTGTAGCAATAAGGGGCCCCTCCTTTTTTGGAGCCAGGCTTTCTCCTCCATTTTCCTCACACACACAACCCCCTTCCCAGAATGGTTTGGGATGCAATCCTAAAATCACTTTCCTGGGAGAAAGACCCATTGAACACAATGGGGCTTACTTTTGAGTATACTTAGTTAGGATTGTGCCCTTGGTGAGACTCTTGGAGAGCCATGGATGTAGTGCACCCCCACAAGGCTGAAAATCACTACTTCTGGCCCCCAAAATACCTTTATTTACTCAAACCTAATGCGCCATTGAAACAAATGTGCAGACCTATTTTAAGGTAGGATTTTAAAAAAGTTTGCATATAAAATTAATAATTTGATAATAATAAAATATCATGGGGTTATGTTATGATTTTTACCTTAATTGCACTACTTTGTTCAGCAGTGAGTTTGTTACATTTTTATTACAGTTTACTATATGTAAACTGTTAAACTAAATACTGATCTCTGCCTATAATCAAAATACTGTATTTACTCAAATCTAATGTGCTATCAAATCTAATGCACACCCTGATTTTGGAGAAAAAAGCTGCAATCCTAACCACACTTTCCTGGGAGTAAATACTATTGAAAACAATGGGTCTTACCTCTGAGTTTTACTCACAATTACTCCTGGATTACTCATGATTACTCATGGATTACTTCTAATCCATGTTTAGGATTGCACTGTAAATGTGCCGCTCGTTCAACCTCTTTCAATGTGCATGTGCCTCTCTTTCAACCTCATTTGCTGTAAAAGGCCAAAATTGCCCTGCCCCATGTTGTAGTTCTTGGTCTAATCCCATTCCTGAAAGAGTTAATAAGAATCCATTTGCAGAAATCTTTGTGTGGCAGCAGGAATTTGCAAGATTAAATGAGTATTTGCAATTTGATAGCTAAAAAACATTGAAAGCCACATTTATAGACTCAAAAAGATGGGGTTCCACTTTTCAACAGTTTTCATAGAATGATAGAATCCTAGAGTTGAAAGGGACCTAGTAGGTCATCTAGTCCAACCCCCTGCCTGCAGCAGGAAATCCTACTAGATCATCCCCGACAGGTACTTGTCAAGCCTATGCTTGAAGACCCCCAGTGAGGGAGAGTCCACCACCTCCCTTGGCAATCTCTTCCACTGCCAAACCACCCGAAACATAAAGAATTTTTTCCGGATATCCAACTGGAATCTCCTTTCTTCCAGTTTGTACCCATTGGTTCTAGTTCTGCTTTCAGAAGCAGCTATGAACAAATTGGCCCCTTCCTCCCTATGACAGCCCTTCAGGTATCTGAACAGGGCAATCAGGTCCTCAGCCTCCTCTTCTCCAGGCTGAACATCCCAAGTTCCCCCAACCTTTCCTCGTAGGGCTTCCCTTCCATCCCACTGATCATTCTTGTCGCTCTCCTCTGGACGTTGGGATGGTGCCCCAATTCCTAACCCATCCAATAAGAGGGGGATGCCTATAACTGAAAATGTGCCTGAAAAATAAACACTTTGCAAAAAGTGAAATTTTTACACCTGTTAAAACTCACAGCATTTTACAAGCAGCTTAACATTTTACAAGTGCAGCTGTAATTCACAGGGTAATGAATAATAGTTCATTCTTAATCGCTGCTCCTGACAGTGATTTGGGGAGCGCTGCCAATCAGCTTGGGTTACTTTGAATTAAACAAACAAAAAAGTATAACTTTTAGAGTCATAAAATGTATGCTAGAAGTTTTATATAGGGTGTCGACCTTCCTGAAATTAGGGGCTATATCCTAAAGTGAAATTAACTCTCCGTCGGGTGAAACTATGTGACTCTCCCGGTTGGGCAAAGTGCGCAAAAATGCCGCTGTTAGAAAACTGTCATAAGCACCTAATTAACTCAATTGTAACGCTCCTAAAATGTTAAGTAACATTCATTAGGATGTACAAAGAGACAATGATCGAAATCTGATTCAAAAATCCTCATTTATTCCAAAAGTCATTCATTGCAAAAATCAGCTTAGGAGGGGCGAAGGTGGTAAAAATTTGCCAGGGGGATCAGTACTGCTCCCCACACCTGGAAAAAATGACTGTGGGGTTTCAAACAGTGCCTAAAACTAGGAAGGTATTAGGAGGGGCAGGCCTCTTGGCCATCATGGTACAGAGAGGGAGCAAAAACAAAATCAGGTGGAAGTCAAATCCCAGCTTTGCCTAATCTAGAGTTAAGTCCCTTGCTCCGGAGTAGTTAAGATGACTTTCCATAAAATAACACTAGAGGGTGATGTAACTGTAACTGCTCTGGATTCCTTATTATTCTCAGAAAGTGATATAGGAAAGGGTTGGAAGCAAGCAGACAATTCTCTTCCACGCACCAAAGGAAATGAACTTATCCAGTGGTGGGATTTAAATAAATTAACAACAAGTTCTCTGTCCTAATAACCTAAATTAACAGGTTCTATGTCCCATTAGTTACCGGTTCTCAGGACCAGACACTCATTAACAAAGGGTTCTATAGAACCTGTGAGAACCCCTGAAGCCCACCACTGGACTTAGCCATATATGGCTGCAATCCAAAAGACACTTTCCTGGGAGTAAGACCCATTGAATACAGTGGGGCTTACTTTTTGAGTAGACATGGTTAGGATTGTTCTCCTTTAATTGCTGCATTTAGTGTCAGCCTCTCTGTGTGCCAAATCCCAAGGTGGCCATATGTTCCATCTTTAACGGGACATGTCCTGGATTTTAGCCTTGTGTCCTGGAAAAAACATCATTGTCCTCCTTTTCCTTATGAGGAGATCACATGTAGCCTGGACAACAACTCTTTAAGACAATTATTCTCAAGAATTTCAGTCCGGGACCCCCTTCTGAAAATGGCCATCTGTCCGGGAAACTTAGAAATGGTATTCAACCTAGAAGTAACATCAAACAGGAAGTGCTACCATTGTGATGTCAGAGCTACTCCATGCCTACTCAGAAGTAAGTCCCATTATGCTCACTGAGACTTCCTTCCAGGACAGTATCAATTGCAGCCTGAATGCCCCATTCCAAGATGGCGTCTTCCAATGCTAGGTTCCAAGAAGGCAGAGCATTGCTTTCCATGATTCCCCTGAAATAAAGTCATGTCCCCCACAAGGGGGTCCCAACCCCCATTTTGAGAACCACTGATTTTTAAAAAGGTCCATCATCCACATGGCTCCCATGCTGGCTTTTCTTCCCCGAGGGATGTCAAACTGGTTTTATACAGAGGACCAATGTAAGCATTCATAGAATGCAATCCTAAGCATGTCTACTCAGAAGTAAGTCCCATTGTGTTCAGTAGTACTTACTCACAGAAAAGTGTGATTAGGATTGCAGCTAGTGCCTGCTGAGTGTCAGAGAAAGGGTGACCATATGTTCTCTTTTTCAGCCTTGGCTCCTAGTAAAATATATTCACTATTCTCTTTTTCATTATGAGCAGGCAGTAAGTAAGAGCGGTGGGTGGTGCAAGTGGTTAAGTCACTGTGCCTGTTAACCAGCAGGCCAGGGTTCGAGACCCGGGTCGGCCCCACAAGACAGGGCGAGCTCCTGTCCTTAGCCCAGCTCTGCAATGCAGCTGGATCCAATCGTATCGGCTCTGCCTTTCCATTGGACTAATTCAGTGGCATGGAGGGGGGGGGGATTTGCTGCTTGGGTAACAGCCTATCCTCCATAACAATCCAACCCAGGCTTTCATGCTTCGCATGCAGCGTATGCAGCGCCAAGCACGATAACATAGTCTTTCAAGACTGACAGAGGCCTGCTTTTTTTATGAGCAGGCAGCATGAAGCCACCTTGAAATTAATAAATTATATGTAATACATTAAATTTAATAAAGTAATACAGTGTTTAATTTAACCATCTGAAAGTAATATATTTGCATGTTTTTAGCTTTTATTCTGTCCATTTCCTGGATATCCTTTATTTTTGGGGTGTGGAGGGAATTTGTTCTCTTTTTCAATTATAACATATGGTCACCCCAGGCCAGAGGTGACATTGTTAAGCAGGATGTGATGTCACTAATAGCTGATGACACTTTGTTCTCATATCTAAACACATTAGCTGCAAATAACAGAAGAAAAATATACAAATCTTGTTCATAATTTCAAGATATGAGAGTCTAATTATCAAGCTGGGAGAACTCAGTTATTAACGGAGGGCCTGATAAATTGCTTCTGGGGGTTGAGTTTTGCTCCCAGGGTTATGCTTGGCACCCCTGCCCTTGGAGGAAATCTGTTGCATGCCTGTGATTACAGCCTTCCCAGGCTGCTGCATATATTCTGGTTTCATAAACCCAGGGTGATCATATGTTATAAACAAAAACGAGGACAAAGATGTAGGAGATCCAAGGAAAATGTAGGACATGGCAAAATAAAAGCATCAAGAATCAGCACTGATAATGTGGTCCAAAATATACCCTGAAATCCTATATACTCTTTCCTGAGTGCAAGCCCATGAAACAAAATAGGACTTACTTTTGAGTAGACATGGTTAGGATTGTGCCAGTAGTCAACTTCTGGAGGCTAATCAGGTCCTTTAGTGGTTTTTATATATAGGTATCCCCCACTTTCTGACAGTTCGTTTTCTGACAATCCACTCAATGGCTATAATCTATAATATTATAGATCTATAATATATAATATTATATATAATATTCCCATTGAATATAATGCAACTTAGAATTATAGAATCCTAGAGTTGAAGGGACCCAGTAAGTCATCTAGTCAAACCCCCTGTGTGTAGCAGGAAATCCTCCTAAAGCAGGGATGTCCAACATGCGGCCTAGTGGCCGCATGCGGCCCAGGACAAGGGTGCATGCAACCCTCCTGCAAAGCTGGCCACCACCATTGGAAGAATTGGCTTTGTGGCAGCAGCCATTTTCAGATTTTGCCTGCTTCTCTGCACACTGCCCTGGACGGCCACCACAAAGCTGGTCTGGGCTGCCTGGATCCTCCCCCTATCTGCCTGCTGGCACTCAGAGAGCTTCAGGCCCCTGCAGACCTTGCAGCGCTCGCCCACCCACATCCCCCAAAAGCAGCTTCAGCCTCTATCCCAGCTGCTGCCTGCTGCCCTTGAGACCTACTTAGAAGTAAGCCCCATTAAAGTCAATGAGGCTTACTCTCCAGTTGCAGTTTGAGAGCCCAGTGATGCATAGGATGGGCTGTGATCCTCTCCAAGCTTAAACTTGGAGATATGCTGCAACCCTAACCATATCTACTCAGAAGTAAGGCCCACTAAAGTCAATGAGGCTTACGCCCAAGTTGCAGTCTGAGAGCCCAATCCTATGCATGGCTACTCAGCAGAAAACCCCATGATAATCAATGAGACTTACTCCAAGATTTAGCTTGGAGAGGATTGCTGCCCATTCTATGCATCATGCCACTCAGAAGTAAGCCCCATTAAAATCAATGAGACTTACTCCAAGGTTTAAAAATGTAGGACAAAATATAGGACATCCTACATTTTGTTCTACATTTTAAAAAAAATGTTGTTAGTGTTTATGTGCGGCCCAAACCAACTCGTCTTCTTCCATTGTGGCCCAGAGAAGCTAAAAGGTTGGACTCCCCTGTCCCAGAGCATCTCCAACAGGTGCTTGTTGAGCCTCTGCTTGAAGAGCCCCAGTGAGGGAGAGTCACTTGCTTCTGAGTAGTCAGGCGTAGTCCTGCTCCCAGTACCTTTCAGTTATCCCCAGAACTCATTCATTCAATGGATGTTCTGCTTTTTCAACCTCTCTCAGCTGTTCTAAAGGCCAAAATTGCCCTCCCCATGTTCCCAAAGGAGTTAATGACTATCCATTTGCAAAAATCTTTGTATGGTACGAGGAATTTGCAATAGGAGAATTTGCAATTTGCTAGCTATAAAAGCATTGGAAGCAACATATATAAACTCAAAAAGATTGGGTTCCACTTTTCAACAGTTTTCACTTTTGAATGGTGTTCCGGTCCCTAACCAGTCCAATAAATGGGGAATCCCTGTATAAGGGAATTGCCTGATTCTAAGAAAAAAAATAACATATTCCATAAGTCCATAACTATGGGCAGAGTTGGTCCAAGTTCTTCTGACAGCTGGGGTAGCATGTTAAATGCTATTCTCTCGATCTGTGCCATATCGATTTGCTGCCTTCCCCACGTACTCAGTGTTCTCTTCCCACATTTCCATTTCTTCCTCCTCTCTGGCCCCTTCCTTCTTCCTTTTCCAATTCAGAAAGCAGAAGGATGAGGAGCAGCAGGGAGATCAACAGAGAAGAGTATCAACCTTTTGCCTGATGCAATAGTTTCAGTTGGCCTCAGAGAAGGGCCAGTACTGATCCCACAAATTCTTAATGCAAGCAACCTGTGGTTAACTCCATATTCCAAACTCTGCACTTCCATCCCAGAGAGGTTGTAGGGCTTTTGCTACCAAGGTGAATTTTCTAACATCGTGGAGGCTGTTTGCCAAACCAAGGTGACTAGCTTAAGTTTTCATGTATAAATCATGGCCCCAAAAGTCTCCAAGGTCTCCATGTTCTTAAGAGTTTTTCATTTTTATGTATTTTGGAAAAGTCACGCTTGCGTTGAAAGTCCCGTTTCTCTCGTGCGTGATGGCCTTTTGAGAACATGATAAAAGGTAATTTTTACAGGCAAGCTTTTCCAGATAACAAGTGTTCCACGTGAAACATTTTTCAAATTAAAACAAACAATAAATCCCACTGTTTATTTGGGAAATCACTAAAACGTAATTGACAAGAGATGGAAGAGGACTTTAAATAACAACTTTGCATCACAGTCAGGGAAGACAGCCAAATCCCCATTTTGTCACGAGCTGTTGCTGTTTTATAATTGCTTCCCCCTGGATTTGGAAATTTTCACTTATGGGTTCTGATTGACTCTGGCTCTCTTGGAGGAAAAAAAAAACAGCAAATGTATATTTAAAAACCACACCTGCTTGACAAAGTTATATTATTTACTCGACTTTGCTGACGTGCAGTGTCGAGTTTGGTTGGCTCCCAAAGGGCTTCTTCGAAAACACCAGACAGTGCACAGATAACATCAGAAATGGGGCTTCCTTTTATTTTTTAGGGAGCAATAAGAGTTGGATCTGCATTGGAGGAAAGGAATCTTTTTTGCCTCTTTCCTCTGCATTCATGGCTTGCACTCCTTGCATAGGAATGAGCTGAAGCAACGACAATGAAAGCCGTGCTTTGCATTTTGCAAGCTCCTGACTTCAAAGTACCCTGGTGGCTTGGCTGTAACTACCATGCAGCAAATAGTTGGAGGGATCAGTTCTGTTCTCAGGATGGGGGGGGTTCTGTTCTCCAGATAGTGCTCCAGAAGCTGAAAGGTCAGGTGCCACCAAACAGTTGTACTACGGTTGGTGCCACCAAACAGTTAAGACACTGGAATTCTTTGATTTTTATTTTTAAGTAGCACAATTTAGCTGTTGTTGCTGGAGTAAAATTTCAAGAATATTTGTGGGCACCGTTGGGCAATGGGCACCAGGGGTGGGCCTGGCCTAGCCCAAGATCCGGTTCGCCAGAAGTGGGAGGGGCCAGGCCAGGGTCAGGGAGCAGGGCTGGGGAGGGCGAGGGGTAGGGCGAGGGGTGGGGCAAGATTGGCGCCTGCGCAGTGCCTGCACTGAAGCAGGCCGGCCAGCTTCAGAGCAGGCACTGCGCAAGTGTCAATGTTGGTGCTTGCGCAGTGCACATTTAAAAAAAGATGCGGCCGGTGCAAGCCGGTCTGCCTTCTTTTTGACTTTCCCTGCTGGTGGCGGTTCGCCAGCAGCAGGGAAATTGGAAGATCCGGTTCGGGCGAGTCGGCCTGAACCGGTAAGTGCCCACCCCTGATGGGCACCGCTGGGCATCAGCAGGCACTGGGCATCAGAGGGTATCAGGGGGCAATGGTGGGCAGCAGTGGACTCTTGCAGGTACCAGGAATCCCTATCAGGCACTCCCTATCACCACTGGGCACCAGTTGTTAAAAAGGCAAGACTTTCTTTTTTCCTTTCTTATTTCAGTTCCGGCTAAAGTAAGTCAATTGGGGTGGAGAATCTATGGCAAAGCATGCTCCAAGGCAGTATTTTTTCAAACTGTGGTTCCAGAACCTAACAATGCACCATGACCCTATTTTTGTTGGTTCATGAAAGTGACAGGGCAGATTAGGCTACAGTATGTACATCAATTAAACAAGCTGCTATTTGGGGAGCTCTCATGCCCAATCACCATTGTAGTGCATCTTTGGCAGTTGTGAATCAGGCAGTTACCTAAAAAGTATGAGAACTACTGACTAGAGCAGCCTGGCACACTCAAAAGGGTACCACAAGATCTCCCAGGTCCCCCTCCCACTTGTGTCTCTGGGCACTACCATCTTGGATCTCATGAAGTTTGGGCAGTCTCACTTTGGATCCTATGATATCAGAGATGGCAGCACTTGGCTGAACCTAGAAGACCCTGTGGGGACATCATGACCCAGGAAAGTTTGGAAACTGCTGGCCTCTGCCCATTCAAGGTTGATTCTTGAATCTTCATCGCAGATGCACCCATTTTGCAAAATATGAGGTTGTGCAAGGGGTGCTCCAATGGGAATCTTCTACAGGACTTTGCCCAGAAGCTTGCCATGATTGTTGGATTGGCAGTACGTGAGTCTCAAATTCTCCAAGACCTATGATTTAACATTTGGAAGGCCAATTCTTGCTTCTTCCATTATCTCTTCTGTTCAAACCTTAGTTTCTGCTGTCGTTGTTTCTAGGATGGAATAAGCTCCCCAATTTCATTTTTCTAGGATCAGGGTTGGGGCTGGGTGTTGATTGGTCAGCCTTCAATGTTATATATAGGACGAAAACACGTTGCACCCCTTTTCACAACCTTAGGGGTTAAATTTCTAAAAATTGGTTCTTAGTGGGTGCTTACATCACATAAGGAATACCCTCTCCAGATTTCATGATTCTAATTCCAGGAATTTAAGCTGGGTGTTGATCAATCAGTGATTCTTCAATATAAGGTATAGGGACAAAAAAACATTGCCCCCTTTTTCAGCCCCATCTAGTTGGAATTTCCAAAAATTAGTTCTTTGTGGGTACCTCCCACAAAATTTAATGCTTCTAGGCTGGTCATTGGTGGGATAGTCAGTGAGTCAGTCAGTGACTCTTCAATTTTTTATACACATTTTATTGCTGTTTATATGCTGTTTTAACTGTTCATTTTTATGTGATTTTAACTGATGTTTTAACTGATTCTATATCTTTTATTTTTGTGAGCTGCCTTGAGTCTTCTATAGAGTAATGCAGATATAAATAAAGATCCAATCTTGTTATACACTGATTTTTTATACATAGATTTGATTCAACACAAATGGCCACTGCAAACAGAGAGAGAGAGAGAGAGACAGTCATGCAGTTAGGCAAAAGCAGGGGGTCCCATGCATTTCTAATTGCTGACTACCTCTCTACAATAGTAAGAAAAGCTGTTTTAAAACCATTGTAAAGGGTCCTCTTTTTAAAAACCCACATTATTTATCACATTTTTTGGTATCAGCAATGAGTCCCAGAATTAAACACCTTCAGATACTGAGGCACAGCCCTATTCCATTAGGAGCAATGGAGGAGCAAGAAATCTGGAACTGAGTCTTAAAATATTATTCCACTGTCTTGTTATCCACTGATTTTTTTTTAATCCATGGGATGGTTTGGAACAGAACCCTAGTGGATAAGGAGGGATACTAGCAAGCAAGCAAGCAAGCAAGCAAGCAAATACATACATACATACATACATACATACATACATACATACATACATACATACATACATACTCTGCTGTAGAACTCAGAAGTGTGGGGCTTACAGTTTCATTTACAAGGCCAGCATGAGACAGGAAACATCTATATAAAAACAGTCCAATACATGCCTCATTGCAGTTCTGTTCTCTGATACAATTTCATATTTGTTCAGCATTTTCTGAGATTGCAGATGTATTTTCTTGATAGAATGCTTATGAACATGATTATTCCCACATTACAGGAGGAGAAGACCGAGGTAGACAAGAGTGACCTAGGGCGCAATCCAGAGTAACTATAGGGAGTCCTTGCTTCGGTGTAAGTACAACGTATTCTGGTTTGCAATATGAATTTCCCATAGGTTTTCACTAGCCCTACAATCCAGATTAACTACGGGAGCACATAAGAGACATTATGTGTACCCGTAGTTACTGCACCACCTGGTGAAAACCTATGGGAAATTCATATTGCAATCCAGAGCAAATTGTTCTTACATCGGAGCAAAGACTCCCCATAATTACTCTGGATTGCACCCTAGGTGTTGCAGTAACTACGGGTGCATGTAATGTCTCTTATGTGCTCCCGTAGTTACTCTGGATTGTAGGGCTAGTGAATTCATCGCCAGGATGAGACTTGAATGATGGAAAGTCCCGATTCACAGCCCAGTCTCTTAGCGACAAATGCTACTCCAGTGCCTCTGATCAAATAAGAGTAAATAGTTGAAATACCACTTTGAAATGGCAACTGCGCCCGTACACAACAATATTCTAGCATCATGTAATGTTTACTGGAAGCATGTCAAACAATTCCGTATATTGCGTAGATGCCAACCTTTGCCTGAGCAAAGATGAAAGCAAAAGGCAAATGCAAAGATCTCTGGTTTCCATTTCAATAACATACTACAGCCTTCTCAGTCCCTGCTTCAGCCCACCCCAACCCAGGACTTATTTGCCTTTTAATCCAATTGGTTACAGTAAGGCTGGAATCCGAACCTCACTTTCCTAGGAGAAAGTACTATTGAACAAATGGGACTTACTCAGTGGTGGGCTCCAGCAGGTTCTCACCTACTCTATAGAACCAGTTGTTAACGAGAGATAGGACATATAAAGTTTAAAAATAGCCATGTAAAAGTGGCCGCCAGATGGGCATAGAACCAGTTGTTAATTTCTTTGAATCCCATCACTGGACTTACTTCTGAGTAGACATGCTTAGGATTGCTGTAAATCTTACAACTTTGTTCACAAATTACAGGTCCATCCATTGTATATACTGATTTTTGAAGAATGGCCATTGCAAATCAAAGTTATAAAAACTGCTTTTCTACTGTTGTAGAGAGAGTCATGCAAGCTATCATTCCATTCTTCAGTCCCGGAATCAAACCTTGCAGATACTGAGGCACAACCTTATTCCATTAGATGCAATAGAGGAGCAAGAAACCTGGAAGTGGGTTTTTAATCTATTTTTCTATTATTTTTTATCCTCCTATTTAAAAAAAAATCTATGGCAGGTTCTGGAATGGAACCCTAGTGGATAACGTGGTACACTTGTATTTCAGACACAACATTGCATACCTTTGATCAAAGTGAATTAACTGGTATTAAGGGCATGAAAAGCCCCCCCAAAAGTGAGAGCAAATAAAGAGGGCAAAGTGGTGGCAACTGGGACATCAAAATTAAAATGAGCCTGTCTGTAACCAGCAAAAGATTGCCGAAGAGGATGCAACCTCACGCAACCATGAACAGAGTTTCTGTTCAGCCCCTACTTTAAATCTATGTAACTTACTTCCATGTAAACCTAAGATCCTCTAATTGTGTCTACTCAGAAGTAAGTTTGGTTTCCATGTAAACCTAAGATCCTCTAATTGTGCCTATTAGTGTCTACTCAGAAGTAAGTTTGAGTTCAAAGGGGCTTACTCCCAGGAAATTGTTCTTAGGATGCATCCAATGGTAATTAAGGCTGCAATCCTAAAGACACTTCCCTGGGAATAGGACCCATTGAACACAATGGAGTTACTTTCGAGTAGACATGGTTAGGATTGTGCTCTGAGTGGTGGAGTGTGGCAAATATGGCAAGACTAACTGGATTAACGGAAGGGATGAAAAAATATCAAAAACATTTATATGAATTTTAGCACCATTTGTTACTTTTATAAGATCCAAGTTTGCCTAGTTGCTCCCAGGCAATGAAGAAGGTGAGACTATTCTTATTTTAAAAGGAAATATCTGAACAAGTCATATGAGATCCACTTCAGGTAGCTCTTGTGATGACAGCTTATGATATATGGATGTTCTATATAATTATACTCCCGATATTCCCCAGAGAAGCATCGTAAATACCATTTGATTGCATGTTTTAAATTTTCTGAGTATCTGATAATTCTGAAGTGTTGATATTATGATTTCATTTTTCACAATGAATATATTTATGATGAATATCAACAACATGAACACAATACAGTCATTCCCCCCCCACCACCACCATCATAATCACAGATTAGCTGCCATTTTCGTTATTTCTGGTTCCAGGCAGGAAGCCTGCATGCTAGAAGGAGACTAACCAAATGTTAATTTTTAATGTTTATCATTAAATTAAACAATGTTTAACTCCTTAACTCTGCCGTTTAAGATGAATGACATTCCTCTTAATCACAGGTGGGCCCAGGCTGGTTCGCACCGGTTCTACAGAACCGGTTGTTAATTTTGGCCCGAAGCTAGCAATCCAGTTGCTAGTGGTGGGTCAAAAACAGGCAAACCGGTTCGCCCTTGGGGCCCACCGCTGCGCTTGCGTCAATCTTGACGCAGGCGGAGTCGCATCCTGAAGAGGACACGACTCTGCCTCTACCAAGATCGGTGCAGGCGAAGTGGCGTCCTGAACAGGACGCTACTGTGCTTGCAGTCACATCCTGTTTAGGACGCGTCTACATGTGCGCCAAGGTTGGCGCAGGCGCTTACGCGTCCTGAAGAGGATGCAACTGCGCCTGCGTCAACCTTGGCGCACATGCAGACACATCCAGGACACGACCGTGCTTGCGACAAGCTTGACGCAAGCGCAGTCGCATCTTCTTTAGGACGCGACTGCGAGTGTGCCAACCTTGGCATGTGCGCAGTATGCCAGGGTTGGGGCCGCCCCTCACCCCACCCCTCTCCCCGCCCGCTCGCACCACAGCCTCCTGGCCTGCCCCCTGAACCCTGCCTGGCCTACCTACTTCTGGCGAACCGGTTGTTAGGTTGGGCCAGGCCCATCCCTGCTCTTAATGTCTTCTATCTGTGGCGCTCAGGCTGTGTCTTCATGTTGCATTACTCAGGACAATCCTAACCATGTCTACTCAGAAGAAAGCCCCATTGTGTTCCCATTTTTGAGTTGCTATTAAAGAAAACCAAGGATAATTGGCATGGGGTAGGGGCTGCTTTTTATATAGGTTCCCCTGTAGCTCCTGTTTCTGTATCTGCAGGAAGGACTTCAGGAATGGATGAAAGGGGTTGTCCGGATGGATAGATATACACGCCTAGTTAAAAATAGACTTACTTCAAACTAAACATGGCTTAATGGTGGCTCTTTTTTGTACTACGGAGGCAATGAGGATCGACTTTGTTTTATCCATCTGGAAACTTTGAAATAAATGTTTCCATATCTATTTTGTATTGTGGGAAGCAACTGAGGAATTTTTTCTTAATCTCTTTTCCTTCAACCCTTTAAAAGGTTCAAGGAGCTGGAAAAAATACTTTTTTAAACAGTAAGGAACTGCATGGAATGCCTACAATCCAGAGTAACTACAGGAGCAGGTAAGAGACATTTACATTGATGCAGTTAAGGCACCACCTAGTGAAAACTTATGGGAAATTCATATTGCAATTAAGAATATATTGTTCTAAAGTCGGAGCAAGGACTCCCCATAGTTACTCTGGATTGCACCTATAGTCTTGAGAGCCACCAGGGAAACAAAGACATACAAGGCCTCCCTAACAGTTGGTGAGATAATCATTGGTGGGCAGGCCTGGCCCCAGCAACCGGTTCTCCAGAAGTGGGCGGGGCCAGGCAAGGTCAGGGTGCAGGGCTGAGGTCAGGGGGCGGGGCCAGGGGGTGTGGCCAGGGAGAATTTTTTAAAATTAAAAAAATTAAAAAAATTAAGCATGTGGCTTACCTCTGAGTAGACCTGCATAGTATGGTGCTCTGAGGCTGAAGTCCTCTCCACACTGGCCTGGGAGTAAGTCCCATTGACTTTCATGGGACTTACTTCTGAGTAGACCTGCTTAGGATGGGGCTCTGAGGGTGAAGTCCTCTCCACACTGGCCTGGGAGTAAGTCCCATTGACTTTCATGGGACTTACTTTTGAGTAGACCTGCTTAGGATGGGGCTCTGAGGGTGAAGTCCTCTCCACACTGGCCTGGGAGTAAGTCCCATTGACTTTCATGGGACTTACTTCTGAGTAGACCTGCTTAGGATGAGTCTCTGAGGAAAACACACTTAGGAGTAACACACTCACTCATTGCTTTGCCCAAGCGGTCTCCTCAGGAGTAACACACTCACTCATTGCTTTGTCCAAGTGGTCTCCTCAGGAGTAACACATTCACTCATTGCTTTGCCCAGGCAGTCTCCTCAGGAGCAACACACACACACTCATTGCTTTGCCCAAGCGGTCTCCTCAGAGCCTCATCATAAGAAGGTCTACTCAGAAGTACCATGAAAGTCAATGGGACTTATTTCCAGGCCAGTACAGCAGGTCAGGCAGGGACAGCGAAAAGCCGCAAGCAAGGTCCCTGCTTTGAGGGAAAGTGGCCTGGAGAGCGCGTGATGGAGAGCGGCCTGGAGTGGCTGCTCGCTGGCTCTGTACAGGAGGCGGGGAGGAGTGACCTCCTCACCCGCCTCAGAATAGCTGCGCACGCACCCCCCTGCGCACACAGAGTGAAAATGGTGGCTGCGGTGGCCGCAGAACCTCCCAGTGCCCCCCAAACCGTTTCGGCCAGTTTTGGCCATCTGGCTCAGCTACTGGTTCGCAACAGTCGGGCTGACTGGAGCTACTGGTTTGGGCGATCCGGTCCGAACCGGTCTCAGCCCATGACTGATTATAATGGAGAAAGCTTGCAACTCAGAGACAGGGTGACACAGTTAAGCAATGATGTTTTGATCAGTGAGATCATTATATAAAAATGATTAGTAAGGAGTTTGCAAATGTCTTCTAACCTGTTTTTTAATGTCTAAATAAAAAAGAACATATTAGAAGACCTGATCAGAGCCCAACATGCTTTTATTTGGAAACCCAAAACAAATTTTTTTCTTCGGTATTATATTTGCAGAAATGCCGTTAGCTTATATCATATGGAATATAAAGCACATTAGCAACTATACCAGAGGTTCCAAAACTCTTGCAAGGGCCTGGGATCATTGTAAATATCGGTGAAAGAAGGGCACAGACACCAATGGGATACCCATTTCTGGACCACTCACCTACCTAATGGGGAATGGGCCAATTCTAGTTCCCCTGGTGGGTTGTGACCAACCAGTTCGGGAAGTAATGAACTGGATTTAAATACTGCCCTCCTCGCTTGCTCATTAAACCTCACAATGAGAATTTACTAGCCTGCTCTCCTTGGGAGGAGAAAAATAATAGAAAATAATAGATTAAGTAATAAAATAAAGTGTTCTTTAATTCTACAAACAGATGCAAACACTATCCCGTTTGAAGCAAAGTTTCTATCATTTGTTAATTCTCTTACATTTTTTTAAAAAATGCATCAGATGTTTAAACCAATTCAGGTGGGCACTTATGCTTTTGGATCATGACAGCATCACCACTTGGTTGCAGTGCCAACAGGCCAGCTGGTTTTATGATGCCAGGCTGGGCAGGCACAGTCATTGGTATTTATTTTCCCACACCTGAAGTTTTAGTATTAAGTGGCAAGTTTCCATGTGCTTAACTGAAGGTCAATGGGATTAACTTCTGAGAAGACACGCTTTGGATGGGCCTGTCGGCCAACTATAGCCTTAATTATTATAATAATAATTATAAATAATAATAATAACAAGTGCACAAAAATCCAACCATAGAGTCAAAAGAAACTCACAAAGGCTGCAATCCTAAAGACACTATCCTGGGAATAAGACCCATTGAACACAATGGGGCTTACTTTTGACTAGCAGGCCTCCATCAGTCTTGAAAGACTATGGTATCGTGCTTGGCACTGCATACGCTGCATGCAAAGCACGAAAGCCTGGGTTAGATTGTTATGGAGGATAGACTGTTACCCAAGCAGCAAATCCCCCCTCTCCATGCCACTGAATTACTCCAATGGAAAGGCAGAGCCAATACGATCAGATCCAGCTGGCATCGCAGAGCTGGACTAAGGACCCGAGCTCACCCTATCTTGTGGGGCTGACCCGGGTCTCGAACCCTTGCCTGCTGGTTAACAGGCACAGTGACTAGACATGGTTAGGATTGTGCCCATAGTCATCTAATTAACTGCCTCCCCATAGCAGGACTATACTTTTTGTAGCATTTCCAGCAGGTACATGTTGAGCCTCTGGTAGAAGATCTCAAGTGAAGGATACTCCACCACTTTCCTGCCACCACTTTCCAATTTGTTTCTCTGCCAAACTGCCCTCACCATGAAGACGTTCCTGATATTCAACTATAATTTCTTCTCTTGCAGTTTGTCCCCACTGATTTAGTTCAGATATAGTTGTCTCTTCCTCCATGACAGCCCTCCATATGATAACCCTCCTTAAATACTTTAGAGAGTGCTATATTCTCTCTCTCCTCCAGGCTAAATGGACCAGATCCTTCAACCATTCCTTGTAGGGCTTCTTCTCCAGGGCTCTTTTTCAGATCATCCTTATTGCTCTTGGATTTCCATTTGAAACTGCTATGAGTATTAGTTTAGTGTTTATCCTACCTGCCTTAGAACAAATATCAGAGACATAACAAGTACTAAATACATGGCAGGAAAGGCGGATAATAACAGGGGGAGAAAACAGTTTATCTTTTTAAAAGTGTTTTTTAAAGGTTAATACTTTTGAAGTACAAATGTCTGAATGTATTCACTCTTTGAGCTTATTCCAATAGGATCAAAGCAGTTTTATGTTCAGGTCTCTGTAACCAAACTGGCTTCCAGGCTAGAGTTTTGTCTAGCCCTCCTTTCAGAGCTGAGTGCTTGGCAAAGCAGGCATTTGACCCCCGAGCCACAACCGCCACATAATATGGCTCACATAATATGCAGAAATTGTTTGCAAATTCTGGAAGTGCTATCTTTGGATTTCAAAAACCAAATCATAATAGCTCCCAGATTTCAGGGTGGTCCATAGAAAACCTGAGGCTGCAATCCTAATCTCCAGTTAGGCTGGCCTAAGCTCTGGCATGATTCCTATGCTGACCGGGGGGTGTTGCTAAAGTGCCATAAGACGCTTCTGCGCCACTCTTGGAGGAGGGTTAGGCCAGTGCGCAGACATGTGCTTGCCTCCCTACATCACCACGTGAATGGGAAGACAAATGAGTTGTGCCAGCCTGAGATAGGATTGGGCACCCAAATTATAGAGCACCCAAAGTCGAGAGCAGGGTTCTCTATACCCTGTACCATGGCCTGGGTCTGCACTTTGGAGAACTGCATGAATGCACTTGTCATCCTGCATCCCTGTGCCCAAATCAGCTTCAAAGAAACATGGTGTATAGGTGGAACGGTAAGCATTTTTTGGGGATGGGAAGGACTTTTGGGGGGGACAAAGCAGTTTCCAGTTTGGAGACATCTTGGTACAGAATATGGTTTTACACCAATGTGGAATCTGAAGGTATTGAGCCAGGTTGGCACCTGTGGCTGTAATCGGCAGAGCCTGTTATAATCTAGTGGTTTATGATACAGACCGACAGCGTCCAAAGTGGTGTTTTGAACTCCAATACCGCTTCCCTCCCAGAAAACAGTTTTATAGGCTGCCGCCCCAAGGGAGTGAGAACTCCAAGCGTTTCCTGAAACGTGCAGGACGGCTCTCATTTATAGATTAGGAAGGGTGCCAACCATCCTCCTGCTAATCTTCTGGAGCGCATTGCAGGAACGGTAGCGAATTACGACACACTTTAGTAATTCTATAACCCCATTTGCAGGCTTGATGTTTTGCCGTCAGGTTGACTATTAAGGAAAAAGAAACAGATATTATGAGAAACAATAAAACGTCACGCAGAAGAGCAGTATATCACGCCAAGTGTTTAGCTCTCATATTCTCACCCATTAATCTGCTGGATGGAGTATAAGCGACAAAATATAATCCTTTCCAGTGTATCTTGTTTCACACAGGTAGCTGGTCAGTTTCAAATCCTGATGAGATTTTAGTTTTGCTCTACTTCAAGTGCCCCCTAGTGTGGAATAAGAACACCAAAAAATAAAGTGAGTTTTTTTGGAGGGAGGGGGAGTTACTCTCTTCCCCTTCTAACATACTTAAATCCAATTTAATGTCTTTTGCAGAAGACAGATCAAGGTGTTAGCCTTCTTAATTTTTTGTGTGACATCTATCCAATAAAAATTGAAAATTAAGTTATCAGTATACAGTAGTGCCTCACATAACAAGTTTAATTTGTTCCAGAAGCATGCTTGTTATGTGAAACACTCTTTATGTGAAGCGAGTTTTCCCATAAGAAATAAGGAAACTCAGACAATTGGTTCCAAAACCCCCAAAATATTCATATGAAAATATTAACTGTATGTTAAAATGGTGACAAAACACTGTAATTGAATTCGAAACATGCATTTGAAACATGCATGATCTTATGAAGTCTATTTAGGGTCCTATCCTAAAGACACTTTCCTGGGAGTAAGCCCCATTTAACACAATGGGGCTTACTTCTGAGTAGACATGGTTAGGAGGCTGCATGGAGGATAGGGGGCTTACCTGGGCTGCTTTTGGAGGCTGGAGGCCAGTGGGAGCACTTGGGGGCACTTAGGAGCTGCTGCTTCTGGCAGCTGCCCCTATGTTAGGGGCAGTTAGAGACAGCAGCACGCTGGCCGGCAGCCCTTTAAAACAGGCTACTCATGGAGCATCAGCACAGAGCAACTTGAGGACAGTTTCCTGGGGCTTGTTAAGTGAAGCAGTCTTGTTAAGTGGAGCACACTCTCAATGGGAATTTGTGCTTGTTATGTGAATCACTCTTTAAGTGGGGCACTTGTCATGTGAGGTACCACTCTACGATAAGATTTTACTCTGGCAGCCACACATGGTATTTCATGGGAAAACATCAATTTCAATGTCAATCTCAGTAGTTTTCTGAAGATTATCTGTCTTGACGTGTGGGATCATAACCTAGAAAATATTTATTTAGATCCAACAGAAAGGGTGCATTCCTAACCCATTTAGGCCAATGCAACTTACCGGTCTCCCCATTCCAACAGTGGTTTGGGGAGGCCAGAGCATGTCCCTGCAATGGCCCTGGAGTGGCGCAGAAATGCCCCAAAGACAGGGTGAACATATAGAATGGAGGATGGTGCACCTTTAACCATTGCATAGAAGAGGGAATTGAGGCAGGTGATGCTTTTTAAACCCTTCTATGATGAGCAAACCTGCCTCAATTCCCTCTTCTTATGGTCAATTCCCTCTTCTTATCTTATGGTCACCCTGCCCAAAGCCAGCACAAGACTTGTCTCATGACTTGTGCCAGCCTAACTGGGGGTTAGATTGAACTATCAACTTGCAAAAGAACATGGAAGTGCCATGTGATGAGAGGCACAGCTAAAAAGAATCTGTGCAGGGGGTAAACAATTGCCCCAGGGGAAAAAATTTAGGGGGCAACAACTCTAATAGCCAAATTGTGAAAACCTTGGGATTTCCAAATAATATTACCATCTTTTATACCGTTCAATCTGGAATTTAATGCAGAATGCAGTGAAACAAATTGCATCAAAATATCTCTATTCTGTCAAAAGTTAAAGTCAAATAACCAGAAAATAGAAACACAGCTGTGTTAAGTAACAAAAACTGGATGTTCTTAATGTGATTTAATCTTCCAATAGCCAATTAGGTGTTATGATACATAATGAAACGGAGGACAAGGAAGGCTTTTCCAGGACACAAGTCGAAAAAAGTGTCCTGGAAAAAGAGGACATCTGGAAAAAAAATATTTTAAAAAGTCAAAACTACCTTAACTCTCCTCCTCAGCCCTCCCCCAAAAGGCATTAAAACCACATTGAGAAGAGGGCTAGAGATCCAGATGAGGCTTGAGGAGCTTGGAACTTACAAAGGCTTTACAAATAATTTTTTTAAATTCCCTCTAACTGCTGAGCCAGTTTCAGTATTGTAGGGGGGTCTGTCATCTGGAGCACTTTCAAGCTACAGGTGTCTGGGATCAGGACCATTCTGGAAGCTTTGCACCTTCCATACCAGCCAGGGTGACCAGATGACAAACTCAAAATTCCTGAACCCCAACACCAAAATTCCTACCCGCCAAAAAATTGCCAAAAAATGCATATTTTGTTTTTATATTTTTTTTGGCCATAAAGTTTGATAGGAAGGAGATATCCCAAAACCAATTTTTGCATTGGATTCTGCTCTTCAATATGAATCCAACAACATATGACATGATGGTGTATTGCACACTATTGTGAACTTCAAAAATGAAGCCAAAATGTTGGCCCCTTGGACAGGAGGCTCAAAATCCAGACAAATCCAGGTTTCTCCAGTCATATAGTCACCCTGACACCAGTGGTGGGCCTGGCTTGGCCCAACAACCGGATTGCCAGAAGTGGGTGGGCCAGGGCGGGGTCAGGGGGCGGGGCTGGAGAGGGCTAAGGTTGGCACACTTACAGTGCTCTAAGGCTACAGTCCTAAAGACAGTTTCCTGGGAGTAAGACCCATTGAGTACAATAGGGCTTACTTTTGAGTAGACATGGTTAGGATTGTAGTCACCAGGCTAAGAAAAGAGGATCTATCCTGGAAAGGAGGCAGGAATCCTAAAGACAATTTCCTGGGAGTAAGACCCATTGAGCACAACAGGGCAGACTTTTGAGTAGACATGGTTAGGATTGTAGTCACTAGGCTAAGAAAAGAGGATCTATCCTGAAAAGGAGGCAGGAATCCTAAAGATAGTTTCCTGGGAGTAAGACCCAATGACTGTAATGGGACCTACTTCTGAGTAGACCTGCCTAGCCTTGCTCCCTGAGGCTGCAGCCCTGTCCACACTTTCCTGGGAGTAAAACTAAAAGAAAAAGGGGCCGAGGAGGCTGTATGCTCCTCCAGCTGGCTGCCACTCCAGCAGCCCGAGGAAAAACGCTCCGGTGCTGGGGCTTGTGGGCACCTCACCGAGCTGCCACTTGAAGTGGCAAATTCAAAAGTGCCCAGCTGCCCCCTTTAGCTGCCACTCAGAACCTTGCTACTGGATCGGTAGTGGGGGGGAACTAACAACCGGTACAGGCGATCCGGCCCGAACCGGTCACTGCACACCATTGCCTGACACCAGTCAAAGCATATCTGGTTACCTTTCCCTGACCCTTAAAAAAGCAAAAGCAGAGATTCCCAGACTAGGATGTGCCTATTTAAGAACCTCTGCCCTATGCCTTTATAGGAAACTGAAAATGCATATAACATTTTCTTTCATAAACAGCAGACAAGGCTATTGCTTTCAAGCTGATTCTATAAAGATTAAGGATCAAGTTGGTAAAACAAAACATCCTCTTGGACTACATATTATTTTTATGGTACCTCCATAATGAATAGCTGAGATGAAAGAGAATGGGGAATCATTTAATTCCACCCTTGAGAGTCAAAGCTATAGTGGCATTAATATACAGTAGAGCACAGGATTTTGGGGGGAGGGGGTGGGTGGTGCTATTTTTTCCTGGTTTATTGAATGAGTAATACTGTGGGATGTGTCTGCAAAGAATATATCATAAGGGGCTTGCAAATTCCTGAAAGACAGAGCTCTGTTATGGCAAACACAATAAATTGGATAGCCTGAAAGAACAGTGGCACTGAAATAAACCTCAGGCCTTGCAACATGGCCAACCATCATCCTCATCCTCATCATCATTGTCTCATTTTTAAAACTAAAATATTGGATTGATGTTGGGTCAACTCTTTGGGCCAGTGGTGGTGACCTGGAATCCTACTCTAACAATTCAATCCTAAGCATGTCTACTCAATAGCAAATTCCACTAGAATCCATGGGGCTTACTCCCAAGAAAGCATGGATCAGATTGGGCCATAAATCTCTACAGTCTACCAAATCTTGAAATAATCTAAGAGAGCAAAGTTGGGGCCAGGATCATTATAATGGGAAAGAATGAACATATGGGGTTTGATTGATCGTCAGCATGACTCCCAGTAAAATTTATGAAGCTCTGAGCACTGATCAGTGTGAGCATGTCGCAGGAGGGGCTTGCATGCTTATGAAATAAAAATTAAAACCTTAATATGTGTGCATTATTTATGAGAACATATAACAAATAATTGGGTGGAAATGCTGCATAATAAAGATGAAAGATGGAAATTATCCTTGTGAATTTTAAAGCTGAAGAATAAAAACTATTACATTAATAAGACTTAATTGTGTCATTAAATATTTAAAATTACTTTATCTAATAAATGTTGTTCTTACTTAACATATTTCTTTTTTGGCCTATTACTTTGGTAAACCTTCTGTGTCATTTGATCTGACTTTGTGAAACTTGCACCTGCCTAATTAGGGGCAAAATCCAGAGTAACTATGGGGAGTCCTTACTCTGGCGTAAGAACAACTTCCTCTGAATTCCAATATGAATTTCCCATAGATTTTCACTAGGTGGTACAGTAACTACAGGTACATGTAAAGTCTCTTACGTGCTCCTATAGTTACTCTGGATTTGGGGGTAGGTTATATTTTTTATGTGAAACTTAAACAGGTTGCAGGTATTTTCACATATCTTTCAAAATAGTGGTTCTGGAGTGTAAGGTCCAGGTTCAAATGCCCGCTCAGCCATGAAACCACTGGGGTGATCTTGCGCCAGTCACTCTCAGCCTTGCCTTCCTCACAGGTTCACTGTGAGGACAAAATGAGAGAAGGAACCATGTACACTACTCTGATCTCTTTAGGGGAAGGATGGGCTAAAAATCTGAAAGTGTTGGCATCCATCAGCCTTGAAAGACTATGGTGTTGTGCTCAACGCTGTATGCGAAGTTGGGTAGATTGATATGGAGGATATGCTGTTACCCAAGCAGCAAATCCCCCCTCTCTACGCCACTGAAATAGTCCAATGGAATGGCATAGCAGATACGAAGGGTTCCAGCTGCGTCACAGAGCTGGGCTAAGGATAGGAGCTCACCCTGTCTTGTGGGGACCCAGTTCTTGAACCCTGGCCTGCTGGTTAACAGGCACAGTCTTAACCACTTGCGCCACCCACAATCTGAAAAAATAAGCTGGGGGGAGTCTGAATTCGCTTCTCTTTCCCCCAAACCCAGAGTAACTACGGAAGCATGTAGGAAACTTTATGTGAACCTGTAGTTACTGCACCACCTAGTGAAAACCTATGGGAAATTCATATTGGAATCCAGAGGAAGTTGTTCTTACACCGGAGCAAGGACTTCCCGTAGTTACTCTGGATTTTGCCCTTTATGTTCTTTTTGGCCTTCAGCGACGACCTCCAGTTTTTGGGTGCTAATCTTTAGAATTATTAGTGAAATATAAATTTTAAAGTAGAGATTGTGGTCATGATGAGTAGCTATTCCCCATTTAAACTACTGCCAATAAATATACATTCCTTCACTAATTTTCTTCTCCAATCCCTTACTCCTGCTTTATTTGGAGATCAAGCTTGTTCTAATCTTAACGCTTGAAGAGGATTGGGTCCTGCAGCTGTTTGTTGTTGAAATCAATACTTATATATGTTTTTTATTTATGTAAGAATTTGTGTGCTGCTCTTTGAACATCCTTTTCCTTTGGCGTTGTGAATACTAGTGTTTTGATTGTAGGGTTTTTTGTGCTCTCCTTCTAATTGAAATCGGATATTTTATTATGCTTGTAATGTGGTTGTGCACTGCTGTGTGCGCCTTTGGACCCAAGAATTGCTCTTGAAATCTCACATAAATACATTTATATGCCCTGGTTTGTACTGTCTTATTAAATGCATGTTAAAAAATGCATTGAAGGATCACCCTGTATGGAAGCCAATGTGTATACTGGCTGTTGGTGGTTGGGAACTGCACAATTTTAGGGTTTCCAAATGCAGGAAAAGGTTTTCCCTCATGTATGTGGGTTCCCCTCATACTGTAGCATCAGTTGTAGGAACAAATATATGGAACATGCAAAGACATATGTCAGATTTTGCCCCCAATTTACTTTGTAAGATCTGAAAGGACCACTGAGTGGAATGAGGCTTTCAGCAACTGTGAATACAATTCACACTTTCTTGAGCTTTGAAATTTTGGTCTCATTTATTAGAATGGGATTTACTTTTGAGTAGACCGCTTTTAGATCAGCTATGCATTATTCTTGCTGGAGACAATGAGTGTATTACTCGACAGACTGCTAATGCACCCTTACAACAACAAAAAATTCACCCTCAGTTTTAGGAAATTTTATGTAATCCATAATTTTTATTTGTTAAACTCCTATTTTCCTTTTTTAATAATTGTACTAATTTGTTGCTTGTATTTTGCTATAACCCTTGTTTTCTAAGCAAATAAACTTTGTCCCGGTATTGGAGAAGACATGCATAGGACTGAGTAGTGAATCAGCCATTGAACTACCATATTTACTCAAATCTAACGTGCCATCGAATTTAATGTGCACTTTGATTTTGGAAACAAAATTCAGCTAAAAATGTGAGTGTTAGATTCAAGTAAATATGGGCTATAATTCAGAGTGGTCCATACTGAGGGAGATTGGCTCTTCGGAGAGTCTGTGTATGGCATCTCTTGAAAGCACAATATTCCATATGCAAAGCACATAACATATATTCATTCCCACAACTGTTTGCAGTGGGGAAAAATATCAGACTGAAAGTATAGGGTGCCATATCCAGCCAGTGAGGATGTTGCTGAAATCAAAGCCCCAATGATTCAACATGGTGTAACAAAACTCCGAATGCAGAAAAATCTGCTAGCGAAATGCCCCTTGCTCCCTGGGTAAGTGGATACACGCTCCTTTTATCATTCCTTTCAGTGTAACCGTCTTCTCAGCGTACATTATTATTCACTCCAATCCTACCTTGTTTTTCTAACTCCTTTTAATCTCTCTCATCTCCTCTCCATTTGCTTCCACTGACCTTGTTTCGGGAGCCCTCTCCTTCTCTTCCCTCCCTTTCCCCCACTAAATACTTGCCATCCTGCATAGATCCATCTTATTTATTGTGATCACAAAGAGGGAAAAAAACACTTTTATTATTTTTTCCCCCAGAGCTCACAAATGAATAGGGCTGCTTTCGGGGTCTGTGCAGAATACTAAGGTATCATGCAAATTGGCTTCTTCAGACCAATGTTCCCTTGCTTTTGATCACTCTAAAGAGCTTTCTGCTTTGGGCAGGGATGGATTTTACTTGCCTGCACATTGGACAACTGTCATCTGAAACAAAAAGGAGCATTTACTTCCGCTCAGCAGCCTGGAGAGTGCACTGGAGATGCAAAATTGCCTAATTAGCATATGTGATGCCGCACGTCTTCGAGGGATGTTGGACTGTAAATATACACATGCTTGCATTTTGTGCTTGTAACTGACAGTGCTTTTCCAAAGCATTGCCTCCCTGCCAGTGCACAAAGAGAACTAAAAATAGTGATGGGTTAGAATCTTAAATTGGGGAGATGCCAGATTCCTCACATCCAGCTTTCTCAGCTCCAATTAGAATTTGGACGTTGACCTTTCTGGGTACTAGCCCCAATCTTACAATCATGGACTTGTCGAGATGGAGGAGATCTTTGAGGTCACTGAGCGCAACCTCCTGCTCTGGTGCAGACAACTTTGACAGATGTTCAACTTTGGCTTGAAAATCTCCATCAAAGGAGAACCCACAATTGTTCCAGTACAGAGCAACTCTGCGATCATAAAGATTTCCTGGGAGTGAGACCTATTAAACACAATGGGGCTTACTTCTGAGTGGACATGGTTAGGATTGTATTCAAAATTTCCTTCATCCTCAGCTTTGGCATCCATCAGTCTTGAAAAACTATGGCATCATGCTTGACGCTGCATGTGAAGGCCTGGGTAGATCGATGTGGGTAGATCGATATGGAAGATAAGCTGTTACCCAAGCAGCAAATCCCCCCTCTTCACACCACTGAAATAGTCTAATGGAAAGGCAGAGCCAATACGATTGGTTCCAGCAGCGTCTCAGAGCTGGGCTAAGGACAGGAGCTCACCCTGTCTTGTGCGGACCCAGGTCTCTAACCCTGGCCTGCTGGTTAACAGGTACAGTGTCTTAACCACTTGCACCACCCACAGCCCTCATCCTCATCATCACCTTCATCCTCATGCATGGCAGAAATACAGGGTGATCGGATTAGGCAATGGGTTTAGACCTGGAAAAGCCAGGTTTAAATCCTGTTCAGCATTCTGGGTGATTTTGGATCTCACTGACCACACAACATTATTGTGAGGACAAGAGGAGAAGATGAACAGTGTAAAGTACCCTGAGCTCTTTGAACAAAGGGTTTGAATGAATGAATGAATGAATGAATGAATGAATGAATGAATGAATGAATGAATGAATGAATGAGTTTGCAATCTTAAGCCCCAGTTAGGCCAGCATAAGTCATGGCACAAGTCCTGTGCTGGCTTGTGGCTGTTACAAAAGTGCTGTAAGGCACTTCTGCACCATTCCTTTGGGGATTAGGCCAGTGCACAGATATGTGCCAGCCTTCCCACATCACCATAGGAATAGGTAGAAAGGTGGGTTATGCTGGCCTAAATTGGTTCAGATTGTGTAACGAATGAATGAATGAATGAACCTACTTTCCAGAGAGTAAGACCAATTGAGGATCATGGGGTTTACTTCTGTGTAGACATAGGATTGCAGCCTTAAGCATCCCATTATGATCTGGGACGAAAAGTAATTTTAGAGTCAGAAAATATAATGTCAGCGTCATAAAGAACTGATTCCCTCTTTTTTTCTTTCTTATCGTGAGAAACCGAGAGGCTTCTGCTCACTCCTGATTTGATCTTTCAGTGCCAAGTGCTGAGGTCTGGGGCTCCTACATGGACCACAGGTAAGGTTGCCGTAATTCTCTTCCACGGAACCGGAACAGGACCTTCTGTTCCATTTGCCAGGATGTAAACACAATCTTCCAAAATTGGGATTATCCCTGTTTTTAGGGACATATGGCGACCCTAACCACAGGACAGCACTTCAAGTACCACTGGTGGTACAAAATGTTGAGAAACATCAATCTAGTACCATTTCTTGGAGATTCACCTACATATGGATTTTGTACGTTGTCACCTGATGACGTTCCTAGATACGAACAGGGAAGAGGTTTCTCAGTGTTTGATGTGATATATTTATATATAGTCCATCATAGCTCTCAGTAGCCAGTCATAAGAGCTACTGACTTCCCCCTACCTGGTCAAATGTGCATGACTGGGATGTAACTGAGGATTAAGATCCTTTGCTTGCAGAGCAGAAATGTGGCAATGCTCTTCCTGGATGGTTGGCTACCGGAGAGGAAACTGACTGAATGAGGTCATGCACTCTGTATGCACACAGCCCTTCTCTGGCAGCTCTCAAATTCTGCCAGGGATGGGACCTTACCATCAAATGGAGCAGGAGTGATTAACTTGACTTACTGCTCCAAAGATGGTGGTATTTCAGCAATAATGCCAAGGCTGGGAAAAAACAACAACACAAAGCTTCAGACTGGTACATGCTTTCAAAGAAAGAGATTCATTCCTTTACACTTACATTTACAGAGTCCTATGGCCTCCACTAGGATTTTTTGCTGTCCCCACAGATGAAATCAAGTGCACCAGCTCATTCATAGAGAGCTAATATGAATGTTGTGTGTTGATTCTGAAAATATTGGTACCTTGCCGTTCCCTTTCATCTTACAGTAGCATAGCTAGAGGGGGTACAGAGTGCTACGTTTTGCAGGGAGCCTCACCAAATCATGCAGGTGGCCCCTGCCCTTCCTCTTCTGGGCCTTTCCAGACAGGTGGCATATTAGGCTCCAAAGGACAGTGGCCACTTGCATGCCACAGCATGGTGCCCCACAAAAACATAATGTTCTGCACCCTGTCTAGCTATGCCCCTGACCCCCCCAAAAAAGTCAAGCAGCCACATGTTTGAAAACACAGCAAGCAAACACATCTCTAACTCAGAACAGTTAGACACTTCTGTGCCCCTCTTGGGAGAGGGTTAGGTCGGTGCGCAGACATGCGCTTGCCTTCCTACGTGAATGAAAATTCCAATGAGTTGTGCTGGCCCAGGTTAGGATTGCACCCAAAGTCACTTAAATAGAGTACTGTATTTACTTGAATTAATGCTCACCTTTTTCAGCTGAATTTAGTCTCCAAAATCAGGGTATGCATTAAATTTGATGGTTAATTAGATTTGAGTAAATGTGGCATCTTGATTATAAATATAGGGTTTGCATTAGATTTGTTGGTGCATCAGATTCGAGTAAATACTGTCAATGACTCAATCCTGAGTCAATGAAGGACAAGTTGCCCCCAAATCCAGAGTAACTATAGAAGCAAGTAAGAGATTTTACATGCACTGGTGGTTACTGCACCACCTAGTGAAAACCTATGGGAAATTCATACTGAAATCCAGAGTAAGTTGTTCTTATACTGAAGCAAGGACCCCCCATAGTTACTCTGGATTTTGCCCATATGCCCACAAGTGATATTTAATTGTGCTTAGAAGGGAGATATGTGATTTTTTTTTAAATGAATAAAATAAAATAAAAAAACTTCATATATAGCTATGAAGTGGCTTTGCTTCATTGTTCATATAATTTCACAGCAATCAATTAGAGTGTCATTGAGGATAAAATTGCAACTTTGTAAAATACTTTAATTCATCCTCTTTTACATTTGAGAAGCCTGATCATTCTGACTGCTTGTCATGAATATACAGAATCTTCTGTTCAGTTATGAGCCAGAAAGGAAGTTCAGAATAAAATGAGGCTCAATTTGTTATACATCCAACCTTTATAAATGGGACTAATTTGCATTATTAGCGAGGTGATTGCAAATTACATCATTTTGATGACATCACTACCTATTGCCAATTGCTGGCAGTTGAACCTATGGCGGCTTGTTTTCCATACTGCATTTATTGTGCAAAAGTGCATCTGGGGACAAATAGGAATAGTCTCACACTGGAGAAAAAACCCATTCATTCATTCATTCATTCATTCATTCATTCATTCATTCATTCATTCATTCATTCAATTTATATCCCAGCATTCTTCCCTAAAGGATGCTCAAGGTGGCTAATAATATTTGAAAGAACAGACAATAAAATACAATTAAAAAGTAAATAAAAACAGTAAAGGGGTGTTAAAAAGGCAATATGAGGCTGTATACTTTTGTCCTTGTTTCACCCAGACAGAGCAAATTGTGAAAAATAACAGGCGAATAAATGCCACACATAAATACATACATACATACATACATACATACATACATACATACATACATACAGAATCATAGAATCATAGAATCATAGAGTTGGAAGGGACCTAATAAGTCATCTAGTCCAACCTCCTACCTACAGCAGGAAATCCTCCTAGATCATCCCTGACAGATGCTTGTCCAGCCTCTGCTTGAAGACCCCCAGTAAGAGAGCGTCCACCACCTCCTTTGGCAATCTCTTCCACTGCCGAACTGCCCTCACCGTCAGGAATTTTTTCCGGATATCCAACCGTTGGTCACTATGTCTGTCATAGTGTTGGTTGGTGACAGACAGACAGACAGACAGACAGACAGACAGACTGACTGACTGACTGACTGACTGACTGATTGATTGATTGATTGAGATTGATTAATTGATTGATTGATTGATTGATTGATACAAATAGCTGGACTGGATATATATCCTCTTTGGCCTGATCCAGGGAGATCTTATTCTGAATAGACATGTGCATTGCCAAAGTCCTACACTGATCAGCTGCTGTGCATTAATACTTTAGGCAGGGACATCTACCTGATACAGAAACAGGAGGGCTGAGTACTGTAAAACAGTGCAGGCTCATGTCCCCCAGGATATATGCTGACCCCGACAGCAGTGAAAGAGGAGCTACTCTTTCCACCCATCCTTTTTTCATTCAACGCAGATGTGGATTTGGCTGCTTAGAGCAGTTTCACACCAATCTCTCTTGGAAAGTGCCCTCAGAAAGACTTTGGCAGTGCCCTCAGACAGACGTGGAGTCTCCAAACCACAAATTGCTACACACCCTCGCCCTCTGGGTTGTCTCATGCATAATGGATCTGATTAATGCAAGCGGAAAGCGAACATTAACCATACATAATCTCAGAGGGTGCCAGCGCAAGGCTCGATGGCCTAATGGAGTCATTGGAACGATCCGTAAGTGGGATAGCGAAATAGGAGCTGGTAAATGACGATCAGAACACAGGTGTGCTTTGTATTCCTCACCTCATCTTCTTTCAATAGGGAGAAAAAAACTTCACCCATCTGCAAAAAATTAATAATGTTTTACAGTAAGCTGTATTTTTGGATTGGATGATAAAGCCTAAACCCTATGATACCCATGGATGAGATGCTAGCAAGAGGAAAGGCAGGGCTGAATGAGTAGCATGGCAAGGCAATACAAAACCCATAAACTTGTGGTCCCCAAACCCTGTGTTCCCAAAATCCCAAATCAGTGTTGAACTGTAGTTCTCCAGAGAGCCATCAAAAATAGCTGGTGGAGTCATAGAATTTTCATAAAAACCTACCACACTATACTATGTACAGTGGCACCTCATGTAACAAATTTAATTCGTTCCGGAGGCATGTTTGTTATGTGAAACATTCTTTCCGTGAAGCAGATTTTCTCATAGGAAATAATGGAAACTCAGACAATTGGTTCCAGAACCCAGAAAATATTCATATAAAAATATTAACTGAATGTAAAAATGATGACAAAACACTGGAATTGAATCCAAAACATGCATTCAGTGTGCAGGATCTTATGAAGTCTACTTAGGCTGCAGTTCTAAAGACACTTTCCTGGAAGTAAGACCCATTTAACACAATGGGGCTTACTTCTTGGGAGACATGGTTAAGAGGCTGCAATCAAAGACACTTTCTTCTGTAGTCAAAGACACTTTCCAAGTGTCTCCCCACTTTCTCCTTCTCTCCATCCTGAGCCTCTCTCTCCCCTGCTCCCTTCTGGGTAGCCCTGAGCTGCTTCCCTCTTCTCCACTGCTCTTCTCTCCCTCCGGCCACAGGAGTTACAGCGCGGAAGTGTTGCTTTTGCTACGGGCAGGCGCGCTAGGCAGTCCTGATGCTTTTTAAAAGGGCTGCTGGCCAGCACATCTGCCCCAAATGCCAACGAGTGTGTTTGTTACATGAAGCACATTTTGTTACATGAAGCAGAATCCTAGAGAAATTTTTGTTTGTTACATGGAACATACTTTACATGAGGCGTTTGTTACACAAGGTACCACTGTATAGGACTGATCTGTGGATCTATGGCCGATGACCAGTATATCAAGGGAGCTGCCATTCCAAAACATTTGGAGACCAAAGCCATAAATCAAACTGGAACAGACATTCACTTACTTCTTTCTGCTTTGTAGCTCTAACACCAGGTTGCTTGACCTCCGCTCAGGGCTGGCACCTCAAAAAGGCACCCTTGGGGGTGAAGGCAGCATTTTAGGGGACACAGGGTGCAATCCTAACCAATTTAGGCTGGCACAGCTCATCCATCTCCCTGTTCCTATGCTGATGTGGGGAGGAGAGCACGTCTGTGCACTGGTGTAACCCACTGGGAGTGGCACAGAGGTGCTTTACCCCACTTTTGCAACACAGAGCTTGCGTCGGCCTAACCAGGGGTTAGGATTGCAGCCACATGGTTGCTCTGCCACCCTCCTCCCAGATGGGCACAGCCAGAAACTGGCAACCACACCCAGGTGCAGGCCCACTCACTTTTCCATGGTGGTAAATGTGGATTTTATTATTTTATGGTAGGTCAACAGAGCTCTCTCTCTTTCTCTCTCAATCTCTCTCTGTGTATCAACATTTGATATGTTGCCTCAAGAGCCAGACGGCTGGGTTGGACCTCATACAGTAACATTTTAAAGACAATTAAAGACAATTTTTAAGGCCAAATATAGGACCCAACGCAATGCCGATTATCCTTTTTCTAACTCAAGACATCATGTAACCTGTGTATTATTATAGCAGTAAGCGGCATCATACCATTTCAAAAGCTCAGAGTGATGATGATGATGACAACGACAATGATGATGATGGTGTGACGGGAAAGGGGTGAGGGGCAGCATTTTACAGGACACAGGACGCAATCCTAACCAATTTAAGCTGGCACCCATCTTCCTATTTTCATGGTGATGTGGAGAGGCTGGCATGATGGCAATGATGAAGCACAACACAGGACTTTTAAGGCTTATACAACCCCAAGCTCTAAAAAGTCCTCTGCTCTGCTACTTCATGTTAGGCCATGGAAAGATACCCAAAGAGAAGGAGAGCCAAGAGGAAAATTTCAATTAATTCCATGCTTTGCAACAAAAAAAAACAAAACTCAGGGATCTTAACATTCTATGGGCTGAAAATGTCATTATACATTTGTGTGTCATTATATAGGAGTGTGTGACACCCCAAATAGACACCCCAAACTAGGGGCCAGTGGTGGGCTCCAGCAGGTTCGCACCTACTTTCTAGAACCAGTTGTTAACAAGAGATAGGACATATAAAGTTTAAAAATAGCCATTTAAAAGTGGCTTCCAGATGGGCAGAGAACCAGTTGTTAATTTCTTTGAATCCCATCACTGCTAGGGGCCCTCATAAAATACAAGCCTTTTGCAAATATTCCACCTGACGTAATATTTGGATTCATGCTTGTAGTAAAATAAAATGGGATACCTGAGAATCCTGCAGGAATAAAGGATGACTGGCATATATGATAAAGGAGAAAATGGGTGTCGTGAAGGTTAGCACTTAGCTAATAGCAAAGATGTTAGATTGGGTGAAGCAACAGAATGAATCTTTTACTTCTCCTCCCTGCCTTTTTTCTCTTTTCAGACCTTGGTAGACACTTTTTTATCTAGTATTTGTCACCTCTGAGAGCTGCAGGTGCTCAGATGGATTTGAGCAAATGCCTCCAACTGTGTGACATCTGGAAGCTGTCACCAGACTAACAAGAGGTAGCCTTTTGCCACCAGGCCTGTTTGGCAGATGCTCTCTCTTCTCACTCTGTGTGTGTGTGTTTGTCCCCACCATATCTCCACCATGCTCTTCATTTGCTCCACAATGCTCTCCATGTCTTCAGCAAAACATTGCATTTTGCTTAATGTTTCAGAAAAACCTTACTTTTTGCACAATGCCTTGGCCAAATATATGCAATGCTTATATGTGAATTCTCCCCCCACCAAAAAAACCCACAAAATGGTAAAATATGAACTTTTTTAGTTGAAAAGAGGTATATAAATAATGTAGACGGACGGACAGACGGACAGACGGACGGACGGACGGACGGACGGACGGACGGACAGATAGATAGATAGATAGATAGATAGATAGATAGATAGATAGATACATACATACATACATACATACATACATACATACATACATACATACATACATAGAATCATACAATCATACAATCATAGAATCCTAGAGTTGGAAGGGACCTAGTAGGTCATCTAGTCCAACCTCCTACCTACAGCAGGAACTCCTCCTAGATCATCCCTGACAGGTGCTCGTCGAGCCTCTGCTTGAAGACCCCCAGTAAGAGAGCGTCCACCACCTCCTTTGGCAATCTCTTCCACTGCCGAACCGCCCAAACCATCAGGAATTTTTTCCGGATATCCAACCGGAATCTCCTCTCTTGCAGTTTGTACCCATTGGTTCTAGTTCTGCTTTCAGAAGCAGCTTTGAACAAATGAGCCCCTTCCTCTTCAGGTATCTGAAGAGGGCCATCATGTCTCCCCTCAGCCTCCTCTTCTCCAGGCTGAACATCCCCAGTTCCCCCAGCCTTTCCTGGTAGGGCTTCCCTTCCATCCCACTGATCATTCCTGTCGCTCTCCTCTGGACTTGCTCCAGTTTGGCTGCGTCTTTCTTAAACTGAGGTGCCCAGAACTGAACACAGGACTCAAGGTGAGGTCTGACCAATGCTAAATAAAGAGGAACTAGAACTTCTCGCGACTTGGAAGCTCCAGTCCTCTTAATGCAACCTAAAATGGCATTTGCCTTCTTTGCAGACACATCACATGCTGACTCATGTTCAGCTTGTGATCCACGGCGACTCCAAGATTCCGCTCACATGTTGTGCTGCCAAGCCAAGTATCCCCCATTTTTCACCTGTATTTTTGTTTTTTATTGCCCAAGTGCCGAACCTTGCACTTCTCCCTGTTGAAATTCATTCTATTTGTTACAGCCCAGGATTCCAGTTTATCCAGGTCCTCCTGGAGGTTTCTCCTGTCTTCTGTTGTGTTTGCTACTCCTCCCAGCTTGGTGTCATTTGCAAATTTGATCAGGCTTTCCTGTATCCCTTCCTCTAAGTCATTAATGAAAATGTTAAAGAGAACCGTTCCCAAGACAGAGCCTTGGGGCACCCCACTTGAAACCGACCTCCAGGTTGACACAGAACCATTAACTAAAACCCTTTGTGTGTGGTCGTTGAGCCAGTTGCAGATCAACCTAATGATTGCCCCGTCTAGCCCATATTTTTCCAACTTCCCAATTAAGATGTCATGTGGGACCTTGTCAAATGCTTTGCTGAAGTCATGTTAAATGACATCCACAGCATTGCCATGTCCAGTAAGCTCATAACCTGATCAAAAAAGAAGATCAGATTTATCTGGCAAGATTTATTCTTGGTAAATGCTGGGTTCTTTTAATCACTGAGTACTTGTCTAGATGTGCACAAACTGTGTGTTTTATGATTTATTCTAATATCTTGCCTGGGATTGAAGTCAAACTGACTGGCTTATAATTTCCCAGGTCTTCTTTTTTCCCCTTCTTAAAGATAGATAGATAGATAGATAGATAGATAGATAGATAGATAGATAGATAGATAGATAGATAGATAGATAGACAGACGGACGGACGGACGGACGGACGGACGGACGAGTAGACATGAATAGGATTGTGCCCATGGCTGCAATCCTAATCCCCAGTTGAGCCAGCCTAGAGGTGTTGCAAAAGTGTGTTAAGGCATTTCTTCCTTACTCCGATGAGCATTGAAAGAGGATCTCCCTGCTCTTCACCTACCTGATGACATCACTTCCTACTTGATGACATCACTTCTTTCCTGATGACATCACTTCTTGTCATTGGCAGGCTATGTGAATGCCATGCAGTGCACTATATGAAAAATAATTTGATCTAGACCAGGGGTTTCTATCCTTTTTGGCCAACGGACCGTACCAAATATCTGGCACAGGACCAAGGGCCAGGAAAAAAAACATAAAATTTAAGTAAACAGACTAGAATTGGAACTTAGAGTAATGAATAAATGGACCCAAATTTCCAGGATTTCTGCAAGCACCAACACACAGCACAGAAATAAAGCATACACTTAGATGAACCTCCATTTTCCCCACCCCACCGTCATAGTGCCAGTCCTGTTTGGTCAACTGGGCCAGAGACTCATAGGGGCCCAAAGGTTGGCTGTGGGCTGGTTGGAAGATAGCGATGGACCACATATGGCCCCCGACTGCCATTTGGAAACCTCTGATCTAGACTTTGGCTATCTGATTCAATCCTTCGCATCGTGGCATGTCTGCAAGAGCGATCCTTTGTGATTCTTTCTGTGTTTCCCTTTTTACACAGACTCCAACCCAGGTATATTAAGATTTTGCTCTTGGAGTCCAAAGATTGCATTTTTAAAATACTGAGTATTCAGAGCAGGCAGCCTTATTTAGCAGTGGCCTGCTGTGGTGAAAATAACGTTAATATACTCCACTGAAAAACGCATTTCCATTTTGTGATTACGTTTCTTCACCTGAACGTTACTGTCCCTTTGCACAAGAATGCTTTCCATTGTATGGAGGGACTCGTGAAGAAAGCCCAAACTGATCAGGATCTGCGGCATATAATTTTGACTCCATTTTTATGTATATTTATGCTAAACCAAAATCATGTTCTTGATTTCCATAAGCGGCCCGCATGAGATGGCAACCTTTCTGCCACAATTTTTAAAATGTAGACAGTTTTGATGAACAAAATTGATAGGTGCGGGAGGAACAAAAGAATACTGATGACACACACATAATGCAATTCTTGATCAAAAGTGTTGAGTGTGTCAGATGATCTGTCCCAAAACTTAAACTGTTTTCCAAAAAGTTTGCAAGACATCCAGGTGTGTGTGTGTATGTGGGGGGGGGGGGGGGGAGATGTGAAGTTTTTCAAATGCTCCCACACATTCTGTTTCTGCATATTTATGTTCAGAAAGATGTGCCTGTATCTCAGTGATGGATCAGCTATTTTGTCATGTGGTTCAATCTTTAGTATATCCTGTGAAATGGTGAAAGACACCCTATTGAATATAACACTCACCTTTCCAGCCAAATTTAGGTTGTAATCCAGAGTAACTATGGGGAGTCCTTGCTCCGACATAAGTACAATTTAGTCTGGGTTGCAATATGAATTTCGCATAGGTTTTCGCTAGGCAGTGCCGTAACTACATCGAGTTAAATGTCTCTTGCGTGCTCCAGTAGTTATTCTGGATTGAAGGGTTAGGCTACAATCCAGAGTAACTATGGGAGCACGTAAGAGACATTACATGCACCTGTAGTTACTGCAACACCTTGTGAAAACCTATGGGAAATTCATATTGCAATCCAGAGTAAATTGTTCTTACTCAAGAGCAAGGACTCCCCGTAGTTACTCTGGATTGTGCCCTTAGTCTCCAAAATTGTGGTGTGCATTACATTCGATGGTGCATTAGATTCAAGTAAATACAGGTATTTTTATTATAAGTACAGGTCACTATTAAGTTTAACAGTTTACTATATAACAGTTTACTATATTACCCCAAATCCAGAGTAACTACGGGAGCACATAAGAGACTTTACATGCACCCATAGTTACTGCACCACCTAGTGAAAGCCTATGGGAAATTCATATTGGAATCCAGGGTACGTTGTTCTTACACCGGAGCAAGGACTCCCCATAGTTACTCTGGATTTTGCCCATAAACCCATTTTTGTATAGATTAGTGCAATTAGCGAAAACTATAACATTAATCCATTGGCATTTTATTATTATCATATAACTCATTATTATATGCAGTAAAATTAAATTTTGTATCTGCTTTATAGCTGCACATTCCTATCGTCAAAACATTTTCTTTAATCTCAACCCTTTAAAAATAGGGAAGTGCATTAGATTTGATGGAGCATTCAATTCAAGTAAATACAGTCTATTGGATGCTGTGGCCAATCAGTGTGGACCTGGCTGCCAGGACACAGGTCCATGACATGATACCCTCCTTCATCATGCTGATCTCCCCAAAGGAATGCTTAACCAGCATTACTGACCCTTACATGACACTCTGCAGCACTTAAAAAGCTTTCTGAGGCTTCTGGCGCTATCTTAAAGGTTTATTCTGATTTTCCCATTAAACTGGAAGTACTTTTTAAGACCATGGTAAAATCCCCAGAAGACTTGTTTTGGAGCTCCATGTGGGTCTTCACGTGTCCATGGAGCAACAGGTGGGCAGCACAGTGTGGCAGGTGGAGGTAACAACAGTGGGGGCTTGATGCATATGTAACCTGTGGGTTTTTTTCCCCTTCCCCCTCTCCAGGCCTGCCACTGGAGTCAGCATCTGCTAATCTACGGCTGGGGAATCTCAAAATTAATTTGCTGCAACCCCCCAAATTCCTGCATCTGAAGGCAACCAACTAACCTATGTCTGATTGCTAAATAAGTGGACCAGAATTCACTGCAGCCATAAAAACTGAGATCCAGTTAGCTATTCCAAGCCGCACCCTACAAGCCTCATAAGTGCAAGCATTGACATGCTCGCCATGTTATTGCAGTGCAGGGCAAAGATGCATGAAGCAAAAAACCCACCAGTGTCTGAACTGTACTTGACCCAGGTTTCAGATCCCAGTTTAATTACATTATTTCAGTATCTGCTTTTGGAATCAATTAAGAAAACCAGAGAGTATTGCAGTTTTCCAGTCCTTATTCAGTCACAGGCTTTGGATGAGATTCTCCCTCTTCCTTCACCCCAAAGCAATTCTTTGCTCTCCTCCCTGTGCCAACAGTGTGCAATTGAGATATCATAGCCCCACTGACCATCTGTCATAGTTGGCCTTAATCCCTCCTTTGTCTTCCTCAGCATGAATTCAGAATCATGTGAATGGCTGGCCACAATACCCCCATTGATTCAGCAGCAATGGTCACCAATGCATCTAAGGCAGAGACAGAGGTTAGGTGGCAGCTTGGATTCCCAAAGTGCACATTGTCACAGTGCCCCCCCCCCCCCCACCAAAGGTCTTCAGAAAGAAGAGATGTACCACTCTAAAGTTTGAAAATGCTTGCAGGGAATATTTATGAGCAGTAATTAAAGCTTGATGTTGAATTGTTTCAAGCATGGTCTCCCTGCAACTGTCATATGCTCACAACAACCCTGCAAGGTAGGCTGGTGAAAGAAAGAGAACACCCATTGAGCTTTGTGGCTGAAGCTGCAAGCCTAACCACCAGTTAGGCTAGCTTAAGACCCAGCACAGGTCCTATGCTTGCCTGAGGGTGTCACAAAAGTGTAGGATTGCTATTATTCTCTTCCACAAAACCGGGACAGAACCCCCTGTCAAAACATGCTAGTATATGAACACAATCCCCCAAGACTGGGACAGCCTGGTTTTGGGGGACATATAGCAACCCTACAAAAGGAGTTCTGCATGACTCCTGGGGAATTAGACCATTGCACAGACATGTACCTGCCCACCCCCACACAACCACAGGAATAGGGAGCAGGTGAGGTGTGCCAACCTAAATTGGTTAGGATTGCAACCTAAGGCTGAAATGCTATGCACACTTACCTAGGAGTAAGCCCTATTGACTATTTGCTTCTCTTGCTTATTATTATTCTGTTATTTGCTTCTATTATTGCTTAACTACCACTTCTAAGCAGACATGCATAGGATTGGGCTGGCTGCATCTGGAGCTCCCTAGCCTGACAGCACCATCCTAAGGGTGAATCTGAATCACAAAAGTCAGAAAGGTTTCCAAAGATAGTTCTTCTAAGCTACAGGTGCTGCATGGAAGCCACTCGTTCCTGGATTCTTCCCATGGCACAGCCATTAAACACTCATCAACACATGGGCCAAATCAGTTACAATAGTCCTTAACAGCAGATCCTTTCGTTATCCCAGCCAAATGATGACTACGGGGGAAGCCTCCATGATATTGTCTCTGTCCCTGCCTGGTGGTGCATCTTCTGATGCTGTTTCTGTTGGATCCCAAATGAACATTGCTTTTACATTTAATTTCTTTGCTTTGCTCCTTTCATCTTCCATGATAGATACAAAAAAACTCATGCAAATTAAGATATGTTAATTCAGACGCTGAATTTCCACACTGCAACCAAACTCACATGTTGCATTATTGTGTTACTGGTGGAGAATTCAATAATAATCCCTATGTTTATAAATGTGTACACAGAAATTTAGTACACAGAGGGCTCTTGTTTGGGGCATATGCCTAATTGTAACAATCAGTTCAGTTGGCATAACTTCCTGTAGTGGTATATGGAGGCTGGCGCATGCTCTGCCCCACTCCTGCGGGGTTAGGCCAGTGCATCGGAATGTGCCGGCCTTCCCACACCACAACAAGAAGTTATGCCAGGTGAGTTATGCCAGCCCAAATTGTTAGGCTTGTGACCTAAATTTGGCTGGAAAAGATGTGCATTAGATTCAAGTAAATATAGTATTTGGGCCATTGGGGAATGTGAGCTCCTGGCCTGCAGTGTGGTGTGACTTATCAGTTTTCTAAAAATTGATGGTGCACCTTGACATCTTTAGTGCTTTGTCAGTGTGCTGTCAGTTGAAAAAAAATATAAAACTGCTGATCTATAGTAGAGTTGCCATATGTCCCCCAAAACAGGGACAATCCTGATTTTGGGGGATTGTGTTCACGTACTGGCAAATGGGACAGAGGGTCCTGTCCCAATTTTGTGGAAGAGAGTTATGGCAACCCTAATCTACAGGCACCGACAAGAATAAATTCCAATATCCCCTTCCTAAAACATAAGGCTGCTGTTTGCTCAAATGTGGAATTTCTGAATTGTGTACTTAGTGGTGGAAAATGACACTTTCAGGAAGGATTTTGCTGCAGTGCTTCACTACCAAGTCCCCGTGGCTGCCGAGTTCCTATTACGAACTTAATTTGGAGCCTTTCTCAAATGGGACATCTTAATACCTTGGAAAGTGCACTGTTCAGGGTTTACTTAGCGTTAAAATGAGGTTTCCTTGCCCCCTAGTGGATGGAAAGTCTGCAAGGAGTTTCGGAGAGCCTGCACGATGTATTTTTTGTTTTTTATTTTCCCTTTTCTTCTTGATGTTTCATGATTTTGTTTTGTTTTTCAGCTGGCACTGGAAATAAGGACCCCTGTGTTGTATTCTGTGCAATGTTTGTATTCGTCGGAGGAGAGCACTCAAAATGGGAAAATTACATTAATTAACCTACTCCATTAGGAAAACAAAACAAAACCCTCAAAACTGGTCACACCAGTTGCCCAATTCAGTGGACTCCTTATTATTTATGGTGAAATTAATTATTCTCAGAAATGGGCAGTTACAGTTTCTCAAAAGCTCTCTCTCTCTCTCTCTCTCTTTCTCTCTCTCTCTCTCTCCTTATGTGACTACAGTTGGGGGGATGAGAGACTGTGGGTGCAATCCAGAGTAACTATGGGGAGTCCTTGCTCTGGTGTAAGAACAATTTGCTCTGGATTGCAATATGAATTTCCCATAGGTTTTCACTAGGTCATGCAGTAACTACGGGTACACGTAAGGTCTCTTATGTGCTCCCGTAGTTACTCTGGATTGTAGGGTATTGTTGTATACAGTGGCACCTCACATAATAAATTTAATTCTTTCCGGAGGCATGTTTGTTACATGAAACATTCTTTAGCTGAAGCAGATTTTCCCATAGGAAATAATGGAAACCCAGACGATTGGTTCCAGAACCCAAAAATATTCATATAAAAATATTAAGTGGATGTAAAAATGATGACAAAACACTGGAATTGAATCCAAAACGTGCATTCAATGTGCAGGATCCTATGAAGTCTACTTAGGCTGCAATCCTAAAGACACTTTCCTGGGAGTAAGCCCCATTTAACACAATGGGGCTTACTTCTGGGTAGTCATGGTTAGGAGGGTACAATCTAAGACACTTTCCTGGGAGTAAGCACCATTTAACACAATGGGGCTTACTTCTGGGTAGACATGCTTAGGAGGCTGCAATCTAAGACACCTTCAGAGTGTCTCCCCACTTTCTCCTACTCTCCCTCCTGATCCTCTTTCTCCCCTGCTCCCTTCTGCCTGGCCCTGAGCTGCTTCCCTCTTCTCCACTGCTCTTCTCTCCCTCCAGCCACAGGAGAAACAGCATGGAAGTGTTGCTTTCGCTATGGGCAGGTGTGCTAGGCAGCCCTGACGCTTTTTAAAAGGGCTGCCAGCCAGCGCGTCTGCCGCAACTGCCAATGAGTGTGTTTGTTACATGAAGCAAAGTTTGTTATGTGAAGCAGAATCCTAGAGAAATTTTTGTTTGTTAAGTGGAACATACTTTACGTGAGGTGTTTGTGACATGAGACGCCACTGTGTCATGATTTTGGAAAATAAAGAAGATTTGAAAAAATGGGGGAATGAATACAAATAAATGAAATTAACCCACTGGGCAGATGCCAGTCTGATAAGTCCCAAATTGTGTGTATGTATTCATATGAAATAAATGTTTTTATTTGCATAAGGAAGATATAAACGATGTGAGTGTCCCCTAACTACAACCCTTACACAGACATGCTCCCAGCTTGCGCCATAGATGTCCTCGTGTTCACTTTCATCTTAAAAAACAGCCACACTGAGGTCAAAACAGAGTTCTTTTCATTTAAAACATTGTTCTTCAACCTGTGGGTTGGAACTTCAATGGGGTTACACCAAAATTTCAAAGTCTATGCAAGAGAGGGTTGAATCCAATCCACCAACGGTATTGCCTTCTCCAAGCTGAGATCTTGACATTATCCTGCAAACCCACTTTTTGGTGTTTTGCCCTGCAGCTCTTAAAATCAGTCATACTTAAGCTGCTCCCTCACAGGGTTCTTATGAAGACACAAGAGGGAGGGGAGAAGGGGGTAGATGGGGCAGAGGGTGTGATGCAATTAGGTAGCACTGCTGTCCGGTGGTGCCTGATGCCCAGCAGGGACACCCAGTGCTCAGTAGGAACGCCTGCTGTCCACAGTCAGATGGTGCCTGTTGCAAGATGGTGGCTGGTGCTTAGTGCCCATTGCCAGGTATTAATGTGCTGTATCTGCAGATGCCCAGAGGTGCCTGGCATCCGGTGCCCCATGCTTGGTGCCCAGGAGGGATGCCAATGCCTGGTGCTGCCTGGTGTTTCCTGGTGCCCAGTAGGTATGCTTGGTGCCTTGTGGTGTCCTATGCCTGGTGCCTAGTGGGGTGTTTCCTCCCCCCTGCCTGGTGGTGCCTAGTGGTGCCCACTGCCCCCTGGTGCTTGGTGATGCCCAGTAGTGCCCATTAGGGCCTATTGCCTGCAACCTTCCATTGCCCAGTGCTGCCTGGCACCAGAAGCCATTGCCAGTGCCCACCAATGCCCAGCAGTGCCTGCTGGTGTCTGCTAGTCTTGAAATTTCACTACAGCAATGTGGGTAAATTCCACTAGTAACTAAATAAGGACACAATCCCAACCAATTTAGGCCAGCCTAACTCACCTGCCATATCTTCCCATGGTGGTGTGGAGATGGCAGCGTATGCCTGTGCACTGGCATAAACCCCCCAGTAGTGGAGCAGAAGTGCCTTACGACATTTTTGTGAGACTCCTGGATCAGCACAGGACTAATTTCGGGGCTTAGTTTAGCCTAACTGGAGTTTGGATGGGAGCCTAAATAAATAAATATTTTTCTAGATCTTTTTTAAAAAGTCTGGTAAAGCTAAGTGGTTCCCAAAAGAGGGTTGTTTTGAAAGTGTGAAAAAGTTTGGGAACCACTAATCTATAGGTTTACTGTTTGCTCCCTTAGTTTTGTTTTTATTTTATTGATGTAAAATATTATGAAGATATCCACAAAGCAAATTGTTATAAGGAAGCAGAAAATTCATCTGTTGGATTTTGTTCCTGTTTACTTTGTTCTTAGTTTCATGAGGGCATTTCCTCATCATATACTTTTAATGAGTTTAAGACCAGCTACTTTTGCTGCTGTTTGGTAATTGAAATTCATACTTAAATTTTTTAACAATGTTAATTTCTTTCTGCAGAAATAACATACTTTTGGTCTGAATTACTATAATTATGTATGAGACACTCTTTTTTATTGCTAGCTATCATCCAGACACGCTGCCGAAGAAACCAGGATGGTAATTTAATGTACAAAGAAGGAAATTACTAGCAAATCGGATATTGTTTAAGTGGCTGCAAAACTGTATCACTTTAAAAAAAAATAAAATAAGCACAAAGTCATAGTTGTTCAGGAGGTAACTATATGCACTTATAGCTGAAGTAGAATAAGATCTGTAAACTCCTGATTTTTTAAAAAAATAGAAATATTTGATGTTTGTCTATTCATTGCGTTGATCACAGATTGTATTCAAATATTCTCCAAAATATTTGAGTTTTCCAGGCATGTAGAATATTCAGAATTGAAAAATGGAGGGGGAGCCATGCACATTTTTGACAAACATGAAATAAAATTTAATTCTTTAAGTTCAAACAAGAGTATGAATCATCATTGATGATGATCAATATAGCAACTGCACTTGGCAGTCTCTTGGTCTGCTGGGTGGCAGTGAGTGGAAGAGTGGGAGAATAAGGGAGATAGAATCATAGAATCCTAGAGTTGGAAGGGACCCAGTGGATCATCTAGTCCAGCCCCAACCTGTAGCAGGAAATCCTCGCCTTGTGGGGACCAGCGTCTCAAAACCCTGGCCTGCTGGTTAACAGGCACAGTGTCTTAACAACTTGTGCCACCAGATATTCCAGAGGATGGAGAGAAGGGCATACAAGGGGAGGGAGTTTGGATTAGCTCCACCAGATCCAAAGCCTCCATGTCAGATCTATTTTCATCATCTGTGGGTAGAACATGTTTATCTACAGATTTACATCTGTAGATCTAGCACAATCCATGGATAAAGAGGTTCTACTTGTATTGTACATGAGCTGACCCTGGAGAGTCGGAATAGTTGAAATTATGTGTGACAGTGCCCTTCTTACTTGCTTTGATTTCCTTGGATGCTTTTCCCCATATAATGGACTTCCATGTACATCTTGACATTTTGATTTGGTATCTAATCTTTACATTTAAGCAAATCACGAAACTGGCCAAGTGTGCTTTGTTGAGTCATTCAATAGAGAGTGGCCATAGCTAAGTACCACAGGAGAATTTTTCTGCATCCTGAACACCTTGGATTTGGTTACCAGTTAGGTAGGGAAGAAACACTTGTCTGAAGAAACCTCTTGTCTGAAGAGATAGCTAATGACGCAGTACTTGGCATCCATCAGACAATGATATAATGCTTGACACTGCATGCAAAACATGAAGTCCTGGGTAGATTGATATGGAGGATAGGCTGTTACCCAAGCAGCAAATCCCCCCTCTCCACGTCACTGAAATAGTCCAATGGAAGAGCAGAGCTGATACAACTGAGTCCAGCAGCTGCGTCGCAGAGCTGGGCTAAGGACAGGAGCTCACCCAGTCTTGGGGGGACCCGGGTCTTGAACCCTGGCCTTCTAGATAACAGGCTCAGCGTCTTAACCACTTGCGGCACCCACAGCCACAACCCAGCTTCATATGTAGTTGAAGACCTGTGGATCAGGTCATGCAGACTGGGGCAAAAGAAACAAGAAAGGAGATTCCAATTGTATATCAGGAAAAATTCCTGATGGTGAGGGCAGTTCATCAATTGAGTAGATTGTAAAGAGAGTTGGTCCACTCTCCTCCACTGGGATCTTTAAGAAGAGATCTTTGTCTTTAAGAAGAAGACGAGTACCTGTTGGAGATGCTTTGGGAGGATTTCCTGCTACAGGCAAACTACTGGACTAGTTGACCTGTTAGTTCCCTTTCAAAAATAAATAAATAAATAAACAAACAAATAAACAAATAAATTCATTCATTCATTCATTCATTCATTCATTCATTCATTCACCTATAGGTTAATGGGTTTTGAATTGTTGGTGGCAGACAAGGAGAGAGATCTTAGTGTGCTGGCAGAGCAGCTCGATTAACATGTTGACCCAATGTGCAGCAGGGCATCTGGTGGACCACTATGAGATACAGGAAGTTGGAATTGATGGACCTTTGGCCTTATCCAAGGCCCATCTTATGTTCTTCTTATGTTCTCTTAATATGTCCATATGTAAAGACCGGACATTAATCTTGCATGTAGAAGTCCCACATGCAGTCCCTAGTGCCATGTATAAAGACCCCCATTTGAAACCCCCAAAATGCTGGCAGTCAGTGCTGAAATGCTAGATTAACTTTAATGGTCCCACCCAGTTTAAGGCAGATTTCTGTGAAGCCAAAGAGAGTTGCTTGAAAGCCCTCTTCCTCCTCCTCCTCTTCCTCAATAGCCAACGTTGTGTAGCAGAAGGAAACACTTTCTTAAAAAAATGAACAAGGCTCATGTTTGTGATCTGCCTTCGTATGAAATTAGTTTCTTCCCAAATGCCTGTTATCCCAGTTGTTAAATTACTTCAAGTCATGCTCGAAGGCATGCATAGTATACTACAATCAAGCAGGAACAACACTTTGCATCTCATTAAACGCCAAATTCTCTCCGATACTTGAGAAGAAGAACCGCCGCCAGAAGTGTCTGCGGCATCTCTGCACTCCTTGGCCGTTGCCTCCTTGCCAAGTGCAAAAGCACAGTTGCCAAGTGTCAAGCGAGGCCATTAATATCCTTATTGTTTTTCAGGCGTCGGAGTACAAGATGCTCTTTTCTCCAATGGCTCTATTGATAGGAGGGATTAGCATTACAAATTTAGGTAATGATTGCCCTGCCCAGTTGGGAATGCACAGAATCAAATATTAATACTAAACAGTAGAGACAAGGGTGGAGGGAGTGCTTTTGTATTTCAAGAAAAGAATGGATATTGCACTAATGTGATTGCTCATAGCAATTCATATCAAGGACAAACAATGAGTAATAATACTAGCACCTAGAAGATAGATGTTGGAGGTACACAAGAAACCGTGAAGGCTTCTCAACCATGTTTCCTAGGAGTATCCTCCTTCTTTCTTCTTTAGTCCATAGCTGGCAATTAGAGAAGGAACTGTTTTCACCTAAGAGTATCTTATTCTTAGGAGTATCTTATTCAAGAATCCTAGGAGCATCATATTTTAAGAAGGATGCAAATAGTTGTTTCTCCCTCCCCCTTTTCATATATTTATTCATCAATAGCAAAAATGTACCCGAGTTGCAGGAGTAAAATTCCCTGCCAAATACCATCCCCCCACTGTGTAGCAATCCCATGCACATCATCCCCATGCACATTGACCCCCATGCGCAATAATCCCACTGAGCATCATCTCCCCACTGAGCATCATTCCTCCACACACATCAATCCCCCTATCCATACCATCCCCCCATGAGCACCACATCCACATGTGCATTGTCCCCCATGTGTATCATCCCTCCCATGGGCATCCCCACTTTGTGCAACATCCCCTTGCGCATCAGCCCCCATGCATATCAACCCCATGGCAAAATACCCCCATCCGCAATGTCCTGCTATGCTCCCCATGCGCATCGTCCCCCATGTGCATTGTCCCCATGAGCAACAACATCCCATGCACAACATCCACTCATGCACCTCATCCCTCATGCACATCAACCCCCATGTGCATCATCCTTGTGCATGTCCATTCACAACATCCCTTCCAGTGCATCAGTCACTGGGCACCAAATTGGCTAGAAGTTGATCAGTTAGTCTTCAATGTTAAGTATAGGACAGAAACATGTTGCACTCCTTTTCATCCCCTTAAGGGTTAAATTTCTCAACATCAGTTCTTGGTGGGTGTTGATGTCACAGAAGGAACATCCTCCCCAATTTCATGCTTCTAGGTCTGGGGGTCGGGGCAGAACATCCATCAATCAGGGACTCTTCAATGTAATGTATAGGGAGGAAAATGCATTGTGCCCTTTTTCACACCCTTCCTGTTGGACTTTCCGAAAACTGGTTCTTAACTACTACTACTACTACTACTACTACTACTACTACTACTACTATCCTGGATGAAACCCAGAATATCCAGGAATACATCAGTGAGATGCACCCAAAGATGAGCTGATGAGAGAATGTCTCCAGCAACAACAGCAACAGCAAATACAGAAGGAAGATCAAACTGAGGAAGGGTCCTGGCAAGAGAAGACCCTGCACAGGATGTACCATCGCCAGATAACCGAAGTCACTGACATTGAGAAATCCTACCAGTGGCTGGAAAAAGCTGGCTTCAAAGATAGCACTGAAGCCCTCATTATGGCAGCACAAGACCAGGCACTAAGGACCAGATCCATAGAAGCAAGCGGGGATTTACCATACAAGAGAAGACCCAAAGTGCAGGCTGTGCAGAGAAACCTCAGAGACAGTCCAACACATTGTGGCAAGGTGTAAGATGCAGGCAGGAACAGCATATGTTGAATGGCACAAACAAGTAGCCGGCATCGTGTATAGGAACATCTGCTCAGCCTATGGACTAACCCCTCCCAAGATCAAATGGGAGACCCCTCTGAAGGTTGTGGAGAATGACAGGGAGAAGGTCCTGTGGGACTTCCATATCCAGACAGACAAGAAGGTACTGGCTAACCAGCCAGACACTGTGGTGGTAGATCAGGCCCAGAAGACAGCCCTGGTGATTGATGTAGCAATACCGAATGACAGCAACATAGGAAAAAAGAGAATGAAAAGGTGGGAAAGTATCAGGGTTTGAAGGAGGAATTAGAAAGACTGTGGCAAGTGAAGGTGAATGTGATCCCAATAGTGACCGGAGCACTAGGGGCTGTGACACCCAAGCTGGAAGAACGGCTCCAACAGATTCCAGGAGGGACAGCAGAACACTCGATCCAGAAAAGCGCATTGCTAGGAACAGCTAAGATACTGTGCAGAACTTTCAAACTCCCAGGCCTCTGGTAGAGGACCCGAGATTGAGGATAACATACATACACCACCCATGGAGGGTGAGAAAACAATATATATATAAAGCAAAATACAGGAAAAAGGGAAAAAACGAACTAGAGTATCTCTAAAAGCAATGCAAAATTCTACTTACCGTATTTCTGTTAATAATCTAAATTTCAATTATTTAAAAAGCAGTATCTCCAACAGTCTCTATTATGACTAATCTTCAGATCAAAAATTCATTAAATAATTCACCCTTATCAATGATTGGTTTCTAGTTGACCATTCACATACCTCTGGTGTCCCTGCTGAAGTGGCATAACGTGATGTCATTACTTAGTATGGTGTCAAATGACATCACACTGTTGAGCATTGACATACTCCTGGTGCTTCCGCTGAAGTGGTGTAATGTCAAATGAATTCAAACTGTTGCTGCCCAGAGTGCCATATGCCCCGGGTATGCCGCTGCATGTCATATCATTTGCCAGGTAGTGTTGGCCTGACCCTGGGAATAGAATGTGCAGCATAGCCCCTCTAACTGACAGGTTAAATAGGATGATGTCGAATGTGCAGCATTGCCTCCTACCTGACTCGTAACTTCGGTATTATGTTCACTTGATATATACCATGTCTTGGGTCTTTTGATTGCTAAAAACTGAATATTCATTTCAACCCATTGATCTCAGGATCCTGAGTTAAAGATTATGCAGGAAAAGATCTGCCTTTTGATCACCATCCCTTTCCCAAGCCGGATCCCTTGGCCTGCCCCACTTTGCTGCCCGGAAAACCAGACAAATTCAGGAAGAGTGGCCTGTTCAGAAGACCCAGCCACTAGCCGATTTCATTACTTGCTAATCTCTTTTAACACCTGAGTGCCCTTCAACTAAATTACTTCAATAAAAGCCGTAAGCACTAAGAGGAGGAGGAGATCTAGTGTGAAACTCAATTCTGCCGGCTCCCCTCCCTCCCCAGTAATTGCAAATGGCTCAGCTACCATTAACATTACCGAGGTTTATTTGGAGAGCCAAGGCAGGAGAATGAAATCAACTTTGCAAAATTAAAAGAACTCAGCCGCTCTTGTCTTTGAGGCATCTCTCTACTAATTACCCAAAATTGCTTTCTGGTTGAGGGTGTTTGGCTGTAAATCAGGGGACAATGCTGCGACTTAGGCAGTTGGTCGCTCAGCACCAGCTGGCTCGAGTGGGATGAAATCAAAAGTTGGCGCATGGCACTGGTGACAAACAGACAATGCAGGTTGCTGACTTGCGTACAAGTACATGCATGTGCAGACGGTGCCGCGACAAAGTGTTTTATACACAATGTGGAAGCAATTAGGGAAGATAACCAACTTCTATTATGCGCTTCTGAGTCATCCTCATCAATGACCACTTTCTCCTTGGTTGTTTCCTCTCACTTAATAGGAACCTTGACATTTTTGTCCCCCCCTTTTTTTTCCTTCAGAGCGCATTATCATAAGGTGTCAAGTAGTTTGCCCTTTCTATGGCTCAGAATGAGTCCACATTGAATGGATTCACAGAATTTTATTCTGACAGCTGTTAGCAGACACTGGAAAAAAAAATCCATGCTGCAAACTTGCATTTGAACGCTCCTTGAGTCTAGTTAATGCTTATGCCAGTGATTGGAAATGAATTAGTGATACTTTTGACTGCAAGCCTTTTCTCCATTTTGGTTTGGTATTTTTTGTGGTGGTGGAAAGAAACAAACTTGTTTGATGGAGAAAAGGAACTGTCTCAATGTACAATTTGATGCATTTTTAGAAATTGAGCTGAATATTCGCAATGAGCTTCAGAATACAGGCTATGCCAATTGTAATTTTTAGAACGGGGAGGGGGTTTCAGAGGTTTATCTAGGGAAAATGGCTGACAGTTAGGCCAAATCCACAGGATTAGAAAGCCTCTGAAGGGGCAGCAGTGCAAGGGCAGCCTGCTCACTGGCCTGGTATAGTTGTACCATATTCTGAGATGTGCTGGTGTAGTTGTGTTGCATCCTGAGGTTGAGAGGCAGGGTTTGGCCAAGGACTCCGAATTTTTTACCATTACTTACAATTTTACTCTGCCTTACCATGAACCCCTATGGGTCTACTGAGATTTATTCTTGCTTCTTAGGTGGCCTAAGGAGCTATGAGGGGGCATGTCTACCCTGGAAACAAGCTCTGGATACAGGCTAACTGTCCTGTTCTAGGTCATGCTGAACATGCCCTCAACATCCCTCTCCTAAACTGGCTCATCTGGTTCAGCTAGGGTGGCCCAGGTCCAACTATCTGGCCCAGGTCCATCTGGCTAGCCTGAGGGCACAATCCAGAAGCACTATCTATCACTGGGCTGACCCAGCTGCAAGATGGTCACCCTAGTTATTCTGAAAAAAGGCTTGGGGCAGCCTAAGGCAACATAGGGTGCCCTAAGAGAGGTGGACCTGGCTGCCTTAGCTGGGCCAGCCTAGGCAGCTCAGGAGGGGCATGTTGGGGGCATGTTTAGCATTGCCTCAGGCAGAGCAGTTACTCTGTATCCAGAGCCTGTTTCCAGGGTAGAAATGTCCTTGTCCAGCTCTTCAGAGTTATCCCACCTTAGCAGCAGGTATAGTAATGAGTAGACCCATAAGGGTCCATGATAAGGCCTGAGTAAGAATGGCAGTGTTGACCAAAAATCTGAGTTCTGGGCCAGCCTGTCTGCAACCCCTGCCTCTCAACCTCAGGATATGGAACAACTACCGCAGCCCCCTAACTACAGCAACTACAGCAGCTCCCTAACCTTGGGATACAGCAGGCCACTCCAAGCATCCACCGTCCACCCTCCATTGCATTCTCATGCTGCAGCTGTATCTGGTTGTCAGGAACTTCTGGGCTTTTTTATAAGGCAGGCACCACAGATGTTCCTTGTTCAGTGTGAACTGGGGGTCTCCTCAAGAGCAAGCCTTCCCCAGGTGTCATTTACTTGACGCCTACTGGGCATGCTCCTGAATGATGGATAGGTCAGGGCACAGTCATGCGCTTGCCTCCCTACATCATCATGGGAATGGAAAGACTGATGAGTTGTGCCAGTGTAGGTTAGGATTGCACCCACAGGAGGGCTGAGGCAGGTTCGCACCGGTTCTGTAGAACCTGTTGTTAATTGGGGGCTGACGTTAGCGAACCGGTTGTTAATTGGAGGCCCATCATCTTTGAACTGCATGCAAGTGTGTTTGAATTTCTCTTAAAGGACCTTTGGGTCTGTCTTGCCAGAGGAAGCTCAACTCCCTCCCCTTCTGAGGGGGCTCTCTCTCCCCCTTCCCCTCCCTAAGGGTATTTTTTTAATTACAAACACCTTACATGAAAGTCAAGCAGCCAGGAGTTCCCTGGCAAGCACACCTCCCCCTCCTAATTACTTTGCTAACCACATGCAAAAGACATCATTCAAACAGGCTCCCATTAAGAGCCTAAATTCTCCCATGCCTAAGTGGTTGTCTAAAACAGCTGCATTCTTTACATTGAGTGTGAGAAACAATTTCTGCTTTGATGGCCTGGAAGGAAGCCCCTCTCTGCTAAACATCTTATTTTGCTTAAAAACCTTATTTCCAGCAAGTTTTGAAGAGGTATTTTCTTGTTTTTGCAAAGGTGGTCCATGCAAATGAGCCCTCCTTATTCCTCCCATTGTGTTTGCATTACTAAAAATTCTCCAGGTGGGAGGGAAAGAGGGAGGACCTTTGAGTGGCTGCTCTTCTCTCTCCATTCACTGGAGGCATCCATGCATGCCTCCGCAGAAGCAAGTCCCATCCTAGTCAATGGAGCTTACTCCCAGGTAGGTGTGGATAGGATTTGAGCATCAGACCCCAATACTCTGCATGCCTGCTCAGAAGCAAGTACTGAGTGACCATATGTCCTCCTTTCCCAGGACAGGTCCTCTTTTTACTCTTGTGTCCTGGGAAAAAATCTTCACTCTCCTCCTTTTCCTTATGAGCAGGCAACATGGAGTCTTCTTATTATCCATACTTTTTTCCACGACCACAATAAATCTTCACTGTCCCCCTTTTCCTTATAAGCAGGCAGCATGCAGCATTCTCATAAATTTTATTTTTTCCCAGGACAGGTCCTCTTTTCACTCTTCTGCCTGGGAAAAAATCTTCATTGTCCTCCTTTTCCTTATAAGCAGGCAGCATGCAGTTCCCATCTTGCCCCTCCAGGAGCCCATTCCACTGCCTACTCTGAAGTAAATCCTATTAAAGTCAGTAGGTTTTACTCCCCTGTGAGGATAGGAGTGTAGCCTCAAAGCCCAATCATTGTCTACTCAGAAGTAAGTTCCATTATAATAGTGAAGCTGACTCCCTGGAAAGAAGCTGGTTTCTAAGAGCTTGTTCCTATGCCTGACTACTCAAAAGTTAATCCCATTTCAATCTATGAAGCTTACTCCCAGGAAAGTGTGCAGAGGAGTGCAGCATTAGAGCCCAATCCTATTCTTGGCTACTCAGAAGTAAGTCCCATTAGAGTGTGTGGAGCTTACTCTCCGGAAAGTGAATAGGTTTGGAGCCAAAGGCTGCTTACTAAGAGCTCAGTCCTTTGCTTGGCTACTCAGAAGTCCTATTATATTCAATGGAGCTTACTCCCAGGTAGGTGTGGATAGGATGGCAGCATCAGAGCCCAATCCTTTTGCATGCCTCCTCAGAAGCAAGTCCCATCCTAGTCAATGGCGCTTACTCCCAGGCAGGATAGATAGGATAGCAGCATCAGATCCCAAATCTTTGCATGAACTCCTCAGAAGCAAGTCATATCCTAGTCATTGGAGCTTACTCCCAGGTAGGGGTGGATAGGATGGCAGCATCAGAGCCCAATACTCTGCATGCCTGCTCAGAAGCAAGTACTGAGTGACCATATGTCCTCCTTTCCCAGGACAGGTCCTCTTTTTACTCCTCCTTTTCCTTATGAGCAGGCAACATGGAGTCTTCTTATTATCCATACTTTTTCCAGGACCACAATAAATCTTCATTGTCCTCCTTTTCCTTATAAGCAGGCAGCATGCAGCATTCTCATAAATTTTATTTTTTCCCAGGACAGGTCCTCTTTTCACTCTTCTGCCTGGGAAAAAATCTCCATTGTCCTCCTTTTCCTTATAAGCAGGCAGCATGCAGTTCCCATCCTGCCCCCCCCCTGGAGCCCAGTCCACTGCCTACTCTGAAGTAAATCAGTAGGTTTTACTCCCCTGTGAGGATAGGAGTGTAGCCTCAAAGCCCAATCATTGTCTACTCAGAAGTAAGTTCCATTATAATAGTGAAGCTTACTCCCTGGAAAGAAGCTGGTTTCTTAGAGCTTGTAATCCTATGCCTGACTACTCAAAAGTTAATCCCATTTCAATCTATAAAGCTTACTCCCAGGAAAGAGTGCAGAGGGGTGCAGCATTAGAGCCCAATCCTATTCTTGGCACTCAGAAGTAAGTCCCATTAGAGTGTGTGAAGCTTACTCTCAGGAAAGTGGATAGGATTGCAGCGAAAGGATGGTTACTGAGAGCTCAGTCCTTTGCTTGACTACTCAGAAGTCCTATTATATTCAATGGAGCTTACTTACAGGAAAGTGTGGACAGGGTTCAAAGTGTGGAACAGATTGCCAAGGGAGGTGATGGACTCTCCCTCACTGGGTATCTTCAAGCAGAGGCTCGATGAGCACCTGTTGGGGATGCTCTAGGGGGATTTCCTGCTGCAGGCAGGGGGTTGGACTAGATGACCTACTAGGTCCCTTCCAATTCTATGATTCTAGGATTGTAGCCTTAAGTGGTGGCTTAGAGGCAAACCTCAACCCGCAGAGGGAACACCACAGACTCTGGTCCTAAACTGTAGATCAGTGTTTCTCAACCAGTGGTATGAGTACCACCTGTGAAAGTGTGGTAGTGTCTGCTGGCACTGAGGCACCTGGATGCAAGTGTTATATTGCAGCAAGAGGCTGGGATTCTAAGAGCCCAAATCTTATGTATGACCATTCAGAAGTACTGGTAAGTCCCATCACAGTTAATGGAGCTTACTTACAGGAAAGTGTGGACAGGATTGTAGCCTTAAGTAGTGGCTTAGAGGCAAACCTCAGCCTGCAGAGGGGACACCACAGACTCTGGTCCTAAACTGTAGATCAGTGTTTCCTCAACCAGTGGTATGAGTACCACAAGTGAAACTTGTGGTAGTGCCTGCTGGTACTTAGGCACCTGGATGCAAGTGTCATATGTGCTCCCTGAGGCAGCTGGTGGGCTGCTGTGTGATTCAAGAAGCTGGACTAGATGGGGCTTTGGTGTGATCCAGTGGAGGCTTTTCTTATGCTTTTATGTTCTTATTTGTGGCACACATTCCCTCTGAGAGCATAACAAAGTGTAATGCATAGGAATAAATTACACTGAACTCAGGGTCTTAATACTGATTGATGCCATCACAAGTGATACATTTTTTTTTGTAAACTAAGGGTTAAGGTAATTTAACCCTCCCCGCCCCACTCCCTGACCCTGGCCCCTGACCCACCCTGGCCCCGCCCACTTCCGGAGAACCGGTTGTTGGGGCAGGCTGGGCCCACCACTGATTGCACCCCATATGTCGTAAGTGCAGAAGAGGACTAGCCCCCTTTCTTCCTTCTCAGTTCACCTGAATCAGCTCAAGTGTGATTCCAGTCAATCAGGAATCCCATCAGGAATATGATCATAAGATCATAGAATTGGAAGGGACCCAGTGGATCATCTAGTCCAACCCCCTACCTGTAGCAGGAAATCCTTGTCTTGTGGGGACCCTGGCCTGGCCTGGGAACATCATTCAGTTGCATCCTTAATCAGTATTGAAGCTTCCCCCCCCCCCAAAAAAAAAAGATTATGGTGGTTTTATATAAACATGATGTGCTAGTTAGAATTAATGGCATCAGTTTTGGCCTATTATGTCTAATTTTTATGATATGGAATAGCCTTGTTAGTGAATAGTTCAGGTAGCATCCTTGTGAGGAAACTGTGGTGTAGGTTTCCTCATGAGTAAGCAGCTCCTATTAAGACAGCAAAATGTGTGTTGGTCTGTATTATTATATACCGTAGCTCTGCTTGTTTCATAATTTTAGTTTGGGACAGACTTTACATGATTTTCTTTTGTCACAAAAGATGAACTATGCTAATGGAGGTAATGGGATTGAATGTTTCCTTAATGTACACAATGGTTGTTTTGTTCTGGGTTTCTCTTTTCCACTATTGTACTTCATTATCACAGTTCTCTAAGCTTTGTAACACATACTGGTCATCATTGCATTCCGGAAGAGACTGGAACATAGTAGAGGCTTAATTGCCACATAATTGGGGCATGTTTAGGGAAGAAAGACATGTACCTAGACTTTTAAAGCAAATAAGCATTCGCCAAAAGCTCTCATTATAACAGATGCCCTTTGTAATTGGAGGAATATCGTCCAAAAATTAGCTGGAAATCAGTTTAATTAGCATTTGTAAATTACCGTTGAAGCCACAGTTCTGCCACACACCATGTAATTGACACTGAAGGATTAAATTTCCTATGTTGCAGTCACAACAATAAATGGTTATGGCATTATTTTTTTAAAAAACCTATATGCAGAATACATCCTCAGGCTCTTTTTAAAAAGAGCATCTTTTATTTCTCACCTGAATTGATTCTGCAAGCTGTGAAAGTTGGTAGTTTAGAATCTAACACATTCTTGTGCAAAAAAACTGTCATCAGCAGGGTTGACCTTAGGGCAATCCCATGCCTAGAGGGTTCCCAGACCAGCCTGGCAATGGAGCATCTATAGCCAGCAACTTGCTCTGTAGCTGATGCACCAGCACCAGTAGGAGCTTCCATGCCAAGGAAACATGAGGAATGTGGAATGTGGAGAGCATTGCCACGGGGTAGCACTTCCACCTGCTGGATCCTAGGTCCGGTTGGCTTCATGGCACATACAGGCATCCCACACTTATTTAACACATTAGGGCAGTGATTTTCAACCAGTGTGCCATGGCACACTGGTGTGCCATGAATTGGCCTTAGGTGTGCCATGGGAATTTGGGGATTGACATTCATTAATAGGAAAATTGGGGAATTTGAACAGTCTGGTGTGTCTTGTCAAAGGTAAAAACAATTGATGGTGTGCCTTGAGAATTTCAATGCCTTGTTAAGTGTGCAGTGAAATGAAAAAGGTTGAAAATCACTGGGTTAGGGACTTGAGCTGTGTTGAAAAGTGGAAACAGTTGAAAAGTGAAACCCAGTCTTTCTTTAGTTTACAAAAGTAGCTTCCAGTTTGCTTTTCAAGCTAGCAAACTGAAAACTCCATTTTTATCCTGCAAATTCCTGCTGTTACACAAAAAATTCTGCAAATGGACTCTCATTAATGCCTTTGGGAATTACAAGAGATTCAGAGTTTGTGTGCCACATCTGTCACATCCCCCTCCCCAAAAAGTTTGAATCACCACGTCACAAGCGAATCAGAATGGGGTACAGCAATTTTAGCCTTTGAAACAGGAGAGAGAGGTTGAAAGAGTGGAACATTTGTTGAGTGAATGAGTTAAGGGTATAATTGAAAGGTGTTGAATGAGCAGATTGTCAGAAAATAAACCATCAGAAAGCAGGGGATGCCTGTATGCTGTAAAACCTCACATGTGAAGATGTTTTTCATACTCAAAATATTTTTAAAGAAACTGTTCTTATGTATAGAACTGAAATATGGACAAAGAAAAGAGTGATGTATCATCATTTTCTGCAAAATTAACGTCCCCATCCTTTGCTTCACCCACTTCTGCTCAGAACATTCTTCAAACTAATTTGTCCAATCTCACTAATAAAAATCTTATAATAAATAAAAATGATAATAAAACCTTGGCACAAGGCAGTGGCAAATGTTGGCAGCGCAGAACCTTCCAATGACATTAAGGTGAACATCTGTTGCTGCTCTTGCACCTCATTTAGCAAGCTTGAAAACTTGTGTCATGGGCACAAAAGCTTCCGAGTGCTGTGCCAAATTCCACTCTGGGTTTGGAATGAACTCATGGAACCCTCCATGCTTTGACCTGCAGATCTCTGACCCTGTTTCTAGCACCTCTGGGATTGAATCCTGACTTCTGTGTGCCTCTGCACCATTCTGATGGTGGCACCATTAGTGGAAGTCAATGGAATGGGAAAGAAAGATTTGGATGTTTTTTGGGGGGGATGCACAAACATTCTATGTATGATTTGAAATTAACCCTACAATCCAGAGTAACTACGGGAGCACGCAAGAGACATTTACATCAACGTAGTACGGCACCACCTAGTGAAAACCTATGGGAAATTCATATTGCAATCCTGAGTAAATTGTTCTTACATTGGAGCAAGGACTCCCCATAGTTACTCTGGATTGCGCCCTAAGATGAGCTTTGTGCCCCTTCCAAGAGAATGTCCACAAACTACCATATTTACTTGAATATAATGTACCATTGAATCTAATGCACTCCCTATACTTATAATAAAAATGTTGTATCTACTCTGATATAATATACTCTACTCTAACTAACCATCAAATCTAATACATAGCCTGTGTCCTTGCTCCGACGTAAGAACAATTTACCCTGGTTTGCAATATGAATTTCCCTTAGGTTTTCACTAGGTGGTGCTATAACTACGTGAACATAGTTCACAATCCAGAGTAACTACAGGAACTCTTAAGAGACATTTACACTGATGCAGTTATGGCCCACCTAGTGGAAACCTATGGGAAATTCATTAGAAATTCATAGAGCAATCCAGAGTAAATTTTTCTTACATTGACATAAGGGCTCCAGTACTTACTCTGGATTGTGCAGTAAATTTGGCTGGGAAAAGGTGAGCGTTAGATTCGAGTAAATCTTTCTGAAAGATTCCATTTTGGGGAAATACAACCAGCAAGGTTTGCAAGCACTGAATGCAAAAGCTTCACATGGAAAGAATCATTGGGAGTGTCAGGTTTGCTTGTGGAATTTCAGACACATTTGCAGACACATCATCTTTCCTCTTGTATCTGTGAGAACTTCTGCCATATCTCTTGCAGAGAGCCATAGAAAGGATGGGTCTGTTGGGACAAGGCCTGAGATGAAGGAGGAATTGATCTCAGAGAAAATTAAGCAAGAATTTAACCCCCTTTTCAGCCAACTCAACATTACATCAGGCTGCCTGGATTTGTTCAAGCAAGTTCACTGGTGCAGATTCAACTAGCCTCATAGGGTGCGTTGTGTTGTGCCTTATGCTGTGTTGTGCCAACCGTCCCCTAACCTGCACTGGATATGGTACAAAACATTTGCACACAGGGTGACCATATATACTGGAGGACAGAGTGCCTCTACCTTTTTATTGCATAGAACAGGGAATTGAGTCAGGGTTAGGTTATCATAGAAGGGTTAAAAAGCAGCACCTTCTTTATATGGTCATCCTGCTTGCACAGGTTAGGATTGGGCTGTTAGTATCTAAAACCCTGGAGAACATTCACAGCACAATCCTAACCATCAGTTAGGCCATCTGGGGTGGATAATAAAAAAAGTACAGTGGCGCCTCACGTAAAGAATGCCTCACATAAAGTATGTTTCACGTAACAAACAAAAATTTCTCTAGGATTCTGCTTCACATAAAGAAAGTGCTTCACGTAAAGAACACATTCGTTGGCAGTTGGGGCAGACGCGCTGGCCGGCAGCCGCTTTAAAAAGCGTCAGGGCTGCCTAGCGCACTGCTCATAGTGAAATCAACACTTCCATGCTGTTCCTCCTGTGGCCGGAGAGAGAGGAGAGCAGTGGAGAAGAGGGAAGCAGCTCAGGACTGGCCAGAAGGGAGCAGGGGAGAGAGAGGCTCAGGATGGAGAGAAGGAGAAAGTGGGGAGACACTTGGAAGGTGTCTTGGATTGCAGCCTCCTAACCATGTCTACCCAGAAGTAAACCCCATTGTGTTAAATGGGTCTTACTCCCAGGAAAGTGTTGTTAGGACTGCAGCCTAAGTAGACTTCATAAGATCATGCACATTGAATGCATGTTTTGAATTCAGTCCCAGTGTTCTGTCATCATTTTTACCTCCAGTTAATATTTTTATATGAATATTTTTGAGGTTGTGGAACAATTGTCCGAGTTTCCATTATTTCCTATGGGAAAATCCGCTTCGTGTAAAGAATGTTTCATGTAAAGAACATGCCTCTGGAACTAATTAAATTTGTTACATGAGGCGCCACTGTACTGTGAAGCACTTCTGATGTCATTCCTAGGGGATTAGGCTAGCACATGCAGCAGCCTACACACACCACCACAGGAATGAGGCAATCGGTGAGTTTCAGTGGCTTAAATTATTTAGGATTGCACCCTCAGTATATTCAATTATGAGCTCAATAAATCAGTGGTCTTTCTCAGTATAAGGCACAGTATTTATGCCACTGCCTTGAACAAAAAAAGTGCAGCAACAACTGATGTACACCCCAAAAGCTAGTGTGCAAGAAGAAAGATTCACCTGGTCTCATTTGTATGCTGCCATGATGATTATAACTTGGATGGATCTCTGTCTCTTGTCCGTCTTTCCATTTGTGTGCAATCTGCAGAATACAAAATGGGCAATCAAGACCACTAAATTTAAGAAGAGAGTCGCTGAGATTAGAGGGCTGCTGCTGAGTCCACAAAGCTGCTGAATGATCAATGACAGTTTATATACCCATTGTTCCTGAAAAGGCTAAAATTAGATGAGTAGGTGGTCCCCCCTTAGGAAGCACTAAATATCCATGTTTCAGTGCTATTAGTCAGAGTAAGTGACAAGGGAGAAAGAACAGGGGAAAAATAATCATATTTGGCCATTTATAGAAGGGTGGTTGGTACCTCTCCAGGGAAGAAAAACATTTTTTTTTCTTTATAAGGTTGGAACTGCGGCAAGGTCACCCGGTGCCAAAAAGTGACCGGAAATAAAGATCACCCCAGTCGAGGCAAAACTGGAAGGGGGGAAAATGCTTTCTTGCACCACAATCAAAAGTCACAGCGCACAGAAAAGGCAGAAAAGCTTGTGCCAATTTTTGTATATTAAGTCCAGCAATGCTTAGGGAAAAGAGAACAGAAGAGCAAACACAATCACAGCTTTATTGAGAGCACTATTCTGCGCATTAATCAATAAAGTGCTTTGTCTCCTCTTGGGAAAATTGTGTAGGGAAAAAAACAGAATCAGAGGCACTGCTGTTCACTTTGTGAACAGTTTTTTTTGTGAACAGCTGAAGTTTTTTTTAGTATTTTTGTCTGAAGTCACACAAGCAGTGACTCACAACTTGAAGCTGTATGAAGCATGATATGAGACTATCCCCCAGTTCAGAGTAACTACAGGAGCATATAAGAGACTTTAAGTGCACCTGTAATAACTGCACCACCTGGTGAAAACCTATGGGAAAAGTGGTATATAAATACTGTAGATAGATAGATAGATAGATAGATAGATAGATAGATAGATAGATAGATAGATAGATAGATAGAGATGAACATTCCCTTTCAATTTGCAGCCTCAGGCAGTAGCTTTAGTTGGCCTCCTAGATGGGCCGGCCCTGTCCAAGCCACTCTGCCTTTTCAATTAGCCTTGAAGGTATTACACTACTATTACTAATACTAATATTAATATGAATACAGACCCCCGAATCCAGATGCTATGGGGGCATCTATGGGAGCATGTAAGAGACTTTACGTGCACCCATAGTTACTGCACCACCTAGTGAAAACCTATGGGAAATTCATATTGGAATCCAGAGTAAGTTGTTCTTACACCAGAGCAAGGACTCCCTGTAGATACTCTGGATTTTGCCCTATGATTCTATGCAGGACAACAAAGTAGTGACAATTGACTATCAAGAGAATCTTCATCCCTTCTAGGACTATAAGGAGCATCCAGAATACATTAGCTTCATTCCCTATAGCCCCCATGGTGAGGCCTATGTGTGCCACTCTATAGGTTGCTAGATGAGGGTGCGTAGAGAATAACATTCCACTCTGAAAGTATTGAAACACTGCAAGTTGGATTGATTCATCTTCCAAATAGCGCATCGCTAAACTTGGTAAGGAGCACCAGAAAAACCTTGAGGATATGTTGTTTGTCTTGTACAAACTCATTTGACTTCTCTTGAAAACTCTCAGATGTTTCTTCCTGGGAGTAGGGATCTTGCAATTCCCTTCGGCGTTTTTCCCTGTTTCTGAAACCAGATTGCCAAACACTTCTCAACACTGATTCCATTGGAAAGCTTTACAAAGGAGGTGATACAAAAGCTGTATCTGGCATGTTTGAGCTGTGAGAGCTCATTTACATAGGCAACTGTGGGAAGAATAATGTTCATGTGCCTGCAAAATAATGGCTATTGAAAAATACTGAATATCAGAAAAAATATAAATACGCACAAATCAGTATTACATATACTGTATTCAGTAAAGAACTGCCATAGCTCTTTTTCAGTTTACTTTATCTGTGGCTGTGATCCTAACTTCCACTTAGGCCAACCTAAGCTTCAGCATAAGACTTGTGCTGATCTGGGGGTGTCACAAAAGTGCACTAAGCCTGCAATCTTAAAGACACTTTCCTGGGGGTAATACTCAGTAGGGGTTACTTTTGAGTAGAAAGGGTTAGGACTGTGCTCTATGAGCAAAATCCAGAATAACAATGGGGTGTCCTTGCTCTGGTGTAAGAACAACTTACTCTGGATTCCAATATGAATTTCCCATAGGTTTTCACTAGGTGGTGCAGTAACTATGGGTTACTCTGGATTTGGGGGTATGACAGTTATGCACCACTTTTGGTGGGGGGGGGGAGTAGGCCAAAGCACAGGCACACGCCAATCTCCCCACACCACCAGGGAAAGATAGGGCAGGTGAGTTAGGACAGCCAGGTGGTTAGGACTGAGCCCTATGTGCATAACTGTGTTCCTGTTTATATGTACTTTGAAGGAGTCTTGATTGGGCCATAGTAAGAACACACATTGTGCTTGTAGATGGTTCCAGGTTCAATCCCTAGAAAGTCCAGGTGAGGCTGAGGAAGACCTATGTATGAAGCCATGGAGACCCCTACCCATTCAGTGCAGATGACAACATGGAAATGTTCGCTATTTTTTGAGCTAAAAATCAATATTTAAATTCAATATAACGCAGCTTCATGTGTCTTGGTATTTTGTCATAGAGTTGGATGGATCCCATAAAGTCATGCAAGTCCAAACGCTGTCTGTAGCAGAATATCTCCCTAGAGCATCTCCAGCAGGTTCCTGTTGAGCCCCTGCTTGGTGATCTCCAGGGAGGGAGAATCCACCACCTTACCCAGCAGTATGTTCAACCATCAAACTACTCTAATGGTCAATAATTTCTTCCTGGTGTTCAACTGAAATATCATCTCTTAAAGTTTATACCCATTGGATCTACGAGGCTGCAGTTGGCGGTTTGAGAACTGAGTACTGCAAGGTGGAGTACCCCCATGTCTGGCCCAGCTCCTGCCAAACTAACAGTTTGAAAACATGTAAATGCAAGTTGATAAATAGGTAACACCTTGGTGGGAAGGTAACAGCATTCCATGTGCATGTAGGCCACATGTCTATGGAGGCATCTTTGGACAGCGCTCGCTCTTCAGCTATAGAAATTGAGATGAGAACCGCACCCTATAGCCATATTGGGTGCCTGTAGGTGTCAGGTCGACTCGCATCCAGTCATGGCTGGCAGGTCAACCTGCCAGGGACCCTTAACTTTTACCTACCTTGCCTGGATCTAGTTCAGTTCTCAGAAACAGGTAAGAACACAGTTGTTTCCTCTTCCACATGACATCTGTTCAGGTATTGCTGAGTGCTGTCATATCCCTTCCCACCCTTCTCCAGGCTAAATATATGACGTGCCCTCAATCTTTCCTCATAGGTCTTGTTCTCCAACCCTCTGGTATATGTTGGTGACATCTTTGAGAGCTGGTATAACCAGCCAATGATCAGAACTGATATACTGTAAATCAGCTTTGTTTGTCTTGTATTCTTTGTAAACTGCTTTTTGTGAATTTTTAGTTGAAATGTGATATATAAATAATGTAGGTTGATTGAATTTGTCATATTGCATCTGAATTATTGGTCTGCAAGACTGTTTGCCAACACATTATTGGCAGGAAGAGGTTGCATTTCTAGATTTCGTATTTCTCTAAGACCCCTTTACTTACCTTTGCAAGCAAATTGTGTTTTACTAGCATTTTTATTGAACACAACTCAAGAGGTGTGTCTATATGTGTTCACAAGTGCCTTCTTATTCACTATACAGGTATTCTAATTTACCACCTGCAGACATTTTTTTACATAGTAGTTGGAAAACACTCAAAGACACTGTTATGACTCCTCATTTCTTGTCTCTGCCTCGTCTCTTTTCTTCATGCTGTGATAATGAGTTCCCCCAAATTGCTGTTGATCCAGTTTTCCATATTTCTGGTTTTGTTCTCTTAAGCTCCTCAAAACAGGGAGACTCAAAAAGAAAACTAATTGTTGGGGAAAGAGGGGTACATAAAAATTGCAACAATTCAGACAAGGCAATGGAAAATAACTCCAAAAATACACACTGTTGCTCGGACACACAAAACAGGGCAAAATTGAGGATCATGGACTCTGAATACATCAATTACCACCCCAGTTGTGCACACAACAAGTCTCATCTTGAAATAAATATGGCAGCTTTGTCAATAATGCCATTAACTTCAAGAGAGCTGTTTTTGCAGCAATCGAGTTTTGAAACAGAAAGCGGCAGTATTACCGGTAATCTTTGTCTGCATATTATACTAGCTTTGAATGAATGAACGCAGACGTAAACAAAGCTTTTAGAAGGTGGGAAATAATTTGTTTTCTTCCGCACACACTTAAAATGCCATCTTAACCACTTCCCATCCTACCAACTTCTCAGTTCTTTATAGACCTATTCAGAGAATTTTTTTTGTATAGGATGATGATGATAGACATCATACTGACAATTCAGAGACGGGGTAAAAAGTGCACTTTTATGTCCCACTTCTGTGTCTACGGAATCATACCCCCAAATCCAGAGTAACTACGGGAGCACGTAAGAGACTTATCATGCATCCGTGGTTATTGCACCACCTAGTGAAAACCTATGGGAAATTCATAGTGGAATCCAGAGTAAGTTGTTCTTACACCGGAGCAAGGACTCCCCATAGTTACTCTGGATTTTGCCCATAGAGAAGGATTGCACATAACTTCAAAGGCTGCAATCTTACACACTTTCCTGATACATTTGCAATCATAAAGACACTTTCCTGGGAGTAAGAAAGGAGGTTTATATTCATTCAATACAAAGGAGCTTTTTTTTTTGTGTAGACATGGATTGTGTGTATGCAGGATTACGCAGAAGTAAGTCACATTATAATAAATGGGGCTTACTCCCAGGAAAGTGTGGATTGGCGCCTAAGTCCCATAGAACAGAATGGAACTTACTTCTGAGTAGACATGCTTAGGATTGCACCCTATATCTATCATACCACCCTGTAACCTACACAAGGGTTTGTCTGTTGGGTGCACAAAGGCAGTTCAGATTACGTACCTGCTCTGCATGTCAGTGGTTTTCAACCTTTTCCAACTCACGGCACACTGAGAAAAGGCAGGCCATGCTATCAGCGTGGACTCTCATTCCCCCACTGCCACTGCTAAGGAACTTTTTCCAAATTCCTTTGTCACACCTGTGGATCACTTGTGGCATACCAGTATGTGGCTGAAAATTTCTGTTCCATGTAACTGGACTGCAGTTTAAGTATCACCCAAATCAACCCAGTATGTGTGTGTGTGATCGGTTAAGTGACAATTGGCCTTGAACTGCTGTTTTCAACATTTTAGTCTCCTTTTAATGGTTTATGGGTTTATATATTGAGACTTGTTTTTGAATAAATTGTAACTTGCGAAATTCCGGTAAATCCAGTAAACTTGCGAGACTCCAGTCTGGGGAAGGCGAAGCACACATCCATACATAAATAAGCTGATGTTCTCCCCGCATGCCTACATCTGAAATACAACAAAATTAATTTAGAACTTACTGCACAATCCAGAGTAACTACATCGATGTAACAAAAATTAACTCTGGATTGCTCTGTGAATTTCCCATAGGTTTCTACTAGGTGGTGCCGTAACTATGTCAATGTAAATGTCTCTTAAGAGCTCTCAAAGTAACTCTGGATTGTGCACTTAGAAGGGATTGTTTCATCCCTTCTATCATCTTTTTAATGATTCTGGTTTATTAAAATCCTTCCAATAAAGCTTTTTGATGATGATTTCTTTGGTGTTGTTGCTTCATAGCTTAAGTTTTTGCTAATGTACCCCAACAGACGTGCAAGCAATAGTGCTACCATTACAGCATTAAACGAATCAGGAAAGCAATAAAAAGTGCACCGCAAATTCTAGTGATCATATTGACTGGTCAACTGGATCTTCGGAAGCAGAAGATGGCCAGTTCAAACTCTGTTGGGAGAAGAGAGCAGGGGATGGACATAACTCCTGGGGAAGGGCTCAGTCTTGAAGGTAAATTTCATGGTTTGAATGCAGAAGGGTCTACCTCCAATTTCAAGCAGCTCAAGGCAGGCACTGGTGACACATAATAGTGTCACATAATAGTGACACCGCATAATAATAACACAAAAGGACCAGTGGTCTTCAGGTCCCCTATACATATTGCATAGTCTACTCATCATTGATCTTCAAAATTTCTAATGCAAGCAAGAAGAAAGAAAGAAAGAAAGAAAGAAAGAAAGAAAGAAAGAAAGAAAGAAAGAAAGAAAGAAAGAAAGAGAATGGTTATCCTAACAATACAGGCTGGCACAACTCACTGGCTCCCCCACAAGTGGCACAGAAGTGCCTTACAGCACTTTTTGCAACATCCCCAGGCCAGCACATCACAGGACTTATGCCAGGACTTATGCCTGCCTAACTGGAGCTTAGGATTGCAGCATAAATAAGTAAGGGAGCAATCCTAACTAATTCAGGCAATTGCAACTCGCCCACCTTCCTGCTCCCTCAGCAGTGATGGGATTCAAAGAAATTAAGAACCGGTTCTCTGCCCATCTGGCAGCCACTTTTAAATGGCTATTTTTAAACTTTATATGTTCTATCTGTTGTTAACAACCAGTTCTATCGAGTAGGTGCGAACCTGCTGAAGCCCACCACTGTCCCTCAGTACTGTTGGGCAGATAGTATATGTGTGTGCACTGGTCTAACTCTCCCAGAAGTGCTGCAAAAGTGCATTAAGGTACTTTTGTGACCCCACCACGCCAGCATAGGACTTGTGCCGGCCTAACTGGAGTTTAGGATTGCAGCCACATTGCTCATGGTTGTTGTATCACAGACTATGATAACTTTTAGGAGACCCCCAACACCCACCATCTATTTAAAGTTTAAAAAGGACTGATGCCTTACCTTTTAGTGCTGGATCTAGCTATGCCGCTCTAGATCACCCACCACCAGTGGAGGGCTCCAGCAGGTTCGCACCTACTCTATAGAACCGGTTGTTAATGAGAGATAGGACACATAAAGTTTTAAAATAGCCATTTAAAAGTGGCTGCCAGATGGGCAGAGAACCGGTTCTTAATTTCTTTGAAGCCCATCACTGCCCACCACCTCTTGTTTTTGGAGTTTTTGCAGAAATTTTAGCACCATTCCAGGTCATGTTTTGAGTGATCAGTTTGGTTCTGACTTTCTGCCTATACATTTGGGTTTTATCCATCCACCCCTTTCATTTGAGATTACTCTGGTGGCATTCGCTCCCAAGATCCAACAACCTGTGAAATTCCAGAAGGTGTTAATGAAATGCCCAGCAGAATGCTGCTGTTTTATTCAAAAAGCCCTAAAGAATGTTTTCATAATTAGGATCTATGGATAGCCAGGCAAAAGGAAAAAAAAATCTCACTCCCAAGCCTGTTCAATTAATTACAGCTGAGGTAATTTTTGCAATGCCCATTCCTTTTAAAAATAGTTTTTGACAAGCAGAACACATCTGAGTTCAAAGACATTTTCAGGAGAAAAGAAGCAGAAACTCAAGATGATCACAATTAGCTGAACAACAACAATTAAGGAATTCTGCTTTCTAGGAGAATGGGGGATCGTTCTGCATTTCTGTGTACAAAACCAGAAATACAATGCCACTGTATCCCCAAATGTCACTTTGGGGATACAGTGGCACCTCACGTAACAAGCGCCTCACGTAAAGTGTGTTCCATGTAACAAACAAAAATTTGGGTGCAATCCAGAGTAAGTACGGGGAGTCCTTGCTCTGGTGTAAGAACAATTTGCTCTGGATTGCAGTAAGAATTTCCCATAGGTTTTCACTAAGTGGTGCAGTAACTACGGGTGCACATAATGTCTCTTATGTGCTCCCGTAGTTACTCTGGATTGTAGGGTAAATCTAGGATTCTGCTTCACGTAACAAACTGTGCTTCCTGTAACAAACACCACTCGTTGGCAGTTGGGGCAGACGCGCTGGCCAGCAGCCCTTCTAAAAAGCGTCAGAGCTGCCTAGCACATCTGCCCATAGCAAAAGCGACACTTGCACACTATTCCTCCTGTGGCTGGGCATCTGCTGGGAAGAGGGAGAGAACAGCATGAGGAAGAGGGAAGCAGCTCAGGGCTAGCCAGAAGGGAGCAGGGGAGAGAGAGGCTCAGGATGGAGAGAAGGAGAAAGTGGGGAGACACTTGGAAAGTGTCTTGGATTTCAGCCTCCTAACCATGTCTACCCAGAAGTAAGCCCCATTGTGTTAAATGGGGCTTACTCCCAGGAAAGTGTCATGGATTGCAGTCTAAGTAGACTTCATAGGATCATGCACACCGAATGCATGTTTTGGATTCAATTCCAGTGTTTTGTCATCATTTTTACATCCAGTTAATATTTTATATGAATATTTTTGGGGTTGTGGAATCAATCATCTGAGTTTCTATTATTTCCTATGGGAAAATCCACTTCACGAAAAGAATGTTTCACCTAATAAACATGCCTCCAGAACGAATTAAATTTGTTACGTGATGTGCCACTGTACTTGTCTAAGCTCATTATGACTTCTGGTTAATTTTTTTGCCTGATCAATCAACAGTCTGTTGACAAGTTCTACCATTAGTGGTGTTGCGAGTGGAGTTGAAGGGGTGAAGGTAATATATTTATTTATTTATTTATTTTATTTATACCCCGCCTTTTCTCTCCTACAAGAGGGAGCCCAAGGCGGCTGACAAACAGGATAAAACACCATTAAAATTGAATTATAAATATAGCTTAAAACATAATTAAAAAACAATTAAAATACAATTAAATTTAAAATTGTAACACCACAACTGATAAAAAATTTTTTAAATCATGAATAATACCCTCATGTTATATATCATTCAATGTGCAATTTGATGCAGAATGTAATGAAACAAAGCATGTTGAAATATCTTTATTCTATCAAAAGTTAAAGCAAAATTAATAAATGTCACACCATGTAGCATTTCTCCTTCGTTCCTCCTTCATATGATTTACCTTCAAGGTGTAGCATTCCTGCTTCATTCTTCCTTCATTCCTCCTTCATTCCTCCTTCATGTGATCTACCTTCAAGATGTATCAAAAAAACATCATGTAGCATTCCTCCATTCAGTGCATGGAAAGAGGTCAATATAATGGTGACACGCTGTTCTGTGTCGGAAAACAAAAAATCTAGTGACCACTTTCTAGATAGATTTTCTATCACTTTCTAGATAGGTTTCTCTTGGATCCTGGTTCTTGTCCTGCCTATTGGCAACTGTCCTACAGTTGTTGCCCAGTCCTGTGATCCAAGGCTGGAGTGGAGGGGGGAGTAGTTTCGCTAACATTGGAGAATGTCAGAGTAGATGGAGATGATGGATTCCATCACCCCAGTCCAAAAATGGGACCCCAAGAAAGTCATCTATGTGCAGTATCCTTTTCAGAAATGTGGTGTACTCAGGAAGAAGACGTATCACAATGTAGTTGGCAGTGAACATCCAAAAGCTTCATGCCTCTAACATGCTCTCATTCAGCCATCTGAATACCATAAACTTCCTACAACCTACATATTTTTTTCCTTTTTTGATATTTCATAGCTTTCATTTTCATACTGAGATGTATAATCTCACCAGTCAATATACATTTATGGAATAATACCTTTTAATTTTAATGCCTCTTCCCCCTCTGGTCAGTGTATCATGTTAAAATAGCTATAACTGTAAATAAGGCAGAACACAATGTTCTTCTGCGCTTCTACTACTGACAATAAAAACATAACCATTTTTATTTATTTTATTTTATTTTTTATTTCGTTTCAGATTTTTTAAAAATCTGTCTTCCATTATGATGGTTGAGAAATTTAACCATAAGATCCTTTGGCTCATAACTGACCCCAATGGTTAGAAAATGGATTAAAACTTTCTGTTGTCCTTCGTGCCACTTCAGACTCTGTGCAATGAATAACCAAACCTTTAAACACAGACTTTGTTTATCCATTAGTATATTTAAAGCCCCATTTGTGAGTGTTTTAATTTTATTTTACTCTGGAGTTCATGAGAGACAAGTATTCATTACTAGTAGCACAGCTAGTGTGGGTGCTGGGGTAGCAGTTGCACCGGGGATCGATCGATCGATTGATCAATCTGTCTGTCTGTCTGTCTGCCTGCCTGTCTCAATTTAGTCAAGATTTTACATACTAGGTGTCAGACCCAATTTATGCTGATTCAGCTTTTAGAAATGGAGTTGTGCATTTCTATCCACAACTCCAAAAAGGATTGAGCTGAAAGGCTTGCTTCCTTTTATTTCCAACCTTAGGTATATTTTAAAAAGAACAAATCTTATCCAATTGTCAGAAATTATCCGCATCCTGTAATTATTTGTGAAGGAGGATTACTTTGAAAAGGTTGCCCTTCATCCTGGACCCACAATTTGGGAGTGGAGAGCGCTGTGTGTTGCAACACAGCATTATCATGTGTGGTACTATAGAATGTGGTTTCCATATATTATTTCAGTTGCCCTTCAATGGTAATCCATTGTGCTACTTAGAAGTGAACATGTGTGATAAAGCGTATGCGGGTTTAAATATATCCTTCCCCCTCCTGTACATTTATTTTAATGCAAAGTAATTCAAAGGACCATCTGAGTGGATTTAAGCAAGAAAAGAGAGAGAAATGAATATCTCCTTACCCAAAAGCCAACTTTTCTGTCAAGCTTTTCCCTGGATATTTGCAACTGCAGATCCGTTGAGGATCCCAGCAGTGGAAAGTCTATTAATTTGTGATGTACTTGTTGATGAAAAAGCTATCAGGATTACGGGCTGCATATTTCTAGTCTAGGGAAAGGAAGGAATGCAATTAATCTCTGTGAACTAAAATATACCTTTTTTCATTAATCTTTTATTGTAAATGAGCAAAGTAATTGAACCAATAGCACACTGTCAGAATGAATGCAATGCCAGTGGGATATGCATGAGAGAGCACATACTGATTGAGTATTAAATATCTAACGGCAATAATTTATGGTTCATTACCTCTTTTTGGAGTTTCTTAGTTGCCAAGTGCTTGAATTTTAAGCAGCTCCGACTTTCACGAGAAGCTGCTTTTCAACCGCCGAAGACAGCAAAGGGCACAAAACCCTCGGACAATCTGCTTAATTTGGACAGTTTCATACTTAGTTGAACTGGGCCCATTAGCCTGCTGGAAACATGTTCGCTCTCTGCAATGTGGATTAATGCAATTAAGGATCCAGTCACGAATATTTCTGGGATCAGCTTCTGAAATGTTCATTTCCTCTATAAAGGGGAGGAAAAAAATCTTGCCTTGTGGGTAGGAGAAGGACAAGCAATAGGTTCTCTCCAGTTTCTGGAATTTCAGATGTTTGAGTGATGTGGGTGGCACATGCATTGCCATGGTTGGTTTCTTCCTAAAGTTGTAATGCATGGATGATACTATGAGTGATGATTGTATACTCTATATATTGAAATATTGAAACACACATGAAACAAGTATCATAGTTTAAATATCCAGGAACAATATTTGCTGAAAATGGTAAAATGGATGAAGAGATAAATATATGATGGGCAGCACAATCATAACATGTACCGGATAAAGCAGGCTGACATGCCTTTGCTGTATCCTGCACGAGTTAGGGGTTTTCCTACAACTCAGGGAATCTTGGAAGCTTTTCCCTTTACTCCTGGGTAATGTGGCAACAGCCCCAGTGTGTCTACTTGGATATAGTCATCTCTAGAGATGTTTAAGAGCTGACGTTGCTCTCACCACCCAGGGAATGGGGCTTGGTCTATTGTGCCCGAGTCCCATCTGCCCACCAATAGTCCTGTCCAACAATGACTGACTGACTGACTGACTGACTGACTGACTGACTGACTGAGTGAATGAATGAATGAATGAATGAATGAATGAATGTGTAATCCTAACCAATTTATACTGGCACAACTTGTCTGCAACTTCTTGCTGAGATGGCGTAGGGAGGCCAGTGCATGTCTGTGCACTGGCCTAACCCTACCAGATGTAGCACAGAAGTGCCTCATGGCACTTTGTGACATCCCCAGTCCAACATGGGACTTGTGCCAGGACCTTTTCCGACCTAACTGGAGAATAGGATTGCAGGACAGATGACATATCCTGCTCTAGAATAATGTCAGGGGCCAGGGCATCTATGAATTTTTAAATGACACCTGGAGAAGTAGAAGAGTTATTGTTTCCCACCCTACTAAGCCAACCCTAGTGCTTAGGTTGTAATAGTAAGGAATTCAAAGAGGTGCTGGACAGCAGGCAACAGCAACAGCAACATGCATGTGTGTTCCTCAACCCCAGGCTCATGTGAACTTGAATCAAGCACATTAGACTTCAGCACTGACTTGAATCTGAGGCCATTGATGTGAATGCATACAGAACCAAGGCTTTCTCTGTAGGTGAAAGAAGGTGTGCTTGCCGACTTTTATGGCATGAAAGACCAAAGGGGGCTATTATTCAGCAGACGTTCCATCCAGGAATCACAGAAAGGTTACCCTTCAATCCTGCAGGAGTAGGAGAGGCAGAACTAGGCTCTCTTTTCCTCCTCTGATGGAGTTGATAATCACTAGACGATGGAAGGGATATCTAATTTTTTTCCTTTGGATGTAGGGCTGAAAGAAGAGTCAAAGGGGGTTCTTGCCTTAGAACTGACTGCAGAGGAGAAGGTGAGAAGGCAAAAGGAGGAAGATCATAGCAATCACACTTTCCAACTTTGTGACTTCTTTGGGCTCACTTTTTACTTAGGAGGAGGAAGCCTCATTGAATGACCAGCTGCTCCTGAGAAGAGCTGCAAATGATTGCAGCCCCTCTAGCTTCAAACCCCTCTAGCTTCAAACTGGTAAGAATTCTCTATCAGTCAGTCACATCAACTTGCTTACAGATTGGATGGGACATCAGGGGAGACTTCGAAGAGACCTCCCTCTCGCTCTCTCCCCCTTCTCTCTCTCTCTCTCTCTCTCTCTCTCTCTCTCTCACACACACACACACACACACACACACACACACAGAGAGAGAATTTTTTGAGTAAAGTCAGAAGGACAGAGACCTGAGAGTCAACTCAAGTCAAGCCACTTTGAATTTGCACATCCTTTCCCAGTCAAGTGACACCACACTGTATATATGTGCAATTTGACAAAGACATGGGGCAGTATGTTCTTGGGGAACTCCACAAGTCTCCCCCCCCCACACACCCACACACACTTGGCACTGATACTAGTTATGAGACCCATGTACAAAAATAAAGAACATCCATTCTGTTGCACGAGCAGTAAAAAAAAGACAGTATCCTTCAGATCTCTTTTTTGTTGGAGGACGTGAAGTTGAACTTCAGAGGATGGGAGGTAAAAATATTTCTTCTCCTATTGAGGTCAAATCAATTTGGAACAATTTGCCCTTTCAAATAAGGCAAGCCATTATTATTACTGTTATTTTAAGAGAATGAGATCTTCATCGTAGCAGGCTCGCTCATGTAGAACAGATTAGAATATGCATACATAATATCTAAATATGGAGTCAATTAACACAATGATTTTCCCTCATAAATAATGCTAAGCTACCGGTGTCCTTTGGGACAACTTTAAAAATGAAATATTTCTTTTCTGGTGATCTCAGCTCAGCTAAACAGTGATCAATAAACAGTAAATAACAATGTCATGTGTGTAGCCCAATGAACCATCTCCAAAAGAAAAAGGTCGATTAATAAATGCTAATATTGAGCAAGTTTGCAAGAATTTAGGAAACTCCAGTTGAGCAGAAGAATCTATATTAAATAAGGAATCTATGCAGAATTTTAAGGGCTAGTAAAAATAATAGAGTCAAAGGACCTGAAAAACTCTTGCATTGATCAAGAAGCAAACTTCTCAGGATTAGAGTCCCCTTTCTCAGGTGAATGAATTAGAATCATAGAATCATAGAGTTGGAAGGGACCTAGTAGGTCATCTAGTCCAACCCCCTGCCTGCAGCAGGAAATCCCCCTAGAGCATCCCCGACAGGTGCTTGTCGAGCCTCTGCTTGAAGACCCCCAGTGAGGGAGAGTCCACCACCTCCCTTGGCAATCTGTTCCACTGCCGAACCGCCCGAATTATTGTTTTAAGTCATTGGAGAGAAAGACCTGGGTTCAAAGTGATGTTTGGGGGAATGTTATGGCAAAATGAGGAGTAGTGGTGCAAGAGATGGATTGTACAATTCCACATCCAACTCTCAAGGTGAGCTCTAATAGGTCTGAATAGACCTAATGGGGTTGTTGCAGTTCTACTGCAGGGAAAGGGACAAGCCTCCCTTTCCCCACAGTAGCAGTCCCAATTAAAAGACCTCTAACACAAAGAGTCTATAAGCACCATCCTGTTTATGTGGTGGTTTTTTTAAGGGGGCAGGATGTCTCAACACATCCTATTGAGTTGCAAAGGACTCGAGGACTTGGAAAGTGACCCCAGCATGACTCATTTTCTAGTCAAGTTGCAGGGGGACAATGTCTCTAAATTCAACCCAAGCCTTTTTGGGCTTTTCCCAAAATTGTTTAGTGAACTTTTGAATTGTGCAAAATCCTATAAGCTCGGCTCCAGCAGCAAAGATCAAGCTAGTTAAAGCTATGGTTTTCCCTGTGATAATGTATGGCTATAAGAGTTGGACCATAAAGAAGGTTGACTGCTGAAGAAGACTCTTGAGAGTCCTTTGGACTGCAAGGAGATCCAATCGATCCATCCTCCAGGAAATCAACCCCGACTGTTCACTTGAAGGACAAATACTGAAGCCGAAGCTCAAATATTTTGGCAACATCATGAGAAGGGAGGGAAAGAACCTGATGCTGGGAAAAACTGAAGGCAAAAGGAGGATGGACGGCAGAGGATGGGGTGGTTAGATAGTGTCACTGAGACTATGAACACGAATTTGGGTGGACTTAAGAAACTAGAAACAAGAAGAGGACGGGGGGGGGGGGGCCCGCTGGCATGCTGCAGTCCATGGAGTCAAGAAGGGTCAGATATGACTAAACAGCTAAACAAAAAAAGTCTTTAACCATAACCAAAAAAAGGACGAGACCCTCTGAAATGTAGGACATCCATGAAAAAAGTAGCGCACAAGAAAATAAAAGTTAAACACTCATATATATTGCTTTCATGTGATTAGTTTAAACACTATATTATTTATTATTGAATTTTAAACAATTGCATATAGTTTATAATTTATTGATTGCAAGAAAGCTACATTGTCCCTGCTCATTAAAAATGAAGATTTTTTTCCCCAGGACCTAAGAGGACGTGTCCTGGGGAAAAAACAGGACTTATGGTTATCCTGTCCTTGCAACACTCCTGTAGAGTGGGTGCCATGTGGATGGGGACAACAACCAAGGCTACGAAGGAGCAGCCACCTTGTCTAAGGCCACTTGGTGTGAGTTCATGACAGAGGCTAGGTTTAAACTAGGGAGCTGCTGATTCCCATCCCTCTGTCATTATGCCATTCCAGCTCATTGCCTCCGGAGTGATACTGTGAAATGGTTAACTTATCTGTAATAAAACAAAAATAAAAATCCAGATTTTTGTCAGAGTGTTTTGCCTATGGCAAAATGCAAAGAGAATCTGGAGGGGTCAGGAAGTGAGTAAACTGCATGTCCATAAAGCTGGGACCGATTCTCAGAGGGGAGGAGGTTTCGTGCATCTCCACCGTCACTAATTCTGACCTTAAGCAAAATGTGAGGTGCATTTGGAGGCTCTTACTCAGGGTTGGAACAACGATGGTGGGAATTTGAGGAAGCTTGAAATAATTCCAGTTAAAGTGATGGGAGATCTTGCAAACTCATTAATTTTGGTCTCTCAAGAAGCGGCAGAACTCGGATGTAATGGAGACTTAGGGCACAATCCAGAGTAACTACGTGGAGTCTTTGCTCTGGTGTAAGAACAATTTGCTCTGGATTGCAATATGAATTACCCTTAGGTTTTCACTAGGTAGTGCAGTAACTATGGGTACACGTAATGTCTCTTACGTGCTCCTGTAGTTACTCTGGATTGTAGGGAAAGAAAATGTTTGGGATATATATTAATCATTGAAAGGATTGAGGATACCCGGTCCTGGAAATAGCAATGTTTATCCTCTTTGAAAATATGGCTACATCATGTCTGGAACACTATATTGCTTTGGAAAATGTGTATAATATATCTAGAAAGGAAGAATACATGAATATATTAAATTTCATCCGTGTGGGGTTTTTCATCAGCACCAGAATCAGTTTATCCCTGTTTTTTCATTTTGGAGTTTTTGTTTGTTTGTTTGTTTGTTTGTTTGTTTGGGGGGGATACAGTTTCTGGAGCTGAATTTTATGTTTCCAGTTTAGCTTTGCAAACAAGGTTCCTGGCAAAATCTTTTCATGCCAATTATTGTAGGCTGAGTAAAAGCTGCATGTAAGCTGTAATATGTGCAGATTATATGTTGCCTTTTATAACTTAAAGGGAATAGCCAATTTGTTGCCAATGTCACAGACCTATGGTCAATACATTTTTGGGGGGAAAAACACATACATATACACATTTGTTCTCAACCCCCCCTCTAAAAAAAAATTAGTCTGTATTTAACATTTGGAGATAAAAACAAAAATCACAGCCTCAAAAAAGCATCAAATTATATCCAAACAGCTACAAAGCAAGGGTTATAGTGTAGAATTTCCCAGCCAACAGCTCGCCTTGTGTTACAGAACATCAGAAAAGGGTTGTGGGAGTGCGTCGTTGTCAATGGAATTTAATTCTGAATGATATTGAAAGGTCAGTGCTGATGCGTAGCTCGTTTTTTGGAAAGATAACATATGTGAACTCGTTTTTTCCTCCTTTTAACATATAATGACCTTGTCTATTGACTTAATGAGGAAATTATACATGCTGTACTCAGATTTAACAAACTCTTCAGAATTAAAGAAAGAAAGAAACCAAAAGGAAAGAAAGATATAGACTTTGCTTCTGGCAAGCTAACCATCTGGCAAAGAACAGACTGCTTGTGCAGTCTAGGGCTCAATCCTATTTATGTCTACTCAGAAGTCCCATCATAATTAATGGGTTTTATTTTCAAGTATGAGTGGATAGGATATTAGCAAATATGTGCTTCTACCATACTCCTGGTGGTAGTATAAGCAAGCACTTTAAGCAAGTATGACTGCTACTTATGAGTAGAGGTGTGTGTTTCCAGTAAATCAAATATACATTAGTCTTACTGAACACAATGGGCTTACTTTTGAGTAAAAACACTGTTTTCAAAACCTCTACATATGAGAGCTTCACTCAACTGGTTACCTACTAAGCCAAATATAGCCAATTATCCAGTGGTGTATGTAGGTCATTTACAACACCAGGTCCATAAATTTGTTAAATATTATAGCAGACATCATAAAAATTTTAATGAGCATTTTAAAATTTTAAACTATCCCTCCTCTAAGGAGTTCAGGAGGATGGTATACCTAGTTCCACCTCTACTTTTGTCCTGAGGTGGGTGAAGCTGACAGATTGTAATAGTCATGACATTAAATTAATAATAATAGTAATAATAGTAATAATAGTAATAATAATAATAATAATAATAATAATAATAATAATAGTAGTAGTAGTAGTAGTAGTAGTAGTAGTAGTAGTAGTAGTAGTAGTAGTAATTGCAAAAGGCCACCTTGCTGGGCTCTGCTCACATTATATGCTGCTACAGTCCAAGATGTTTCGGTCTGACTTGTGATATTACAAAAACTATCATAGGAAAATTGTTTACTGTGTATTACTGAATAAAATATCTTGAATAAAATATCTTGAATACAATATAATAATAATAATGGCCAGAAAATAAAAGTGCTGAAATTTCTAGAATTGATGAAAGTCAGTATTCTCCACTGCTATCACTCCCATGAATATAGTAGAGAGGCTTCAATTCCATCCACTCTTTCTTGGGAGTAAGCTCCATTAACTATTATTAATAACTATCATTATTTCTAAGTAGACAGTGATATAACGCCCCTGCATCTGGAGCCCAAGTCTCCCTGCCTGGAAGAGGTGGCTCCAAAGGGCAGTCTTGGAATGGAAACCCAGATATCCTTGGCAAGAAGTTCTGGGCAAGTCTGGGCTATCTTTGGCTGAGTGGACACCTAGAATAGCTAATTGATGAAGTGCAGCTGGGGGAGGCTATAAGGTTGTTAAGGCTGCAATTCTTCACAAACTTAGTAGGAGTAAACCCAATGAGACCTACTTGTGAGTAGACATTCCTAGGATTCTTCTGTAAATGTCTCATAGGAACTTCATATATTCCCAGTTGCCACAGCTGGGTCTTGTACAAGTAATGTATTTACAAGCCACTGGAAAAGCTTTTAAAGGCTAAAATGATTTGCCAAATGAAATTTTATATACCCTCCTAAAATCAGATATTACCCAGTTTGAATGCTATCTAGAGAAAATCCCTCTGTTCTGAAGTACGCTGTGTATACTTTTACTGACACTGTATACCTCTTTCATTTCCCAAAAAGTATCTATAACTGTAACTTAATAGTCCCTTTTACCAAAGACACTATACACTGAGAGAGAAAAAATGTGAATTTAGGGAATTGCTGTTTTATCAGGCATTGCCTTGCGGGAAACAAGGTAGATGAAAGGGCCACACCATGTTGTCTCATAAACATGGTTCGGAAAGAGAAGATCAAACACGGCAGTACAGCATTTATCTTCCCGCAAACAAATGCTGGCAGAAGCAGAGACATTTCTGTTATATTCCACTTTATTTTACTTGGTCACCAATAATTCCTACTGAAAAAGGTAGAAGGGATCAACACAACCAAGGAGTACAGGACTGTCACCACACCATATCCGCTAGTTTTTTTCAACCAGTGGTACAGATACCGCAAGTAGTTTGTGGGGTCTGGTGGTAGTCACAGGAGCCCTGGAGAATTGTCATATACCAGCAAGAAAAGGTAAAACGTGGGTGACCATATGTCACAATCACAAAAGAGGACACCCAAGAATATGTAGGACATGGCAAAATTAAACAAAGCTCATATGCAGTATATTGCTTTCTTGTGGTTAATTTTAAACACTATGAGCTCAGTTCTAATAATGTCTACTCAAAAGTATGTCCCATTGTGTTCAGTGGCTTTTACTCTAGGAAAGTATCTTTAGGATTGCAGCCTAAATTACTTATTAAATTTAAAACAGTTACATGTAATTTATTACTAATATTTTATTAATTATGAAAAGGCTACATGCTGTCTGCTCCAAAGGAAAATGAGGACAAGGAAGACATTTTTCCCCAACACACAATGCTAAAAAACAGGAGAAAAGAGAATATATAGTCACTCAGGGCATAAAAAGTATGTGGGTCGAGCTCCAAAGTTTGCTTTTTAACACTCAAAAAGCTCTCCCACCCACCAGGAGCCTCTTACTGGTCACATCTGAACTCCCAACCCAGAAATAACTGGAGATGTCATTGGAATTTACTTTTGGTGGTATTTTGAGAAGATACATCATGTGAAGTGGTTCAGCAGAGGACAACATGGAGAACACTATGGCACCACTAATGCTTCACTGGGCAGTTATGTGACCCCTTAGCCAGCAATCCTTGCCAGCAATCCAAAACTTCTTAGGCTGCAAACCTAAGCTCCAGTTAGGCCAGCATAAGCCCCAGCATAAGTCCTGTGCTGACCTGGGAGTGTCACAAAAATGCTGAATGGCATTTCTGCAGCATTCCTGGAATGGTTAAGCCAGTGCACAGAGATGTGCCAGCCTCCCTACACTACCATGGGAAGATCTGCCAGGTGAGTTATGCAGGCCTAAACTGGTTAAGATTGCACCCTTAGAGTCTGAACCTACGTGATGCACGGCTGTCACCTACCCAAAGATTCCCCAATAGCACTTCTGTGTTTCCTTTGCACTTGACAGAAACAGGATCAAATATGACACCAGTCTAGATAAAGTCTGAGTTGTAAGGGTCAGTAATGTCTCATTGGACACAATAATTTTCAAGCAGAGACTCAAGGGAAATTACTTGACAGTCCATCACCAGAGCTGCAAGAAGATGTTCAATATTGTTCTTGGAACTGGTTGAAGTAGGTCCCTTAGGCTGGTTTACACAAGCTTGTAAAAGCACAGACCTGTTGAACAGGCAATGGGAGAGGCAGTACGAAACCTGCCAATATTTATTGAGGCAAAGGAGGGCGAGATCGTTAGGCTCTGATGGTGTTTTTATTTTTCTGCCAGCATCCTGATGGAATGTCCAATAAAGTCTGTAGGAAAGGATACCACACTGAGCCGACATATTAGAAACACCTGCTTTATTGTAAGCCTTGTATGGGATTAGGTTGCATATAGTATTGTTTATATAGTGATTTTCCTGCATCCACAGTCCATCCATCACCTACCACTGATGACCAAAACCATGGCTATTTGCACAGATAGTTGTGAGGCTGATAGTCCATCATCATAAGCACATCATGTTTTGTAAACTGATAACACATTGTATTTTTAGTGATATAAAAAATGTCATACATACATATATCCCCAAGACCAACCAAGTAAGAAACCCAGAAAAGGCACATGTAGTTAAAACAGATGGAGTGATGAAAATAATATGTCAAAAGCCCCAAAATAGTTTTGTAACCAATCAAAGCTTGGATGTATTCTCAGCTTAAAAATTCTCTTCCAAAATCACAGCTTTCCACATACGCCTTTATTTTGGAAATTAAGGGTGCAATCCTAAGCATGTCTACTCAGAAGTAAGTCCCACTGTATTGTATGGGACTTAGGGCACAATCCAGAGTAACTACGGGGAGTCCTTGCTCCGGTGTAAGAACAATTTGCTGTGGATTGCAGTATGAATTTCCCATAGGTTTTCATTAGATGGTGCAGTAACTACGGGTAAACGTAATGTCTCTTATGTGCTCCCGTCGTTACTCTGGATTGCAGGGTTACTCTCAGGAAAGTGTGTTTAGGATTACATTCTAGGACTGCAATCCTATGCACATTTCTGTGAGTAAATGAACTGAACTCAGTGGGACTTCTGTTTAGGATTATACTGTAAATCTACTATCAGTGGAATCCTAACTCCTGGTTAGGCTAGCACAAGTCCCTGCATAAATCTCATGCTGGCACTTCTGTACCACTCCTGGTGGGGTTAAGCCTGTACACAGACAGCGCCAGACTCCCCACACCACCATGGGAATGGGTAGCAAGTTGTGCTGGCCTAAATTGGTTTTGAGCCCCATGTCATAAAATGGGGAAGAAGTAGGTTAATCTACATCCTTTCTTCAGGGTTCTCATGGCTACACCAACTTCCCCAGCTTGGATGAAAATTCTTATTAATCTGCACATGACTCCAAATGTGTTAGGAGATAAAACTATTCAATATGTAATAAAAAACATATTCAATATGTAATAAAACATTCAATATGTAAATAAAGCTTTCATACCCAGAGGCTAGAATAAGAACATAAATGTAAGAAGAGATCCACTAGTCCACTCTCATCTAGTCCAGCTTCCTGGACCTTCCAATGGGCCACCAGGTGTCTCAGGAAGCGCGCAGAACAAGAGGCCAGCATGCTGATGGTGCCCACCTTTGCATTTATCATTCTGAGATCACCTTACTCTAAAAACTAGAAGTTGAGCATACCCATCATGGCTTACAGTGATGGTGTTTTCCTCCAGAAATACATCCAAATCAGGTGGTTGAATATACCCATTGTTGGTATAACTCACAACTGCTTGCCACGTGTAACCCATGTCTGTTGCCTTCACACTATCTTTACACTTTCTTGATGCAATAGGCTGGCCACTGCTGGAAACAGAAAACTGGGGTCAGTGATTATTAGGGCAGTACTTAATTGTGCATAATTTGTTCCAGAAGCATACCTGTAATCCAAAACGCTTGTATATCAAAGCAAATTTTCCCACAAGAAATAATGGAAACTCAGATGATTTCAAAAACATTCATATAAAAATGATTGCAATACTGTCATATAACACAAAATAATAAAGCAAATACAAAATATAAACAAAATAAAACAAATTAACCTGTATTTGGTCTCTCAGGCTGCAACAGGCCGCCTTACACAGCAGTGAGCCCCACTGATTATAATAGGGTTTACTTTAGAGTAGACATGCAAGGCTAGGGCTGCAATCCTAAAGACACTTTCCTGGGAGTAAGACCCATTGAACACAATGGGGCTTACTTCTGAGTAGACATGGTTAGGATTTTGCTCTAGGTCTCTTAAGAGAGGCTGAGCAGATGCTGGCGGAGCACCAAAACTGGCCATATTCCAGTGGGGACTATTTTGTAACTTGTATTGCAAGACATAGGGTGAAATCCAGAGTAACTACGGGGAGTCCTTGCTCCGGAGTAAGAACAAATTACTCTGGATTACAATATGAATTTCCCATAGGTTTTCACTAGGTGATGCAGTAACTACGGGCGCATGTAACGTCTCTTACGTGCTCTCGTAGTTACTCTGGCTTGTGCCCATAGTTTATTAGAAAAGTTTGCTTGTCTTGCAAAATGCTCTCAATCCAAGGTTTTACTGTACTTATGAAGCAATTCCTCTTGCTACCATCATCAAGATATTTGGTCATTCCCACAATCTCCGGGCAATCATTCTAACCCTCACATTCAAACAGTGTAATTCTAACCATCAAAATGAAAGCATGTCGGTGTCATCTGAAATAGTAGCAGGTTCTCTGGAGCAAAGTTCTTTGTACGTTTATTGCCAGAAGTTCTTTGGCAGGGAGAGACGGAGCAAAAACTTAGGAAATAAATGGCAGGAAGCTAATCCGTACCAGCAGGCAGTGGGATGGCCTGATCAAATGCATTTGTTCTCCTTCCAAAATCTATGACGTTCAAATAATTCTTAGCTAACTCCAGATAATTTCCTCTTCATTTGACACCCACTGTTATTTTGGATTCGTAAGCATAACGTTGTAGAATAATGCTCTCACACAGGGTTCTTTCTAAGAAGAACATAATCTTCCTTTGATGCTGACCTCGTAGAGTTGATTTCAAATATTGCTGCAAGCGTGGAATAATTTATCTGCAATAATTGCGCGTGTTCACATTTATCAGGATTTTTCTTTTTCCCAGTATGCAAAAGTCATCCACTTGCAACTATAGTTGCAACCTACAGCATTTGAATTATTGGGGAACCATGACATAATTTCCCGTACACTCGGTCTTTCTTTCTGCACACATTAGTGGAGCACTAAGTGAAGCACAGGGAAGGAGGAATCAATCTTAAACCTGACCTAATGGATGCACTCAACTCACAATGCACTGAGTAGTCGTATGATGAGTTTGATGGCTCGGAAAGGTTGTCATGTGCAGATTGCATGGTGAGACCCTTGCGCTCGACGCCAATAGATTTGTGGCTGACCCAAACTTGTAGACCACCCATTTTCAACCATTGTGCTGTGGTACATTGGTGTACCACAGATGGTCCACAGGTGTGGCACAATTTTTGTGCCTTGTCAGTGTGCCATGAGATTTAAAAAAAGAAAATCATACAGTATAATCCTAAGCATCTCTACTCAGAAGTAAGTCCCATTGTCTTCAATAGTATTTACTCCCAGGAAAGTGTGGCTAGGATTGCAGCCATAGATATTTAGAATTCCCAGGTGCTTATCTTCATATATTTCTCAACTTTTTTGCCAGCACCTGGGAATTCTAAATATCTATGGCTGCAATCCTAGCCACACTTTCCTGGGAGTAAATACTATTGAAGACAACGTTGAACAAAGCAGAATTATGTTTATGTATTTATGGCAGGTATTTATGGCATGTGTGCCACGATTATGGCCATTATACCTCTCCAGCTACTACACACATTAACACTATTTTTTTCATGGACTTTAAAATTGTTTGTAAGACTGGCAGACTCGTTTTTCCCCGTTTCAGAAATCTCCAGCGATCCAGAAACTATCATGTCCAGTATAAGTACACTATTTCTTCTCACACATGGTCAGTTTCTGAAGTGAGAAGAAAGTGAAAGATGAAATCGGTGCATGCCCAGAACAAAACATATTGATAAAGTTATCACAAGTAATGGAGAGAGTCTGCAGCTTCTGGATCGCTTAATTTTTTGGAATGGGTGACTTTCCAGTCATTGAATAATTATTCTAAGCATGATCTGAGAAAAATAAGAAATGTTGGGTAATTCTCTCTCTTCCCCCCTCAGATGAGAACAGATAAGAAAACTCAAGAAATGCATGGAAAAACTGAAGTGGCAACTGCATTTTAAGCATGGACAAACATATTCCAGTTTGATAATTGTGTTGATTGTTCACATTGACTACTAGTTCTCAAACTGGTGGGTCACAATCACAGGGAAAAACTTGTCTGTACTCTATTATATCATGACCATGTGTCATAACTGCTAAAGAAGACAAGCCCCCCCCCTCCCGAAAAAATTGTAGGATATCCAAGAAAAATGTAGGACATGGCAAAACAAGAGCTAAAAACACTCATATCTATTGTTTTCCTGTGGTTAATTTAAACACTATAATACTTATTGAATTTTAAATTATAGCTTATTAATTACAAGGATTAATTTCCTGTTCACAAGGAAAAGGACAGTGAAGTTTTTTTTTTCCAAGGACACAAAGCTAAAAAAGAGGACATGTCCTGGAAAAATAGAACATATGGTCACCTGGGTACACCATATTTAGCTCTATGGAGGAATGGCACAAAATTAATGTATTAAATATTATCAGGAATGAAGAGGGTTAAAAGAACCATGAGCAATGAGAATCGCAGTTATGTCAAAAGCTCTGCAGAATGAAAAAGTTGCTCTCATAATTTTTTTTTCTCTTTGGTCAACTCTCTTTTTTTGGGTTAGTGCATTTTTTTTTACAACCAGCAGAAGTGTTGCCTGGCTAATAGATACCAGCAATGGATTGGAAATTAGACGATGAAATTCTAATGAAGATGAATCTCCTCTTCACTTAAAGAGGCTTTTTGGATGTGTTTTCTGCTTCTGCCTTGGAAGCCGCGTGCCAAGATTGTGTCACAAATTAGACATCTGAGAAGCAGGCAGCAAGTTTGTTAATTACTGGGATTAATTTAATGAACTTATTCTCATTAGGCTTTATGAGCCATGCTGTATACAGAAATCTGTGAAAGTCCGCAAACAGCAACAACAGCCTCCCAGTGATGTCATTTGGAAGTTAAGGGTATTGATGGAAGGAAAAAAACAACAACAGCAGTTTGCTAGGAAGACTGGGGAGAGAGAGAGGAACACTCCAATGTTTCCTATTATTAAGCCAAATTAAGAAGAGATAATTGAAAAGAACCAAGTGGAAGGAGGTATTTCAGTGTTAATAAATTACTGGACAAGGAAGAAAACTTCTTAGCACAAATTATAGTTTAGGAGCAGAATCCTAACCATGTCTACTCAAAAGCCCCATTGTGTTCAATGGGTCTTACTCCCAGAAAATTGTCTTTAGGATTGGAGCCTTAGACAGTTTTGGTGCTGGTACTCATCACAGGTCTTTACCATATAACTAACTATTATTAGCTGCTAGAGTGGCGAGGCAGGTGGACAAAAGTGGCAGTACTGACTGAGTACTGGTGAGTACCTCCAGAAAAAGCCCTGCATTTAAAATGTGCATTATAATGAACTAGCGAAAAGCATAACCACATTGCAGGAATAAAATTCTCTCATATGCCATATCCCCACAGCACATCAAGCCCCCCCCCCATGCACAACATCCCCTCATGCGCAACATCCCCATGCACATCAACCCCCCATACACATCAACCCCCATGTGCAACATCCCCTATGCGCATTAACCCCCTGTGCGCATCAACCCCACCATATGCGTCAACCCCCATGAGCATCAAACCCCCCCCCCCAGCATCCTTCCCAGTGCAACCCCTCCCTCAGAACAACATCCCCCCACTGCACTGGGCACCAAGTACCAAATTGCCTGGAGGTTGGTCAGTCTTCCATGTTAAGTATAGGACAAAAACACGTTGCACCCCTTTTCAGCCCCTCAAGTGTCAAATTTCTTCACACTGGTTCTTGGTGGGTGTTCATGTGACTGAAGGAACTCCATCCCCAAATTTCATGATTCTAGGTCTGGAGGTTGGGGTGGAATGTTGATGAGTCATCAATTCTTCAATGTAATGTATAGGGAGGAAAATGTGTTGCGCCCCATTTCACCCCCTTCCAGTTGGAATTTCTAAAAACTGGTTCTTAGTGTACCCCTTGGTCATGGAAGGAACACCCACCCCAAATTTCACACTTCTAGGCCCAGCGATTTTGGCAGGGTGTTGATGAGTCAGTGAGTCAGTCAGTAAGTCATTTAGCCAGTGACTTTTCATACACACACACACACACACACACACACACAATCCTGCCAACAGTTGGAAATGGAGAAGTCCATCCAGAATATAAACTTCTCCAGCTTAGAACTTCAGCGCTAAATATAAATTTCTCAAATCTCTTTTCCTACTTGTTTGTCTTGTTTATGACTACAGATTACAAAATGTGAATTTCTATTGGAATATTGTGGAAAACTGAGAAAGGGGGAAAAATAAATAAGCCACACCTTTCAAGAAGAATAGAGAAAGTTCCAGACTAATCTTTCCTGGAATCAACTGATAACATGAAGTTAACATGATAACATGATAATATGAAGTTAATTATGAATTCCAAACCTGAAATCATGAAGTTAAATTATGGTGTATGTAGATTTTGCCTCCCACCAACAGCATAGCTTGAGGGGGTGCAAAGCAGTATGTTTTGAAGGGGACCAAATTGTGTATGCAAGTAGCCCTTCACCTTCAGAGCTGTATCTTCAGACACAGTCTCCTTGCATGCAAACTTTGTGCTTTTCACCCTCTTTAGCTACACCACAACCTCCCACCAACACTGGATGTCCTGGCTCGGAATCGGGTCCTGGAACAAAGTAAGAATTAAGACTAGAGTTTCAGCACAATCTATTTGTCCATATACGTATAACACCCCTCTTTTCATTACTATATGATTGTTGCCAAATTGAAACCATCTGCAAAGATGACCTTTGGGTGCTCAGGAAAATTCATTGAAGTTGCAAGTATTTCTCACTTAAATGGGTGGGAGAATCTCAAAATACTGTGTTTTCTGATGAGTCCTAATCAGTGGTCTCCGAAGGGAAGACCACTGCACACCGGAGGTATTTTTCCCGATGCAACCAGCACTTACTGTTTTGATGCGCCACAGCTCTCCACATCCCTCAGTTGGGACACTGCAATGCTCTAGGCAGTCGTGTCTGCTCAAAAATCCTGGTGCAACATCTGCTGGGGCATTGCACCATAAATGCAGCATAGATGCCAAGAGTGTTGCATCACCATAATTGAGAAACATGGAGAGCCAAGGTATGCTGAAATGGTAAATTCCGCTCATAGAGTATGCAACTTCTCCTGAATTTCAGATCTGGCCCATAATTTTCATCATTAGTGGTAAAATAAGCACCACCTATTTCAGCATAATCACAAGTGGGACTTGTTCCCGGGAGACCTGAATCTTGTAACATTTTCTTGTGGATCAAATGAACTGTTGAGGCACGTTTGGATCTTCCTTTTCAGGGCAACATCTGACGAATTATAAGGGAATGAAAAAAATATTTTGATAAGACCAGCAATGAGTCTCTAGGGGAATCTGCACATACTTAATTACACTCTACAATGAAATCCTGATGTTGCTGGTGCTAAGCTGTGTAGTAGAATATTAATTAATGCCTCTTGATATTCTTATTTTTAAAATGTCAAATATAGTCTCCCATCTCCTATGGCCATCTGAACAAAATTATTTTTTAATAATTAGGGGGGGGGGGAAAAGGAAAGGGAATTATTAAAAGAAGAATAGATGAGTCTGATCCCCTACACAGCATCCTAAAAGGTCCTTAGAACCACTTATGCCAGCGTTTTGCAACCAGTGATACAACCAGAGTTAGCAGTACTTCAGGTGGTATGTGATGGTATTTGTGGGACACCTTTGACACATGTTGCCCAGCAGTGAGACCAGGAACATTCACAACAAACAGTGGTTGGAAATTGCAAAACATGCTTCTCTGGGCTTAAAAAATCCTTCATCCTGAGCATCTTACCGTTGTTTGTTGCATCTCTTCTGGCCTCCTACCACATAAGTAATTGGAGTAACTGTTGGTGTACAAGCACAGTCTGCTTGTATTGTCACCCTATAATTTTTCATTCATATAACATCCTGCAAAAAAGAGGAAACATTTTTATTATTATTCAGAACCAATTACTCTTCCAAACAGCCTGGTCTGAGGTCATCAGAGGGGTCCTGTTGGTTGTGCCACCATTGAAAGACATTGAAACAAGGCCTTTTCAGTGGTGGCCCCTGCCCTATGGAATTTTAAGTTGAGAATAGCTTTCCCTTTATTAACCTTCCAGCAGGGCCTGAAGATTTTTTTAATTTAGGAAAGCCTGTGAGGCTTTATAATGGCTGATTTTATGAATTAATGTTATTATTATTTTATTGCTGACTGCTTGGTATTTTGTACTGGTATTTAATTTGCAGTTATTTTGTTGTTTTATGTTTGTAGTTGTATTTTTTATTATGTATTTTAAAGTCCTGATGGTTAGCCTCCTTGAGTGCCCTTTGAGGAGAAAGTCAGGTTGTCATAATTTTCGTCCACAAAATCGGGACAGGACCCTTGTCCAACTTGCCAGGATGTGAACAGTATTGTCCTAGTTTTCCAGGACATATGGAAAACCTGGGAGAAAGGCAGACTACAAACACAAATAGATGGATATGGATATGGATATGGATATGGATATGGATATGGATATGGATATGGATAGATAGATAGATAGATAGATAGATAGATAGATAGATAGATAGATAGATAGATAAGTAAGTAACCCTACAATCCAAAGTAACTACGGGAGCACGTAAGAGACATTATGTGCACCCATAATTAGTGCACCACCTAGTGAAAATCTATAAGAAATTCATATTGCAATCCAGAGTAAATTGTTCTTATGCCGGAGCAAGGACTCCCCGTAGTTACTCTGGATTGAGCCCTAAGTAAGTAAGTAAGTAAGTAGCCAAACAACATTAATAGGTGTGGAGGTACAGGGGAAGGGGAAAGGAAGACCTGTAAGTCATAGGACCGATGGATACTGGATCTGCTGATTCATTGGAATACTGTTGTGATATATTGGTAAGGTAGTTTCCCTCTCAAATTATGTATTACATGAATAAATCTTCCATGCGCTTCCTTTTTATCACTATATTGTCATTTACTTTCATGAATTGGGGGGTGGAGGAGAGAGAGAGCTTTTTCATGAAAAACAGACAGAAGTCTCTTAGGAAAACTGATGACATTTCTTTTTAGCTCAAGGGTAACTCAGAACAGTGACATAACATAACATAATTTCTATTGAATTGACTGTGGAAACAGTACTGAAATATTTTACCATTCAAGTTAATGGGGAAATAACTACTACCAGTTGGAAAAAAGGTGGGTGTAAATGAACCCAACTGAATATCCTTTGTGACGGCATGGTATGCTGAGCAGAAGACTTGTGCTGTAGGCAACGAGTAGGTAATGCTGATTGAAAAATCTCAGCATGGATTCTATATGTAGTCTCCTCCACAAATGCCACCTGAATTTTAAAGATGACGGATAGCTGCAAAAATCAGCCAGCATTGACGGTGGACAAAGGACAAGAGTGCTTTTAACTTTCTAAAGCCTGGAAAACCAGAAGGCCACCCATAAAATGTGCTGTGGAATAGATGGTTGACACAGTTGCTTTAATCTGAGTATTTCCTGCTCATCGTTCATCTGAATCATGCTCTCAGTACATGCATTTGGGTTCTGCCTGCCCACAAAGGAGAATAATTTTTCAGGGCCTTTTTGGAAGTACATTTGCAATATTTCATTGGCTTCTTCTATAAAAGAATCTTCTGCCTCTAATAAAAAATAATGATACCTCTGAGTTCTTTAAGGAGCCATGCCATGCCTGCTAATCATCACAGGAAAAGGTTATGTTAGTGATTTATGCTGTTATTCAATCCTTTATGGAAGTCCTGAAATGTACTGATGGGCTGCAAATATTTGATTACATACCATTAAGATGACTTTTTTTTAAAGGAACATCTTGTTCTCTTTGTGTGTGTGCGTGTGAATTGCCAACATGCATGATTTTATTTATTTAATGTATGGCATATAATACATGGATGTATGGTAAGTCAAATGTCAATGCGCAGTCCACCCAGCCACTCAAGGACAGAGTGTTTTTACAACATACATGATAGTGAAGTGCATGATAGGTTATTATCAGCATTTATGTAAGATGCTAGTAATTGCCTGTCTCTTTAGCTGAGGTGAAATGGAGGGAGATGCTCTGATTGTTTTAATGTATTGAATTTTGTTGGTGGTGCTTTTATGCATTGTTTGTAAGCCACCTTGAGTCCCTTCAGGAGAAAGGCGGGATAGAAATAAAGTTTATTATTATTTTATTCAAAATCAACAGTAATACACAGCGAACATCTCCATGTTGGTTTCTGTAACAGCACCAGTCGGACTATTCCCAAGTGTCTAGGATTGTGTGATGTAGCAGCGTATAATACATGCAGAGCCTAGAAGAGCAAATTTATTATTATTATTATTATTATTATTATTATTATTATTATTATTATTATTATTATTACCACCCATAAATACACAGTGAACAATTTCGTGCTGGTATTATTATTATTATTATTATTATTATTATTATTACCACCCATAAATACACAGTGAACAATTTCGTGCTGGTATTATTATTATTATTATTATTATTATTATTATTATTATTATTATTATTATTATTAGCTGGGATGCATCTCTCATTCCTGAGGTGAATTTTACCTCAGAAGATGTTTTATTTTGTTTCTTATTGGCATCCTTCAGTCTGGAAAGACTCTGGTATCGTGCTCTGATTGGAGGTCCTGAAACAACATCTAGTGTGGCTAAAAAGGCCAGTTCGAGCGTGTCCATCCCTTCCACACTGAGGACAAATAAATTCCGTCCCCTGCCCAGGCCCAGGTTTCGCTGCTTTCGGGTCTGTCTCTTTGCTTCAGCCTGCCGAACAAGTGTCTCTTCCAGTTGGAGAAGGCCATGCTGGGTCTTTTGCCTCCACGCTGAGCGGTCAGAGGTCAAGGTTTCCCAGCTGTTGATGTCCATTCCCAAGGCCTTTAGATCCCTCCTGCAGATGTCCTTGTATCGCAGCTGTGGTCTCCTTCTTGGGCGCTTTCCCTGCACTAATTCTCCATATAGGAGATCTTTTGGAATCTGACCATCAGCCATTCTCACGACATGTCCAAGCCAGCGTAGAGGCCGCTTTTCAGAAGTGTGAACATGCTAGAGATTCCAGCACATTCCAAGACTGCGTCATTTGAGACTTTGTCACGCCAGGTGACGCCAAGAATACGTCGGAGACAGCGCATATGGAAGGTGTTCAGCTTCCTCTCCTGCCATGCACAAAGGGTCCAAGACTCGCTGCAGTACAAGAGTGTGCTCAGGACGCAAATCTATAGACCTGGATCTTTGTATGTTCCGTCAGCTTCTTATTAAGCTATACTCTCTTTGTAAGCCTGGAGAATGTAGTAGCCGCTTTACCAATGCGTTTATTCAGCTCAGAGTCTAGGGAGAGAGTGTCAGAGATAGTTGAGCCGAGGTACACAAAGTCATGGACAACCTCCAGTTCATGTTCAGATATTGTGATACAGGGAGGTGGATCCACACCCTGACCCATGACTTGTGTTTTCTTCAGGCTGATTGTTAGTCCAAAGTCTTGGCAGGCTTTGCTAAAATGGTCCATAAGTCGTTGAAGGTCTTCGGCAGAGTGAGCAGTAACAGCAGCGTCATCGGCGAAGAGGAACTCCCGCAAGCATTTCAGCTGGACTGTGGACTTTGCTCTTAGTCTGGAAGGATTGTAGAGTTTTCCATCTGATCTGGTCTGGAGATAGATTCCCTCCATTGCATTTCCAAAAGTCACATTGCCTGTTAACCAGCAGGCCAGGGTTCGAGACCCGGGTCGGCCCCACAAGACAGGGTGAGCTCCTGTCCTTAGCCCAGCTCTGCGACGCAGCTGGATCCAATCGTATCAGCTCTGCCTTTCCATTGGACTAATTCAGTGGCGTGGAGAGGGGGGATTTGCTGCTTGGGTAGCAGCCTATCCTCCATAACAATCCAACCCAGGCTTTCGTGCTGCGCATGCAGCGTATGCAGCGTTGAGCACGATACCATTGTCTTTCAAGACTGACGGAGGCCTGCGTTTTGTTTAGTGCGAGTTGAAATCACCTCAGGAGTGAGTGCGAGTGAAGAGTGAAGAGTCTCCTCAGAAAAGGAGTTGAGATCTCACAAGAGCTCTATATAATTATTAAATTATTTGGAACTTTGGAACTCCCTCCCCTTTGAACTGAGAAAAGCTCCCTCAATACAGAGCTTCAGGCAGAGCCTTAAAACCTTCTATTTTAAAAAAAGCATTTTAAATGAGGCAGAGGTGGGGGGACAGTTGTTTTTATTGTTTTTACTGTTTTTAACAAATATTTTTAGTCTGCATGTTTTTATTCAATTTAATTGTATTTTAATTATATTTTAATGGTGTTTTATTCTTTATTTATGATCTGTTTTAATGATGTTTTACTCCCTGATGTCAGCTGCCTTGAGCTCCCTCTTGCAGGGGAGGAAAGGTGGGATATAAATTAATTAAATATATAAAATAAATACTCTGAGTAGTGATTTATAGGATTTGACGAACAGACTAGATATATGACTATGCTATATTGTCTTCTGATTTTGTATTGGCTGCTATAAATATACATAAATAGAGTTCTGTTCCTAAAAGGAATCTATTGCTTGCCTCCTCATTTTTCTTCCACACACACTGCTACGGCCAGTAGGGGAAGCTCTGAAAGGTTTTTTTCTACAACATAGTTACGTGTTGTAGTAGCACATACTCTGACAGTTATATCCCCCAACAGACAATTGATCCATTTCACCAAGGAGTAGGATTGCCATAATTCTCTTCCACAAAATTGGAACAGGACCCTCTGTCACACTTGCCAGGATGTGAACACAATCCCACAAAATCAAGTTTGCCCTTTTTGGGACATATGGCAACCCTAACCAAGGAGGCCTAAACATTCCAAAATCATTCGCTCAATCAACAGTATTTATGTTATATCCCACTTTTGAACGGAAAGTTCACAAAGCAGTTTACAGAGAAAATTAAATCACTAATGAAATCACCTGCCACATGATACATTGGGCATCACATTGGGGTCACTGCTTTACTGCCCAGCTGCCAACTGGGCTGCCCAGCTCCAATTTTATAAATACTTTCCTGAGAGTAAGCGCCATAGAACACAATGTCACTTAGAAAACATCAAACACAATGTCACTCTCCCCACCTCATCTTCTTCTTTCCTCTGATCCTTTATCAATACAGGTTGCAGGAAGAGTAAAGAACTTCATCTCAAATGCTATTTCTGGTACCTGGATTTCTTGGCCTGACGCTGTACATTTTACATAATGATGTTTTCTCTCTCATGCAACACAAGATCAGGGAAGATCCATTAAACTTAAATGTCAGGAGAGTTACACAGACCAAAGTAAACATTAATTTGCCCTGGGTGTAGTTAGTTTGTGGAACTCCTTGCCTCATCGCTGTGTGTGTGTGAGAAAAAATGAGGCGGCACTCAGATTCCTTTTAGGAACAGAACTCTTATTTACGTGATCGCATCTGGCATAGATGCCTTAAAAAGGAGTTTGGATAGTTTTCTGGAGGAAAACCCCATCATTGATTACAAGCCATGATGAGTGTGTGCAACCTCCTGTTTTTAGATGTAGGCAACCTTAGAAAGCCACATGCAAGAAAGGGAACCAGGATGCAGGTCTCTTGTTATCCTGTGTGCTCCATCTGGTGGACCACTGTAAGGCAGAAGATGTTGGACCAGATGGGTCTTTGGCCTGATCCGCTGTATCACTTCTTATGTCCTTATGTTCTTATGAAATCTATTTTACAAGTTAAGGATTCCTGCATAGCATTGCCACTTATTATGCTTTGCTAAATGCTTTGATGTTCATTTTCTGATACTATTTAAAAAGACACCCTTTTAAATGTTTAATCTTACAACAGATCTGGTTCTTAGCCTTATCCATGTAACCCCTTTGACATGTATAGGCAACACTTGCTCCTTGTCAATGCGCCTCTAAACTCTGCAGTCAAGCATGCTGTGTGACACCTAGGGGCTGTATTGAATATCTATGCATAACATAGCTACATTAAATGGCTCTTGCTGCTGACCTTTAATTATATCAGGGCCACACCATTTTCTGTATAAACACCAACACAGTCAACCCAATTAAACACTAACAATGAGTAAAGCGACATGCTCTAATGAGATCGCTTTTTATCCCCTCTGAAGTTCTGTTTTATCCTTGGCATATGGCTCATGAAATGCCCTTACTAAATGGGACGTAAGGTGTGGGAAATAGAGCATCAGGTTTGCAATTTGCTAATGACAACTTTCTAAAAACCTTAAGATGTTTGTATTTTTCCAAAACTTATTAGTTTCTAGACTCAGAAAGGAATAAATAGGCCAGATCTACCATAGTAGGGCACATACCACCCCATTGCCAAGGTGCAAACCACTATGTTTTACAGGTTCTTGAACATGGTGTGCAAGTGACCCGTCTCTCTCTCCCTTTTGGGATCATGCCAGCAGTGGGAGCGAAATGGAGGCTAATGGTTAATACTTTGCACCCCTTCTGGTTATGACACACAATAGCCCATACTGCAATGACACCAATTAATAATAGGTCTCATTGGACATGTTACATTTTCTATGGTGACACTGATGCCAATCTTTATTTATTTACACACAGAGACTACCTTAACAGGTCACTTAACAGATTGCACCAAGATAATCCATGCCAACTATTCTGCACATTCAAAAGTTACAGCTCAATCCTATCCTCCCTGGCAATGCCAGTTACAGCCCTACAATGAGTATTGCTGTATCCAGTGGCACCAGGGAATCCCCTTACTCCAAATAAAGTTTTGCTCTCCAAAATAAGGCTACTCCATTAGCAGTTTTGCTATTTTTGCCATGATCCTATAGAGCAGCAATTTTCAAACTTTTCGCATCTTGGAGCACAGTATAAAGATATATAAGGAGCACACTATAAAGCACACTATAAGGATAAATTTTATGATTTCAAAAAATGAGTATCAAGATATGGAAATAAGAAACAAAATGCATTAACAGAAGCTTATATAGAATATAGAATAACAGGCTCCAGACTGGTGAGAGAGGAAAGATATGTTCTTAGTAAGCTTTCATGCACTAAAAAACCTAGTTACTCATGCTTCAAAAAGTGGTCCAAATTTAACCCGGGGAAGACTGGCCTCTCGATGGGGAGGGTGTGAGGGTAATAATGTCAAATGCTGGGAAGTAACAGCAAGATGCAAATATCTAGTGGTCTTCAGTGGTCTCTGAGACATCTGGTGGACCGCTCTGACATACGGGAAGCTGGACTAGATGGGCCTTTGACCTGATCCAGTGGAGGCTCTTCTTATGTTCTTATTTATTGTTTAGAATATTTATTCACTAAAAACATCTCAAAATATGATACACATTTACAGAGTCTACTAAAACGACTGTAAAAATCTCATTAAAAATTTACTTATGTTCCTGCAGATGATTTGCAACACCCAGTACTGTGACACAGTTGCAAACTGCTGTTCAAGAGTTCCAGATCAGGATTTTTCCCAACCAAATCTGGAGATAATGGGAGAACCTCCTGGATCCAAAACATGTGTTACTAAGCTACAGTCGTTGGCCTACAACTGAGCTACAGACCCGCTCCCCATTCTCTGGACTTTGCAAATTGCTAGACACATTATTCAGATCTAGGAAATGGCAAATGCAGATCATTGTACAGGGGCATAGGCTGGACAACGATGCAACAGTTTTATTCTAGAAGCCAATACTGGCCTTCAAAGATGCCTGCTTTGGTTCTCTCGGGGGACCTTGCTGGCTCTCAAAACAGGCCAGGGCTGAAGTCACTGAAGGCTATAATTAAACAACAAGTGATACTTTGGAGAGCAGGATAAGGTCAGCACACTCAGCATTTGAACAGGTCAGTAATTAGCCATGTGTCACAATTAGAGCCCTGGGAACTGTGTAGTATTACCAATTAGAAGGCCGTGAGCCTTCCTAATCAGGCATGGGAGGAACTTGACAAGGACATTTGTTCTCAGTCGGTGCTTCAAAAACAAAATTTCTCAGGACACTGTTAGGTTAGGCAATTTGCACTATGCACTGGACTTGAACATAAGACAGTGGCATCACCAGCTCATCGGGCATCCGGGGACCCCCAGACTGTAGCACTCGGGGCGCCAAACCCTTGACCCCACCCTTTGGGATGCCATTGACATAAGAATCCAGTTCTTAAGTATGTTATGCCTTAGTGGCTGTGGGTGGCGCAGGCAGTTAAGACGCTGTGCCTGTTAACCAGCAGGCCAGGGTTCGAGACCCGGGTTGGCCCCACAAGACAGGGTGAGCTCCTGTCCTTAGCCCAGCTCTGCGATGCCAGCTGGATCAAATCATATTGGCTCTGCCTTTCCATTGGACTAATTCAGTGGTGTGGAGAGGGGGGATTTGCTGCTTGGGTAACAGCCTATCCTCTATAACAGTCCAACCCAGGCTTTTGTGCTTTGCATGCAGCGTATGCAGCGCCGAGCACGATACCATAGTCTTTCAAGACTGACGGAGGCCTGCTATGCCTTAGAAATTGAAATTCATATTTTGGATGACCACTCCTTGTATTATACAAAGTTAAAACTGTTTACTGTCAAAATATGTAATTAACATTATTATATATTGTATAGAACAGTGGTTCTCAAACAGATGGGTCATGAACCAGCACCTGTAGAAGTACTTCCTCTTTTTCTTTAAGGCAGGGATCTCTAAATGTTTTGGCCAAAGGGCTCCATCAAATACCTGGCACAGTGTTGAGGACCAGAAAAAAATTAAGGCTGCAATCCTAAAGACACTTTTCTGGGAGTAAAGCTCATTGAACACAACGGGGCTTACTTTCTAAATATAAAATTTAAATAGACTGGAATTGGAACTTTGATTAAAAATGGGTTCAAATTTCCAGGATTTCTGCAAGCAGCAACACAGCACAGAAATAAATTGCAAACATAAATGAATTTCCATTTCCCTCACTCCACCATCACAGCTCCAGCAGTGTTTGGTCATCTGGGTCAGAGGATCTTAAGGGACCAGAGGACATGAGCAGATGAGGGCTCACCACAGGCTGCATGTGGCCCCCGGCCAGGGTCTGGAGATCCCTGATTAAAGGCATAGGGTAGAAGGAAGGCAGTGACACAATCCCCAGGAGAGCTGCTGGATCTAAGTTTTGATGTTTCCAAATGTGACTCTTCTACTTGCTTCACTTTGTCCTTTTTGTCCTCTAGAAAATATATTGGGCACTTATAGAAAATGTTAAAAAGTACAATTTTTCCAGCACATTTGTTTCCACTGATCTAGCACTGATGTCCACCTCTATAGTAATTTCAGCACCATAGCTTTGCTGTTCTTTAATACAGCATTTTCAACTCCGGTACATACATGAGCTTCATCCAAAACTATCTTCTGGAGGATACATAGTTGAAAAAAAATTTTTGTGCTTCTTTTTTCTTCTCCTTGGGAAATGGGGAGCTGGTAATCCAAATCACACTACTGGTCTTTCTCGGTCGGTATTGTTGACACTGATTAGTAACAATTCTTTAGAGATTCAAAGATAGTGACCTTTAGCAGCTCAACTTTGAAATATCAGGGACAAAAATATATAATGGAGAGACCTCTGCTAAAGTGGTAAAACCCATCACTTTAGGAAAATAGCTGTTGAATACCCTACGACAGCTGTCAATAGCATGGGTGCAATAGCACCATGGCATCCACCCTCATGGTGGCATGACAGTTTGCTGTGATCTTCATGGGAGGGGTGTGAGTGAGCAGTAAACACAAGGTGCTGGGGTCCTCCAACCCACCCTTGCCTCCATTTGGCTCTGAAATTTAACCATTACATAGTTAGGGAATGATATTACAACGTGCAGAAGTAACAATATTATATGTGGGGGGAGACATATTTGGAAAAGGGAGTGACCAGCAGCACAAATGCAGCACTCCTGCACCAAGTGCCAGTGACATCAGGGATGCAGCTGGCGTCAGGCAGCAGATTGGTGGGGGCACCTATGTCTGCCTTTTTTTATGCCACTGCTATGCTTTTTCCTTTGGCTTGGAAAAGGAAGATGGGGACAGAGAGAGAGGAAGGGAGAGAGGTAAGGAGCTAGGGCAGGGGTGGCCAAACCTTTTGACAGGAGGGCCCCATCATCTCACTGACATTGCATGTGGGGGAGCAGACAAAAGAATTTCCATAAATTTAAATAAATGAATGTGTTGAGAATGGAACTTATATGACTGAGCTGCAATCCTGAACACACTTTCCTGGGAGTAAGCCCCATTGAATAATGGGACTTACTTCTGAGTAACAGGCATAGGATTGCATCCTCAGTGGAATGAACAAACGAATGAATGAAAATCAGTTGATAAACACTTTCTAACACAGGTTATCTTCAAACCAGTTCATAAGCACTTTCATGTACAAAGAGGGGTGGTGAGTGCACCTTCCTTACCCTCAGAATAACCTCCAGAGATGCAAGAAGCTTAGTTCTCCTCAACTTTAGAGAATTACAGGCTTACCCTGAGCCCATATGGAGAGGTCTTGCAAGGGCCACATAGGAGCTTGCTGAGGACCACATCTGACCACCAGGCTGGAGTTTGGACACTGCTGAGCTAGAGTATTGGATGGCAGGAATGAATGGTTCTCAGAGTTAGTTGAGATCCCCTTGAAGGGTTGCAACTTAATTTGAGAGAGGTTGTGGAAAGCTGGGTGCCAACATCTTGGAATCTGGCACTGGGTACTGCCAACTCACAATGGAACACTCAAGCTGCAATCCATACTTCCCTGGGAGTAAGTACCAATGAACACAATGGGATGCACTTCTGGGATGACATGGAGGAACTCTGGCATCACAGCGATGCCACTTCTTGATTTTATGTCAAAGTCATGACATCACTTCCTGGTTGATGACATCATATCCAGGGGGTCCAGAACAGACTGTCATTCTCAAAAGCTGGCCCTGAGCTGAAAAGGTCTAGAACCACTGAGCTCCACATAGACATCAGAGGAACCTCATGCAGACATGCATCAAGTCTCTGATGATGCCCTCAGTTCCTAAGGAAGTTGGCACAATAACACATGGCTCTTTGAGTCCACCAAAGGCTTGAACTGTGCCGGACCTCAAAGAGAAGGAAGTTGTACAACGGTATAATGATGCTGATGACAGCACCAGCACATCTGGCAGCTCACTAGAAATCATGTGTGACATGCACATATATGTGTGTTTTTCAGTTGTCAAAACTCTAGGGAAACAGCTAATGTCTATGTAGTGACAATACACAAAAGTATAGAATTTCAGTATGATTCTTATTTATTTCTGAAGCAACCCAGTTTTATTCCTCTCAGCAGGAACGAGCACAGTTCGCTCCAGTTAATAGATTGCTCTCTCTCTTTCTCTCTCCCTCCCTCATCTGTGGATCTGGCTCAATACAAGTCCCTTGGACCCTCATCGAGCCAGGCGGCTTCACTTGAGCTGTGTTTCAGTTCCCTTTGGAGAGCTTTCTGAAGCCTGGAGAGGCAGAAAGCCACTGGGCCTTAGAATACCTAAAAAGACTTAAAAAGAAACTTTTAGGTTTTCCTAAGAGTTTACCATTACTTTTTTTCCTCTTAAAAAGTAGCTTTCTTATTTTCCTTTTTTCCCCTTCTCCAGGCTATGCTGAACCCCGCACAGGCAATGCACTTTCTCCCTGGGCTGCAGAAAGCCCCCTGAAGGGGACTGGAGCACTTGTACACTTCCAAGGGTTTAATGGGGCAAATATTTCTGATAAGGAATTTGCAGCAACTGGCCAACCATCTTTCAGTTGCAGCCCCAAAAACAACACAGGAGCACAAAGTTCACAGCAGAGTATTTGCTGGAAGAGTTCAATTGAGGTCTCCGTCTATGCAGAGACTCTCTAGGACAGTGGTTCTCAATCTTCCTAATGCTGTGACCCCTTTATAAGGTCTTCATGCTATGGGGACCCCCCAACCATAAAATTATTTTCATTGCTACTTTATAACTTTAATTTTGCTACTGTTATGAATATCCAATAATAATAAAAATGATGCAATATACCTTGTAAGCATGCAATTCTATGCACACATTGAACATAATGGGATTTATTTCTGAGTAGGCATGCATAGGATTGGGCCCTGAGGCTGCAATCCTATCCACATTTACATGGGAGTAAAGGCCCCACTGATTATATTGGGATTTATTTCAGAGTAGGCATGCATAGGATTGGGCCCTGAGGCGGCAGTCCTATACAAATTTACATGGGAGTAAAGGTCCCACTGACTATAAGCTCCCCCAGCAGTCAGAAGTCCCTGAGGCAGCCTCTAAGAAAGCCCCAGTGTGTGCGCAGCTACAGCTGGAGGTCTGGCAAGCCTGACCTGTCCCCCTGCACCAGGGGTCTTTAGGTGACCCCCAGGAAAGCTCCAGGAGACCCCCAAAGGGATCCCGACCCCCACTTTGAAAAACGCTGCTCTATGAGCTCTCCCGGCCACTAATTAGCTGCGCGCAAATGCGCAGTGTTTTTTTGGAATGCTTCAGTAGCGTTTAGCAGTGGCTAACCTGATGCTAATCTACTGATGCAAACAAGCCCCCAGTGCCCCCAATCACCCTCCCACCCCCCAGAATGCTGGCAGGGGGTCTATTTGGACCTGACAGTCTGGTCCAACGCCACATTTCCAGACCTGTCTGGGGGTTTCCGGGTGTCTGGATGCCCTGCAAATCATTTCACAACCCAACAGAGCTATCCAGCTATCTTTCTCCTTCCTACCCCAACAGTGAGTTGTACATTCAGCTGGCTAATACCCCGAGCTATCCTTACTGACTTCCAATCACAGGCAGTCTACCTGTGATTCTAGAATCACACAGGTGATTCTACGCAGGTCACTCAGGCCAGCACCTATACATTATACTCAGGTGTGTTGCCTTACGCACTCATTGCCCAGATATCTTGTGCCTTGCATCTCCGAAATGAAATAACTCAAGCCGCAACCTTGAAAGCCTGTCAATTTCATATTCAGGTATCCACAAAATTCTGTTTCAGAGGATACTGAGCCCCCACCTGTATGTGTGTACATGTATGTGTGTGTGTTTGTGTGTGTGGTTCTTTTATAAAACAACTAGTACATTTTTGCTGAAGGAGAAAAAATATTTCGCTTTTGTCCTCATACAGAATTCTAAGCAGTCAATCAGTGTTTTGTGTTGCTTTGCTGGGTGTCTGGTATAGAGAGCGATTCTTCCCGCCCCATCTTCCTGCAATAACTGGCCTTTGCTTTCTCAGCAAGAAAGGTGTCGCGGTGACATACAAAAGAAGAAATAAATATATAAAGAAAGGATTCTACTCCAAGACAGTGTTTTGTGGATAAGTGATTTGGTATTCTTTCCAAGGTGGTCCCAGTGCTTATTATTTTCTGTTATCAAAGACTTCCCTGTCTCTTTATGAATAGAAAGCAAGAGGACTGTTGGGTGGCAATTGGAAATGGGACACAGAGCATTTAACCTTGCTGGTTAAGCTAAACTTAGAGAGCATATTATTGAAATGTGTGCATGTACGTCCAGGGTCAGTCTTAGGGGCTGTGGGGCCCAAGTGGAAACATTTTTAGGGCCCCATGTGCACAGCCAAGGTCTGTAGAATAGGCAAAGGCAAATGTGACCCCCATATATTGCCCTGCCTATCATGACCGACTCTAGTGGTGGTGCTCATCCGTTACAATGCCAAAAAGCCAGAGTTGTCCAAAGACTTCTTAATGGTCTTGTGGCCAGCATGATTAAACACCAGAGGTGCTTTGAATGTAGTTACCTTCCCACCAAAGTGGTACCTATTTATCTACTTGCATTTATTCACTTGCAGGAGCTGGACAGGTAATGGGATCTCACTCCATCTTGCAGTACTCGGGTCTTGAACTGCCAACCTGCTGACCTTCAGGTCAACAAATGTGGCATTTTTAAATGCACAACCCCTTAAATCCTCCTCTTTCTTTCCTAGCATGTATCCCACATAGGCACATGGTTGGCATGCACCAATACTTAAAAAGATGAATCATCTCCCCGTTTCTCCCTCCCCCATCTTGTTGGGTTGGAAAAGAAGAAGAAAGTAGAAAATTGGGGGCACAAAAAACAGTGAAGGCTTTGTAGATATTCTACCTTACGGCTCTACTTTCTTCCATGTCCTCTTCTGCTCCATTCCCTTCTTCCTTTTCAAATCCAAAAGTGCATATGAAGGAAAGGGAAACTCAACAGTAGATACTAAAAGCCATTTTAGGATCTGTGGTCCACTGATCCATCATTCTGCATAATCCTCTTTTAGAGCAGGTGCCATCAACACATCCTGTAGCAAGGAGTTCCACAGATTAATTACATGCTTGACAAAGAAATATTTCTGCTGGGTTAGAAAATAAAGATTATAGACTAGAAAATATTTATGACTGCAAATGTTTCTAACAGAAAGAGAAATACCCAAGGCGGCCATACAGAAGTGAAACAGGGAATTTAGGCAGGTGCTGCTTTTTAAACCCTTCTCTGTTGTGCTACACCTGCCTAAGTTTCCTCCTATGTATTGTTTAAAGGTATAGACACGCTGCCCTCCATTCTGTATGGTCACTCTGGGAATACCATGATGATGATGATGATGAAGTTAACTATCAAGAAAGCTGTGCTAACTTTTTGGCTGAAGTTCTTAATGACGGCTCAAGCCTTCCAAGCTTAACGAGAAGGCAGGGGTAAAGCGTTGATTGCAAATCCCTATAATCCTATTGATCCTTCCTTTGGAAATGAACTGAAGCTCTTCTGTGGCTCAAGAGGGTGGCAATATACAGGAAACCGAGGCAGCTACACGCTTCAAGAAACTTAATCACGTCATTTTCTTCATTACTCCTCAAATCGCTCCTATCAATAGCACAGCCATATCCTCAGCGCCTGATGCTTCTGCTTAAAGACTTGTCAGACATTTCACTGGAGTTTTACTTTGTTTTCGGGAGCCAAACGCGGAGCTGTCTGAAGGTGTTAGGCTCTCTGGAGGATAGCGTTACGGCTTCATAAGGAGTTATGAAAATAAAAACCATTTCTGGCTTTCTCGACAACCAAATGTCAAGACTCAACCCTTAAAATACACATTAAAAGGGCTTTCCTCAATCACGTACCTTGTTGCCACATCCCGGCATTATGTGAAGCAGGTTGCCGTACGCCTGGGGGAGCAGTGAATGGTTTCGGCTATGAAAAGGCCAAGCTAGGATTGCTAAAATGATAGGTTTAGCTGTTTCCAGAGAGGGAAGATAAGGAAAAGAGCTGTGATTGATTTCCCAAAGGATGGGTTTATTGAGAGGAAGCTTAGCTGGTGGTGAGCTATAGCTTGTGGTTGTGCTTGCAGGTAGGATTGCCAGAATTCTCTTCCACAAAATTGGGACAGGACCCTCTATCCCATTTGCCAGTAGGTGAACACAATCCCCCAAAATCAGGATTGTCCCTATTTTTCAGGACATATGGCAACCCTATTTTCAGATAATGAAGAGGAAGCAAGTGGTTAAAGACCTGTGTGGTGTATACTGGCTGGCAGCAGTGGCGTAACTAGAGGAGTGTCTTCATTCTGTACATACGGCTCCTTACTGCTCCCCCCCAGAACGTCTCCGAAGGGGTGAGGCTCCCTCCAAGACTGACTGTTCCACCCCCTCTAGCTATGCCACCGGCTGGCACAACATTGAAGAAAACGGGGTGGTTGATGTAGCACCATTTCGTTGATGAGCAATTCAGGAATTAGCAACAAGGGGTCTGTGACTCAACTTTTTGAACCAAAAATCCCATTGTAAAGCATACATGGGATGAACGTATTTGGAAATTTCCTTTGTGTCTTGACGTTCCATATCTGGTTAGATATTATTGCCTCTATTATTCTGCAGAGGATGTGATAAATGGTTTCTTGATTGCAGGGCTTCTAAGAAGAATTTTATCGAAGGTTACAGAGTAACTTTGGGCCCTTTCCCTTCTCCATCGCATAATAATTTATATGCATTATGTATATAAAACTCTGTAAGCTTATACAAAATACAACCCCCTCCCCCATTTTTATACAGGCCCTCGTGTGGTGTACCTATGCACCACCTTCTCATGAGCCCTGGTGAGATCAGAATATCTGTGATCTCAAGATGTTTTATTAAGCACAATGGAGAAGCAAGAAAGCTGGATGTGGATCTTTAAACCTATTTTCACATTTTTTTCCCAGTCCATTGATTTTTTTAATCCATAGGAGGTTCCATAACAGAACCCTAGTGGATAATGAGGGACACCTGTAATTTTGCTGGTTTTCTTCTTCCTACCAATTTTCCCATGCTATTTCATGCATGGTATCTTTGCTGTTGATATCTTTATCTTAACTTGAAGGAAATTTTGTCTGTTTGTATTCCACATTTATCTTGGGGAACATTGTTACCTTCCCTCCGAGATGGTACCTATTTATCTACTTGCATCTGCATGGTTTCGAAATGCTAGGTTGGCAGCTGGGCTAAGGATAGGAGCTCACCATGTCTTGCCGTAGGTCTCAGACTGCTGATGTGCCTATCTTCAGAGGGGCAAGCACAGCCCCTTTAATCACTAAGCCACTGGGCCCCCCAAAAATATAACTTAAATCAATTAAAAATTCATTATAATTTCATTTCATAAAATCTGACATTTAAAATACTCTAAAACAGTATATTACAAAAAAATAAAAACTGTACAGTAAAATGATAAGAATAAAAACAAATAAAAGCCATGGCATCTTATAACCTGAGCCTATAAAAACCAGAAACATTACACATGGAGTAATATTCCCTCTATTACCCATGTGAACACAGATAACCTGATGTCAGCCTAATCTACAAATTTAAAATTGGGTCACTTAGATGGAGCACAAGGAATGACATGCTTCTTTTCTGAAGCCCACTTTAACATGTTTCCTGGATGGGATGGCCCAAGATCAAAGAGTTGTCCATCTTGCACACATTTATTACTCCCAAATTGAATGATGGAAGTGGTTTCCTGCTTGCCTCTGTTTGAGTAGTTGTGTTGAGTTTGTCAAATTTCTTTCTTTTTGCATCGTCCAACCCCACATTGTTGGAACTATTTCATAATCCTTCTTCTCGTGGTGGTGTTCCAAATCTTTTTTTTCCAACAGAAAAATTACTTTTGAAATACCTCCGTTACACAAATCATGGTTGAGAAACAAGCCACGACTAAGAGCCCTGAAGGAGTTGGATTTCTTCTCCCCATTTCTTCGTCCCACTTTCATTAGCTAACATATGTCTCCCTTGTTGCGCTTTTCATGGCCACACTTCATTCCTGAGTAGGTCTATTCAACGGTTAGGAAACCCTGAAAAATTGAGTATATAATGGAAATGCTGACAGCTGACTTTTCAAGTGCGTCTGCTGCCCAGTGCGTCTATAATGTAGTTGTCTCTAAATGCTGTAATTCGGATGACAAGTGACTGCATTGCGACTTCACATCTACACACCAGGCTACATCATTGATCTTATTTATTGGCCTCATTATGTTAAGGAAAATGGCCAGATCTCTGGAGAATCCCAGTGGACGGCCTTCTTCACAGAGCTTTGTTGCTCAATAGCTCACGTGTAAGAACTGTGCAAAGCTGAGACCGGCTACAGTCATAAACTATCACAACAGCTTTGAAGTCTGTGCCAGTGCAGATTACATTCATGATGACAACAGAATGCAGGCATCCCGTCATATCCATGGTGTTCCATTCCAGGCTCCCATGGATATGTAAACCATGGATCCATACAAACCTATGGTTTTGTAGTTTATATAGGGTGGCCCACTATGCCAGAATGAGCATATGTCTTCTTTTTCCAGGACATGTCGTCTTTTTTATCCTAGGACCTGAAAAAACTTAATTGTCTCACTTTTCCAACTACAGACAAGACAAGAATTGGAAGAGCAGGCAAATTATGAAACTAGAACTACGATGGAGACAGAACCAGGTCAAGGGAGGACAAGCAAAGCTACTCCATGGTCAGTGCATTTGTACACATATCTACTCAGAAGTACTTCAGTGTGTTCAATAGGGCCTAAAACTAGGAGGAAAGTGCACAAGAGATGTTTATATCTTATCAGTCTTCTACCTGGAGAGATCCATATCCTCCAAACTCCTAAAATAGTGACCTCTAGTGAGGGATAGTGCCAGTAGGGTTTGCATCACCTGCTGAAGAAAACCAGTATGTCATACCAATGATTGACCTTCTCCCAGTGGGTGGTGAGCATTCTGATGCCCTATCACCACATCCCTACTAGGCTATAGCTTTTGATAGAACAGAAATATTTCAATGTGATTTGTTTTGTTGCTTTCTGCATAAAATTATGCATTGATTGATTGATTGATTGATTGATTGACTGACTGACTGATTGATTGATTGATTGACTGATTGATTGATTGATTGATTGACTGATTGATTGATTGATTGATTGACTGATTGATTGATTGATTGATTGATTGACTGATTGATTGATTGATTGACTGACTGATTTTTATTCAATTTATTTCCTGCATTTCTTCCTAAAGGAATGATACCCAAGTTGGTGATTTTTAAAATGTTGACTAGTAGTGGTGTCACCCTCCTTTATGTGTAACCCAGTGCAGCCTGCACCTCTGCCAGTGAGACATTAATTTCTCTATCTAGTACTAGTGCAACAGCCCATTTACACCTCCAACATACCACTTGATGATGGGGTCTTTCATTGGTATCTGTGCGCATGAGCTCAGCAAGACAGGGAAGAACACCAGCAGACTTGCATTAAATAGATTTGCTATCTTCTTACTATGCAGGAACCTGTTGTCAGATGAGAACAGGTTTACAATTAATAAAATATCTCTGCAAGATTAATGTGCTTTTCCACTATTAGAATTCCGTTTGATCCCAGCAGCAAGTTTTCTTTTGACAGAATATAACCACTGCATAGTTTGCAATTTTTATAAAAAACACAAAAAATAAGCAAAAACCTTGCCTGTAATTTTGAAAAGTTTCAAAAGCATAATGCCACTATTTGGAAACATTTCCAAGATTTATCAACCACTCCATTCACACTATGCTGCATTATTAAATTACAGTCTTCCAGAGGCTTCACCCCACCCCTTCACTGTTTATGTGTTTCTATGTTCGTGTGCGCATGAAAAAGGGAATTTGTGTCATTCCAAGGACACCTGGCAAAGTGCAATTACTATTAATGACAGTAAACAATAGAGGTGGATGAATATGCTTTTAGCGGATGAACAGCTTAAAATTTTTTTAAAAGCAAAACTTTCAAAGTGGAACAGAAAAACAACAGAGGAAGGGCAAAGTCAAAAGCTATAATTGTGCTGTATCTGATTAAAACACGACTGGAGTGTCATAGGTAGAGGGTGTGCAAAGTACTAGTTTTTGCAGGGAACCTTATAGTGGCTTGCAAGGGGTCTTTCTCCCTCCCCTCTGGAACCAGGACTATGCCTCTGGTTTGCTCCCACTGTCTGGAATGGCTTTGAAGGGGAGGGGAAAGGGTCCCTTGTGCATCACGCTGAAGATCATTGCAACACTTATTGCTTTGTACCCCCTCTAACATAAACACATGAGTACCATTGGATCAAGCCAGAGGTGATATAGTCTAACTTCTGGTATCTCACAATGGTCCAAAAGGTGCTTCAGGGTGCACAGAAGGCACCTGCATCCAGGTGCCCATCCAGGTGCCCATTCTGAGATTACCTACATCTTAAGCAGAGAAACCCAGGAGTTGCAAAAACTCATCATGGCTTGTAACCCATGATGGTCTTTACCCCTAGGAATTTGTCTAATCCCTTCTTAATATCAACATATCCAGTGGCAAAGAGTTCTGCAAAGTAATTACACCCTGAGTGAAGAAATATTTGTTTTTGCCTGCCCTAATTCTCCAGATGTTCAGTTTTACTGAATGTTTCCAAGTTCTAGATGTTCTCCAGTTATATCACAGCGCAGTAGTTTTAGGTCTCAGAACCGTACGACCTCCCAATGAGGAATGTACTAAGAGCACAATTCTATCCATGTCTACTCAAAAGTAAGCCCCATTGTGTTCAATGGGTCTTACTCTCAGGAAAGTGTCTTTAGGATTGCAGCCTCATTCTAATAAAGTTCTAACTAATTCATTTATTACAAACAAGGGAGGAAGGCCATTCTGATTCTTGAGTCATGCCAATGGGGTGTGCACTGCATCCTGCAATGGGGTGATGTCATTGAGGCCTCCTTAAAGGTAAAGGTGTCTCCCAGAGATTATACTGCTAGTCGTGACCAACTGTAGGGTGCAGTGGTCATCCCCATTTCTAGAGCCATACAACCTTTTGAGACATGACTCAAATCTATCTATCTATCTACAGTATTTATATACCGCTTTTCAACTGAAAAGTTCACAAAGCGGTTTACAAGAAAATGAAAAATAGCTAATTAATAGTAGTATAGCTAAGTAATAGTAGATCACTTTATGACCTACTGTCCCCCCTTTGATCATCCCAACCACAGGATGCAAACAAAGAACAAACAAATGGATTGAGGGGGGGGGGACATCAAAAGCACTTACAAAAGCACATCAAATGTGCACAGAATATTTTTACCTTCCCACTGAAGTGGTACCTATTTATCTATTCTCATTTACATATTTTTGAACTGCTAGGTTGGCAGAGCTGGGCAAGGAACAGGAGCTCATCCTATCTTGTCGGACCCGGGTTTTGAGCCCTGGCCTGCTGGTTAACAGGCACAGTGTCTTAACCACTGGTGCCAACACAGCCCTTGAGGCCTCCTTAATATAAGTCAGTGTTTGTTTGCTTAGCATGGAGTACAATGTGACTGCATCTGTGTTGGAAAGTTGGATAGGATCAGGTCTTAAACCAAGAAGAATATTCTGAGCCAGTAAAGAAGTTTGAAAATTGTATGACTTGCACTGCATTTATACATACATACATACATACATACAGACAGACAGACAGACAGACAGACAGACAGACAGACAGACAGACAGATAGATAGATAGATAGATAGATAGATAGATAGATAGATAGATAGATAGATGAGTTTTTGACTCATTGAGTCAATAAAGTCAACAATAAGCAACATTGGGTTTTCAGAAGAGGACAACAAACATTGCAGGATCCTCTTGTGCCCTATTTTTATTTACCACCATCGTCCTTCTCTCTGATCTCAATTTGCATGAAACGTTAATGTGATTTCTTTCGCAACTGAATAATGTGAAGGAGGAAAGAGGAAGGTAGAGAAAGAGAGAGCGAGAGAATGTGTCAGCAGAAAACCTGAAGCCTTCACTGGCCCCGCTTCTAGTTGTCAAGAGACAACTAATAATAACATTTCAATAATGATATCAAAAGACAAGATTTCTTTTTTCCTTCTTTTTGGAGAGTCAACTTTGACCATCCCTGGTTTTGTGCACTGGAAGTCGGAGGTTTGACAAGCGAACGGGGTTGGGAAATTTCTCTGACTCGCTTCTTTTTCAACTTACCAGCAAGATGCGCTGATGCCATGTACTTACTGCAGACTTGACAAAACTCACCCTGTGAGTGACAGCAGGCTCTCTCTTCAACAGCGGTGGAAAGGCTCAATGTGGAGCTGGACCTGCCGGTTGCTACTTTTGAGGAGCACTTGGTTTGAATCAAAGATAACCATAGAAAGAACATCATCTCATCGTCTTTTCCTGATCTCTTTCCTGCCTGGCATGCTTGTGTTATCCATACCATAAAGTGGCTAGTGTAACAACACAATGCTATGTGCTCACAGAGTTCAACACAGTGCTAAGGCTGCAATCCTAAAGACACTTTCCTGGGAGTAAAACCCATTGAAAACAATGGGGCCTACTTTTGAGTAGACATGGTTAGGATTGTGCTCTATGTCTCACAGAGTTCAAAGGAGCTTGCTCTCAGGTAAATGTATACAGAACCCATTTGGTGGGTTGCAAACTGAATTCAGGTGGGTCCTGAATTCATATAATCCTTCAAATTGCCTTTAATACACTCTTATATGTAAATTTATTCAAATTTAAAATGTTAATATTTTCATGGTCCCTGACACAGTGTCACAGAGATTATCCCTACAATCCAGAGTAACTACAGGAGCACATAAGAGACATTACATGCACTGTAGTTACTGCACCACCTAGTGAAAACCTATGGGAAATTCATATTGCAATCCAGAGTAAATTCTTCTTACACCGGAGCAAGGACCCCCCCCCCCCGTAGTTACTCTGGATCGCACCCTATGTGGTCCTCCTACCTAAATGTTAGAACAGCCTTGAAACAGAATGATAGAATAATAGATTTGGAAAGGACCTAACTGGTCATCTAGTCCAACCCACTGCCTGTAGAATGAATCCTCCTAGAGCATCTCCATCAAGTATTACACACAGACACACATATATACACAAGATATATACACATCATTCTGTACATGCATGCCTAACCCCTTCACTCAATCACAAGGCTTTGAGAGGCAAAGGTACCCTCTGCATATGTTCAGAGGCCATCCTGTCTTCTACCAAAGTATTTGACTGCATTTGGGGAAATGTTACAGCCTTGTACGTTTAATAGACTACTATTTATATATGCTTTTAGCAATGAAAGTAAATGGGGCTTATTCCTGGGTAAGTGTGGATAGGATGACAGCCTTTGGGATGTTGGGGGAATTTTTCTTTAAACATAGCAGCAACATCTTGGGAAGCTTAGGAGGGTCAGCAAAACAAATAGGAGACTGCCCTTTTCTTAACAAGAGGTCTTCATTCCCTTTGGCTATAAAACACCAACTACTAGTACAAAATTAACTTTTCTTACAAAAAAAGTAAAACTGAAGGGGAAAAATGTGACTGAGGAACATGATAATTACCTTCTCCCTTGTTTTTCTGCTTCAGTCTTTGAGGTAACGAAGCAAATCTTGGCAGTTCATTAAACTGGAGGGGGATCAGCCTCACCTCAGTGTATTGAATTCAGATTAGAATTCTGAAATCCTAATGAGGAATTACCCCATCCCACAAAAAAAGTCAGTTAAAACTTTAAGGCAGTGGTTCTCAATCTTCCTAACGCCGTGACCCCTTTATAAGTTCCTCATGTTGTGGGGACCCCAACCATACAATTATTTTCGTTGCTACTTTATAACTGTAATTTTGCTACTGTTATGAATCGTAATGTAAATATCTGATATGCAGGATCAGTGGTGGGCTCTAGCAGGTTCGCACCTACTCTATAGAACCGGTTCTTAACAAGAGATAGGACATATAAAGTTTAAAAATAGCCATTTAAAAGTGGCTGCCAGATGGGCAGAGAACCGGTTCTTAATTTCTTTGAAGCCCATCACTGTGCAGGATGTATTTTCATTGTTACAAATGAAATGTGTGTTCTATGCACATGTTGAACACAATGGGATTTATTTCAGAGTAGGTATGCATAGGATTGGGCCCTGAGGCTGCAATCCTATCCACATTTACATGGGAGTAAACCCCCCTGACAAAATGGGATTTATTTCAGAGTAGGCATGCATAGGATTGGGCCCTGAGTCTGTCAGTCAGCCCCAGTGCGTGCACAACTATAGCCAGAGATGTGGCAAGCTTGACCTGGCCCCCTGCACCAGGGGTCTTTAGGCAACCCCCAGGAAAGCTCTACGCGACCCCTAAAGGGGTCCCGACCCCCACTTTGAGAAATACTGCTTTAAGGTAACAGACTTATGGAGCCTCTGACCATCTTCCTTAATTCCCAATTCTCTTTTCAATGCAATGGCTAAAGATACAGGCACCCTGTCCTCCATTCTATATGGAACCCTGCTCCATTGTACAGGGACCATTAAGATTACAGCACATGAATTAATGTTCTGGTGTTCCCCATATTCACAGTTTTCATCTCCTATGTTACACACTAGGAACACCTGTACCTTGAAGTCTTCGTACCTCGATGAGCACCTGTCGGGGATGCTCTAGGGGGATTTCCTGCCGCAGGCAGGGGCTTGGACTAGATGACCTACTAGGACCCTTCCAATTCTGTGATTCTATGACTCTATGATTCTAAGTCTTCGGTTGTTCTTATATTACAACAGCCATATTCGTAACCTGTTCAGCATTTTCCATGTTCCATATGAAGAAGTGATGACACATTTTTTGACTTCTCTTTTGGAACACTGCCATTCAGCGACAGTCCGTTCCAAAAATTCAGAGAAAAATTCTTGTTAACAGCCACATAAAACTATGAGCTTTGATCCAGGACATTAAACAATTCAACTGATCAAACGGTCGCACTTGCGCGTAACAAGGTAAAGATCTCCGTTCCTCTCACAAAGACGAGTAAGAACGAAACCAATCACTGAGATAAATTAATGAAATGTGCCATTATCTGTGTGGAATTTCAGACTTTTGGGTTTTCCCATTTAATGGGCCGGTGGGCAGTTATTTACAAGACCACTGAGGTAACAAATTCAACATCGTGTAATACTAAATGGAAGCACAATGATTTCTGCTATTAAAGCCATTCAGTGACAAATTGCTACACTTAGGCGCTTTTGCTCAATGGTGAATAAATGATGAACTCTGTACGTTACCTCAAGTGTGTAACAACATACAGTGAAGCTGAAGTTTCTAAACAAGATGCTGGACTTGAAATGCAAGATGAACAGAGTCCATTTCGGATGCTCACCCGTTGCTTTGCTCAACCCTCCCATCAACGGGGATCTAAGTGAAAGGAGTTCTACTGTCTTGCCCAAGACATGTGCTAGGCTGGGGGTCTTGCAAAAAGTGTGCCACTCCTACAGGTAGGGGTTCGGCTAGTGCACAGACATGTATTGGACTTCCCAAACCACAAAGGGAGGCCTCTCCTTGCAATAAACCCCACTGTGAGATCTTTCCTGCAATGCCACTCAAGCTGATCTGTCACAGGTATAATTTCTTACTTAATGTACAGATGACACTCATTTGTGTGTCTTGGATGCCACTTTAACAACATCCAACGATGTCCCTGGGACACCTGTCTTGTCCATTTTTTGGGATTCTTTTCAGCTTGTAGAACCTGAGGATGTGGACAGGATTCTCTGTAGTGTGAGACCATCTGCATGCCCGCTGGACCCTTGCCCAGCTTGGCTTATCAGACTGGCCAGGGAGGGATGGCCGAATGGACAAGGAGGGTGGTGAACTCCTCTCTGAGGGAGGGGGTATTGCCTTCTGCATTAAAGCAGGTGGTGGTTCGCCCCCTCCTGAAGAAACCCTCCCTGGACCCTAAAAACCTAAATAACTATCGGCCAGTCTCAAACATCCCATTTCTGGGCAAAGTGGTCGAGCCAGTGGTGGCGTCCCAGCTTCAGATGGTCCTGAATGAAGCTGATTATCTGGATCCCTTCCAATCTGGTTTCAGGCTGGGATTTGGGACAGAGACTGCCTTGGTCGCCTCGGTGGATGACCTACGCCGGGGAATGGACAGGGGGAGTACGTCTCTGTTGGTCCTGCTGGACCTCTCAGCGGCCTTCGACACCATCGACCATGGTGTCCTTCTAGGTCGGTTGGCTGGGTTGGTGATTGGAGGCACTGTTTTGCAGTGGTTTCGCTCCTTCCTGGCTGACCGGTCCGAGAAGGTGGTGCTGGGGGGGCTATGTGGGGCTGCCTCTGAAGACGGTCCGGAAACTTCAACTAGTTCAGAATGCGGCGGCCCGTGTGGTTGCTGGGGCTCGTCGGTTCGACTCTGTTGGGCCACTGCTTCAGCGACTACACTGGCTGCCCATTCATTTCTGGGCTGAATTCAAAGTGCTGGTCCTGACCTTTAAAGCCCTAAACGGCTCGGGTCCTGGGTACCTGAGGGACCGCCTCCTGCTGTACAATCCGACCCGTCACCTAAGGTCATCTGAGGGGGCCCTATTGACTGTGCTGCCACTAAGAGATGTGAGAGGTGTGGCGGCCAGAGATAGGGCCTTCTCAGTGGTAGCACCCCGGCTTTGGAACTCCCTCCCCATAGAATTAAGGAAAGCTCCCTCATTGCAGAGCTTCAGATGGAGCCTAAAAACCTTTTATTTCAAAGGGGCTTTTTAACAGGGCAGAGGTGGGGGGGGGCTTTGGTTTTATATTGTTTTCACAGTATCTTTTAGCCTATATGTTTTAATTGTTTTTACTGTATTTAATTATTTATGTTTTTAATTGTGTTTTATTTAATTGAGTCGGGCTAGACAGCCTGAGGAAGGCGGGATACAAATTTTTAAAACTAAATGAAATTTGTGACTCTTTTGGGATATTTGGGAATGGAAAAGGAACAAGAAGATCTCAAAAAGGCAGCTCTCTCCAGGCATAGGTTCTCCTCTTGTCTGATTATAGGGAGAGGCAAAGCACAGAGTAAATGCATTCATTGTTTTGGGAGGGAGGGAAAAAGGAAAGAGAGAGAGAAAGAGAGAGAGAGAAAGAAAGAGAGAGAGAGAGAGAGAGAGAGAGAGAGAGAGAGAGAGAGAGAGCTCCCAAGGAATACTGTATTGAGATGAAAATGGGTCTGCAGTGGAGAATGAAAAATAGGATTTGCTCCTGGCGGTACACAACAAACCTATCAGCAGTGCAGCTAAACGGCAGTGGCCCCATCGTACCTATTCCCGAAGACTGAATAAAATAAAAATAGGAGGACAGGAGAGTGAAGCTGTGAGAAGAAATGGAAATGAGGCTTCAAAATGAGAAAGTTCTGTTTCTGCAAAGGTCATGGAAGATGCTTAGTCTGGGCTAAGCCAACACAACAGTGTAATTCTCAGCATTTGCAAGCAAGCACTTGGGTGGCTCTCTTTGAATGCTTGTCCTGATACATGTTTATCTATGTATCTATGGCTTTGTAAAGAGGTCAGAGCACTTTTTTTTTTTTAAAAAAGGGGATTTTATAAGGCTAAAAACACTTTCCTGGGAGTGACTATTTGAACAGAGTGGGCTTACATTTTAGTAGACGTGGTTAGGATTGTAGCATTTGCCTTTTTTGCCTTGTAGCCAGCAACCATTAAAGGGGGCATGCTGGATTTGTCAACATGTAGATCTCAAGGAACATTAGGAAGAATCAACCAGGAACATTAGACATTGGAGATCTAAAATGCTACTTCCTACGTTATGGTCTATGGTCAGAGTATAGAAGCAGTCAACAACTCAGGGAGAAACCCTTTCAGATCTCTTACTTATCTGCCATTGTCCGTTCCTTTTTGTCAACCAGGCTGCAAAGCAAAATGAACTTTGGCACCTAAGACAGAAAAATGAGAGGCTGTGTATCCAAATATAGCACTCTTTAGGCAACCTAGCAATTTGTTGTCCAGCTACATAGAGAGAGTGTATTGTGCAATTGTCAGAATGGGAAGATGGAGGGTCTCATGGGATAGACCATTATGTTCAGGATGCTGCAAGGCACGGACCAAGCACAATGGCCATGTATGTAGACAGTACAGAGGGCTGACATTATCCTTGGGATTCCTTTTGCAAAACCCCTGCAGACAGGGAAAATTTGGGTGTTGGCAACTTCCTCTTTCCTCAACTAGCCTTGAGGCTAAATCTATTTTGTTGCTGGAAATAGGGGCCAAAGATCCAACTCTCTAATATTGAGTATAGCAGTTCTCAAATTGTGGTTCTGTGGGCCGCCAGTGGGTTTTGGTGGTTTCCAGAACTGATAGGGTAGATGAAGCTATGTGCAGTAACCTCCCCAGTAGCAGGTTAAATAACCTGCTACTGGGGAGGGATCAGGATGACCATATACAGCGGAGGACATTCAGCACAATCCTATGCATGTCCGCTCAGAAATAAGTCCCATTATGTTCAATAGTGCTTATTCCCAGGAAAGTATATATAGGATTGCAGCCATAATTTTTCTATCTTTTCTATCTTTAAGCCTTATACAGAATTCTATCTTTTCTATCTTTAAGCCTTATACAGAAGATGAAATTTTGGCAGTTGCTGATTTTAAACCCTTCCATGTTGACCTGAACTTGCCTAAACAACTTCTTCCATGCAATGTTTAAAGGTATAGGTGTCCTCCATTGTATACCATCACCCTGGCACTAATGACCAGTCGCTCTCATAGATCACTTCATAGAGAGAGACCCATGTGACCTCACTTTGTGATTGATGCATTTTGTGCCTCTTGCTCAAGTCCTTTAAAGAAGGACTTATATATCGCTCATACATATACCTTTAGCAGCAGATGCTAAATTGCCTTTCCATAGTAGTTAACAATGCAGAGGGGAAAAAATAACATCATGTGAGCCACTCAATGATCTGAGCCTGCTTTGAAGCAGCCCTGTTGAGCTGAAGTACGCTGGATTAAATGATTCATTGGGTTTTGAATATGAAACAAATGTTATTTGCCTGCCGAGCGACTGAAACAAACAAAAACACCAGCACTTCTGGTATATTTATCAGGGAGAAATGAATGCACATTGTGAATTCTCTGCTTTATTCCAAGATGATTCACTTCTTAATGGTTAGTTTCTCCTTGTTTATTTTCCTGAATATTGCTAAGGTGTAGCAATTGGGGTCTGAGTGTGAAAATGTCAGACCCCCAATCTCAGTGAGAGTAGATTTTGATGGAAATGGATCTGGATTGTACACTTAAAGCCAGGTCAAAAAACCTTAATCATGAAGTTTTGCTGCCTGTCCATTTTTTTCCCTTTTATGGTTGTCTGATTGTATTTCCGTGGAGGTATTTCTACCCGTAGTTAGTTTCACCATGCAATCGACAGACTTTCTTGGCTGTCCCCCTCCTCTCTGCAAACCACTATTTCAGTTTTTCTTTATTTATATTTTCTTCAATTAACGTTTGATGGGGAATTCGCCTTCTAATGCACTGTGTGCATGTGTGTGTGTGCACTCAAGAGTAGACCTGAATATCTTCACAAGATGATTGACGCAAACAGGGGCCGAACCTGACTGAGATTTCTCACAGGTGAACAATTCCATTCTTTTCCACTTGAAAATGCAATCAAAGTTTCAGACAACCATGGAGCAAATCTAAGGCGAGACAATTCTCGCACAATAATTGAGCGTTCGTTCTGGTTCTCAGTGGGCTGCGCGTTCTGCCTGTGTGGCCAAGCTTCAGGTGCAGCACCTCCGTCACCACACACATGCTGTGTGCTACCTGAGCAATGGGGGTACTTTTTAATCATAGAAGGAACCACAAAGTTATATATTCACACCCCATACCTGTAGCAGAAAATCCTTTTCGAGCAAGGGGTCCAACACATGCGCTATGAGGTCTATTTTGGTGGTCCTCAAAAACCTCGCCATACCCATTGATGCCTTCTCCTCCTATTACTTCTCCTGTCACCTCCTCCACTGAGTGACTTTAGCAGTTCATAACAAAGAATTGGCAGTGGCATTATCACAGCACTTCTATTTACATTGGTATCTATGCATTTGGAGTGGTGGCACTAGGGTCTTCTGGCCCCCGAGTATTAAATTGCACCAAGGGCAACCATATTTCATAACCACAAAAAGAGTACAAGGCCCCCAAAATGTAGGACACCAAAGAAAAATGTAGGACATGACAAAAGAAAAGCTAAAAAACTCATATAAGGCTGCAGTCCAAAACACACTTTTCTGGAAGTAAGACCCATTAAACATAACAGGGCTTACTTTTCTATAGTCATGGTATAGGATTTGGGGCTGGGCGTTGATTAGTCTTCAATGTTAAGTGTAGGCCAAGATGTATTGCATCTGTTTTCAGCCCCTTAGGGGTTAAATTTTCAGAAATTGGTTCTTGATGGGGTTCCTGTCATGGAAGGAATATTCTTCCCAAATTGCCAAACCCCCTTCTGGTTGGAATTTCCAGAAACTGGTTCTTAGTGGGTGCCTCCAACATGGAAGGAACACAGTCCCAAAATTTCACACTTTTGGGCTGGTGGTTTTGACTGGGCATTGGTGAGTGAGTGAGTGAGTGAGTGGGTAGGTGGGTGGGTGAGTGGGTGGGTGAGTGGATGGGTGCATGGGTTGGTCAGTCAGTCAGTGACTTTTCAGTCTTTTTATATATAGAAATTTTTTTGGAAAGCCAGCTTTGCTGCCCAATATCCTTGCAGAGTTCTCCAAAAAAATTTTTTTTGCCCTTTTGCAGCACTCTTTGGCTGGCACAAGGGACTTGGACCAGCCAAATGGGTCTCAGGATTGTGCCCTTAATAAAATTGCTAAGTTACCAATGTAGAGTGAGTTTAGTAGGCAATACACCATTCAACAGACAATACACATATACATCTATTTGCATGAAGGATCTCTGAAAAACAAGAACTGTTCAGAATAGCACTGTGGGATACATATTTATTATATAAGCAGGAAACAGGCCTATATTGACAGCGATTCTACTTAATGAGATCAGTACATTTTGGGCCGATAAGATGGGAAAAAGGATCTTTAAACAAATCAGCACTAAAGGAGGCTGCGCTAACCAAGCTATGTCTTTAAGAGGATAATCTCTCCTTTCAGATGGAGTGATACCTTTCTCATCTGTCTTCTACTGTATTTAGTTATTTATTTATGATATTTCTGTTCCATATTGTGTGTGTTTGCATAGCTTTGCAAGCTGTTCAGCGTATGTTCCAAGCACTCTATTTGTAAACTGGAAAATAATTAAATCTTTTATTAAAGATAGATATTTTATCCTGCCTCTTGACTAATTTGATCCCCAAAGGGGCTTGCAGAATGATCGTCTAAAAAAGATACTAACAAGCAATGCTCAGGAGCACAAATCGGATGGTGTTAATTCAGAAACGTAAATATTTACATGATGGAAATTTGGTGAATACATTTGCAGACAGAATGCCATAAGTCAACAGTTCTCAAACTGTATTGACCAGGACACACCAGTGAGTTGTGACCCGTTTTTGGTGGTTTGCAAAATGGACATGGCAGATTCGGCTATGGCCATCAAGAGTTAAATAAGCTGATTGGAAGAGGAACAGCTGCCCCATACCCACTCTACCCACATCCCTTGGCATTTATAAATTAGGCAGCAGCCTCTATGGATGCTAAACAATCACTGACATTAAAATACAGAAAAAGAACTTCTCCTGGTAGCTATCCATTTTTTGCTTAGAAGATGGTAGTCCTTCACACAGACCACCCACTGGAATCTCAATAATTAGATGACTTGTATGAAATTAGTATAGACAGCCTGTTGGGGTTTGTGCCCCCTAAACAAGTTGGTTCAGGCAAGTTGTACTTGGTGGCTGATGCAATACTGTAAAGCAGGCCTTCGTCAGTCTTGAAAGGCTATGGTATCATGCTCGGCGCTGCATACGCTGCATGCGAAGCATGAAAGCCTGGGTTAGATTGTTATGGAGGATAGGCTGTTCCCCAAGCAGCAAATCCCCCCTCTCCACGCCACTGAATTAGTCCAATGGAAAGGCAGAGCCAATAGGATTGGATCCAGCTGGCGTCGCAGAGCTGGGCTAAGGACAGGAGCTCACCCTGTCTTGGGGGGCCGACCCAGGTCTCGAACCCTGGCCTGCTGGTTAACAGGCACAGTGTCTTAACCACTTGCGCCACCCACAGCCCAATACCGTAAAAAGGTGTATTGTAAAATACTCTAGGAGTATGGGGAAGCCCCCTCCAGCATGATGCAACATGCTGCAATAATAGAAACTGATGAGTCAGTTTTACTGTAGATCACCTGATGGTCAGTGAACCTTCTGATAGGTGCTCTTAGTGCCACAAAGACAGATTTAAGGAAGCCTATGAGGCTGGACATTGTGGGATGATAGAGGAGTAAATATTGCTTTTTACTCTGACAAACTGTGACAAACTTTGGACTGACTATTTGGACTTTGTTATTGGATAACCCTCGGATTCACTGTATGTAACCTGACTAATTTCTTGTGTATGACCTTGGATTGGTTACAGGAATTGAGTTCTGCCTTCTGTAACCTTGAGACAATACAACTGCTTTTGCTATTGCACCAGCTGTCTCCAATTCTGTTTGCCACTGCACAAATGCTCTCTGCTAGCCCTACTCACTAGCAGGGTCTAAGCACCCCAACACAACCCAATCTCTGACCATTATTAAAGTTCAAAACCCATCACTACTAAATGGTATCCATAAAACAACGTCCAAAGCCAATGAAGACTGAAATAATGCCAACTTCAAAAGTACCGTATTTAATTGAATCGAATGCACCATCGAATCTAATGCACACACCATACTTATTATCAAAATACGTCATTAACTCCAAGTTCATTAACCATAGAATCTAATGTTCTTCCTGATTGAGGAGATTAAATTCAGCTGGGAAAAGTGAGCGTTAGATTTCAGTATATTGTAAGACAAACGTATTTCCTTGCATAGGTCATGCTAACCAGAATACTGTGACACAGGATGGAATTCTCACCAACATTTTCTCTACCACTTAAAAATCCACCTTCATTTCTTCCTCTGTCCCAGTTGCATTACCGTTGTGCAGATCTATTTAATTTTATTTTCTGAGAAATTCAGAGCATAGTGCACATGGTTCCTTACTTCCTCTTGTCCACATAACTATCTGAGTTTGTGTGTGTGTGTGTGTGTGTGTGTGTGTGTGAGAGAGAGAGAGAGAGAGAGAGAGAGAGAGAGAGAGAGAGGCGAAAGCTGAGCTAGGTAGCTTTATGTCTGAATGTAGATTTGAACATGGATCTTCCAAGTCTAAGGGCAAAATCCAGAGTAACTGCAGGGAGTCCTTTCTCTGGTGTAACAACTTACTCTGGATACCAATATGAATTTCCCATAGGTTTTCACTAGGTGGTGCTCCTTTACTCTGGATTTGGGGGTAAGTCTGCAATCCTATTCACATTTTCCTGAGACATACCCTACAATCCAGAGTAACTAAAGGAGCACGTAAGAGGCATTACATGTACCCGTAGTTACTGCACCACCGAGTGAAAACCTATGGGAAATTCATATTGCAATCCAGAGCAAATTGTTCTTACACCGGAGTGACGACTCCCCGTAGTTACTCTGGATTGTGCCCTAAGGCTGCAATCCTAAACATACTTTCCTGGGAGTAAGATCCATTAAACACAATGGGGCTTACTCTTGAGTAGACATAGTTAGGATTGCACCCTGAGTCCCATGGAATACAATGTGGCTTACTTTTGTGTAGACATGCTTAGGATTACACTCTGTGGCTGCAATCCTAAACACTTCCTGGGAGAAAGACCCATTGAACACAAAACCTGGCATCTATCAGTCTTGAAAGACTATGGGATTGTGCTCAATGCTGTATGCGAATCACAAAGGCCTGGGTAGATTAATATGGAGGATAGGCTGTTACCCAAGCAGCAAATCCCCCCTCTCCACACCACTGACATAGTCCAATGGAAAGGCAGAGCCTATACGATCAGTTCCAGCTGTGTCGCAGAGCTGGGCTAAGGACAGGAGCTCGCCCTGTCTTGTAGGGACCTGGGTCTTGATCCCTGGCCTACTGGTTAACAGGCACAGTGTCCTACTTCTGAGTAGATATGGTTAGGATCGCACTCTTAGTCCAGTTCCCAAAGCACTTCACCATCCTGGCTCTGCAACATTTTCATATACTACTGCAACATTCCCCCACTCTTTATTTACCGCACATTGGCATCTGAATTTGTTCCTTTTGAGTAGGATGCCTTCATAAGCACTGAAAATTTTATATAAAGAGATCTTTTTTTTGGAAATACTAACAAGCACAGCAATCAACACACATGCTGAGAAACTGGGGAAAAAACATCAACCCAGAACTGCAGTATTATAAAACAGTTTTGAATGTCAGAAAACGTAATGGGAAATTTTGTTCCGTTTCCTTGATTGGCAAGTCTTTGATGGGGTCATCTCATAAAAGAACAGATCCTCCCTTTCATTTGTGTATGTCGACCACCTTTTTTATTTGTCAATCGTGGCTTCAAGTTTCACCCATCACTTATCACTCTACTCTTCGGTCTATTTCTGTTTTTACTTCAAGAGGGGTTGATTCCTCCCTGCCCCTGCCACCTGCTCCAGCCTGATAAAACTGACAGCTCAAATTGTAAATCTTGACCCAAGACTGGCCTTTCCTCGGGATATAAATGCTCCTGTTCAGATGTGTAATGATGCTTTAAGAAACATTCTGGATTCAGGTTGCCCCACTCCAAGAACTGTATTGTTGAGAAATCAAACCAATGATCGGGTACTGATGAATGAATGACCGTGGAAATGAATGGATGGATGGATGCAAAACAATGAGAACGTGCAGCCAGACGTTAATGCATGTTCCACATGGGGGAGTTTGTCAGGACCTTCATCTTTTAACTTGTGTCGATGATAAATGAGAAATCTTATAAAGAAAAGAGAAACAAGCTGGCCCCGATCCATGTCTGTCCAGGACTGATAGCTTCCTATTATTTTTCTCAACAACAACTTGGGTTTTGTGGTTCTTCTTTGCAAGAATGCTGTCAAGTTTTGTGAACATACACAAGGGATGAATCAAAAACCAGAATGGCAGATAATCTTCCCTCCAACGTGATCCAAAACCGTGATTAAAACCCTACAATCCAGAGGAACGACGGGAGCACATAAGAGACATTACGTGTACCTGTAGTTACTGCACCATCTAGTGAAAACCTATGGGAGATTCCTATTGCAATCCAGAGCAAATTGTTCTTACACCAGAGCAAGGACTCCCCGTAGTTACTCTGGATTGCATCCAAAGTGTTCAAATGAAATTTCACAACAAAGTCAGACATATTATTTTCAGCAGGTATCATGGGACTTGAAGGCTTCTTTGGGATATATGAATACCATATTTACTTGAATCTATTGTGCCATCGAATCTAATGCACAACCTATACTTATAATCAAAGTACTGCATTCACTCAAAAAATCTAATGTGCACCCTGATTTTGGAGATTGAATTTGGCTGAAAAGGGTGGGCATTAGATTTGAGTAAATACAGTGGTCCCTCATATAAAGAGCTTAATTCGTTCCGGAGGCATGCTCTTTAAGTGAAATGCTCTTTAAGTGAAGCAGATTTTCCCATAGAAAATAATGGAAACTCAGACAATTGGTTCCACAACCCAAAAAAAATATTCATATAAAAATATTAACTGGATGTAAAAATGATGATAAAACACTGCAATTGATTTCAAAACATGCATTCAATGTGCACGATCCTATGAAGTTTACTTAGGCTGCAATCCTAAAGACATTTTCCTGGGAGTAAGCCCAGCTGAACACAGTGGGGCTTACTTCTGAGTAGATATGGTTAGGAGGCTGCATGGAGGACAGGGGGCTTACATGAGCTGCTGATTGAGGCTAGTGGGGGTATTGGGGGCAGTTAGGGGCAGCTGCCCCTGGCACCCCCAGGCAACTGCTCCCAAGTTGGGAGCAGTCAGAGGCAGCAGCGCTGGCCGGCAGCCCTTTTAAACCGCCTCCATGCAGAGCGTCAGGGCTGCATAGCATGTGTGTCCATAGCGTGCTTGCTTGGAAAGTGAAGCGGAACTTGTTATGTGAAGCAAGATTTCTTGGAAATTTTTGTTCTTTATGTGAAATGCTTGTTAAGCGAGGTATCACTGTACTGTATATAAAGTCATCATGAATGTCCTTGACTAAGCAAAAACCTGGGAGAAAAACTTCTAAAACCAAATTGCATAATCAGGGGCACCACCATGGTTAGTGTCACCTGATGCAGGACGCCAGTGTGTCACCCTTCTGTCATGTGCATGTGCACACTTTTGTGCATGCGCACTGAACGTCTGAAGCTTGCAGCCCCTTGTCACTCAGGGCTGCTGGCTTCTGAGGTGTGGTGTACAAGCATAAGAGTTTGCACATGCTTGGGTCACAGGAGTGATGCACAGGCTCCTGCACATCAGACACGGGTATGACCTGCGACGTGTGTATGCAAAATCCAATGAAGGGCATGCCCTTTGCTCACCTGGAGCATTCAGAGGGCACATGTGGGCACCACACTCTACCTTCAACCAAGTTCAAAGGTAGGAGCTTCTGAACTCAGCCAGAGTAGGTGTTGAAGGTCCTCCATACAGAATGGAGGATAGAGTGCTTCTACTTTTAACTGTTCCAGAGAAGAGAGAATTTTGGCAGGTAGAAGGGTTTAAAAAGCAGCACCTGCCAAAATTCCCTCTTCTATATAATGCTACTCTGACCTCCATTCTATATGGTCACCCTGGGTCCACCTATTTGAAGTACTGGACCACTGGAAGTAACTGGCAGTGACATCATTGCCAGTTACTTCTGAGTTGTTAGATGAAACTCAATAAACACAAGTAAGAAGCTCAGGGTGGACCAGAGAATTAGTTTCTGAGCATAGAAAAGTGTGCTTTGGAGTTTTTGTCCTCCAAACTGAGTTTCCTACCATTGTTTGTTTCATATGTTCCTGGTTTTACTATCAGGTGACAGGTTTCTAAGAGTTCTGCAACTACCACCAGATACCACCTCAAGTACTATTGGTTATACCTGTACCACTAGTTGAGAAACTCTGGCCTAAACCTTAATTTCAACTTCTGAGCTGACATCAATAGATGCAAGTATACCGACACTTGATGCATAATGTGTAGGTAGACCCGTGGGCACATTTACACGTATCACAATGTAGTGCTGACATATGTCTCCTTTTCCTGTTGTAAAAGAGTTTTGCAAATCACACTGCACAATCCTACAGGAGCGAAAGAGACATGTCAAACATTTTTATCCCTAAAACTTTCACTGCAATCCCAAATGTCTTCAAATGGAAGAAAGCTCTTTTAGGCTTACTTTAAAGGGAAAATACCTCGGATGGATGTGTTAATCCCTCATTTAAAAGTCTAGAAAAACAACCTGGTAATTCAATTCTAATGAGAACCTACATTCAGCACCTGCAAAGAGCAAATTGCCAGTGAATTGCCTGGGAGGAGTAGCAGCAAAAATCATGAAAAAGAACATATATATATATATATATATATATATATATATATATATATATATATATATATATATATATATATATATATATATATATATATATATATATATGTATGTATGTATGTATGTATGTATAAGCTTACAGGATCATTTACAGAGAGCATAATATTAGAAAGGCTTCAACATGGACATACAAAAACTTTGCAACCACATGTCCAATGTCCTACAGCCACTCTGTATAACTATGTGGAAGAAAGGCCCACTTACGTCACACATGTAAACAAGATAATAAATACAATTTAGGGCAAAATCCAGAGTAACTACAGGGAGTCCTTGCTCCGGTGTAAGAACAACTTACTCTGGATTCCAAAATGAATTTCCCATAGGTTTTCACTAGGTGGTGCAGTAACTACGAGTGCACGTAAAGTTTCTTTATTGTATTTATTGATTTGATTGATCTTTAAGGCTACAGTCCTACACGCCCGCACTTGGGACTACATCCTGCAGAATCCAGTGGTACTTATTTTCTGTATAAAGATGCATAAGATTGGACTGCAATTCTATACTCAGTTGGGAATAATTTCCTTTACAGTTTAACAGCCTAGTCCTATCCAACACAGGAGCAGTAAACAGCTACTACTGCATCCTATGCTGAAATTGAGCAGGCTGGAGATCTCCTTGGAATAAAAGGCATTTTCCTCTTACTCTAGGGTTGCCATAATTCTCTTCCACAAAATCAGGACATGAGCCTCTGTCACACTTGCCAGTATATGATCACAATCCCCCCAAATCAGGACTGCTCCTGTTTTTCAAACATATGACAACCCTACCTTACTCCAAATAAATCTTCTGACTACTTAATGGGTCTTCTCAAGTATGTGCCAGCCATTATGCAGACTCGGGAATCTTCAGTTGCAGCCAGGGCTTCCATGTCAGTATTGATGGGGTAACAGAGACCTCCCTGCTGTTACCTTTACTCCTTGGATGCTGTAATGGTGCCATACGGCTGCAATCCTAAATGCACTTTCCTGGGAGTAAGACCCATTGAACAGAATGGGGATTATTTTTGAGTAGACATGGTTAGGATTGTGCTCGAAAGCAAGGTTGTAACACCCAGCCCAAGCACTGAGGATAGCTCCAGCATTATGGCAGCTTTGGATTGGGCTGCTATAATCTATATATGTTTAGTTTATTATGTTTACCTCCAGGTAAATTTGCAAAGGAGTATAACCTCAGTGTAATATAAGCCTCATCTAGTATTTTCCCTTGCAAAAATTATGACTGAGAAGTAAAATGTTTGCTCCTATGCATCTTTCTCAATTTGCCACCTGCTGAGCCTGGTGCTACTTCTAAACATTTTTGAAAAAGTGTTCAAATGAGTTTACTAATCTTCTTACTAATCTCCTTCTTACTCCCAATCCATCTATATTAGATACTTGGTCAGAACTGGTGAGACCATGGCTATCCAATAAAATGCAACAAGAGCTCTAACCATAAATAAAGGTTTAGAATAAACAACATATTTCTTAAAGAGTGGCTTAAAACTAAGGGCGTAATCCAGAGTAACTATGGGAGCACATTAGAGACATTACATGCACCCATACTTATAGCAGCAGGCCTCCGTCAGTCTTGGAAGACTATGGTATCGTGCTCGGCGCTGCATACGCTGCATGCGAAGCACGAAAGCCTGGGTTGGATTGTTATGGAGGATAGGCTGTTCCCCAAGCAGCAAATCCCCCTCTCCACACCACTGAATTAGTCCAATGGAAAGGCAGAGCCAATACGATTGGATCCAGCTGCGTCGCAGAGCTGGGCTAAGGACAGGAGCTCACCCTGTCTTGTGGGGCCGACCCGGGTCTCGAACCCTGGTCTGCTGGGTTAACAGGCACAGTGTGTTAATCACTTGCGCCACCCACAGCCCTATATAGCACCACCTAGTGAAAACCTACAGGAAATTCATATTGCAATCCAGAGTAACTTGTTCTTACTCTGGAGCAAGGACTCCCTGTAGTTACTCTGGATTTTGCCCTATGTCTCAAACCTCAAGTTTCCCACCTAAAGACAAGGGGCAGAACATCAAATTTCTCCTGATTTTTTATTTGTTTGCTTTAGTCCAAACTCATGGCATCCTCAGCAAACCCAAGCAGGAGACTTAATTGCCTGAAGACTTATGAACCCCATGCATTGAATTATGAACCTCACACTTGACATTTCTGGAACCCGTTGTTTGTTTCTGAACCGCTCCTAAATATGGAATCAATAAGTGCTCTGACTGAAGTGTAAAATTTATTTTTGCCCCGCACTGAATGTATTAATGCAGAGGTAATAAAACACAAAGCCAGAACACTGTGAAACAATCACACTATCATCTGCATTATGATAAACAGTACAAGGACAAGCATATGAGCTCTTATATAACCTTTGAAAAACAACAGCTCTCTCTCTCTCTCTCTCTCTCTCTCTCTCTCTCTCTCTGTCTGTCTCTTGCATTAGGAATTTAATGCAACATCTGATCTTCGGTTTGGGGCTAAGAAGGTTGCTACAATTGCCAATTATTCAGAGCTAATTCAACCGTATATTTGGAGACTCAAACGTTTTGGTTCTGGCCAAGTGCTACCTACCATTTATTACAACTTGGCTTAAGGAGATTTACAATTAGCAGAAATAGCAGGGGACCAGCACATTTCCAATCTACGGCCATTTGTAAGCACCAGAGGCATTAAAATATGCTTGGGATGATGAATTCATTGAGAGGAGAGAATTTAATCTTGCCCCCATCCTTTCATCTAATGCTTTTCTGGATTATGAGTTGATGTCAGGAATCATTAGCTGCATCCTGACACTGGTAAACCAGGGCAAATAGGGCAGGGAGGTGCATTATGGAGGAAATATGCAAGGAGCTACCTAATGATCATACAGATTCCACGTTATAATCAGATTGGACTTTGGGATGATGGCAAATCTAGAGGGGAGCAGTGGATGAGGACCCTGTTGGTCCATATATCTCACCCTCAGGGATGTTGACTGGGAGATGAAGAGGATAACAATATGCATACATACAGGTGTCCCCTTGAATCTGTGAGTCCCAGTCACAATTTTATCTCTCTCTGCAAAAAGAGAAGTGAGCCACATGTGTGATGAGAAAGGTTCACCATGGTCTGCAGTTTCAACTATATGCAACAGCAGCAGGAACACCTTGTGGGTGTCAGGGAGACATCTGACACTCCAATCCTCCAATCCTCCCAAAATTTAAGGTGCAAAAGAGCCTTGGAAAGTGGTAGATGCAGTGGGTAATGCTTAAGACAATCCAATGCCCCCTCCACTAGTACGGGCACTAGTTGGCCAAAACTAGTTGACCTGCCAAAACTACCAGCCACCATATCACAAACAAAGACCGCATTAGGAAAAATGAATGGGATCAGAAATATGTCTATCATTTCTTTTCTTCAAGAAAATTGTTCTTTCTTTTGCTCTTTCAAATCATCATCATCATCATCATCATCATCATCATCATCTTCTTCTTCTTCTTCTTCTTCTTCTTCTTCTTCTTCTTCTTCTTCTTCTTCTTTTTCCCATGCTCTGTCAAGATCTGCTATTTTTATTTTATTGATGTGATGTTGAGGAAACTGCCTAGCCTGTCACAGTTGCCTGTCACTGCCTCACAACAACCCTGTGAGGTAGGTAATTTTTCTAAAGGCAGCTCGTAGGACAGTTCCAGGTGGAATCCTTCATAGTGTGGTCAGTTCCGGATGAGGGAATGCTTTCCAAGCTTCCAGCAGTAGTTTTCAGGTCCGGCAAGCTGTAAATAGTGACACCGCTGATGGAAATACAGGGTGAAATAAACCAATTTTTTAAAATTAAGTTTCAACAATTAAAACTCACTTTTATTAGGAGCTACATATAGTACAACAAGACAAGATGTACATATAGACATTCATATGTCTTGTCTACGTATAGTATGAAGTAACTGGGACTCAGGGCACAATCCTAACCAGGTCAACTCAGAAATAAGCCCTACTGTATTGAATAGGTCTTACTCCCAAGAAAGTGTACTTTAGGATTGCAGCCTGAGTGTGCAAGGTTGCAATCCCAAGAAACTGCACTGATGCAAACTGGAGGGTTTTTTTTTTAAACTTATCAGAAATCAGTGTCAGAGCCCTGGAGGGTCTGGGTCTTCCTGCAGGGAAGAAAGGGCTTCCTATGCCTCCAAACATCTGCAGGGCTTCCTATGCCTCCAAACATGTAAAAGTAACAAAAAAGGATTTTTACAACAAGAAATAGAAATGCCCAGTTTGGGGAATTTTTTTTTTTTTGTATGTGTGTGTTTAATATGGGGAGCCCTGGAGACTATTTCTGCCCCGACATCCCCAGGACTCCAGCACTGAGTTCAAGTAAGTATAAAAAACCTTTGGGATTATTCCCCCTCTGCTCTGCTCAAGAACTTCCCTGCCTGACGGGTTGCGATCCACCAGTTTGGAAACCACTGGCATATTTGATTACAACCAATAAATTTGCAGTCTCAACAAATTCCATGTATTTGAGGGGTATTATACAGTGGAAAAAAATATTCTCTCACTTCAGGCTCAAAACTATATTCTCTCCATCCATGCTTAACTGAAAATATGACGGAAGATTAATATGTTTGTTCAGCACAGCATTTGCCCTTTTTTATCAGCTTTAAGAAGATTTTCTGTATAGAAGAACACCGATACAAGGCAGTCACACAAAGTTTAATAAAATATAAACCCATTCAAACATACCGTCTTTGAACCTCTCGTGTTCTGCTTGACATTCTGCAGATCAGTACACAAATAACAGGCACTCTGTGATGGTGCTTGGAGTAGGTCTCAGAAAATTAAAGATGCAAACAGGATCCCTTTTCTACCTATACTGTTTGCAATGCCGTGTATTATTTTAGGACCATTTGCTTTTCACCATTTGCTATTCCAAAGCGGACATACCCGCCTCTGGCAGCCTCAGAGAAACAGAGGAAGCTGTGTTTACATGTACAGGTACCAAATTCCTTGTCAAAACATACACTGGAATGATTCGTGCTTCTGACTGAGATTTTTTTGAAGATATAAGAATATATATGAGAGATATTTGTTTTTATTGTGCTGTATGTTTTTTAAAATCTGTATTTTGGCCCATTTTCAGGGTCTCTTTTTAGTATGGGGGTTATTTCCATGTACTGAAAATAGCCTCTACAAGTGGTCAAAAATGCTAGATTTTCTGTGACTTGGGAAGAGGTGGCAATGATGGACTCCTTCGGACTTGCTCTACTTCTCTGCTGGGCATCCAGATCCTGCCATGTTCACTATCTGTCCCAAACAGGTTGGCTACATGTAATAAATGGAAAAGCCCCTCAAAAATGTACTACAGTGGTACCTCGCTTAACAAGCATTTCACATAACCAGCAAAAATTTCCGAAGAAATATTGCTTCACATAACAAGTTCCGCTTCACTTAACAAGCAAGTGCACTACAGGCACGTGTGCTACGCAGCCCTGATGCTCCGCATGGAGGCTCTTTAAAAGGGCTGCCGGCCAGCGCTTCTGCCTCTAACTGCCACCAACTTGGGGGCAGTTGCCTGGCGGTGCCGGAGGCAGCTGCCCTTAATTGCCCCCAAGTGCCCCCACCGACCACCATGAACCTCCAGCAGCAGCCCAGGTAAGCCTCCCAGGAAAGTGTCTTTGATTGCAGTCTCCGACCACCTTGAACTTCCACCTTGAAACTCCAGCAGCAGCCTAGGTAAGCCTCCCAGGAAAGTGTCTTTGATTGCAGTCTCCTTGCTATGTCTACTCAGAGGTAAGCCCCATTGTGTTAAATGGGGCTTACTCCCAGGAAAGTGTCTTTGATTGCAGCCTCTTAACCATGTCTAACCAGAAGTAAGCCCCATTGTGTTAAATGGGACTTACTCCCACAAAAGTGTCTTTAGGATTGCAGCCTAAGTAGACTTCATAGGATCATGCACACTGAATGCATGTTTTGAGTTCAATTGCAATGTTTTATCATCATTTTTACATCCAGTTAATATTTTTATATGAATATTTTGGGGGTCCTGGAACCAATTGTCTGGGTTTCCATTATTTCCTATGGGAAAATCAGCTTCACTTAAAGAGCGTTTCTCTTAAAAAGCATGCCTCCGGAACGAATTAAACTCTTTATGTGTGTACATCCAAAAAAAGTAGAACATAACAATAAAAGCTAAAAACACTCATATATATTGCTTTTATGTGGTTCATTTAAACACTAGATTCCTTATTATTAAATTTTAAAATATTACGTATATATAATTTATTACATATAATGTGCACAATCCTAACCATGTCTACTCAAAAGTAAGCCCAACTGTGTTCAATGGGTCTTAATCCCAAGAAAGTCTCTTTAGAAACAGTCTTCATATAGTCCTTGCATCTGATATAGTCCTTGCGTCTGAAGTGCACTTACCCTACAATCCAGAGTAACTAAGGGAGCACGTAAGAGACATTACTGTACCTGTAGTTACTGCACTACCTAGTGAAAACCTATGGGAAATTCATATTGCAATCCAGAGCAAATTGTTCTTACACCGGAGCAAAGACTCCACATAGTTACTCTGGATTGCACCCTTAGGCTAGGCTATCTAGCACTGAGCTATCCTAATTCCAATAGGCCAGAATTTATTTATTTTTTCTGGCCCTCAACACTGTGCCAGGTATTTGATGTGGCTCTTTGGCCAAAAAGTTTAGAGATTCCTGATCTTGGATCACTAACTTTAGTTATGTTCAAACTATATAAGCCTGAGCCTTAAAAAAAAAAACTGAAAATAGGCTGCACAACTGCAAGTCAACCTGAGCTTGGTCATGAACCACCTGTTGAAGACTGCTGCATCATATGGTCCTTGCATCTCCTGGTCTTAAGTTAGATAGTGTGATTGGCCAATGAGGAGGACTATTGACAAATATCCTGAAGCTTTCTAGCTTTATATACCTAGAAATGTTAGCACTAAGTAGTATATTTGTCCCCTTCCTTTTCTAATTCATACTCTTTTAGCCAATGTCATTATGCCAATTTAATTTGTTTTCCTTAAATTACACTTTGGAGAAAACTATTCGCTATATATGTGTGGCATCACATAAAAAAGCAGACCTCTGTCAGTCTTGAGAGACTATGGTGTCATGCTCGGCGCTGCATACGCTGCATGCAAAAGCACGAAAGCCTGTGTAGATTAATATGGAGGATAGGCTGTTACCCAAGCCGCAAATCCCCCTCTCCACACCACTGAATTAGTCCAATGGAAAGGCAGAGGCAATACGATTGGATCCAGCTGGCGTGGCAGAGCTGGGCTAAGGACAGGAGCTCACCCTGTCTTGTGGGGCCTACCCGGGTCTCAAAACCTGGCCTGCTGGTTAACAGGCACAGTGTCTTAACCACTTGTGCCACCCACAGCCACATATACTCTTAAAAACACATATGCCAATACTGACATCCCGGAGAACCTATTTGGAACAATCATTTATCAAGATTGTGTCAATCAGATGATTTCCCTTTCCTCTCCCTCCTTCCCCAGGAAAATACCATTAGATCTCAATTTCTTATGAAAATAACTACATCTGTGTTTTAGCCATAAAAGTGATGAACCATAAATTGCATCTTTTATGTAGAAGATGTACACCTATCGTACCCGAAAGAATAAGATGGCATCATTATATTACAGGCTCTGTTAAAACCTTCCCGATGCATGGTTCGTTGAATTTGGAGCACTCATAGGCAGAGAATAGGATTCGGCGCAGTGGAGAATAACTAATCCTGAAAATTGTGACTGGTTGTGGGTAATTAATCAGGTATACAGATATGCAGTTGCATTGCTAGGGAGTATGAACTGCATCGGAGGCATGAGGGAAATACACCAATACTGTCCAAAATTTTAAACGCCTTAGTATTTTTAATAATGCCATCATGTCATATATTAATCTAAGTATAATTTCATGCATAATGCAATAAACAGCAATGAATAAACAGTCAGAAGTTATACTCAAAAAAACCCAGCAGGGTGGGGCAATGGTACATCACCATGTTCTCTAATCCCACCCATGGCAATGGATAGGGTTGTCACAATTCTCTTCCACAAAACCAGGACAGGACCCTTTGTCAAACTTGCTAGTACCTGAATACAATCTCCCAAAATCAGGACAGTATCAATTTTCTAGATCATATGGCAACCCTAGCTATAGTCCTCCTGATGTCTGTCATAGGAGTGACATGCTGGTGTCCTGCATCAGGTGACACAAAGCTCTAGTGATGATACTGCAGATATGAGTCACTTAATGACAGGGTTACATTAACTGAAATGTAGCTAAGTGATGTCTATCATTGTGCAAAATTTGATAGTTGCATCAGCTATCAAATACCCCCCACCTCAAAATAAAAATCAAAATAACTCTTTTAGCTGGGTAGCATCCTAGGATATCTTTCTGGATAGCATCCTAGAATCCGTGGTATGTTACCTGGCTAGCACCCCAGAAAGCCCTGCAGCACCACAGCTGTCACCTCTGCAACCTATCAGGTAGTGATCATGGGTTACAAGCCATGAGGAATGGGTATATAAGTGGACAACCTCCAAATGTCAGCCTGATGGAGGGGGGCAACTGGATGCAGTGGTCATATATGCTCCCTAAGGTGGGTCGCTGTGAGATAAAGGAAACTGGACTAGATGGGCCTTTGGCCTGGTCCTATGGAGGCTCTTCTTATGTTCTTATGACCTACATGGAATCTACACCCAAGAAAGTGTGGATAGGACTGGAGCTTATTTTTACGAGAGCTGCTTCCACTCATTCAACAGATGTAGCCAGCTTGCAGAAAACAAGAAGGTGAAGCTTTCCCCAATATGTTGTTTTAATTCCAGGTCAATGTTCTATGTAAGTGGCAAGAGGAAGGCCATGAAACTGTTGGACTCCCGTTCTAGACATTGCTCTGCTCCAACCGTTTGGAGCCCTTGGAATAGGGTTACAAAACGAGACAAGTTGTCTAATTGGAAACTTGCCAATCCAATCATAAAGAACCATCTGGAGCAGTCACTCCTGTGCATGGACTGCTGCACTGTTATAGTGTTAGTGCATGTTGTTTTTCTTCTATTTTTGTACAAACATTTGCCTTTTTTTAGTCTGCGGCACCTGTTTCGACTTTCCTTTGGGAGGACATCTGCGTTTCCACTGACGAACGCCCACCTGTGGCATTTACTTGCCGTCAACTTGCTATGATGGTTCCTTTTTTGCAGATTTGGGGCTAGTTATTTTAGAAAGGCGTGAGATTCTAGGCCAGCTTTTACATATCTTCAAAGATCACTAGTAAGAAAGGTTCTTGTAAGAATTTTCCTTTAATTCAGTGCTTTCCAAACTGTTAGCCATGGCCCTGTGAGGAGCTGCAACAACTAGCCAGCGGAGCCATGGAAATCCCCCACAAAAAAAACCCCAAAAGCATTTCACCTTATAAAATGAATAGGATTGTAGTCCTATGGAGAACCATGGCCAGTGGTCCAGTAAGTCAAAGGAGCTCCCAGTAGAAAACATTTGGGAATTACCGCTTAATGAGCAGTTATTTTCAACCTTTTTGATCTCATGTTGCACCATCAGTTGTTTTTACCGTTGACACACCATGCTGTTCAAATCCTCATGTTTTCCTATTAATAAATGTTCCTTCCCAAATTCATGCGGCACACCTGAGGACTAGAATACAATATAATAGAAATTTATTTGTCATTGCACACATGTAAACATGCACAACAAATTAAGTGCTTTTGCAATGGTAAAAACAACACAACACAGTACAACAAAAGCAAGAACAAGAACATGACATGTGGCCGTTTTGCTACACTTTGCTCAACATATTGCTATACTGCCACTATATCCATGGCACACCAGTGTGCCATGGCCCACTGCTTGAAAATCACAATTAGAGAGAGAGGATAAAAATAAAGGCAGGAGAATTGGAACAGACAAAAGGAAATATTTTACCCAGTTCATATTTAATTTTACCCAGTTCATATTTAATTGTGGAAATCCTTGACCCAGGACAATTTGATGGCAACTGGCTAGATATAGTGGTGCCTCACTTAAAGAGCTTAATTCGTTCTGGAGGCATGCTCTTTAAGTGAAATGCTCTTTAAGTGCAACAGATTTTCCCATAGGATATAATGGAAACTCAGACGATTGGTTCCATACCCCAAAAAATATTCATATAAAAATATTAAGTATGTAAAAATGATGACAAAACACTGGAATTGAATTCAAAACACTATCACTGTAATAAAACACTGTTATTTACTGTATGTACTCAGCAGGCCTCCGTCAGTCCTGGAAGACTATGGTATTGTGCTCGGCGCTGCATACGCTGCATGCGAAGCACTAAAGCCTGGGTTGAATTGTTACGGAGGATAGACTGTTATCCAAGCAGCAAATCCCCCCTCTCCACACCGCTGAATTAGTCCAATGGAAAGGCAGAGCCAATACAATTGGATCCAGCTGCGTCACAGAGCTGGGCTAAAGACAGGAGCTCACCCTGTCTTGTGGGGCCGACCCAGGTCTCGAACCCTGGCCTACTGGTTAACAAGCACAGTGTGCCACCCACTTGTGCCACCCACAGCCACAGTTGTATGTACAACAAAACAAAAAATAAAATAACTAAATTTCAACTAAAGAGTCATTGTTGTCTTTTTTTAGCAGCTGGAACAAGGAACCTGTCTACTGGCACTTGCTATTGCCTACATCTGAGGCTGCAATGAAAGACACTTTCCTGGGAGTAAGCCCCATTGAACACAATGGGGCTTACTTCTGAGTAGACATAGTCAGGAGACTGCAATCAATGACACTTTCCAGGGAGTAAGCACCATTGAACCCAGGCAGTTTGCAGAGAAGCAGGGAAGGGGTGAAGGGGTGTCCCCTCTGCCCCCTCCTTTGCTTCTCTGCTGCATCCAGACCCAGGCAGCTTGTGGAGAAGCAGGAAAGGGATGGAGGGGAGTCCCGTCCGCCCCTCCGCCTCCTCCTTTGCTTCTCCTCTGCCCCCCCCCCAAACCCAGGCAGGCTGCAGAGAAGTAAGGAAGGGGCGGAGGGGAGTCCCCTCTGCCCCCTCCTTTGCTTCTCTGCTGCCCCCCCCACCCAGGGAAGCAGGGAGGTGGGGCTAACCAGCACTTGCTAGCTGCCTTTTAACATTTAAAGGGCAGCTGGCAAGTGCTTGTTATGCGAACCTCGCTAAGTGGAGCACTCATTATGCAGGGCACTCGTTAAGCGAGGTATCACTGTATCTTAAAAGGGGGATTAGATTAATTTATGGAAGAAAAATTCATCACAGATTACAAGTTATGAAGATGGTATCCAACCCTGTGGGTTTTTCTGTTTATGAATGCCAGATGCATGTAGGTGGCAAGGTGATAGAGTTGTTGTCTTTGTGGTCCTAGAGGCATCTGATGGACCCTTATGAGATAGCTGGATTAGATTTCTTATGTAATGGGAAATTGCATAATTTCTTATGTAAATTTATGTAAATTACATAATTTATGTAATTTGTTATTTCTTATATAATTTCTTATGTAAATTTCTTTCTTATATAATTCCTAGAAAAGAGGGCACCTCAAGTTGGACTAAAAACTCAACACAAATGAAGTCACCAACACCACAATCGTCTGCATGTTTTACTCAGAAGTAATCCGATAGGATTTCACCCTACGGCAATTTTGGAAATTAGCACTGAAATTTCAAAGTGGTGAGTATTGATGGCAATTTTTCAAGGCAAATGAAACAACAGTCAGTGCTACAAAAGAAGTTCCTTGAGGGGTTCAGAACGGTAGCATTTTTGCTGGTTGTCTCTGATCTTTGCAGCTCTGCTTTAGCTCAGCTGAGTGTATTTGAGACCCCAGCGCACTATGTTATGCACAGATCCAAAGTAATGCGGCATCAATATTAGCACAACTATAAACCAGTATCACAATATATACAGTCAGTGAGAATCCTCCTATTTCTTGAGCCAGTACTGCTTGCACCATCCTATTTACATTCATGTTCCCCCATGAAATTCAATTCTGTTTTTATTGGGAAAACAAAAACCAAAGAAAAAACCAAAACCAGACTATTTAGGAAATAAAATCATAGTTTCTAAATCCTTTGTGCTCACAATTAACCTTTCTTCCTCTCCCCCCCCCCCCCACACACCCCAATAAGGAAAATCCCACTCTTTGATAAAAGTGGATTATTGTGAATAATAACCTTAGTCTTTAATATGGAAAGTGCTACATTAAGCTGCAGTCTATTTAAAAATGAGAGCTTGATGTAATTTCAGAAAGTGCCTGGGTTAAAATGTCACTTGTTTTATTCCCCGACTCCCTTTCCAAATGGTCAGTTTTGATGCACAAGTTTGCAACTGTGAAACAGCTGGGAGGATTCGACACAAAACAATTATATACAACAAAAGGCAATTATCACCAGATGACAATTGTGGTGTTGTTTTCCCATTGCCAAGGGAGAGACTTGCTTTGAAGAGATGCCGGAACAGAATGTTTTTGCCTAGGAAAAGACTTTTTCCCCTCTACTTTTGGAAATCCCATTCCCTTCCCGTACAGAAAAGTCAGCCCCCAAGGTCACTATAGAAGTGATATATGATCACTGAACAGAGGAATTCATTTTTATCTGCAAGATGGATGGGCAAAAGAAGAAATATTTCTTCAGGTGGGAGTGCTTTCACCAGACTGGCTTGGGATTGGATGCTTTTTTAAAAATTATGGTCTACAGGGTTGTGCTTCCAGGAAACATTTATATCACACAATGAGTGACAAGGTGCTCCTTTTCCTAATAGTCCTAGTGTTGCAGCTTGAGCAAGCTGGGAAATCGAGATCTCTCATCCCAGAAAGATATACTGTGTTCACTCGATTTTATGCACCATTGAATCTAATGCACACCCTATATTTATAATCAAAGTACTGCATACACTGAAATCTAATTAACCATCAAATCTAATGCGCACCCTATTTTTATAATCAAAATACTGCATTTCCTCAAACCAAATTAGCCATCCAATTTTATGCACACCCTGATTTTGGAGACTGAATTTGGTTGGAAAAGATGAGCATTAGATTTGAGTAAATACAATATTGGTGATTTTTAAGTGCAGTGGGGCCTCCTGTTTGCGGATTCAGCAGCCACAGATTCGACTCAACATGGATGCCCATAACAGGCTTTGAACTCTGATGGCAAAGGAATCTGGAGAAGGGTCTCAAAGGATGGTTCTCAACAATTAGGCAAGAGGAGGTCTCTGGTGGCTAAACCAGTGATGGGCCCAGGCCGGTTTGGGCCAGATCGCCCAAACCTGTTCCTGCTTTTGGCCCGCCGCTAGCGATCCACTACCTAGCGGGGGGGGGGGGGGGGAACCCAGGCGGACCGGTTCGCCACCCAGGGGAGCCCATCATTGCGGCTGTGTCAACTATGATGCAGCCGCACTCACGTCCTGAAGAGGACAGTCCTCTTCAGGACGCGACTGCGGCTGCATCAAGATTGACACAGGCACAGTCGCATCCTGAACCAGCTTCAGGATGCGACTGCGCCTGCGCCAACCTTTGCGCACACACAGTGTGCCCGGGTCAGGGCCCGCCTCGCCCCTCGCCCCACCCCTCGCCCCGCCCACCCCCACCCACAGCACGCTGGGGTGGATGGTGTGCCCTCCCCAGCCCCACCCACAGCCCCACCCCTGACCCCGGCCCTGGCCACTGACCAGGCCTGGCCCCGCCCCCTTCTGGGGAACCAGTTGTTGGGCCAGGCCGGGCCCACCCCTGGGCTAAACCTATAGCTTTGAGTGATGTTCAGAATGGACTGGCCTACAATTATGTTATTTAGAAACCAGTAAGATATGTTCGATATGATTGGTCTCGTCAGCAGTCTTAGAGAAAAATCCTAACCATGTCTACTCAAAAGTAAGCCCCATTGTGTTCAATGGGTCTTACTCCCAGGAAAGTGTCTTTAGGATTGCAGCCTAAGTCTAATTTAGGCCAGCACAACTCATCAATCTTCCCATTGATGTAGGGAGGCAAGTGCATGTCTGTGCATGGGCCTAAGCCAGTGGTGGGGTCCTGCAGGTTCCCACCTACTCTATAGAACCAGCTGTTAACAAGAGATAGGACATATAAAGTTTAAAAATAACCATTTAAAAGTGGCTGCCAGATGGACATAGAACCGGTTGTTAATTTCTTTGAATCCCATCACTGGCCCTAACCCTTTCCCAGGGTGGCACAAATGGTCTTACAGTACTTTGTTACATTCTCAGGTCAGCACGGGATGTGTTCTGGGCCATAGGCCAGCCTAAGTGGAGTTTAGGATTGCAGCCTAACCCAAATTAAATTGTGTTCTAAATAATATTTCAAAATAACCCCAGCCAGATTGGACCAAGATTTTTCTCTGCCTGGAGTAAAGGACAATACCCCAGGCCAAAAAAGAAATAATATTTTAGACATTTGCCAATGAAAGGTTGCCATAATTCTCTTCCACAAAATTGGGACAGGACCCTCTGTCCCATTTGCATGTATGTGAACACAATCCTCAAAAATCGGGATTATTCCTGTTTTCAGGACATATGGCAACCCTATGCCAAGGAGCCAGTGGCATTGTTAGGGGTTATGAGTTACACACATGGTGGGGAGGACGACAAAATTTACTGACCAAAATTTTCAAGCTCTTCATATTTTTTAATAATGCCATCACATTCTATATCAATCAATGCACAATTTCATGCAGAATGCATTAAACAAACCATGAAATATATCTATTTTGTCAAATGATATAGATTGCAATCCTAACCTAGTCTGGGACACCTCATTGGTCTTCCCATTCCCATGGTGATGTAGGGAGGCAAGCACATGTCTCCGCCACTCCTCCACTCTTCCCTAAGGAGTGGTGCAGAAGTGTGAGACCTCCAAGTCAGCACAGGACTTATGCTGGGTCTTAGGCCAGATCCTAATTAGAATCTGGAGGTTCTGCAATTCTAACTAGAGGTTAGAATTGCAGCCATAGCCAATAAACCACCAGGGATCATATAATGATATGTCAGCATACCCACCACGAAGGGCATTGCCCAGTGCCCCAACCACTGCTAGGAGGAGGTCTGTCATAGGGGTGATGCACAGGGTGACCACATAGAATGGAGGACAGAGTGCCTCTACCTTTAACCATTGCATAGAAGAAGGAATAGAGGCAGGCTTAGCTCATCATAGAAGAGTTTAAAAAGGAGCACCTGCCTAAATTCCCTCTTTCTATACAATGTACTCCATATGGTCACCCTGATGGATTTGCCTCCATTACCAAGTGATGCAAACCCAAACTCAGTGATACAAAAGGACTCAGATCTTCAAATCTTAATATTGGGGGGGGGGGGATCAAAATATTTGGACACAATGCATGGAAATTCTGACATAGCTGGTGTGCCACTGTAGGTACCAGGATCCTAGTAAGACGTCTGTGTGCAGGTATAGCAAATTGGTCTGTACAATATATTGCTCATATTCTACTAGGAACATAATTCTAAGGGAGAAAAAAAAACTGATAAACATTTGCAGTCCAAGCTTTTACAAGCAGATGCCAACAGGATACTCAGAGAGAGGCTTAGGTGCTGATGCTTCATATTGATCAGTTATTTCAGGATAATGTGCTGCTCCATCAATAGTAATAAAAAGCAGTTGAAGATTGATCAAAGGCTGCATGACAAGCGAATGTCTTGGGAAATGCTTGCATACGGATCCATTTTTAATATTGGAGATACTGTAATCCATTTTCATGTCAGCTCACAATATGTTGATGGTGGGGTGATTTGCAGGGGGAAATGTTGCTGGGATTATAAGTTTAGGCAAGCATCCTCAGTTAAATGAATTGATTTCTCCACTTACTTGATTTGTGACGATCGTAATACTTCATGTTTTAGGCTGTGTTAAAAACAAAACAAAACACGGCGTTAAAGCCAACTTTGAATAATTCTTGACACTTGGAATAACAGGGAAAATTGGAATTATCCCTTCATTGATCCAACAACCCTTAAACATTGCATTATAACTTCAACCTATGGACAATGCCTGTTTTGAAGAAGGAAAAATATAAAAATATTTTTATATTTATATAAAAATTTATGTAATTATATAAAAATATATTTTATATATAAAAATATATAATAAAATGAGAAGTTAAAGGATGGAATGATTGACGATGGAATCTTGCAATACAAATCTGTGATGTCTAATTAGAAGCAATTCTAAGAAATATATCTCATGTTCAGTTTGAGAAATACTGGGTTGGTGTTGGTATGGGACAAATTCAAAAGAAAGAGGAAGAGGAGGGTGACCGCATCAGGGCTCCCCTTCACTCAATCACTGCACAAAGAGTAATGTTTACAGAATAGCAGCCACAGTATTTCCCACAGTAGTCATATGATATGCAAAGCCCTTTTAAAACCTGTGCATTGAATTCACGGAAAGACTCCCACAGGATTGAGCTGTGCTAAGCCTTCCCCTCCTCTGACTGCAGCATCAAATGCAAAACATGAAGACAGTGTGGGGAGAATAAGCCTGCATCCCTGAGGATGCCAGCATGGCACCATCTCCAGGGCATCCCACACCTATGCAGATTTGGGATATCTGAATATGATTTGAGTTTCACCTGCATAGTCTTTAAAACACCTATGTATATATGTAAACCGATGTTCTCAGCTGTCTCTGAAAGTATCACTAGAACCAATGGGTATAAATTAGAAAAGATATTCTGATAGGATATAAAAAAAATTCTTAATGGTCAGAGTTTGTCAAGGCAGGTTGTGGACCTGTCTTTTCCAGGGATCTTCAAGCATAGGCTCAACAAGCATCTGTCGGAGATGCTCTAGGTCGGATTTCCTGCTACAGGTAGAGGGTTGGACTAGATGACCTCTTTAGACCCTTCCAACTATATAATTCTATATTTGCATGTAAAGCTCATTTTGCAAAGCTCCTTTGCTTTGTCTGTGCTTATACCAATAAAGGTATCTTATACATGGACTTCTATGATTCTATTTACTGAGGAATTCTTCATGGACAAAAGCTTCCTGGTGCATGTACAGAGTGTTAATGGCCGATCTATCATTTTATAGGTTTCCTGCAGAAACACCGGTGAACTACCACACAGCATCAACCACTTGAACTTGGTTAGAAAATCTGAATAGAGGGAATGCCATCTATTTTTTTAAAGGATGATTCATAAATATATTACTAATGCTCATCCTCCTGCTTTGATTGAGAAGGTTTGCTTTCAAATCCCACACACTGTATGGCATTTCAAAGTTCCGTGTAGTGAACGAGGAGACTTCTTTTGCTCTGCTTTTTGCAATAATCTTGGCGGTCTATTTTTCTTAATGAAAGCCTGAACCGGATTCTATACCACGGGGCATCTGTATCAATGAGCAATGGACACTTCACAGCATCACATCCAGGTTTTAATGAACAGTCTGTTCCATGTGGAACAATTTGGAAATAAAAGCAATGAAAACTTCTTGGCTTGTGGAGGGAATAAGGTATTCACAGCAAAACAAAAGAAGGCAAAGCGATCGTTTAATACTTTGGGGCTATGGATTAATGACACCACCTTTCGGAGAAACCTGGGGCCCTGCCAATAGATATCCTGCAAAGGTGGTACTTCAGTTTACTCAGGGTTGGAAGAAAAAAGAGTTTCTTTTGTAGGAAAACTATACCAAAGTGCAACTTTAGGGTGAAAAGGGAGACTTTTCTCGCCCGGCTAAACCAAGTAAGCTTTTGCAATAGTTTACAAACTTTTTGGCACTGGGATCTACTTTTTAGAAGTGGTATTGTGGCCAGAAGTGAAAATTCTTTACACGCCATGTAAAATAACATCAATGAGTTTACAATGATTAGAGGTTTAAAAATATGCCATATTTATTGAATATAATGCACACCTTCTCCAGCTGAATTTAGTCTCGAAAATCGGGATGCACCCTGTTCCCCTAATGAGTGCAATGACCCTGTTCCCCTAATGAGTGCAAACTGCCCCATCTCTGCCATTCCCTGCACACCCTCCCCATCCTCCTCCTATCCCAGCACTATCTAGTGGGAGCTTACTTGTTCCATCAGATGCTCTTTATGGGATGACATATGCCTTCCAGGTGGTATGACTACTCACTGGATGGCACAAGTGCTTTATGGCACTTTTATGACACCCTAGGTCAGCACAGGAGTTGCTGCGCTGACATTAATCAGGTATAGGATTTGAAGACTCAAACAAATTCAGTGGATCATATTTTTACTGGAATTTTCAATGAGCATCATGGTGTAGCGACACTTTGACGGATTGCAATGAGAGGTTTATCAGTAACGGGTCCAAACAAAGCTGCAGTTGAAAGGAATTAGCTAATAAAAAATGGAACGCTATAGAGAGAAACAGGTGAGCCAATGAAATATTAATAGCTACTCAATTAAAATGAGGGATGTCACGTACATTGCTGCTTTCTGACTTCCAGAGGGCAAATGTGGGGGACTCAGTACATGCACCTGCACATGATGGTTGCATTTGTGAATTCAAATTCAGCCACTGTGTTTATTTTCAGTGTTTAAGCATGGCCTGTATGCTATGCAATGGCAATAATGCAGATTCACAACAAGGAACACAACGATGGAAGTGAAATCCTCTCCCCTCACTTTGAAAGAGGTTACCACCCTGTATTTGGGAATGACAAGGGGGCCGTCCACCACTTATGGCTGACATTCAATGATGTTGTCCCTGATAAGGAGAAGGTCGGCAGATCTGTTCTTGAGTTCACATTTAGCCCTGCTAAAAGGGGATATTTTTATTTCAATGCACAGCATATGCTCTGAGAAGCATTTTTTGGATGGCACAGATAGCAATTAACAAATATACTGTTGCCAGTCTAATTCACCCCACAGGGCACAAGTTCAGGGTGAAAAAGAGCACAGATCTCTCAAGCTGCTTTACATTTAATTTCGAGTGGCCTAATTGCAGCGAGCCCTGAAAAGTACAACAGCAGTTGTAAAATTAAAACCAAACTAAGCTTGGGTTAAGCTTGGGACTCTCATCAAAAGAAAGTAACACAATTGGCAGTGGAACACAGATGTGTCACCTTTCTTAATTATGCATGTTCTCTCTCTCTTTCTCTCTCTCTCTCTCTCTCTCTGTGTGTGTGTGTGAGAGAGAGAGAGAGAGAGAGAGATGCATATACATACTCCCATCTGACCCAGGGGCAGATCCAAGGGACCATCATGAGTGGTGTCCCTCTCCAAACTGTCACTCCAGTAGGGAAGGGTACCCTCCAGGATGGGAAGCAAATTCAGATGCCAGGGAAATGTCCAGTGGGTGGGGTGCCAGTGGTGAGACTGTGCCTGGACAGAAGCCCAGGTCAACCTTCCTGGAAGATGTGGATCCAGAGGGCAGAATAAGAGTTGGAGCCTGTCTGCCTATCAGTTGATTGACTGATCAATCGATTGATCAATCAAAAGAAAGAAAGAAAGAAAGAAAGAAAGAAAGAAAGAAAGAAAGAAAGAAAGAAAGAAAGAAAGAACTTCTAGTGTAGGTGGAAGCCCAGGTCTACCTACCCAGAAAACTTCAGCCACATTACAAAATTCTACATGCTTGGTTGACCTGGGCTCTGGATTTAAGGTAGTACTCTTATCCCACACACCCCAAACATTGGATCCACCCCTGATCTGACCCGCATATAATTGCACATGGGGCCACCTTTGAGCCAGTTTGACAAATTGGGAGCCATACCTCAGAGGGCCCTGCAGTAGGTTAATCAAGTTTAGTTTTGCATGCAATTTTTTATAAAAATTTGCTAAATCCATTTGGTCGATGAACTCACATGGACTTTTAAAGTGCATATATTGATTGTTTTCCATTCTACCATGGAGATAGGAAATCTATAAGAATTTTTAATTGATCTCTTTAGGATTCTACAGACCTTGGTAGGCGACCCACAAAAATGTTTCCAATTAGGCCCCACAGCTGCTAAGAACAGCCCTGGATGCCTATGTTCTGGTTGTATCAAAAGAGGATTACTACACCCTAGAAGAGCAGTGGGGCACTTCACTTGGTGCCAAATGCTGTTGCATGTGTCCTGACAGGTGCTAGGCTTTGCAATCATGTGGTGCCTATGCTGTGTCCCTTTAATTCTGCCTGTGATTGAAGTTCCTGGTTGTTCATGAGAAGTTCATGAAGTTCATGAGATGTGCCTCACCTGTATGAACCTTGGCTGCCAAATACAGCACAATTAATTGTGCCCAAGATATCTGTGTCGCCACTATAGTATCTTAATGAGAAGGCATGTGCTATGGGGGAAGAGGCTGTCGCTCAATGATAGAACATGTGCAGTGCATGCAGAAGGACAAGAATGCACTCCATGATGTGTCTCTAGGTATCTCTGGAAAATGCCATCAGAAACCCAGGAGAATCCCTATTACGTACTGTTGATAATGCTGACCTAGATATCAGACTTCATATGAAACCATTTTCTCCATAACCAGAACTTATCCAGCAAAGATAACTTCAAAATGTATCATTGCTGGTGTGAGTTTGAGTTGGAGATTTCTAACCTCGCCTGCAATCCTATCCACATTTGCCTGGAAGTAAGACCCATTCCCTATAAAAGCACTTACTTCGGAGTCAACATATATAGGATTGGGCTCCTAGCGGCTTCTTAGGTTTTGCACTACCTTACAAGACTCCAGCAATGCACTGAGTATCTGCACATTTAAAATATACTTATCTTTAGGGTCCTGTTCTAATTTTGCCTGCACTTGCCTTTGCTTTTCTCTGTCTTAGTAGCAACCCTACAAATGTTTTCATGGACGTAAACAGCATCAATTGCAAATAAATTGAATTTGGGGTAAACCTCCATAGGATTATGCTGTTGGTATTAAAATCATATTCTTGGTTTATGTTCTTTACTAAGCTGTTCAGTCTCTTATCATTTGGTTGTTATCAATGCGGCTGACATTACTGGTCTAAAGAGAAAGGGATGCCGGACAGTCATACATATCCTCCTATCTTCCCAGTGCCAAATTATTATCCTGAGCTTTTGGGGAGTAATAACACGATCTGTTTCATTTGTTGCCTGCCTATTTTGCTCTGCCTGGTTCTGTAACTGCGATGTGTGCATTTAGATGGATTGCTTTAATTTCTAACACATTGTTTTGTTCTGCCGCGAAAAACCTAATAGCAGACACATGGTATATAAATGGCTACTGGGAGAAAGTTGGGAAGATGGCACATCAAGAGAATGGGTTGTGACTGAATCTCAGTTTGAATTTCAGGGTTCTGTGTTCAAGTGGGGTGATCTGGGCTGTCTATATCATGTTTTTCAGGGTACGGGGGCATGATATTTGGCAATAAGATAATAGCAAAACTCATTAGTGCTCTTCTCAGCTCCTCTTGGCTAATGGCCAGTGGTGTCACTAGGGTTTGCATCATTCGGTGTGGGAGATCAGCACACCTTTAAAGGTTTTCTATGCCAAATTAATCACCACATAATATGAGATGCGTGTGTTCATAAAGCAGCTTGCATTGCACAATAGTGGTGTCATGATTTCTGCCATTTCCTCCCCCCACCCCCCGGATTAGGGTTGCCATAACTCTCTTCCACAAAATTGGGACAGGACCCTCTGTCCTATTTGCCAATATGTGAACACAATCCCCCAAAATCGAGATACTCCCTGTTTTTGGACTATCCTTCCCAAGGATAGGGTACCCTACCCAAGATGTGCCAGGATGATGCTTGCTTCAAGACGTAAGATTGCACCACATAAAGTTAAGACCTTTTTTAATTGAGAAACTGAAATTATAAGTGAATGTCGGAGCTCTTCCCAAGACTGATCACCTGAGAATTTTCAGAGGAAGCCAAATGAGAATTTTCAAAGGAAGCCAAGCCCTATGCTACGAACTGGGCTGCAGGAGCATTAATGGAATCAAACTTTGGCAGGATCACATCCTGACATCAGCCTCCCCCTGGCTGTTGAGTTCCTGGGCCACACTTGATGCCCACTTCTAGCTGTGAGGAATTGTGCCCAGTGACATGGTGATTCCACTAATGGACTATGGGAGGCAGGGGAGGAAACTGTCAAGGCAAAGGAGAGCCAAAATTATTTTAATCAGCGCTACCTGAAATATATTAGGGTCTTGGAATCCAGAGAAATACAAGGGGGAGTTTTGTGCTGAGGGGTAAACAACTGAACAGATGGCAAGAGCAAAACACTTGAACCCCCCTCTAGGTAACATAGGCTGCCCAGATATTTGCTGGAAGAATTTATGCAGACCATTTCAGAGCTGCACATCATATCATTGCATCGACAATCTTTCCCGGCATGAACTGGAAACATTACAAATGCAAGGCTCTATCTCCAGGCCGTTTCTGAACCTTCCCCCCGTTCAGAAATTCAGCGTTAAAACAAGGCTGTTCATCTTCAATTCAGTGCCTCTGGGGGCAGGTTTGTTTGCTTGTTCCTTGTAGAATCCTCTGGGTTTTATTTTTTTCTTTATTTTTCTTTATTTTTGTAGAGACAAGATCTGAACTTTCCTTGGCTGCAGAGATTGTTCTGAAAACACCCACCCACTCACATTAGAAAGTATGCCAGGTGAGTTTCTCCACTGTGATGCTGACACCTTGCTGTGTTCTCATAATGATGTGTTCTCATAATGTCCTCTCCAAGTCAAGAAACATACTTAGTCTTGTCTAAATGCTTTTTCTTTTTTGGCCTCTCTAGCTTTTCATCTCCATGAGTCTCCTAATTTGCTTTGAATTATTCTTAAGATAAAATCTGGCAATGCAGGAAGCCATCTTATACTGAGATGGAACTTCTAGTTGGACATTGTCAACAGTGACTAGTGAGTTTCTTGAAGTTTTCAGATAATAATACTTTTCTACATTGACTTATCTACTGATACTGCCAAGGGATTGACCTTTCACATAAAAAAACAGGTGGTCTACCTCAAAGGATGGAAGGCACCATGTAGGACATCCCACAGTAACCTGTATTCCAACCCAGGGATCACTGCATATATTCCCCTGCAATACCCTCTCTGAGTATGAGCACAATCCTAACCATGTCTACTCAAAAGTAAGCCCCATTGCATTCAATGAGTCTTACTCCCAGGAAAGTGTCTTTAGGATTGCAGCCTAAGGCTAAAATCCTAAAGACACTTTCTTGGGATTAAGACCCACTGAACACAATGTGGCTTACTTTTGAGTAGATATGGTTATGATCAGAGGTGGGCCCGGCCTGGCCCAAGATCTGGTTCTCCGGAAGTGGGTAGGGCCAGGTGGAGTCAGGGGGCGGTGCTGGGGTCAGGGGGCAGGGAGGGTCAGGGCTGGGGCCGGGGAGGACCAGAGGCGGGGCCAGGGCGGGGCTTGGGAGGGCCAGGGCAGGGCAGGGCCAGGGCGCTGCGGGTGTGGGTGGGTGGAGCAAGGGGCGGGCCCCAACCCCGGCACACTGCACATGCACCAACCATTGTTGGCACACATGCAGTGCGTCCTGAAGCTGGCCAACCAGCTGGTCGGCCAGCTTCAGGACGCTCTGCGCGTGTGCTAATGTTGGCGTACGCGCAGTGCGGTGGTGGGCCTGCCAGGAACCGGTACAGCCGGTTTCCTGGCTCCCCCCTTGCTACCGGATCTGTAGTGGGGGAATTATTACATCAGTGCCCACCACTGGTTATAATTGTGCTTCAAGACTCAATGTTTTCACTGTCTTTTATGTGTCAAATTTTCTCCTAAGAGAAGGAAGAAAAATCCCAAGATTTTCTTCAAATGGTGCAAAATAACTTCAAAGTCATCAAATCAATGATGGCTGGTAATTGAAGGCGTCTACATCCACCATCCAAAAGTGAAAAACTTTGAAAAGTGGAACACAACATTTTTTAGTTTATAACTGTTGCTCCCAATGCTTTTTTTTAGCTTGGCATCCATTCATCTTGAAAGACTACGGTATCGTGCTCGTTGCTGCATGTGAAGCATGAAGTCCTGGGTAGATTAATATGGAGGATAGGCTGTTACCCAAGCAGCAAATCCCCCCTCTCCACGCCACTGAAATAGTCCAATGGAAAGGCAGAGCCAATACGATGGGTTCCAGCTGCGTTGCAGAGCTGGGCTAAGGACAGGAGCTCACCCTGTCTTGTAGGGACCCAGGTCTCAAAACCTGCTGGTTAACAGGCATAGTGTCTTAGCCACTTGCGCCAACCACAGCCCACTTTTTAGCTAGCAAATTGCAAATGCTCCTTTTTGGCTGCAAATTAGATCACTTTCCTGGAAGTAAGCCCCACTGAACTCAGTGGAACTTACTTTCAAATAGACCTGAATAGGATTGCATTTTTTTATCTTGCAAATTCCTGCTGCCATGCAAAGATTTCTGCAAATGGATTCTCAACTCTTCAGGAATGGGCAATTTTGTCCTTTAGAACAGCAGAGAGAGGCTGAAAGAGTGGAACATGCATTGAATGAATGAGTTCTGAGTATAATTGCAAGGTGTTGAAAGAGTGTGTCATCAGAAAACAAACTGTTGGAAAGTGGGGGATACCCGTACAGCATTCCCTTCTGGATATGGCATTGAGAGTTGAACTCATGCACAGCATTACACAGAGAAAATGGAGCAATCCCCCTCTATCACACTGTGGATATAATCCACAACCTACTTCCCCCATGACTACCATGTAAAAACAGAAAAGAAAATTGGAGGTACAACAATGCACGTAGCATTAATAAAAACGACATTAATAAAAACGACACGGCCTTTTGGATTCTACAGTTCCACGAAGGTTGAGCTGCACATCTGAGAACTGCCAATGTTCCCCCACCATTCCCCAAGTGTTTATAACTCTGAAAGTCTGAGTTGGTCGGGACAGCCTCCTTCCAATTCTCTGCCTCTTCTGTATGCATTTCATTTTCCTACCCTCTGGCAGTTTTCAAGCACTTTCCCAGTCTTTGGTGTTGCTCATTCCTTTCCCCTAATTTCTCCTTGAGAAGATTTTTATGAAATTGTTTTATTTTTATTTTTTCCCCCTTTTCAATCTGAACACATAATAGGAAAGAAAATGAACAAGAAAAGCACCGGGTAAATAGCTGTTTTCAATCACTTCATCCATTTTTATACATTTCCCCATTAGATTTTTTTCCCCTTGATTTCCAATAAACTCCTTTTTCCTTTGCATTGCCTTAGACAATCTCTATTACTGTGAGTATTGCCAATCTAGTGACTAATGACTTAGCAAATGGTGTATCATGTGTTTATACACTGAATCTACATGGTGAGAAAACTGCCTCTGCTTTGTGGAAGAAGATATGGCAGAGCTTTTAAGATACGCAGTGAGCTGGTTTACAGACCATACCCTACAATCCACTCTATGGGAGCACATAAAAGACATCTACAGTGACGTAGTTACGTCACCACCTAGAGAAAACCTACGGGAAATTCATATTGCAATCCAGAGTAAATTGTTCTTATGTTAGAGCAAGGACTACCCATAGTCGCTCTGGATTGCACCCTTTTAAGTTTCCTTGAGTTCAGTGAGAAAGAGCTTCCTGATTCTTCTTTCTACATAAAAGCCGTGTGTGTCAGGGTGTCCACATCTATCTATCTATCTATCTATCTATCTATCTATCTATCTATCTATCTATCTATCTATCTATCTGTCTGTCTGTCTGTCTGTCTGTCTGTCTGTCTGTCTACAGTATTTATATACTGCTTTTCGACTAAAAGGTTCTCAAAGCAGTTTACAAAGGAAATGGAAAAAATTAATAGCTAATTAATAGCTAATGGGTCCCTGTCCCAAAAGGGCTCACAATCCTAAATGCAAAAAAAAGAATACCAGCAGAAGCCACTAGAAAAGATATTGCTGGGGGGAGGAGGGCCAGTTACTGCCCCCTGCTAAATAAAAGAAGAACACCCATTTGAAAGAGTGCCTCTTGCCCAGTTAGCATGGGCACATCTTCTGGCCAACATTCCTTGTCAATCACGCAGATTGAAGAGATGAAACTATCAGCATTCCAACTGTCAACTGATAACAGCCATTGAAGAGAAAGGTGGCAAAAGGGCAGTTCAGATGCTGGAAAGCATAGCATATGTTGTTATATTGTTATCTCCACAAGCAACAGCTGTGGGTTGTTACTAGTTCTCACATAAGCCACTGACTTATGAACACTCAAAGCTTCTCAAAGGGAAATCTTGGTTGTAAATGGTTGCAAAATATCAATGGACATGTCTGGGACATGTTTGCCTGGCATATATTCAGTGCCACATACACGTCAATGCCATGGGCTGAAGCTAGGGTTTTCTGCATACAAATTGTGTGCTCTACCACTGAATGACAGATGCTCAAGATGAGTACATAAAGTTTTCTCCTATGGAATCTACCCTTGGCTGGGTGAACTCAATATTTTCTTCAGTGAATGGTAGAAGACAAAGCTAGATGAGGTGTGGGGGGCAACTGTCCAGCTGCCTGCCTGTGCAATTGTGCCCCCTCTTCGCTGCTTGGGCCTCTTGCAAAATATGCTGGGAAAATGGTACCCTTTGCAAGGGGGTAGCAGGGATCACAGTCTCTGGCCACTTGCTCTGGGGGCTCTGGAGGACGGGGAGGGGGGCAACCAGGAGGGGGGTGAAGGTGGTGGTGGACGTTTTTAATTTTCAGTTAAAAAATTGTGGGTGTGATATCACACCCAGAAAAGATTTCACTTCCATGTGTTATGTGGAGGCATAATTTGATGCTGGTAGAACCCTTGGAGTTTTCAAGTACCTTCAATGTACAATCTACCTAGCAAATCTTGGAGCATCCTCCTGGGACTAGGAGCAAATTATTGATGGGCATATCTTAATGGTCAGTTGTACTGTGCCAGGAGGCACAGTTACATTCATTTTCCATGCCAGTTCACTAGAGCATTTCATTAGTTCAGATTTATGACCCTCCTTTGCAGTAACCTTTCTAGCTACCTTATACTCCACGTACATTTAAATGATATTGTGGCTGGTTAAATCCCGGTGCTTTGCATCCAGTTGGGTATTCCTTTACCTTGCAAATTAATTGCTCAACAAGTGTGCTAATACCACATCTGTCCCCAGGAACTTTTCAGACTTTTGAGATTAATTTCTTCAAGGTATATCAGCCCATTCGAGCATGGGATGATATAGCTGGGAAGGTGCATACTATCTGAACCAATAGTGTTGTTCAAGACATTATGTGTATCCTCCTGGAGATGGTGAGACAAAAAAAAGAAAGATTTCCATTGATTCTGCTGTATTTATATATGCACCAAATATATACCTGAGTACAAGTACCCTCTGTTATCTGATGGGTTCATTTATCAACTTCCCTCTGTAATGCATCTCAGAAGTCATTCATTACAGTCACTCCAACACAACCCAAAAGTCATTCATTCAACACATAGGGCACAATCCAGAGTAACTACGGGAGCACGTAAGAGACATTATGTGCACCCGTAGTTACTGCACCACCTAATGAAAATCTATGGGAAATTAATATTGCAATCTAGAGTACTTTGTTCTTACTCCAGAGCAAGGACTGCCTGTAGTTACTCTGGATTTCACCCATACTCATTCAACCACTCTTTGCTGTTCTAAAGGTTAAAATTGACCATGTTGAGTTGCATCTGACATGGTGGGCCGACAACCATCCACTTTGTTTCTATCCCTGATGCCAAGAAGACTTGGACAAGCCAACAAAGGACAGTGCAACCCTTTTGTGGCAACACTGCTGAGAATGAAGTATCGATAAACTTTCCAATTTTATTGTTTTGGGAAGCAAGAAAGGAATCATAGGTTTGTGGGTCTTACTTTGACGAACTCTCTCCTATGTCTTGACCTTCTTATATTCTTTGCGGTCCATTTCAAGGTTATCAGTCCTATACACATTATCGTGGTGTTGCAGGATGATTTGTTCATTTTGAAGACGGCAGAATATCGTAATGTTGCAGTTCCTCTGAGAGGTTTTCATATCCTAAAGAGCTGTTCTAGGGAGGAATTTATCACCCCTCCTCCCTGGTCCCGCTGCAGTGGTTTTTCAGACAGCTTCTCCCTCTGGTGCACTTTGTCTAGATAAAAAAATTTAATTGGGTCGCTTTCCTCCGAGTGGCTTTTCAACCACAGGAATTAACTCATCACAAAGAGGTGGGGAAAAAACAAAGATTTTTTTTCCCCCACTAGCTATGGTCACCAAGTGTTACCTACTTGCATCACAAAGAAAAACTAAAAGGAAAATTAATGGAGCACAATTGCAAGTTGAGATACTGTGAAGGTGTTTTAGCTATTCAGGAGCAATGCACACCGCCTGGAGTGATGCAACTGCATTTATGGAGGAACAAAACCCCCACATCACTTGAAACGTGTCTCAGCACTTGAATAATAGAATGTATATAATTTTTTTTAGACTTAAAAGAGGAAAGTTAGTGGGAAAGAGGGAGAAGGTAAAAATTGGTTGGTATTTTGAGTTGCACAAGTCAGCCTTTTCCACCAGTAACCAAGTTTACAACATGAAAACTATTTCCCACCCCCATAGCAATATGCAGCATTCTGCCTGAGTGGCGTTTCTGTGTTGTATACCATCATCTTCCAGTATCCACAGGGGATTGCAGCAAACACTATACTTACTGTCACTCCGTGGAAGCCTTCAGAACGGATTCCTATTTGCCAGTGGTGTACATGACTAATGAACATGTAGATCAGTGCCAAGCTCAAAATGATGCCCGGAATGATGTCACGCAACCAAAGTGATGTCATGCATGGGCTTTAAAAAGTGAAAATAAGGGAAAACATGCCTTGCTCCAGCAGCTCATTGCCACTGCTCTGCTACCTCCCCACGTCCAGTAACTACCTGGGGTCGAGAAGCAGGAACAACCACACGTGTTGTGCATGCATGCAAATGAATGTGTGCAGGTCTCCAGTTTGCACATAATTATTTCATTTTTTTCTAGCATTTTTTTCTCTTCTAGGCAGAAAGAGCTCCATCTGTGGTTCACCAGTTTCCATTCCATTTAAGAGATCAATGCTACCCAACTCCCAGTACAATCCTGCTGGGATTCAGGACTGTGGCTTGGATTTTCTAGGGCATTATGGATACCAAACATGTTATTTATCACTGAACTGGGTCCCCTAATGTAACCTTGAAATGAATTTTTTGACCCTACTTAACCAAGTATGGATATCAGACCACAAAAGCTTTTTCTTCACTCTTTTGTGCAACACAAAGTGGAACCCCTGAGTATCATTTGAATGTGTGAACTGATATTGTTTGTTTTTTAAAAACTTGGGACACGTTCTTGGCTCAAAATATCTGGATTGCTTTTCTCCTTAAGGAAAACCTGATTGTAACAAATGTCAATTGACTGAAGGAACCTCTTATTAATTTACAACAAAGAGTTTATGCAAATCAATAGTTGCTTGTGGAGAGGGGGAAATAGGTAAAAACTGAAAACAGGGATTAAGAGCTGACTTGGGGGTAGAGAAAAGCACCTCGTTGCTCCGGGCAAACTTGATCAAACCATTCTAGGTGGAATTTTTCTTGCTTCTACAGTCAATAAAAGCTACAAATCATTCCCAGAGCAGGATCCTGTGAAGTTGCTAACAACTCTTTGCATTGTTGAATTGAGTCTTCCACTTGAGGCTTGTTCATTGTTGAATTTCCTGAAATTTATTGTGTGTGCATTTGGCTTTTTCTTTTCCTGAAATGAAATTATTTGACATAATTCAATGAAGAGCTGGCAAAAAAAAAAAAAAGTTATGAACGAAAAACTCTTCATTTAAGTAACTGTTCATTAAGGACACTTGCAGGGATATTTTTATTTATTTATTTTTATTTTATTGATTTATACCCCGCCTTTCCTCCCTTGCAAGGGGGAGCTCAAGGTGGCTGACATCACATAAAAAATAAAATACCATTCAAATAGAATTATAAATATAGATTAAAACATAATTAAAATACAATTAAAATACAATTAGATTAAAACTAAACAATTAAAATAGGCTAAAAACATTTAGTAAAAACAGTAAAAAAAACAATAAAACTGCCCCCCAACCTCTGCCCCATTTTTCTGGCAACAATAAAAAAAATCACACAACTATTTTGAAATAGGACTAGTTCAAAACAGGACCAGTCTTAGGTTGTAAGGGTCCCAGTGTCTTATCATGGGCCCCACACCATCATAACTGGGTCCAAACAGCTATTCTTGATTTAGATGGAGAAGAAAGTATGTTTCCTCTTCTCTCCCATAAACACATTTGGAACTTATATTGCTAACTCCTCAAACACCACATTTCTTAATTTCTTCCACTACAAGTTGTAATGGGAAGGCCACACAAACGGTGACCATATGGATTTTTCTGTATTTGTCCTCTTTTTTTAGCCTTCTGTCTGGGTGTCCTCCAAAACCTTCATTGTCCTCCATTTTGGCTTCATTTTGGAACTTTGCAACGGTGTTCAGTACCCCATCATGTCAAATGTTGATGGATTCGTACTGAAGAACAGAATCCAATACAAAAATACCAATTTTGAAATATCTCTTTCCTATCAAAAGTTATGACCAAAAACTAAAAAAAATATTCATTGAGCTGTATGGGAAAGTGAAAGTGCCCAATATCACAGCTTTACTCATGAGTAGGCAAATGCACCATTATCCGGCAGAAAGACCAGGCTGAGTGGAATCCAAGACCTTGTCCTCCTTTTGCGGTTTGGGTATCTGATCACCCTGTCACCACCTCCTGCAGCAAAGAGTTCCACAGATCTGGTAATTCCACATTCTGGTAGTTCCACATTCTGGTAATAGGACATTTGTGCAGGGTGACATTCTGGTCACCCTGCACAAATGTACTATCAGGCATTAACATGGACCACCCATCCCATTAGTGAAGTGATATTGATGGGAAGCTGCACAGTAAAAGCCATGACAACAAAGAATAGATTTGATCCCGCCGTACTTCTAATGCAGGTGGCTATATATATATTTTTATTTTTTTTTCCCCATGACAGAATGGCTATTGATCAAAAGCTCTTTCGATCCAGTTCTTCTCCACTGATCTCCGAGAGTGAACACACACTGCATACTGCCCAGAGTTGATAGGAAAATTCTCTCAAAGGCAGTTTTAGTGAAATTCAAAGATGCTCAAGATAGTCCAGGGAGAATGAATCAGGGTGATAGGAGATCAATTTTGGAGACTTTCAAGGGAGAGGCTCCTTGGCAGTGACAACTGCAGTAGTGGGACTTGTTGCCCTTTTTTCTCTTTTTTTCAGAATTTGTGCACTGATTAAATTGGCAGCTGATGGCAACAGCAGAACAGGAAGCACAAGACTTTTCAAAAGTTTTCCCTATGGACATCATGTCTTGTGATGTCTCTGGCTTTCAGGAGATGCTCCAGGTTCTGTGTTTATATAGCTAACACTAGAACAAAGAATTTTCAACCAGTGTGCCGTGGCGTGCCGTAGTCCTCAGGTGTGCCACGGGAATTTGGGGATTGACATTCATTAATAAGAAAATTGGGGGATTTGAACAGGCTGGTGTGACTGGTCAATGGTAAAAACAACTGATGGTGTGCCTTGACAATTTTAATGCCTTGATAAGTGTGCTGTGAGATAAAAAGGTTGAAAATCACTGCTCTAGAACTATAAGTATATATAACTATAAGTAGTACTTCTTTACTCGAATCTAACGCTCACCTTTTCCAGCCAAATAGGCAGCACAATCCAGAGCAACTAATCTGTCCACATAAGAGCCCTTGGGTTGCCCTGTCTATCACTAGGGTGGAGCAACTGCAAGATGCTCCACCCCAGTTACTCGGGAAAAGGCTTAGGACAGAGCAAGGCAATACTTAAGAATCACAGAGACAGAGTTGCAAAACCTGGAAATTTTTTTCAGCCGTTTTCACCTGCTGTGCTTTCACCTATGGACCTATGTGGATCACCAGTTATGTGGTGATCCTATGGACCTATGTGGAACAATGGACCTATGTGGATCAAAATAGTTATATTCCTGCTTCTGCAGGTAATGGCATCAGCAAACCCTGAAATACTAGACCTCTTTCCAGTGCTCAAATATGGCTACAACCACATTTCCCCAGAAGGCTCTGGGCTTTCTCTAAGCAAACATAATTGTGATCCCTTTGGGGACAGGAAAACATATAGGGTGCAATCCCAATCAATTTAGGATGGCCTAACTCACCTGGCATATATTCCCATGGTGGCATGGGAATGTTGGTGTACATTTGTACTCCCTGGAGGAGAGAGGTATGTGAAACTCCCAGGACAGCACAAGATTTATGCCAAGGTTTATGCTGACCTAAGTGGTTAGGATTACAGCTAGGATTGTAGCCTTAAAAGCATTTTGCTGTGTAAACACTTTGTGAATTTATTTGTATCCAAAAGTGGTACTGTATATAAAATACTTATCCCCTCTTCCTCCAAATTCAACATCATCATCATCATCATCATCATCATCATCAGAAGGTATTTTGACAGATTAAAAAAGTGGTGAAAGATTATTCTTTTATTTGTTTAAAGCAGAAATAGCAAGCTTAATAAGTTATTCTGATCATAAAAGTCACCTATATAACATGCTTTTCTTAGGGTGAGACCATAAAGTGAATCCCAGAGTACTTCCTACTAAAGACTATGGCTGCAATCCTAAAGACACTTTCCTGGGAGTAAGACCTATTGAACACAATGGGATTTACTTTTGAGTAGACATGATTAGGATTGTGCTCATAGAAGGAAGGAAAGAAGGAAGGCTACAATTCTATACCTAATTACATAGGAGAAAGTTTCACAGAATGAAATGGAGCAGGATTGCACTGAAAATGCCACATTGCTGCACGACAAGGGGACTTAGGTTTTATGTTGTTTTTGTTTTGTCTTTGCAGTTAATTTATTTTCTTCTAAAACATTGCATATCCTTATCTATTCTTAAAAAGATAAAACCCACACCCACACAAACAACTTTCGAGAAGTGGCACATTTAAGGCTTATGTGAGTTTTTAAGATGGCTTCAATTGCTAAATTAATTCAGAATAAGTCTCGGTATTACAAGCAAATTAAAAGCAAAAGCAAAGCACTTTCACTGTAAACTCTTTCATAATATGTCATACTGGCTTTCTGATATAGCTGCAGTATTAGTAATTAGAAGGATTCTTCAATTTTCAATCGCCTTTGGATTATCTTCCTGTTTCGTTTTATTGCCTTTTTGGAATGCGCTCAGCATTCCATATACCGAGGGTATAACTCGCTCCACATATCTCCTGCTGAGTTCCATTTCATTTGTCCAACTAACGGAACATCTTCTCCACTACAAATCAGGGCGTTCCACTGTGCATATTGTTTTAATGATAATCTCCACAAAGCAAATATGACTGGAAAAGGCTCTGAAGCAGTGGCATAGCTAGAGGGGTGCACAAGGAACCTCATTGCAGTATATAAATGCCCCACTTTCAGAACCATTCTGGGTGGGAACCCAGTCCAGGAACCGTTTTGTGTGGTGGGAACATAACAGAGCCATTAACCCGTTTTGCTTTCACCCACCAAGAATAGATCTGAAAAGTAGGTGAGTGGTGGTGCATCTGTGGTGAGGCTGCCTGCAAAACGCACAATCCAGGGTAACTAAAGGGTGTCCTTGCTCCGGTGTAAGAACAATTTACTCTGGATTGCACTATGAATTTCCCATAGGTTTTCACTAGGTGGTGCAGTAACTGCGGGTGCACATGATGTCTCTTACGTGCTCCTGTAGTTACTCTGGATTGTAGGGTAAGTGCTCTAAGCTATGCCACTGTTCTGAAGTCACAGTCCAATTTTAATTAAATTCCTCCATGGCAATGCAACAATGCTTGTGCATTCTGTGGGGGAATTATGGCTTCTGGAGATCTCCATGGGTTAAAGGCATATTTGTCCCTTAATGTGTCTGCTAAAGGGTGGGGGGGAGCGTGACCACTTGATGTGGTGCATATAGTGAGACATTGCAGTAAAAATGATGGAGTTACCCACCTCTCAAGTTTGAACAGTCTATTTTCTTTATCCTTTTCTACATACGGTGATGCCTTACGTAACAAATTTAATTCGCTCTGGAGGCCGGTTTGTTACGTGAAACATTCTTTACGTGAAGCTGATTTTCCCATAGGAAATAATGGAAACTCCGACGATTAGTTCAACAACCCCAAAGATATTCATATAAAAATATTAACTGGATGTAAAAATGATGACAGAACATTGGGATTGAATTCAAAACATGCATTCAATGTGCATGATCTTATGAAGTCTACTTAGGTTGCAGTCCTAAAGACTCTTTCCTGGGAGTAAGACCCATTTAACACAATGGGGCTTACTTCTGGGTAGACATGGTTAGGAGACTGCAATCCAAGACACTGCAGCCCTATCCTTCCTTTCCTTCAAAAGCACATGAGCCCTTTTTCCCCATAATCCCCAAAATATATTCTGGTGTTGTGTGGTTCTTTCTATAAGGCAGAAGGAGTTAAAGATAGTGCTGGAAGTTCTCTGGAGATCTCAAAGCAAAGGACATCATTCTTCTTAATTAGAGCTTTTCATATGGACTGTGACTGCAATCACCTTAGTTGCCTTTTCTGGCTCTCACCTGATTCTAATTAGGCCCTTTGGAACATTAACCTGGCTTTTTCCCCCCTTCATGATTCATCTCATTAGGAATATGGGAGGGTGGGTTGTGGTGGGGAAACAGAAGAAGCTTGCTTATATGTGCAAAATGTAGAAGAGATGGATTCCCTGACTGTGAGTCTCCATTTATTTGGACCTTGGTGTGATGTGGTTTGTATGACCACAATGAGCAAATCTCAGTAGGAGAGCAGGAATGTACCACAAAGTGTTCCCATTTGACCTTGGTTTGAGACTACCGCTGTGTGTTCCAATTGCCCCTGTTTACCAAGAAACTCTTAATTTTCTGCTCCATGTCCCAGATATATAAATCACTGTCCTTATGTTTTTGCCTTTGGAGAACACCTTGTTTCGAGGTTGCTTGTGTGATGAGCTATCGTTATTCTTCAGGGTTTCTTCCCTAGGAATTCCCCCTAAAGAACTGCACGTGTGTGGCAGGGTATGATGGACAGGGAAAGTACAAGACACTAAACCAGCCGGTTGCCTCTCTAGGGCTTCAAGGTATGGAGGTGGACTCCAAGAGATGTGGCCCACGTACTTACTACTAACAAGTAGTAGTACTTGTAAGTACTTACTAACTACAAGTACTTATTACTAAGACCTCAATAGACCCAACCTTGTTTCCTGGATGTGCTGGAATTCTGCTTTGCAAATAAAGGTGTCCCTCATTGTCCACTAGGATTCCATTCCAGAATCTCCTGTGGATAATAAAAATCAGTGTATAAAGAAAATAATGGAAAAAATAGTTTTAAAGACCAGCTTCCAGGTTTCTTGCTCCTCTATTTCTCCTAATGGAACAAGGTAATGCCTCAATATTTGCAGGAATTTGATTTTGGAACTGAAAAATGGAACAAACGCTTGCACGACAGCCTCTCTACAATGGTAGAAAAGCAGTTTTTAAAACTGATTTGCAGTGGCCATTTGTGTTGAGTCAAATCCATGTATAAAAGTTCTATTTATAACTAGGTTGGACCTGTACATAAATGCCTATGTTGTTCCTGTTTGTGTCTTTATTCCAGATCTCATTGCCTTCATTAGAACACCCAGAGAGAGTCAAGCTCTCCCTACGTATGATCAAGGTCCATCAGTGTTACACCCAGGGATACCACACCACATTCACATTATGATGAATTTGCATGGCTTAGAGCAGAGTCTCCCTTTCTGTTTGTCTTATCCACTTGATCTTTTTGATACTGGTGAAAAGGGTTGTTGATCCAAGGATAGTCCCCTTAAACCAGCCAGATGTGCCTTGGCAAGGCGCTTTGGAGAAAACTCTTATGGCAGGAGGGAAAAAACCAAAGCCAGGCCAAGTGGCAGCCAGGAAAAAGGTTCAAATTGAATCCCCAAGAATCCTAATTAGGATGTGGTGTAGACATCCATTATCTGATCACATTTTCCCTAGAAACAAATTGAGGGAAATCTGACAAATGAAGGTATTTATTGGGAAGAGAAAACCTGTTCTGTTGCTCTGTTGTGTCCTTTCACTTAAGGCAGATATTTTCAATCTTTTCCATCTCATGGCACACTGACAAGGTGCTAAAACTGACAAGTTTGACAAGGCGCATCATGCTCCTTGTCCCTTCCACCAGTGGTGGGATTCAAATAAATTAAGAACAGGTTTTATGTCCTAATAACCTAAATTAACAACAGGTTCTATGTCCCATTAGTAACTGGTTCTCAGAACGAGGCACTCATTAGCAAAGGGTTCTATAGAACCCGTGAGAACCCCCTGAAGCCCACCACTGCGGCTTCCACCCATCCTCTCTTCTCTCATCCTTAATATCAAATTCGGTTTTAAAGCCCCAAAGAAGGCTAAACAGGCTCCATTCCCTCCCAACCTCTTAAAATCAAGCATCCTTCACAACAGAGATGCTGGTCTGTATATCCTCACTCAGCCTGCTGTTCTGCTGTACAGCTTTCAGCTTCATTCATCTCTGGGGTATAGGTACTTAAAATATTGCACCCATCTCTGTAGGTTGCCCCATCTCTGTAGGCACTCTTGAATGGAGGAACATTGGGCATTGATGAAGTTCTGTCCTTTGGTTGAAAGAACTTCACATGCTATTGTCCTGTAGACATAAGGACATAAGAAGAGTCCTGCTGGATCAAGCAGAGGGTACATCTAGTCCAGGGTGATCATATGTCATAACTGAAAAAGAAGATGATGTTCCCAAAAATATAGGACACCCATGGAAAATATAAGCTGCAAAACAAAACTTAAACACACACACACACACACAAACACACACACACACACACACACACACACACACACACACACACACATATATATATATATTGTTTTCATGTGATTAATTTAAACACTATATTACTTATTAAATTTAAAATTGTTACATATAATATATTAAAAAGCAGGCCGTCAGTCTTGAAAGACTATGCTATCGTGCTCAGCGCTGCATACGCTGTACGCGAAGCACGAAAGCCTAGGTTGGATTGTTATGGAGGATAGGCTGTTACCCAAGCAGCAAATCCCCCCTCTCCATGCCACTGAATTAGTCCAATGGAAAGGCAGAGCCAATACAATTGGATCCAGCTGGCGTTGCAGAGCTGGGCTAAGGACAGGAGCTCACTCTGTCTTGTGGGGCTGACCTGGGACTCAAACACTGGCCTGCTGGTTAACAGGCAAGTGTCTTAACCACTTATGCCACCCACAGCCAATATATTACATACAATTTATTAATTACAAGAAGGGTATGTGCTGCCTGCTCACAAGGAAAAGGAGGACAATGAAAAAATTTTTCCAGGATGCCAAGAGTACTGGAAAAACAAACATATGGTCACCCTGATGTAATCCAGTCATAGTAGTCCATCTGGTGCCCCAGAGAGCACTCCAGACAACAGGAAACATGTATCCTGTTATCACTCCTGTTATCCTTTGTACTGTCTCATTCAGAGACAGACTACCTCTAAAACCTAGAGGTTGCATCGAGTCATCAGTGCTTGTGACCTACAATGAACGTTTCCTCCACAAATCAGTCCAACATCATTGGAAAGACATCTATGCCAGGTGTCATCTCTGCATCCTGTGGCAAGGATTTCCACTGACTAATTACACGCTGGGTAAAGAAGTATTGTGTAAAATATTCTGTGAAAGTGGTCTTAAAATGCACAGCCTTGTTTCCTTCTTTTCATGTCTATAAGTGTATCCAAAAGCAGGCTCTTCGCCTTTGCTGGTATATGTTTTTATCCCCCATATCCCCACTACAAAACCTAATTTGAATATCATATGTATTTGGCTCTTTTTTGGGGTGGGGGGGAAAATGTACCGCTGCACATTTATTCGTCCAAAAATATTCTTCCTTATCCCCAAAGTAACCATAACTGCTACAGCTTCCAGGGAATGCCACATGTCATATACTCATTCCTGCTTTGGCACCAGAGTAAACAGATGCTTCCAGCAACTGAGATTTCCACTGGTGCGAGTTTTCTCTCTCTCTCTTTTGTCATTGTTTTACTGGCATCAGGTTGATTACTGCAGCCCTGGGGCCTAACATCTTTCTGTCTACCTGTATGCTTGCACTATTAGAAGTTTCTTATTGCTGTCTGTTTCATTCCAATCACACACACACAAAGTGTATAAAGGAAATATGGGACATCCACAGATTCCACACTAAAAATGAATAAAAATGTGGACAGCACAATATTTCCCCTTTTGCCACACTACGTACACAAGGGAGCCTCCAGTATTGTTTTTACAGACACCAGAACTAATTTTAAAAAATTCAGTCACCTATAACTCAATGCTCAACTTCCACATTCCTTATGTTCAGAGCATTGTGCACATCAAGGTGCGTCACAACAAGCAAGACTGCAGCTCTCTGACCAGGCTCAAAACCCTGAAACAGTCACAAATGGAGACAGCAGAGGATGGAGAAAGAAGTTGGGGTAAAGCAGGGTGATCAGGGTCATAACCTCAAATGAGGATGAGGCATCCCAAAATGTATGACATTCGGGAAAAATGCAGGACAGAATTAAATCTAAAAACTCTTGGGATTAGACCATTTTTCCCAGAAAGAATTCCTGATAGTGAAGGCAGTTTGGCAGTGGAATAGATTGCCAAGGAAGGTGGTGGACTCTCATTCACTGGGGATCTTCAAGCAGAGGCTCAACTAGTACCTGTTAAAGATACTCTATTTTTTTAAAAAATTTCCTGCTACAGACAGGGGGTTGGACTCGATGACCTATTAGGTCCCTTTCAACTCTCCGATTCTATAATCCTGTTAAATTTATGGAGGAAAATTCATCACAGGTTACAAATCATAAGCTGCACTCCTAACCACACTTTCCTGGGACTGAATACTACTGAACACATTCCTTCTGAGTAGACCTGCTTTGGATTGCACTGATAATGACCTGGTTCTACGGACAGTACAGCATGCATCTGTAGAAAATTCCTTCCAAATTGGTGATGATTCCCTCCTCTTTGTTGCTTAGCATATTTCATTAATGCACGTATGACTTTTTAAAAAGTACTCAGCAATTTAATTAAATCAAGTGGGCAGGACAGAGATCTGATTAGCTCCCTAAGGTTACAGCCTGCAGATTTTCTGAGGAGCCCATATTAAATCACCATCTTGTTGTAGGCATTTTGGACTCTTTCCAATCTGATGAAGGGAATCCTCACTGCCACAGCGGAAATTTCACAGTTTTGCTTATTGATGTGCAGCATCAATTAGATGCAGAAGACTCACATGAGCATTGAACACCACGGTGGTGTTCCCCCCCACCCCCCACCCCCAACTTGCACATATGTCCAAGAAGGTAAAGATAAGGCAAGTATTGGCAACTGAGACTTTCCATGTGATTCTGCATGATTTTGTTTACCTTCCTAACAGATGGGCCGACATACATGAAATTAGCAGCTCCCTCCTCAGCTTTCTTCTACTGTAAGAATCCACCACAAGCCCCACTGAAGTGAATCCCCTTTAAATGGAATTGCCAAAGAAAAAAATCCCATTGCAAACTAATGTAATTCCTATTCATTTTCACTGAAATTAGGCAGATACAAATCTAACCTTTTTTCCTTTTGTTAAACAGCACTTGTGTCTGTACACTAATTTGGTAAGATTGGATATATTTTTGGCAGGCATACAAATTCCAGTGGCAGTGGTAATACCGAGTAAATAATCAGGGAATGGTTAGGGTGGCGCAAGTGATTAAGACACTGTGCCTGTAATCCAGCAGGCCAGGGTTCAAGACCTGGGTTGGCCCCACCAGACAGGGTGAGCCCCTGTCCTTAGCCCAGATCTGCGAAGCCAGCTGGATTCAATCATATTGGCTCTGCCTTTCCATTGGCCTAATTCAGTGGCGTGGAGAGGGGGGATTTGCTGCTTGGGTAACAGCCTATCCTCCATAATAATCCAACCCAGGCTTTTGTGCTTCACATACAGTGTATGCAGCGCTGAGCACAATACCATAGTCTTTCAAGACTGGAGGCCTGCTTTGGTTATGGAAGAAAGGGACTTTTTCCATGGTCTCCAGACACCTGATTCCAGCACTGAATCCTTAGGTAGATGGATTAGATAGCAGTGAGTAGAGGAACAGGTTCCTTGTGAGGCTTCTGAAATCTGCTGACTCAGAGAAGTCTTTGGAGCAGTGATTTCCAGTCTTTTTTTCTCAGGGCACACTGACAAGGTGCTGAAATTATCAAGGCACATTCACTTTTTGTTAATTGGCAAGGCACACCATGCTACTATTGGGGTGGTTCAAATCCCCCAATGGCTCGAATCATAAATTTCCTCTCCCAGATCTTCATGGTATACCTGTGGATACAATATTCATTGCACATCAGTGTGCTGCAGCACATTGGTTGTAAATTGCTGCTTTAGAGAGACAAATGGTTCATCCATGCACACAAGCAAGAAATACAGAAGTATCTGAAAATGTGTGTAGTATCTGAATGTATCTGAAAATTTGTGCAAGGCAATGGTGTGGCAAGTGGTGGTCAGTCCTCCCCAGGTACAATGCCAGAAGGAGTATTACATGAGCTCCAACTAAATTGGGGGCAGCCAGAGAATCAATAGCAGCCATGGTCACGGCAGGTGTTGCAGAATATAGTACAGAGTGAAGAAGCAATACAGACTGGAATCTTAAGCACACTTTCCTGGGACTAAGGCCCATTGAACACAAAGGGTCTTACCTTTGAGTAGACATGATTCGGATTGCGCTCCAGCTCTGTTATGCGCCTGTCCAACTCAGCCCATGTTTTGGTGGCTTTACAACCTGATGGCTTTACAACCGCTTCCTCCTCCTTAGAAGGCTCAACAAGAGCCTCCAAAGATGAAAGATCGGAGGTTAAAACATGACTGTGAAGCTACATCTTCCTATGAGAGAACAAGGAATGGACATCATGATGTCATATGATGCCACAATTTCATGTGTCATCACAACATCACTGCCCTGGTTGCCACTGTCTCTAACAATGTGTCTCATACAAGTATATATCAATAATGAGTAACATTCCAAAATCAGAAATAGGTTGCTGTGAACTCTATATCCCAATACTTCAAAAAAGCCACATGGATAAGCCGAGTGAAGTCAGCACATGAATGAGGATTAAATATTTTAATATGTCTACAAATTTAAGGTCCCCATGTACTGGAGCACACCACAACGCATAGCTACAGAACAGTCAAATGTAAAAAGGTCAACTCTTTTCCCACAATGGAATGTTATGCATCATTCATTCCAGTTACTATTTGTTCCAGCAGCATAAATAAAGCCCATCCATAAAGAGAGGTTTGAATTCCCTGGAGAGGTCTGCAGAGACACCTGCACTGCAATTTATTTGCTGTATTTGCCAGGAAGAAAAGATAACACACCAAGCCCCAAAGCTTTGTAGTCAACACAAACAGGAGCAGGACTCATTCTGGCTCACACAAAAATAAAAAAAAGGAAACCGTGCCTTCGTTTGCAAAGAAAAACAAATGCGACAGCAAGGAATTGACTCACTAGGGCTATCCCCATGCGATATTTCTCATGCCCTAGATTCAGAGCACCGCACATAAATGAAAATGTGGGAAGGAGGACTTGAAAAGAAAAATAGAACCAAAAAGGTAATTTGTCAACATCACTTCAATATCTGTTTGCAACTTGCAACTCCCTAAACCTGTTTGTCAGAGTCAGGCAACAAAAATTCTGGAGAATTCTGGTTAACTATGTGTTCATAAGAAATCACAGTTTGGATAATTAAATGGTGAAATCCTAATCTCTCCAGGAAATAACCTTTGAGAGCACCTAAAAATGATATTTATATACATATATTTCAAAATACAAGCTGAGGATTGGCCCATAATAACAACAGTAATACTGTTGTTGTCCGATTTGAGTTCCCTTATGCAAGAGAAAGGTGGGAAATTACCGTATTTCCCGGCTTATAAGACACACTTTCTTTCCTCCCCAAGGGGGGGAATGTCTGTGTGTCTTAAAGAGTGATAGGGCCAATCCTGGAGCACCTTACCCCATCATGTCATATTAGAGCAGAATCCAATGCAACAATCAGTTCTGAGATATCTCCTTCCTATCAAAAGTTAAGGCAAAAAAAGTAAAAATCAAAAATATAAAAACAAAAAAAGACATTTTTGGCAATTTTTTAAAGCGGGTAGGAATTTTGGCCTTGGGGTTCAGGAATTTTGGGTTTGGCATCTGGTCACCCTGGCACAGTTGCAATCCTAAGCAGCCTTCCCTGGCTTGGAAACTTGCTCCAAAGTAGACATGCACAAGACCTGGTCCCTACTGCTCCATGTCTGTGCCTCCCTCACTCTTTCCTATCTATCTAGATCCCCTCACCTTTCCCTACCTACCCCCGAAAACCCCCCCTCCAACATACCTGCCTTCCTGGACCATTTGCAATGAGATTTGTGCAAAATGTTGGTGTTTCATCATTTGCAATGACATTTGTGCAAAAGTCACAAATCACTGACATTAGAGATGATGAGTTTTTGGGGTTTCCAAAAAATTAGAAGAGTGCTTGAAGCTTAAAGTCCTTCCTCATTTGTTAATGACAGTGATAATGGTTCTTAATACCACTGTTGACTTTACATGGTTGAAATATTATTCTGCTATATTTTATTAAATATATTAGCACACCATTTGTTTCAGAATATTTTTTTCTTGTTTTGCTCCTCTAAACTTTGGTGCGTCTCATGGTCTGGTGCGCGTAATAAGCTGGGAAATACGGTAATAATAATAATTTTTAAATCCCCCAGTGGTTGCACATACTGATGCAATCCTAATCTCCAGTTAGGTAAGTCCTTTGCTGACCAGAGGGTGTCACATAAATGCCATAAAACACTTGTGCCCCACTTCTGTGCCCCACTTCAGTGTACAAGCGTACGCTAATCTCCCCACAGCACCACAGGAAGATATGCCAGCTGAGCTATGAAGGCCTAAATTGGTTAGGATTGCACCCTAAATTAAATAAGGGTGCAATCCTGACCATGTCTACTCAATGGTAAGGCCAAACTGTATTCATTGGGTCTTACTCCAAGGATTTGCTCCAAGGGTCTTTAGGATTGCACCCTACGTGTCCCATTAGAAGATATCTGGAAATCTATTGTCCCTCCTTGAACTTGCAAGCCATTGAAATGAGGAAGCTGAATCCACGCTTCTCTTTCCATGGATGAGAAAAAGGTACACAAAAGATGTGCCTTTAATTGGCATTTTTTAAAATTTATTTTGTGTACACCAGTGTTTTATTTCATGTACACCAGTAAATCTCCTTGAAATCCCTCCAGAACTCCTCAGTGTTCTCAATGATATGCAACACCAAGAAGTGATTTAAGCTAAAAACAATCCATTCTGTTCATATACTGTAGGTGAGATTTTCAAGGCAACATTATCACATAGCTTTGGAGTGTGCATCAAAAATTAAAATCCCATTTGACAGCCTGGCAATGGTGCCATCCGCTCATTTGCGGGTTCCTCATCTTGAAACGAGGAGGAAAGATAATTGGATTGCAGTTCCTTCAGTGAGGGGAACACTTAGTTTTGAAACAAAAAAACAATAGAAAAATGTGTTGATTTTTTAAAGTAGGTCTTAAATGAAAACAGGATGTAAAAACAATAATGAACTGGCACGGCAAATTTGGTTTATATTAGGGAATTTAGGAAGTGGGACTAGAATCTGACAGTTATGTTGGCTCCAAATCCTGGTCCTCAAGAAGCCCATCTACCCAGACTTAGACCTCCTCTAGCAGTGTCAGAGTAGACCCATTGGGGCTGCTATAGCCCTATAGCAAGGAAGGGAAACAGCCTTGTCTTCCCTGAGTTAGAGCAGTAGCAGTCCCAAAACATACACTGGAAAAAAGTGCACTGGATACAGTTCCAGTGCAAGTTGGTTTGAGCTGCGGGTTTCCTTTCCCATATTTATTATGCGTTGTTGGTTGTTATCAGCTTTTTGTGAGGCGGGTAATTACCTGTCTAGCCTTAGCTGAGGTGAAACTGATAGAAAAGTGATGCAGAAGTGATGCATACCAGTGATGCAGAAGAGATGTTCTGATTGGTTAACAGGAGTCTCTCGTTCTTGAGGTAATTTTACCTCAGAATCTGAGTTCTCAGTGCGAGTCAGAGTTACCTCAGAGAAGGTAGCGAGTTGAGATCTCATGTTCCTGAGGTAATTTTACCTCAGAATCTGAGTTAGTGCAAGTCAGAGTTACCTCAGAGGAGCTAGCGAGTTGAGATCTCTCATTCTTGAAGTAATTTTACCTCAGAATCTGAGTTCTCAGTGTGAGTCAGAGTTACCTCAGAGAAGCTAGCAAGTTGAGATCTCTTGTTCCTGAGATAATTTTACCTCAGAATCTGAGTTAGTGCAAGTCAGAGTTACCTCAGAGGAGCTAGCGAGTTGAGATCTCTCATTCTTGAAGTAATTTTACCTCAGAATCTGAGTTCTCAGTGTGAGTCAGAGTTATCTCAGAGAAGATAGCGAGTTGAGATCTCTCATTCCTGAGGTAGTTTTACCTCAGAATCTGAGTTCTCAGTGCGAGTCAGCGTTACCTCAGAGAAGGTAGCGAGTTGAGATCTCTTGTTCCTGAGGTAATTTTACCTCAGAATCTGAGTTAGTGCAAGTCAGAGTTACCTCAGAGAAGCTAGCGAGTTGAGATCTCTCATTCTTGAAGTAATTTTACTTCAGAATCTGAGTTCTCAGTGTGAGTCAGAGTTACCTCAGAGAAGGTGGCGAGTTGAGGTATCACTACAGCTGTTTATTTTTTTACATGCTCTGACTGGTGATTTGTGGAAATTGACATTTGGTCTGGACTTATGACTATGCTCTTCTGTCTTATGATACTAAACTGACTGCTGTGTAAAATATATATGTAAATAGAGTTTCTTTGTGATAGAATCTCTTGAGTGCCACCTCATTTTTCTCCTTCACACATACACTGCCACTGCCATTTGAAGCTCCTACAGGCTTCTTCACCATAGTTCCACTGTAATGAACTATGATATTTGTAAAGTGGTATTTTCTTTCTGCAGAAGCCTCAGTTTACTGTGATAATATGGGGAGCCTTAAAACTGTTAACAGGGACATCCTGACGCGTCCAGGGTTGAAGATGGGGAAAGCCAGATTCTCCAAGGCGATGTGAGTCAGTCATGCACAAAGCTTGCACTCCTTTTCATTTCCTTCTGCAGCCATTTCTTTGGCTGACATGCTGTTCACCTCAACACCTCCGCGGTCTGCATTCTGTGTCAGACGCAGCAGCCGCTGTTGGAAAAAAATAGAGTACCAAGACTCGGAGTGAGCAGTCCCAGACATTCTCATCTTGTGCTGCTTGAAAGTTATCCTCAAAAGATCTGAGTCCTGAAATGGAAATGTTGAATGGGTTAGCAGAAGAGAAGCTGAGTTCCCAGCTCCTTTTCTGATCCCTGACATGCAGGTCTTGCTGCATGTCCAGACACATTTCTCCTATCTGCTGCTCTTAAGGTGAACCTCACAATTCTGGTTTTTTCCTACAAAAAATTGTTGTCTGATAGTTGGTCAGTATTCTCCTTCCTTATGGCTGCAATCCTGAAGTGCACCTAGGACATCCAATTTGGCACTTGTGCCAGCCTAATGCAAGACATGGCCTGATGCAGGGTAACAGATGCTAGACCCCAAAATGTACGACAAGGGTCCTCAAAATGTAGGGACCTTGTCCTACATTTTCTTTAAAATATAGGACAAAATGTAAGGACATCCTACATTTTGGCCTATGTTTTAAAAATCACCCCCTGGGGGGCTTATGTTGTCTGGGGTCAGGAAGCTATTGCTGGTGCTTGACTGTATGGTGCTTTGCACAAATACTGGGCTGTTCAGGATGGTGCGCATCTATAGCGGCTATCCAGGCAGCCATCTTTACAACGAGAGGCCGTTTGCATGCACACAGCCTCTGTGTCTCTGCACGCTCTTTTTCTAGTTGGCGCGCTCTGCAGGGGCGAAGCATCCAGAGACTGCGTGCGCCAGAGACTGCTCACCGCTAGCAAACCTACCTCCACTTTTGCCGGAGGCCAGGTTAGGCTAGGTCAGCAGCGAGAGGGAAAGAGAAGAGATGTGCGCTGACCTGGCATCTTGGCCTGTCCTGGCCTCCAGCAAGAGTGTCCGGACCAATATGCAAATACCGGACAAGTCCGTCCGATTCCAGCCTTATGGGAGCCCTCGGCCTTATGCCTTTTGCCAACCTGCACTAGAAAATGCCTGACCCAGCATAAGTCCACTTAGGCTGGCCCTAGACAGATGTAATGACACCGAACCAGCAGTGCTAGCCTAGGCATCTCAGCAAGGCATGTTGGGCGCATGTTGGGCATGGCCTAGAACGGCATAGTAAGGCCATATCAAGAGCCATCTCTCACTTTTACTTCTGCATCAATTTTCAACACTAGTGTGCCACGGATGGACTGCTGGTGTGCTGCAGGACTTTGGGACGATAATTGGGGGATTTGAGCACCCAACCAATAGCAAGGTGTGCCTTGTTGATAGTAAAAAATCTGAATGTGTACCTTGACAATTTTAGCACTTTGTCAGTGTGAAATGAAATGAAAAAGGTTAAAAGATGCTGCTTTAGCACATATTTTTAATTCTGATCTAAGGATATAAAAAAGAGCCTCCACAGGTTTAGGCCAAGGCCCAACTAGTCCAACTTCCTATAGCAGCCCACCAGATGTCTTGGGGATTACATATGGCACCAGCATCCAGGTGCCCCCGCTGCAACTGGCATTTTAAGGTTGTCCACATCTATACTCTAGTCCAGTGATGGGCTTCAAAAAATTTAAGAACCGGTTCTCTGCCCATCTGGCAGCCACTTTTAAATGGCTATTTTTAAACTTTATATGTCCTATCTCTTGTTAAGAACCGGTTCTATAGAGTAGGTGCGAACCTGCTGGTGCCCACCACTGCTCTAGTCCCTAGGAATTTGTCCAAGTGCTTCTTAAAGGCATTTAGGCTAAATGCCATCAACACATCTTGTGGCAGGGGGTTCTACAGACCAACCACCCACTGGGTAAAGAAATATTTTCTCTGTCCTAATCCTAACCCTCCCAACATTCAAATTTAGTGGATGTCCCCTATTAAGGAGCATGGCATTTGTACCATCTGAGAATACATTCACGGTAAGTAAAATAAAGTTCTACAAACATTATGAAAGAAGTGAGGAGAGAAAAGAGAAAAAAAAACAATCAAGAGTAAGAGCAGAACTTTGGGATAGAGTGGTAGAATGAATGAATCAATGAAACAGAAAAATAATGGCAGGAGAGGCAGACAGTGAAAGAACTCCCAATTGCGCTGGCAGAAAAGATTACATTCAGTTTACTTTATTTCAAGAGTAATGAAAGAGGATCTTCAAGGTGGGAACAAGATATGATGGTGTACGTAGTTGTTTGGACCCATATAGCAAGCAATCTTTGTCAATGGGAAGCACTGTAACCATTTTCAAGTGCTATCTCTGACTTTCTGACCCCTTATCATCTCAAATGTGGCTCCCTCACCTTGAGAAAGAGGCCCAGCACCATTTAATAGGAGCACCAACAAAGCAATAATGCCTTTCCCATTTTGAATTTGTCACCAATACTGAGCATGGGGTGTTATATTGGTCTGATTTTTCAAACAGGTTGGAGAAACATCTGCAGAGTTGCTTTTGGAAACAAAAGAGGAAGAGAAAATAAAAAGGAATCGAGATGCTGCATTGCATCAAAGGACATCAAAGAAATTTCAACAGGGCAAGACCCTGATGACAGCCTTGAGGATGCCAATTATTATTATTAAATGGTATTGCTCAGGTTGATCTCAAGAAACTGCCACGATCATTTTCTTCCTAGCACCTTGCTTACATCCTCTTTTGAAACAAACAGCAATTACTCCCCCCCTCTACTCAATACTTCTGGCTCTGGCCCTCTGAGCACACACCCTATTGATTGTGGTCGCTGTTAGCACTCCTGATGCGCACTTCGCTTGGTGGTGGATGTGAATACCAATGCAAGTGTTCTTCTTTTCCTTCTCACCCTCTGCCCCAGTTGCTTCACACCCACCACAAGTTGAATGCAGAGCACACATTATTCCTCCTGACTTCAGTCTTTGGCCCCTTGCTGATTGACTAACTGATACGTTTTGTTTCCATCCAGGGAGCGCCCTCACCAAACCAGTTTTCGGAAGAAAGAAAAAGAAAAAAAGTACATGCATATATTGATTTCCTCACTACCAAGAGAAAATGCCCTTGTTTCTATCACACACTTTCGGCGATGCTGAAGACTTCGTAGGGCCTGACAAACCAGACTTGTTTCAAACGGATTCTGCAGTTGCTTTGATTCTCGGCTTCCAAAGAGCTTTGCTATTGAATGAACTTTGGGACAGAAACAGGATTGATTTGGAAAACTCTTTGAACTTCAGCAAACTGTATCATTTATATCCTGCCTTCCATCCATGGACTTGAAGGGTTTTCATGTACCCAAGAACTGATCTTTTTCTTTAGTCCTTAGCTGGCAACTGGGGAGTGGGTCGTCCTCTCAACCAATTTGCTGCTGTATGTGCAGCTGAATTTTATGCCTCATTCACAATGCGCTTCCATGCTTGGTGATTGATGGAGATGTTTCTAACCTTATTAGTGGTCAGCCATTGGTTCTTTAGGTCTTGCTCAACCAGTTTCAGCCATGTCTTCTTTGGTGCTGCTTGTTGAACTCTCCAGTGTGTAGGTTTCCCTCGCCAAAGGAGCTGATGTGGCAGCTGATTCGTGTTCATTCTGCAGACATGGCCAAACTATCTCAGAGCACAATCCTAACCATGTGTAATCAAAAGTAAGCCCCACTGTGTTCAATGGGTCTTACTCCCAGGAAAGTGTCTTTAGGATTGCAGCCTCAGTCTGCATTTTTGGATAAGTTCTTCCACTGAGGGTTGATGGTCACACCTTTCCCATATTGTCTCATTATGGTGGCTATCATGGAGACACTCAGGATCCATCTCAGGCATTGCATTTGGAAGGCCTTAAACTTGTTCATAACTGATTTGATCATAGTCCATGTTTCTGACCCATACAGGAGAATTGTCAAGATAAGTGTTTGGATGGGGAATTTTGGTGTTGGTGGAGATATTTGCCTTCTTCCAAAGGCACCGTTTGAGTGAGGCATATGCTGCTGTTGCCTGGCCAACTCTGCTATTGACTTGATAGATGCTAAAAACTGATGAAAATCAGACCCATTTACCTGCAGCAAGAAGGTATCATATGCCTTCATAGCTCTGGATTAGCTATGCATGTAATTAAGACTGCAATCCTAATCTGCAGTTCAGCCAGCCTAACCCCCAGCATAAGTCCTGTGTTGATCTGGGGGTGTCACAAAAGTGCCATAATACACTTCTGCACCACTCCGGGGGAAGGCTTATGCCAGTGCTTGCCTTCCTACATCACCATAGGAATGGGAAGACCGATGAGTTGTGCTAATCTAGGTTAGGATTGCACCCTTAGTGCTGGTTCCTTTCCCTGGAAGAGACAACAGCTGCTGTCTGTCCCCCGATAAGCACCTCCATCCTGACTTCAATCTAACATTGGACCTTCCAGACATGTCTTGAAGCCACATCCAATTTGGTGATTCAGACCTAAAGTGAAGAAGCCAGGATGCCAAGATGACCTCCAGAGTGCACCCTCCATGTAATTTTGGCACCACACAACCCTCTGGTTTTTATTACCTGTGGAATTTGGTATCTTGGTTATGGTCCTGGAACATATGGGCACTGAAGACTCACTGTAAAAATCTAGCTTTTCTTTCTTTGGGCATCAATGATGTTGTCAGGATGCCTATGCCAAAAAAAAAAATCTTTGTTAGGGCCACAACATTCTCTACCTATTAATCCACAATCCATAGAAACTGAAGGTAGGCTTAGAAATTAAGGTCATCACATCCTGTGTTGAATTCTTTTTGGTGCTGGAACTTGAATGTTGTCTTAAGCCTCTTATGAACTCTTGCCACTGATTTAACAAAAAGCTAAGTTCATATGCTCCGCTGTTGGGCAGTAGCTTATTGAAATGTTCTTTTTCTTAGTACACTGGCACACTGAAGAAGGGTTTAACCTTCTGAAGCTCTAAGACCAAATTATATTTCTGTGCAGCTGTTAGTGCCCATATTGGATTCTCTTCTGCCTGTAGTTCTTGGAACTCCTTTAAAGGCTACATCAACACATGTAGTTGTCAGAGCACTCCCAACTTCTGGTTGGAAAGTCTTTGAACAGCTGCTTCCAGCAAAGAGGATTTTGAGGAATAAGAACAAACGGACAGTTTTAGCAATTCTGCAAATGATGTTCTTGGACGTCAAGCAAACGGAAAATTCTCTAGAAGAATTGGTTCACTCATGAACATTCATGGACTTCATGTGACTTGATAACATTTGTGCTTGGCCAAATGTGTAACAGTCCTATCCAAAGTGTGCAAGGAATTTGTATGAGAGCTTGAAGATCTGAGTGAACATAGTGAAACTGCACACTCCAGTTTATGAATACCTGGATAAATGATCAGGCATTTTTGTTGAAGAGGGTCGGGACTTAGTGGTTGGAACTTGGTGGTCCATTGGCTTTTGACCCCTGCTATAAGCTTGGAGTTTAATTCTGTCTATTCTTAGAAGGAGGGCTGTGCAAATGGGGTTGCGGGATCATTAGCTGATGCGGGGATGTGCTTGCATCCCCAAAGAGGTAATGGAAACATGGATGGTGCATGATTGACAGAGAATTGGTTCGAAACCACTTAACTGGCCTAAATGAATACAAGTCATTTGGACCAGATGAGCTGCATCCTAGATTTCTTAACCTTACGTCAGGCGAAGCTGGGATTTGAATTCCACGTGATTTTGTTTTTGCTCCCTCTCTGCACCATGATGGCCAAGAGGCCTGCCCCTCCTAGTACCTTCCTAGTTCTAGGCACTGTTTGAAACCCCCCCCCCAGTCATTTTTCCAGCTTCTTGTGTGGGGAGCAGTAGTGACACCCCTGGCAAATTTTTACCACCTTTGCCCCTCCTAAGCTGACTTTTGGAATTTTTTTATTTCCTTTTAGCCTGCATTATACTGACCATTTCCTCTTCACATCTTTGATTGCTATCTATGCACATGCTAATGAACAAGTCCTCTTTGCCTTAAGGTAGGATTCTCCCATTGTTCATGGGGTTCATGGGGTTCCTGACCCTGTCCTGACCCTGTTGATGCATATGCAAATATGATCTGCCAAACTTGCTCCTCACTGTGCCAAAGCATCTCTACTGCTGAACTTCCCAACAGAGTGAGACAGACTCTACTGTGCCTATATTTCCAGTTCCACTCATAATTAATGCTCATATGTCTTTATTTTTCATGAAAACATAAGGCAATGCGGGGGCGGGTATTAATTTTCAGTTATTTTAGTTTTACTTGCTGTATGATTAATAAATGAGGATTTTTGAATCAGATTTTTATTATTGTCTCTTTGTACATCCTAATTGTCACGTAACACTTTAAGAGTGTTACAATTGAGTTAATTAGGTGCTTATGACAGTTTTCTAACGGTAGCATTTTTTGCACACTTCACCCAACCAGGGGAGTCACACAGCTTCGCCTGATGTAAACTCACAGATGTCCTTGCAGAGCCTCTGTCGATCATCTTTGAGAAATCCTTGAGGAGTGGAGAAGTGCCTGGTCTGGAAGAGGGCAAATGTAGTCCCAATCTTTAAGAAGGGGAAAAAAGAAGACCCAGGAAATTATAGACCAGTCAGTTTGACTTCAATACCAGGAAAGATATTAGAACAAATCATAAACACACAGTTTGTGCACATCTAGACAAGTACTCGGTGATCAAAACAACCCAGCATGGATTTACCAAGAATAAATCTTGCCAGACAAATCTGATCTCCTTTTTTGATCGGGTTATGAGCTTACTGGACATGGCAATGCTGTGCATGTCATTTATCTTGACTTCAGCAAAGCATTTGACAAGGTCCCACATGACAGTTTAATTGGGAAGTTGGAAAAATATGGGCTAGACGGGGCAATCATTAGGTGGATCCGCAACTGGCTTGACGGCCACACTCAAAGGGTTTTAGTAAATGGTTCTGTGTCAACCTGGAGGTCGGTTTCAAGTGAGGTGCCCCAGGGCTCTGTCTTGGGCCCAGTTCTCTTTAACATTTTCATTAATGACTTGGAGGAAGGGATACAGGGGAGCCTGATCTAATTTGTGGATTACACCAAGCTGGGAGGAGTAGCAAACACATCAGAAGACATGAGAAACCTCCAGGAGGATCTGGATAAACTAGAATACTGGGCTGTAACACATAGAATGAATTTCAACAGGGAGAAGTGCAAGGTTTTACACTTAGGCAATAAAAACCAAAAACACAGGTATAAGATGGGGGATACTTGGCTTGGCAGCACAACATGTGAGCGGGATCTTGGAGTCTCCGTGGATCACAAGCTGAACATGAGTCAGCATGTGATGTGTCTGCAAAGAAGGCAAATGCCATTTTAGGCTGCATTAAGAGGACTGGAGCTTCCAAGTCACGAGAAGTTATAGTTCCTCTTTACTCTGCATTGGTGAGACCTCACCTTGAGTACTATGTTCAGTTCTAGGCACCTCACTTGAAGAAAGACGCAGCCAAACTGGAGCAAGTCCAGAGGAGAGCGACAAGAATGATCAGTGGGATGGAAGGGAAGCCCTACGAGGAAAGGTTGGGGGAACTTGGGATGTTCAGCCTGGAGAAGAGGAGGCTGAGAGGAGATATGATTGCCCTCTTCAGATACCTGAAGAGCTTTCAGATGGAGGAAGGGGCTCACTTGCTCATAGCTGCTTCTGAAAGCAGAACTAGAACCAATGGGTACAAACTGCAAGAGAGGAGATTCCGAATGGATATCCAGGAAAAATTCCTGATGATGTGGGCGGTTCGGCAGAGGAACAGATTGCCAAGGGAGGTGGTGGACTCTCCCTCACTGGGGATCTTCAAGCAGAGGCTTGACGCTCACATGTCGGGCATGCTCTAGGAGGATTTCCTGCTGCAGGCAGGGGGTTGGACTAGATGACCTACTAGGTCCTTTCTAACCCTAGGATTCTATGATTCTATGATTCTAATTCTAAGGGTCCATTCAGAAGATGTGCTAGGAACCTGGTCCAGGTCTTGAGACATTGTTGGAGTCTAAGTTTGTTGGCCAGGAAGGAGATCTTGGTGTTAGAGACAGTCTGAAGACATGCTTGTTTTAACTGCAAGCAAGGTCAGATCATCTTCAGAAATCAGCTGCTCCCAGGATCAGAACCTCATGTCCTTCTGAGTGACCAGGAGAAGTGTTGCAATAGGTGTGTCCTGTTTAGGGGTAGAAAGCCACCTCTTATATATCTCACTCTTCAAGGTAGGAAGATGGATCCTGAGAAATCTAGCCTTGAAAGCTTTTAAGACTTCATTTGTTCCTGTCATAACTTTCATTCTTTCATGTCAGTTGAATCCTGCAACTCCTAATAGCTTTCATTTAGAGGGAAGCATTATCTAGCTTCTGACTTCCCACCATGGCCAACAAGATGTGTTCAGAAGGACCAAAAGTTGGATTTAAATTATCTACCATATTTCCTTTTAATATTCTGAGGTAGCATAACAATAAATATAGATCTAACATCCACCCTAGAATCAAGTGTCTGGGAACAAGGGAGACGCTAAAGGAATGTGCTTGTGTTACATGTGCTGGTTTAAGATGGGTAGATTTCAGAAGATGTTGATGGCCATTAAGGTTAATGCAAAGAGACAGAGAATGTTGGTACATTGATGTTTCCATCGCAATTTACTTTCCAAGTTACAGGGATGCCATTAGCTTTAACAAAGATTGCCCCCCTCTCCCGTGTGCGCATATTGTGTATTTTCAAAAGCACTGCTGGGAATGGCTTCGCTGAATGAAGGCAGCTCAGAGTGGTTCAAAGTAGCAAAATCAACTACATGAGCAACAAAGAATAGACAAACCAGGCAATATAAAAAGTAGGATCTTGTTTTCAAGGAAAGGTGAGTTTATTTATAGCAACTATAATAAAATCAGCCATATTTATGGTTTGCTATAAATCATGCTCCTTTACGTCCCTAATCTCAACAACTTCTCTGATTACTGGCCTCTCTGCCCTGGTTCCCAGGTTGCCACTTGGCTGTATTTGGGAGGGCCACATGCCAGATTTTCCATGGGGATCCTCATTTTCTGACAGTCCAAATGCATTCTCCTCTCCTTCCATGGAAGGAAGATTATTTTGCCCTGAGCTAGCTTCCAGCCTTGCTCAGGGTGTCTGCTTAAAAGGTATAATAATTCATTTGATATTTTTAGCATTGAAGACAGGTATCATTTTTGGATCATGCTCCATTCTGCAGCTATTATGTAGCCAATAAAAGTGAACATCATAATGCTTTGATTGCAGGTTAAATCCATGTTTAAAACACACACACAAACCAAATGGCTCACCGAAGCACAGATCTTCTATAAAAATCAGTCTTGTCGTTCTATTTATACCCATTGTTAACCATACAGCGTAATGTGTTTTCCATAATTTTGGAAGCGAGCACTACCGTTTATTTTTATCACAGTGTACTACCAGTGGTTAGATAGATTCTGCGGTCATGCACCCCATAAATCCTGGATAACTTCACTGACCTCCATTTTTTAATGTGAGCAAGAGCTAATGCATGCTAAAGCAGGCTGCTGCATGGTGTTTGTTTTCTAAGGCACATGGAATTTGTGTTGCCACAAGACTAAATTCTCCTTCCTTGCTGCCAGCCATATGATGGTAGCAGCATCACTCAGTCAGACAAACAATAACGGAGTGTTTGCTTTCCAATAGGATATGTGTAAAAATATGATTCATTGATCTGTGGAACTCCTTGCCACAGGATGTGGTGATTGCACCAGGCCTAAATCTCTTCAAAAGGAGTTGGGCATCAGGTTACAAACAACGATGATAATATGTAGCCTCTAGAGGTAGCCTTGCTCTGAACACCAGATGCAAGGGAATAAGAAAAGGGTACAGGTGTAGGAGGCTCTCATATTCATGGTTCCCCTATCCGCAGTTTCAGTTACATGAGGATCAGATCTACAATCCCCTTCAGTGTTTCTGAGGTGAAGGGAGCTGAGCTATCCTCTCCTCCAATGGGTTTCTGAGATTCACAGATAGTTCCTCGGGTATCCCAAAGCCTTACAAGGAATTAATACGTTCATAATTTAGGAATTATTAAACTAATAATAATAAATTAAATTGGAAATTTGTAGGGTTTTTTTTAATTTTAGGCCATTGCTCCCTGCTAACCGAGCAAGAGGCACTCTTTCAAGTGGGTGTTCCTCTTTTATTTAGCAGGGGGAGAGTAACTGGCCCTACACACCCCAGCAATGTCTGTTCAAGTGGCTTCTGCTGGTGTTCTTTTTTTGCATTTTTTTTTTGCATTTTAGATTGTGAGCCCTTTTGGGACAGGGACCCATTAGCTATTAATTAGCTATTATTATTTTTCCATTCTTTGTAAACTTGTTAGTTGAAAAGCGGTATATAAATACCATAGATAGATAGATAGATAGATAGATAGATAGATAGATAGATAGATAGATAGATAGATAGATTGATAGATTGATTGATTGATTCTGAGGTCTGCAACAGACTGGGCCCTACAATCCAGAATAATTACGGGAGCACATAAGAGACATTACGTGTACCCGTAGTTACTGCACCATCTAATGAAAACCTATAGGAAATTCATACTGCAATCCACAGCAAATTGTTCTTACACCGGAGCAAGGACTCCCCATAGTTACTCTGGATTGTGTCCTTAGTTGGTCATGTGGAACCTATGCAGGTCTCCAGAGTTGGAAGGGTCTAGCTCCCCTCACCTCTGGAGGATGGTGGTTTTACTTAGCCACTGGAATTTTTGGAACAGAACCCTCACAGATACCAGTGTTCACCTGTCTTCATCAACATGTGTGCTACCTTGTGTGGCACCAAAAGCTGGTCTTGATGGAGTCCTGGCCTGATAATGCAGGGTTCTTCTTACAAGTAGAGGATTTTTTAATTCCTATTTTCTATGAAATTCAAAGTCAATTTCAGGGTGTCTCCTAAGGAGCAACATCTGAGAATGTTCAAGGAAAGCTACTGTAGATAAGGATCTATGAGAAGCATCTACAGATAGGGCTACAAAGCACATTCCAAAGGAATGATAGGATCAGAAATAAACCAGGATGCGAGTGCCAATGTTCCCAGCCATCTAGGCACAAAGGAGGAGGAAAGGTGTAGAAAAGAAGGGGGTATGTACAATGTAAACCATTCTGGGTTCAACATGGTGGTTAGAGACAGTCCTCTTTGTAAAACTTTTACAATGTTTAAAACTTTAAAAACCTTTACTGCTAGCCATTGTCAACAACAATGTCCTAGATGGTCTGTTTCTATTTCAGGTAGTTAATTCTGAGTCCTCTAAGAATAATCTTTCCTATTCATCTCTAATTAATAGTTTTAAGCATCCCAGTAGGGTTGCTATTTAAAACATTTGCCACCAAGCAGGTGATTGCGGTTAGCTGTTCCCCATTACAAGGAAAGGCTATTTAAACGCTAAGTTAAAAAATAAACAACTGGACTTGATCTATTAATGTTGTTACTTTACAAAAAAATATTTTTAAGCATGATCTAACAAATATGACCCAATGTTCTGGTAAATTTAGTTTTTGACATTTTGAAATCGGTTTCAGGGAACTGCTACACGCAACAGAATGCTTTCACTTTGCATATTAATCATTCCCCTGGCTCCTAATTAGATGCAGATAACTGCAAGCACCTAAATGTATTTAATAAATCCGAGATTGTATTTCACCTAATATCGCTGCAATGCATTAAAATAATGAACACAAGCAATAAAGGCTTCCCTTGTTTGCAGATGTTTCCTTGCCTAGATAGATAGATGTGTGTTTTCTGGTGGTTTTTTTTTTTTTGTTTGACAATAATCTAAGCTTTATGTAAATGATTTGGAAAGAGCAAAATATAATGCAATGTAATGCAGCAATATTAATAAAATAAAGTGATCGTCGAGCTCTGGGTGGATATTAATCACTTAGGATTTATAAGCAATGCAGACTGTTCTGGAAAATGCTTGTACTCCATTGGAGAGATACTTTGCATCTGTAGGCTTCCATTTTATCTCTTCCAGCTTGTTTGTTTGATTAAAAAGTTGCATCTGTGCTCTTGTCTGTAGTCGTACACATGGCACATGATGTGCAGCCTATGGGGAAGTGGATGGGGGAACAAGTTCAAGATCAACTCTGCCTGAGCAACTAGTACAGCTGGAAAATCAACAGACCAAATGTCATCTCCAAAAATCTTCTTCCAACCCATCAGTGGACCTGTTACTTAGATTGTCACATGAAAATGAGTGTTGGCTGCATTCATGCACATGTCAAGCTCTGGAGTTATTTTGACATATGGTCTTCCCATGCTACTGTGGTGCATATGTTATTACCTTCACTACTTTAGGAACTACAGTGGCTCAGGGCGCAATCCAGAGTAACTACGGGGAGTCCTTGCTCCGGTGTAAGAACAATTTGCTCTGGATTGCAATATGAATTTCCCATAGGTTTTCGTTAGGTGGTGCAGTAACTATAGGTACACGTAATGTCTCTTACATGCTCCCGTAGTTACTCTGGATTGTAGGGTCAGTGGTTAAAGCGGCTCAGTGGTTAAAGCTTGTCAACTTGAAGGTCAGAAAGTTGGCAGTTCAAGACCTAGATGAGTGTTACTTGAGTGAGTGAGTGTAATTGTGAGAGTTACTTCTGTTACTTGACCTGTTACCTGCTAACCAAGCAGCTCAAAATCATGTAAATACATGTAGAATCAGAATCAGATTTACCCTACAATCCAGAGTAACTACGGGAGCACATAAGAGACACTACGTGTACCTGTAATTATTGCACCAGCTAATGAAAACCTATGGGAAATTCCTATTGCAATCCAGAGCAAATTGTTCTTACACCGGAGCAAGGACTCCCCGTAGTTACTCTGGATTGCGCCCTTATTGTATTAACCACAGGTCATCACAATGTAGCACAGACAAACAAAATATATTAACACTAAATGTACATGTATATATATACACTGTTAAACATTATGCAGAGAAAAAGGAAAACAATTAAAACCTTAACACAACAAGGATTTGGTGCGAATTTTCATAGCCGCTAAGGCAAAATTAGCCACTTTATAAGATCTCAGTATCTACATCTGCTAAAAGCCAACAGGCCTAGGCTGTAGTGGATCTATCTTGTAATGTAGAAATGATATCAGGCAAAAATTTTGTTCTAGGGAGATTGTAGAGGGGGCACCCTAATAAGTAATGTAGAATACCTTCTACTTCATCTTCATACAAGTAGATACAGTATTTATTTGACTCTAATGAGCAATCAAATCTAATGTACATCCTTTACTTATAATCAAAATACCACATTTACTTCAATTAACATCAAATCTAATGTGCACCCTGATTCTGGAGTACAATCCTAACCATGACTACTCAAAAGTAAGCTCCATTGTGTTCAGTGAGTCTTACTCCCAGGAAAGTGTCTTTAGGATTGCAGCTTGAATTCGGCTGGAAAAGGTGTGTGTTAGATCTGAGTAAATATAATAGGTACCACTTTGATGGAAAGGTCACACTGTTCCATGCACCATTAGTTTTCAGTCATGCTGGTCACACGATCATGGAGATGTCTTTGGACAATGCTGGCCCTTTGACCTTGTAATGGGAATGAGCATCACTCCCTAGAGCCGATCATGACAAGGTGGGACATGTTAACCTTTATCTTTACTTTAGGAGCACACACTTCTACAGATCAATTAAGATTCTTTTTTGTGTGGTGTGTTGATGGACTCCAGAAGAAAAAAGGAATCTTGAGATTTGTGTACAGTACTGGTGCTTTTTGTTTTCAAGTTTTAGCAATGCACGCAAGTACATACTCACCCCAGTAAAACCTTACACAAAACACTTGGGGTGCAGCCATAAATACTAATAATTTTGTGATGATTCCTCCCCTCCCTCCATAGGGATCTGTGTGCAGATCCACGCTCGTATTGCAGATTTAGCAGCAGAAACTCAAAACTGCAATAAAGGGTACAACATTTGGAAATAAAAAAAGAAACAATGGAGAATTTATTGATTCATTTTATTGAGAATATTTATATGCCTGATTCCAACTTGCATATTAAATTGACAAGGTAGCTTACGAGGAGATAATAACAAATAAAACTGCATCCCAATAATGGAATAATAAAACAAGGAACAGTCTGCAACACAGTGGTAAGCTATGAATTGACTTTTCTGGTTCAGAGCTTGTCTCTGCCGTGAACTTGCTCAGTAGACATAGGCAAGTCACTCTCTTATTGCAACAGGTTAGGAGAATTGTTTACCTTACAGGGTTGTTGTTGTGAGGTGTTGTATTATGTTGTGACATACAATATGCATTGTGTTGTATTATGTTGTGATCAACACAATACACATTTTGCACACAAAGAGCACAATCCAGAGTAACTATGGGGAGTTCTTGCTCCGGTGTAAGAACAATTTGCTGTGGATTGTAACATGAATTACCCATAGGTTGCAGTAACTACGGGTACATGTAATGTCTCTTACTTGCTCCCGTAGTTACTCTGAATTGTAGGGAATGGCTTCAATCCTAAGGAGACTTTCCTGCAAGTAAGACCCGTTGAACGCAATGGGGCTTACTTCTGAGTAGACATGGTTAGGATTGTGCACTAACCCCCAAATCCAGAGTAACTATGGGAGCACGTAAGAGACTTTACGTGCAACCATAGTTACTGCACAACCTAGTGAAAACCTATGGGAAATTCATATTGGAATCCAGAGTAAGTTGTTCATACACTGGAGCAAGGTCTCCCCATAACTACTCTGGATTTTGCCCATAGTCTGCATTCCCATCCACACTTCCCAGGTAGAAAGTCCCATTGACTATAATGGGACTTACATCTGAGCAGACCTTAATAAGGCTGGTTTCTTAAGGCTGCAATCTAGATAATACTAACAGGGGGAAAAGTATTTTTATGAATGTATTTGATGGGACTTATTTCTGAGTAGTCATGCATAGGATTCTGGTGTAAGGTTGCAATCCTATGTGCACTGATTTAAAGTAAATATGGGACTTGCTTCTGAGTAGACATGCAAAAGCTTCCACCATAAGAAATGCAGAGTGATTTATCAAAGCAGAAAAAAAGAGTTTCTCACATTTTAGCTTTGTTTGAATTGGTAAGTTCTGACTCCAAAATTTAAAATGGGAATCCTAGAAGAATCCCTGAAGTGTAAGTAAAAGGTTACAGTAATTTAAACTGAAATTACCCATTTTATCCAAGGCAGTAGCCCTACAGCCTTGTCGGGAAGATGTTAAGGGACTTTCACCTGAGAAGGACATATTGATGATCCTTGCGTCCCTGCACCTATAGGATAGCACCCATAGTAACACTGACCAGTTGCTAGTGTCCCTTGCACTTTCTATTGTTCGAAAGAGCTTCTATTCATGGAGTGCCCTTCTTTGTCATTTGGGAACTGGAAAAGGTGCATTAAAGATAATGGTCAAAATTATTACTGGGCTGTGTGGCACCCCTTTATGAGAAAAGGGGAAAGCTACAGTTTTGTAGGGAGCTGTGTTGTCTAGAAAGAAGATACTGGAGAGGGGCAATATGAATGAGGCACATAAAATTATGTATGATATGGCTGGAATGAATAGGGGGAGGCTCTTTTCCAATCTGAACAACACCAGAACATACACTGAAATAGATTATTGGGAAACAAAACGAAGTATTTTTTTAACCACCATATAATTAATCTGTGGAATTCCTTGGTGCAGAATATAGGATATACATGCCATAGGACCAGTGGTGGGCTCCAGCAGGTTCGCATCTACTCTATAGAACCGGTTGTTAACAAGAGCTAAAACATACAAAGTTTAAATATAGCCATTTAAAAGTGGCTGCCAGATGGGCATAGAACTGGTTGTTAATTTCTTTGAATCCCATCACTGCATAGGACATGGGAATTCCTTGATATAGAGGTATCAGTATCACTGCAGAGGTATGTGCAATGCTCCATACACCCCCTGGGGGGCTGGTAGTCATTAAGGCACAAGTATCATACTCAAGGCCCATGAATCGAATCCAGCCCACCTCGCCATTTTTTTTTACTTCGTTTATTATGGGAAAGGTTTGTTGCACTCTGTTTAAATTCATATTTCTGGTTGAAACACTGTTCAATAAATGTTAAACCTCAAACAATTTGGTCTGTGTTTTAGATTCTGGCCCCTTGTGTTGCTAAGGTTAAAAAACATCCCCCCTTAGTGGTAGTGTGATCTCCAACCCTTCTTCTTAAGGGTCCAGGAACAAGAGATTCCCAAGATGTTTGGGAACCATTGGAAGAACATTAATGATTAAGCTATATTAACCTGGGAACAAGTACTTTGCAGTCAATGAAATCTTTCTCCAAGTAGACACTCATAGACTTTTTAAAAACTGCAATCCTCTATACAATCCTGTTAAGTGTATATACTTTTCCACAGTAGTCAGTAGACTCCACTTTGGATGCAAAATCTTGCAAAGTAAGTCCTTTGTCAGTCTTAGCTATTTGACAGAGCAGGAATTTTTCAATTCCATGCTGAATTTTGTCAATTTCATTTTATATTTTTTTTTGTTTTGCTTTGCAAAACCAACCTATTGTTAGCAATCCTCTCAGCAGCCATAATACTTTTGTATTATATTTTGAGTCATTCAGCAGGTAAGTGGATTAATAGGCTTCCATTCCAAAACCACTTAAGTTGAATCATATACATGTTTATTCATTGTCTGGGCACTTTATGTTCGACATTTTCCTTCTTCTTCCAGCATGTTTCTTAATGTCTTCTATGATTGCAATTAGACCTTTACCGAGAGGAAATGTATGCACTTACAAGTTGATTGAGCCCTCTATTAATAGGACTTTTTGATTCAATATTAGATAGCAATGAATCAGAAGCAACACTAAATGGTATTATAATTGAGCATTAATGCAAAGGGGAGAAAATCAAACACAATCAACAGACCATGGACACATTATCTCATGGGGAACATAATGCAGAGAAGAAGAAAAAGCAAGAGAGACAAGAAACATACATAAAATATGGAAAACAGAATGGTGTCCATAAATCACATTCATTTAAGTAACAACATAGATTGTGGTTGTTAGACTATAAATAAACCTCATTTTTTATATGTGATCCAGTTTTAAAAAATATTGTTCAATATATTTGAAAATGCATTTGGGCTCATAGACAACAGAAGGCAAGGTCAACTTGAGGATGAATTGGGCCACTTTATGAATTATAAATGACAACGGAATAGGTCCTATTTTCAAACAACTTGCTCCCCCTTGAACGAGGGCACCAAATTGCACTTTTTGGAGGTGACAGATGCAACAAGGCAATTGGTGGCATAGCTAGAGGGGGTGCAAAGCACTAAGTTTTTCAGGAATCTTCACCATGGTGTACAGCAGCCCTTCCACATCCAAGCAACAGCAGATCAGGTGGATCCCAAAGTGTCCCAAAAGGACAATCCAAAGGGAAACTGGATCCTAAAGGGCAACCAGTTAGACTATCCCATTTATTTTTTATTTGATTTTATAGACCACCATTCTTCTAAAATGGCACTCAAGGTGGCTAACAATATCCCATGATCAGATGTAAAGTCCCTCCGCAGCATAATGTAGGAACAGAGCCAGCATTATACACAGACTGGCTTATCCCTGGCCGTCCCTACATAAGTCAGCTTCATGAAGGATGGGACTGGGCAGAGGGAACACCTGCTCACATTTTGAAAACATTTTCATCTCTGAGGTATTCATAAGGAAACAGCCATGCTTACACTTAATCCCCTGGAGTAACTATTCTGCACATCTCTAAGATATGCGTATGATGTGAGAAGTCCTCATGAATACATTTTAAGTTTGCATCCAGTATAAAAACCAATGCTTACGCCCAGTCCTACAATGATCATTGCTATGGCTTGCAAGATTTTATTTCCCTGGATGGATCACTTTCATCATTTGGGCCAATATAAAGTGGAAGAACTGCAGCACTTGTTAATAATGACTGCTTATGAAAAGCAATCATTTGTTGTTGTTTTTTCTGAATAGAAGAAGAAAATAATAATAATTATTCACTTAGAAGGGTACTCACTTGAGCTAACTGTTGCGTAATTTGCTTCTTGTCAATATGAGTGCTTCCAGTTAAGTTTGCCTTTGGTTTGATGGGTTTGCAAGGAAACAAGCAAGAAACGGTGTGTATGTGTGTGTGTGTGTGTGTGCATGTGATTCAAATTAATTCATTAACAGTGCAATCCTAAGAATGTCAACTCAGAAGTAAGCCCTGTTGTGTTCAGTAGCACTTATTCCCAGGAAAGTGTGGTTAGGATTGCAGCCTAATTGTGCTATCCAGGAAACTATTTTCTGTAACCCCCCCAAATGGCTTGTGAAAGTGATACTGCACAAAGCTCCGCTGCGGCTCTCAAACCCACATTTTCAGCTGTGTCTACATTTGAGTGATTGGCTATCATAGAATTGTGCCAGTTTGATATGATTTGCCATCCCGCAACTGCGACGTTAAGCGTTAAATGGGGTCACAATTTTCTAAAAACGTTTCTGCTCTGCACGCAATTGTATTTTGTCCTAATAAAGCAAAGGGACTTAGTTGCAGATTAAATCAAAAGTTCTTTTCTGTTATCCCCCTTTTTTCATTCTCATTGTTCCTTAATCTCCAATGTTAATTGTTTCCATTTGTTCTCTATATTTGAAATCAAAAAGAACATTTCTCTATTCCCTTGATGCTTAGTGTCCCTTTTGAAAGCATTTCTTTGAAAGGCACTTAACCTCATCTCGAGATTTGGTTCTATCACTGGCTTTAGTTCAGTGTGAAGTACCCCAACTGGCTCTTGAGAGCAAAGCAAGGGTTTGTACAGTAACACGTGCAAACTAGTTTTCATTCATTGCATTTACAGTTTCGAAAATGAAAACATGCACACAGGCACTGAATAGCACTTTAGTAACTATGGCTATTTCATCATGGGAATGATGGTTGAAGATTATGCAGAAGAGTTGGCTAAGTCAGGCTCAGTTAACCTTTGTGTATAAGGAAATGTGGTTGGAAATTCATTCAAAATGTGGTTAGACTACTTAATCCTAACCCATGGGTTTAGTCCTGGCAGAAGTCCTTCGCTGTCCATGGAGTGCCATAAGGCTCTTTTGTGCCATTCCTACTGGGTTAGGCCAATGCAAAGACATGCATCAGTATGTCATGCCATGGAAGATGTACTGGCCTTAATTGGTTAGGACTGCGCCCTTAGTATCATTTGTGACATTGCAATTCTCCGATGGGTCTAGCACCCCTTAGGGGTAGAACTGACATTTTGGAAAGGTGGAAAGCCAAAGCCAATTTTGAGATTCATCCAAAGCAAATGGGAAGACTGGATTACCTTCGGTGCCTTTCTGGTAGGTGACAGCAAAATGGAAGTCAGGATGGCTCCAAGGGGGAGAGGATGGTTGGAAAACATAGTGCTTTGCACCCTCTCAAGCTATACCTTTGACTAGCCTTTATTGTATATACAGTATTCATCTCATTAATCCTAGCTTTTCAATAAGGAACCCTTGTTTCACGAGGATTAGAAAAGCAATGCTATATTCTAACAGGAAAAAAAAATCTAATCATTTAGAAACAAAATGTTTCAAGCTAATTTGGGTATAGCTTTAACACTGGACTGTTTTACAAGCTAAAAGCAACTCCTTTTTATTAGCATGAAGTTAGCTAGCAAATACTTATTTTGACTACCAACACTTAGGGAGGAAAAAAGGCACCAAAGGTTCATTAAAAATCTATTCCTTACTTTAGCAGTGTCTGTAGTTCTGCTCAGCTACTTCCAAAGTTTATGCCAGGCATTCAAAAATGTCCTTCCATTTTAAAAAGGGGTAGGAACTGTATATTTCTAGCACAAGTAAGGGTAGATGCTTGAGGACAACACTGGTGGAGGGATTTGTGCTCTTGAGACTAATATTGCCTCTAGGCCACATTTGGTTTGGACCCTCAAAATGAGAATTACTGAAAGGTTGTCTCAGGCATCTAGGATGAGACTCACAGCTACCAGCAATCTAGTGGTAGTCGCAGGTGGATGCCCACATATATGTCCTTCATCCTACCTCTCCATGCATTGCATGTCCTTCACACATCTCAATGCCCCCTGATAAATTTTATTTTCCAGAATAAATAATTTTATTTTCCAGAATAAATTTTCTCGGACCACCCCTCCTCATTACTCCAATGAGCAATTGTAAGCTTTTCAAGAGGATAGAAAAGAAAGACCCCACACTGAAAGGACATATTTTACAGCTCCTTCTCAGCAGGACTCAATACTACAAATAATTTGCTTCAAGTTGGGACTCATGCCCTCCACCATGTATGCATATAAATAATGGACAGGGTACATGTCCTGTGGTTAGATTCTTTCCATATGCTTGTCACATGTCATTATCTTCCTTCCTTGGAGGAGAGAAAATTATGGGGATTGTGTCTCCCTGACTCTCCTGCACATGGTAAAGTTATTGGGCCTAGTGAAGATGAGACTTTATGGCATTAGTCCGTGGAACTCATTGCCATAGGATGTGGTAATGGCATCTGGCCTAGATAGTTATTGGACTTAGGATGTCCAATCCTAACCTAGCACAATTAATCGTTATTCTGGTTCTTTTTGGTGATGTAAGGAGGCAAGTACATGTCTGTGCACCGGCCTAACCCTCCCCCAGGAATGTGTCTTACAGCACTTTTGTAACACTTCCACGCCATCACGGGACTTGCGTTGGGGCTTGTCATGTCCCCGTCTACCTCCCATCTCTCTGAGCCCTGTGTGTAACATGCCTCCCCTGAGTGGGGATATCTGGGTATCGTTTTCCTCCTCTACTTCGGACATAATGAAGAAGACTGACCAGGTAAGTGCAAAACCAAGATTACTTTACTCAATGGGTACTAAAGCTTGATGGTTGCATTAACTTGTTCTTTTCTTACAGGTAACAGTTTCCTAAACAACAACAGTCTTACATGCAGGTAACTTTTAAAAAAATCTTTATTACAGTCAGAAGACCAGCCACCAGGTAAGTTTAAGTTCTTCCCTCTTCCTGAAGCCTCACCAACAGATAACTTCATGTCCATTTCTTTCCAGGAATTCAGCCTCCAGCTGGCAGTCTCTTCACTCCTCTGGTTTCCAGCCTGCCTGACTCTTCCCGTTCTTTTCACCTTATATATCCCCCTCCCCTCGTCCCTGACCACCCCTTCCTCTTTCTCGGATCCAGGGCAACCACTGCACCCCTCCATGGGCATACCACCATGGGGGTGGCCCTACCCTAATCCCCCTCGGTGGTCTAAAGCATCCTTGCCCCCTGTTCCTCAGCTCCATTATCTCTTGAAGCGACCAGATTTCCACGGCATCAGGGAACAGGTTGATGTCCAGAGGAGGGGGGTAATCAGGAAGATGGTGAACGTAGAGTCTTTCTCCAAGATGGATACCATAAGGCTCCATATTATGTTCCTCCCAGTACTGCTCACAGGGCTTATGCCAGCCTAACTGGGACTGAGGTTTTCAGCCTTAAAGTCTACAAACTACAATGACACTGCAATTAGAGTCCCTTCCTCATTTACAAGGAACTGGGAAGCAAACATAATTACAGTGAAATGCTATGAAGCTCCTTTTTTACAAGGTCACAAGTGAGGTGGATTGTTGCACAACATAAACAGCTCATTTTTCAAAGTGCTTTGGAGGGCTTCTTTTTTGGGAAGTATTTGCTCAGTTATTCTTCTGTTTGGTTAGGCAAATCATTGTGTCAATGTTTTACTGGGTGCCCTTCGGGGAGAAGGGCAAAGTACAAATCTCATAAATAATAATAAATATATTTTAATGTATCAATCAATCAAGCAAGCAAGCAAGCAAGCTATCTATCTGTCTGTCTGTCTGTCTGTCTGTCTGTCTGTCTGTCTCCCACGCAACCCATATATCTTGAAAAACAGGGACAATCCTGATTTTGGGGGATTCTGTTCATTTACTGGCAAATGGGACAGAGGACCATGAAAGGGAAGAGAATTATGTCAATCATCTATCTATCTATCTATCTATCTATCTATCTATCTATCTATCTATCTATCTATCTATCTATCTATCTAACCGTCTGTCTGTCTGTCGGTTGGTCGGTCTCCCCCCAACCCAAAGAGTTGCCATATGTCTTGAAAAACAGGGACAATCTTGATTTTTGGGGACTCTGTTTACATACTGGCAAATGGGACAGAGGGCCATGTCCCGATTTTATGGAAGAGAATTATGTCATCTATCTATCTATCTATCTATCTATCTATCTATCTATCTATCTATCTATCTATCTATCTATCTAACCGTCTGTCTGTCTGTCTGTCTGTCTGTCTGTTGGTTGGTTGGTCGGTCGGTCTCCCCCCAACCCAAAGAGTTGCCATATGTCTTGAAAAACAGGGACAATCTTGATTTTTGGGGACTCTGTTTACATACTGGCAAAAGGGACAGAGGGCCATGTCCCGATTTTATGGAAGAGAATTATGTCATCTATCTATCTATCTATCTATCTATCTATCTATCTATCTATCTATCTATCTATCTAACCGTCTGTCTGTCTGTCTGTCTGTTGGTTGGTTGGTCGGTCGGTCTCCCCCCAACCCAAAGAGTTGCCATATGTCTTGAAAAACAGGGACAATCTTGATTTTTGGGGACTCTGTTTACATACTGGCAAAAGGGACAGAGGGCCATGTCCCGATTTTATGGAAGAGAATTATGTCATCTATCTAGCTAGCTAGCTAGCTAGCTAGCTATCTAATCCCCCCCCCCAGTAAGTAAGCTCCTATTCTGATCTTCTGCATGTAGTGGTATTTTGTATTCTGGCGGTCAGCAGGGGTCACAGGAAGCTTCTATGATGAAGTAATGATAAAACACACACGATCGGCATTTCAAAAATCTTAACACAGTTCATATGAAGTCAGGGAATCGCATGCTGTAAAGACCAAACTCCCAGCTGCATTGTCAGAAATTTCCTTTCCTTTTCAGTGCCGCCAAGGAGCTCAGGGAACAAAAGAGTGGACATTCATGATGCGGCGACAAAGAAACTTGAAGATAATAGATTCTGTCACAAAACGGCTGGCTGTGATGGCCCGTCCCTTTGGAGGACGCATCTGGAGCTCACCCAATGCACACTTTGACCTGTTGACTTCAAGGCAGATTCCTTGGCCCAAGATATATATTCATGTCTAAACTCAAAATCTGATTCTAACTTCCATTCTTCTGAAAATATATGGGTGGAGAAACCACTAGAAAGTTCAACTGTGAAAATCTAGAAATAAATAGGTGATGCACATGGGCACAGGTGTGCAGATGCTTTAATGTGTACCCATCAGTGGGCGTAATGTTGATGGCTCCAAGGTTCAGGTGTTCAGTGATAGCTTAGGGATGGAGCTGGGGTGAGATGTGTATAAAGTTGAAGAGTCAAACATTTTTAAAGCTGATGAGCGGAACATTCGTTTACAAATGTTGCTCCGGTGCTATTTTTTCAGATAGCAAATTGCAAGTGCCCCTTTTAACTTGCAAATTCCTTTTGCCAGACAAAGATTTCTGCGAATGTTAATGCTGGAGCATTCTCCAAAATACACACCAAAACAGTTTGGATGACCGTGCCAGATGCAAGTCAATGTGGAGGGCAATTTTAGCCTTGAAGACCACCAGAGAGAGGTTGAAAGAGCAGAGCAATTATTTCCAGCTATAATTGAAATGTGTTGAAAGAGTGGAACTCAAAAAATGAAGCATTGGAAAACAAGGGGTGACTGTAGATTTGTTATAGGTCTTAGGGCCTGATATATTTTCCTTGTCAGCCATCAGCTTGTTAATTTTGTAACCCACCAACAACTGGGACCTGACCCACAGTTTGAGAACTGCTGTTCTAGGTCACATTCAGTGGCTCACATAAAGAGCATGCTCTTTAGGCGAAACACTCTTTCAGTAAAGCAGATTTTTCCATAGGAAATAATGGAAACTCAGACAATTGGTTCCACAACTCCATAAATATTCATATAAAAATATTAACTGGATGTAAAAATGATGACAAAACACTGGAATTGAATTCCAAACATGCATTCAGTGTGCATGATACTATGAATTCTACTTAGGTTACAATCGTAAAGACACTTTCCTGGGGTTAAGCCCCATTGAACACAATGGGGCTTACTTCTGGGTAGACATGATTAGGAGGCTGCAATCAAAGACACTTTCCTGGGAGGCTTACCGGGGCTGCTGCTGGAGATTCAAGGTTGTTGGTGGGAGCACTTGGGGCAGTTAGGAGTAGCTGCTTCTGGCACTCCCAGGCAACTGGGGGTGCCAAGTTGGGAGCAGTTAGCTCCCAAGTTGGAGCTCCCAAGTTGGGAGCAGTTAGAGGCAGCAGCGCTGGCCAGCAGACCTTTTAAAGAGCCTCCATGCAGAGCATCAGGGCTGCATAGCACACGTGCCCATAGCGCGCTTGCTTGTTAAGTGAAGCGGAACTTGTTATGTAAAGCAAGATTTCTTGGAAACTTTTGCTTGTTATGTGAGACGCTTGTTAAGCGAGGTAACACTGTATTATTTTTTTAAATTGAATTTGGAGTCAGTCCAAATTGATTGGACTTTTGAAGATTGCAAAAGTCCCCCCCCCCCGTTATGACTGGAAATTACTGGAAGACTAGGGATATGTCAAAACCTATTTATTTGGTATTCTAAATAAACGTTAGGCTCTCATCAAAATTTCTCATTTATTTCTTCTGAAAAAGAACAACCACTGTACTGTATCAGTCTAATTTAGATGGAGGCTCTGCCATAGACAGACCTGCCTTCCCAAGCACTTTGCAGTTGACCTCCTCTCTCCAATTATCCGTAGCAATTCACCTTGCCATTCTCCTATCAAAGCATGATTGATTTATACACCAATTATAGTTCTGAACATAATTCTCTTTGCAGTGTCTACACGTGATCACCTGGATCACAATTCTGTTTTGGTGGTGTTCTTTTAGCATTGATCTCTTAAATCTGCATTCCATAGAAGTATTATATACAGTGGTGCCTCACATAACAAGTTTCATTCATTCCGGAAGCATGCTTGTTATGTGAAACGGTCTTTATGTGAAGCGGGTTTTCCCGAAGGAAATAATGGAAACTCAGACGATTGGTTCCACAACCCAAAAAAACATTCATATAAAAATATTAACAGTATGTTAAAATGATGACAAAACACTGGAATTGAATTAAAAACATGCATTTAATGTGCATGATCCTATGAACTCTTTTTAGGCTCCAATTGTAAAGAGATTTTCCTGGGAGTAAGCCCCATTGATGAGCATGGTGGAAAGTTGCGCATGGGGGACAGATGAGCATGGGCACATGGGGGAAGGTTATGCATGGAGTTGATGCACATGGGGAAGTTGCTCATGCGGGGTTGATGCGCATGGGAAAGTTGTGCATGAGGGTTGATGCGCATGGGGGAATGATGGGCATGGGGGAATGTTATGCATGGAGTTGATGCGCATGGGGAAGTTGCGCATGCAGGGTTGATGCGCATGGGGGAAGTTGCTCATGGGGGTCTGATGTGCATGGGTCATTGATGTGCATGGGGGATATTGCGCATGGGGAAGTTGCACAAGGGGGACTGATGCGCATGGGGGAATGATGCACATGGGGGAAATGATCCGCATGGGGGTTATTGCACATGGGGGGATGTTGCGCATTGTGGACTGATGCGCAAGGGGAAGTTGCGCATGGGGGAAGTTGCGCATGGGGGAAGTTGCGCATGTGGAACATTGCACATGGGGAGATGTTGCACATGGGGGGATATTGCGCTGTGAGGGATGGCACATGGGGGAATTTTACTCCGGCAATGAGGTATGCTTTTTGCTAGTATAAGTATAAAATGTCCATCCAAAGAATGCATTTGCACATACATTCACCGAAAATATGTTAATTGCTTTTCTTTAATCGTTACTCTATAATAGTTTGCATCAATATATAAAAAGCAACTGACGGTTGAAATCAGGATTCCAGATCTAGCAGAATGTTTAAACGTGTAAGCACTTGTGATACATTTCTGGAGAATTCAAAAGCCCTTTGCAAACAAAACAAAACAAAACAAAACAATAAAGCACAAGTATTCTTTTTGGGCAATTCACACTGAACAATATGTGCTTCAATACTCTGTTCCTCTCTTTGTTATTGGAAAGTAGTTTTATATAAAAGTATGAACTTTCAGCCCAATTGAGCAAAACCAGTGATTTCCACAGCTTAAGTTGGCTTACTTTAGATCCTGAAATTCTCCTGCTGATAATTTATCTCCTATATTAGAGGTTTTTCTAACAAAATAAGTGTTTGAAAGTGTTTCTTTTTGACTGGATGCATTTCCTTTCACCGCACAAATAGGTTCTTGTTGAATGCTAAAGAATAAAATGTCAGCTGTAACCATTTCTAAATTGGCACTTGTGGAGATCCATGATGCTGGATGTTCCGAAGGTCTTAGAGCTTTGAGAAGTCTGGGGCAATGCTGGAGGATTTGGTTTTCTTTCAATGAAGGACAGTGCTAGAGACATACCCCCAAATCCAGAGTAACTACGGGAGCACGTAAGAGACTTTACATGCACTCATAGTCGCTGCACCACCTAGTGAAAACCTATGGGAAATTCATATTGGAATCCACAGTAAGTTGTTCTTCTACTGGAGCAAGGACTCCATTTTGCCCATAAATGTATAATACATGAGAAAGGCACATAGGGCACAATCCAGAGTAATTACGGGGGCACTTAAGCGATATTAGTTATTGCACCACCTAGTGAAAACCTATGGGAAATTCATATTGCAATCCAGAGTAACTTGTTCTTACTCTGGAGCCAGGACTCCCCATAGTTACTCTGGATTTCAACCATAGCCTAGCCCATCATCTTGTATTCAGTCTTCAAAGAGAAAGGGTGACCAAGAGATGCTCCAACATCCATTGTCTTCCTCCAGGACACTCTCTTACATGACTTTGTGGTGGTTGCACACTACAGCTGACCCTTTCCTTGTCTTATTCCCACATCCAGCCTTTTCAAAAATCATGTGGAATATAAGTTAGAGATGAAACTTAAAAATCCAGAGTAACTACGGGGAGTCCTTGCTCCAGTGTAAGAACAACTACTCTGGATTCCAATATGAATTTCCCATAGGTTTTCACTAGGTGGTGCAGTAACTACGGGTGCATGTAAAGTCTCTTATGTGCTGCCGTAGATGCTCTGGATTTGGGGGTCAAGGTCTGAAGTTAGTGCTCCTATCTTACTACTACAGTCACCAGTGAACCCTGGGATAACCCCGCTGGCAGTGGCATCACTAGAGTTTGTGGCACCCAATCCAGGCTATCACATCACTCCCTTGATGGCTTGCTTCCTATGCAGTAGGTGGGACAGCAACTTGGGTGGTGGGAATGGTGATCAATCTGCCTTTGCTGCTTTATTTTTATTTATTTTTAAAATTTTGATCAAATGTATTGATAGTACAGTGGTGCCTCACATAACAAATTTAATTCATTCTGGAGGCATGTTTGTTATATGAAACGCTCTTTACATGAAGCAGATTTTCCCATAGGAAATAATGGAAACTAAGATAATTGGTTCCACAACCCAAAAAATATTCATATAAAAATATTAACTAAATGTAAAAATGATGACAAAATGCTGGAATTGAATTCAAAACATGCATTCAGTGTGCATGATCCTATGAAGTCTACTTAGGCTGCAGTCCTAAAGACACTTTCCTGGGAGTAGGATCCATTTAACACAATGGGGCTTACTTCTGGGTAGACATGGTTAGGAGGCTGCAATCCAAGAGACTTTCAAAGCGTCTCCCCACTTTCTCCTTCTCTTCATCCTGAGCCTCTCTCTCCCCTGCTCCCTTCTGGCCAGCCCTGAGCTGCTTCCCTCTTCTCCAATGCTCTTCTCTCCCTCTGCCCAGCAGATGCCCGGCCACAGGAGGCACAGCGCGGAAGTGTTGCTTTCACTATGGGTAGGTGCACTAGGCATCCCTGGCACTTTTTAAAAGGGCTGCCGGCCATTACATCTGCCCCAACTGCCAACGAGTGTGTTTCTTACATGAAGCAGAGTTTGTTATGTGAAGCAAAATCCTATAATTTCTGTTTGTTACATGGAACATACTTTACGTGAGGCGTTTGTTACGTGAGGTGCCACTGTATAGGGATATTTCAAATGAACTTATTTTTTAAGATGTCATCTATTTTAACCCATAATAATAAACACCTGACTTGATTCAGTATGTTTTCTCCACCATTGTCCCTTGTCAAACATCCATCCTTTTATATGGAGCATAGCAAGCTACTTGGAACCACAGTTGGGTGTAATGCACATGTAATTTTGGCACACACACATATATATATATATATATATATATATATATATATATATATATATATATATATATATATATATATATATATATATATATATATATATATATATATATATAGCTAAACTATGACCAGAGGGCTTGAGAGAGTGATAAAATAGCAACATGGCATTCAAAACAAAACAACATGGTGTACTGTATATTAGATAGCTTACATGTTGCAATCCCACCTTTTATAAAAAAAATGTTTAAAAATGTAAAAAAAAGTCACATACAAGCTGTTCATGAACAGCAACAAGTGTGGGTGGATCTTATGATTCGAGGACCTTAAATACTTGGTGAAAACCATCTGATGCTACTCTGAGTGTATAAACTACCGGTAAATACTTTTCTTGCTTACTGTGAATTGTGAGCTAGAGCAGTCAAATGTAATACATGAACAACTACAATTATAGTTCATACCAGTGGCATCAGTTGTTGTCACTGGGTTGTTGCCTTCCCATTGAAGTCCTACCTATTTAACTACTTGCATTTGCATGCTTTCAAACTGCTAAGCTGGCAGGAGCTTGAACGAGTGATGTGACCTCACTCCATTATGTTGCACTTGCGTCTCAGACTTCCACATGCTGACCTAGAGGATAAACAAGTGCAGCGTCTCTAACCACTGAGCCATTGCAGTCTGTAAGGAGGGTGCAAAGCACTGAAGGTGCAATCCTAACCATGTCTACTCAGAAGTAAGTCCCATTGCATTCTATGGGACTTAGGGCAAAATCCAGAGTAACTAAGGGGAGCCCTTGCTCCGGTGGAAGAACAGCTTACTATGGATTGCAATATGAATTTCCCATAGGTTTTCACTAGGTGGTGCAGTAACTATGGGTACATGTAATATCTCTTATGTGCTCCCGTAGTTATTCTGGATTGTAGGGTTACTCTCAGGACAGTGTGTATAGGACTGCAGCCTATGAGCATGAATGCCTCTTTGAAGGCTGGTATGACTGAAGAGAGAGGTCTGCTTGCATGATGTGAACCTTCCTAAAAATCTTAAATCTTGGCACCCCACAAAAACACCACTAGTTCATTCACAGTAATTGGAGCAGAACATCTTTGTGAACCTTGTATACTAATCTTTTCCTTAAATAAAGTAAAATGGGGAGGGGAGGACGTGTTTTTGTTGGTGTTTCACATTTTCTTCAGGTTCTTGCAAAAGTCATCAGTTTATTGAGATAAATCCTGGAAGTGTATCTGGACAAACAATTCTGATTCATTTGCACGCATTCAGTGGTGACTAAATCATTGCTGCCTGAAAGATGCTTTGCCCTTTCATGACAGATGATTGCAGTTAAATGTATCCCCAAGCATTGGCATGAATATAGAACAACTGCATACAAAATAAAGCAGGCCTCCGTCAGTCTTGGAAGACTATGGTATCGTGCTCAGCACTGCATACGCTGCATGCGAAGCACGAAAGCCTGGGTTGGATTGTTATGGAGGATAGGCTGTTACCCAAGCAGCAAATCCCCCCTCTCCACGCCACTGAATTAGTCCAATGGAAAGGCAGAACCAATACGATTGGATCCAGCTGGCGTTGCAGAGCTGGACTAAAGACAGGAGCTCACCCTATCTTGTGGGGCCGACCTGGGTCTCGAACCCTGGCCTGCTGGTTAACAGGCACAGTGTCTTAGCCACTTGCACCATCCACAGCCCTAAATAAAATAAAGCTGAATGTATACATACATACACACAAGCACATGCACGCACACAAACAGAGCATGCATAATTTTTTGCTTCAATGATGTATCGCAAAACAGCAGCTACTAGACTTGCAGATCCTTGGGTGGCCGGTCGCCAGTTCCGGTCTCGATGCCTTCAACAGAAAGTGCAGGCGACGGAAGCAAAGGCCATAGGTGAACATCCTCTCCATTCTTTAGTAAAGGATTTGAAGATGGTAGGAACATCCAATTGACAGACTCAATTCCACACGGAGCTACACTATAAACTTTGCAGATGTAGCTAACCTTTCATTTTGAAAAAGAAAAGGGGAAAGGGAAGATTCTAAAAAAAGGGAAGGCTCTTTTTTCCCTTTATTTGAACTTCAACAAATCTTTTTATTTCCTTCCACCCTCGGTTTAGTTCTGATTGTTGAAAGCACCCTGACATCGTTTTCTTTTTCTTCCCTACACCTGCGTCAAAAATGTTTTTTTAACCTTATCTGTAAGATATTTTGTTTAATTATCGTAGAACTTAATTTCCATCTCCAGATGTTTTGAATGACCTTCAGATCATTTGAGTCTGTTGAACTAATTACGAATAGCAAGTGCAGTGAAAATGGCGATCATATGCAAATTAGTTAAAAGGGGGAAAAAAACCAAAATCACTTTTGCAACCACAAATTTATAGAAAAGATTGTTTTTTAAAAAAATGATACGATGAAAATGAGCAAGACCTTTGGTGTATCGCTTGGGCGTATTGTTTGACATGAGAATTCCAATTATAACTGCAGAATTAAATGCACATTAAAGGATATTATTAATTCTGCTACAATATATGCGGTCGTATTTATAGTAGGGTTGAAGAGGCATATTACAAAGCTGCACTTGTAAAGGATGTTGCTGTTCACATTGAAAAGAACTTTTAATAGCTTATAATGAGAGCGAATCACTTTGTGAGAGTTTGTTTTCTCTAAGATATCAGCAGGGAGTCACTGTTAGATAAAGTGCACAGCTCTGGAATTCATTGTCTCCTGGGGTAAGATAAGCCAAATCTTGCGATTATTCATTTGAAAGTTATATTTTTATCCAGATATTTTGACAGAAAAAATCATGCCATTGCACTTATTTTGCATAAATGGTTACATTTATAAAGCACTTTGCTTGGCCAAGAGTTTACGTAGCTTGGGTTGAAGGACAGCGTAAAAGTGACACACCAGAGCCACAAGGCCTCCGCCAGTCTTGGAAGACTATGGTATCCTGCTCGGCGCTGCATACGCTGCATGTGAAGCACAAAAGCCTGGGTTGGATTGTTCTGGAGGATAGGCTGTTACCCAAGCAGCAGATCCCCCCTCTCCACGCCACTGAATTAGTCCAATGGAAAGGCAGAGCCAATACGATTGGATCCAGCTGCGTCGCAGAGCTGGGCTAAGGACAGGAACTCACCCTGTCTTGTGGGGACGACCCGGGTCTCGAACCCTGGCGTGCTGGTTAACAGGCACAGTGTCTTATCCACTTGCGCCACACACAGCCCAGAGCCACCACTGCCCTTAATATATGCATATGGGCAAAATCCAGAGTAACTATGGGGGCTGTAAGCAGCCCCCTCTGCCCACAACTGCCCCAGATCACCCACCAACTCCCCAAAACTAAAAAAAAAACCAGAAAGGGGGGCAAACCGGATCGCTCACCCCTCTAACAACTGGATCGTGACCACCGGCCTCCTGGTAACTACTGGATCGGCCGATCTGGTCCGAACCGGTGTCAGCCCACCACTGGATGCTGTACTCCATGGATCTAGGGTCTGATTCATCAAACCCCTTCTGATTGTTTTTTTGGGGATACCAACTTAAGACGTACCATTTTAATGATTTTGCTATGCAGAAAGCATGTTAAAGGGGAATTACTGCCTTTGCATGTGGAAGTTCCTGCTTCAATAGCTGGTATCTTCTGGTTTGACTGGGAAAGCCCCTTGAAGTACTGGAGTGCACACTCAGTTGGAGAAGACAATGTTGACCGTCTGACGCCCTGCTTATTTAGGAAAAACTTTGAGACAATCCAGACTAATTATAATAACAGGACCTTTTACACAGACTAACCCTACAATCCACAGTAACTATGGGAGCACATAAGAGACATTATGTGCATCCGTAGTTACTATATCACCTAGTAAAACCTATGGGAAATTCGTATTGCAATCCAGAGTAAATTTTACTTACACAGGAGCAAGGACTCCCTGTAGTTACTGGGAATTGCACCCTTAGATATGGTGCCACCTATGGGAAACCTATGGGAAATTCATAGAGCAAAACAGAGTAAGTTCCTTTTATGTGTTCCTATAGTTACTCTGGATTGTAGGGACGATAACATTTTATGCTGCTATTATGATTATTGGATCCAGTTGGCGTCGCAGAGCTGGGCTAAGGACTGGAGCTCACCCCGTCTTGTGGGGCCGACCCGGGTCTCAAACCCTGGCCTGCTGGTTAACAAGCACAGTGTCTTAGCCACTTGCGCCATCCACTGCCCAGCTGTGATCCAATCGTAATCCAATCCAATCCAAACGACGCCAGCTGGATCCAATTGTATTGGCTCTGCCTTTCCATTGGACTAATTCAGTGGTGTGGAGAGGGGGGATTTGCTGCTTGGGTCACAGCCTATCCTCCATAACAATCCAACCCAGGCTTTCGTGCTTCGCATGCAGCGTATGCAGCACTGAGCACGATACCATAGTCTTCCAAGACTGACAAAGGCCTGCTTTTTTATTATTATTGGCCATTTTTATTTCTGATACATTTTTATTATTGTGTTTTTATTGCTTTTTAGTGTACAGGTTGAACCTCCCCATTCACGACATTGAAATTGTTAATTAAACTGTTAATTGAAACTGTGAATTAATTATTTTTTGAAACTGTGTGATTATTTTTGTGTTATACAAAGACAATTAGTTACCATCATAACAAGGCAACAATGAGTCAAGTTCCCTTTGAAGTGGCTGCTCAGCAGGGAACTGAGCTCTTCAGCTTGCAAACATCAGCTCATTGTAATTCATTTTGGGGGGGGAGAATAGGGGGGGAACTGAACAGCTGAACAGAAAGAAACTAAAATGTCACAAACTTTTAAGGTAAGCTGACGCTGCCTGTCTTGTTGCCAGTGTGAGAAGGCTGCCTTTAAGCCATTAACTGCTCTAAGGAGGGAAGCTTATCTTTCAATTTAAAGTCAATCTCAGTCACTTTGAGACAAAATTGCACATATATTTAAACTACACATGTATGTTTTAAACATATTTTATTGTTTTATTCTATATTTTTATTTTTTGATGCCTTGGGTGCTGTACAGAGAGAAAAGAGGAGTACATGCCCAAAATTAATAATAAATTAGAAAGTATTAAAGCAGAAAAAAAAATTAGGAGCTGAGATTGTCCTGGGATTGTCCTGAGATTGTCCTGGGCTTGTGCAAGAAACCTGCACCAACCCAAAAGGGTGCAAATGTGCCATAAAGCATGTTGGATCCTCTTCAGAGGACCTGTGTGCTGGTGGTGCCCAGAAGTTGTAAAGCCATGTAGTGGCCACGTAATGCCCCAGAATACCTTGGACTTGGGTCATGGCATTCAAAAGTTTGAGAATTGCAGCATAAGAGGATTTTATTTTCCTGCCAATTAAGGTCAACTTTTAAACAACATCTAAAGAGATATTTCATCCCCAATACGATGGTGGTGATCCACTTTTTCACAATTAACTTTTCCCTCTGGTTAGCACAACACGACAAGACCCTCTATCTGGAAACCTACAGATACAGTCGGTTTTATAGTTTTCCAAGATATGGTCCTAAATAGCAGAGAAGAACCACAAGTAAAATGCATGCTGGCCATTGTGTTGAATGCAGTATGAATTAATATCAAGGGATTTCTTTCAGAGACTCAATTTGAAGAAAAGCTGTTGCAAGTGAGAACATAAAGGCGCACGGAAATAAGATATTCTGCTTCTTGAGCTACAGGAATCAGAAAAGGTCTGACATAATTTTATCTACTTGAGAGCATTCCTAAATGTCAGAACTCTATTCACCTTTACCCATTTTGATGTCCATAATCAATTTGGCCTGACAGTTCTGAATACAACACAGGAACACTAAAAAAAGAAAAAAAAGAAAAAGGGAAGATATTTTTCCTTGCTGATAGAACTCACCTTTTATTTTGTAACGGGAAATGCAATGGCTTCTGTTTTGTTCTGGGAAGTACAATAACTCAATGCAAAACTGCACCACATCTAGTGCACCAAATGCAGTCCATCAGCATTTATTATTATCTCCTCCTAGATCAAAGATTTATTTAGTCAAAGGGATTTCTATAGCCCAGCATTTAATTTCCTTCGTCCTGCCAATACGGCCTTTGGAAACTGAGGGGCAACCATATGGTGTGAATAATGGGTTATTAATGTAAGGGTAAGTGTAAAGATAAGATAGTGTAAAGAGCTGTTCAGTGTATCTCTAGTTGAGGGCTAAGGAAAGTGATTTTCAACCACTATGCTGAGGCACCCTCCTGGGCCATGGATGGTCTTCAGGTGTGCCACAGGAATTTGGGAATGGTAATTCTTAGTAGGGCAATTGCAGGATGTTTGCTCCCTATCAGCAATAAAAGAACATCAGAAGAGCCTCCACTGGATCAGGTCAAAGGCTCATCTTGTATTACACAGTGTCCCATCAGATGATTCAAGGAGCACATAAGACACCTGCATCCAAGTGCCCCCCCCCCACATCTGGCATTTGGAGGTTGTCCACATCTACACTTCATGGCTTCTAACCTGTGATGGTTGTTTTCCTCTAGCAAGCATGATGTGCCTTGTCAATGGTCAAAAAACTGATGTGTGCCTTGACAATTCTAGTGCCTTGTTGGTTTGTGGTGAGATGGAAAAGGTTGAAAATCTCTGGTTTAGGATCTGAGTTTGAGACTCAGAACTGGTACCTGTGTGGTGTGTGCTGCTGATCTATCTGCTTATCATCTGGGCCCTCACAATCTTATTCTTCAACTTGAGGTTTGTGTAGAGGTAGACAACTTCAAAATGCCAGGTGCAGGGGGCACCTGGACTGAGGTGTCATATGTGCTCCCTGAAGCATCTGCTGGGCCACTGTGTGATACAGGAAGGTGGACTAGATGGGACACTGGCCTGATCCAGTGGGGGCTCTTTTTATGTTCTTATGAGCTTTACTCAAACTCCTTTTCTTTTCTTGACTGATTGAGAGTCAATCAACTGGAACATTGGAGATCTCAAAAAATCACTTTTAAGTAAAAATGTAGTGAGGTCTCAACAGAAGCAGGAAGGGCAAAGTTCAGCTTGGTTTTAGCTGAATGCAAATCACTCTACAGATACAGTTGTCTCAAAGTACACTGAGAGCACCATTACTATTTTCTTCCGTAGTCCATTCTGCATACCAGTACATCACTCCTTGGATCAAACTGCCTTCCTCTATACTTCATCTTTGCAAGATGATTTGCAAAAGTGCTGCCAAGATGATTTGCAGTCGTGTCCTTTTTAAAAAAGGGAAGCAAAAGAGAGAGACTGTGTAAAATATTTGCAGATTTTACTGACACCGTTGCTTGATGCTCCCTGATAATTCACCTGCGAAGGTTGAGCTGTCAGTCTGGAGGAGTCTGGGGACAGCAAGCAGAAAACATAAAGGAGATGGGGGCAGGTGTGAGCAAGCCAAGGGTGAGTGGGATTGGGGTCAGGAACTGGCACATGGTAGATCTTAAACCTGGTCCTGGTCAAACCAGGGCAGCTCTGAGCTGCTCAGGTCTGTGTCACCTAAAGAGGTGGCATGGATCCAAGTAGCTCCATTGGGGCTACTGCCAAAGTCCATCATGCACCCATGATGTGATAGCAATGAAGGTAGAGCATCCATTGCTCTCTTGGTATCACTGCTTGTACCTGGTCTGGAAAGGTGACCACGAACCAGAAATGTCCTTGGAATAAAGTCCCAAACAAGAGGACATTTTCAGCTCCCAAGTGAAGCACGTGGATGTGGTATGAGGAAGACCAATTCTGGGTGCACGGAAGCAATGAATTTGATTGCCATTGCAATACAGTTAAAAATAAAATGGCTTCTTAAAATGAAATCATCATTGGTATGCCAAGGATATGACTCTGTCACATCTGTCCATTCTTTTAGGTTTATGGTGTTGTCTAACCATTGCGGGCAATTACCTTCATGCTGTTCTGGCACCTGTATTGTTCTTAAGGATGCCACATTAACCCAAACCCCTTATCCTACAGACATGGGGAAAGAGGACTAATTTACTGGAAGGCAAGCTAACACACACAAATCCACATGGATAGATAGATAGATAGATAGATAGATAGATAGATAGATAGATAGATAGATAGATAGATAGATAGATAGATAGATAGATAGATATAGGTATAGATGTAGATACAGATATAGATAGCTATAGATATAGATAATATCTGTGCAGTTCAGATGAAACCCTGCTGTTCACCCACAATTGCTGACACAGTTTATATTATATTAAAATGCAGGGATGGCTGCATTTTCATCCGTTCCTCATCCCGCAGCTGCCACTTCTTCTTGTCAGCATTCTGATTTACAAGACTGTAGCTGGTGTAAAAATGTTGTTCTAAATGGGCAATTTCACAGGCATGTTTACTAATTGATAGGCTGCAGCGAGTTGCGGGTGTAAACATAACACATGTTCCCAAAGTCAACACGGCTTTACGTGAGGCAAATCGCTGAATCTAATAGCCTGCTTTTCATTAAACTTTTATCAAAGTCACTTGAAAACAAACATTTCTATGCAAATTTCTTAAAAAATGAAGGGGAAGTGGAGTGATGTGCAAAGTCATGTGCTGTTTCCCAATGTCAGACATGCCATGTGCAAGACATGAAAAATTTAATTACTACAAGAGTAGGAAGCCAACAAATCCAAGGATCAGATTCGAAGAAGGTGACAAAAATTTCTAATGCTATTTGCAGTGAGTTCACAATCACTTGTTATGGTTTTTTAAATGATGCAAGACAATCCTGATGGGATTCTTGATGTCTTCACATATGGGGCAATTTCCCAAAGGTCCATATCAACTAAAGAGCTTACAACCATGCTCGGCCAACTCTGAGGCAGACAGCATCTCTTTCTCTGTCTATTCCCCACCATTGCACAGTAGAACCCATGGAGAACCCTTGGATCCAGTAGAACCTGTGGAGCTGCTGATCATTTTCTGCTTCCTACATTTGCTGAATAAACCATCCGGGGTCCACTGTGAAGAATTACATGGAAGCAATATGGAACAGTCTCAGTGATGCATGCAAGTGCATGCATGTTTGTTGTATCATCTACAAGGTGGCACCATGATGTGATAGCAGTCAAGGTAGAGCATCCATTGCTGGCTGGGTACCATTGATTGCACCCAAACTGGAAAGTTGACCATGAATCAGGCAGAAGACAGAGAAGGCTCACCATCTGCTGTCTTTATGCCAAAATGATGCTTGGCCTGGTTCTCAGGTACCATTGGGCACTTTCCACAGTATAGAGGAGCATACCATTAGGATACCATAAAGTATAGAGTATATACTTTATATATATAGTATATATAAAGTATATATAGAGAGTATAGAGGAGCATACCATTAGCATACCATAAAGCCCATAAACTTTAGGGCTTTAGGACTCCTTGGCTTGAGACACCACTGCCTGATCCATTTTTCTCTATCTACACACAACTGATAGCATCTTTCCAAGTTTCCCATATAGGACTTCCCACCCTGCTGAGATTCTTTTGTAAATCTATATTCAGGGGACCTATTTCTAAACTAGGTCAGGTTCACAAACCATCTCCACTCATTCAATGGTTCTATTTGTGAGCCACATCAGGACTAAGCACATAGGTGCTGCCATTAGCACAATCTTTACATCTGGAGACACACAGAAAACGTGGACGCTATTTCTAGGCATTTGTATTTAGGAACTATAATCTCACAGCACCATCTCACTGGCCTTTGGAGCACCAAGTTGCCTATTTGGGCTGAATATTGTTCTTCATACCCAAGTCCCATGGATATTGAATAGGAAATCATAGGGCTAGGCTAGGCCGGGGTGGGGGGAAATGGAGATTTAACAAGCTGGTTTTCTTGAACTGTGAAAACAACAGACGAATTTTCCCCATACGCACCCGCATAATCCCAGAATGCCATTGCAGAAATATGAATTCATTAAGAAATTGGCAAAGGCATACATGGCAATTATGATTTCAGGAGTTCTGCTTTTAAAAGTCCCCTGCTGTTGAAGGGAAAAAAAAGTTTTCACCTGCCTCCAAAAGCAGATGTACAATTACCCTGGTTAAAAACTGGTGCTTTTCTTATCAAGCTGAATTAACAAAATAAATACTACTTTTAGTGCATGTACCAAGGATTTTCTTCCGACTTCATTATAGATTACATTGTTTTAATGAAGTACTGCAAAGGTGACATCGCAGTAGGCTTGTATTTAGTTCATTTACAATTATTATTTTGCATGACATTTGGAGGGGATGGCAAATAAGAACCTCTGTGTGTTTTTGTATAAAGGAGAGAGGTTTTTCTTGAGCAGCAAATTACAGCATTTGGTAATCAATAAAGCTGGGGCATTAAGAATGGCTGTAAGGTTTTCATTAGCTTGAAGACAAGTACGGTGAAAGGAATACTAACATGTATTGATGCTTAAATTTGATTTAACAGTGTTGTTTAAACACATCTCTGCATTCCACCGAGTTTATTTTTCCACGTTAAAGACTCTTCCATGGTATCTCTTGAACTTAAACAAGATAAAGCACTGTGCTAGCTAATTTCGTTGGGAAAGGAACCAAGAAAAATATTATTTGTGTCTTGGTTTCATTCAATTATCTTCTAGCCTATTGATTTAACCCAAGCTGAAAACTTATTTAGCAAAGAAAGAAAATGCAGAACAAGCTCATTCTTAATCTGTCAATTCCTGATGGACCTCTATGACATGGTTTGCAAGTCATGTATGGCCTGGGGTGGGCTATTAGAAGCTTTAGAGGAAGGAAGGAAGGAAGGAAGGAAGGAAGGAAGGAAGGAAGGAAGGAAGGAAGGAAGGAAGGAAGGAAATCTGTGTGTATTTCAGGTAAGGTTCCATGCACTGGAAAAAAAAAGGTAAAGGTTTTCTCTGCAGGTTACCATGATAGTTGGGACCAACTCAAAGGGCGATGCTCATCCTCATTACCAGACCCAAGAGCCAGTGTTATCTCCATGATCACGTGGCTGGAACAATTAAACACCAAAGGCACACAAGAAGATTCCAAATATATTAGCCAGAACTAGATAAGAAATCTTTTGGAAAAGGAGTTCTCCTAGCAGAGCAGGTATGGCACCGGAGTTGAGACACATGAACACTACCTTCCTTGGCCCACCACTATTGTCCTGTGACACCATTCTTCCTATGAAACCTTATGGAACCATAAGGACACATCTGCATGCCAGTACTTGAACCAAGAGGAGGCCCACCACAACCTTTTATGATGACCCTACCCTTAGCTTGTGCTTCTGAAGGCAAGAGGACCACCTGAGAATTGAGTTAAAATTAGAGATATCACTGAACTTCAGTCAAAGCTAGGGGTGTCCAAACAATATGCCAAGAGGGCCACATGATCTCTCTGACACTATGTTGGGGGTCAGAAAAAGATATACATTTCAAATTTGAATAAACTTACATAAATTTGATCCTGAGAATTACAAGGCTTACTGGGGTGGGGGGGAGTCTTGCTATGGCCCACATTGAGAGTCGCCTTGGGTGCATCTGGCTCCCATTCCATGGTTTGGACACCCCTGCTCTAAGCAGACCCAAAATCTGGCAATTTTAGAGATACGCATACCCTTCTATTACATTTTAAAAATCTTTCCCATCTGAGATTTTAATCCAAGATGTTTAATGAAAGCTGTTTTATCCTGACTTAAAAATAAATATTTTGAGTGTCTGATATCTCTGGTGGTGTTTGTTTTAGTGACGACCCCAAACATTGGGGAAAAGCAGTATAAAAATAAGCATATAAGACTGCAATCCTAAAGACACTTTCCTGGGAGTAAGACCCATTGAACACAATGGGGCTTACTTTTGAGTAGACATATGCAGGATTATGCTCTACGTTAGCCTTCCAGAGTCAAAGAACTTGGACTTTCAAACAGGAAATATCAAATTGGTGCATTTGGATTGTGCGGAAGAACCAGATGCAGTTTTAGCATTTTCCGTTAGATTAGGGAAAGGACCGGAACCGCAACCCTGTCTGGCTGATTATGATAAACTAGTTTCAGAAAAAAATAATCCCAGTTTCCTATGTTCCTATGATATGTTATCATAGACTTGAGAGAACTTCCTTGAAAATATGATCTGGCTCTAAATTCCCTTGATACCAGTTGCATATAAATCCTTTCAGCAGCTGTTATGAGATTATAATCTCCTATATTTGGAAAAAAGGCACATTTCTATTTAGTCCAGGAAAGGTTTAGTTTATGGATTTGATGGATCAGACAACTAGTTTATCTAATCTGGTCTCTTAAGATCACTTACATTCTGACAGTAGCTCTGGGAAGGTTTGGAAGCTATCATTACACCGAGAAGGAAAGTAGCCTTGGCAATTAACCTGAAATATTATACATAGTGTTCAGTTACAGTGAAATCCAATTTTCCATATTATCCACACCAGGCAGCTTTGCCGAATGATATTAGATTTTAATGAGATTTATGACCTTATTAATAATTTACTTTTTTAAAAGTTAGGGAAATAAAAAGGGGAAGTTGACTGTTATAGTAGAAAATCTTGAGATTAAAAGCAAATTATCTTGCCCATCCTAAAAATGATGGTTTTCTCTTGGATTAGTCTAAAACTGAGCATAAATAAGTCATTATTCCACAGGTGTCAGGAACTACTTGGATTGGAGCTGAGAGCTTTCGGGTGGGATGAGTGATTGCCTTGTGTGGTCAGATACTAGAAGTGCAATGATCACAAACAGTATCTCTACAATCCAGAGTAACTTCGGGAGCATGTAAGAGACTACGGGCGCAATCCAGAGTAACTACGGGGAGTCCTTGCTCTGGTGTAAGAATCATTTGCTCTGGATCGCAATATGAATTTCCCATAGGTTTTCACTAGGTGATGCAGTAACTACGGGTGCACGTAATGTCTCTTATGTGCTCCCGTAGTTACTCTGGATTGTAGGGTTAGGGTGAAATCCAGAGTAACTACGGGGGGTCCTTGCTCCGGATTGCGATATGAATTTCCCATAGGTTTTCGCTAGGTAACTACAGGTGCACGTAATGTCTCTTATGTGCTCCCGTAGTTACTCTGGATTGTGCCCTTACCCTACAATCCAGATTAACTACAGGAGCACGTAAGAGACTTTATGTGTACCCATAGTTGCTGCACTTAGTGAAAACCTATGGGAAATTCATATTGCAATCCAGAGCAAATTGTTCTTACACCGGAGCAAGGACTCCACGTAGTTACTCTGGATTGAGCCCTTACCCTACAATCCAGAGTAACTACAGGAGCATGTAAGAGACATTACGTGTACCTGTAGTTACTGCACCACCTAGTGAAAACCTGTGAGAAATTCATATTGCAATCCAGAGCAAATTTTTCTTACACCGGAGCAAGGACACCCTGTAGTTACTCAGGATTGCGGATTATGTGCACCCGTAGTTACTTCACCACCTAGTGAAAACCTATGGGAAATTCATATTGCAATTCAGAGGAAATTGTTCTTACACTGGTACAAGAACTCCCCGTAGTTACTCTGGATTGCATCCTAAGAGACACTTTGACATAGCCCTGAATAGGCTAAGAACTAAACCTCCCAAGACATGGAGAGCTTCTGATTTGGATTAAGTTCTTGTCTTGGCAATACGATCATCTTTCTTTCGTGGTTTTCCTTCTGTTCTTTTGGCTTCTTACCTCAATCTTTTGACAAGAGGCAACCATTACAAACCAAACTCTCCAAAAATGTATCCATATTCTAAATTTTTTAGTTCACACAGTGTCAGGAAGCCTTGTTTTTAGTTTGAAATTTTGCATGCACAATTTTTCCATATCTTTCCATTCCTCCTATTTATTCAATAATTCCCCCCAGTCGATATTGCCTGTAAACTTCCAAGGGGGGAGGAACACACTAAACAATCTAGACATTCTTATAAGTAGGATCACATCAAGTTTTTTGGTTTGTTGTTTGTTTTTAAGTGGACTGCTTTGCAATGAGCACCATCACATCAGTGTATGGATGAACACTGCAAAGAAACTCAATATTTATTTATTTTAAAACATCAAAGGTGGCAAAGCATTGGGGCATGAGGGTTGGAGCCCTCACGTGAGGGTTGGAGCCCTTGGACAGTAAAAGACGGCTCTCCAAAACCCAACTGGGAGGCCAAAAAATCTGAGAGCTGCCAATCCTAATGCATGGAAGCAACAGTTTCCCCACACTTCAATTACTTTTATTTATTTTCCACGTGCTTATACCATGCCTTCTCCAAGGAGTACAAGGTGAGGTAGAGAGTTCCTTCCCTCCTGTTGTCGTCACATTACACCTGTGAGATCGAGAGATAGTGACTGGCTCAAGGTCACCAAAGAGTAACATGGTTGAGCAGCAACTTGAACCTGGATCTTCTAAGTAACCCCCTAACTACTACACAACCCTGTCTCTAACTCAATCACCTACTCATTAGTTGCCTGCACAGGTTGGTACTAAGAGCAATTCAAATGAGAGCAAACTTTGTACCCGAACTTTTTGTTATGAACCTCTGATCAACATTTTCAACTTAATTACAATGCTCAGAGGTGACACTCATGCTGCCAGCTTTGACATTTTTGTGATAATCTATAATTAATTTCTTTAAATGGATTCTGGGGGTGGGAGGCCGATAAAAAAGGAGAGTACTGAGACAAAAGCAGGAAACAATAGCAAAGGCTTATTTTTCAAACACTTCTGGTAACAAAACAGAAAAAATGCTGCATTACTAAATTTAGAGGGTTAACTTAGAATTATGCAGCTGCTACACAATTTTTTTTGGTGTGTGTCAGAATATTTCATACAGGCTCTTGTTTTGGGGTCAGGCATCAGTGCATGCAACAGTAGTCCATGTTCCCCTCTGATCCTGAAGAACAGATCTACTAGGACAACATGTTTTTCTCTACTTTTATATTTCTGTTTGAACATTTTTTTTTACAGTATCTTGGATGGAAGAAAGGAGGGAATCCTTACAATCATATAGGTCCTCTTCTATCCAACTTTCCAGTGCCAATGTAGCCACAATGAAGCCCACAATAAGAGAGCAAATTTTCCCCAATGGTGGAGAAGGGGCAGTTAGAGTACTCTGCGATGCTAAATGCAAAATCACTGCTGGAATGTGAGGTAGGATCAGGTTTTAAGGGTGCAATCCTAAACTAGGCCAGTGCAACACATCAGTCTTTCCATTCCCATGGGGATGTAGTGAGACAAGCGCATGTCTGTACACTGGCCTAACCCTCCCCAAGAAATGGTGCAGAAGTGCCTTATGGCACAATGGTGACATCCCCAGGTGAACACAGGCTTAGGATAGCTAACTGGAGTTTAGAATTGCAGCCATAGGGCAAAATCTAGAGTAACTACAGGGAGTCCTTACTCCGGTGTAAGAACATCTTACTCTGGATTGCAATATGAATTTCCCATAGGTTTTCCCTAGGTGGTGCAGTAACTACGGGTGCACTTAAAGTCTCTTACATGCTCCCGTAGTTACTCTGGCTTTGGGGGTTAGTTTTTTAGGGCTGGTTGAGCCAGCTCAAGTCCCTGGCCAACTTTTGCTGGCTTCCAGGTGTCATGAATATGCTGTAAAGCAGTGGTTCTCAAACAGTTCAATCCACAGCCACCCCTTCAGAGAATGACAATTTGTAGGGGAACCCCCCCCCAAAAGTGATGTCATCAATCTGAAAGTGGTATCATGGCCAGAAGTACTATCAAAGAGAAAGTGACATCACTATGATGCCAGAGCTTTTCCATGTCTACTCAGAAGTAACTTCAGTTGTGTTCAACGAGACTTAATTCCAAGAAAGTACGAATTGCAGCCTGGTTACTCCATTCAAAGATGGCAGTTTCCAGTGCTAGATTCCAAGATTGTGGTGCCCAGCTTTTTGTAACCCCCCAATAATGTTAGGACCCTCAAAGGAGGGCCAACCCCCATTTAGCTTAACACTGCCATAAAGCTAGCTCATGCCACTGTGGGAGTTGAGGGGGTACCACAAGCCATGTCGGATCCAGTCCTCTGCTGGAAAGTTTCTGTTTGCTGGCATGCTGCTGGTGTGGCGGTTTGGGTGCGGGGACACAGCTTTCTGGGAGTGTTTTTGGGTGGGTGGCAGGTGGACCAGTGAGCAGACCTAGCCTGGAAAGGGGTGAGATCACCTTCTGGCACTTAGGCCAGATCCTAACCCCCTCCCAAGAAGCCAGGCTGCTTGAATCTGTGCCAGAAATTTAGAAGGTGCAGATCCATCTGACTAACTAGTGGACTTCACTTACCCAACACATGGTATTCAGGTTCAATCCCCTTAAACCAGGTTGTATGGAAACCATCTCAAGTTCTGGCTACAACACAGGCCAGCTGACTTACCCTTTTCCAGCACAGGTTAGGATTGGGCTGCCAGGTGCTTTCCTGACATTTGCTATTCATTATTTGTATCAATATTTTTTAAAGTGCAGGTATTTTATATAATCTGTGGGGGGTTTTCGGTTTTTCTTTTAATGAGTCCAGGGAATGCTGTAGATAAAGAACAAATTTGTAGGGGTTGGAGGGGATGCTAAGTACAGGTGTTCCTTTACTATGCATCTGAACAACGCTTTGATCTGTTCAACTCCCTCCATAGATTTTAAACTAATGAGCAGAATACAAATAAAAATTTGTGACATGCAAGTTCCTTTTGTTCCCTTTGCTTTAAGACCCCCTAATGTTTCTTCCAAGAAGAAAAGAATCATGCATTTTTTAAACAATGCATGGCCCATTCTCTTGCATGTGGTTTTTCAAAGCCTATTCATAAAAGGCTGTGGTTGGTGAAAGTGATTAAGACAGTGTGCCTGTTAACCAGCAGGCCAGGGTTCGAGACCCGGGTCGGCCCCGCAAGACAGGGTGAGCTCCTGTCCTTAGCCCAGCTCTGCGACGCAGCTGGAACCAATCGTATTGGCTCTGCCGTTCCATTGGACTATTTCAGTGGCATGGAGAGGGGGGACTTGCTGCTTGGGTAACAGCCTATCCTCCTTATTAATCTACCCAGTGCTTTGCATACAGCATCAAGAAACATAGTCTTTCGAGACTGATGGATGCCAATACTTATTTTCATGGATGCATCAGAAAAGACAACATATGGTTACTCTGGGTACCGGATGCCCCATCCTGCTTAGCTAAGCTTTTTTCCATTTGCCTTTAAAAAAACTATTTATCTGGAAAGAAGGACCATGCTTCAAGGTCTTATTTAATGCATAGAAAGGACTCTGATTGATATCTGTCAAATTGGCACAAAACCCTGAATGAATTACTTGTTCCATGACTGTGCTGGTCGCCCAACAAGAAATTGTTTCATTATGAAGAAATGAATTTCAGCTAAAGGATAACATTAAGATAATTATACTATTAAGAATTAGAATTAGAATTTTTATCCTTGTATCCCCCAGATGACATGCGTGGCATTTGTTATTCCTACATTGTCTTCATCAATGTGAGCTTGTCAAAGAAATTTTGCTATATGATTTATGGTTATGAATGTGTGGTCCCCCCCATTCTCATTTATTATGTGGTGTCACATTTTATCACCATTGCATTTAATCATATCCTGTCCGCATACTAATAGTTACAAATATGATACCTGTGTAGGACCAGCAAACCAATGTCTGTAACTGTCTGCAAGTGCAACGCTTGAATGCGCCAGACAAAGTTGGCATGACGAGGAAAGTTCAGGATGACTTTGTACATACCTCAGCATTTTTAAATACTTCTCGTTGGCCAGAAGCCATAGACTTTTAGTAAAGACCTGTATTGCTTCATAGCACAATCCTAATCTTTTTAGGCCAGCACATCTTACCTGACTCCCCTTTCCTGTGATGGTGTAGGAAAGCCAGTGCATGTCTTTGCACTGGCCTAACCCTCCCAGGAGTGGTGCAGATGTGCCTTACGACTCTTTTGTGACATCCTCAGACAGCATAGGACTTGTACTGAAACTTACGTTGGCCTAATTGGGAATTAGGATTGCACCCTCAGAATTTAACACAGTGGTTCCCAAATTGTGAGGCAGAGCTCCAAAATGGTACGTGAGGTTCTTAGAGGGACATTGCAGAATGTCCCCAGTGTCATCATTCCAAACACCGCCATTGTGGATCACACAATTTAAGATGGTGGCACCCAGGAACACAGTGTGGAGGAACAAAAGAGCTGTGTCACAAGTAAGTTTGGGAAGTGCTGCCTTAGAGGAACCCATATATATATACAGACTCACCAACAATCCAGAGTAACTATGTGAGCACGGAAGAGACATTACGTCCACCAGTAGTTACTGCACCACCTAGTGAAAACCTATGGGAAATTCACATTGCAATCCAGAGTAAATTGTGCTCACAAGAACAAGTACTCCCCATAGTTACTCAGGATTTCGCCCTCAGATCTCTTCCAGGGAAATGTGATCCAAAGAATTCCTAGGAGGATACCTCCTATTGTGCTACAACTGAAGTGTCCAAACATTTTGGCATAAGGGCCACATCATCCCTCCGACACTGTGTCAGGAGCCAGAAGAAAAAGAAAATAATTGATTTACAAATCAGTTCGTAAACACTTTCTCACAGAGAGAGAAGGGATGATCTTGAAGCCAGATCATATGATAGAGAAGGTACGGACAGCCTCATTAGCCATCAGAATATCTACTGGAGGTTCAGGGACCACAGTGTCCTACTCATCCAAAGGATGACAGGGCTTGCCCAAGGGGCAGATGGAGGGGGCATGCCAGGGGGTGCATGGAGGCATGACACAGGCTGCATCTGGCCCCCAGGCAGGGTTTTGAACACCTCTGTGCTAGAGCATGGTTTTGTGCACAACTGTGCTATGTTGTGAGCCTGCAGGGTTTAGCATCTCCTTATGAACTTACCTGAATCTCAGATACTGATGCTGCCCACCTTGACTATCAGTTGTCGTCCCCCAAGAGGAATTGATTTAGAAGCTTGCTATGACAGCTGAGACTTGGCCCTCTGAATAAGAGCTTTCTTGGCTCTGGCTTCTCATTTTGTCCTCTCTGAGTTTTGTCTGTTCCTGTCTCCAGTTTCTAATCTTGGTTTCTGGATTCCACTTGATGGTTGCTCCATTTTTTCTTAGATGTTGCTGAAGTTCTCTGCAATGGAAACAAATCAAATGACGGTGAGGAATTTCAAGAGAAACTGAAATAAAACTATAGTTTTATTATAAGGTCAGGTCTTTAAATGGACCCCCTGTTGGGCCGGTGCACTTGACCAGTCTCCAAACTCCATATGCTTAGCTGGCTCCTTATTTGTGTGTAGCTTGTTCATTAGGACCTGCATTTTGAATGACCTACAAAGCCCACATCTTTTATTTTCCACTCCACCTTCCAGTGTTTTGTGTTAAGAATAGTCATTTGCCAGATGTCTTGACAGACAAATGCGTTAGCTGACAAGTCTCATTCTAATACTGTCAGTAATATTGTGTATGTAGAACAACTTACATGACAACTGCCAATGCCAGACCAAATGGCTTTATTTCCTCCAAATAAGGTGTTTCTCTTTGTGGGGGGGGGGGGGGGGGAGTGTACCATCTTCCCACAACAGAGGATGGATGTAAGTGTGATGGTTGATTAAACAAAACTGCTTGGGTGTTACTTTTTCTATCAGGTTTGCAGAATATGCCATGTAAGTGGGTCACTACATATGCTGGTCTGTATTAGACAGGTGGTAGCTGAAGTAGTAAATTTCCATCTTCTTGGCCAATCTCCATTGCAAATGTAACACCTGGAGCAGACTGTGAATAGCAGGGGTCTTCTGTGGGTCTGTGAACAAGGGAACAGAAAAATAAGTGAGAGAGAAGAATTTGTATTGTATTGTATCCTCTTGTTTGTATTGCACTTTCTTCCATTATTATGTGCAGGGTATGTTGGGGAAGGAAGCAGAAGTGAGTTTCAAGAATGGTGAGCAAGGTGGAGCAGGTAGGTTCCAGTTGGCTCATTTATGGGTCCATGAGTACCATAAGAACTTCAGAAGAGCCCCTCTGGCTCAATCAAAAGATCCATCTTGTTCAGCTTCTAATATCTCACAGTGATCCACTTCTGGGAGCACAAGTCAACAAGATACTTGCACCTTGTTGCCTCTCCCTTGCAATCCTGGCATCTCATGAGATCCGACTTCTATAGTCTACTTTTAAAATGAGGTTGTATATACACGTCCTGGTTGGCAACCTGTGATGGAATTTTCCTCCAGAAAATCTGTCCACCCCTCTTTCAAGACATCAAGGCCAGACACCACCACCATGTCTGGTGGAAAGGAGATCACAACTTAATTATACAGTAATTAATTATAAAGAAATATGTTCTTTTGTCCGTTCAAATTCTTCTGGTCCTCAATTTTTAATAGATGTCTCCTGGCTCTGGTGTTGTGGGAGAGTCATAAGAACACCCTTATATTTATTTTATTTATTTCCTAATTTATACCCTGCCTTTCCTCCCCTACAGGAGGAAATAGAAGGGAATTTCCCAATAGAAGGGAAAACTGTCACCCAAAGTTTGTGACATTTCATCATGGATCTGCTTCTCACCTTCCCCTTGGAGAAACAGGAACTTGATGCTGTCATGTTCCCTTTGGACCTAAAAAAGAAAGATAAGTTAAAATAATAGGTAGTTGATTTTGCACCATTCCATATAGAGAAATTGATCAGTAGACCCTGCAATTTACAGCTTTCTGGCACAATTTTTTCTGGGTAAGGCTCGGTGGTGAGATTCCTGGGAGGACTATGAGAAGTATAATATGGAGCCTATGGGGGTCCACATGGGGGAGAGTTTGTATGTCTACCGTTTCCCCAGATTACCCCCCCCCCCTTGGATATGGACCTCTTCTCGGATGCTGTGGAGGTTTGGTCCGTCAAGGAACTTGTGGAGTTGCACAACAGGGGGAGGGAAAACTTTGGATGCCGGAGGGGAATCACTGTGGGTCCATCTCCCAGATGTTACGGGAGAGGGGCGTGAGGTTCCTCCCCCGCAGTATGGAGGGCGGACCAGGCGGGAAATTTAAGGGATGAAGAGGCGCAGGAAACCGGGCAGTTGGAGGTGTTGCCGTGGAAGAGGAAAGATGCTGATGCTGAATCTGGAGATGCCTGAAACAGAAAAGAAAAGGTGTTAGAGACACTGAGACTCTTCCTCTCATGGTTGAAAGGACTTTAACCTCGTTTGTTCCTTTACCTGTTATGAAGCTTGCGTGCTCAGTTGTTGGGATGTTGAACCTGTAACAAAGAAAAGACCTTAAGAAACCGTTATGCTTGTGTGCCTCCTCCTGAAGTAAAAGTAATCATGTTTGATACTTACCTGTGAGTGTGTCCTTCTTTGGGAAACCAGAGATGTCTGACCTAGAGGAGGAAGACATAACCCATCTCACCTTCCCTGGGAGAAGCTTGGTCACTGAAAGAGAATCAGGGCAAGCAAAGACGGGTGAGGGGCACTACAGGCTCAATACTTATCAGCACCCCCTGGCACACTCCATCCATCCCATGCTTTTTTTTATACATCAAGAATCATCTTCCACCATCAAGAACCTTTTCCTTCTAGCTGAAGAACCCCAAACGCTAGCCTTTCCATAAAAGGGAGGTAACACAGCTTTAACCTTCACTCTCTTTTGCATCTTCCAATATATGGGTTTTTGAGATGTGGCAGTGCCCCACTGGTGATCCCTGGAATATTTCATGCTCAACAATGTTACCTGCTGTGTCTCATGTCTGGACTGTTCTCACCCAGTGGACTGCTTGGGGACCTGCTATACAGAAAGGATGCCACCTGTCATCCTTTCTATTCCAGATGGCCTGATATATCTCTTCCCCTCTCCATGGAGTGCATACTCCCTTCCAGCCCACCTAGTGTGCATGTTTTACAACTCACTTAGCAGGGAGATGTTATCATCAGGATTTATTTCATGAGTTTATGTGGATTTAAGATCCCTTCAGGTGACTATCCTATTTTAAAGCTACACAAAGCAGCACTAAAAAAATAGTTAATCAAAATGGCAAACTTATGCACAGCAGATTAAAACAGCTCACAACAATTGTTTTGATAAAGTCAGTGCTTGGTGCATAGACAGGGTGACCAGATGCCCAAACCTGAAAAGGAGGACAAGGTCTTGGATTCCTCTTAGCCTGGCCTTTCCGACAGACAACTGCACATTTGCCTACTCGTGAGTAAAGCTGTGATATTGGACACTTTCAGTTTCCCATATAGCTCAATGCATATTTTTTTAGGTTTTTTTTTGGCCATAACTTTTGATAGGAAGGAGGTATTTCAAAACCAATTTTTGCATTGGATTCAATACAAATCCAACAACGTATGACATGATGGGGTATTGCACACCATTGCAAAGTTCCAAAATGAGGCCAAAATGGAGGACAATGAAGCCCTTTTGGAGGACACCCGGACAGGAGGCTAAAAAAGAAGACAAATCCAGTATTTTCTGGTCATATGGTCACCCTGTGCACAGAGGACAATAATTTGAGGGCCAAATGAGTAAGTCCTTTGTTTGATCACCAACTTCCAAGGTAGGGAGGGAGATCCCCAAGTGGGGTATCGAAAGATGTCCTCAATAGACACAGGTAGCAACACAGAGAAGCTGGCAAGTTGGACTATCATGGTAGGCACAAGTATGTTGAATTTTGTTTCCATGGATCAATAGCTCATGGGTCCACAGCACATTGGAAACCATCTCCTTTCGCATGCAGAAGTTTCTGACCAGCCTCAGGCAGCATCTCCAAGTTGGGGTGGAAGAGGTCCCTGAAAGCCTTGGTCAAGAGAAACAATACTGGTCAAGAGAAACAATACTGAGATGGTTGGCTAGTGGTCAGCATCAGTAGAGGATAGACTCCTTCTATACATTGCAGGTTCTTTAGTTATGGACCTCCCATGTAATATAAAAGGAGATTATAGCTTCTTCTAATTGGGACTCCTGACATTTTGATAACGGGTTCAGGACCCTGATGCTATTTCATAAACAGCAAAGCTGTAATATAAATTGCATCTCTGGAGCAGTGTTCGGTTCTTCTGTTAAGTATAGAGTCCTCTAAGAGGATCTCCAGTGCAAAGGATATAGGAATATTAATTATGACATTGGTATGAAGGTAGGATATAGTCATACATTTTTAAAAAGCTTTTCTTCAATTATTACTGTGGGTTCAAAGCAATTGGTTTCAAGGACAAGGCAATGTCTCTTCTAACGATGAGTGCTTGCAAATGGACAGCAGCATATATTGTGTTCCTCAATACTTTTGACTTGTCAAATTACAGGTGACTCAAATCTCAAAGCGCAGCCTGGCCCCAAATCTTCATTTCTGAGCGCCACGTACTTCAAAAAGAGCCTGGAGAACAATTGCCGTATCTCTGGTGGACTAATTTATGAGCAATGTTACGGCGTCCCTATTAGCCTGACAGGCTCCGGATGTAACCCTCTGATAATGATTTTAAAACAGGAGTTGGATAGTGACAACATACAACCTAAATGAGAGCTGAGCTTACATATTAAAGCCAAATGTGAACTGGTGACTGAGGACATGGAGTCAATGCTGCTGGGTCTCCATTAAGGGATGAAGTTCTTCTTGGTGATCCCGGATCTGAATAAGCAATGAGGAATGTATGACAAATCTTACTTGCCCTGTTCTAATTACGACAATGAGTCAAAATGCTATATTTTCTTTAATCTATTATGCGCCTTTCCGGCCGAATTGAGGCTGTAATCCTAAAGACAGTTTTCTGGGATTAACAACCATTGAACACAATGGGGGCTTATTTTTGAGTAGACATGGTTAGGATTGCACCCTGAGTTTCCAAAATTGGGGTACACGTTCAATTTGAGTCAATATAGTAATTCTAGTCTGTCAGTAAAGTTGTACTATTTATTATAGGTCAGATTTTTGTTTAATACTTTACTGTGTTGTAATAAAAAAATGTAACATAAACCCATTGCTGTATAAAGTAGTGTAATTAGGAAAAAATAATGCCATTTATTTATTTGTTGGTTGGTTGGTTTGTTAATTTATTTATTTAAAAGTTTTATATTCCACCTTTCCTCTGTAAAACACAGATGCCCAAGGCAGCATGAGTTATGTTAACGTAATGAGTTATGTTAACTCATGGGTGTCCAATACAGGGTCTGACGGCCGCATGCGACCCAGAACAAGGGTGGATGCAGCCCTCCTGCAAAGCTGGCCACCGCCATTGGAAAAACTAGCTTTGTGGCAGCAGCCATTTTCAAATTTTGCATGCTTCTCTGCGCACTGCCTTGGGCGGCTGCCACAAACCTGGTCTGGGCTGCCTGGCTCTTCCCTCTGCCTGCCTCCTGGCACTCAGAGCGCTTCAGGTCCCTGCAGACCTTGCAGCACTCCCCACCCACATCCCCCAAAAGCAGCCTCAGCCTCTATCCCAGCTGCTGCCTGCTGCCCTTGAGACCTATTCAGAAGTAAGCCCCGTTAAAGTCAATGAGGCTTACTCCCAAGTTGCAGTCTGAGAGCCCAATGATGCATAGGATGGGCTGTGATCCTATGCTGCAACCCTGTGATCCTATGCTGCAACCCATGTCTACTCAGAAGTAAGGCCCATTGTATCCAGTGGATCTTTCTCAGTGGTGGGCACCAGCAGGTTTGCACCTATTCTATAGAACCGGTTGTTAACAAGAGACAGGACATATAAAGTTTAAAAATAGCCATTTAAAAGTGGCTGCCAGATGGACAGAGAACAGGCTGTTAATTTCTTTGAAGCCCATCACTGATCTTACTCCCCAAGAAGTGTGTTCAGGATTGCAGCATATCTCCAAGGTTAAGCTTGGAGAGGATCATAGCCCATCCTATACATCATGCCTCCTCAGAAGTAAGCCCCACTAAAGTCAATGATGCTTACTCCCAAGTTGCAGTCTGAGAGCCTAATCCTATGCATGGCCACTCAGCAGAAAACCCCATGCTATGAGACTTACAGCACAATCCAGAGCAACTAATCTGTCCACATAAGAGCCCTTAGGTTGCCCTATCTAACACTAGGTTGGAGCAACTGCAAGATGCTCCAGCCCAGTTACTCTGGAAGAGGCTTAGGGCAGAGCAAGGCAAGATAGGGTGCCCTAAGAGAGGTGGACCTGCTCTGCCCTAACTGGGGCAGCCTAAGCAGCTCAGGAGAGGCAAGTTGAGGGCATGTTCAGCATTGCCTAGGGCAGAGCAGTTACTCTGAATCCAGAGCCTGTTTCCAAGGCAGAAATGCCCTCTTCCAGCCCTCAGAGTTATACCACCTCAGGAGCAGGTATAGTAATGAGTAGACCCATAGGGGTCCATGATAAGGCCCGAGTAAGAATGGCAGTGTTGACCAAAAATCTGAGTTCTTGGCCAGCCTAGCTGCAACCCCTGCCTCTCAACCTCAGGATATGGAACAAACTACGGCTGCCCACAAACCTCAGGATACAGCAGGCCACTCCAAGAAGCCCCTTGTATTCACTGTAGAATGTACTGGCATCTCATCAGGGACTCCTTAGAAGGCAGGCACCCAGTGGCGTCACCAGACTGGTGCGGCTGGTGTGGGCTGCATTGGGGATGCGCTCCGTATGGGGTGATGTGCCGGAGGAGTTTGACTGTCCTTTGGCAGGCCCCGGGCGTCAGCACCCCCATTCAGGCCTGCTCCAAGGCGGAGAATCAGCCAGAAGCTGCCACTTGTCTGGGGAGCTGATCTGAACGGCCATCTGAGGTGCACTGCGCAGAAACACACTGAGCATGCCGAACAGCTTCAGAGGAGACTTCCTTAGAGCAGAGAAAGTCCGCGCCTCTGCACAGCCATTCGGCCTCACTCAGGAGGCGGCAGCCGAATGGCTTCAGAAAGAGTACTGCACAGGCACCAACTCTGACGCCTGCACAGTCTCCCCCAGTTGGCTTCAGAAACAACTGCGCAGGCGCCAACTTTGGTGACTGCGCAGTCCAGGTGGGGGGGGGGGGGCGCGCATCCCAGGGATGACGCACAGACTTCCGCACCAGGTGATGTGCAGAGTCATGTCACCACTGTAGGCACCACAGCTGTTCCTTGTTCAGTGTGATCTGAGGGGTGTCTCTTCAGGAGCAAGTCTTCCCCTTGTGTCAATTACTTAGCATGCTCTGGATCAGTTAGGGCAGCCCAGGCTTCCTGACTCTGGATTCAGCATAACTTTCTGCTCTGGATACAGAATAGTTAGGAGAGTGCAGTTAGGTCAGAGCAGGCTGAATTTGCTCTGGATTGTGTCCTTACACCAAGGTTTAACTTGGAGAGGATCACTGCCCATCTTATGCATCATGACTACTCAGAAGTAAGCCCCATTAAAATCAATGAGACTTACTCCAAGGTTTAAAAATGTAGGACAAAAAATAGGACAGCCTACATTTTGTCCTACATTTTTTTAAAAAAGAAGTTGTTAGTGTTTATGTGCGGCCCAAACCAACTTGTCTTCTTCCAATGCGGCCCAGGGAAGCTAAAAGGTTGGATACCTCATAACAAAACAACTCATAACATAAACCAAGTGTATTATTATTATTATTATTATTATTATTATTATTATTATTATTATTATATCATCATCATCATCATTATCATTATTATCATCATCAACAACTAACTTGTTGCATTTGGTAAAATTAAATTTTCCACCTGCTTTGCACACTACAATCCCCAGAAAACTTTTTTAAAATATCAAGCCTTTTAAAATCAGGATGTTCATTAGATTTGATGGTGTATTCAAGTAAATACAGTATAATGCCCAATCTGAGTGTTTCTCAACCAGTTTTACCACCAGTGGTACTTGAGGTACCACTGGAGGTCTGGTAGCTGAAGGATTGCTGCACAGCAATGAAGTCTAGACAACATATCCATCAATTGAAGAACATAATTGCACAGGTTGAGTTCTGGATGATGACATCAGGTATGTGATAGAGGTTTCTTTTCGTCTTTGATGGGAGCTTTTTCATTAAGCATGTCTCTTGTTTCTGTTAAGGAAAATAAACTGGAAGAAGCCAGGTATGGAGGGGAGTGGAATTTATTTTTCCGTTCCGTCTGTACGAATGGTGTGAGACTTGGTTTTGTGGATTACCTGAATAGATAATAACCAAGCCTTTCATTATCCCTTAATGCCAGCAGGGAAGATTAAAGAGAAGAAGACAGGGAAATAAGTGATCTCTCCACTCCCCTGAACAAAACAGAAAAGCAATAAAATGATGAGAAAATGGCAAAAGGTGGCATTCAATTCACTAAATATTAGAGAATAATCCTCTCCACGTCTGATGGACAACCAGTACCTGTCTGGGCTCATTGCACCAAGAGAAATAGTGCTCACCTTGCAAAAGACTGTCCTGTTCATGCATTTATGCACAATTGGAGGCACATCTGTGAGCTGAGCATGCATCTTAGAGAAACATGTTCACGCTGACAAGGATCTGGAGGGGGGAACGGATTTGCATTGATGAGCACAAATATGAATGCCATTGTGAAAATGCCACAGACTTGGAGTGGGTGGGGGAACCAGCCTAACTTACAATCAGTTTGTGCAAACTTTTACTCCTACATCTTAAAAACAGAAGGCTAGATTATGGTGTTCCCAAAACTTGAAGTGAGACCAGCTAACACTGCAATAATCAGATATGAAGGAAGAAAAGAAAAACCATGGCCTATTTCCTAAACTGAATTTAAGCTCCTTGCTCCGAAGCAGTTAAGATGACTTTCCATAAGGTAACACTAGAGAATGACTTAACTGCTATGGATTTAGCCCAAAGACAAGTAGGATGACCACAATGAATAATTCCATTTCAACTAAAGTATCTAGCTTTGACCAGTGTTCTTAAAATGCAACACTAAGCCCCAGGGCAGGTCTGAGACCAAATGCGGCCCCATAACCTGATAATGTTTCAGCCTCAGCCCCTCTCACTGTACAAAATCTGAGCATAGTACCCTCACCTCTACCACATTTCTTCTTCCTCTCTCCCCCCTTTTCTCAGTGTCCCACTTAATGGGGGGCCAGGCAATTTACTCTCATTGCCCCCTCTGGTTATGCTATTCTGACAGTGAGCCATTTAATTGTTGTTGGTCTGTTAACTGCTTTGATAATTTTTTAGTTGAAAAGCAATATATAAATACTGATGATAATAATGATGATGACGATAACACCCGAAGTGGTGGTGGTGGTGGTAGTAGTAGTAGTAGTAGTAGCACTAGTAGTAGCAGTGGTGGGATCCTGCAGTTTTGCACCTGCTCTATAGAGTTAACGAGAGATAGGATATATAAAGGTTAAAAATAACCATTTAAAAGTGGCTGCCAGATGGGCATAGAACCAGTTATTAATTTCTTTGAATCCCATCACTGAGTAGTAGTAGTAGTAGTAGTAGTAGTAGTAGTAGTAGTAGATGATGATGCTGAAGATGATGATGATGATGATGATGATGATGATGTAAAAGTTGTTTTACAGTACCGGTGACCTTCAGGAACCAGCAACAGAATAAGAAACTCACAGTGCAATCCTGATCATGCCTACTCAAATGTAAGTCCCATTGTGTTCAGTAATACTTACTCCTAGATACATATGGTTAGATGGTGGGTAAGTCCATGAAATGTCTTAGAGACAGCAGAACAAAAACTTTGTACCAGCTCCAGAAGGGGCTGGAAATCCAGCGAATAGGTGTCCAATTATGGCCCATTACAACAGAGAGGGATAAAATCAAAAAGTATGAATATCTGAAACCTCTTTGATGTACACATCCTACAGAGTATCCCTCCTAATTTCCCCAATAATAGCTTTTTTTGTTCCTATCACATAAGATGAAAACAAATGCATAGACTTTAGTGCATGGGATGTGCTTTAACTTCAAGTGTCACATTTGAATCATTAAGAAGAAAGTTTTAGTCATCTGGAAATGTCACGTCAGCAGCTTGAATGATGTGCTTAAAGGTGGGAGAGAAAAAAAAATCTTGTCATATGGTAATCAACAGCAACCATAACAGCATCCCTGTAATATCAACCTCATCACATCCTATGTAATAATGCTGTAGGGGAAAAATGCTTAATTGGTGTCAGTTTTTCAAAGTGATCCTGTCAAGATGCATCTCTAGTTTTAACTCACAAGCTAGCTGAGCAATATCCCAAAATGTTTCTTAAAGCATAACGACAGAGTTTGCCTTTATTCTGAAGAGTGGTGTATTTCCAAAGAAACAGGAGATCCTACAGTTATGGCCTAAATGAGAGGCAATGTAGGATCTGGGCCATACTGCTGACCCCAACTACTGCCTTTTACATATGAGACCTTCTTCAAAGTATCCTGATTATGGGCAAAATCCAGAGTAACTACAGGGAGTCTTTGCTTGGTGTAACAACAACTTACTCTGGATTGCAAAATGAATTTCCCATAGGTTTTCACTAGGTGGTGCAGTAACTATGGGTACATAGTTAAGTCTCTTACATGCTCCCGTAGTCACTCTGGATTTGAGGGTATATGATTTGAAATCAAGACAAGTTTCTGTGTGTGTTTGAAGTGCAGAGATAGGGGAAAAAAATGGGGGCTAAATGTCCCCAATTTTCCTACTAATAATAAGCCTCCCCAAATTCCTATGGCACACCTAAGAATAATCCATGACATACCAGCATGCCATGGCACACTGATTGAAAATCACTGGGTTAGACTGTCTGTGTCCTAGGTGTGCAAATGCTCACGTCTTAGGCACAATACTAACCAAGCACAATCCTAACCATGTCTACTCAAAAGTAAGCTCCATTATGTTCAAAGGGTCTTACTCCCAGGAAAGCGTCTTTAGGATCTCAGCACAATTTAACCAATATTTCCCTATTCTGTAATGGTGTGGGGAGGCTGGTGCATGTCTGTGCTTTGTTCATGTCTGTGCTTAACATAATTATAATTTTTGAGACACCCCCAACGTCACCAGGACTGGTTCCGGGATTAATGCCAGCCTAACAGGGGATTCAGATTGCAGCCACCTTGAATCAATTGAGAAACACATGAAATATATTTAAATAAATACGAGCACAATCCTAACTATGTCTACTCAAAAGTAAGCCCCATTGTGTCCAATGGATCTAACTCCCAGGAAAGTGTCTTTAGGATTGCAGCCTACAGAAATTAGTACTTCTGACCAAAGTACGGTGGCCAGGGGCATGCCTAGCAAGTAGGATCCTGATTTTGTGCTCTCTCACTCCATCTCCCCCTCTCTCTTATATATAGCTACTCACTTTGAACATCCAAACAGGGCTTAGTTCACACAGATGATGCAATCAATTCAGAAGGAAGTCCTATTATATTCAGTGGGACTTACTTCCAGGAAAGTGTGTTGATGCAGCCGAAGTAGTGGTTGACAATATATATAGTAGTGATGCTGAAGCTCAGCTGGTTTTACTTTGATTAATACATGGATGAGAGACCACTGAGGACTTCCATATCTGCCACCTTATAATGCAGGCCCTATAACGGAGGAGAAAATGGGTTAAATAAATTGGTACCTGCGAGTGTCCTTTTGGTTAAGGTCTGGTTTTCTCTTTCCTTAGCTTTCAGGAATATTGCCAGAAGCATCAGAGAGATTATTTTAAGTGCAAAACCATGTAGAAATTAATGCACATGGAGCTAAAATAATGTTTTCGTGGGCAACATTCTGCTTTCTTTTATCATTGCAGAGTACAGTCACAAGCACAAAACCAAACCCACACTCATTGCAGGAAAGGAGCCATAGCTCTGTAATAGGGGGCATAAAATATTTGGTTATGGCACGGGTCTCCAAGCCCTCAAATGAAGCTGGCACCTCAATCCCCAGCTTATGCTCCATCAGTAGGGTTGCCATATGTCCTGAAAAACAAGGTTAATCCTGATTTGGGGGGATTGTGTTCACATACTGCCAAATGGGACAGCGGGTCCTGTCCCAATTTTGTGGAAAAGAATAATGGCAATCCTATACATCATGGAATCTTTCATGCTGAGGTGCCACATGGCTGGTACCATGAACAGAGCATGAGGACCCTCCTAAACATCTCTGCCTCCTACTGAAGCAATTGGCAGTGAATTCATCACACTATTGCCAACTAACTCCAAGTGCTGCATCTCATTCCAAGCAATAATGATATTTTAAGGGTGTGGGGAGTGATGCGCAATGGGGGGGGGTTGTCCACCAACATTTTTTAAATCTTTGTATTTTTGCCTAATGCTGTCATGTTAGATCTTAATCAATGTGATATTTCATGTAGAATGCAATTAAAAATTAGTTTGAAATATCGCTATTTTATCAAAAGTTATTGCTAAAAAAACAGCAGGGGCAAGGGTATAGTACATCACCAGACTCATTATCTGGGGCACTGCCCTGCCCACTGAATGGAAGGTGGTTCATCATAGGGTACACGTACTGGCCTCCTGCACTGGGTGATACAGACCCTAGTGACACTGCTGATGCCAGGCACCATCAGCCCCAAGTCTACTACGCAGCCTTGTAAATAGGGAGGCAAGCAGTTGGGTAGGGTTGAACCTCCGTCCTGGGAGCCTGCAAAAATATTTTGAATGGGTCCTTCAGCTCTTAAGGACTTAGACCTCTCTGTCCTTGAATAGCTGGCTGGACTGGACATTATAGTCTGATTCATCATAAATGCTTGTATTTGCCAGATGATATCTATCTATCTATCTATCTATCTATCTATCTATCTATCTATCTATCTATCTATCTATCTATCTATCTATCTATCTATCTGTCTGTCTGTCTGTCTGTCTGTCTGTCTGACTGACTGACTGACTGACTAACTAACTAACTAACTAACTAACTAACTAACTAAGGCCTATATCCTAAAGTGAAATTAATTCCCTTGCTCTGGAGCAGTTAAGATGACTTTCCATAAAATAACACTAGAGGGTTATTTTACTGCGTGGACCTGTAACTGCTCTGGATTTTGCAATCAATCAATCAATCAATCAATCAATCAATCAATAAGCAAGCAAGCAAGCAAGCAAACTCTTAAGGCTGGCCTTTGGTGGGTACCATCTTCCAGTAAGCTTCCAGTACAAATTGACTCTGCAGATCATAATCTGGTCAATGCATGGATAGGATAATTGGTGGGAATTATGTTAAATGAGTCTAGGCTGCCCGATGGAAAACTTGAATGTTAGAATACATGGGTAGCTATGTATTTCCAGAGGGCATGATTCTACCCAATACATCTACTCATATTACCCCAATACATCTACTCAATACATCTACTCAAAAGACTTCATATTTTCCGATGTGTCAAAAGGTCATGAACACACAAAAATCTATGCAGTGAATCATATCGTGTTTAATACCCCTCCACCCAATTGAAAGTGCACTTGTTGAATTTCTGTCCAGTTTGTGGCTGTTAACTCTACTGATGACCAAATTGGGGGGGGGGGATAAAAGCACCATCCTAATGCCATTTTTGTTTGTCATGTGAAAGTTTTAAGACTTTGCCATCATGCCAGGTTTTGTTCTGTGCTAACGAACACTGACATTAGAACTCCAGTGACATTACTCCAATGAAGTAATGACATTAATATAATCTTATTTGCTCTTGCCGGATTGCAACCGTTCAGCATCCCAAATAACATTGTGTCACCCAGAAATATTCTGAATGTTGAACAGGTCCATGGCACGAAATACCTTACCAGAGCAGGAAATAAAATTTACAAGAATGAGAGAGAGAGAGAGAGAGAGAGAGAGAGAGAGAATAATTTTCACCATTATGTTGCCTTCATTATATTCTAAAAGATAGGGGTAGAAAGCAAAAAGCTTCAGTGTAATGATCATTATGGGAGAGAAGTGTGGGCTTAGAAAAAATAAATTAACTAAGATCTCACACCTGCAAATTCTTTGTGTTAGTAATTTCATATTATGCCACTTTCCCCATAATATTAAAAGCCCTATTACTATGAAGCAAAGCATGACTCTGGTATGACTCCATACATTAACCTCAATTACCCAAATGGATTGTTCTGGTTTCTAATTTTAGGACATTTTACATTTTGCCCTCACGTGTGAAAGCTTTCAGGTAACCATTTTAACTCAGACTCCTATTTAACGCTGAATTACATTTACTTATTTGGAAGGGGGGAGGATTTGTTTGATTCTACAAGAAAAGCCCACCGGAGAATAACTACATATCTACAAAATGCTGATTTGCATTTAAGGTACTTCATTCAGTATTTTTTTTTTCTGATACGATAAGTTGTAAGTTGTAAGCAAGTTATTCTGATGCAGGATGACCAGATGCCAAACCCAAATTCCTGAACCCCAAGGTCAAAATTCCTACCCCAGGACAAAATTCCTACCTGCTTTAAAAAAATTGCCATTTTTTTATATTTTTGGTTTTTTGGCCATAATGTTTGATAGGAAGGAGATAAATCAAAATTGATTTTTGCATCGGCTTCTGCTCTTCAGTATGAATCCAGTGACATATGGCGTGATGGTGTACTGCATACCATTGTGAAGTTCAAAAATGAAGCCAAAAGGAGGACAATGAAGCCAAAATATAGGACACCCATTCAGGAGGCTAAGAATCTGGACAAATCCAGGTTTTTCCAGTCATATGGTCACCCTTTCTGATGCAAGAGTTAAATGGCTGCATGCATTGATTGTGTGCATACAAGTGCATGTGCACATACACACATGTCTGTTTCCAATTGGGTTTAAATTTTAGTAGAACTAATTATAATAACAATTGTAGATCTGTGGTGAACTGTCATGATCTGTGGGTTTTTGTTTAAATAACAGTTGGAGGTTTGTAGTGGGCAGCAGGCAGCCAAAGAAAGTTAATAAGGTAAAGCAGGCCTCCATCAGTCTTGAAAGACTATGGTATCGTGCTCGGCGCTGCATATGCTGCATGCGAAGCACGAAAGCCTGGGTTAGATTGTTATGGAGGAGAGGCTGTTACCCAAGCAGCAAATCCCCCTCTCCATGCCACTGAATTAGTCCAATGGAAAGGCAGAGCCAATACGATTGGATCCAGCTGGCGTCGCAGAGCTGGGCTAAGGACAGGAGTTCACCCTGTCTTGTGGGGCCGACCCGGGTCTCGAACCCTGGCCTGCTAGTTAACAGGCACAGTGTCTTAGCCACTTGCGCCACCCACAGCCCTGGATAACTGATGGATGGGAGACCTGAAAGCTGATAAAGTTGTCATGATTCAATAGAGCCAGAGGTGTTGCTGTTTACGGCTTGGCTGATCTGAAAGCTCCTGTTGGAAGCTTGGAAAGCATTCCCTGATGCCAGATTTGGTGATGACCACACTGTTAAGGATTCCACCTGAAAGAGAAGATTTCTGTGAGCTGCCCATACCTACCTCACAGGGTTGTTGTGAGGCAGGGTGACTAGATGCCAAACCCATAAAAGAGGACAAGGTCCCCCAAAATTCCTGATTCCTAAGCAAAAATTCCTGACATGTAGGACAAATGTAGGAAGGTCAAATATAGGACTCATTTTGCTTTCTTGTACTTCATTTCGACACTATATTACTTCATAAATCACAAACTGTGTTTCATGTACAAAATTATTTTTTTAAATATTTTTATAAAATTACTGCCAGGATACACAGTATGTAGTAGGGATATATGGTAATTGGTTTTTATTGTTGGTGGTTTTATGCATTGTTTGTAAGCTGCCTTCAGTCCCTCTGGGAGAAAGGTGGGATAGAAATAAAGTTTATTATTTATTATTTATTATTATACGTACATGAATTTTGAATTATTTGGAGAACATCCCCAATATCTCTCATTCTGTATGTGCAATTTCTCTAATTTGGAAAAAATTAATCTTGAATTTGGAAAAATTAATCTGTCTCTATGTGTGTGTGTGCACGTGCGCGCATGGATGCACATATGTGTCTGCTGGGGTTGCCAGTGTATGTACCATACTTATGTTATAAAAGGCTTGCCATTATAAAGGGGTTTTCTAATCTAAGGGTGCAATCCTAACCATGTCAACTCAAAAGTAAGCCCCATTGTGTTCAATCTGTCTTACTCCCAGAAAAGTGTCTTACACACAGAGAGAGAGAGAGAGAGAGAGAGAGAGAGAGGTAAGTAAGCACCCAAGATATATGCCTGTGCTTTTGAGCTCCAAGGCAAATTTCCAGGAACATATAATAACCACACATTTCTTTAAAAGATTATAATTGTAAGAAAACTCAATGGTGGGCACATAATGGTTCTGCAAAATATAGGGATTTAGAGTCTAATCCAAAAAGAGCATTTGTATCAGCACAACAGAGAAAATAAGAGCAGGTCAAAGATTGCTGTACATGGTAAAGCTCTACAAGCCGCCTATGGCCTTGGGGAACAACAAACAACTTTCAAGAATCAGGACCAGATTAGAGCAGCCGACGAAGTTGTCCACAGCAGCTAGCAAATTTGCAATCAGATGCTCACTTACCTGGAAGTAAGTCCCTTTGGAAGAAAGTAGACATGGATGGGGAATGTTCCACTGGGTGTCGACCAGCAGTCGCCAAACTGAGAACGCTGCTGGACAAAAATGCAGTCTTATTTGGACTGTATTCCCACTAGATCTGTGCACCAGTACTGGCATCCATCAGTCATGCTCAATGCTGCATGCAAAGCACGAAGGCCAGGGTAGATTAATATGGAGGATAGGCTGTGACCCAAGCAGCAAATCCCCCCTCTCCACACCACTGAAATAGTCCAATGGAATGGCAGAGCCAATACAATTGGTTCCAGCTGTGTCACAGAGCTGGGCTAAGGAAAGGAGCTCACCCTGTCTTGTGGGGACCCGGGTCTTGAACCCTGGTCTGCTGGTTAACAGGCACAGTGTCACCCACAGCCCTAACTGTGCACCAGGATGCTCTAGATATTTGTGACTAGTAACATACGATGGACCTTTTTCATCCATAAATGTGTCCAAATCACTTCTAAGGCTGCCGTTACAGGTTCCTGTGACAAGGAGTTCCATAACTTAATTTGCCACCGGGTAAAGGAATATTTTCCATTGGTTGATCTTCTGGTTCTGCCAGTATTGGCCATCCACCATGGACTTCATTTGCCGGTAGAAGTTTGCAAAGGCAGCACCACCCAACTCTCTGCCTATGGTTTGTAACTTTGGAAGCCCCATTGCAGGGCTTTCCTCCAGCTACCATATGCTGATATTTTGCAAAGACTACAACTTTTCAAAATTATTTTTGTTTTAAAAGCTTTTGAGTTGTTTTTTTAAATTGTGATTATAGTTGGCATCTCTCTCTGAATATTCAAGGGAACATTTCTGTGTCATGCCTTTGGGATTTCTTATTCACGGGTATCTTTTGGGACAAAGAGACAGGGAAGCAAACATTCTCCTGCTGAAAATATTAACTTAGTCATCAACTTTCTGAAACTATTTCAAAGTGAAACTGGGACAAGTATTAAGAGAGCTGTTACTGTGAACAAATTTCATTCTGCTAATGCATTTATCATGTTTAACTATAGGTAAGAGGCATTATTTCTAATGAAATAATAATTTTTAATACCACAGCCCATCATGAAAACTGTCAGTGAGCCTGAAATTCACATTGAACTATTGAACAGGGAATTCCATCCATTAGTATAAAAATGTACTCAAATGGGCTCCATTTTAAGAGAGCGTGTTGTGCCTGCCCCATATTACCTTAAGTGTGTTCAATTAGAATACTTTGTGCGCAATTATCGTAACGGCAACAGGCAACTTCCTTCCTCTTCCAAACTTTACTTCCAATCTGGCTCATTTTATGCCGTTAGAATATACAGTGTTTGCTTTAATAGCTCTTTCTATCATATATGAGATTGCTCAGTGGTTTCTGCAGTAAGCAAATGCACCTTTTAAAATGTTATTTGTTTTGTGGCCCAAAGTGGTTGCATTACTGGACGTCAATCTCCAGGACACTTGAGGATTTTCGATATTCAAACTGTCGGATATTGTCCACCATCAGCGAGACAGCCATTGAACGGCTTCCAAATTTGACAGCGGTAAAAAGGTGAAATAGATGGTGAGCCAGGATGGTGTAGTGGTTAGAGCATTGGACCGAGACCTGGAAGATCCCATGAATCCTTCCTCAGCCATTAAGCTTCCTGGGTGACCTGGAGCTAGTCACTCACTTTCAAGGTTTTTTTTCCAGGACATAAGGATAAAATCCAGAACATCCTGGAAAAACATAATATGTAGTAATCCTGCATTAGGCCCCCGTTGGTCCTGTGCCAGCTTCTTTCCTACCACTTCCATAGATTGTAGAAAATAAAAATACAAAATACAGTGGTGCCTCACGTAACAAGCGCCTCATATAAAGTATGTTCCACGTAACAAGTCTAAATTTCCAAGGAATCCTGCTTCATGTAAGAAATCTGCTTCATGTAACAAGCAAACCCCTCTGGCGCCTAATGGGCACATGTGCTATGCAGCTCTGACGCTCCACGCGGAGCCTGTTTAAAAGGGCTGCCGGCCAGCGCTGCTGCATCTAACTGCCCCTAAGTGCCCCCACTGGCCACCTTGAACCTCCAGCAGCAGCTCAGGTAAGTGTCTTTGACTGAAGCCTCTTAGCCATGTCTACCCAGAAGTAAGCCCCATTGTGTTCAATGTGGCTTCCTCTCAGGAAAGTGTCTTTACGACTGCAGCCTAAGTAGACCTCAATTAACATGTTTTGTCAAAATTTTTACATCCAGTTAATATTTTTATATGAATATTTTTTTGGTTTTGGGACCAATCATCGGAGTTTCCATTTTCTCCTATGGGAAAATCTGCTTCACTTAAAGAGCGTTTCACATAACAAGCATGCTTCTGGAATTAAATTTAATGAATTAAACTTGTTACGTGAGGCGCCACTGTACTATGGTGCAGGATCTTGCACTAGTGCGTTCTCAACAGAATGTACTTTGACAACAGTACTGAATTTTCTCTCTTTCCCATTCATGACTCAACCAGCCACCCAGCGACAACCGTATTTTCTATTATTTAGAAAACTTTTTGTCTTCTTGGCTATTATCTTCCTAATCAGCCCGTCACTGATGTTTTTTTTACCACCTTGTAGTTTTCATTTTTAAGCTCCCATTATTATTAACTCCATACATACAAAATGAATCTTCCGCTTAGCCTGATAGCTTCCTTCACATATGTTCAGTGTAATAATCAGGCTGCACATAAAGTGTGCCATATTTAATAAACCATCTGAGATGCTCACAGTTCTGCTGGCACCCTGCTCTCCTTGGAACATAACTGGGTGATAATTTGATGGAAGAAGCATCTATGAAACATGTAAATAGGAAAAGAGAAAATACAGTCTGGGTGCCGATACTCTGACAAAAACTGGGCAGTTCTGTTATCAAAAGGCTTTGTCCACCAAAAATGGATAGTAGTGGTTGATTGAGCCAGTGGATCATCCCAGTCATCCCATGCACATATGCTGTCCTTTCTGACGTGATGCTCCTGGTGGTGCTGATGGAGGCCTCATCCAGGTGGCACCATACCAATGAGCCACTCTGTAAGTCTCAGAGTGGCCTGCATTAGCAACCAGATGCTATTTCTGGTCAAACTGGATGTAGCTTGTGGATGTGTCTACCATTCCTACACAACATGAAATTAAAGGAAAAGAGAAATTTTTATTGGAAAATGCACATGGAGACATGATTTCCCTCTTTAGATAGAGGGAGGCTGTCGTAGGGAGGAAGGGGCTCATTTGTTCATGGCTGCTTCTGAAAGCAGAACTAGAACCAAAGGGTACAAACTGCAAGAAAGGAGATTCCGGTTGGATATCCGGAAAAAATTCCTGTTGTTTCAGGCGGTTCGGCAGAGGAACAGATTGCCAAGGGAGGTGGTGGACTCTCCCTCACTGGGGATCTTCAAGCAGAGGCTCGACGAGCACCTGTTGGAGATGCTCTAGGAGGATTTCCTGCTACAGGCAGGGGCTTTGACTAGATGACCTACTGGGTCCCTTCCAACTCTAGGATTCTATAATTCGATAAACAAGGGAAAGGATGAAAGATGGTACTGTCGGTACATTGCGTAGTGTGATGTTGTAAATTCAGTTTAGAATTCTGGACTATTTCATTTCAGGCTGAACATAGGGGTGGCACCCAGAACGCTTTCCAATTTAAGAAAAAAATCATTGCATGGAGTTAATGAGTGCATTAGAATAGAAGTTTGGCAGACTGATTTGCTTACATGGAAAAGGAGGACTTTGAAGTTATTTTCTAGGCTGTAAGGCTAAAAAAGAGGACATGTCCTGGAAAAAAGAAAACATGTCACTCCAAGACACACAACTTATTGTGGCAATGAGAACCTATAAACCTGGAACCTATAAAACAGATTAATTGGGCTTTCGTGTGTGTGTGTGTGTGTGTGTGTGTGTGTGTGTGTGTGTGTGTGTATACACATGTGTGTGTGTGTGTGTGTGTGTGTGTGTGTGTGTGTTTTACACTGGGAAAATTCAAATGTGAATCATCTCCCACTCTGCAGTGTATTGCCCACCACGTAACTCTTTGCAGAATGTCGGACTGGGTTGCACATTTTATTTTATGTTGTAATGGAATCTAACAATGCAGAGAACGGGTCTGGGATGTGCTTGGCAAAGGCCCAGCTTCCAAAGGCTTTTCTTTAGCTTTAGACCTGCCGAGAATTACTTTGTCAGCTGCCACATTAGGTGAACTATTGAATTATGCTCTTTTTTAAGAGAAAGAAAAGAAACTGGGGGTAGGGTAGGAAATTTGGAAGTTGAAGTTGCTTTTTTAAAGGAGTGAGGAATATTCAGGAGGACTTCGGTCTTCGTTCATCTCTCTCAGCTACTCCTGTGGGTTCATATTTTCCGGAATGTTCTTTGATAAGAGGTAGCCTTAAGTCACCAACCCTGACCTTTTGCAAAAGTCAAAGAATTGCAGTCTAAACTCTAGACAAAGGGTAAATATTGACATGGGGTCATTGTATTCTGATGTCTGTAAGGAGCTATATATTTCTTTACTCAGCCTATTATTTTTATTTTTGGCTCTGTTGCAAAAGTGAAGGATTATGCTTAGCCTTTTAAAAATAATTTTAATTTGTGCCTGGCAAGGCCACGTGCAATGTGGCTGCAGATATTCTATTGGCACCATTAGCACCTGGGTACTGAAATCCAGGGGAAACATGAGAATTATTTTAAGTCCCCAATATTTGATTCCTCATAAAATTGAAACATTGAGCCTTCAGTTTTGGCAAGACGGAAGAGGATAACGGTCTTCACCAGACTACCCAACTGGGGGAAGCCTGTTAAGAAATGAGGGAGTTAGAGCTGTTCAAAACTGTACCTAATATAGGGGAATGTGGAGACCATTCAAAATCAGAATTTACTCAAGATTTACCCTTGAGATTTATCTCTCTGATACGTTGAGAAAGAAACAAAACATCAAGAATGTTTCCGAAGTGTATTCTTTCTCCAATTTTCAGGGAAATTAGTCAGTGTGTGGTTTTTCTGTGTGTTTTTTGTTTTTTAATTGATTTCCAATTGGAGTCAATGGTGTAGCTAGGAAACCTGGAACCTATATATATTTGGAACCTACAAACCTGGAACCTATAAACCTGGAACCTTGCTAAGAGCCTCAGAGGGATGTTTTTTCCATGAGGTCCACTGTTGCAAGCATGGAGTGGTACCCAGAATAATGTCACCCTGCTCTCCTTAGTTACACCACTGATTAGTTAGTTAGTTACACCACATCAAGGGTGCATAATATTATTTTTGTGTATTTGTGGGTTTTGTGTGCATCATGAATGAATGAAATGTAGCCGTCAGAATGAGCAAGTGTTCAGCACTAAAAAATGTAGCACCTCCTTCCCAAAAGACACACCAAAAAGAGAATGTACATTTATGAGTTATCCCTACAATCCAGAGTAACTAAGGGAGCACATAAGAGACATTACGTGTACCCGTAGTTACTGCACCATCTAATGAAAACCTATGGGGAATTCATACTGCAATCCACAGCAAATTGTTCTTACACTGGAGGAAGGACTCCCCGTAGTTACTCTGGATTGTGCCCTATGTCTCTTACAAATCACTGGGGAAATATCATCTGTTAATTTTTTTCCTGGATGCACATATGCAAGTTTTGCACATATGCACATTTTGTACTGAAAGACCAAAGTAAGTATAATTTATATGGCAGGAATAACATGTGGGACGACAAAGTTTTATATGGCACATATGTTATGCCAGTCATGTTAAACTTCCAATTTCCCATACTTTTTGCAGCACAGGTGAAAACTATAGGTAGCTTAACTCTCATAAACCAGAAGGTTGGCTTTTCATCTATATATAAAAGAGAAAAGTCACTCACTGACTCACTGATTCACGGACTCACTGACTGACTCACTCACTGACTGACTCATCACCGCCCTGCCAAAATCTCTGGGCCTAGAAGTGTGAAATTTGGGGTGGGTGTTCCTTCCGTGAGGGAGGGGTGCACTAAGAACCAGTTTTCGGAAATTCCAACCGGAAGGGGGTGAAAAGGGGCGCAATGCGTTTTCCTCCCTATACTTTGCATTGAAAATTGCTGACTCAGCAACATTCCGCCCCAACTGCTGGGCCTGAAGCATGGAATTCTGGGAGTTCCTTCTGTCACCTGAACACCCACCAAGCACCATCTGGAGGAATTTAACCCTTCAGGGGCTGAAAAGGGGGCCACGTGTTTCTGTCCTACACTTAACGTGGGAGACTGAACAACATCCAGCCAATTTGGTGCTCAGACCCTGGTGCACTGGGGGATGGTGTTCGGAGGAAGAGGTTGCACTGGCGAGGATGCTGTGCATGGGGGGAAGTTGCGCATGGAGGAAAGTTGCGCCTGGGAGGATGATGCGCATGGGGGAAGTTGTGCATGGGGGAAGTTGTGCATGGAGGAAGTTTCGCATGAGGGACTGATGCACATGGGAGGAAAGTTGTGCATGGGGGAAGTTGCACATGGGGGAAGTTGCACATGGCGGAAGTTGCGTTGCACATGGGTGGAAGTTGTGCATGGGGGAATGATGCACATGGGGGAATGATGCGGATGGGGGATGATGTGCATGGGGGAAAGTTGAGCATGGGGAAAGTTGCGCATGGGGGAAAGTTGTGCATGGGGGAAAGTTGCGCATGGGGAAAAGTTGTGCATGGGGGAAAGTTGCGCATCAGCGGATGATGTGCATGGGGGAAAGTTGCACAGGGGGGAAGTTGCACATGGGGAAAGTTGCGCATTGGCGGATTATGCACATGGGGAAAAGTTGCGTGGGGGGAAGTTGCGCATGGGAGGAAAGTTGCGCATGGGGGAAGTTGCACATGGGGGAAGTTGCGCATGGGGAAGTTGCGCATCGGCAGATGATGCGCATGGGGAAAGTTGTGCATGAGGGGATGATGTGCATGGGGGAAGTTGCACATGGGTGGAAGTTGCTCATGGAGAAAGTTGCGCATGGGGGTTGATGCGCATGGTGGAAAGTTGCGCATGGGGGAAGTTGTGCACGGGGAAAGTTGCACATGGGGAAAGTTGCGCATGGGGGAAAGTTGCACATGGGGAAAGTTGCGCATGGGGGAAAGTTGCGCAGGGGGAAGTTGCACATGGGGAAAGTTGCGCAAGGGAGGATGATGTGCATGGGAGGAAAGTTGCGCATGGGGGAAGTTGCGCATCGGCGGATGATGTGCATGGGGAAAGTTGCGCATGAGGTGATGATGCGCATGGGGGGAGTTGCGCATGGATGGAAGTTGTTCATGGGGGAAAGTTGCGCATGGGGAAAGTTGCGCATGAGGGAAAGTTGCGCAAGGGGAAAAGTTGTGAATGGAGGTTGATGCGCATGGGGGTTGATGCGCATGAGGGAAAGTTGCATGTGGGGGAAAGTTGCACATGGGGGAAGTTGCGCATCGGCGGATGATGCGCATGGGGGAAAGTTGTCATGAGGGGATGTTGCACATGGGGGATGATGCACATGGAGGGATGATGTGCATGGGGGGATGATGCACATGGGGGATGATGCGCATGGGGGAAGTGGCACATGGGGTGTTTCTGTGCCATGAGGGGATGGCATACGGGAAAATGTTACACCTGCAACGTGGGCACGCTTTTCGCTAGTATTTTATATTTAATAGGTAACTGTGTGTCTATATTAAGAAGCGGTTTGGGAGTCATCATTCTTTAAAATACAAATTTGAATCACACAATCTAATTAAACCTCATGAGTATAATAACACAACCAACCTGATGTATATTTAAAAAACACAAAAATATTGCTTACTTTTCAGTGTCAATATAAAGTGTCATAATCATATCTACATTCTCTTTTTATATAAGGAAAGCATTTGCACTTCATCTACATATGATTGCTCTGTTTTTTGCAGCGTTGGCTTCCTTGATCTTTTTTAAAAACATTAACCATAAAGGAATAATTAGAAACAAATATATGTTGTGATTGCTACTCATTTTTCCATGCTGGCCTGGAGCCAACAAACCCTACAATGACTTTGATTCTCCAAGTACTTGTTCTGTACACACACGCCAGCGATTGCCGGTGCTGTTTTCTGTTGCGTTCAATAATATAAGTCTTCTTATATGTTGGCAACAAACACTTTATTATAATTTTATGCATGAAGAATTTAGTAGTGAGTACTGAGAGTCAGAATGGAGTAGCAGTTTGGGAGTTGAACTTGGAAGATCCAGGCTCAAATCTCCGCTCAGCTGTGAAGCTTTCTGGGTGATCTTGGACCAGTTACTCTTTCTCAGCTTGACCCACTTCATCAGGTTGTTGTGAGGACAAAATGGGGTTTAGGATATGATGTACATTAACTCATTTACTTCCCTCCTATACTCTTCCCATGATGTGCCTCTGTCTCTTGTTTGGGCCTCTTCAGGTTTCTGAGTGGTGTTCATGTGGTTTGTTGTCCAGCTTTACAAGTCCACATAGTGTCCATTTCGTTTTGGTGTCCAGCTTCACATGTCCACATAGTGTCCATGTGGTTTGGTGTCCAGCTTCACATGTCCACATACTTTCCATGTGGTTTTGGCATCCAGCTTCACATGTCCACATAGTTTCCATGTGGTTTTGGCGTCCAGCTTTACATGTCCACATAGTTTCCATGTGGTTTTGGTGTCCAGTGATGCCCATCTGGTGGTGTCCAGCATTACAACAACATCTATAATGCATGTGTTGGTGGGTAGACTTCAACGTAGGTGGACTGCCATTGCAAAAGCGTATGAGGAGACTCACCAGCATATCTCAAAGTTAGCACTGGGCTTTTATTTTCATAGTGTTAGGGATTCTCCTACCTCCCCTACCATCTTTATTGTATAGACCTGTGCGATGGATTGGGCTGCGTACCAGCGCTTCAACGTCGAACCCATGGGGGTATACATGGGAGAGAGCCTCTGAGTCTGGAGAAGACCCAATTACCCCCCCCTTGATATAAAGAACTTCCCTGATGCTGTGGAAGTGTGGACCATGGGAGACATGGTTGAGCTGTGGAGAACGGGGGGACAGGGGGGACCGAAACGGAGGGGTATAACAGTTGGACGCTCCACCAGATGGTATGCCCATGGGGGCGTACCCTCATTGGCCGGGACCTGGCGGGAAGAAATGGGCGGGGGAGTCGAGGATATAAGGGAAAGGGAGGGGGAAGTAGAGGAGATTCTTTGGCGGGAAGAGGTGCCCTGGCGAGAAAGGAGCACCTACAAGGTGTGGAGGGAGAATCCTGCGAAAATGGACTTGGAGACCCTAACCCTTGAGACGCATATGCGGCAGCTGGGGATCCAGCCAAAACGTCAGAAGCCCCTTCCCGTTCAGAGCCAGCCAGCCACAGAGGAAGGAGAAGGAAGCAGAGGAGGAGACGCTGCATCTGCAAGACAAAAGAAAAGTGAGGTGTCAGTTATGGTCACCGAAAGAATGGACTAGAGGGTTGAAAAGAGAGACACTTACCTGTTCCTGGTGGTGGGGTTCTGTTGCTGAGATGTTTGTTGCTGGTATGATCTGTAGAATGGAGAAACTCGTTAAAGTCTATTGAGCAGGAGAGAGAAAGAAAGGAAGAAAGAGAGAGAGTAAACTTGTTTAGAACTTACCTTGACCGTGTCCGTGTCTGACATGTATGCTCGGGAGGGAGATGAGGATGAGACTCAAATCTCAGTCATCTCAGAGGATCAGACCCCGGACGAGAAGGGAGGGGGCAGACGAAGGAGAGGGACCCGTGACAAGACCAAACATTTGCTTTAACACATATTGCAGATTCTGAAACTTATCAAGGCTTGGCTGCTGCATTAAATAGAAATTTGCCTCATTTTTCCCCACACAGAGAAAGTAACTCTAAGATGATCCTGAAATAATCATTCCAATTCAGACACATTAGCTGTTTACCTACACAGCAATGAAAAGTAAATGATGATCCTGAACAACTGTGGCAGTGCTGTAATGTGTGAAAATCAGCAGCTCGTTTTATATACATTAAAGAAAGAAAGAAAGAAAGAGAGAGAGAGAGAGAGAGAGAGAGAGAGAGAGAGAGAGAGAGAAAGAAAGAAAGAAAGAAAGAAAGAAAAGAAAGAAAGAAAGAAAGAAAGAAAGAAAGAAAGATTCTCAACTCTCACTTATCTCCTGTGAGATTATTTTAATTTGGTGCAACAACAATGATGAATAAAACATCTCGTAATGTAGTCATCTGACTTTTCCCCCTTTCCACGTGAAAGCCTTTCTCCTTTCTTTTAACTCCCCATTTTACTGGGCTGTCACAAGACGGACGGTCTCCAGGGTTCTTTGTCATAAAAGGTAAGCTGAAACCAAGAGGAAAAATACAATGAGCTTGCGCTACGGGGTCAGCTCAGCCAAGCAACGATAAAAAGCAATGGCAGCCTCTCCAAAGATATGTGACAGACTTCATTTGTCTCCGAGTTGATGCTGCCGTGATGTCACGTGTTGTGGCTCCCCGTCCGTCCTCTTCCCCGCATTGCCACCATTCTTCCAGGTGCCGCCGAGGGATTTTTCAAACAAAATTGACTTTTAGGTGCAACCTCTAAGTCAAGCGTCCAAGAACGCATCAATCCCAAGTTCGGTGCCAAGGAGCTGTCACTTTGGTGCAAAGTTAAATTTGTCACAAGGAAAGGAACTTTCACTAGAGTCTATTTAAATAATTGGGGACTGGAATCTTTTATTTTTTTCCCCCAGGTGCTTTTTTTTCCATAGCAAGCAAATGTATCAATCATTTTGTTCTCTGGAATAACAATTTATTATCCATGCAGGAGGCCTTAGATTCAATCTGTACGGCATTCTGTGCACCATGTCAGTGACTAGAACGTGTCATCAGTCTTTATCAAGGAAATCATTCTGCTCTTGTCATCTCCTCCTATTAATAAGGCTATTTATTACTTGAGTAATTAATTATGGCAAGGAGGCTGCCACTGACGGAATAAATAAATATTGATGAATAGCTTACCAAATATCTGCCTGCTCTCTAACCAGGTTTTTGTAATAAAGGATTGCAAACTCAATGGACCCAATCCGAAGACTATGGAAAACAAGTTGGCCAAAAGAAAAAGGATCAGCAAATCATTCAGCAGTAGGGTATTTGAAGTAGGGACCAATTTCAATGCTATACCTTTCTTTCCTTTGCCTGTTTCGTAATAATCTATATATAAAAGAGAAAAGTCACTCACTTACTGACTCACTGACTGACTGACTCATCAACGCTCTGCCAAAACCACTAGGCCTAGAAGCGTGAAATTTGGGGTGGGTGTTCCATTCATGACAGAGGGGTGCACTAAGAACCGGTTTTTGGAAATTCCAACCAGAAAGGGGTGAAAAAGGGGCGCAACGCATTTTCCTCCCTATACTTTGCATTGAAAATTGATGACTCATCAACATTCCGCCCCAACCCCTGGACTGAGAAGCATGAAATTCAGGGAGGGAGTTCCTTCTGTCATATGAACACCCACCAAGAACTGAGGTGGAGAAATTTAACCCTTAAGGGGCCAAAAAGGGATGCAACATGTTTTTCTCCTATACTTAACAAGGAAGACTGACCAACATCCAGCCAATTTGGTGCTCAGTGCCTGGTGATGTTGTTCGGAGGAAGAGGTTGCACTGGTGAGGATATTGCGCATGGAGAAAAGTTGCACACGGGGGAAAGTTGCGCATGGGGGAAGTTGTGCATGGGGGGGGGGACTGAAATGAAAGCTGATTCTAAGGTAGGTTAAGACCAGGAAGATATGAGTTCTGATTCTAGTTTTGATAGCTGAGCTCTCACAATCTCATCTACCTCAGAGTTTTTTCTGTAAGAATAATTTAAAAGGAATGGAAGATATAAACCATATAATGTCAGAGGTACAGCCATCAAAAGTGGATCTCAAATGACATTTTTAAGAGCCTTTTATAAGGAAACTCTTACCATGAATGTCCTTTTCTAGGGTGGAAGGAGGGCACTGCATGGGGTTGTCTCTCCCATGCCAGGAGGCAAGCCAGAGTTGGACTTCTACATTGGGAAGGGTGCCACTTTGTTGAACTCTATATCTATACAGATGTTGAACTCTGTACAGGCCAGAACATGGGAGTCCTCCCAAACTAAAACGTTTGCTAACTAAGGCTGCAAACCTAATGACACTTTTCTGGGAGTAAGCCCCAATGAACACAATGGGGCTTCATTTTGAGTAGACATGATTAGGTTTGTGCTCAAGAACTCATGGGAAGACTATTGTTGTACTCATGGGACAGTACAACACAGATCCAGAAAAGGAAAATGGGAGAGTCAAAGATAGACCCCTTTGAACTAGTTCCAGCGCCAACCATTTACATTGGAAGGAGTGAGGGTACTTGTCACTGCGTGGGATGTGACAAAGTTCTTCCACTTTTAAAGGCAAGGGATCAAACACACCTATGATCAGTGGTGGGTTTCAGGGGGTTCTCACAGGTTCTATAGAACCCTTTGCTAATGAGCGCCTGGTTCTGAGAACCGGTTACCAATGGGACATAGAACCTGTTGTTAATTTAGGTTATTAGGACATAAAACCTGTTGTTAATTTATTTGAATCCCACCACTGCCTAGGATGACACTAAAGGTAAAGTTATAAAGGTGTCCCCCATGCATGGTGAAGTGTTAGGCCTAATGGCCAGAGAATCCAAGGAAGAAGGCACAGCACTGTGTCCCCCAAAGGTTGTACTGGTAGGGTGCTATAGATATTAATTCCTGTTTCTAAGCTGAAGAGCCTGTGCAGACCAAAGACATCTCTGTGGTCATGTGGCCAGTGTGACTATGTGCCAAGGCACATTGAATGCTGTTACCTTCCCACCAAGATGGTACCTATGTTTCTACTTGCATTTCCATGAGTTTAAACTGCTAGGCTGGCAGGAATAGGGACAGGAGCTCAGTCTGTCTTATAGGACCCAGGTCTGGAATCCTGGCCTGCTGGTTGAGGGCATCTTAACCTCTGAGCAACTAAAGCGCAACAACTACACTACTTGCAGCAGAACCTTTCTATCAAAAGCAGCTTCAGCAGAGGCAGCCTGATCAATTTAGAAGTCTCTGGGAAAGTGGAAGAGTTTGCCCATGTGGCAGTTTTACATATATCCTTAAGGCACTAAAACCCTCAAAGGCTGCCGAGATAGCTACTCCTCTAAGAGACTGAGCCTTTATTCCACCTGGAGGAGTTTTACCCATCACTTCATACAAGGGGTTGCCATAATTCTCTGCCACAATATTGGGACAGGATCCTTTTCCTATTTGACAGTATGTGAACACAAGTCCCTGTTTTTTGAGACATATGGCAACCCTACTTCATATGCCCTGATAATTGTATTCTCAAGCCACTTAGAAATAGTGGAATTTGAGGCTCTTGCTACTCACAGATGGCACCTTAAACAGAATATTGCAGTAATGGTCAACCTTTTCGGCACCAAGTGCCAACTGATGGCGTTGGTGCCCAGCACCTGTGCCCAGCACATGTACCCACAACTCTGGACATGCACAGTGGGCCAGAAGCACCCTAAGCCCATTGCACATGCCCAGAGCTTTGGGGATGGATGCTGGGGCTTGCCTCCTCAGTTCGATGACTTGCCCCCTCTTCAGTGCACATATCTGGAACTTCTGGACCAGAAGTGCCCATTGAGCATGCCTGGAGTTCTGGGCATGAGCACTGGGCATCGGCGCACTCTGGACAGGAGTAGACACAAGGCAGTAGCCATGTGGCTAGCAGGGGGAGTGCCCAGCAGGCACCCACTATGCCAGGCTGGGGAAATTTGGGAGAGCTATTGCCACATGCAGGCTGAGTGCCCTCCATGGCTTGTGTGCCATAGGTTTGCATTGAAAATTGAATATAGATCTCTGAAACCTCTTCAACTGCTCTTGCCACCACAAAAGACAGCTCTGGCTTTTATTTAGGTGTACTATCCCTGTTTTTGGCCCACAGGGCAATGGCTGGGAGGGTCATGGGTCAGGCTATTCTCACACAGTACTCTTGATCCTTGAACCTGAGTAAGTTGAGGCCAGTAAGATAAGTAAGTAAGACAAGATGCTGAGTAAGACAAGATGACGAAAGCAGGGGTGATCCCAGCATGTGTGTCACCCAGTGCCTGCTTGGCCCCTGCGCAGTTGCTTCTGAAGCCAACTGACTTCAGAAGAATACTGTGCAAGCGCCAACTCAATGCCTGTGCAGTCTCCTCTGAAGCCGGCTGGCTTCAGAGGAGACTTCCTCTGCTTTAAGGAAGAGCAGCCACTCTGCCTCCTTAGCAAAACCAAATGGCCATGCAGAGGCACGCACTGCACATGTCCAAGCCTTTGGACATGCGTCGTGTGTCTGTGCAGCATTTAGTCCTTGCGCCAAAGGCAGAGCAGCTGGCTCCACTTTCAAAGCAAGACCCAACGGCTGTGCCAAGATGCATTGCGCATGTCCAAAGACTTAGACATGTGCAATGCATCTCTGCACACAGCGCCTCAGCTGGCCATGCCAGCCATTCCACCTCTGGCTGCCGCTCTTCCTTGGAGCTGGCCCAAATGGGTGCACTGATGCCTGGTGCCACGCGGAGGAGTGTCAAACTGCTCCAGCGCGTCACCCCCCCAGTGGCATGTCTCCTGATGCAGCCTGCACCAGCCACACCAGTCTGGTGACACCACTGGGTGGAAGCTATGTGTTGCTGCTGAGGAAATAGTGTCCGGTGAGGAGACTGCTCCTACCACCTAGAGCAGCGTTTCTCAAAGTGGGGGTCGGGACCCCTTTGGGGATCACCTGGAGCTTTCCTGGGGGTCGCCTAAAGACTCCTGGTGCAGGGGGCCAGGTGGGAAGACCTGGCAGAAATGCTGGAGCCGCTGCGGCTGGAGAAGCAGCTCAGAAGGAGCCCCTGAGCAGCTGTGAGACAATGTGGAGCCTTGGGGGCGGGAAGGATTGCAGCCTTAGAGCCCAGTTCTATGCATGTCTACTCAGAAGTCAGCCCCATGATAGTGAATGGGACTTACTCCCAAGAAACAGTGGCTGGCTCTGCTGCCTGAGATCCCACTCCTATGGAGGCCTCCTCTCACCCAGGTACTTGCCTTCCCATTCCTCCCTCCCTCCCCCCTCCTCCTTTTCTTTCTTTCTTTCTTTCTTTCTTTCTTTCTTTCTTTCTTTCTTTCTTTCTTTCTTTCTTTCTTTCTTTCTTTCTTTCTTTCCAGTCTACCCCTCTTAGCTATGCCATATCTATCTATCTATCTATCTATCTATCTATCTATCTATCTATCTATCTATCTATCTATCTATCTATCTATCATTACGTATTGTTTTTATGATTAATCACTATGCTCTAATTATGTTCAATTTGTAAAAATGAAAATACATCCTGCATATCAGATATTTGCATTACTATTCATAACAGTAGCAAAATTACAGTTATGAAGTAGCAACTAAAATAATTTTATGGTTGGGGGTCCCCACAACATGAAGAACTGTATTAAGGGGTCACGGCATTAGGAAGTTTGAGAACCACTGACCTAGAGGCAAGGGCGCGGGTGCCGTGGCAGGCCTTTCTGATGTCAATATGTGCATTTCTGATATGCAACAATAATCTTCTGTACATCACTCAGATTGTGAAGATACCTTCTGTCTCTAATTATGATGGGTTGTTCCTAACAGCTGCAGCCTTCAGATTCGTAGCATGACACACGTCACAAACATCCAGTTGTCATGAGTTCCAAGACTCATTTGGTCAGCACTGTCTGAGTGCATCGCTATGAGGTCCTCAATCCAGGTGTGTGCCTGCCTCGAATCCAGGATTCTGCACAGCCCAAACCCTGATATTTCAATTTTCAAGCTGACACAAAATCCATCTATTGCACCTTTGTTATTTATGGAACATCTATGGTGAAGCTCGCATGAGGAAATGCGTCATTTACTCACCAGACTCGCAATAGTAACTGCTTTTCACAAAAAAAAGACAGTGATGAATCTCTTACATTATTTGCATTGGATTGGCCATATTTTTTCCACCAAAATTTTATTTACCAACCAATGTAAAGATGGAAAGCTTTCGGAATCATTGGGCAACACATAATTAAGAATCATTCAGACATGTAATTTAATCAGCAAAATGGGGGATCCGCAGAGGCGACAAGGAACTTTACAAATGACTTTTGTATTTTTTAATGCTAATTTCTTGCATAATGGATATTAACAAAAATGGATTTTGAGGACAGAAAACAGATGGGTGCGAACCACCTTCCCCCAAGACAAAACTCTCACAATGAATCAAGAGCATCATCATTTGCTACAGATCAGCGGAGGGGACAACACCCATTTGAAGATGAAATTGGAGGTAAATGAAACAAACTTTTTATTATTATTTTCTACATATGGAAACAGATTGCAGCCTCTGGCTAGAAAGGAAATATTGCTGATTTTTATAGTGCAATCCATGTGCAGAGCACTTCACAAATAGAGAGAAGACCCAAGAGCCTATCAAGGCAGACAAGGAGGATTTGGTGTATTGAGTGCTATTTAATTCTTACGTAAAAGTTTTCAAAGAAAATTATTTGACACTCAGATGGCTCTAATGAATTAAGTAGGCCTTCATTGCCCATATTTTCTGGAGGGGGACTTTGATTCTAAACCCATTGATTTAAGAAATATAGCCCTTGAAGCCACACCAATATATCATGCAACCCTTCTTATTTCTTCCATATTGCTCTTTAATTAATAAGATACAACAAGGTACAAATTACGGTGTTAATAATTTATATTGGGCTCATTGCTTTATTAGCTACATGGCTGGAACCTGAGCCCTTCGGAAACATTATATATGACTTATTACATTGTAATTCATACCCTCAAGCCTTTCCTTATAGCTATTTATATAGTGGGACAAAATTGGAAACTTCAGAAAATAAAAAATGTGATTATATATATATATTTTAATGCCAAAAAAGTCAAAATAATTAAAGAAAATGAAAAGAGTTCACATTTTTGCCTCTCTTGTTTCTGATGTGGGAATCAAACTGACATTATATTACAGAGCTGGTAATAGTGCTAACATATATCTAGAAAGAAATGGGGGGAACACAGAATGTTTCTTGGTTACTTCTATTAATCACATCTAAAACTACCCTCCATGTTCACTGTTAAATTTATGTTTAAAGAAGGTTTACAAGTATATGCTGGAGGATGTTTCTGTTGAATTCCCCCCACCAAAAAAATAATATTTATTATTTAATAAAAATAATTGGGAGTGGAGGGGAGGAGTCAGGATATATGTGCAACCCAAGGATATATGTGCAACTTTTAATTATAGTCAACCTGAAGCTTAATACGTACATCATGTAGAGCAGTGGTTCTTAAACCTTTTTTTGCAAAAGGACCCACTTTTTAGATGACATTCTGCAGAGGGCCACCAAAAGTAATAGTATTACTTTGGAAGTACTTTACAATCAATAAATCACATGATTACAATTAGTATCAATTTAAATATAGATGTGGCATAAAGAAGTCTCCCAAACAGTTGGTGACCTGGTTAAAAATAAAATTTCCCAAGCATCCCAAAGACTGCAATCCTATCCACATTTATTTAGGAGTAAGCACCATTGACTATTGTGATGTCCTCCATTCCCTCCCACCTGTCCTGACTCTCTTTCAGTGGCGAGGGGTCTGTGAGGGAAGAAGACTTCAGTATCTGCATCACTGTCAACCTCTTCCATCTTAGAAGGCATCAAAAGAGGAAACATGCACAGGTAAGTAACAGAACAGAAGCTTGCTTGACTTCCAGAAGAGGTTCATAAGCATATTGGTTTCTCACAGGTCTCTCTCTTCTCGGTTACAGGTATAAAACAGTGCATCTGAGCATGCAGGCGCTTTGAACAGGTAAGGTAAACAGGTAAATCAACACTTCTATACTTCCCTCCTGCGCCCGAAGTTCCCCCCGTCTTCTGTTGCGCAGTTCCACTATGTCCTTTACAGACCAGACCTCCACTGAATCGGGGAAAAGGTCCATGTCGAGGGGAGGGTACCTGGGACGCCGGCTCACTTACACACTCTCTCCCATCGAAGTCCCCAAAGGCTCCAAATTGTACTTTTCATAGTCCTCTCTGGTGAATTCACCACAACTATCGTTGTTAAAAGCACTTATACAGTAGACCGTCAAAAATACAGATATGTTACTTTTCCCAAATGTCTCAATTTCTGGAAAGGAAAAAAGTATTTGTGTGTGTGTGTGCGTGCGTGCGTGTGTGTGTGTTCTTTTTGGTGTTTTACTATCAAGTCATCCATCAGCATATGCTTGCTTGCACACATCTTTCTATGCACACTGATGGATGTGAGGTCACTATACTAGAGTGAGACTGAGAGAAGATCAATAGGTTGGAACATCAAACATGGCTTAGTAGCCTATGGAAAGTCAGACTCAGAAGGGAAGCCCTATAGGTTGGATCCAGCCCCTGAACCCTACAATGCCTTCTTCAGACAGATTTGGACCACTCACTAATATTACTACTTGGAACTCATATTATCATTGCTAGGTATATTAGACAGACAGATGTAAGGACTATAGAAGAAGCATTCACAGAATGCTTTGAATGGCTGTTACCATACAATGTGAGGCCACTTTCAGAAGACAATTTCCAATAATGTAAAACGGGCCTGGGGGCCACATACAGCCCTTGGCGAGCCTCAATGTGGCCCCCAGCAAGACCCCTGTATGGCCCTTGGGCAAGCCTTGTAATCCACTCCAATAATTCTTATATGTAAATTTAAGTAAATGTATTCAAATTGGAAATGTAAATTAATTTTCCAGCTCCTAACACAGTGTCAGAGAGATGATGTGGCCCACCTGCCGAAAACGTTGGAGGCCCCTGATTTAATATATGGGCATAGGACAAAAATCAGTGGCAAAGCATCTGATTTAAATGCCAAAAGGTTCCGGGTTCCAATCCTGACACTTCTGGACAGAGCAAGGAAAAACTATGGAGGAAAGCTACTGCTGGTCAGTATAGACAGCCCAGTGGATTCATCCAAGGCTGAAAAAATCTAATCTTGGTCTCACTCAATCTGCACGTAATCTTAACATCTGCATTAACAACATACGAGAAGTAGCACCATTTTTAAAAAGAGAGCAATTGTTTTAACAGCTGCCTTTTTTCTCCCCATTCCCCCCACCCTTTTAAAACTATAAAGCACAGTATGACTAGAGCGTGATAAGTTCAACTGATTGACTTCATGCATTCACTGGAACTCCTTATGGCAGGAAATCGCCTGTGCACATTAAGTCCAGATGCACAGCACTGCCACAATTACAATATTTACAGCTCTTCCCTGCTGATTTCACAAATAGGGCCTGTCAATCAGTTGGCCGTTGTTCTAAAGGCGAAACGGCTGCAGAATAAATGGGAAAAATGAGGCCCTTCAATCAGTTATGGCAGGTTCATTTCATCTTTCCCTGTTTTAGGGAACGAAGCAAAAAGGTTCTTTGTCTTAGATCATTCTCGTCTTTGGAGGGGGATTGCAATGCGCTACATTGCAAGGAGTGCACCTCTCAGGGCTGTGCTACAATTTCTTTCCTCTCTTTTTTTCCCAGTGTGTTAGACAGTTATAACAAAGTTGGACAAACAGAAACAAAACCATATTGTGTCTGGATTTGAGTATTCGTTCCGACCTTCATTTATTCGAGGGCTTGAAATGACACCATACTACTTCCAGAGCAATGCATAAGGTGGCTGACAAGTGTTAAGGAATACAAAATGAAAGTGATGATTAGAGAACATGTTAGTGAAAAGTAACAGCAGCAATGAAAGAGCTACAGATTAAAATGGCATTGACTTCTGTGCAATCCTCTTTTAGGTTTTGTAAAGCGCTTTTGGGGTGTATAAAGGGTGTGGCATGTCTTAAAAAGCAGGCCTCCGTCAGTCTTGAAAGACTATGGTATTGTGCTCGACGCTGCATACGCTGCATGCGAAGCATGAAAGCCTGGGTTAGATTGTTATGGAGGAGAGGCTGTTACCCAAGCAGCAAATCCCCCCTCTCCACGCCACTGAATTACTCCAATGGAAAGGCAGAGCCAATACGAATTGATCCAGCTGGCGTCACAGAGCTGGGCTAAGGACAGGAGCTCACCCTATCTTGTGGGGCCGACCCAGGTCTTGAACCCTGGCCTGCTGGTTAACAGGCACAGTGTCTTAGCCACTTGCGCCACCCATTATGGAATCCTGATGTTCTTGTAAGAACAATAGTGCAAGAACAATATAGTACTTTCTCTTTTGGCACATTTATGAATTAGCTTATCTGTGAATGGCAGAATTACCACCTATATCTTTTTATCTGAGACTCTGTCATCATTATCTGCAAATACTGTACCAGTCCAAGAATGTTGTCTGGATTGGATCAATTTTAAAAACATAAGAAGCCTCCTGTGCTCAATGGGATTTACTCCCCAGGAAAGTGTGAAAAGGATTACTATAGTATGAATAGGATTAGAATATAATAAAGGAGTAGGAATAAAATAAATGTGGGACAACCTTCGTTTGAAGTACACTTGCATAGGATTGCACGGTATGTTTGTTCCTGTTGTCCAAGCCACAGATTGTGTCATGAGTCAGTCAGAGCAAAATTTAATGCTCTGGAGAAATGTGGACAAGCCCAGATAAGCCCCAGAGTCTTGAGCCAAGAGAGCCATGCAGACCTTGAGCTTTCCTGAGCAAGCTCTAGAAAGTTCCCCAACCCATGTACATAATTTGCACATTTTGCACATGTACATTTTGCATATGCAAAAACTTTTAGGTCTGAGCTGTGATTAGTGTTCAGGATTTGGTCTAAACAGTGGATATTTTAAGGAAATAATGCCTACAATCCAGAGTAACTACGGGAGCATGTAAGAGACATTACGTGTACCCATAGTTACCGCACCACCTAATGAAAACCTATGGGAAATCCATATTGCAATCCAGAGCAAAGTGTTCTTACACTGGAGCAAAGACTCCCCGTATTTACTCTGAACTGCACCCAGTGTTGGCATGGCCAACATTATAAATCAATTCAGGAGGAGTGAGAAAAGAAACGAGACAAACTAATTTTTTTAGCATTCTCCAATGATGCTTGTAATTGGTAGTGAGGTTGCCAAGATTCTCAATTACCCGGTTCAGAATCCACCCTTGTCTGGGTCATAATGTTCAAAACAATACGTGTTGGCCATTGTTGGCTTATTCTTTCAACTATGCTGAGGGACTATTGGAAAATACTGAATAGTGTCCTTATCTGATTGTATGCTCTGTATGTATTGTTTGTTATTTGTGAGTTGGTGTTTGTATGTCTGCAGCCGTTGCCGAAGCCAAATTCCGGGTATGGAGTTCATACTTGGCCAATCAATCAATCAATCAATCAATCAATCAATCAATCAATCAATCAATCAATCAGTTGGTAGTGAGGTTGCCAAGACTCTCAATTACCCAGTTCAGAATCCATGCTTGTCTGGGTCATAATGTTCAAAACAATACATGTTGGCCATTGTTGGCTTATTCTTTTGGATGGATGATTCCCAGAGTTTAGGGACACACATTCTGGAGCTGCAGATGGTGATCCCTGGAAATGTAAATATTTTCCATTGGGGATGTTTGCTTCTGCTTGATACAAGATAATATATATTTATTTTTAATCTTTTTTCTTTCAAAGAACATTAACATTTGGGTCATGGTATTGTGCAGTATGAGTTATGAACAAAAATATGTACATATTTACTTGAATCTAATGTGCCACTGAATCTTATGTGCACTCCTATTTTAAAAGCCATGATTTAAAAAAAAATGTTTCCTGGTGATTGTAATGCACAGCGATACAGCAAGAACAAAATTTAATTTTACTGCATACAGCAATGATGTATATGATAATAACATGTCAGTGGGTTTTTGTTATGATGTGTACGCAGTTGCACTATACAACAATGGATTTATGGTACTTTTTATTATTGGATTTTAACATTTGATTTACCATAAGTCCATATATTTGTCATACACATACCCTACAATCCAGAGTAACTACGGGAGCACATATGAGACATTACATGTACCCATGATACTGCACCACCTAGTGAAAACCAATGGGAAATTCATATTGCAATCCAGAGCAAACTGTTCTTACACCGGAGCAAGGACTCCCCGTAGTTACTCTGGATTGCACCCTAAATATAATAAATTTTTATTACAATATAGTAAACTGTTAAATTAAATACTGATCCATACTTATAATCCAAACACCATATTTACTTGAATCTAAAGTACCATCAAATGTAATGCATGCCCCAATTTTGGAGACATACCCTACAATCCAGAGTAACTACGGGAGCATGTAAGAGACATTACGTGCACCCGTAGTTACTGCACCACCTAGTGAAAACCTATGGGAAATTCATATTGCAATCCAGAGCAAATTGTTCTTACACCGGAGCAAGGACTCCACGTAGTTACTCTGGATTGCGCCCTTAGAAATTTGTCTGAAAAAGAGAGCATTAGTAAATATGGTATTTCAAGGACTGATGTTTCATATGATTGCTTCTTCTGCTCTCCAAGCCTTGCCAGTTTCATGAATTCATGATGATCAATACAGATTTTTCTAGCTGTCCTTCTCCCTTCACGGAATCTGCTTGGGCTGGTGGCTAAGAAATTAGTCTGAACTTAATCAAAAGACAGTTTTAATAAGGGCTTCATAGATCAGTTGTATCCTCTTTTGAAAAAACCTGTTTATCACTTTCTCTGTGAATGAACTCACAATGCTGATCTCTTAAATTCCTGGAGTTCTGTTCTGAGTTCTCATTCCTCATAGTGCTGTCACCAGCAGCCAATACTGAGCCTCATCACCCTGATCGATTGAACTATTACCACTTGGTGACACCCAAAGGCAGTGCTGTTGGTGGAAGCTGATGAGTCAGCTTTTATCGACCGGATGATACGCAGGCCTGTGTTTCGTTCAGGATCTGACAATGTCAGTGGCATTTTCACATGGGGAGGTCACAAGCAATTGCCATCAGGGATCCTTTCTTTTTATCTGCGTTTTTGTTTGGTTTGTGTTACAAAACACTACTTGTAAATTCATCAAGTGATGTTTCACGGCAATCACTGTGTTACAAAAGAAGGACCACTGACTTCAAGTATCACATACTTGTGAACTCAAAGAAGGGCCAGCTAAGGTTGCAATCCTAACCTAAGGCATGGTGCAAAGGAGGTTAGGATCTTATTTATGTTTCTGAGGCTTCAATCCTAATCTCCACTTAGGCTAGCATTATCTCTGGAATAATTCCCGTCCTGGTCTGGGGGTGTCACAAAAGTGCGATAAAACAGTTCTGTCCTGCTCCCGGGGAGGAGGGGACAGGTTAGGCCACTGCACAAATGTATGCCAACCTCACCACACCACCAGGGGAAGATACGACAGGAGAGTTAGGCTGGCTTAAATTGGTTAGGATTGCACCCTACAGATAGACCAGTTGGGTTGCATGTTGGTGAGCTTAACTTTTGTAAAATTTTTGTTCATTGACTTTTTATCCAGGGTAAACTATTCGTTCAAAAAAATTTTTACACCCTCTTCCTAACATAAGTAAATACATGCTTATCAGAGCACGATATCATAGTCTTTCACTGAAGGATGCCAATTATATATATATATATATATATATATAAGAGGATATGGTATGGTCTCTCTCTCTCTCTCTCTCTCTCTCTCTCTCTCTCTCTCTATCTGTATATATATATATATGCTCTGTATATATATATATATATATATATATATATATATATATATATATATATATATATATATGGTATGGTCTCTCTTTCTCTCTCTCTGTGTGTGTGTATGTATATATATATATATATATATATATATATATATATATATATATATATATATATATATATATATATATATATACAGATAGAGAGAGAGAGACCATACCATATCCTCTTGCATGATCAAAGTTTATAAATGACCATATCTTATCAGAAAAATCTTTCTTTTTCAACTTTTACAGCACAATCCTATGCATGATTACTCAGAAGTCAGCTTCATTGAATCATAGAATCATAGAGTTGGAAGGGACCTAGTAGGTCAACTAGTCCAACCCCCTGCCTGCAGCAGGAAATCCCCCTAGAGCATCCCCGACAGGTGCTCATTGAGCCTCCGCTTGAAGATCCCCAGTGAGGGAGAGTCCACCACCTCCCTTGGCAATAAAAAATTCCCAGTCAATTCTAGTTTCAAGACTTCTGGTTCCTGAATCCGCAGGAGTCCAGTAAGTGCGTTTTTGGTGACTTGAGCCTGTGACTCATGAGCTGAGATTTTCCTACCCCTGTGTTATATACTCAGGATCAAATTCTGTAACCCAGTGGTCTTCAAAGTGGGGGTTGGGGCCCCCTTGTGTGGTTACGACTTCATTTCAGAGAGGTCATGAAAAACTGGATGCAGCCATTGGAATCTGTCAATGGGCATCTTGATACTTCCAGCAATGACATCACTTCTGGGGGGAGATTTCTGGGGGGGGGGGGGACATCACTTCCCCGGAGCGATTGTCATTCTCAGAAGGGGATCCCATGCTGAAATGTTTGAATACCACTGTTGTAGCCCCACAAAACCTTGTCATGCAATTCGGATTGTGTTATCTTGCTTTGTGTAACCTGGTGTAAAACTCAGAATTGATTGATCTGTATACAGAGTTAACCAAACCCAAGGCATTTAGCCCATTTGTCTTATACCACCTATTGATTTATGATCCAAAATTCACAGTAGTTCTTTATTATAAGGCTGAAAAAGTGGCAACCACTAGCTAATAAGACCTCTTGTTGCCATCGCTTGAAGCTCCATCAGTGTTGTCCGGAGAAAGGTAATTATTTCACTATCTTTTCCCCTGTTCCCCCCCCCCCCAAATCCTAAATGTCACTGCACACAAAACTGCAACCACAATTCAGATCCAACCCAGGGTGTTTATGCATCATCGAGATGTGGAACCCACACCCTAGAAAAATGTTAAGATATTATGTAAAGAAGATAGAAAAAAAGTTATAAGCCTCTTTGACCTTGAAATGGAGCAGCGTCTCACTAGGATAACAGTCTGAGTGTACAGAATGTCTTGAACAGATGGCAAAACTATTATGGATGTGCCGTTGTTCTACACTAAAACATTTCCCGAGGGAAAACTGTGCAGTTTATTGGTATGTAAAACTGTGTTTTGTCATCATACAACCCATTTTATGAAAAAGTAGCATTATGGAAACATTCTTAGGCAGTCGGGTAACCCTCCCCACTTTGATAATAAAAGATTACACAGCTCTGCTGACATCTTAAGTCCAAAATGGAAAACAGCCCCAGCTGCAGTGATGCTGCTGTTTGATCGCAGTGAAACTTTATGACTTCATGATGAAATCCCAAGCAGATAATGAAGTCGGTAGTGGGATTTTTCCAACAGGATCAACATGCCATGTACAAACATATCACGAGTCTTCAATTCTATGTAATTGTGCCTGTGCTGTTGCTTGCATGCCGTGAACCAGCATAAGGGACTGAACGTTGCATTGGTTGGAAGAGAGGTCTTCAATTGGTCTTCAAGACCCACCTCTTTTCTTCAAGCATTCAGTGAACCAAAATGGAAAAGCAGTCTGAGCAGCTTGGCTAGTGGCATTGGCACAGGTGGTACAGCCCTCTCTGGAAACAGGCATATTCACTGGGCCACCAAGACATATCACAGAGAGAGACACTTCCGAGAGCTTAAGAAACTAGCACAGGTATTTCTCCCTCCATAGGGGATTGGATCTGTGCTCCGCTCCCCTCCAGAGGGCATCAGAATGACCCAGAAAGATGAAATACTGCTGATATTTATTGACAAGGGATGACCCCTTTAATGGGGTATCCTTAATTTCAGTAACACAGTCCTAACCAAGTCATATGTTCAGTGGGTCTTACTCCTAGGAACATGTCTTTAGGATTATATTCATGAATGCAGTGGGATTTCTGCGTAGAAATGGTTTGGATTACTCTGTATAAAAAGGCTTTGAATAATTTCTGCCCAATACTAGAGATTCACAATATAGCAACCAAATGTGTGCACTTGTGGCCTGGGCAGAAATGGGTTAACAGAGGCTTTGGTTTCCAATCAGGCGACAAATAATTGACAGTAACTGCTGGATCTGAATTGCAGCTGGTTGGTTTTTTACACACACACAAACACACACATACGTTTGTGTGTTCGTGTGTGTGTGCGTATATATATACACATACATACATACATACATACATACATACACACACTATATTAATTTGAATCTAATGCACCATCAAATCTAATGTGCACCCCATACTTATACTCAAAATACTGTATTTACGCAATTCAAATTAACATCAAATCTAATGCGCACACTGATTTTGGAGACTGAATTTGGCTGAAAAAGGTGAGCGTTGGACTTGAGTAAATACACTATATAAAGAGAGAAAGTATGACATAAAATAGATAAGTAGTTGCAAAATGTTGGGGTCAATTTTGTTCTGATATTAGAAAAAGGGAAATGTTGGGGTCAGATGGATGGATGGAGCTCCAGGCTACAAAGATGGCTGGTTAATGTTTAGAATCTTTCCATGTCATTAACTCGAAGATTAAAGGGAGCGCATGACAAAAAAGGCAATGTGAGCTAACTGAAGGCAAGAGATCTTGACATGGAGAACCCGGCTTCTCTGATACTGATGCTGTGTGTTTTTGCAATGATCAAAGGGAATCTCAGTTTGAAAGTAAAAATGATCATCCTTTGACCACACGCTGAATATCAAATGTTGGACTAGTGCTGCATGGGGTGTGTGTGTGTGTGTGAAATGGAAAATGATGCATTTTATCTTCCAATTCTTTCTTTTTAATGCATTTCGTACATTTTACAGCTCACTCATATAAAGTTTCAGGAAGCAGGACTGACAGCTATATTGAATCCTATAGTGCTTTCATGGGGTATCCTTGATTTCAATAACATCACCAATGGAAGATACAAGACTTTAGGTGGATCTAACAGAGCTTCTATAAAAGGTCGACTTTCTCATGAGGTTTCTGCAGGTTCTTAATTTCTGTACCTCTGGTAAGAAGGTCTCCATGGCTTTAGCCTTGATGGGGCAGGAGGTCTAGTTCGGAGGGTCGACCTACTATTAAGCCCAAAGATAACATCCAGTGGATGCCAGTTCAAGATTACTGGAAGCTTCCAGGAGACTTTGAAAAGCAGTTGACAAGCTGAGCAGAGCAATCCAACTACCAAGAAAGGCAATAAACAAAAACCAGGGATGGTTGTTCTTATTTTTATGGTGATTTGCAATCTCTTTCCATTTTTGGAAAGAAAAATAAAGTTTTCTCCATGAGTAGAGGGGCTGACTCCTGCCAGTAGAGTTTAGCAATTGACTAAACTCTTTTACTAAAATTACTAAAATTCTTTTGCATTCAGTTCAGTAACTAAATTCAATTACTAAAATTCTTTTTAGGTATGAGCCCTTCATTGTGAGCCCTTTAGGGACACAGACCCAATAGCCATTAATTTTTTTTTTCATTTTTCTTTGTAAACTGCTTTGTCAACTTTTTAGTTGAGAAGCGGTATATAAATACTGTAGATAGATAGATAGATAGATAGATAGATAGATAGATAGATAGATAGATAGATAGATAGGTAGGTAGGTAGGTAGGTAGATAGATAGATAGATAGATAGATAGATCGATAGATCGATAGATCGATAGATCGATCGATCGATCGATCGATCGATCTAACAGAGCTTCAAGTCCTGGTGGTATTTCATAGAATCATAGAATCATAGAATCAAAGAATCATAGAGTTGGAAGGGACCTAGTAGGTCATCTAGTCCAACCCCCTGCCTGCAGCAGGAATTCCCCCTAGAGCATCTCCAACAGGTGCTCATCGAGCCTCTGCTTGAAGATCCCCGTGAGGGAGAGTCCACCACCTCCCTTGGCAATCTGTTCCACTGCCGAACCGCCCTCACAGTCAGGAATTTTTTCCGGATTTCCAGCCGGAATCTCCTCTCTTGCAGTTTGTACCCATTGGTTCTAGTTCTGCTTTCAGAAGCAGCTATGAACAAATTGGCCCCTTCCTCCATATGACAGCCCTTCAGGTATCTGAAGAGGGCAATCATGTCTCCTCTCAGCCTCCTCTTCTCCAGGCTGAACATCCCAAGTTCCCCCAACCTTTCCTCGTAGGGCTTCCCTTCCATACCACTGATCATTCTTGTCGCTCTCCTCTGGACTTGCTCCAGTTTGGCTGCATCCTTCTTAAAGTGAGGTGCCCAGAACTGAACACAGTACTCAAGGTGAGGTCTCACCAATGCAGAATAAAGAGGAACTAGAACTTCTCGTGACTTGGAAGCTCCAGTCCTCTTAATGTAACCTAAAATGGCATTTGCCTTCTTTGCAGACACATCACACTGCTGACTCATGTTCAGCTTGTTATCCACGGCAACTCCAAGATCCCGCTCACATGTTGTGCTGCCAAGCCAAGTATCCCCCATTTTATACCTATGTTTTTGGTTTTTATTGCCCAAGTGCAGAACTTTGCACTTCTCCCTGTTGAAATTCATTCTGTTTGTTACAGCCCAGGATTCCAGTTTATCCAGATCCTCCTGGAGGTTTCTCCTTCTTCTGATGTGTTTGCTACTCCTCCCAGCTTGGTGTCATCTGCAAATTTGATCAGGCTCCCCCGTATCCCTTCCTCCAAGTCATTGATGAAAATGTTAAAGAGAACCAGTCCCAAGACAGAGCCTTGGGGTACCCCACTAGAAACGGACCTCCAAGTTGACACAGAACCATTTACTAAAACCCTTTGAGTGCGGCCATCGAGCCAGTTGCAGATCCACCTAACAATTGCCCTGTCTAGCCCATATTTTTCCAACTTCCTAATTAAAATGTCATGTGGGACTTTGTCAAATGCTTTGCTGAAGTCAAGATAAATGACATCCACAGCATTGCCATGTCCAGTAAGCTCGTAACCCGATCAAAAAAGGAGATCAGATTTGTCTGGCAAGATTTATTCTTGGTAAATTTCTTTGGAACATCTCACTGTTTGTGGATGAAGAGCGTGCAATAAACTTCTCTTGAACTTTTTTGGTCTGGATGCAAATGTTCAACTGGAAATATAGCACCATTTTGAACATGGTTCTGGCATCTTGCCTATGGCCACCCATTTTCACGTCTCTCTCTGACTAACAGACAGACTGTGATCAACACCATGGGGAAATTCTATTCTCGAAATCTTCTATAAAGTGGTTAAATAAAGCTGCAGCCAAGAGTTAATGGATATGTAGACTGGAGTCTCTGGTGTGGCTAAATTTAATTATATGGTACGTGCAAGCATTTAATTTTATGAAGGTGAAAATAGGATCCCTCGCAATAGAATCGCCATCAAAGAGCTAAAATTTGCAGAGTTAATATGCTTCCAAATAGGTTCTTTCCTTAGCCAGTCAAGTGAAAAAAGAAAGAAAATATCAGATTCATGAAGGAATTAATATCTACCCCACAGTGTGACAACAATTGGCTCCCTCCCATTTCAGAGCACTTAGGAAATAGGCTTATCATGCTGATGCTCTGATATTTTCAGCCGTGGGTGACCTGCCTGGTGAAAAAGGTGTGCTGGATTCAGAGCTACTCAAGGGCTTTGCCTTTGTACAGTTTGATGTAGAGGGAAAAACAGAAAAAAGCTGTTCCAGCCTCAGTTGCATTCATGCACACATACACACTGCAATTTCTTCCACTTTGATGTGCACAGTATACGTCGTCTCCAGGGTTGATTTTAAATCCAGCCATGTGGCTGATGTTCACAATTACTTTTGGTTCAGAATCCCAGTCTGTGCAGCCTGTAATAGTCAGGTATCTAAAGGTGCAAGCACTCCAACCTCCTTCTTCACCTTGGCATGTAAAATGAGACCCTCCACATGTGCTTATGACGAGCAACCTCCAACCTCCACTGGAGGCATTCTATGCAACAGTATGTGCAGTGAAGGTGAAGGGGTCTGCCTATTTCTTTTTCAAACAGAGCCTTATGATTCAAGTATGGACACAATCCAGAGTAACTACGGGAGCACATAAGAGACATTATGTGCACCCATAGTTACTGCACCACCTAGAGAAAACCTATGGGAAATTCATATTGCAATCCAGAGTCATATTCTTACTCCAGAGCAAGGACTTCCTTGCAATCATATTCTTACTCCAGAGCAAGGACTTCCCGTAGTTACTCTGGATTTCACCCATAGTGTTTTTTTATTTGTTAAAACCTATTTGTTGAATTTATTCAAACCATCCAAGGATGATCACAAGCCGAGCTGCAGAAGGAGGATGGCGGTCACCCTGCTGTGGTAACCTGAACTGGGAAACCAGGCAAGGAACTGCATGAAAAACTGAAATAATTTTCTTAGCTATATATAAGAAATTGAAGGGTCACTGACTTACTGAATGACTGACTGACTCACTCATGCACGCCCATCCAAAACCACCTGATCTAGAAGCATGAAATTTGGGGAGGTTCTTCCTTCTGTAACATGTTACATTCTGTAACATTTTTAGAAATTGAACCTGAGAGTGAAAAATGTCACAAAGTGTTTTCATCCCTATACTTTACACCCCAGAAATGCTGACTCATCAATGCCCAGCATAAACCCCCAGAAATAGAAGCATGAAATTTCAGAAAATGTCCAGTGCCTGCAGCCTGATATAGACGCCCAGTGCTTGGTAGGGATGCCTGGCAGTGCCCAGTGGTGTCCATTGCCTGCTGCTACCCAATGGTGCCTGGTGCCCAGTGCTAAGTGCTCAGCAGGGGATGTTTGGTATATGTTAATTATATGGTATATGTTAATTATATAGGCACCTGATGGTGCCTGGTGTCTGGTACTCTGTGTCCAGTGGTGCCTGGTTGGGATGCCTGGTGCCATTTGCCTGGTGGTGGCCAATGCCCAGTAGGGCTGCTTGGTGCTGCCCTCTGCCTGCTGGTGCCCAGTAGAGATGCCCAGTACCCTGTGATACTCAGTGGGTGCCTGCCGCCCTCTGCACAGTAGTGCCTAGTAGGGATGCCTGATGCCCACTGCTCAACGGTTTCTTGTTATGCCCGCTGCCTGCTAGGGTGCCCACTGCCTGGTTGTGCCCAGAGGTGCCTGCTGTCTGATGGAGACTGTTGGGGTGCCCACTGCTGCCTGCTGCCCACTGCTGCCTGCTGCCGCCTGCCGCCCCCTCCCGGTACCCTCTGGTGCCCCGTGCCTGTTGGTGTTCACTGGTGCCCAGTGCCTGCTGCCCAGTGTATGCCTCGAAGTGGCAGTTCCAGTATCTGGTGGCCAGCAATTCCCAGACCCACAAATATTCTTGAAATGTTCCCTCAACAATGTTCTCTAATGCATATGGATGGTAAAGTTCTGCCTGCATTACCTATTCCTCCCTCAATCAAAAAAAGAGCCAAGGCTGATTTAAAGCTGGACCATGTTTTTCAAAATGAATGGCAATCAACAGCATACTCCAATCTCTATGGAAGGTCTAATCTTCAGGAACTCTTCCCATTAAGTGTGGGCACCTAACTTGCTGATGCTTAATCTTCCACCACCACCACCAGGCAAAGCTGCAGACTGTCTGCTGACAATCTGAACTTCTCATACCAACCCCCATTTGGGGGTGAATTGAACCACCTCCCTAAATAATGAATTGAACCCCCTCCCTAAATCAGGGACAAGTCGTTGCTGTTGACCTTGTAATCCTAGCCTACTGAGCCGTCCGTCATTATCTCTGAGTCTTTGAGATTGATTCTGGTTTGTGTTATGATTTTTGCTAAATTAAAGGGGGAAACCAAACATGTCTGCTGACTCTGTGATGGCAATTGGTTGGACCACTTTGATGGATGAGGTGAGGTCACCTGCAAGCTCAAGTGTCTAACTGAATTCAAGGTAGCTTCAAGAGATATACTGTAAAACCTTGGACTGAGAGCATTTTGCAAGACAAGCAAACATTTCTAATAAATTTTATCATGCAGTATAAGAAAAAATAATAAACTTGGCCAGGATATGGCTGGTTTTGGTGCTCTACAACCACCTGCTCAGCCTCTCCGAAGAGACCAGGCTATGTATGTCTACTCTAAAGTAAGCTTATTACGGTCAATAGGTCTCACTCTCATGTAAGGGGGTACTGGAAAGAAGCTTGAGAGACCTTGGGCACAATCCAGAGAAACTACGGGTGCACGTAAGAAACATTATGTGCACCCCTAGTTACTGCACCACCTAGTGAAAACCTATGGGAAATTCATATAGCAATCCAGAGCAAACTGTTCTTACACCGGAGCAAGGACTCCCCATAGTTACTCTGGATTTCACCCCTAGCCTTGCATGTCTACTTTACAGTAAGCCCTATTATAATCAGTGGGGCTCACACCTGTGTAAGGTGGGCACATTGTAGCCCGAGAGACCTGAGAGGCTACGTGCAAGTTAGTTTGTTTTATTTGTCTTTATATTTTATTTATTATTATGTATTATATTACAGGATTGTAATTATTTTTATATGCATATTTTTGGGATGTGGAATGAATCTTCTGAGTTTCCATTATTTCTCATAGGAAAATTTGCTTTGATATATAAGTGTTTTGGGATTACAAGCATGTTTCCAGAATGAATTATGCTTGTAAACCAAGGTCCCTTCCAAAAGCACATGCATTTCTTTCTCATTTTTTAATACTGCCCTTCCTCCAAGGCACTAAGGCTGGTGTACACACTTCATTTCCTGATTCACCCTACAATCCAGAGTAACTACGGGAGCACGTAAGAGACTTTACGTGCACCCATAGTTACTGCATCACCTAGTGAAACCTATGGGAAATTCGTATTGCAATCCAGAACAAATTATTCTTACACCAGAGCAAGGACTCCCCGTAGTTACTCTGGATTGCGCCCTACTTCTCACGACTCTGTGAGGTAGGTGAGAGTTTAAGGATCTGTCCCAGGAACACCTAAGAAGCTTCATGACTGATCCAGGATCTGAAACAGGCTCTTTCGGGTCTAACTCCTGAATAATTTCATTACCCCTTTTGCAATGTTCTGGTATAAAGAATCATGAAATTACTGCAATGACATATCCTTCTGCAGTAACAATGCTCAGAGGTGGGGGGGGGAATGGCATGCCTATCATGCTTGATAACCAATTTTTAAAATTTATTTTCCCTTCACTATCTTTCTCCCTTTTCCAGCTCTTCTGTTAGTTGGTTTAATGTAACGTCCTCTTGTCCGTGCTGATCTTCCTTCCCCTCCTTTTGACCTTTGTGCCATGTTCTCAATTTAGCTCAGCCTTTTAGAAAGATTACTCCTACCTCTGCACCCTGTTAAGTTCCCTCTTGGCACTTGCTCTTTTGGCCCTGCCTCAATACCCTTTTTGTCGTAGTGGCCTCTTAACTTTATTTTTTCTCATTCTTTAATGTGCAGACTCTTTTACAGCCAGCATTTGAGGGCACTGCAGATTTCCAATGCCATTACCCATCTTAAGAGCTTAGGAACATTTAGCTTTTATTTTGCCATGTCCTACATTTTTGGGGTGTCCTACATTTTGGGGGGCTCATCAACATTTTTGTTTATAACTTATGGGCTGCAATACTGACCTCCAATTAGGCTGGCCTAAATCCTGGCATAAGTCCTGTGCTGCTCTGGGAATGTCACAAAAGTGCCATAAGACATTTCTGCCCCACTCCTGGGGGTTAGGCACAGTGATGGGATTCAAAGAAATTAACAACCGGTTCTCTGCCCATCTGGCAGCCACTTTTATATGGCTATTTTAAAACTTTATATCTCTCATTAACAACCAGTTCTATAGAGTAGGTGCGAACCTGCTGGAGCCCACCACTGGTTAGGCCAATGCACAGGAATACGCCAACCTCTCCATATGGCCACGGAAAGATAGGCCAGGTGAGTTAGGACAACCTAAGTTTCTTAGGATTGCACCAATGGTCACTGGGGGGGGGGTGATTTTCATGTTGAAGGCCTTTCCACTATTTACAGGAAGAAATGGATGAGCACCAGGAAACGTCTATGGGCGCAATCCAGAGTAACTACGGGGAGTCCTTGCTCCGGTGTAAGAACAATTTGCTCTAGATTGCAATATGAATTTCCCATAGGTTTACACTTGCTGCTGCAGTAACTACGGGTACACGTAATATCTCTTACGTGCTCCCGTAGTTACTCTGGATTGCAGGGTATGGCTCATATAAGCTAAAATGTTGGATTGCCAACAACCTCAATTTAGGATTTCTGAGCAAAAACAAACAAAAATCAATCAAACAACAAACAAACAAATCCCTCCATCCATCCATTCATTCATCCACCTCCACTTTCTGGACTTGCAATGAACTGTCAGGATCTTGTTATGCTAAACACAAACTCACAGATTACAACTGGTACCCAGGTGGCAATGACTTTAAATTATGGTCACTACAGACTCTTACTCATTAAGTGGTGCTTAGCAGTAGGATGTAGTACCATTTAGTCAACTTGACAAAGCATTGGGGAAAGCTCTTGTGATTTAAAACTAAACAGAAAATTGTTTTTCCCCACTAGCATTTGTTGTAGTTGTCACTAGCAGCAGCCTGAGATCTACCACCCCAGCTACTACAGACCCCCCAAAATACCCACCTCGTATAGGTGGGATTGCACATGTTCACCCACTGCTTTCACAACATTTCCTCTTTAGGAAAATAGCTTAATGGGCCAGGAAAGATGAGGTGCAGTGCAGTGATATTGCCCCCCAACCTAACCCTTTACCTTCAACTTTGGTGCAGCCTCCTTTCTCTTGCTCTGTGTGCCCATGTTGGAAATAAACAGGATGATGAGAACATGCTGCACAAACCCCATTTTTGTGACTGGTGCATCTGGCCCAGGTGCCACGTCATTCTCCATCACTAAAAAAAGCAGGCCTCCGTCAGTCTTGAAAGACTATGGTATCGTGCTTGGCACTGCATACGCTGCATGCGAAGCATGAAAGCCTGGGTTAGATTGTTATGGAGGATAGGCTGTTACCCAAGCAGCAGATCCCCCTCTCCACGCCACTGAATTAGTCCATTGGAAAGGCAGAGCAGATACGATTGGATCCAGCTGGCGTCAAAGAGCTGGGCTAAGGACAGGAGCTCACCCTATCTTGTGGGGCCGACCCGGGTCTCGAACCCTGGCCTGCTGGTTAACAGGCACAGCGTCTTAGCCACATGTGCCACCCACAGCTCCATCACTACAAGCCACTATTTTGTGCTTGTTACACTTGCAACCCTGGCCTGGCTCCCAGAAACCTATACAATGGTGAAAGATATAGGCTGCAATCCTATAGGGTGGCACAAAGACACCCCCAGGCCTGCACAGGACTTGTTAGGATTGCAGTCTCCACTGTATCTGTTCACCTTGCTCAGAAAATAAATGGTTGTGCCATCAAAGAAACACATTAATATGAGGGACATGGTCATGAGTTATGAGGTCACAAGTTATGAGGGACATGGTCACTCAAGTGGTTCAAATGGTAATTGGCTAGTTCAACTGGCTCAACTAGTATTAGCTTTCACTATATATCCCCCAAATCCAGAGTAACTACAGGAGCACATAAGAGACTTTACGTGTACCAGTAGTTACTGCACCACCTAGTGAAAACCTATGGGAAATTCATACTGGAATCCAGAGTAAGTTGTTCTTACACCAGAGCAAGGATTCCCCGTAGTTACTCTGGATTTTGCCCTATGTCTACAATTAATGAGTGCCATACATGTAGAACTCATGACTTCCAAGTAGCTTGTTATGAAACTTCTTGCCATCCCTTCTGTCATAGACTTGCATGCCTGCTAATTCCAATGCAGAGAACTCAAAAAAAGTGTAAATTAATGTTCTCCCCTTTGCCGTACCACTTTATTAAAAATATAATTTCCTTGCAATTTAGTGATAATTGCTTCAAGCTAATTAGGAGAGGGGAGCGTTCTATGGATCAGAGAATGCTGTTAATTAACAACATAGCAAATTAATACAGATCTGTCTATATGCTTTGATTTATAGTTTAAGTATATTGTATCAACATATGGTTTTAATATGAGTTTAATTCTGCTATTCTCTGGAGGATATTTTCAAAGAGAGAATGTTTCAACTGAGACAGAAGGCTGCTACTGTTGTAAATGTATCATTGGGTTTTGGAAGCATTTATGAGGCAAGAAATATCTTTTTTTAAAAAATACCAAGTCATAAAAGGCAATTTACACAACCAGGGAAAAGTGTTGTGCCACAATCTGCAATCCACTTTAAAAGTTGTCTGCAGCCCATGGTCACTGAAAGAGCTGCTGGGTTGTCAGAGACTGACCAAGGCATAGGGTGACCATATACCCTTTCTCCAGGACATGTCCTCCTTTTTAGCCTTGTGTCTTGGAAAAAAAATCATCATTGTCCTCCTTTTTGGGCAGACACCATTGAGCCTTCTTGTATTTAATGAATTCTACGGATAAAATTATATGTAATAGTTTTAAATTTATAAACTGCAATCCTATAATATTTTCTTGAGAGTAAGAGGACAATCCTAACCATGTCTACTCGAAAGTAAGCTCAATTGTGTTCAATAGGGCTTACTCGCAGGAAAGTTTCTAGGAAAATGCCTAACCCTACAATCCAGAGTAAATACAGGAGCATGTAAGAGATATTACGTGCACACATAGTTACTGCACCACATAGTGAAAACCTTGGAAATTCACATAGGAAAAAACATAGGAAATTCACATTGCAATGCAGAGTAAATTGTTCTTACACCAGAGCAAGGACTCCTCGTAGTTACTCTGGATTGTGCCCTGAGGCTGCAATCCTAAACACACCTTCCTGGGAGTGAGATCCATTGTGTTCAATGGGGCTTACTTTTTAGTAGGCATGGTTAAGATTCTACTCTAAGGGCAAAATCCATAGCATTTATGGGTCCACGCAGTTACGTCATCTAGTGTTATCGTATGGAAAGTCATCTTAACTGCTTCGGAGCAGGGGGCTTAATTTCATTTTAGGGTATAGGCCTTAATTCCATAGAATACAATGGGACTCACCTCTGAGTAGACATGTTTAGGGTTGCACCATACAGTGTTTAAATTAACCACAGAAAAGCAAGGTCAACCTCAAGCTCCGCAATGAGTTGATGAAGTTGGATTTCCTTTTTATCTACCAAATAATTTTGGTACCTGCCAAGTTGCACGTTGCAGTCCCTTGGCCTGCACCTTCTGCCAGCCTCTTATTTCATTATGTCAAGCATAAGACTTTTCATCAAGCTCTTCCTCCTACCCTGTGATCAAGGCTCATTTTAATCAAGGTTCTCAGGGCTCTGTGTCAACTCATGGTACCAGCACATCCCATAATTCATGGTTTCTTCGCCCCCCCCTTCCGCCCTCCACAACTCAGCAACACATTGTAACAACATCCTTTGGCCCTCTTTTGGATTCAATGCATTAATTTTAGGAGCTTCGGTATATCAATAAATTAAATGAATAGGAGTCAGAAATGAGAGTTTATTTTAATACCCTCTAAATAAATTATATAAGGTAATTTTGTCAAATTCCTTCTACCTTTCTTGGAGGGACAGGGTGTTATTTTTATGAGTTGGCATTTTTAATTTTATTAAAAACTTTCAGCAGAACATTGTTTATGTCTCTGATAATGAAATACCACCTCCCTAGCACATGGCAGAAACGATCACATTTTAAAACCCTACAATCCAGAGTAAATCTGGGAAGACATAAGAAGCACTTACTCTGGATTGCTCTATGCATTTCCCATTGGTTTCCCATAGGTGGCACTGTAACTACATCGGTATAAAAGGTCCCATAGTTACTCTGAATTGTAGCCCTTTTTGTGCTCCATTAGCCAGGTTGACCTGGATCCTGTGGGTGGCGCAAGTGGTTAAGACGCTGTGCCTATTAACCAGCAGGCCAGGGTTCGAGATCCGGGTCGGCCCCACAAGACAGAGTGAGCTCCTGTCCTTAGCCCAGCTCTGCGATGCCAGCTGGATCCAATCGTACTGGCTCTGCCTTTCCATTGGACTAATTCAGTGGCGTGGAGAGGGGGGATTTGCTGCTTGGGTAACAGCCTATCCTCCATAACAATCTAACCCAGGCTTTTGTGCTTCACATGCAGCGTATGCAGCGCCGAGCACGACACCATAGTCTTTCAAGACTGACGGAGGTTGCCAGTCTTTCAAGGAGGTTGTCATAGTCTTTAAGACAGACAGAGACTGATGCTGCTTAGCCAGATTGACCATCTGTCCTCTTTTTGCAGGTCAGGTCTTGGATTTTAGCCTTGTGTCCTTAAAAAAAAATTCAGTGTTCTTTTTTTCCTTGTGAGCAGGCAGCATGTAGCCTTTTTGTGATTCATAAATTATATGTTGTAAACTAGTTGTAAATTATATCTTGTAAATTTATTCATTGTTGTGGGAGTAAAATTTGAAGAATATTTGTGGGCCTTGGGCATGGCTGGGCACCATTAACCATCAGGCACTGGCAATGGGCACCAGTGGGCTCTGGATACTGCTGGACAATACAGGCAAGGGGAAACAGAGGGTATCAGTTGACAGTAGCAGGCAACAATGGCCACTGGCAGCACCACCAGGCACTGGGCATCCTTATGGGGCACCACACATCACTAGGCAGCAGTGAGCAAAACCAGGCATCAGGCAACACAGGGCAGCAGACACCACTAGGCACCAAAGAAGTTCTTAGAGGGTGCTTACATCACAGAAGGAATACATGCCCCAAATTTCATGCTTCTAGGTCCAGGGGTTGGGACTGCATGTTGATCAGTTAGTCTTCAAATTTAAGTATAGGGACCAGAACACATTGCACCCCTTTTCACCCCCTTAGGTGTTAAATTTCTCAAAATTGATTCTTAGTGGGTGCCTACATCATGGAAGGAATACCCTCCCCAAATTTCATGCTTCTAGGTCCATGGGGTTTGGGCTGGACATTGATCAGTCAGCGGTTCTTCAATGAATAGGGACAAAAATGTGTTGTGCCACTTTTTCCCATCTTTCGGTTTGAATGTCCATAAATCAATTTTTGGTGGGTTCCTACGTCACAGAAAAAAGACCCTCCCCAAATTTTATGCTTCTAGGTTTGGACATACCAGTAGGGATGTGCAGTGGTACCTATTACCTGGTGTTGCCCATTGCCCAGTGGTGCCCAAGGCTGGACAGGGATGCCCAGAGTCCACTTGTGCCCACTGCTGCCCACCGCTTTTCTTTGGGGTCCTCTGGTAACTTCTGGTGCCTGTCAGTGCCCAGTGCCACCACCTGGTGCCAGTGTCTGGTGCCCACCAGTGCCTGCCAGTGCCTAGCCATACTCTGGGCCCAAAATATTCTTGAAATTTTACTCCCACTATGATAGGTCCATTCTGCTAGTACTTCCTAAAAATCTAAAGCCTGCTTGCTCCTGCTCTATATGTCTGTATTACAACATGTTATGCAGCATAAAGAATATATGCTTGTCCTACAGTTCCATTTGAAAGTGTGGAAAGTGTACACATGGAGTGAAAAATCAGTGTGCATAGATTTTCCCTGTCATTAGCGGAACCACCAACATTTTCTCTAAAGCAATATTCAAAGAGATTAGGAAGATTTCTCCATGCTCAAGTAAAACACCGGAGGCATTTCGAGGAGAGTCAAAAGAGCCTCAGTAAGCCTCGTGGAGTTCCTCGGGCAGACTTGGTGGGTAGGAGGATTGCGGCATCCTTGCTTTGTCGCTGAATTTAGCCTAAGAGCAAAACCCAAAGTAAATCTGAAGACTCCTTCTTGGGCAAAACAACTGAGTGATTTCAAAGGAAGCCAAAAGAGTTTTGATATAATGAGAGGAATATGTTGGATGGGATTCTGCCCATCTCTCTTGCTATTGGGTATGCTCTGGGGCATGTGCAACATGCAAACACATACAATTTGAATATGTGTGCACAGATGTTTGTGCAATCGCCTCCTGATTAGATATTCTTATTATTTTTTTAATTTATTTTAATCTGCAAAAAGTGGTATTATGTTTTCCCTGACGAGCTGCGATAGTGGGTTCAAAACCCCCAACTGCCTTTCTAATGAATGAATGACCTTCTCATACTCACAGGACTCCTGCAGACCATCTACAGCACATCAGTGTGCCACAGCATAGTGGTTGAAAATTGCTGGTCTAGAGAGATGAACAGCACAAGCCTATGCATGTCTACTCAGAACTCAGTCCTACTGTGTTCGATGGGGCTTATTCTCAGGAAAGTGTGGTTAGGATTATGCCTGATTACCTACAGTGGTCAAGGGTTAGATTGTGGTAGGTTGTGGCATAGTTGATGGGAAGGAGAAAACGGAGGAAGGGAATTTGAATTAAATTAAGCTGCCTTGAGTTCACTTTTGGGGGAAAATCAATCAATCAAATCAATCAATCCAATCAATCCAATCCATCCATCCATCCATCCATCCATCCACCCACCTACCTACCTACCTACCTACCTACCTACCTACCTACCTATCTATCTATCTATCTATCTATCTATCTATCTATCTATCTATCTATCTATCTATCTATCATATTTATAAACTGCTTTTCAACAAAAAAAGTTCACAAAGTGATTTATAAAGAAAATATAAAATAATTGCTAACGGGTATCAAATAAATTTGATTTATCAAACAAATAAAACAAAACAAACAAATGAAAAATATAAAAAATTACAGTATTTATATGCTGCTTTTCAACAAAAAAGTTCACAACGTGATTTATAAAGAAAATAAAAAATAATAATTGCTAATGGGTATCAAATAAATTTGATTTATCAAACAAATCAAACAAATAAAATAAATAATAAATGTTCCAAACCCTTTCAAAAGTTCCAATCCTGCGTAATCAAATCTTAACGTTTTGTACGGTTGATATTAGATCTTGATTTCCTTCTTTCAAAACTCTTCCTACCTTGAAGCGAAGGGGAAGGTAGCTGTGGTGCCTACAGTGTTCATATACAGTATACTCTAATTGGGATGCTGAGATGCGTCTGCGCAAGTGGTCCTTGATTTGGGCCTCATGAATCATTCATGCTTCACACCAGGCCTCCGTGCTAAAAAGGTCTTCAGAAAAGCACACGCACTGCAGGGCTGTTTTGTTTTTGAAATGAATTTGGCCCCTAAATTAACTTTTGACTGATAGAATTGTATGGTAAAAAAATGCTTCTCTCTGGCACAGGAAAGGAAAAGAAAGACGAACGGCTCACCCTGAGAGTAGTCTATAATTTAAATTGGCATACTGATGAGTTTTGCAGATGGATCTTGCACATAGTGCACAAGAATGGAATTACGTATGCAAATATAGCCTTACAGGTGTTGCCAATGACAATATCATAAATATAGGGGAGGAAATGGTAATGATGTCTGTTAAGATTTCTTGCCTGTTCTGTCTGACTTTTTATTTGCTATGAATTTATCAGAAGGAACGAGCAACTGCAGAAGCAAAGTCCTATGCATGTCTGATTGGAAGTATGCCCTGCCAAGTTCCATGGGAATTACTATATACTACCAGGACTCTATACTTGAGTCCTGGATCCAGGGAGCTCATATGTCATCTATATTGTGGGTGGTGCAAGCGGTAAGGACGCTGTGCCTGTTAACCAGCAGGCCAGGGTTCGATTCCCGGGTCGGCCCCACAAGACAGGGTAAGCTCCTGTCCTTAGCCCGGCTCTGCGATGCCAGCTGGATCCAATCGTATTGGCTCTGCCTTTCCATTGGACTAATTCAGTGGCGTGGAGAGGGGGAATTTGCTGCTTGGGTAACAGCCTATCCTCCATAACAATCCAACCCAGGCTTTCATGCTTTGCATGCAGCGTATGCAGCGCCAAGCACGATACCATAGTATTTCAAGACTGACGGAGGCCTGCTGGGGTTCAAGATCATATGTCTTGTCTTTCCAGGACATGTCTTAGATTTTAGCCTTGTGTCCTGGAAAGATTCCAACGAAGAAAGTATAAATTAATATATGGCGATATCCACCACCCAGTAGCATTGCTTAGAAGGGTGCAGGTTGCACATGAAGAGGGAGGGATGATACCACTACTGGCCAAAATAGTTGACACTGCACATTTTAAGTATAACACCATCATGTTATATATCATTTGATGTGTAATTTCATGCGGAATACAGTGAAACAAAATACGTAGAAATATCTCTTCTCTAGCAAAAGACATTGCCAAAAAAAATGAAGAGGGAGTGGGTGATGATGTGTTCCTATCACAAAAGACCAGGTAACCACAACTAGACATATAATGATTATTTCATTATATAATGCTCCAATCCTAAAGACACCTTCCGGGGAGTAATATCCATGGAATACAATGGGGCTTACTTTTGAGTAGACATGGTTAGGATTGTGCTTTAACCCACAAATCCAGAGTAACTACAGGAGCATGTAAGAGACTTTAGGTGCACCCATAGTTACTGCACCACCTAGTGAAAACCGATGGGAAATTCATATTGGAATCCAGAGTAAGTTGTTCTTACACCGGAGCAAGGACTCCCTGTAGTTACTCTGGATTTTGCCCTAAGTCAAACTTTGAGGAATCCTCTGTTTTACTTACACATGTTCTGCCTGAACCTTTCTACACCTTTGCTGAACCCAGAGATGAAGAGGAAGGGTGATGTTCCCATGAGAGGACAGTGTGAATCTATGATGTTTGTTAGGGGGGAAGGCAGTTGATAGTTAATGCATCTGGCACGACTACAGTAGAGTGTGTGCAATTTCCTACACGGAAATGAGATTTGTGTGAGAAATTCATCTTCTGGGAAATGGCCCTGAAAAATGAGCAGATAACGGCTACACAAGGGTGCACTTTTTCATTTGCCAAATGCTTAGCTTACCTTGATGGCAGAATTAAATGTAGGGTTCAAGTGCAACATTGTTGTGTTTGGTTTAAAGACCAAACTATGCCATTTGTGGTCTCTAGGGGAAAAAAATTGAATACTAGCCTTGAATAAGGGAATGCAAGGGAAAAAAGTATTAGTTTGTATTTAAGGAGAGCAGAGATCTGTATCAGACAAACATTTAATCCTGGAAATATTAAAGCAATATTAAAGAGTGGGATCTTAAGCCTGAGATGTCACTGACGATGTTCCGTCAACACATCATTGCTGCACATATCAGAAAAAGGTGAGTAAGTGGGAAAGGGGAACGGATGGAAAAGGGCAGAGATGGTTGGATTGTTATGGGGCAATGTTTGCAGCTCCACACTGCCAATACCTGAACCTCCTTCCAGATCCAACTCTGTGGCTCATGGGACAGGGTTGCAGCCTCAGTGTAGTATTTTGGAGAAACTATCAGATTAGGATAAAAGTTAACCAGTTAGACTCCCATGTTCTTGGATGACATTCAATCAAACAAGCATTTGTTTTGTGACATTTAGGGCGTGATCCAGAGTATCTATGGGGGAGTCCTTGCTCTGGTGTAAGAACAATTGACTCTGGATTGCAATATTAATTTCCCATAGGTTTTCACTAGGTGATGCAGTAACTACGAATGCACGTAATGTCTCTTATGAGCTCCCATAGTTACTCTGGATTGTAGGGTTAGAGTGCAAACCTAACCTAGACCTGCACAACTCATTGCTCTTCCTATTCCTTTGGTGATGTAGGGAGGCAAGGGCATTGCTGTCTATTGGCCTAACCCAGCCCACTGGAATGGGGCAGAGGTGTCTTACTGCACTTTTGTGACACCCCCAGGTCAGCACGGGACTTATGCCAGGGTTTAGGCCAGCGAAACTGCAGATTAGGATTGCAGCCTTAGTCAATCACTCACTCTCTCTTTCAATCTAACTCACTGATTTTCAACCAGTGTGCCGTGCCACACTGGTGTGCCGCAAGTGGTCCACCGGTGTGCCACGAGAGATTGTATGATTTATTTATTTGACTTCATTTATTAATAGGGTTATTGAGGAATTGAACTGCCCACCAGAATCATGGTGTGCCTTGTCAGTAGTCCAATGCCTGACGGTGTGCCCTGGCAATTTTGACACCTGGTTGGTGTTCGATGAGATAAAAAAAGGTTGAAAATAACCAATTATCCTATTCCACTGCTGTGACCTTCGGGTTATGGAACACACTGCTTCATGAAATAAGAATGGCACCAGTGATGGGCTTCAAAGAAATTAAGAACCGGTTCTCTGTCCATCTGGCATCCACTTTTAAATGGCTATTTTTAAACTTTATATGTACTATCTCTTGTTAAGAACCGGTTCTATTGAGTAGGTGCGAACCTGCTGGTGCCCACCGCTGAATGGCACCCTCTTTTTCCTAATGTGTTGGCAACTGAACACCTTTCTGTTTCAGTAAACCTGGAATTGAGCTATGCTGTCCGTCCATTGGGTTACACTCTCTGGTTGCAGTGTTCTGTGCTGGTCCTTAATTTAGCTGTACCCACCTCTTCTTCTAGAAGGGTCAAGACCGACCCGTGGTCACGATAGCCGTGAATCACTGGCCATAATGTGAAGAACTTCTCATGGTTCCAGCACCCAGGTTGAAAAGCACAGCTCTAAAAGGTGATGTGTTTTGACACTATTTGTTGACTGGCTCACTGTGTTGGACCAAACGCTTTATTAGCTAGCAAATTAGAGCCGACAGACTTTGCTTTGGGAGCCGACTAATTAAATGCCTCTCTTGCCACATCCATTAACAGCAACATGGCATTGCATATCTATTGACACAGTGAGAGGAATTGCTTTCAGAGCTCAGTTGACAGGGTAGAGCAGTGGTTGGACCATTAGCAACTGCACGGGGATGTGTCTTCTCCATCAGGATCATCTGCAGTGACACCGATATTTAGAGACAATGGGGAAATATGAAATATGTATACTCACATTAAGTGTTCAATGTAGTCTATTATCCAGGCATCATTTTGGATGGAGCTCAAAGACCGGGATGCGTGAGTTTGCCGTTCACAAAGCTTTTTGTTCTTTCTTTGGAAGTGGAAAGGTGATTTGGGGAGCTCCGGGGCCTCGCTTAACACATAGAAAGAAAAAGGAGGAGGTAAAGGGAAAAGAACAGAGAACTCTCATGCAGGGACCTCTCTGATAAGATTAATCCTGTCATGCTAAACAAGAAAGCTTGAAGCAAAGATTAAAACATCTACTGTACAGAGCAAGTGTTTGTCAGAGGCAGCTCATCATAAGAAGCTGTAAGGCACCATGGAGTTTGGAGACAGCCGGATTCTGGAACTTTCCCTTTTGTATTACTCATGCCCTTTCCCTTCATCATCCCTGGCATCCAACCTCCAGCATATCATCTCTGGGCCAAGCATGGCCTCTCCCTTCAGCAGCACTGAATCAAGATATCCCAGAGATAGGGCACCCTTTATGGGACACTACTGGCCTGGATGTGTTCAACTGACCCCTTTGGGCTATATACAGGAATCTCCCACTTATTGGAGACATTCGGAACTGAAGCACCATCCAAAAGTGAAAACTGTTGAAAAGTAGTATTTAATCTTGAATGAACGGTAGCCAATCTTGAGTGGTGTCCAAGCATTGAATGACTGTGTTCTGGGTACAATTGAAAGGTGTTGAAAGAGTGGATTGTCAGATAGGAGGGGATACTTGTATAACCCTTGCTCCAAAGCCATCCAACAGCCTGATCCAGAGTTTGCTCTGGATCATAACTCTATCTGGTTAGAATTGGAAAGCTAGATAGGATTTGGCCCTGAATTGCTTTTTGTATTGATCCACAACACAAAATAATCCAGACCTTCGGCAACAGGGCCAGCATGGGCACTGTGCTGCATCCTATGCAGAAAGCCCCAGCCCACACAGTAGGTTTAGGCTGCAATCCTAAAGACACTTTTCTGAGAGTAAGAGCCACTGAACACAATTGAGCATACTTTTGAGTAGACATTGTGCTTTTAGGGTTGGGCTCTTACTCAGGCCTTTGTGAGCTACATAGCTGCATACACCCACATTGGCAGATTTGGCCCAGGAAAGAAGATAGGAAGCCATACATGTCCTGCTGTTGATCCTAACCCTTCATCACAATAGCAAAATGGGTTACTTCCCCTCACCATACTGTTGGATTAACTCCCCAAATTTTGAGTCCAGCCTGCCCTTGGCTACATTTTACTTCTGATTTATGAGTGTTACCCTATGGCTTGACTTGGCTTGCATCCTAGGAAAACAGAAAAATCCTACTTGAGCATATCCAGGTAGGAAAGACAGTAAACAGGGAGAAATCCTTGATCTCTCAAGGATCAAGACCACCACACTCATACAGGCTTCTGAGAAGCACTTATGGGTTGTGGTACATCCTGGCACAGGGTGACCATATAGAATGGAGGACAGAGTGCCTCTACTTTTAACATGAAAGAGGGAATTCAGGCGGGTTTAGCTCCTCATAGAAGCTTTGAAAAAGCAGTGCCTGAATTTCTCTTCTATGCAATGGTTAAAGGTGGGCGCACTCCATCCTTCATTCTGTACGGTCACCCTGCCCTGGTATGGGTCCCGCACCCATACCAGGTGCCCAACTATACCTTTTTGAAGACTAACCAATGTATTTCAATGCAAGCTTTTGCGAACCACAGTTCACTTCATCAGATTATTTCAATGTAAGTGAGCGGAAAGATAAAACGATGCAAATGAAAGGCACCCAATGAAAAACTTTGGGTCAGATTCCAAAACAGACATTATGCACGCATTAAAATGCCCCCAGGGAAGTGAGACGCTGACACATTGCATGCATATTCACTTTGCTAGCTGTACGGTGTACAGTCTCCATGGCTACCTCCTTATCACACAAGCTGATCACTCAAAAGGAAGATGGCTGTTTTGTTTTAAGGCCTGCAGGAAATTAGAAGGACTGCCAATGAGGAGTTTCGAACCCAAAATGCATCTCAGCGGCAAATCCTATCTGATTTTTTGAGTTCTGATTGGATAGAGTTGGGTCCTCAGACATCTATATCTTAGGGAGGGGGAGAGAGTGTACTGCTCTCACTAGAGGTGTGCCAACTGTACATTAAATTTTTTTTTACCTTCGGACAATATATTGCGACCCTGTGGCATTCATTCTCACACTTGTTGGGACAATTCATTGGGATCCTGTGGGGTTTATTCCCACATGATGTGAGGATGACCACCAGAGCTGGGCAAGACTCTTGACTTGAGTTGTGAGTCTTCTGAAAAATTCAATTTTTTGAGTGACTTCAGAAAAATTCAATTTTGAAACTCAAAAATACTCAAGTGTAGAACCCTTTCCTCCTCCACTCACCAATTTGAGTCTCTTGTGCCTGGTGGGTCTCATTGTTTACTGTGTTCACTGCGTGGAAAACCTCAGGACACCATCTTGTGGAAAGAGCATCCATCCATCCATCCATCCATCCATCCATCTATCTATCTATCTATCTATCTATCTATCTATCTATCTATCTATCTATCTATCTATCTATCGTATTAAATACCGCTTTTCAACTGAAAAGTTCACAAAGAGGTTTACAAGAAAATGAAAAAAAAAATTAATAGCTAATTAATAGCTAATGGAGCAAAGAGCAACCATAAAGAGCAAGGAGCAACCATACCCTACAATCCAGAGTAACTACGGGAGCACGTAAGAGATATTTATGTCAACATAGTTATGGCACAACCTAGTGAAAACCTATGGGAAATTAATATTGCAATCCAGAGTAAATTGTTCTTACAAGAAGAACGTCAGAGCAAGGACTCCCTGAAGTTACTCTGGATTGCGCACTTAATCACACTCACCTCATTGCATTACTTCTGAGTAGACTTGCATATAATTGTGCTGTAAATCAGCTCAAGAGGCTGAAGTGTTCTGGGCTTGGCAGTGGGGTGTCCTTCAAAGCCAAACTTCTTTGAACTTCTCTTGGAAATGCTCAGATGTTTCTCTGAAGAAGGAATTCTGAAATTCACTTTGAATTTCTCTTGTTTGAAATTTCAGCGCCGACCCTACTTATAGTTCAGTTCCAAAGTGAAGTTCCACATACCCTACAATCCAGAGTAACTACGGGTGCACGTAAGAGACTTTACGTGCACCCGTAGTTACTGCACCACCTAGTGAAAACCTATGGGAAATTCATATTGCAATCCAGAGCAAATTGTTCTTACATCGGAGCAAGGACTCCCCGTAGTTACTCAGGATTGCACCCACAGTCTTTTATTAAGAAAACTGTGCCCTTCATTCATCCCAAACTTTTTTGTCATAGAGCACAATCCTCACCATGTCTACTCAGATGTAAGCCCCATTGTGTCCAGTGGGTCTTACTCCCAGGAAAGTGTCTTTAGGATTGTATACTCTCTTTCTGGGGGTTGGAAAAAGCAGCTTTACATTTTCAAAAAGAAAAAAATCATAAAAAACAACTTATACACTAGTTGTTCTACTCAAGGGGTAGCCACCTTTCTCCGAGGATGATGAAGTATAGTAATAGGTAATTATTTGTAGATTTAATGATAAGGCTTAAAAAGCACTTAAGGATTGCTGAGAAATTCTGACACACAAGAATCACAACATACTATTTATGACAAATTATTTAAATGAATTATGGGATTATCTTTATTAAACCATAGCCTCCCATTGCTCACTGCAGGCAACCTCCTTCTTGCTATGCTGTGACCTCTAAATACCAGTTATTGTTTGTTTCCAATTAGCAATTATGTAATAATAGTTTGAATAAGGACTTTCTTTTTCAGTGATATTGTACCAGGAAATGAAACAGTCCTTGGGGCCCTGCAAGAATTCGGGATTTGAATCCGGAACCAGCATGTGATCCCCTGTGAACTAGGATCCTTTCCTCTCTGCTCCAATGCAGTTTCAAAATATTTTGCAGGCACTCCTGTTTTCTGTATCATTATGTTGTTCTAGGGAAAAAAAGAGTTAGTTTGCCAGTTTTTATGCCCCAAAGAATGAAAAGTTAATGAAAGATCTTAAAAACCGACCCCAGTAGACCCGACTCCCACTGCATTCAGCAAAACATGAGCACAAATCCCTTCTGAAGTTGTTTTGCATTAAGGCAAATCTGAATTAATTTCAAAATATCAGGTTTCATCATTTTTTTTTGCATCGCCCTATGATCACTGAAGTGGGGGAGGTGGATATTAAAAAATGATAAAGTGATGAAAATTTGATCACATCGGTTTCGAAAACCATTTTCTGTCCAGAATTATCACAGTACCATTTAATGCTGTCGATGGAGGAGAAAGTCAGTTGTTCTCTCTTTTTTCTCCGCTTCATTTTAAAGGAAATATTTAATACAGGAGTAGGAAATGTCCTACTTCATTGGAAAGAACACGGACATTACTGCACAGACTGACAGCTCAATTCGTAGATGAGTTTTAATACCGAACCACACAGGAAATATATATGAACTGTACTGTGATTTTTACATTTGGTATGGTAGTCAAGCTCTACACTCATGTCTCCAAACTGGATTCCCGTAATTCACTGGCCTGATCCTGAAGGCTATTTTGTACTGGCAACTACTAATGACAAATTTGGCAATATTGGGCAAATAGGACATGCCTTGTTCTGTTTTGCTCCCCGTGCCTGGGATGGTTCAAAAGAGGACATACCCCTTGCACGATGCAGTGAAACTCTCTCCAAGACTAACTGCTCTGCCCCCTATTGCTATTTACATTATTGCTCCCCTCCAATTGCCCCCACATAGGTTTACCATATGTCCCAAAAAACAGGGATAATCCCAATTTTTGGGGACTGCGTTCACATACTTGCAAGTGGGACAGAGGGTCCTCTCCCAGTATTGTGGAAGAGAATTATGGCAATCCTGTCCTTGCAACAAATCTGTGAGCCTGAGACACAGTACCTGACCTAAGGTTGCCCAGGAACAGGGTGACCAGATAGAATGGAGGGCAGAGTGCTTGTACCTTTAAGCATTGCATAGAGGAAGGTATTTAGACAGGTGATGCTTTTTAAACCCTTCTATGTTGAGCTGCACCTGCCTAAATTCCCTTTCCTATGCAATGCAGGTAGAGGCGCTCTGTCCTCCATTCTATCTTGTCACCCTGCCAGGTAGACATATAGACAGTGCTATTTTTTTGGAAAATAGGTGCCGGTACCCACCTACTAGTACTCACAGGTACTCACCTGTGTTTCTGACTATGTGTGTGTGTGCCAGCACTCACCCACAGAGATGCTAGTACTTACATAGAGAAAGTCAGCCCCAGTGCATGTGCAGCTACAGCCGGAGGTCTGGCAAGCCTGACCTGGCCCCCTGCACCAGGGGTCTTTAGGCAACCCCCAGGAAAGCTCTAGGCAACCTCCAAAGGGGCCCCGACCCCCACTTTGAGAAACGCTGAGCTAGAGGGTGGGCAGGGTCTATGCCCAGGGTGCCCAGATGTTCTCTTTTTCCAGAACATGTCCTCTTTTTTAGCCATGTGTTCTGGAGAAAAGTCTTCACTGTCCTCATTACCATTTTCCTGCACTGGAACCTATATTGGGTTGACTCAGCGCAGGAATTTATACGGAAGCCATTCTTTTTATTTAATCTTGTCATTCTGGTCCTTACTCAGGCCTTTCTCCAAAACTTCTTTTGTAAGATGCTCTGAATTTATTTAGTTGGAAACAGCAGACATTGAAAACCCCAGGCAAGGATTAGTTTGGTTCAAACTCCTCTGTCACTTATAAAATTGCATCCTTCCTTCTGTTTTGAATAGGCTCATGACAATTCTTGGTATGAATGTCTTATTTGTCTGAGAATAATAAATGTAATTAATGCCCATAGAACAATCATGCTAATTTAAAATACTGTTCACAGAGAGAACTAAGAGGTTTCCTTTTTTCTGAATGAATATTTAAATGGTAGAGACTGATTTCATGAGCATCTATTTCTTTCTGGTGCAAGACCACCAGATACATTTTGTAGCGCCGTAATCTCCCCCAGTGTGAGTGGTTTAGACGATGATATGAAGTTATAATGGGCTGTGCAATCCCTGTGCAATGTATTCGGTGGGTAATTGCTACAGATCTCTCCTTGGGAGCAGTTTAGAAAATTATAAAGTAACAACAACTCCTCCAGTCCGTGGCGCAACACACAACTTAAAATACAACTCTGATCTTTGCAAAAGAGATTTAGATTTGGTCCCAGTGGCCAAATCTGATGATCTCTAAAGAAATTTAATCTATGTGATGCCAGACTCAAAACCGCACCCACATCTCCAATGAAATAAATAAAAAATAAAAACCCTAACAAAAACCCCAAACACTTTCTGCCATTAAATATCTTCCCGGGGAAATTGCGAATTGAATAATGCATGCAAGCTTTTTAAGTCCTCCAAGGTGTTTTCATCAACTAAGTACCACAGTGGAAGCTTCACATCATTTTAACGAGAACTTGGTCAGACATTTAGAATCTTTTTCAGACTCCGGTGGGGTTAAAATCGTCTTATTTGCAACCGGCGTATTGCTGGGTCAGGGTTTTTTTTCTGATTGGTAGGAGGAATCTGCGTGAAATGGAAAATATTCCATTTGGAATATGTTTCCAGCTTAATTACATGCACACTTCATATGTTGAAATGGTTTAGCACACACACAAACACACACCCCTGTAATAAACGTTGTCTGCTCACCCATGAAGCCTTCAGTAAGCCAACCATGGGAGATGTCAGAGGTTTATCATGTTGGGCACTGCTCGAAGGTTCCGACCCAACCCCCTGACATCTATACTAGTTTCCACATGTTTTCCCTATAGAAAACCTTTATGGAGAGGTAGAAAGGTTTATGGAGAGGTAGAAAGAACCACCTATGGACACTGCTAATCATCATGGCATATCACTTTTAAATTGGGGTATAGCCAGTTCACAGCTTCTCTAGCAATCTGATAGAGTTGGGAACCCTATAACCCCCAAATCCAGAGCAACTACGGGAGCACATAAGAGACTTTATGTACACCCATAATTACTGCACCACCAAATGAAAACCTATGGGAAATTTATATTGGAATCCAGATAAGTTGTTCTTACACCGGAGCAAGGACTCCCCATAATTACTCTGGATTTTGCCATAAGTAACTGTGAGAATGGGAAAGAGTGGGGGGATATGTGCACACGGATATCACAGCAATTGCGGCGTTTCAGGGATCCTGAGACATGTTAGCATACCAGAAAAAGGTTTTGAAGCCTCCCAGAGGGTTGCAGCTTGTATTCCTGGATCCCCACAGCAATGTGATCACTGCGCAAACACCAGGAACCCATTACTAGCAGGGTGATCATATGACTAGATTTGTCTTCTTTTTTAGCCATCTGTCCAGGTGTCCTCCAAAAGTGCTTCATTGTCCTCCATTTTGGCTTTGCACTTTCCCCCATCATGTCATATGTCATTGGATTCATATTGAAGAGCAGAATCCAATGCAAAAAATGATTTTGAAGTATCTCCTTCCTATTAAATGTTATGGCCAAAAAAAAACTAAAAATCAAAAATTTGCATTGGGCTCTATGGGAAAGTGGAAGTACCCAATATCGCAGCTTTACTCGTGAGTAGGCAAATGTGCCATTGTCCTCTGGAAAGGCCAAGCTGAGAAGAATCCAAGACCTTGTCCTCCTTTGGAGGTTTGGGCATCTGGTCACCCTGATTACTGGGCCATTACAATTCAGGGAGAACAACCCATTTCCAGTTCTTGTTGCAACCCACCACTTTGAGGAACTAATATATTAGAGAGTAGCCCCCAACATGGTGAAATTTTCTCACCAGCCTTCTCTAGCACAAATGTCCTAGGTGTGCTTTGCAGGTGGGGAAGGAAGCAGGCAGCATAGAAGTTGGGGAGCGATCACTGCAATTTCTCCCGGCTTCAGGTTTTAAGATAAAAGAAATTAAATACAACAGAGAGCAGCAGTGGTGGAGGTTTCAAAAGCAGAGTTGTGCTGAATCCCGCTGAGAACTGTTGCATAATTTATGTTGCTATTGTTAGGATCCTTGCAATGGTTCTGTAAAGCAAAGCCAATTTCAGGTAGGTTCCCATTCATTTCAATATGTATTTTAGTTTAATTTCTAAATTAGATTTGATGCTAGTATGTGACTGCAATTGGAGAAATGTAATGGATACAGGCCACTATGTAGTGTATATGCTTTTAAGAATAATAGTCAGTGGGGTTTTCCATGGGTATATGATTGCACCCTTTCAGTCAATATGGTTTTCCATGGTGTATATGATTGCACCCTTTCAGAAGTTTGGCAGTTTTTAAGAAAAAGATAACTGTTTTGGGAGATTGGGAGGATTATTCTTTATTTTAAATAATTTTTTAAACTTATTCTTATTAAATTTTTAATCAGGCGCATAACAAGGACACTCCGCCCCGATGGCATGTATGACATCATGATGCCATGTGGCATCATAACATCATCATGTGCACACATGATGGAAGAGCGCTTGTGCATGCACCCTCCTCAGTCAGCTGGGGACCACCCACCAATTTATATGTGCTCTATGGACCATGCGCCACTGCTTTTAATTTACTGGGAGCACAATCTTAAATGCCTGTTCAGTCATATACACTGGCCTTGCCCTACAATCCAGAGTAACTACGGGAGCATGTAAGAGACATTACGTGTACCCGTAGTTACTGCACCGTCTAACGAAAACCTATGGGAAATTCATACTGCAAGCCACAGCAAATTGTTTTTACACCAGAGCAAGGACTCCCCGTAGTTACTCTGGACTGTGCCCAAAAAGTGCAAATGGCCAAAGTGTCATAAAGGACTATAGCACAATTCCTGTGAAAGATATGCTGGCATATGGATGGATGTTGGTCTCCCTTCATCACTATAGACGCTGGCTCAGTTCAGCTCACTTTTTGTGATGACATCATTAGCGACATCCCTTTCGGTGCACCTTGATGCATTAACATTCTAAAAAGTGGGTGCAACAAGTTTGAGAACCACTGCAAATTATTTCCAGATTTCAGATGTGGAGGAGAGAAGATGAGAGGGAGAGAGTGATGTTAAACCAAGTGAGATCTGGTTGAGATTTGAACCCAAAAATTTATTTGTAGCTCTTGGTCCAATCTTCTCTAACTTTCCAGGGTAGATGCAGCTTACGTCAATGGGGTATGTGCTGCATCCTGTTGTGGGGGCAGTACTGGAGGCCTCATCAAAGCATGGTAACAATTGTTCTCTTACCATTAATGCTGGAAAGTTGGATAAGTTTGGGCCTGACAGTACAATCCTATCTTCTGGTCAGGTCGGCACAAGTCCTGGTACAGTCCTATGCTGGCCTGGGGATGTCACAAAAGTTCAATAGGCACATCAGGATCACTGCTGGGGGGTGGTTAGGCCAGTGTTCAGACACATACTGGCCTCCCAACACCACCATGGGAACTGGCCAAAATTGGTTAGGATTGCACCCCCAGTCTTTTAGTCCTTATACCACATTGCAATGGCTCCTTGCCAGTTTGATGGGCAATGGGCTTAAATAAATCATGCATGGAGCAAATCACTATGAAGTCATGTAATCCTTTAAAGCCACTTAAGCTGATCTTTTTTAGCATCCTCCATCAAGTTCAGTATTTCACACAGCGAAGATTTTGTGGGGAAGACATCATGGTAAGAAAATAACAGTTTTCTGAAATCAAAGGATAAATCAGGAATGTAGTTCTCAATCACAAACTGTTGTATGATCAGTGAATATACAGTACCTATATGAATTGGCATGCATTTTAGAATCATAGAATCATAGAGTTGGAAGGGACCTAGTAGGTCATCTAGTCCAACCCCCTGCCTGCAGCAGGAATTCCCCCTAGAGCATCTCCAACAGGTGCTCATCGAGCATTTTCAAAATCTATGCATGCCTTCTGCTTTCAGCCTAACAGTATGTTTGGCTCAAACATTAAGCATTTTTTCCACTTATTTTGTTTTTGGAATGTGCATGTCAAGTAATTGGCATTGGCAACTTCAGTGGGGCCATCAGTAAGGTCAACTGCAGTGTCTGCAGGTTAATGGGCTCTGAGCTGTCTGTGACAAAGCAGGAGAGATCTAGGGGTGCTGGTGGAAAGCTTCATGAAGGTTTCAGCGGCATGTGCAGCGGCAGTGTGCTGTGGGTGGCGCGAGTGGTTAAGACACTGTGCCTGTTAACAAGCAGACCAGGGTTCGAGACCCAGGTCGCCCCCACAAGACAGGGTGAGCTCCTGTTCTTAGCCCAGTTCTGCAATGCCAGCTGGATCCAATCGTATCTGCCTTTCCATTGGACTAATTCAGTGGCATGGAGAGGGGGGATTTGCTGCTTGGGTAACAGCCTATCCTCCATAACAATCTAACGAAGGCTTTCGTGCTTTGCAAGCAGCATATGCAGCGCCGAGCACGATACCATAGTCTTTCAAGACTGACGGAGGCCTGCAGTGGCAGTGAAGAAGGCAAACTCCATGCTTGGGGTCACTAGAAAGGGATGGAGAATAAAACAGAAAAAAATTATGATGCCATTGGACAAATCGGTAGTGCGGCCACATTTGGAGTCCTGTGTCCAGTTCTGGTCACCACATCTCAAAAAGGACATAGAGGAAACAGAGAAGGTTCAGAGGAGAGTGACCAGAATGATTGATAGTCTGGGACACCTCATGAGGAAAGCCTACAGCATTTGGGGCTCTTTAGTTTAGAGAGGAGACATTCGAGGGGAGACATGATTGAAACGTATGAAATTATGCAAGGGATGGATACAGAGATGCTCTTTTTCCTTTCAATAACACCAGAACTAGGGAACATCCACTAAAATTGAATGTTTGGAGGGTTAGGATGGAGTAGAGAAAATATTTCTTTCCCAGCATGTGGTTGATCTGTGGAACTCCCTGCCACAGGATGTGGTGCTGGCATCTCACTTCAATGCTTAAGAAGGGATTGGACAAACTTCTTGAGGAAAGGACCATCACAGATGGTTACGAGCCATGAGGGTTGTGCAGTGTTGGACAACCTCAAAATGCCAAATGTGGGACAGGGAACCTGGATATAAGTGTCATATATGCTCCCTGAGACATCTGGTGGGCTGCTGTGAGATACAGGAAGCTGGACTAGGTGGGCCTGTTGCCTGATCCAGTGGAGGCTCTTCTTATGTTCTTATGTGTGCCTCAGGCAGCAAATGAGTAGGGTGCCCATCTCTTCCTGCTAGATGCTTCGACTGTTAATCTTCTTTACAGTCTCTGGATTGGAAAAGGAATAGGGGACAAAGAGGTGGAATAAATACAGAGGGGAGAAAAGTGCTGAGTTAGAACATTGGAGAGTTGAGGAACAGACTTGCACATCATCAGGTAAGGGGGACATCACTTGGTATGCTGCTTCAGGCACCCAGATGGTCCATCTTCTTCCAGCTCTGCTGAGGAACATCCTGAAATTGAGAGCTTTCATATGTTCACTTTAAAATAAATTACAATGTCACATTTGAACAGGTAGTTGAATGAATAGTCATATACAGGGTGATTGAAAAGTAACTCCCTTATTGTAATTCAATCACCCTGTATATATTCTGCTATACCTTTATAGATACATTGACATGTGAATAATATGATCTGTTGGCAGATGTAACTACAATAGCACAGTGCCATCTAGTGCCTACATTTCTCTCATTGTCAGACAGATATTCCTGTCTGCTTCTAAGGTAATAATACAGTGATTACCTATTGAACTTAAGGATGCAATAGACCCCTCCTATCTGGAACACCCATATTTCAAATACACCAGATCATTGACAGATCTGTAAACCATCCCTTTGGAATAGTGTCTGCCGAATTAGGAAACCCAGTGTATACTCTCCCTTGTATACCCTCCATAAGGCATTTTCAACCACCCTGAAAACTGAATGCTGTGGATGTGCGCACATGTGCATGCATGCACAAAAACACACATGCATGGAGCTGGTAGAGGTCATCTGAATTTTGGTTGTATATAAACAATGTGGAGTGTCAGAATCTGGTAAAGGATGGATAACAACCTTTATGTTATATGTTATATGTTATATGGATAACATATGTGGCATTCAGGCCTATGGACCTGTGGCTTCTAGTCTTCCTTTTCCAAAACAGCCAAATAACTGATCTGAACCTTGATCCCTTGACAAGCAGCTAGCACCAAGTACACATATATAAATATCTCCTGTATTTGTGTGTGTGTGTGTGTGTGTGTGTGTGTGTGTGTGTGTGTGCATGGTGTGCACGCTTCCATTTTGCTCACACTGTTCAGAATAGCTCTAGGCAAGGGTAAGGATTGCTTGCATGCTGTGGGTAGAGGCACTCCTTCCTCCATTATATATAGTCACCCTGTTCAGTCTGATTTGGGACAGCATATATGACATGAAAAGTACCCTTTAATATCTCTAAACCCTGGCCTGGGGGCCAGATGTGGCCTGTTATGGGCCCTTAACTGGCTGCAGCCAACCTCTGATCCCCTATGAGCCACTGACCCAGTTCACCAAACACAACTGGAGCTGCAATGGTGGGGTAGGGGAAATTGGTTAGTGTTCCTTATTTCTCTGCTGTGTGTTGGTGCTTGCAGAAATCTTGGAAATTTGAGCCAATTTATTCTAATTTCCATCTCTTTTTAATTTTTTCATTTAAATTTTTTCCAGTCTCCAGTACTGTGCCAGGTGTTTGATGGGGCTCTTTGGCCAAAAGGTATAAAGACCTCTGTGCTAAAGGAACAAACCCAGGATAACTCTTGGTGAAGGCTGTTGTTGATCTAGAACTGTGATTTTCAACCAGCGTGCCATGGCACACTGGTGTGCCGTGGATAGTCCTCAGGTGTGCCATGGAATTTTGGAAAAAGTCATTTATTAATAGGAAAATTAGGGGATTTGAACAGCCTGGTGTTCCTTGTCAATGGTACAAAGAACTGATGGTGTGCCTTGACAATTTCAGTGCCTTGTTAGTGTGCCATGAGATGAAAAAGGTTGAAAGTCACTGATCTAGAATGAAAGGATAAAAGCATAAATAATGTCACAGAAATCCATAAAATGCCCTGTCACATAAAATGTGACATTGAATGGATAGCAATGCAGCACGGCTCTGGACAACTTCCCAGAGCTTGCAGAAAAGTTTAAAGAAGAAAAAGGCATGTAAAGTTTCATGCCTAACTTCTCAAAGGTTCCTCCTCCAAGGAGCTGCACACTGCAGAAGTGCTTCAGGCGGTGCAATGGAAAGCGATTGGTTCTGGCAAAACACCTCTCTGAGTGGGATCTTGATGGCGCAAAAATAACTCAGGGGAATGTGTTTGTGGGAGAGCTAGAGTGACAGCAGGCAATTTACATAAGCACCCAATTCCAATTGTAACGGTCCTTCTAAATTTCAGAAGCAGCCTGGTTGCAACGCCTGAAGTAGCGATTGAGCCATAAGGAGCATCATCGACGCATGATGGAAGAATGGGCGCACAACCTCGCGAGGTGAGGATTGAAGAGGTTTCCAAGAATATGATGGAACTTGCACATTGATTTTCATTTTGTATTGCCATCTCGAGGATGATGACACCTGTGCTGGAGGAGGCTCCGAGAGATCCATGTCCTACTTCACACCACCCTTGCTTGCATAATCTTTGAATGCAGGTACCTTGCAGTATTTATACAAGTTGACAGCTAACTTTCATCTCAGAAAAGTTCAGGACAAGGTGTGATCTTCTGTTGAATCATGACTCCCCTCATATTTGAATTTTTAGCAGTTGAATTTGCAGGCAAGAATACAGAGAGCACAATACAGAGAGTGCAAGGGACAGAGAGCACAATCTTGCAGCACAACTGGACCAGTCCAGGTCACTTGCGCTGGCTCCAACGTGTCACAAATGTGCTATATGGCACTTGTGCACCATGGAAGAGGAGTTAGGCCAACACACTGAAGTGCACTGGCCTTCCTGTGCCATCCCACAATCCCACAGGATGGATTGCCAGGTAAATTATATCTGTCATTCCCAGTTATGGGAATCCAGTTATGCCAGATCAAGCCTCCGTTCACTCCATTAGTTATTGTATTTTCTCTTTGTGTACATTCAGTGAAAAGTTGTATATAAGTATGATTGATTGATTGATTGATTGAGTGAGTGAGTGAGTGAGTGAGTGAGTGAGTGAGTGATTCTCGGGCAGCTGAAAGCAATCTCTAACTCTAGTAGTTAAATCTAGTAGTTAACTACTAAACAAGTCAGCAGTCCTGAAGTGTACTTAAATGCTAGCCTACCTAGCACTGGGTTAGCCTAATTCTAAGATAGGCCAGCCTAGCTGCATCAGAAAGGCTTGGGCCAGCATAAGGCTGGCCCAATATAGATGGTCCTGGGGCAGCTCAGCAGAGGGATGCTGAGAGCATGTTGAGCATGGCAAAGAACAGTGCAGTTAGGCTGTATCCAGAGCCTGTTTTCAGGACAGAAATGCCCCCTCACAGCTCCTCTGACTTAGGCCACCTTAGACGCAGGTGTAAATCAGAGTAGACTCTTTGGGGCCCATGATAAGCCAGAGTAAAAATGGAAGTGATGGCAAAAACTTTGAGGCCAACGTAAGTTTAACCCCTGCCTCTCAGCTTCAGGATACAGCACAGCTACAACAGCCCACATCCTGGTATGTCACAACTACACCAGCCCAGTGAGCATGCTGTCCTTGTGCTGCAGCACTTAGGCCAGCCTAGAGGCCTCCTACCCATGTGGATTTGGCTTCACTGTCAACTGAGGATATGGCATACTTAGGCAACATTAGCCAAACCATTCTCTCTGGCCTAAAGTCAGGATCGCTCCCTAAATTTACTCTACTAAGCGCACAATTCAGAGCAAATTCAGCCTGCTCTGCCCTAACTGCTCTCTCCTAACTATTCTGTATCCAGAGCAGAAAGTTATGCTGCATCCAGAGAATCAGGAAGCCTGGGCTGCCCTAACTGCTCCATAACATGCTAAGTAATTGACACATGGGGAGGACTTGCTCCTGAGGAGACACCCCTCAGATCACACTGAACAAGGAACTGCTGTGGTGCCTACAGTGGTGACACGACTCTGCACATTACCCGGTGCGGAAGTCTGTTCGTCACCCCTGGGATGCGTGCAACCCCCTACATGGACTGCGCAGTTGCCAAAGCTGGTGCCTGTGCAGTTGTTTCTGAAACCAACTGGCTTCAGAAAGAGTACTGTGCTGGCACCGTCTCTGATGCCTGCGCAGTACTTTTCTGAAGCCTTTCGGCTTCGGGGGAGACTGTGCAGGCGTCAGAGTTGGTGCCTGTGCAGTACTCTTTCTGAAGCCATTCGGCTGCCGCTCCGCCTCCTGAGTGAGGCCGAATGGCTGTGCAGAGGCACAGACTTCCTCCCCTCTAAGGAAGTCTCCTCTGAAGCTGCTCAGCATGCTCAGTGTGTTTCTGCCCAATGCACCTCAGCTGGCCATTCGGGCCAGCTCCGAGGATAAGTGGCAGCTTCTGGCTGCTGCTCCACCTTGGAGCAGGCCTGAATTGGCACACTGATGCCCGGGGCATGCCAAAGGACAGTCAAACTCCTCCGGCACATCACCCCAGATGGAACGCATCACCCAATGCACCCATACCAGCCGCACCAATCTGGTGACGCCACTGGGTCACCAGATTGGTGCCTTATAAGGAGTCCCTGATGAGATGCCAGTACATTCGACACTAAATAAAAGGGGCTTCTTGGAGTGGCCTGCTGTATCCTGAGGTTTGTGGGCAGCCGTAGTTTGTTCCATATCCTGAGGTTGAGAGGCAGGGATTGCAGCTAGGCTGGCCAAGAACTCAGATTTTTGGTCAACACTACCATTCTTACTCAGGCCTTATCATGGACCCCTATGGGTCTACTCATTACTATACCTGCTCCTGAGGTGGTATATCTCTGAGGAATTGGAAGAGGGCATTTCTGCCTTGGAAACAGGCTTTGGATGCAGAGTAACTGCTCTGCCCTAGGCAGTGCTAAAGATGCCCTCAACATGCCTCTCCTGAGCTGCTTAGGCTGCCCCAGTTAGGGCAGAGCAGGTCCACCTCCCTTAGGGCACCCTATGTTGCCTTGCTCTGCCCTAAGGCTTTTCCAGAGTAACTGGGGTGGAGCATTTTTGCAGTTGTTCCACCCTAGTATTAGACAGGGCAACCCAAGAGCTCTTATATGGACAGATTAGTTGCTCTGGATTGTGCTGCAAGAGATGTAACTACAAAACCTTGTAATTAAATCTAGTCACAGCCCTACTTCGGAGAAGGGGGAAAGCTTCCCCTTCCCTATAGTAGCGTGACAGCGCGACCTACTATGTCATAATTTGATAACTAATTCACACCTATCCTAACTGAAAAGAGACATATATTGTCCTGGCAGCTGGGACAGTGATGTCATCATGCCATGTGATGGCACCAGGCCCAGTGTGACCATCTGCCATAAACAAAAAAAGAGGACAAGGCCCCCCAAAATGTAGGTCGTACAAGCAAAATGTAGGACATGACAAAATAAAAGCTGAAAACACGCAAAGAGTAAGATGCACTAAGGGTCTCTTTCAGTTCATACAGAGATAAATCCAATGACCCGGGGCCCCCCTCTGGGTGATTTTGGAGGCTGCATTCATTGGATCAGGATCATTCTGGTGTTTTTGGATTTCTCTCAGCCTGGCCTTTCTGGAAGACTGTGGCACATTCACCTACTTGCAAGTAAAGCTGCAATATGGGACACTTTGATTTTCTTATAGTGCTCAGTGCATATTTTGGAAGTTTTGGCCATAACTTTTGATAGGAAGGAGATATTTCAAAACTGATTTTTGCATTGGATTCTGCACTTCAATCTGAATCCAACAACATATGACATGATGGGATAGTGCGCACCATCACAGATTTCCAAAATGGAGCCAAAATACAGAACAATGAAGCCCTTTTGGAGACACCCAAACAGGAGACTAAAAAAGAGGACAAATCTGTGAATTTCTGATATTCTGATATCACTTCTGCTTGACCTCTGGAGATTGATGAGCTTGATGAAATGGCTTAGCGTTCCACACTCCCTCTGTTAAGGCCCCACTTGAGCCACCATTAGAGAAGTAACAGGTGCTTGAAGCCACCAATTCCTTCTCCATAAGTAGGATAGAGCCTGGGGGCATTCCTGTGTCTCCCACGCATAGCATCTGGAGTAGGTGCCCTTCAGGCTCAGCCCACATTGATTGATTGATTGATTGATTGATTGATTGATTGATTGATTGATTGATTGATTGATTGATTGATTTTCCACCTTTATCTTGGACACCCAAAGTGGCACATCATGTGGCACATTATGCCACCATAACTGGTAACAAAACATTCTAAATTTTGGAAATATTTAGTTGTGTTTGTTTGAATTGCTCTTATTCCCCTGGTTTTCCAAGCACATGGCTCACATTCACAGCCTCATCTCAGTTCTGAGTCTAATCTATATGTATGAAACTGAAAAGTCACTGACTGATTCACTCACTCACTCATCAACGCCCAGCCAAAACCGCTGGACCTAGAAACTTGGGGTAGGTATTCCTTCTGTGATGGAGGCACTCATTAAGAACCAGTTTTGGGAAATTCCAACCAGAAGGGGTGAAATGGGGTGCAACGCATTTTCCTCCCTGTGCTTTCTATTGAAAATCCCTGACTGATCCAAGCTGCCCCAACCCCTAGACCTACAAGCATGAAATTTGGGGAGGGTGTTCCTCCAGTGACAAGAACACCCACCAAGAACCAATGTTGAGAAATTTAACCCTTAAGGGAATGAAAAGGGGTGCAACATGTTTCTCTCCTATACTTAATATTGAAGACTGACTGATCAACATCCAGCCAATTTGGTGCCTGGTGTCTGATGCACTGGGAGGGAGGGTGCACATGGGGGGATGTTGAGCATGGGGTGTTGATGCTCATGGGGGATGATGCGCATGGGGGGATGTGAATGGGAAGGATAATGTGTATGGGGGTGATGTGCATGGGCGATGATGCGTAATGTGGGATGATGCGCAATGGCGGAATGGCACAACGGGGGGTATATTACTCCCACAACACAGGTATATTTCACTAGTCCATTCACATATATTCGGTCTGAGACGTCTCACTCTGCACACTCCTGACTTGCATGCGCAATGCTCTCTTAGCTACTAAAATAAACTTTGGCCTTCTGGTGCATTTCAAGGCTCATGGATCCTTCTCCTTATGCTGGGAACATTGAGCAATACTATGGGGAGGTCTTTCTTTCCTCCTCTTGTCGGTAGTTTACAAATGCCACAGCCTTCCAATGGCCCACGCAGCACATTACTCATGTATATCATGAAGGCTGTAACAATGCTCAGCATCAATTTTGCTGCCATAAAAAAAAGACATAGGAGAAACATGGAAGGAATGTTGATAAGTGCCGCCTACAGCATTTTATTGTGTGATTGAAATATTGCCCAACTCTGAAATGTTGATAGATCTAAGAAAGAGGTCAAGAAAGAATGAGATATGCTTTTTCTTATGTGTTGTGACTGGCTTGCAGAAAACACAAACTTCCATCCAGGGAAAAATAAGAATAAGGATGTTAATGTCATCAGTTGAAAAGGAAAGGGAAGTTCCAGAAAGTCTCCCTCTTCAGAAGAAGAAATCAAATTTTAGAATTTATCTACAACTGACTGTGGCTAAAGTTATGCACTTTGTTTTTTTTCCTTTTCTCTGATGTTTAGAATTCCAGGATTGAGACAATAAATATTGTAAGACCAAAGGGGGAAAAAGAGAATGTTATCCTGACATTTTTATGGGCAGCCTAATCCAAACTCAGATTAGATCATAACAAAAAAAAAAAAAAGAAATGTTGGACACCCCAAAAATGTAGAACATGACAAAATAAAAGCTAAAAACACTCATGTACAGTGGCGCCTCACGTAACAAATTTAAATCGTTCTGGAGGCACGTTCTTTATGTGAAACATTCTTTACGTGAAGCGGATTTTCCATAGGAAATAATGGAAACTCAGACAGTTGGTTCCACAATCCCCAAAATATTCATATATAAATATTAACTGGATGTAAAAATGATGACAGAACACTGGGATTGAATTCAAAACATGCATTCAGTGTGTATGATCTTATGAAGTCTACTTAGGCTGCAGTCCTAAAGACACTTTCCTGGGAGTAAGACCCTTTAACACAATGGGGCTTACATCTTAGAAGATGTAGTTAGAAGGCTGCAATCAAAGACACTTTCCTGGGAGTAAGCCCCATTTAACACAATGGGGCTTACTTCTGGGTAGACATGGTTAGGAGGCTGCAATCCAAGACACCTTCCAAGTGTCTCCCCACTTTCTCCTTCTCTCCATCCTGAGCCTCTCTCCCCCCTGCTCCCTTCTGGCCAGCCCTGAGCAGCTCCCCTCTTCTCCACTGCTCTTCTCTCCCTCCGACCACAGGAGGAACAGCATGGAAGTGTTGCTTTCACTATGGGCAGGTGTTCTAGGCAGCCCTGACACTTTTTAAACAGGCTGCCGGCCAGCGCATCTGCCCCAACTGCCAACGAATGTGTTCTTTACGTGAAGCATTTTCTTTACATGAAGCAGAATCCTAAAGAAATTTTTGTTTGTTACATGAAACATACTTTACACGAGGCATTCTTTACGTCAGGCATCACTGTATATTGCTTTCATGTGGTTAATTTAAGCATTATATTCCTTAATATAAAATTGAAAACTGTTATATGAAGTTTATTACATATAATTCATTAATCACTGGAAGGCTACATGCTGCCTATTCACAATGAAGATTTTTTTTTTCTAGGGCATAAGACTTAAAAGAGGACAAATCCTGGAAAGAAAGAACATAATGCTCACCCTGATCCACACTGAAACTTGAGCTTCAGGCAGAGTATGGGATGCAAAGCAAGTTTTGGAGAGAGCCTCACCATGCCATGCAAATGTCTCCAACGTGTCTCCTTCAAAGTCATTTCAGGTTGTGGGTGTGTGGCATACGCCTTCCAGAATTCTTTGTACCCACCTCCCAGAATCATGAAGGGCAAGGGGGCTGCCACGGTACATTTCCTACAAAATTTAATGCTTTGCACCAGTGGTGGGATTCAAATAAATTAACAACAGATTCTATGTCCTAATAACCTAACAAAATAACAAGTTCTGTGTCCCATTAGTAACCGGTTCTCAGAACCAGGTGCTCATTAGCAAAGGGTTCTAAAGAACCTATGAACCCCCTGAAGCCCACCAATGCTTTGCACCCCTTGACCTTTGCCACAGCTGAAATTTGATCGAACTCAAAAGGAGATCTTACAGCAAATTGGATGGACTTTCTGAAAACACTCTTTCCCATAAATGGTTCAGAAACTCATAGTGTTTTCGGTATTATGACCAGGTTGAAATTGGTATTTAAATTAATTATGACAGCCATATCAATTAGACATGAGCTTTCTAAAGCTAATTAGAGTCTCAGAGTTTTCAATTTGACGTCTGTCTCGGTGTAATATCTACTTTATGCATTTAATTAATGAAATTAAGATGGCATCATTATAAATTTCCACTTTTATAGTTCCATAAGTTCTACAATTACACGCCATATTTAAATTATAATTGAATGAAACTAAATAATTATGTTCAAGTGTGCATTCTTTCCAACTTTGAAGAAAGATATGTATATAAGCGGGCATAGGGTAATCAATGTGTAGTGGGCATATAATCATTCCATGCTCCTAACTCAGTACATATTTTAAAATGCAAGACACTTGATGGACAGGGGAAGAGCAGAAATGAAGTTGTACTAAAATGCTCAGTCTGCAAAAAAGATTTCCATCTTTCTAAGTTACATTGATTCTCTCTCTCATCTGCCAGAAATACATTTTGGCTGTAGTAATATAATATCTCCCTGGGTGTAAGCGCCGTTGAACACAGTGCCACTTATTTCTGAACAGGACAATCTCTCCATCTCAGCTTTAATTCCACAGCTGCAATATCTATCTATCTATCTATCTATCTATCTATCTATCTATCTATCTATCTATCTATCTATCTATCTATCTATCACCGTCCTTCCAAATAAGAAAGATATGTACAAGGGTTTTTCCCTCCTTTTGTTCTCACAACAACCCTGTGAGGTAGGTGTGTCTGAAATATTGAAAGGTCACTCAGGAAACTTCATGGATGCCTGGGATTTTGAACCCTGGATCTTTTAGATCTAACTCCCACATTACTACACCATCCTGGTTTTCCTGTATATTCAGGCATCCTCCACTTATTGAAAGGATTATGGAATGGAGCACCATCCAAAAGTAAAAATTATTGAAAAGTGGAACCCAATCTTTTTTAAGTTTTTAAATGTTGCTTCCAATGTTTTTTTAGGTAGCAAATTACAAATGTCCCTTTTATTTTGCATTTTTTTTCTACCACACACATATTTCTGCAAATGGGTTCTCATTAACTCCTGTCAGAATGGGGTTAGACCTGGTGGGGGAAATTTTGGCCTTTATATTTATTTAATCAATTTATTTATTTAATAAATTTATATCCCGCCTTTCCTCCCCCTTTCCTTTATAAAAGCAGACAGAGGTTGAAAGAGTGGAACATGCATTGAATGAATGCGCTATGTGTATAAATGAAAGGTGTTGAAAGAGCAGATCATCAGAAAATGAACTGTCAGAAAGCAGGGGATACCTGCATTAGGATAATAATAGGGTTGATATAGCAGCGTTTTCACCCCAGATTCAAAATGATACAATCATTTCTTGAAGGAAATTCTAAACACAGCAAAAAATCTGAACCAGTTATTTCTAAGCTCACATAAGCATTACTGTGTTTTATTCTTATTCTTACAATATTATGATTTTTATATTTTATTTATGTTTATATTAGTTGCATCACAGGCAAAGGTTTTGAAATAGCATGTTAGTATGGGCTGTTATATATATATAGAACTAATGAAGTATATATATATTCTAATGAAGAAAAGTATTAATTTGCATAGAAATGGGAATATAACATAATAAATGAGAAGATCACCTCAGCAGCTAGTAGATTTGCTTTTGACATTTGTGTTTTAACAGGCAATTAAAATTTAATTTGGGCGATGATGAAAAGCAAATCCCTTTATCCCACACTTGCAATGAAAGTAGATATACCTTGTATTATAAAATGGTATTGTAGCTTAAGGTTCCATGAGATAATAATGTGAAAAAATATATTAATAATGACATAATGAAGGGAATGGGGTTCTGCACTGGAAAGTCACATTCTATGTTCACCTGAATCTGGCTCTGTATTGCTGGGAGGTTGTTTTTGATTTTTTTTCCTTCTCTGTGGTTCTGGACCCACTTTTAAAAACCTGAATAAAACATTTGCAGACCAAGACTTTTCAACATTTTTTCTTGCTAGTATTGTTTTTGCTAGCACCACTTTCCAAGTAGTATCACTTTTTTAGTCAACATGTTATTGGGGAAGGGTGCCAAGTAACTTCAGTTAATGCCGCTCTTCTGCACACTCTATTAATATGGTTTTTAATCAGTGGTTTTAATCAGTGTTTTAACATAGATTTTTTAATGTTTTAAGATGTCTGTTTTTGTTTTAATATTTGATTGCATTTTATTTGATTTTAATGTATTGATTTTATTGTTACTGATTTTAGCATCAATAGTGTTTTAAGTTGCCTTGAGTCCCTCTGGGAGAAAGGCAGGATATAAATAAAATATTATTATTATTATTATTATTATTATTATTATTATTATTATTATTATTATTATTATTACTACTACTACTACTACTACTACTACTACTACTACTACTACTACCACCCATAAATACACAGCGAACAATTTCGTGCTGGTTTCATTCACATCACCAGTCGGACCCTTCCCAAGACTAGGACTGTGTGATGTAGCGGCGTATAATTCGTGCTGATCCCAGAAGTGCGGCTTTCTGCAGTTGGCAGAGTGATATTCTGTCAATGCCAATAGTTTTCAGGTGCCTGCCAAGGTCTTTGGGCACTGCACCCAGTGTGCCAATTACCACTGGAACCACCTGCACTGGCTTACACCAGATACGCTGTCATTCGATTCTTAGGTCTTGGTAGCGGGAGATCTTTTCCAGTTGTTTCTCCTCAATTCTGCTGTCACCTGGTATGGCGATGTCAACAAGCCACACCTGACTGCTTTCTATGATGGTGATATCTGGAGTCTTGTGTTCCAAGACCTTGTCCGTCTGTATCCTGAAGTCCCACAGAAACTTGACCTGCTCATTTGCATCCACTTTTTCAGGCTTGTGGTCCCACCAGTTTTTTGCCACTGGCAGATGATACTTTAGACATAGATTCCAGTGGATCTTCTGGGCAACAGATTGTGCCTCAGTTTGTAGTCAGTCTGCGCGATCTTCCTGCAGCCACTTAGAATGTGGTCGATGGTTTCATCCACTTCTTTGCAGAGCCAGCATTTGGGGTCATGGGCTGATTTTTCAATCCTGACCTTGATGGCATTTGTCCTGATTGCCTGTTCTTGGGCAGCAAGTCTCAGGCCTTCTGTCTCCTTCTTCAGTGTTCCACTCGTCAGCCACAACCAGGTCTTATCCTGATCCACTTTTCCTTCGATCTTGGCAAGGAACTGGCCATGCAATACTTTATTCTGCCAACTGGCAGTCCGAGCCTGAACTGCACTATTGCGATATTCATAGTTGGTCCGCTGCACTTTCAGCCACTTTCTCTTGCTGACTTCAGTCAGAGCAGATTCCTGGCTCTCTTGCACATCATCTGCTAGGGCATGTTTTTCTTCTTCCACCGACTGCTTCACTTGCAAAAGTCCTCTGCCCCCTGATCTTCTAGGCAGGTGCAGCCTGTCAACATCACTACGTGGATGTAAAGCGTGGTGAATGGTCATTAACTTCCTTGTTTTCCTGTCCAAGTCATCCAGTTCCTTCTGTGTCCAGTTCACAATGCCAGCAGTAGACCTAACTATTTATAGCCTTTATAATGTTGCCACCATTCAATTTACTCTTCAAAATTTTTCTAACCCTTTGTATGTATTCTTTGCTGACCAGTTTTTACATGCCCGTGCTTGATATTGTCCAGCTGCAGTATGCCCAGTTATTATTATTATTATTATTATTATTATTATTATTATTATTATTATTATTATTATTATTATTATTATTAAACTGTGAAATAGCAGTAACATACTAGAGCAAAACTTTCAACTTGGGGGCTCTTGAACCTTTTAAGTATTTGGGTGCTTCTTTAAGCTGCCTTTAGCAGACAGATTTTTGGGGTGCAGACTTCCAGTTGCAAACAAGGACCGTTGGGAACTCTGCTTGCAAAACACCAACATCATTTATCAGTCTTACCATCCTTCTGGAAGTGAATATATGAAACTTTTATTTCCTTGCCATGCAATTAGCCATGTACAGCACTTATTTGATAGATGGAGGGGGGTTCCTTGCTGGATCAGTTATGGTGATTAGTCACCCTTGGATATAAAGAGAGGGATTTCAGGAAACCCAAATCTGTATTTGACGGTAATGCTTCCCACGGAAATGCCTGCGTCAGTACCGCACACCACGGCTGCTAAAAAGAACCTTTAAAGCTGTCAAGACCTGCGAGATAATAAAAGGAAGCATGATGGAAAGGGAATGACACCTTGCAACTGACCGAATAAAAGCACCAACTTCTCCTGGGACTCCTGGATATGGAAGATAGGCTTCCGTTCTTTCCTAAGAACACTGTATCATATTAACTTATTTAAATAAGGGGCTAGATATCTGTGTTTAGGTTTAAAGCTGTCCCACAAATTCCCCGATAAGAGAAAATGACAAATCACACTTCTGAATAAACTCATTTTAATCCTTTTTTCCTCTCCTTTGATGTCACAAGAATACTCTTGTCATGCGGTTTTGATTGCATTTAGTGGCCATCATTTAGGAAAACAGGCGGGGGATACGGCATACACATAAAGCTTTCCTATATGGCTGATGGCATTTCATGCGTGGAGGAAGAGAAACTCCCTTCTTTTACACCATTAATCCAGCTCCTCTATGATTATAAGAAATTCAGCTCCCTTTCCTGTTACAATAGAACATTATGAACAGTCTAGCCCTTTTCTGTCTTTTCCATAAATGTAGATAAATATATTAAGCTATCTAATGTATGGCCCAATTTTTCCTGGTCCATAAAACTAAGAGGGCAGATTAGGTAGGGTGCATCAACAAGCTTAACCCAGTTTACCAGCTTAAACAAGCTGGTAATTGTGGGGGGTGATCACAGCTCTCTAATCACCATTATTGCCATGTACCTTGACATTTATAAAACAGACATCAGGCTCTGGATCAACACTGATCCGCAGTTTTCAGGAATTTCAAGAATGGTTTTCCTCCATGCTACCTAGAAATGCAGTGGATTGAACAAAAGGTTCTCTGATAAACTTCCTATTTTATTTATTTTATTTTAAAAATTTATATTCCGCCTTTCTTGGACCCAATAGCCCGACTCAAGGCGGCTGACATAAAACATAATTAAAAACATAATACAATTCAGTAAAAACAATAAAAACATACAAGCTAAAAACATATATGTTAAAAACAATAAAACAACAGCCCCCCTAAAAATAATAAAAACAATAAAACAACAGCCCCATTAAAACCTCTGCCCCATTCCTACAGAATATTCCGTATTTATTTCCTAAGCACAGCCTTTAAACGTGTCAGAATGAGCATGTAAGAACTGGTAGGCAAGTCTTGAGAATGTGTGTCACCCCCTCCCCTGCGCACACGCAACTTCCACGTGTGCAGTGGGGTTGTCGAGCCCAGCATGGGGCTGGCTTCCTCTACTTGGCTGAGCAGCCACATAGCAGTCATGGATCACCCAGAGGGAATGTCAGCATGCATGTTATACCCTGCTAACTGGGCAAGAGGCACTCTTTCAAGTGGGTGTTCCTCCTTTATTTAACAGGGGGAGAGTAACTGGCCCTACACACCCCAGCAATGTCTGTTCAACTGGCTTCTGCTGGTGTCCTTTTTTTTTGCATTTTAGATTGTGAGCCCTTTTGGGAAAGGGACCCATTAGCTATTTATTATCTATTAATTTTTTATTTTCTTTGTGAACAGCTTTGTGAACTTTTTAGTTGCAAAGCGGTATATAAGTACTGTACATAGATGTGGAAACTTCACATATGCACACTGGCATACTGGACGCTATGGAGGGAGGGGCTGGTCACTCCTTTCTCCAGTGCACCCGGGGAGCAAGGCTCCAGAGTGCTCCTTTGAGGAGTGCTGGGGCCCATGATGCACTGGTGGAGTGTATAACATATCACCCCCAGGGATGTGTCACCCTGGTGCACTCCACACCTGCCACACCATGTTGGTGACACCCCGAGAACTGGCTTGCTGAATGACAACAGTGAGCCATCTACAATCCTCTGAATATCTTCTCATGTTGACATGTAAACTTATGCATGTCCATATATGTGTTAAATGGGCTTATGCTTGGGCAAGTGAATATAGGATAGAATATAGGATTCTATATTCTATATTCCCAACCCAAGTCCTATAACAATGTCAGAAAGTGTCCTAGAAAGCGGCTTCCAGGTGTCTCTAGGGCACTTTCTCAAAAAGGGTTACAAATAGGATATGAAGGTAATGGTCATGACTTTGTTTGCACAGGATACAGTGCAGGCAGTTGTTCCAGCGAATGTTAGGATCGGTTCCATCTGAGGACCTCGTAGCTAAAAATAGTTTCTGAGTCTAATCCCAGGAAAATGTGACATTCTACTTCAGTTTCAGATATGTATTTGACGGTTCTTCTGGTGGGATGTATCACTGATGCATCTAGCTCAATTATATCAGTAACAGTATACTTCAACCATATTTCAAATTTAGAGCTCCTGACCTTTAACAATTGTGTAAAAGAGGAAATTTAAGCTCTGCAGCTTGTGATCTGTGGCATATCAGGATGCACATGCTGAAATTCCTTCCTTTGATTGTTAAAGCCCAATATTCTGTCCCATGTACCCCTTAACTTGCGTAACTTTATGCCAGACTATTGGCCTACTATGCTACTGTATAGCATTCAGTGGTATTGTTCAGTAGTAGGACCTGACATACTGGACACACACTACTACTGCCTTCTGGTTGTCATTACTACTATCTCATCCACTCCATCCCCACCCCATCTCCAAGCATGAGAAGTTGATTATTCAAGTGAGTTCCCAAAAAAATGTGTTAAATAAAAGCAGTTTAAAAAATAAAAACTCCTTTACAACTCCTTTACAAAAAATAAAAACTCCTTTACAACTGATTTTTCTTACTTGCATATAGTTGTAAAGTGTCATTCAAATAATCATTCCATTCTTCAGCTGAGCCAGGCAAAGGCAAGGAGCCCTTTGCATTTCGAACTGCTGACTGCATCTCAACTACACTAAGAAAAACTGTTCTTAAACAACTGTTTCTATTTTTTAATACTACTTTTATTTAACACATTTTTTGGTATCAGCAGGGAATCCCAGAATTAAACCCTGTGGACATCAATGCATAACCTTATTCCTTTAGGAGCAATGGAGGAGCAAGAAACCTGGAAGTGGGTCTTTAAATCTCTTTATCCACTTTAAAAAAATCCACATGTTAAAATCTACTTGGGGTTCCAGAATAACAGGATGCACATCTTCTGTGTTGTCAGAGGTTTCTATTCCAATCAGTTCTCATTATCCACTGGGGTGATGCTTAGTAACTAATCATCTGGCTTTCTTATAAGCTTATCAACCTCCTTGTTTTTTACATTGATGATCTTTTTCTTCCTGTGTTCTCTCCATTTGACTGGACAAATAGCACTGCTTGGCTTCCACCACTGCATGCCTAAGAATCTCAACCAACATTTCAATTGTCTCAGTGGTTAGATGTTAATTTAACTGATAGTTAATAGCTGATCCATGATTAGAGAATCAGCAGGGAACCTGATACTGAATTCAGCATGACTAAAACAACTTCCATCTGATTAAAGTAAGGAAAAGAGAAAAATAAAGCTTGCTGATGTGGAAAAAAGAAAGAATAGAAATAAATAAGAAGCAAACTAATTGATGCATCTGGTTTGACCTCTAGAAAGTCTGAAATTTGAAAGCTTTGATCTCAAAAAAGGTGATTTAAGTTGTACTTTCTAATAATAATTCCAGCCTAGGAAAGGCACATAGCCCAGGTATGCAGCTGCTCAGTGGTGGGACCGGCCTGGCCCAAGATCCGGTTCTCCAGAAGTGGACAGGGCCAGGGGGTGGGGCCAGGGAGGTTTTTAATTTAAAAATTTACAAAATTTTAAAAAGTAATTTAAAATTACTTACTTCAGAGTAGACCTGCATAGGATGGGGCTCTGAAGCTGCAGTCCTCTCCACACTTTCCTGGGAGTAAGTCCCATTGACTATACTGGGACTTACTTCTGAGTAAGGATGGAGCTCTGAGGCTGCAGTCCTCTCCACACTGGCCTGGGAGAGGCTGGGAGAGCGCGGTGCCAGCGCCACGCGGGCCCCTCTCAGCCTCCCCGGAAATGGCGGCCGCCCTGTGCGAACCAGTCCCTGCGGTCTCAGCACCCGCCACCACTACCGGCTCGCAGGCGGCGGCCAATTAGCAAGATCTGGTTCGGGCGAGTTGGCCTGAACCGGCCTCTGCCCATGTGTGAAGCTGCCTTAACTTAAGATCATTGGTCCTTATAATTTAATATTATCTGCACAGACAGAGAGCACATCTCCTGGGATTCAGGATAAGACCTTTATTTGAAAACAGGAACTTAACTTAAGATCTCCTATACTTCTCCTATACTTAACATTGTGCTTTCTGACCAAAGCCAACCTACAGATGAGCCGAGAGACAGGAGTTCCAACATTGCTGAACTCTGAAGCCGCATTGGACCATCAGCCTTTAACAGGTTGAGGGACAGCCTACACCAGATGTTGGAGACATTGGTGAGCCATAGCTATCACCCAACCTCACAGGCTTCAAAGTAATTTTCAGGGTTCAGGTTTTTTAGTTTACGAATGTTGCTCCCAAAATTTTTTTTAGTTAACAAATTGCAAATGACCCTTTTATCTTGGAAATTTCTGCTGCCATACAAAGATTTCTGCAAATAGATTCTCATTAAGTCCTTTGGGATAGGATTAGACCAGGAGCTACATCATGGGGAAGGGACATTTTGGCCTTTGGAACAGCAGAGAGAGGTTGAAAGAGTGGAACATGCATTGAATGAAAGAGTTTTGGGTAATTGAAAGAGTGGATTGTCAGAAAATGAACGGTCAGAAAGCAGGTGATACCTCTATCCTGCCGCAGCTTTCTCAGTGATTCCCACCAAGTCAGATTTATCTCAAGTGATTATTGGAGTGAAACATAATCCTTTGGGACCAGATCTCACATGGCCATGGTCAGGATCACCAGGTGACAGTTATTACACCCACCAAGTCTAACCACTGAATACACTGCACAGCAAATAGTTGGAATGTAAGTGAGACTTTATCTCAGACAAATCCTTGAAGTATAGGATTTTTTAAAATAGTGTGACATTTTGCTCACCCTTTCATTTTGACAGAAGCCAGAGCAATGATGAAGCCATGTCCTTAATGAACTTTGCAAGAGTTCCCTCTTCTTTTCAAGCCTGGCCCGGTTGCCCTGTGGGAAGCCGAGTATTGAGAATGGCGAGGCCTCTGAACCGGAGTACAAGGAGGCGAGTGCTTTAGGCATTCCAGCTACAGCTGTACAATTGCAGACGCTGGAGCCTCTCTGCAGGCTTCCTCAATGAAAGAGAGACACGGAGAGGTCATACAATAAAGATTAGCCTTACCTGGGGAACGGCACAGAAGAGGTGTCAGCCTGCTAGGCTTAAGAAGTGCTGGCTTCCATTGTCAGCTTTCCATACTTGTTGATGCGGGGCTGTTCACAAAAAAACAACTTGACAGAACTTTCTAATTTGCAGAAAAGTGAGAACGATGAGGTGCTTGCATGACACACTTACCTACTTGTTTGTGTGACTGATATATTGATTTTTACCCCGCAGTGGAGGAATCTCATTCTATCCTGATTTTCCCAGCAATGTCTCCTGAAGTGCCTTTACGCTTGCACACATATAGTGGTGTAGTCAGAGGGGAAAGTGAAAAGGGGTACAATGCATTTTCATCCCTGTACTTTACATTGTAGATTCCTTGACTGATGGATAATTTGTCCTGACCTCTAGATCTGGAAGCATCAGAATTGGGGAGGGTATTCATTACGTGATGTGAACACCACAAGAACAAGAACTGATTTATAGAAATTTAACACCTAAGGGGATGAAAAGGGGTGCAATGCATTTTGTCCTATACTTAACACTGAAGACTGATAAAACCCAGCCCCATATCTTGCACCTGCCAGTAGGGGTGCCCACAGTCAAGAGGATGGTGCACTGAGGGGAGATGTTGCACAGAGGGTGTTCTGAGGTGGAGTTACACAGGTGTGTGTGTGTGTTGCATGGGGTGGGGCGGGATGTTGCATTGGGAGGTTTGCATGGGCGGTGTATGTGTTTGTGGGGTTGGGTGATATTGCGGGGGAGTAGGGAGGTGTGGTGATTATCTGGCACCTCTGCTCCCTCTGGTTCCATGGATGCTGTCCTGGCGAATGACTCTCAGGACACGGTAAGTCAGGTAAGTAACAGTTAAGCTTCACTTTTCTCCACCACAGGGAGGCACAGAACATTTACAACCAACGTTGCAACAATAGCAAGGTAAGTATTTACAGTTCCAGAAAACGCTCCTGCAATGAAGATCAAGTAGCTGGGACTAGGCTGGCTTTGCCCTCAGCCATGTGGCATAGGGTTATTTGAGGCCTGTGGCTGGGGCAGGGCACCAATGCCCAGCTCCTTTTCAGCACCTTGTCGGTCCTCCCACTGATCTCCTGCCTCCCGCCTCATGTCCTTTACAGTAGTCCTTCCCCCTCTCTCTGGGTCACTCCCTCTGGGACCTTCCAAGAGAGGTAGAGCGGGGCGGGGGCGCCTCCCCCTACAGAGGTCTGAGTCTGGCCCATAAGACATTTCCCAGGAGGGAGGTCTCCCTCTGGGAATGGCTCTTGGTTGGTCTCTTAGCATCTCTCCATACCTCTGTCAATTCACCCCATCCATTCCTGATCCCACCTGTTTCTCCTTTCATTCATTTCATCCCATTGTCCAGGCAGGCTCAGAGGCACCCAAGCCACTCTCCCTTTGTCCTCTTCATCTGACAAGGTGAGGTGCAGGAGGCCCATCTGTATCTCCTCTGGGGAGACAAGTTGTTCTTCCTAACTGTGTTGCATTGGGGGGGGGGGGTTTGCATGTGGCTTAAGCGTGTGCTCTCAGGCACACAAATATTCTTGAAGGTACATTTCACTAGTTAGATATAATAAATTATATGTAAGAGTTTTAAATTTAATAATAGGTAATATAATGTTTAAATTTACACAATGAAAGTAACATACGTATAAGAGGTTTTTTAGCTTTTATTTTGACATATCTCACATTTTTCTTGGGTGTCCTACATTCCAGAGGGCCTGCCCTCTTATTTAGGTCATGACATATGGTCACCCTGGGGGAAGAGCAGTCTGTCTTGGAGGAAGCATGCAAAGGGCCCTTCCATTTCAGAACCATTTCAAGTGGGTGGAATCTCAAAACAGTAACCATACCACTAGATTTTCTTATGTTAGTGTTTTAGAACAGACTACCCACAATATTATTATATAACATATTTTAAAAGTCCCTTGGGCATACGATGAGTGTTATTTACCATTTTCACTTGTGCTTGAAATAGCATGCGATTTGCAAGGAAAATCAGGACAACCCATCAGGTAAGTAATACAGTAAAACCTTAGATTGAGAGTAACTTGGATTGAGAGTGTTTTGCAAATACATTGTTGCCTCACATAACAAGTTTAATTCGTTCTGGAAGCTTGCTTGTTATGTGAAACACTCTTTTTCCCAAAGGAAATAATGGAAACTCAGACATAGGTTCCACAACCCCCGAAATATTCATATAAAAATATTAACCATATGTTAAAATGATGGTAAAACACTATAATTGAATTCAAAACATGCATTCAATGTGCATGATCCTATGAAGTCTATTTAGGCTGCAATCCTAAAAACATTTGCCTGGGAGTAGGACCATTTAATGCAATGGGGCTTACTTCTGAGTTGACATGTTTAGGAGGCTGCAATCAAAGACTTTCCTGGGAGCAAGCCCCATTGTGTTCAGTGGAGCTTACTTCTCATTAGACATGATTAGGAGGCTGCAATCCTAAAGACACTTTCCTGGGAATAAGCCCCACTGAACACAATGAAGTTTACTTCTGAGTAGACATGGGTAGGAGGCTGCAAGGAGAATAGGGGGCTTACCTGGGCTGCTGCTGGAGGCTGGTGGGGGCAAAGGGGCAGTTAGGGGCAGCTGGCCGTACTGTGCTGGCCGGCAGCCCTTTAAAACAGGATCCGTGCAAAGTGTCAGCGTGGAGCAACTTGGGGCAGTTAACTGGGGCCTGTTAAGTGAAGCAGGCCTCATAAGTGGAGCACACTCCCAATGGGAATTTGTGTTTGTTATGTGAATCACTCTTTATGTGGGGCACTTGTTATGCGAGATACCAATGTATTTCTCATAAGTTTTAACTCAACATGCAAGTGATGGCTTGATAAACAAGCAAAAAATAGTCCTGTGCAGGATACAGCCAGTTTCATTGCTCTGTAAGCTTGCCCTCAGCATCTTCTTGAGTCCACCCAATGTATGTCTACTCTAAAGTAAGCCCTATTGTAATCATTGGGGTAACTCCTGAGTAAGGGGAGCAGATTGCAGTCTGGGAGACCTGAGAGACTAACTGTGCAATTCTAAGCCTGTCCACTCAGAAGTAAGTCCTGTTGTATTGAATGGTGCCCATTCCCAGGAAAGTGTGTTTAGGATTGCAGCCTAAGTGCAGGTTAATTTGTTTAATTTTTATTTTTAGGATTCCCACTTAAGGATCCTTTAAGAAAAGGTTTCTACTGTTGTAGAGATGCAGTCATGCAAACAATCATTCTATTCTCCAACTGAGCCAGGCAAAAGCAGGGGTCCTTCGCATTTGTAATTGATGACCTCCTTTCAACAATAAAAGCTGTTGTTAAAGGAACACACTTTTTAATTTTTTTGAAACTGCTTTTATTTAGCACATTTTTGGGTACCAGCAGGGAGTCCCAGACTCAAACTCCATGGCTATCAAGGCACAACCGTACTCCACTAGGAGCAATGGAGGAGTAAGAAACCTGGAACTGGGTTTTTCAATCTATCTTTTCATTGTTTTTCCTGTCCACTGAATTTTTTATCCACAGAAGTTTCCAGAACGGAACCTTAATGGATAATGAGGGACGTCTGTTTAATGACTGCGAGTTCCCCAGGAACTCTCCTAGCTGCTAAATCTTTGACTACCCTACCTGGCTGAATACCCTACCTTGTTGTCTTCATTCCCATGGCATAGCTGCCTTGCCATGGCGGCATAGTTTCCTCTTTGAGGCCAAGACAAATTCAGTAGCGTTGTGGGGTGCAGCAGGAGAAAGGTGTCACAACACCAGTTTTGGCAGGCGCCTCAACACCTTTGCTCTCTAAGGGTGACCGGAAGGAGTTGCTTTCATGGCATGCTGGGTTTTTGCATTTACAAAACTTAGCAAAAGTGAAGACAGTAGTGCTGCAGTGCTGCAGTTACCTGGGAGTAAGCCCCTTTGGGGTTCATCTCTGGGTAGACTACGTACTAATGAGCTCTCAAAGTCTGAACCATTGATTGACCCCTTTTGGAGGCTTACTACAAGTCAGTCTTCAGCAAGATGGGCTAAAGATACAACGCCATATGAACTAGCAGGTGGACATGTTTGATCTCTCAATAAAGGATTATGTTTTATGGACATCAATTTTACCTGCAAAATTCCTTCTGTGTTTTTTTCCCCTTTTTCTTTTCAACTTTGGTAACTTTCCTGTATTCCATGAAAGCTTTCCTGGGAAATGCATGTAATTTCAGCCTATAAATGGATAGCTTAAGGTACTTTATTAACCTACGTTGACAAGACAAGGCAATATCATCTGAGCCTCTTTGTCATGGCATGATTCCCCATTTAAAGGGATTCTTGCCGAAGAACAATCTCAGTTTATAGCACAATATTTACTCTGAGTGTCTCACACCGTTATTCATTCTCAAGGTTTATAAAAAGCTTTAATGTTATTTTTAAAAAGTCAAGCAACAGTCAGGCTGTCAGCTCTGATAGCTTTTAAGCCTAATGACAAAGATGAATTACTTAGTCACTGAATAAATCATTACTAATCATAATTTGTGAATGTTTTTGGACATCCCAATCAAGAATGACAGCATTAAAGCCTGCCCGGAACTAATTCCTAGCATCATGCCAGATGCTGTAAAAATCTGGATATATTCATTGCAGGCTCTACCTACCAAGGTAGATGCCTGATTTAATGGCATAATCTATATTTCTGACATTATAGGTCAAAGAAATATAGTAAATATCGAAGCTTTTTATTAATATTATAAAGGGTTATCTCCTGCTGCATGGGTTTTTTTTCTTTCTTTTATGTCTCTAGCCTAATAAAGCTGTATCCAGCTATAAATTTGTAAGCGCACACAAAGGCCAGTGGTCCAAAGAAACAAAGTTGAGATTTAAATTACATCTGGCCTGCCACAATGTGATGAAGGATTCTGTGGTTATATGTCGAAGAAGAAGAACAATTTAATCCTCACCCTCTAACAAATCCGATTACATAAAGAATATTAGGCCAGGAGAGTCATCTTTAAAAAAAATCTGCCTTGGCATTCAATGTCTGATGATAAGTGTGAAAGGAAATTTGTCCTACAATCCAGAGTAACTGTGGGAGCACGTAAGAGACTTTACATGCACCCGCAGTTACTGCACCACCTAGTGAAAACCTATGGGAAATTCATATTGGAATCCAGAGTAAGTTGTTCTTACACCGGAGCAAGGACTCCCCGTAGTTACTCTGGTTTGAGATCATAGAGAGCAAAAAAAAAGGTTCAGGGCAAGTGCTCAGGTTATGTGGGTTTGCTCTCCTTCCGAAGGATGGTTCAGATTAGTGGCATAGCCAGAGGGGTGTAAAGTATTAGGTTTTCAGGGATGCTCATCATGGAGTGCAACAGTCCACCCACCAATCCCTTCAGAGCCATTCCAGGGCATGTGGGCAAAATAGAGGCATTTTGTTCTCAGTGCCCATAATGGTTCCAAAGGAGATGGGGTTCCAAAGCCTCAGAGAGGGATGTGTGTGAGATGAGAGGTGTGCGTGAGAGTGTGTGTGTGTGTGTGAGATGGATGTCTGTGAGGAAGGTGAGTGTGAGGTGACAGAGAGAGAGAGAAAGAATGAGAGTGGGGTGTGAGTGAGTTGAGTATGAGGTGTGTGAGATGTGTGGTCCATGTGGAATGTGAGAGGCGAGGTGTATGTGTGAGAAAGAGGGATATGCATGTGAGGGAGGGATGTGTGAGGTGAGAGGGATGTGAGGGTGTGTATGACGGAGAGAGAGAGGGTGTGTTTGTGTGTGAAAGGGAAGGGTGTGTATGTGAGTGTGTGTGTGACATCATTCTCTCCATCCTGGGTATGGTGACCATATCTCCTGTTTTTCCAGGGTATGTTTTTCCGCATTGTGTCCTGGAAAAAAATCTTCATTGTCCTCCTTTGCCTTGTGTAGAATTTGGGTAATTAATAAATTAGATGTAATAAATTATACAGAACAGTGAAAATTTAATAATAAATAACATCGTGCTAAATTAACTACATGAAAGCTCTATATATGAGTGTGTTTAGCCTTTATTTTGTCATATCCTACATTTTTCTTGGGTGCCCTACATTTTGGGGGGCCCTGTCCTCTTTTTGAGGCTATGACATCTGGTCACCCTGTCTGCACTCTGTGGTGAGGCTCTATCAGCTTTTATGTGAGGCTGATATTTGCCTTTGTAGCCTTACCTGAGGTGAAACTGATAGAACAGCTCAGTGATACCAACTGAGCATGTGCAGAAGAGACGTTCGATGGGTTAACAGGTGTCTCTCATTCGTGAGGTAATTTTACCTCAGAATCTGAGTTATCTCAGTGTGAGTCAGAGTGACCTCACAGAAGGTAGCAAGTTGAGCTCTCTCGTTCCTGAGGTAATTTTACCTCAGAATCTGAGTTATCTCAGTGTGAGTCAGAGTGACCTCACAGAAGGTAGCAAGTTGAGCTCTCTCGTTCCTGAGGTAATTTTACCTCAGAATCTGAGTTATCTCAGTGTGAGTCAGAGTGACCTCACAGAAGGTAGCAAGTTGAGATCTCTCGTTCCTGAGGTAATTTTACCTCAGAATCTGAGTTATCTCAGTGTGAGTCAGAGTGACCTCACAGAAGGTAGCAAGTTGAGCTCTCTCGTTCCTGAGGTAATTTTACCTCAGAATCTGAGTTATCTCAGTGTGAGTCAGAGTGACCTCACAGAAGGTAGCAAGTTGAGATCTCTCGTTCCTGAGGTAATTTTACCTCAGAATCTGAGTTATCTCTGTGCGAGTCAGAATTACCTCACAGAAGGTAGCAAGTTGAGATCTTGCTGTAGCTGTTCATGTTTTTTTTATGTGCTCTGACTGGTGATTTGTGGAAATATGGACTGGACTTATGACTACGTTCTTATGTCTTATGATTCGAAATTGACTGCTGTGTAAAATATATATGTAAACAGAGTTTTGTTGTGACAGAATCTCTTAACTGCAGCCTCATTTTTCTCCTTCACACACTCACTGCCACAGCCATTAGAAGCTCTAACAAACTTCTTCACCATAATTCCTCTGTAGTGCACTATGATAGGCTCCCTACAAGACCTACTGTTTTGCATGCCCTCTAGCTACACCACTGGTTCAGATGATATAGTCTGAACTTTTCTCACACAGTTGTAGTTTTATTCTCAGCACCTTGAATGGCATCTAAGGGGGGGCTGCACACCCTTTAAAGGCTCCCTCCAACACTGACTGTCCTGCCCCCCTTTAGCTATGGCACTGGCCACTCTATGTATTCATGGTATAGAGGTCAGTTGCCCCAGAAGCTCTCATAAGTCTACTTTTTCCTGACAATTTCTGAGCCTTTGGTTGATTTTGAAGATGCACCTGTAATCTATTTCGTTCAAGCCTACAGATTTTGCCAATCATGTTTATGTAAGAACCATGCTAGGGAGTCACCCTGGTTAATTACAGTAGGAAACACTATGTGATTGGTATCATGTGTAAAGTTAATTGTGTCATTAACCTTAACTAATATGACTTACTTGCAGCGGAAAGGGGAAGCAAATTATGAGACAAAAAAACGAATCGCTTATAATAATTGCACTTTAACATTGCAGCTGCTCTATGGTGCATTTGGGATGGCATGCAAGGGACCCATTGTCCCTAGGAATACCCCATGCTGTGTAAAGGCAATTAGTTTAGCTGTTCCTTGTTCAAGAAGCTCCAAGATAGCTAATGAGAGAGGGAGGAAGTTTCAGTCCAGGAGCCGCAAGGCGTACTTTTTAAAGGATGCTTTTAGAAACTATGCTTCAGGCATGGCTTCAAAACAAAGCAAAAACAACAGGTTTGCTATTGGCAGTGATAATAACCAAGAGACACCATGGCAGTGTCTGAGGATGGTTTGGGTGATGAGATTAGAATTGGAGAGTAGATATCAAACCAATAGACCAATTGCAACTTTATTAGAGAAATAAACTTATTTTTTTTAAACTGTTACCAGTTCAATGGGCAGCCCAATCCTAACCCATGTTGAAACATATCGGCTTGCCCCGTATCCTGCTTGGGGTTGGAAGGGATAGCTCAGCATGGGGCAAGGAGTATCGACTCTCCTTAAACTGAATAATGTGCTGTGTTGGGTCACCGAGGTGTTGGATTAGGATCCAGCCAAAGTGGTGGATGATCTGTCTGTCTGTCTGTCTATCTATATACTGCTTTTCAAGAAAAAGGTTCAGAAAGTGGTTTACAAAGAAAATGAAAAAATAGCTAATGGGTCCCTGTCCCAAAAGTGCTCACAATCTAAAATGCAAAAAATGGACACCCACAGAAGCCACTTGAACAGACATTGCTGGGGTGTGTAGGGCCCGTTCCTCTGCTAAATAAAGGAGGAACACCCACTTGAAAGAGTGACTCTTGACCAATAAGCAGGGGTCCCCTACCTCCTATTCTTCTACCGTCTGTCAACATACCCACCCTTAAACATTTTAAGCAATGCTTAAAAGTAGAGGCACCCTGTCCTCCATTCTATATGGTCATTCTGGACCAGAACATATATACATAAGATGTTCTGATGTTTTTCACTTTTTGGTACTGAGCCTAGAGCAATAATTGGCAAGCAATAATCGGCGCAGTATCTAGAGCAATAAAAATAAAGCTATCATTTTAGCTTTAACTCTGCCATAGATATTCAACTCCAGTTCTTAAATCTTTCTCTACAATTCTCACATCTCCAAATCAACATCTACTATCAGCACCAGCTTGTTTTCAACAATTGTCAAGTATTGGGTTTTTTTGAATATGAAAATGCCACAAATTTTTCACTCATCACCTTTTTTATTTAATGCTTTTCAACAAGTAAGTTCACAAAGGAGTTTTATTGTCAAAGGTCACAATCCTATCCATGTCTACTAAGAGGTAAGTCCTATTGTGTTCAATGGAGTTTACGCCCCGGAAAGCGTGTTAAGAATGGCACCCAAATTCAAATAATTAAATGGCTCCCTGCTTCCAAACAGCTTACTGTATAAGAAATTCCTATTGAGACAAATGGGTTAGCAGTGGACCCGGTAACTGAGAGAAGTGCTTGGCCATCACTTGCTGCAGATCTTCAAGCAGATAAACACCTTTTGGAGTAGTTCAAAAAAGTATTTTATGTTTCAAGAATGGGATTGGACAAGATGTAGGGTTGCAATATGTCCCAAAAAAACAGGGACAATCTTGATTTGGGGGGATTGTTCACATAGTGGCAAATGGGACCGAGGATCCTGTCTTGATTTTGTGGAAGAGAATTATGGCAACCCTAACTAGATGGCCTTGAAATGTTCCCTTCTGTTCCTTTGTTTCCATGATTAATTTGGCATCATCACAAAACCCCATGAGAACATGGACACACACACACACACAAATAAATACATAAATCTGTTCTACCAGGCCCAAGGAATTTCATTTGGCCTCTTAAAAATGAATCATAATTGTGTTTCCCAGTTCAAAAAAGGAATTAATAATGCATCAGTCAGAAGGCGAAGGGTACACGATATTTGATGTCTCAGAGATGAAACATTCCTAAGCAGAACGAGAGCCAGAATCTTGGTTTCTAAGAGGATTCTCAGCGGCAAGCTCTTAATATGCTGCTTTTACTCTGTCAAGATTGCTAATACCTCCGGCTGGAGTTCCTGATGTGCCTCAAGGTAGATCACACTTGTTCGCACATAATCAAACACAGAGGGTATCATAATGAGCGCATGAAAGATTGACATCCGTAATGTGCCCCCTGTGAAACGTTCCTCCAACGTCTGATTATTCTGAGAGCCCAGGCTCTCCAGTCATTGTTAATGATGTCAGTTGCCACTGTAGGGTGCCTTAGGCATTCTTCCACAAGGTCACCAAAGGACATTTTCCTCCTCGCATCCATGTTTACGGCCAAATTTAAGCACAAATACAATTACATCTGCTCAGTATGCTTCAGCCTTGTCGGAGAATTGCTAATAAAAACCCAATCACTATTAAACCACAAAACAAAGCAGAGGTTGTGGAAGGGTTGGCCTACCATGATTACAATGGGAGGGAATCTCATGTCTTCAGACTCCATTCCATTGCCAGCAATCTCTTCCACGCTCGCGTCTTTGATAGGACCTTTGGCATGTATGATCAAGCACAACTAAGGGCAAAATCCAGAGTAACTGTGGGGAGTCCTTGCTCCGGTGTAAGAACAATTTACTCAGGATACCAATATGAATTTCCCATAGATTTTCACTAGGTGGTGCAAAAACTACGGGTGCATGTAATGTCTCTTATGTGCTTCCATAGTTACTCTGGATTTGGGGGTAAATCACTTAAGAACAAATTGTTCCCCAGTGCTTTTTGGAAGTGTTCAAAGATTTGAACATGAAACTTCTGCATTGCAAATAGGCAAGGAGAAGAATTTGCTTTTGAAGGCTTGAGAAGAATGGGAGCTTCTTAGATATCACCTGATGGTACAGGTAAGCCAATACAGAAAAATTTGCAGTGGTTACATCTTCCAGTGAAATCCTTCCTCCTTCAGGACTCTGGGAGTCCCATCTTAGGACCCTTCCATATATCAAGAGCACCACAGTTCCTTCTTCCAACAGAGATAAGTTTCCCTGCTCCGATCTGCCTGGAAAAGTGGGACGTTTCTTGTGTCATGCATATCCTCGTCTATATAATTTTAATGTGGTTCTCTTTATAGTTATGTTAATTTCTATCTTCACAGTTGCAGGCAAAGGCAATGGAATGGGGCTTGAAGCCACTAGTACTTCCCTTTAATCATGCAGTGGTCTCCAAACTTTTTGGCCAAAGGGTAACATCAAATACCTGGAACAGTGTTGAGGGGTGAAAATATTTTAAATAAAAAATTTAAATATACTGATTAGATATGGAACTTAGATTAATGAATAAATGGGCTCAAATTTCCAAGATTCCTAAAAATACTAATACTTCAGCAGAGAAATAAGGCATACATTGTAATGGATCCCATCACAGCTACAGTCAGAGGCTCTTAGAGAACCATAGGATGGCCACTGTCCAGTTAGAGGTTTGCTGAGGCTCAGCTGATGGTGTTGCAACATGGAAAAATGCACCCACAATCTTACATAGAGAGGAAGATGGCAAATCAACCCAAGAGATAGTAACCCCATGTGGTGTGTAGCATCTCATTTCACACAATGGATAGACACATCACTTGTGCATCCTTTGCCATCATATTCATGCAACTTTTGGAAACATCCCTAGTTTATGAGGGCAAAATCCAGGCTGCAAAAGTGTCTTATTTATCATTTGTCTGTGACTTGTGACAAGTCAAGTTGATTTATGTTAATACAGATTGGCTCCTAATTATAGACTTTCCTGATTACTGGTGTATCTCGCATCAGTTTAATCACAACACCAGCTTGAAATGTGTTATAAACATGAGCTATGCAAACAACAACCAGATGGCCATGGGCATACATGCAAAACAGTCCGGGTAGCCCAACAGCACCACTTTGCTAGTGTATTTTTTTCCCACTGGCTTGGACTGCTGTAGATGCTTGGCCAAAGCGAAGTGAACCTTGGCTAAGAAATACATGGAAGAGAAAAGCTCCATAATTGGGCTACTCAAGTCTGCACCATGTTATGTAATTATCACCCCTTCCTGCCCTCTCTACTCCCTTCCCTGCCTCACTTTCCCCCTGCCCTTCCTCCATTGTGGAATGCTTCCCCTCTGCCACCAAGAGCAAGTGATCAGCTGCAGGAGGCATGTGATGGGCCTGCAGCTGGTGCTGGCTCAGCAAGGGCTGGCACTGAACTGGCGCCAGTGCTGACTTGGCTCTGAGCATTGCCGATATGATTTATAGCAAATTGCAGTGTTGAGTGCTGGTGGACTGTCCAGAGCATTGGGCCCTCAGGGAAGCCATCTCCATCACAATAAAGTTCCAAAGACACAGATGTGCCAACTATCCTGAACAATTTAGCCTAGGATTATTATTTTTCTTCTCTTCATTTGTTCTGGTGAATCTAGGTAACCAACACAAATCCCTAGATTTCTGCACCTGGACCCAACTTGGCATTTGGTTGCCTTGCATCCAATCTCATGTGTTGCATTTAGACAAGCAGCACCCATATCACTTTTTCATGCATTTGGAGTGAGCAAAAAAATGTAGACAAATGTTATGGAGAGAGCTGGGGCACCTCAGTGTGAAGGTGCTTCTTTTTGGAGGTGATCCTTTTTTGGGGGGAACTTCTCATTTTTCCCTAATAACTCCCCTCCTTCATGAATATCTCAAGGAACTGAGGTGCAGGCTCCCCTTCTCTGGCCTGATCCCTTGGTCTTTGCAGAGAATTCTTCTGGTCTTGAGTCTTCATCTTCATAACAGTTTAGAAGATATTGCTTGGAGTCCTTGACTTCCCTGCAGATCTTCATGCCTGATCCCTCATGCCTGATCCCTCATGCCTCATGAACAGATCTTCATGCCTGATCCCTCTTTCCTTATCTTCCTCCTTGGTAGCAGTGGATACGCAGTGTGCCTTCTTCCAATTGTCTCCATCTCTTGCCTTGTGTTAAATCTATTTTTAACTAGTCTGGGCAAGAGTCCAGTGCTCTGCCTCTAGGCTCCGTTGAATTTGATCCTCTCAACTGATTCAACAAGGCTCTTTTTAATTTCACATTTGGTCCAGCTCCAATCCCAGTTGAATTTTGCATTTGGGCTCCACTCCAGTCTCACTCAGAAACTTGAAACAGTAGTTAAATGTGCAGCACGGCAGGGAGTTAACTTCCCCATTGCCGTGTGGGTCGCATCATAGAACTGATAGTGTTCTTTCTTCCTCTCATCTCTTTATTTTAATAAATTGTAACCAGACATTTGCATCTACATCTCCAGACATCTACATCTTCAGTTCCTCCATGGCTGCCTATAGGACTGTGGCATAGTCTGGAATTATGGTTGGTTTCATAAATATATACATTGTCTCCAAGGAACTCAGTGCGGTATGGAGTATGCCTTCCATATCTATGGACTCAGCATCTGTACATTACAGTATCCATGTATTGGAAGACTCTCAGAAGGACTGTATGTAGCCAGAACTCATTTCCAATTTGCACTGGCTGCATACAGAGATCCACTGAGACCCTCCAGTTGAAGATTTCATTATCCATGGAATTCAGTATCTATGGAGTGGCCAGGAACAGATCCCTGTGGATACTGATGTCCCATGTACATATTTCCTTCTTCCTACTCATACCCCCACAACAAACCTATGAGGTAGTTGAAATAGTTGGAATTTCCCCACAAGTGCTGTTTACACATTCAGCTGTTTCCAGAGAGGGTTGTACACAGAGAAGGTTGTACCTGATGGGGTCATTCATATATTCTATGCAATAAAAACCCCTGTTCTTGGCTTATCATAGAATTGTATAATTTAATTGCCAAGAGAAGGATTGGTCTCTCCCACTCTGGGGATCTTCAGACAGAGGCTCAGCAAGCACCTGTTGGAGTTGTTCTAGGAGGATTTCATGCTACAGGTTGGGGGTTGGATTACATGACATACTGGGTCCCTTCCATCTCTATGATTCTATCTGGCAGGAACAGGCACCGGTGTGCATCTTTCCATCGGCACGGCTTACTCCCAAGTCACCAAAAAAGTGCCTTGTGGCACTTTTGTGACATTGAGAGGCCAGCACAATGGACTTGTCAGTCCTAGGACATAATTGTGCATAGGGCAACAATTTTATGCAGACAATTTGGAATTAGTCCCATTGGAATAATAAGGAACTGGCTTTCAAATAAAGATATATAGTGATGCACACTGGACTGATTTCAGCAGGTTCAAGGCATGCCTGGGTGCTGCTGATTCTGAATGTTCTTCAATCCAGCTGTTTGCACATGTTTAAACACTTTCATAGCCTACAGAAATGTTTTAAGTATTGACACAGTAACAACAAGGATAGCCTATACAGGCATTTTGTTCACAAACAAATTATTTTTTTTGTTCACCCCATTGAGACCATAGAAGAAGTGGAAAGTCAGACTTTCAGCACATGTTGATGTTGACATGTGTGACTCCTATTCAAGCCTCCAGAAAAACTGTGCATGATGGATGGGCTGTCATTTAATTTCATTTTTTTTGCCCCCTTCAGTATGGCTCATACTGTTCTGCAAGTCAGCTACAGAAAAAGATCTTTTAAAAATAGGTTTTAATCAATGTCAGGGTCAGGGTTTCAAAATGATTTAGGAGTCACAATATCTGTATAGTGTTTCACAGCATCACATTAACATGTAAGCCCCCCAATGGTTAGAACATCACCAACAATGGGAAAAAATCTTGACTGGAGCTAATTTAAATGCAGGTCTAGGTTGTTCTTCAAAATATTTGTAGATGTTTCTGCAAACTAAGGTAAGAGAGGAAATTGCATGCCCCAATCCTGTGCAGTCAGAGTTGCACTCAAAGGGAAAGTTCACACAACTCTTGTTCACACAAGAGTTCACACAACAATTTCTGAGCTAAACATAGATACATTCACCCCTAATTTCTCATTGCATTTTCCATGCATCTGGTTCTGTGAGCATTTAGAAGACTTGTGAAAATCAAATTTTATTTGTTTTTCTTGGTCTGTTTTTATTTTTATTTTTTGGTCTGCTTTTATTTTGGATTTAAGTTCTTGATAGTGCTAACTATTTGTTACTTTTGAAATTAAGGACAAAACATTTTGTTCATTTATCATTCTAATACTTCTACCTTTTTTATTTTTGTTCAATTTCTTTATATTTCCACTAATGTTACTGAAGTAGAGGGGTAAATAGAAGCCAGCAACATAAATACAAATCAGATAAATAGAAATACAAATTGGTTCAAGGAATATGTTTCATACAGGGGATGGAAAGCATTCATAATGCTTGCAGAGGACTATTAAGTGACATCATTAAACAGGAAAGGGAAATCATTATGGAGATGAGGACCAGAAATTAGCACTTTTTCAGGAACTTGCTAGTTGTGATAGGAGGAAAAAAATATGCAAATCTGTATTTTCAGGATATAGGAGAGGCCAAAGTTGAAAAGCTGTACATAAATACTGTTGATTGATTGATTGATTGATTGATTTGATAGATTATCATGTGGGCAACTCCTTGGCATAGCTCAGCAGCTAAGAGCAACTGGGAGAGCCTGAGAGCCAGATAAAGAGTTCCTTATCTATTAAACTTGGACCTTATATCTGATATAACTGATGTAAAAAAATCACTGCTTTCATTCAGTGTTTCACATAAATAACACAGAAAAAACAAAATTTGAAGCAAATCTGAGTGGTTTGTAGACACTTTAGTGTTGTGGTGAGACATTGTGGTGGCCCTAATGTGATGCTATCTCAGCCTCTTCTTCCCAGCTTAGCCAGACACCACCATCTTGGATCTCACCGAATCTCAAGAGGTCTAAAATGATTGCACCCAAAGCACAAAGGATTTAGGTATTCTGTGAGTTTCATAGGATTCAAGATGGCAATGCCCATTACTTCCAGAATCCGGGTTAACCAAGGACTCCTCATGTTAGTGATTGTCAGATGGACTGGGATGCCTACCAGCGGTTCAACCTCGAGCCGATGGGAGTGTATAAGGGGGAGAGCCTCCGAGTCTGGAGGAGACCAAATTACCCCCCCCCCCTTGGACATAAAAGACTTCCCTGATGTGGTAGAGGTCTGGACAATGAAAGACATGGTGGAGATGTGGCGCACGGGCGGACGTGGTGGGCCTAGGAGGAGGGGGATAACGGTGGGACCTTCCACCCGCTGGTACGATCACGAGGGGGTGTCCTCATTGGTAGGGATTTGGCGGGAGGAGATGGGCGGGGGAGTGGAGGATATAAGGGAGAGAGAGGGGGAGGTGGAGGAGGTTCTTTGGTGGGAAGAGGTGCCGTGGAGGGAGAGGAGCACCTACAAAGCTTGGAGAGAGAACCCCTCAAATTTATCCTTGGAGACCGTATCCCTTGAGGCTCAAGAACAACGACTGGGTGTCCAGACGGAATGTCAGAAGCCCCATCCCCTGCTGAGACCAAGCCGACCTGTCAAAGAAGACAAAAGGAAAGACAGTGTGGAGGGAGCCACCTGCGGAGAGAAGGAAAGTGAGGCGTGAGTTGTGTTCCATGGGAAACAAACCGAGAGACAAAATATGGACACTTACCTGTTGCGGTGGAGGGGTTCTGTTATGAGACACTTGTTGATTATGTAACCTGTTAAAAGAAAAGAGTGTTAATAAGAGTGAAGCAGGAGAGAGAAAGAAAGGAGAAAGTAAACGTGTTTTGAACTTACCTTTTGAGTTGTTGTGCATCATGTATTCTCGGGAGGGAGATGAAGATGAGACACAGATCTCAGTCATCCTTGAGGATCAGACCCCTGTTGGCAGATGGGGGAAGCCAGGCAAAGGCAGACCCGTGACAGTGATCATGGCACTCTAAGACACCACAACGCACAAACTGGGAACCATTGACTTACAGTATACCTTTTTGCAAGATGTTTGAGACAAGTAATAGAGGAAGAGTTTGCCTTCACACTCTTATTGTGAACTTTCCTGAGACATCTATCTAGCTATTAAAACAGGACAAGATGGATCTTTGGTTTCATCTCTCAAGGTTTGTCTTCTGTTCTTCATATCATCACTGCCTCCAGGCCACAATGAGAAGGATTTTTGAACACTACTTAGACCGCATAAATGGTGTTCTCTACATTTTTGTTCACAAAAGCCCAAGAAATATTTTGCACAAAGTCATGATGTTGTTCTTCAAAGGGCAAATGGCAGCAGCCGTTGCTAAATTAGTCTCTAGAGGCTGTTGAGCTTGCACGTTTGGACGGCATGAAGTGGGGGAGAAGGCCAGAGCTTTAATTTTGGTAGAGGAGATCAGAAATAAAAATGTCCTTTCCTTTCCCACTTTCATCTGAAGGATTGTTTTTATTGCACCTGTCGTTTGCATATTAAGATCACACACACAAAGGAACGATATTAAAGGAATGAGACGGAAACTGTAAAAGGCTAGGAATTCATGCAGGTGCCAGATGTCCTCCAGTGTTGTACCTGATCACAACAGGGTGCTGGAAGAAAGTCATTAAGACAGCACCATGTTGTGCCTTGTCGATTGGAGGGCATCAGGAACTTTTTCCTTTCATCTAAAAACTCACAAGTACATGAACGTTTTGCTCCTGCAAAGATCTTTTCCATTCCAAGTTTTGCTTCATTGCTCTGTTACCATCACTAACATGTGGCCATTTAGATGGGCCGCGATTCGATTTCAATGCAGAAAATTTGCGGCAAGGCCAAACCCTCTGCAATGCTACACCCCTTTTAGTCCTAACTTTTTCATAGAGGAGAGAGCTGGTTACTGTCTATTTCCCAACTGAAGTATATATGTCCTCCAATTCCAAGCTGCATATTATGATTATATATGTTCGCCTTTAGGAAAGGGTTCTGGATTGCATTATCTTCCTCCAGCCAAGCAGCCTTAAATATTGGCCATATAATCAATACCCAGGAAATTTGCATTTAGTAAAACTGTGTCAGGCAGCTTTTAGTGATTTTTTTGGATCCCTTTGATCAGTTACCCTGCACGTGTGTGACCAATCTGGCTACAAGACCATCCTAAACATCTGGAGGAGGTGAGAAACCCTTCAACGACAGACTAATTAGACACAAGGCAAAATATTCTTATTTATCCCATAGGACTGACCAGCCAATCTTATTCTGTTATCCTGGTTAGGACCACTTTCCAGCTCAACTGTCCCCTTCCAATTTTAGCCCTTGACCAACAGTATGGTTTGATTCCATTGTCTTGTGGGTGGAGGAAGGGGGCAAAACCTTCCTATCTGTTGATACCTTTGGGACTGAGTAGCACATGTACAAAGAGTTTTTTTTAAAAAAAATTCAAATTATGTACCAGGAAATTCTGGAGTTCCTTGTAAATTTATCAGCGTTCTTCACTCCAAAAACCAGTATTTGGAAATTTGCTTGCCTAAATTCTGGATCGTACAGTATATTGTGGCTAAATGTCTCCTGCAGTGAGCAGTAACAGGGAATGTTGGCTCTTGTTTCACGGTTAGCCCTACAATCCAGAGTAACTACGGGAGCAGGGAAGAGACATTATGTGCACCCGTAGTTATGACACCAGCTAATGAAAACCTATGGGAAACTCATATTGCAATCCAGAGTAAATTGTTGTTACACCGGAGCAAGGACTTCCCGTAGTTACTCTGGATTGCACCCTTATTCTTTGTTTGTTCTAAACAATAGCGAGGCCAACAAGCAGTGTAACAGATGCTTCAGACCGCATGTCTCATGCACATCTCATGAGGATCAGGAATCATGGATATTTTTACTGTTTGATTCCACCCGCCGACCTTCCACACTTGAATACTAGTGAGCAGATTTAGGATGACCCGTAATGTGCCCACCAGAGATGGGATCTTTGCATTTGAATCAACTGCTTGCAACGGTTCTTAACTGTTGCTAGAGGTTGGTATTGACAAGATTTCAGCCCTTTATAGGCATACATGGACTTCTGAGGGCAGATTACTGTTTCAAATATGGCCTATCAATTAATGCAGGTTGAATGAATCTGACGGCATACATACAACTGCGTATTGTGTGTGTGTGTTTGTGTGTATATAGGGGAGGCTTTATAATTCTAAGCAGAGTCCACACTGATAAAGCACATGCTGCACCAGTGCTTGCCATCACAAAAGTGTGCTAAAGCACACTTCATGATGGTAAGCAGTAGCTGATGTTAGTGCTGCGCATGACAACTGAGGACCAAGAACACACAGGGAAAAGCAATATATATTAGAACATGTTAGAAAATCTTTTTTACCCTTCAAAACAGATAGCTCTTTTCTTTATTTCCTTTATTTTCCATTCTGCAGCTGAGTTGCAAAGCCTTTACAGGGTGTACACAGTTGTGCATATCTGTACAGAAGCGTATCAACCTGGGAGGTCATGAAGATGACGTTATTCTTCATGCGCTTTGCCATTCAAACACAAGGATCACACAGTTCCTTTGCAAACGAGAGTCTTAATCCTGCCCTCCTGCCTCTGGGAGTAACTTTATTTGATTAATGTACGCTACTCCTGGATAATGGAAGTGCTGTTCAATAGATTAGAACTTCTCAAATATAGTTTAGGGCAAAAGGGCAATATGCTCCTGAACATCTAGAAGATGTTGAATGAGTGCCACAGGGCAAACCGGTTCTCAGAATAAGCCAGAAAATCTGCATTGGAACCATATTGAGATGCAAAGTGTGCCTTTGTCTGCAAGATCAAGGGGAAAAATGAACTAGGATAACCTTGTAGCACAGAGAAAAAAAGAAATGGAGAGTGTTTTAGCTCAGAATAGGTCCTTGCACTCCTCCTAAGGGATCGAACTTAGGACATTTCTTGAAATGAACACCAACCCAATTGATACTGCATATGTACAGGTTCTATTTGGAGGCATTACTCCCCATGTCAGTAAAGGATCCTACTTTGGCATCCACTGTATATTCCTCCTTTGATTGTTCCTATGTACACACATGGCTTCCAATGGTCTGCTAATCATCAACTTCTCAATACCCAAAGGAATTAAAAAAGAAATAGGGCCAAATCCAGAGTAACTACGGGAGTCCTTGCTCCAGTGTAAGAACAACGTACTCTGGATTCCAATATGAATTTCCCATAGGTTTTCACTAGGTGGTACAATAACTACAGGTGCACATAAAGTCTCTTACGTGCTCCTGTAATTACTCTGGATTTGGGGGATAATTTCACTGCTCCCAGCCTTTAAGTTTTAAGTTCTTGGGATTACCAGCTAGCATTCCTTAGGCCAGCGATGTCACAATCATTTTATACAGGGGTTAGTCAGCATTTGTGGTATCTATTGGTGGCAAGAAATTATATTTAGCAGCCCGGGGCAATGGCCAGGATACAGCAGACTTGGGCACAACCCAATTACTTAGAAATGGGTTGCTTCTCCTTGGAGACTTGGGTTTTATAATGTTTTCCATTGTTCAAAAGCAGCGTTTGGGGAATTGATTTCCTTTTATTTTCCATCACACTTGTGAAGTTTTGCAAGACCTATCTGCCTTGACATTAAGATAGCACTCTCATTGACATCTCCACCATGCTGGCACTTGCACTGACGACATAATGACTCCTGTGGGGCTGTTATCATGTCAATGGAAGTATATGAGACACTTCATTGACATCGTAGCAGTTCCGATGCTTGCCTCGCGACAGTAATGACTCCTTTGGGAGTGGGGCCACGTGATTGGAAGTATATGAGACACTGTCACTGATGCCATGACAGCATTTTCCCCCAATATATTCAGCAGAGCTCTAGGGTGGCTTTGATTTTTTTTAATGCAGAGATGGTGGCTTCTGTGAGCTAAAGAGAAAATGGACGAACAATGGTTACATTTCTTCTTTACCTTGACTCTCAACCACACAAGGAACCCATGTTCCAATCACTACTAGAGGACGAATAATGGACGAAAAATGGTTTCATTTCTCCTTTACTTTGACACTCAACCATACAAGGGACCCATGTACCAATCACTACTAGAGGCAGGAAAAAATACATACTTACTCAAATCTAATGCAAACCTTTAAGCCAAATTTAGGGCACAACCCAGAGCAAGTTCAGCCTGCTCTGCCCTAACTGTTCTCTCCTAACTATTCTGTATCCAGAGCAGAAAGTTATGCTGCATCCAGAGAGTCAAGAAGCCTGGGCTGCCCTAACTGCTCCATAGCATGCTAAGTAATTGACACATGGGGAGGACTTGCTCCTGAGGAGACACCCCTCAGATCACACTGAACAAGGAACAGCTGTGGTGCCAACAGTGGTGACACGACTCTGCGCATCACCTGGTGTGGAAGTCTATGTGTCACCCCTGGGATGCGTGCACCCCTCCACCTGGACTGCGCAGTCGCCAAAGTTGGTGCCAACTGGCTTCAGAAAGAGTACTGAGGAGACACCATCTCTGACACCTGTGCAGTACTTTTCTGAAGTCTTTCGGCTTCAGATGAGACTGTGCAGGCATCAGAGTTGGTGCCTGTGCAGTACTCTTTCTGAAGCCATTCGGCTGCCGCTCCGCCTCCTGAGTGAGGCTGAATGGATGTGCAGAGGCGCAGACTTCCTCCGCTCTAAGGAAGTCTCCTCTGAAGCTGTTCGGTATGCTCAGTGTGTTTCTGCGCAGTGCACCTCAGCTGGCCATTCGGACCAGCTCCGCAGACAAGTGGCAGCTTCTGGCTGCTGCTCTGCCTTGGGCATGCTGATGCCTGGGGCCTGCCAAAGGACAGTCAAACTCCTCCGGCACATCACCCCATACGGAACGCATCACCCAATGCGGCCCACACCAGCTGCAGCAGTCTGGTGACGCCACTGGGTGCCTGCCTTATAAGGAGTCCCTGATGAGATGCCAGTACATTCTACAGTGAATACAAGGGGCTTCTTGGAGTGGCCTGCTGTATCCTGAGGTTTGTGGGCAGCCGTCGTTTGTTCCATATCCTGAGGTTGAGAGGCAGGGGTTGCAGCTAGGCTGGCCAAGAATTCAGATTTTTGGTCAATACTGCCGTTCTTACTCAGGCCTTATCATTGACCCCTATGGGTCTACTCATTACTATACCTGCTCCTGTGGTGGTATATCTCTGAGGAACTGGAAGAGGGCATTTCTGCCTTGAAACAGGCTTTGGATACAGAGTAACTGCTCTGCCCCAGGCAATGCTAAACATGCCCTCAACTTGCCTCTCCTGAGCTGCTTAGGCTGCCCCAGTTAGGGCAGAGCAGGTGCACCTCTCTTAGGGCACCCTATCTTGCCTTGCTCTGCCCTAAGCCTCTTCCAGAGTAACTGGGCTGGAGCATCTTGCAATTGCTCCACCCTCGTGATAGATAGGGCAACCTGTCTATCTTATGTGGACAGAGTAGTTGCTCTTGTGCTGTTTGTCTCCAAAATCAGGATGCACAATGCCAAACCCAATTAAGTAAATGGAAAACCATCCTCCATTCCATTTGAAGACTCTTACAAATTTCAGAGTGGACTTCTACTTTTTTTATCTTGCCCACTTACGTTTTCTCACTTCTTTCCACCTGATGAAAAGTTTCAATGAACTCCAAAGTTTCTCCACTACTCTTTGAAATGAACCCTAGTATTAATAAAGGTTTATTTCCAGTGATGGGAAAAGTCATGGGAGTACAGACTCGATTTGAGTCTCCAGACCCTGGTGACGACTCAAGTTGGTGACACCATGAGTCCATGAGCCAGGCATTTCTGAGTTAAAAGCACTCAAGTTGACTTGATTGTACACTTGAGTGGCCCCAAACACAGCAAATAAGGACTTGATAACTCATGGGAAAATCTCTAGTCTGGGGGATACTTAGAGTTCCAACCTGAGTTGCAAATTTTTTTCGCAACTATACAGTCTTCGAGTGATCTGAAAAATGTAATTTTCACAATTTGAGGCTGGTTTCTTCAATATTGTATCAAAACATGGATCAGACAACACTGCCAGCATATGGGACAAACACTGAAGAAGTTGCCTTTGAGTGATATAATCCAGAGAAGAGCATAGCAGCATGTCTCAGATGCCTATGGTGTTATATTATCTGCAAGAACAATATAACTGAGAGTAATGCTTGAGGATGTGGCATTCTGTCACATCAAATTCCACTCTCCTTTTATCCACCAGCCAACCTCCATACCTTCCCCTGCAATCCTGATTCACAATGGAAACATAAAATATATTCAATAATATACTGTAGAAGTTGGGATGGTTATTTTGTACTAAGCAGGTAAACTCTTCTGGAATTGCTGAGAACTAGTATTCCCCACATCAGCAGTGAAACCTCAAATATGCCAGTTGATTAAAGGCTATGGCCAATAAGAATTGTATTACATTAAGCCCTGAAAAATTAATTAAGTCAAGAAAATACAGAGCCCTCTCCCTATTTCAATTAGTTCTAATAAAAAAAGATTATAAAGTTTCTGAAAAAAAATCCTCCTAAATCTTAAAATACACATTCCATTATAATACCTCCCAAGACTGGTAAGCAGGGAATCTGCGGGAGACAAGGATTAAATCAAAAGGGCATTGAATTAAGCAGGGCAGAGTTTGGTTTCCAAAGTTTACTCCTTTGTTCCATAATGCAAACATCTGGAGATGACTCAGGAAAAAAGCAAGTTCAGAGGTCTGTCCAGTTTTGTTCCTGCTGAGTAGCCCTTCACTCAACCACCAACTATGTCTGCTGACAATGTAAGAGTAGAAGTACCACCTGAAGTTACTAGTAATTATTAGATTACCAATTATTTTACCAGTTATTTTTGAGTTGGGAGACCACAATGTGAAACTGGCAAGAGGTTCAAGGAGGGAGAGTGGGTAAAAACTGCACTTTGGAGCTCTGCCCATTAAATGAAACCTCTTGCTGGGATACCACATGTACCACTGGACACCATCACAATTACCACCATCACAAGCACAATCACATGTACCTCCGGACACCGTCACATGTACCAGCAGACACCATCACATGTACCATCAGTAGACAATGTTACATCAGCTACAAAAGGCTGGCCTAGATAGTTGACCAGCTGATCACATGAGGGATGAGTACGGAACAAAGATCAGTCATAAATTCTGTTCTTACCCATTTTTCTCTTTTGACATTATTATCTTGTCCCTAATATGACAGTTCTTCAACACATTCAAATGTTGTGATTCTGGACCCTGAACTACCTTTGGTTCACAAATATTTTCCCCAGAAAATGAAGCATTGTGCTTTTTTCCCTTTGAGAAGTTTTGAGACACCATTGGCAGAAACCCCCAGGGTTCATCTCTGTTGTCAGTTCTTATGACTGGGTAAAATATTGTTCAGTTCAATGCTAGGAATTACATTTTGCTGCCCATCTCTGGAAACATGCTGGAGATGTCATTGCAGGTATTGAACATATCATCTGTCCTTGTCACTGTCAGTTCTAGCTTTCATGGATGGCATGAAGAAGCTTCATCGGGATCAACACACATACAAACGCATAGACACATAGACAATGGTACAAGAACCATTCCCTCTGTGAATGTCACTACTGTCACTTTTTAAAAACAGTTGTTTAGTTCTCCTCTTTTCACAGCAGACCTGCAGTCTCATGTGCAAAGAGAGCTTGGCCTAAGAATCTTGGACTGTGCATGTAGTAATGTCCCCTGTAGTTTTGGTTCTGATATTTCAGGGCACAATCCTAACCAATTAGGCCAGCACAACTCACCTACCTCCCATTCCCACAGTGGTGGGGAAGCCAGCGCATGTCAGGGCACCGTCTTAACCCCTCAAAGAGTGTTACAGAAGTACCTTATGGCACTTTTGCAACATGCCCAGGCCAGCTCAGGACTTGTGCCAATCTGGTTTAACCCATGGTTCGGATTGCACTGACAGTGAGTTAGATATATTGCATCATAACCCCATCTATTTCCAAATGACTCACCACATGTCAATGGGAATTCATGAGGGTCTTTCAATTGCATACCACATGTCAATGGGAATTCATGAGGGTCTTTCAAGAGCATTGTGTACCCACTGAACTTAATTATGTTTTAACTTCTATTTATTATTATTTTAATGGTGTTTTATTTTTATTCATGTTAGCCGCCTTGGGCTCTCTCTTGTGGATGAGGAAAGGCAGGATACAAATTAAGTAAAATAAAAAATAAAACTCCAGAGATCATTGAATCACCATCCGTGATTTATTGGAAGATGTGCAAATTAGTTACAGTTCAGTTCAGTTTATTCTCACTGAAAATTTGGGTATGAAATGTGTGTCTGCCAAGTTTGTGCCAAAACTGCTTTCAGGTGACCAAAAAGAAACTCGGGTTTCAGTTGCACAAGATCTTCTTGATTGTGTTGAGAATGATGAAAACTTTTTGAAAATGGTCAAAATAGGTGATGAATTGTGAGTCTATGGCTATGACCCTGAAACCGGCTCCGTCTTCGCAGTGGAAGACCTCAACCTTTCTGACACCGAAGAAAGCATGAATGAGTTGAAGCAATGTGAAGACACTGTTGACCATTTTCTTTGACTACAAGGGGATTGTTCATCATGAGTATGCTCCATGTGGTCAGACAGTAAATAAGGAGTACTACTATGATGTTTTGCAGAGTTTGCGGAACATTATTTGTCAGAAAAGGCCAGGATTGTATGCGTCCGGTGAGTGGCAATTACACCATGACAATGCACCTGCCCATTCAGTGCAGCATGTGCAGCATTTTTTGGCCAAGTACAACATCCCCCAGGTCCAACAGCCACAGTATACCCCAGACCTCGTCCCTTGCAACTTTTTCCTCTTTCCAGAAATCAAATCCCACTTGAAAGGATGAATACTTTAGGACGTTGAGGACATCCAAGTGAATGTGATGTGGCAGCTGTTGATTATCCCAGAAAACAAGTTTCAGGAATGCTTCCATCAATGGAAACAGCACTAGATTAAGTGTGTGGCTTCTGAAGGGGACTAAGGGCACAATCCAGAGTAACTACGGGAGCACGTAAGAGACATTACATGCATCTGTAGTTACTGCACCACCTAGTGAAAACCTATGGGAAATTCATATTGCAATCCAGAGTAACTTGTTCTTACTCCGGAGCAAGGACTCCCCGTAGTTGCTCTGGATTTCACCCTAATTTGAAGGAGATTAAACGCCAAATTGTTATGTGTTGTAGTTTTCTTTTTATAGCACCAGTCCTGATATTTATTGAATATACCTTATACCTTCCTGGAATCTGGATGATCCCAGGATTGAAAATCTGCCTTTCATCTGTTGCTTGAACATCCAGCATAGGAATTAGTATCTGTCCCAAATTGGCAGAGATGCCATTTGTATTAAAGAGATGATGTATTTGTCTCTTTAGTTTTGGGCCACAGGCTCAAAACACCCTCTGCAGGAGCTGGCTTAAAAGTCTGCACAGAGTGTGGCTTTTAAACTAGTTTAGATTAAAACAGAGTCTTCTGATGCACGTTCCAAAGGCTGTCACTTCTGTGCCAAGTCTCTTAGATCTCGACTGCACCCATTAAAACACATATAGATCTATCTTGCCATAAACAACCTGGAAATTAACGAAGCAAACTTGTCCACAGTAGGTTAAGCATTAAAATGATGCAGACATTATCCTGCTTATGACTGTCATTCCTCAATTTGCCAGCATGGCAAAGGAGACACAATCTTTGCAGCAAAGCTGTGTTCTTTTGATAGCTGGCTGGCAGCCCTAATTTAGGAAAAGAATAAGGAAAGAAGCCCAGGCAAATGGCCACCATCTGGGTAAAGCTCAAATGAGCTTGTTTGGACAAGGATCCTGGGTCAGTTCAATGAAATGGACTTTAATGGTACAATACACCTATGAATAGCGTTCCTTCCTTTCGTATCGTTCAGCTGGTGCCATGCAGGTGCAAAAGCAGACACTGTTTTTGAACAAATTGTGCTTCTTTCTTTAAAAAAAGTTGTGCACTGTGTATAAATAACCACCCAATGCTTGCTTTTCAAAAGGAAATAGCTAAACAAAAAGAGCCTTCTAAACAGTGCATGAGTAAAAGGGGAGCTGTATGAAAGAATTCTTGAAAAGGGGCTTCTTCTGATGATTATCAGGCATTCTGATTTTCCCTGGTATGGTTTCTGTCCCAGTGGAGAAATCATGCATGCATGTACGTGAATGATGCATGTGTGCACATTAACCCTACAATCCAGAGTAACGACAGGAGCACATAAGAGACATTATGTGTACCCGTAGTTACTGCACCACCAAGTGAAAACCTATGGGAAATTCATACTGCAATCCAGAGCAAATTGTTCTTACACCGGAGCAAGGACTCCACGTAGTTATTCTGGATTGTACCCATAGACAAAAAAATGGAAAACAAAACAAATTTGGATTGTGTTTTTCCAACCTGGGTGTTATGCAAAATTATATGGAAGAAGCCCCAATGAGAACAAACTTCAGCCATAGAATACAGGTTTTATGTGTTTATATATGAACTTATGTGTTATGTATGAACACAGGAAAAATATTTACAGAGGAGAGAAGTTAAGTCTCACAAATATCTGCATTGGATATCATGCCTTGTAGAAATTCATTGCCCATAACATGATAACCACTGGGACCCCCCCCCCCCCCCGCAAAATACAGATGATAATGACAGTACAATTCAGAGATTGCTCTGGAGCAGTGCAACTCACCTGGAGGTTGCAAATATGTTATAAAGCATGTTTGCACCAAGGGACTAGGTCTTCTTGGTTGTGGCACCCCAATTATGAAACACCTACCCCTTTCTATTAAGAATGCCTTCCTCCTTGGAAAAACCTTTTGGCAAAGCCTTAAAATTGTATTTTTTTAGGATGGCAACTGATTGCTGACTATGGCTGCAAGCCTAACTTCCACATAGGCGGGTATAAGCCCTGGCATGAATCCTTAAATGAACTGGACGTGTCACAAAAGTGCCATGAAACACTTCTGCCCCACTCCTGGTGGGGTAAGGCCAGTGCACCGGCATGCACCATCCTACCCACACTACTGAAGGATAGGCTGAAAAGATGACCAGTAATTCCTGGAGACCTCCAGTAAAAGGGGGGTGTACCAGGGAGTAGGAAAACCCCCCTTTCATCAAGATTTTGGCCCAACAGCCATTTCCTTGATTCTGCACTACTGTGCATTGCTCTGGAAGTCCCCCAGAGCAAGAAAACACTGAGGCAGGACCAGAAGGAAGGTCCTCCACTGCCTCGTTGCCAGCAGCAGCAGCATACCTTGGCTGCAGCTTCTCCAGGGCCTCCGCGGCTCCTGCTGTGCCCTCTGCACCACACCGCAGCCTCACCGGCCAGCCCTGCCTCTCCTGCAGCCACTGCACCACCTCTGCTGGCTCTCTGGCCAGCCTGGGTCTCTCATGCCTCCTTTCCTTGCTTTCCAGCTGACCGCAACACCTCTGCGCACTCACCAGCCGGCCCCAGTCTCCCATGGCCACTGCGCTGCTTCTGCCCCCTTTTCTGGCCATGCTGTACCACCTCTGGGGCCTCACCTGCGGGTTCAAGTCTTCTACAGCTGCCATGCCATTTCTGGTCCAGTTGCACCATGCCACCTAAAGGTGTGTGTGTGAGAGACAGTGCATGCATGGTGTGTGTGTGTGTGTCCTTGTATGTGTGAGAGTGAGTGAAAGCATGTGGTTGAGTGCATACATGGGGTGTGTGTGAGTGTGAGTGAATGCATGCATGGTGTGTGAGAGAGAGAGAGAGAGAGCAGGTATGGGAAGAGATATTGTAAGGCTGGGGTCTCTGGGACAAGATTGTGTCTGCTTTGAGCCACTTCATATGCACTGTTGGTGAAAACAACTCTTACAGAGAGGTGGGCTACAATCCTAAAGACACTTTCCTGGGAGTAAGTCCCACTGAACTCAGTGGGGCTTACATTTGAGTAGACATGGTTAGGATTGTGCTTATCAATTTAAAAATGGTTGAAATTAAGTACAGAAAAGCAATACAAGTATTTTTGCTTTCTTTTCACATGTCCTACATTTGTCCTACATTTTTGGTTGTCCTACATTTTTTAACAGTGGAGAAATGTTGGCTTGGATGTCAGGAATTTTGGGGAAGTGGGGGGGGGGATTTTGGGTTCGGCATCTGGTCACCCTGCTGGAGGAAGATACGGCAACTGAGTTAGGCCAGCCTAAATTGGTTAGTATTGTGCCCCAAATGGGTTGGCATTTTTAAACAATGCAATTTTAATTGTTTTTTATGTGATCCTTTGGACTTCAATATTTTTTTTAAAAAATGTTTTTGTTATTGTTTTAACAAGGGCTGCAGTGGCCTAGTGGTTAGAACACTGAGGTTCGAAGACTGCTTGACCGGAATTCTGCTCAGGAGGCCAGCAGTTCAAGACCCGAGTGCTGCCCATGGGGTGAGCTCCCATCCTTAGCCCAGTTCCTCCCAACCTAACAGTTCAAAAGCATGCAAATGCAAGTAGATAAATAGGGACCACTTTGGTGGGAAAGGCAACCTCCTCATGACAGGGCTCTGCAACAGGCCGGCCAGGTATCCCCATCATGGATTGAAGGAAACTCCAATCCACAACAAACAGACACCGTTTCACATGGTACAAATGCTGAAGAAGTTGCATTTTTATTATTCTAACATCAAGCACAATCCTAACAATGACTACTCAGAAGTAAACCCCACTGTGTTCAATGGCTCATACTCCCAGGAAAGTGACTTTAGGATTGCAGCCATCATAAACCACATTGGTTATCCTCACCAGGACTGTGGCTGGCGCAAGCGGTTAAGTTGCTGTGCCTGTTAACCAGCAGGCCAGGGTTCGAGACCCAGGTCGGCCCACAAGACAGGGTGAGCTCCTTAGCCCAGCTCTGCGACGCCAGCTGGATCCAATCGTATTGGCTCTGCCTTTCCATTGGACTAATTCAGTGGGGTGGAGAGGGGGGATTTGCTGCTTGGGTAACAGCCTATCCTCCATAACAATCCAACCCAGGCTTTCGTGCTTCGCATGCAGCGTATGCAGCACCGAGCACGATACCATAGTCTTCCAAGACTGACAGAGGCCTGCTTTATCCTCACCAGGAGAAAGATGAGATATCAATACTTCAATGAATGGGAACTGGACAGTTTCATGGGCAACAGGTCTATCAGCGGCTGCTAGAATCATGATAGCTCTATTTTCCCACCATGAACAGAAGCAATATGTTCCTCAAAACCAGTTGCAGGGGAGGAATGACATGTATGGGATCTCCTACACATGGATTTCCTCCTACACATGGTTTCCCAACAGCAATGGTGGACCACTGCAATATAAAGGATGCTGGGCTAGATGGGCCTTTGCCCTGATACTGCAGGGATTTTCTTATGTTCTTAATGTACCATCTGAGTGCTTGGCTAAGCTTCTCAGTTTGAAGTTCCCACTTGCAATTGGCAAGAGTGATTTAAATTCATTCCTTTGGGGGCAACCGGGGTGAAGGATTTGTTTGGGAATCAAGCAGCTGCCCCCTCCGAACGGCAGGCCTCCTTTTAAATTCCAGTTGCTATAACAACTCTACCACTCTCCTGTATTCAAACGTGACACATTTTATTATTAGTCAAAGGTTTGCACTCCGGGAGGAAAGCTGATTTATTTTCCCGGAGGATACTCCGCCATGTGACGTGGAAAATGTCAGAGGGAGAAGAAATAATACCGACTGGAACCATAAAAATTGCATTGGAAAATAAAATATCACATGGGGAAATGTGTCGCTTTCTGCATCTGGCTTTACTTACAACAGGGAAGATTAGCCTGTCTGAAGGAGGACATCCACTGATGGCTAATTAGCAGGCCTCCATCAGTCTTGAAAGACTATGGTATCGTGCTCGGCGCTGCATACGCTGCATGCGAAGCACAAAAGCCTGGGTTGGATTGTTATGGAGGATAGGCTGTTACCCAAGCGGCAAATCCCCCCTCTCCACACCACTGAAATAGTCCAATGGAAAGGCAGAGCCAATACGATTGGATCCAGCTGCGTCGCAGAGCTGGGCTAAGGACAGGAGCTCACCCTGTCTTGTGGGGCCAACCCGGGTCTCGAACCCTAGCCTGCTGATTAACAGGCACAGCGTCTTAAGTCTCCAGCATGATTTATCTGGAAAATGTCTCCCGCTCTTTAAGACTGTGAAGATCAGTTTCGAATCAAGATGGCAATGGCAGCCAACCACAGTTCATAGGAGGTTGAGTTGTGACTCATGAGTAGGTCTGAACGCATCTGCCGAACCTTTCCAGCCCACCTCTCTAGTTTTCTCCTCCAATAATTCCATGCTTTGCAAATCCACAAAACATCACTCAGTGGCATAGCTAAGAATCATGTAACCCACTGCAAAGCTTAAAATGTTGCAAAGCAATGTTGCAACCAGAAGTGATGTCATCCCAGAGGATTTTCAAAAGGAAAATGGGGGAAAAACTTGCCTCCTCCTCCTCGCCTCCCCAGCAACTCACGACCCATTTGCTCTGCTAGTGGCAAAGCTAAAGCACCTATTTACTAGCTGGATCAAATTTAATTACTAGTGCAATCCATGTCTATTTAAAAGTATGCCCTATTGTGCTCAATGTTTTTCACTCCCAGGAAAGTGTCTTTAGGACTGCAGTCCTTCCTTACTCCCTTACTCCCTAAGACTTACTCCCTTCCTGGGAGTAAGACCCATTGAACACAATGGGGCTTACTTTTGAGTAAATATGGTTAGGATTGTGCTCTAAGTAAAAAAAAATGAAAATTGTGTCCATTATTGGATAAGGAAACTGTGCTGGGGCAAGGAGGAATGGTTATTGCCCCTGACAGACTAGAACTGGTGTTGGGAGAAAGGGCCACTTGATTAAACTATTTAACTTATCATAAAAAGAGGGACTGTGCTAAATAGCTGTACGGGCATAAAGCGGGGATGCGGCTCTCCGCTTGATTCCCAATGTTTTGAAGGGTGATCCCAGCCTGACCCATGGCAGTCCTTAAGTCAAGCTCAAGGGTGCCCATCCTTGTCAACCTGAAGGTTGAGGTAGCTGGATGCTTAGCCAGCCAGATACCCAGATGGTTTCACCTAATTTCCAGGCCAGAGGTTAGCCAGTCCGCACCTAGAGTCGGATAGGCATCATAGGTCAGTTCCGGTTCACCCCTTACTCTTGCTACCTCAAGTTGCACACCGAGGCCTATTCATGCCTAACCCCGCACGACGCCTGCCAAAAAATGACCAGTTAACAATGAATTCAACCCCCATTCCCCATACTGTTTAGGGTAGGTGAAAAACAGGTCTGCCAAGGCCAATATGGCAAAACCCAAAAAATTCCTACCTGGCCCAATAGTGACCAGCTAGTCTTAAGTTGTACTAAGAAAGGGAGGGAGGGGACACCGCTTGAAGACCAACTGAGGAGTCCTGGGCAAGTATAGCCTGGGACTTCTCAAGCGCCACCCTCTTTTGCCCTTAGCAGCCAATGGCTGCAAAGTACCTTGCCTTTTCTGCCTCGTCTTGCAGAGAAGCGGAGACGGGTGCAAAAAGCACACCAGTGACATTTTGTCCTCCTATACTAATAAAAGGCTAATTCTTTCTGTCCTGTCAGCTCCCCCTCTAGGTCCACCCATGAATGCTCTACATAGACATATTATACCTCTTTGGAATGGGGATGATCCTGGGATTAACCTCCACACACAACCACTGTGCAACAACCCCATGTGCATCAACAGCCCATGCACAATACCTTCCCATGCACACCATCCCCAATGTGCACCATCCCCTACCACCCTATGCCCGCCACCCTCCCATGTGCACCAACCTCCATGCGCACCATCATCCTCTGTGCCCCCTGCCTCCCAGTGCACCAGCTGGATGTTGATCAGTCAGTCTTCAATATTAAGTATAGGTCGAAAATGCATTGCACTCCTTTTCAGACCCTTAGGGGTTAAAATTTCTAGAAATCTGTTTGTGCTGGATATTCCCATCACTGAAGGAATACACTCCCCCAAATGTCAAGCTTCCAGGTCTAGGGGTTGGGGCAGAGCGTCCCTCAGTCAGGGATTCTTCAAAGTAAAGTATAGGGAGGAAAACATGTTGCGTCCCTTTTTACTCCCTTCTGGTTGGAATTTCTGAAAACCGGTTTTTAGTGGGTGCCTCCATCATGAAAGGAGCACCCTTCCCAAATTTTGTGTTGAGTCAGCGAGTCAGTGACTTTTCTATATATGGCTCTCCAAGCAATCAGTAGCATGTGAAAGTTTTGAGTTAAGAATATCCACTTTTTTGTTCCATAGGCTTTTTGTTTTCATTTCCTGGTTAATTGGCCATGACGTTTGTTAGCACATAAATATTCAAATGCAGTTTCTTTCATTGCATTCTGCATTCAATTACCTTTCCAATGATATATAACACCATGTTATTATCATTCATACATACCCCATTTTTCACAATTTTAGCCGCAAGTGTCAAGCTCAGCTTGTTGCCCCAAAAGCCTGGTGCAACTCCATTCCCCGCACCCCCTTGCTATGGCACTGGCATCAGCCAGCATCGCAGAGCTTGGTTAGGTAAGTTCGGGGATGAGACTGGACCCTTATTTCAAATTCATGTCAGCTTCAATAAACTGTGCTCTACGGTCTAGCTCAGGGAATTCCCAGTTCTCTGAAGTCTTAAAAACAGTCTTGTGGGATTTTGACGCAGTTGACAGGGTGTGCATTAATAGGGAACAAGTCAAAGTAGCAGGTGAAAACATGGGAGAACTTTTTGATAAGAGCCAACAGGAGACTTGCCTTGATCAGATGGTTTGGATGCATCTCTGCTTTGGAGTAACTGGTTTTGGATAGATTGTCTCTCTCCATATAGACATTGATAGTTTAGGAACTTACTAGGCCTGCTGGACTTCTTAAAATTTGCTGTTGGCTTCACGTTGTGATGTTTTCATCTGTTGTTTTTAGCCCACTGCTGTTTTAACTATTGTTTTTATCTGTTTTATTATGTATCTTTTAATAGCATGTTGTAAACTATGCTGAGTGCCAGGCTCATTGCCTGCAGAAAGGCAATAGAGTAATCTCTGAAATAAAAACATATATAGTTGGAATAGCCCACGCTTTGGCAGAATTAATTAATACCATGGCACGTTCTCACTGACAAGTGCAATATTTCACAATTCAACAGCAAATACTTTTAATGTCTTATTGAACAGATTTCTCTGGCACCATTACAAAATAAAAAGAAAATAAAAGCATCAGCCTAACTTGTGCTGGAAAAGGCAAGCTGGCATGTCTGTGCAGTGTCCACGATAAATTACGGACTGCTGCTGCTCCATTCATGCAGGGTAATCATATGACCGGAAATTTCCAGATTTGTCTTCGTTTTTAGTCTTCTTTTTGGGTGTCCTCCAAAAGGGCTTCATTGTCCTCCATTTTGGCTTCATTTTGGAACTTTGCAATGGTGTGCAGTACCCCTTCATATCATATGTTGTTGGATTCATATTGAAGAGCAGAATCCAATGCCATCAAAAGCTATTGCCAAAAATCTAAAAATAAAAAAATATGCATTGATGCTCTATGGGATAGGTAAAGTGGCCAATATTGCAACTTTACGCATGAGTAGGCAAATGTGCCATTGTCTGCTAGAAAGTCCAGGCTGAGAGGAATCCAAGACCTTGTCCTCCTTTTGAGGTTTGGGCATCTGGTCACCCTGCATTCATGGCACTTCCAGACTGACTAACGGGACCAACATCAGCACATTCCCTATTCAGGACTAGATCCTAACCCCCAAATCTAGAGTAACTACGGGAGCACGTAAGAGACGTTACGTGCACCCATAGTTACTGCACCACCTAGTGAAAACCTATGGGAAATTCATATTGTAATCCAGAGTAAGTTGTTCTTACACCGGAGCAAGGACTCCCCATAGTTACTCTGGATTTTGCCCTAAATCTCTTACAGTGCAGTCCTAGGCATGTCTGCTCAGAAAGAAGGCCTGGCGCACAATCCTAACCATATCCATGTCTACTCAATAGTAAGTCCCATTGTATTCAATGGGTCTTACTGCCAGGAAAGTGTCTTTAGGATTGCAGTCTAAGTAATCTCCTACCCCCCCCCCCCCAGTTAGGGCTGCATAAGTCCTGATCTGGTTTGGGGTTATGACGAAAGTGCTGTCAGGCACTTCTGTGCCACTTCTGGGGTGGATTAGGCCTGTGTACAGACATGTGCTGGCCACACCACCATGGGAACAGGGAGTGGGTGAGCTGGGTTGGCCTAAATTGGTTAGAAGAGTACCCTCAATCAGTTTGATTTGGCTCAAATGATGGAGCTTCAAGGATGATCTGCTTTGAATGCAAAAGTTCTTAGCTTCAACCTCTGGTATGTCTGCTTAGGAAAAAAATGCAAAGAAATTGCAAAGAGCTGTGACCCAGAGCTGGTCTAATTCAGGTCAGGGAAGTTTCTTAAATGGTCTAATTCAGTACAGGACAGTTTTTTTAAAAAATATAGGACAATAATATCAGCCAAAAAGGTATCAGATATCATGTAAAATAGAGATCTAGAAACAAACACCCTGTTAAAATCCTTTAATGTGCCCTACCATGGCAAAATTGTGTCCTTGGACTAAGGTTGTGGAATGATGCCATTAAAGGACACAAGGTAAACCTACTCAGAGAAAGCCATTTATTTTCAGTGACCCAGCTGGTCAAGTGAATTGAAGTTCATCACTACAGAATCAAGCAAAGCTGTTATGTCTGTAATTGGTGTATAAAGGAGACTCAAAGAATGATTAGGAACTGGGAACATCGGCGTAGCTATATATTACAAGAGACCCAGGAGTCAAATGCTAAGTCTATTGGCATGGTTATTGTGTATGTCCCATGCATTAAAGAAAATAGAGCACTTTGAGATCTCATTAATTTCGGGGGAGAGAACGAGAATTTGCAGTCCCATCGAAAGAAATGGCTTAGAAGTGGTTGATTTTGACTAAATAATGGACTGATGGTTTGATTTGGCAATGTCTGCGTCTTAAAACTAACACATTTCCATCATTGTACAAAGACAGTTTGTATCTTTGAAAGGGGCCCAAATGTTCTTGTCCCTAGTAGAAAAAAGCAGGATAATTTAAACAAGCCCATCACCAATGTACAATATGACTATCTTCAAAAGCATGAGATTTGAGATGTAGGAGAATTTGGATGTTGGAAATAGCAGCCCAAAACACTGTCCTGTACATATGCACGCTCAGAGACCAGTGGCCTCCAGAAAGGATGACTAGATTATTCCTGAACCCCAGGGCCAAAATTCCTGAACCCCAGGGCCAAAATTCCTAATCCCAGGCCAAAATTCCTACCCGCTTTAAAAAATTGCCAAAAAGTGTATTTTTTGTTTTTGTTTTCTGTTTTTTTGACCGAAAAAACTGAGATATCTCCTGATTTATGCATTAGATTCTGCTCTTCAATACGAATCCAACAACATATGGCATGATGGGGTACTTTGCACTATCACGAAGTTTCAAATGTAGGACAGTGAAGCCAAAATGTAGGACACCTGGACAGGAGGCTAAAAATCCAGACAAATCCGGGTTTTTCTGGTCATATGGTCACCCTGCCTCCAGAATGCTTTTGTTTTTATGTTTCCTAGTTCTTTGGCAATACAATATTAACATGAATTTGATGTCAATATTTGTCAGTATAAAGATATAAGGCATTCCATCCCATCTCCTTCCCATCTCCCATACCACATCCTCGTTTGCATCCCATCTCCTTTGCGATGTGTCTCCCATCCCCATCTCCATCTCCTTTAGGGCAGGTGAAGGAAAACAGTGAAAAAGGATGGAGTGAGGCCATTGCATATTGTGGTGCAGGTTTGGCACCATACAAAACATTGTGCTTTTCTCCCCCTCTACCCACTGGTTCCCTATGGGACTGACAAATGCTGAAGATTGTAGTCCAAGTTCCTAAAATCATCACATTTCCTAAAAACCTGCAAAAGACTGGAGATTATTAGCTACATGGTTTGGGTGAGAGAATGTTGATTTATATAACATACTTTGTGCATAATAGGTTTGGCTTTCGTGTCAATGCAGGCTTTTAAGAATTCCATACATTTTTCTGTTAAAAATGTTCCAGCAAAAAAATGGGGCTACTTAACAGTGCTTCACAATGTAAATTTGAAGGCGTCTACAATGTATCAATGTCGTTATTTAAATACTTAAATAACTGTCGTTATTTTAATACTACAATGCTTTGTAGGCATAGTAATTTGGACTGTCAAGCTGAGAATCAAACTGAATTTCACCTAATAAACCCATGGGGATTTATATCAAATGGGATTGTGGTTTTTGTACGCAAAAATATCTGGAATTTTTTTTGTTTTCTCTCCTCCCATGGCCTCAATCAATGGGTCAACAACGACATTATCCAGTTACAATCTACATTGTGCTGGAAAATGTAATTCTAATGCAAAAACAGTGGAAAACTCGGTGAAAACCCAAAGTGGATGAAACTAAAAAAGACGCCTAAAATATGTAAACTGCCACTTTATCCAAATTGCAGTTAAATTAGAATAATAGGGGGAAATGAAGAAATGTTCAACAGAGAGACCAGAAATTTTTTTTTAATTTGCAATCTGGCACATTGTATAATCTACCTGTTGGGTATTTTAGGGATGTCTCTGAGAAAATCAGTAGTTACAAGTTCACATAGCCTCATCTTAAAGCCTGTCAGGATAGGGATCCCTTCAGGGAGAATTGGAGTACCACAATCCCCAACAGAAGGGATTGAAAACCTGAGGGGCCACCACTCAGAATGTCCTCATCACAGTGTGCAGAGGAATTATGGTGAAGAAGACTAAGGTCTTAGAGTTTCTAATGGCTGTGGCAGTGTGTGTGTAAAGGAGAAAAATGAGGAGGCACCCAAGAGCTTCTGTCACAAAGAAACACTATTTACATATATATTTTACACAGCAGTCGGTTTAGAATCATAAGACATAAGATCATAGTCATAAGTCCAGTCCAAATGTCAATTTCCACAAATCACCAGTCAGAGCATGTAAAAAACATGTTCAGCTACAGCGAGATCTCAACTCGCTACCTTCTCTGAGGTAACTCTAACTCGCACTGAGAACTCAGATTCTGAGGTAAAATTACCTCAGGAACGAGAGATCTCAACTCGCTAGCTTCTCTGAGGTCACTCTGTTTTGCACTGAGAACTCAGATTCTGAGGTAAAATTACCTCAGGAACAAGAGACTCCTGTTAACCAGTCAGAACGTCTCTTCTGCACATGCTCAGTTGGTATCACTGAGCTGTCCTATCGACGCAAGAAAAATTTACTCTGGATTGTTCTATGCATTTCCCATAGGTTTCCCATGGGTCGCACCATAACTATGTCAACGCAAATGTCTCTTATGTTGATGCAAGAACTTCTGTAGTTACTCTGGATTGTGCTGACTGGTTTACATAATTAAAGAATGTGCAGTCCATAGGGATTCAATACTTTTATCTAAATAAAAAGATAAAAATACACATTGTCCCTCTTTATCCACTAGGGTTATATCCTGAAATCCCCTTTGGATAAAACATTTTTTTATATTAAAAATTGGAAAAATTAGATTTAAAGACACACTTCCAGGTTTCTTTCTCCTCCATTGCTGCTATTGGAATAAGGTCATGCTTCCATATACAAAGGGGTTTGATTTGGGGACTGCCTGGTGATTCAAAAAAATATTATAGACCAGTGGTATTTTTTTCCTGCAATTAAGAATCCCAGGCATGTTTATTCAGGAGTAGTCTGGTGGGCAAAAAGGAGCCAGTACAGTGGCGCCTCACGTAAAGAATGCCTCACGTAAAGTATGTTTCATGTAAGAAACAAAAATTTCTCTAGAATTCTACTTCACGTAACAAACTTTGCTTCACGTAAAGAACACATTCGTTGGCAGTTGGGGTAGACGCGCTGGCCGGCAGCCTGTTTAAAAAGCATCAGGGCTGCCTAGTGCACCTGCCCATAGTGAAAGCAACACTTCCATGCTGTTCCTCCTGTGGCCGGAGGGAGAGAAGAGCAGTGGAGCAGAGGGAAGCAGCTCAGGGTAGCCAGAAGGGAGCAGGGGAGAGAGAGGCTCAGGATGGAGAGGAGGAGAAAGTGGGGAGACACTTTGAAGGTGTCTTGGATTGCAGCCTCCTAACCATGTCTACCCAGAAGTAAACCCCATTGTGTTAAATGGGGCTTACTCCCAGGAAAGTGTCTTTAGGACTGCAGCCTAAGTAGACTTCATAAGATCATGCACATTGAATGCATGTTTTGAATTCAATCCCAGTGTACTGTCATCATTTTTACATCCATTTAATATTTTTATATGAATAGTTGGGAGGTTGTGGAACCAATCGTCTGAGTTTCCATTATTTCCTATGGGAAAATCCACTTCACGTAAAGAACGTTTCACGTAACAAACAAATTAAATTTGTTACGTGAGGCATCACTGTACTGGTGAGTATCTCCAGAAAAAAAGATCTGCTATAATAGTGTCTTGGATGTTAAAGGGATTATAGAATCTTGAGATAGAAACAATAGGGAAGGAAGGAGGGAAGGAAGGAATTCCAAACTTTAACATACAAAATTGTACCTTAATTCCAGATGCGATGACTTTTGCAAGTCTAATACTGTCTAATTACTAGAAATGATCTGGCACTTAAGCTTTCCCATTAACACTAATAGGGTTAACATTCAGTTGACTTCTTTCTTCATTACTAAAGTTTCAAGGTTATCATTAGCGAATTAGCAAGTGACACAAAGCTTTGTTTTATCACTAAATAAACTTCAAATTGAATTTTCAAATGTACTGCTCAGCCAGCAATCGAATGCTAACAGGTTTGTTTTGCTCAACCATATATCCTTTAATCAAAGAGATCTGGGGGGTCCCTAAATGTGTACATATCCTCTGGTCAATTAGATCCATAGTCAGTGGAAGGAGGTTGGCGTATAAATAAAACATAACCAGTCCTGACAATAACTTTATTGCAGGCATCGACTGGAATGGAGACAAAATAAAAAATAAATAAAAGTAACCAAGAGATTGCCTGAAGCAACTTTCAAGCAAATTTGAGGGTTCTTTGTCTGGTGAAACATCTAAGGATTATTTCAGGATGTCCCGAACATTTCCGTAGACAGGTGGATCATCTCAAGGGGGTTCCATAATGGATTCGACAGCTTCTTCTGAAGACCTCACCATTGAGATCTTACTTCTGCTTTCAGGCATTCATATATGAAAAACAGAGGTGATGCTTTTCATATGTAAACAAGTTGCAACTAAACTGGCTTTGTGGAGTAAAAGATGTTAAATACACATCCATAATTTCTTAGCCGACTCTTACAAGACATACACCTAATTAATACATAATTAACTCCAAACAGCATAAACAGCAAATGCATGATTAGATCATTTTTATGTTTAGGTTTTTATTTTTCAATTGTATAATTCAAAATTAGAAGTCAAGATTCAGAGCTGACATCATTTTTCTGCAATATCTACATCAATAGTTCCTAAACGTTTTAGCACCATGACCCACTTGTTTTAAAAATAACACTCTGTCCAGACACTCTTGCCCTACAATCCAGAGTAACTACGGGAGCACGTAAGAGACTTTATGTGCACCTGTAGTTACTACATCACCTAGTGAAAACCTATGGGAAATTCATATTGCAATCCAGAACAAATTGTTCTTACACCGGAGCAAGGACTCCCCGTAGTTACTCTGGATTGCGCCCTAAGTTTACCAAAATTTTGAAAAAGGACATCTAGAAATATTTTAATTATGTATTTATTTATAGGTAATAATAATAAGGGGAGAAAGCCTTCAAACATTTATCTCCCCATATTTACACATGCTTGCAAACTATAGGAGTTGGTATATTTGCAGGCTCCTTAAGTTGTGATCGAACACAGGGTACTGACCCAGAGTTTGCAAAACACTTAACTGCAGGCATTATAATTCAATGCTTAAAAATTTATTAAATACTAATGATTACAGATTATAACACCACTGAGATCCCTACACAAAAGTGATTCCCATAGAAGGACCGAAAACTTCACTGCAAAGTTTACTTATCTTTTGATCCCAAAATAATCAGTTACCAGAGAATTTTAATTTTAATCCCATACAAACCTAGCTGAGAGTAAGGGAGGATATCCTTGAGGAGGAGAGTCCATAGTCCATAGTCCATATTCCACCTTGCCTCATTCCTATTAATCTTCTTCCCTGCACATGAAATGGCCCCTGGAGAAGCCCTTAGCAGATCTTAACCAATAGACAAGCCCTCAAAAGATCAGATGATCCTTCAGGTGTCCTTGTCTATGCTTATATAGGAACTAGCACCATAGTTCTATACACCACTGCAGAACTAGGACCACTGCTGACACATCATTGCATAGCAGATGGCACTAGAAAAAGTACTCAGTGGGTATTGTTCAGATGAATACAACTAACATTTTAAAATATGTTAATATTTTCATACTTGTTACAGGCTCATATCCAGCAAGGATTTGCCTTGTCACATTCATCAAAGGGACACAGCTCATAAACTATGATGAATACTAAGAAACTGGGAATCACTCCAAAGATTTCTTGTTTGCCAGGTATCCCCATAGTTAATTATTCAATGCTCAGAAGCTTCATCTTGGATTCCTCTTTTTTCCCGTTACAATGGCGCATTCAAGATTAGTGCCACAAAAGCATGAATAGATCCTGGTCCAAGTAAGAGCTCTTTCTGTACCAATCTGGCAGTGAACAGCAGATCCCATGCCAGATGATTCTGGCACCTGGAAGACATGCTCTCCGCAAGGAATCTCCAGGATGCAGACACTTCCATAATGTTCCTTTCCTGAGGTTAATATTGCCTTATGATTCACTGCTGCTGGAATCGATTTTCAAAATAAGTACCGTCTGGGGACCATTCCATCCAGTAATTTCTGGCTCTGAGCTCATTATGCACACATAGGTGCACGATGAACTTTGATGTGCTTAGTAAGAAAATATTTCAATGGCAGAAAACAAGATTTGAATAGAAAGTGTGCCAGGTCTTGTAATTACCTGGTCCGAAATACACATTTGTACCATTTGCAATCTTTGGATGATTTATGAATCAGAAGCCATTGCTCCCTGGAGCACACCAGCTGCCCTGTTATGATTATCAAGCTACAAAAACAAAACTAGACAAGCTGTCCCAAGCCACCTGCTTGTCTAGAAGCATGAATGAAAGGTACTAGCCTCTTTACAGTAAGAGGTTAATGGCTAGTACCTGTCCTACATGCTTATGTCCAACTAAATTCAGTGGGACTTGTGCTACCAGGATTCATGTCACATGGTGTGGGAGGCCAGCATGTCACTCCCTATGTGTCGCATACAGACACAAAATGCACACAAAACTGCATGCATGTCATCAGTGAGCATAATGTATAGTTTTGTCCTAACACTGGAAAGCAATGAAATTCATAATTTCAGCTTGTTTGCAGCCATCTAAAAGGAGAAAACCTTGTTGGATTACAAGCTTGTTAAGAATTTATGGGGCAGGCAGCATTCTCAAATAAAATAAACAAGCTGAAGGTCAGTATGTAGGTCCCTATAAATGGAGTATAGATGTCAGTATAGGTCCCTATGATACCTGGTAGACAAGAATTGCTTTGCAACATCACATAACCAGCTATTTTAACCAGTTCCCAGACTCATGTAACTACAATTTGTCATTCAGTGCAATTCTAAGCATGTATACTCAGAAGTATGTCCCATTGGGTTTAATAATACTTACTCCCATGAAAGTGTGGTTAGGATTGCAGCCACTGTCTGGTAGGATTAGGTTCTAATAAATCCTAGTTGATACCAGATTACCAGATAATGAATCATTGAGCCTATGAGAAAATGGGGTTCTGATCCAGGGGACCCTCCTTATCATACATTCTATGAATTTTATGAACTTGAATTTTAACTTGAAGTCTATGGAGCCGAGTGATAGTGAAGGCTCATCACATCTCCAATGTCTGATATGTCCTACAAGCTGGAGTTCCCTTCTTTCATTGAAGGTCATGGCAATGGTGATTCCCTCATGTTTGCTATCCCTTAACTCTCTGAAGGTCACTGGCCCAATAATGAGGCCTCAGAGTTCAGCAAAGGAAAGAAGGTTGAATCAAACCTTTTCCTCCTCTTCCTCCATAAGTCTCTTGGTTTCTTCCTGAGCTTGCCCATAGCAGCCCTTAGGGAGCATTCCAGAGTCTTCTCATTGTCACCAGGTTGTGAAGGTTCAGCTGGACTCACTGAGATGATGACCAAGATAATTGGGCAAGTTTGGAAGAAGACACAAATGTGTCCAGCAATTCTCCATTAGCCAAAACAAATGCCCAGTTAATGCATCACCAGCACAGTATTTGCAATAATAAGAACAGAAGCACAGAGAATGAGAAGTAGGTGGCAATTTCGACAATTCTGTCCATCAAAGAAGTGAATTTGCAAATAGCAAATTCACACGTCAAGAGAACTGGCTGCATTTTCAATCCAGACTTGCTGGGACACACACACACACACACACACACACACACACACACACACACACACACAGAGAGAGAGAGAGAGAGAGAGAGAGAGAGAGAGAGAGAGAGACGAGTAATGGAAAAATCAGATCAATTTGCAGTATCTCCAACAAAATAAATATGTGCATATTTCTGTCTCCATCCCTGGACCTTAATCTGCTTCTTAATTTAAAAAAATATGTTTTATATTTCCTACATGTTGCACAATCTAGTATTTGTCAACTAGAAAAAAACTATACAGAAGGGAATAAACAAAATGTCACTATGGAAGAAACTCCCCAAAAATATTATATGCGCCCAAGAAATGTAATCAAAATGTTCAGTAGATGCAAGCTTGGCATCTTCTGCAGGATCTCAGGGCTGGAAGATATTTAATTTGTTGTGATCAGATGCATAATAAATGCTATATGCCCAAGAGTTGGGATTGCTTCTTAATGAGGAAGAGTGTTTTGAAAGGAAACGGCAAAGAAAGTCTGTTTTTAACGGCATCAACGGAGGTTCCATACAGTTCAGAACACAGCCACAGCATGACAATTATTGATTAGAAGTCATGCTTTCCCAAAATGTTGATAACTACCTATTTTAGCACGATGACCTTTTTGCAGACTGATTATCCGAAAATCTATGCCGATTTTCTGTACGTGAGTGGATATGAAAATGTCATGTATTGCCAATCTGAGAAGTATAAGGGAAATAAGCTCTGTGTGTGTCTTGAAATGAACACTTTAACCCCACTAAGCTTCTCTGCATGGGTCCTCGAGAACAGAGAATTGAGTTATCCTTCAGATAAATACATTGGCCTGCATGTCCATATATTAGGGGAGAAGGAGAATCAACCAGTTCTTTCCATAATTTCTCCAGGTAATGAAAAGCTGGAAGGGTTAATGCCTGAGATGAAGATGGAGGGACTGCATTTACTGCACTAGCCCACGGAAAGCTGGAGATCAGTCATTCAAGAGTATCAGCTGAGTGACCTAACACCATTCCTAAAATGCAGAAACACATACACACACCCACTGAACACAAATATTGCTCTCAAACTTCTGAGAGTGACTTTGAAATGTTAAGAACATAAGAAAATAAGCCTGCAGTCCTGACTTTAGGCCTGACTTTAGGCCCAGCTAAGCCGGACTAAATAGGCCATATCCTGAGCTGACGTTAGACCAAATTCATAGGACTGGAGGCTTCCGGCTGGCCCAACAGCTGCTGAAGAGGAAGCAGCACAAGTACAGCATGCTCACTGGGCTGTTGTAGCTGCACTGTACTCTAAGATGGGCTGGTGTAGTTGTGCTGTATCCTGAGGTTGAGAGGCAGGGGTTGCAATTAGGCTGGCCAAGGACCCGCCACGTCACCAGGGTGATGCGTCTGGTGAGGTCCACACCGGTTGATGCGCCTGCTAGGGTTGATGTGCCAGAGGAGTTTGACACTCCTCCGGCCGGCCTCAGCCATCAGCCGGTCATTCCGGTTGGCTCCAAGGCGGAGCGGGAGCAAGACTTCGGACATGCACAGTGTGTCTCTGCGCACCCAATGAGCCTTGCTCTGAAGGCAGAGCCATCTGCTACGCTTCTGGAGCAAGGCCCAATGGCTGTGCAGATGCACTGCGCATGTCCGGAGTCTCAGACACGTGCAGTGCATTCCTCTGCACGACCATTCAACCTCTCTTAGGGAGGCCGAAAGTTAGTTTCTGGCTGCCACTCTGCCTCTCTAGTGAGGTCGAATGGCTGCAAAGAGGCGCAGACTTCTTCCTCTCTAAGGAGGAGCCAGTTGCTCTTCCTTAGAGAGGAAGAAGTCTCCTCTGAAGCCGACTCAGAGGAGACTGTGCAAATGCTAAAGTTGGCACATTGGCTTCAGAAGCGACACTGCACATATGCCAACTTCGACGTGTGTGCAGTGTCGCAAGGAGCAGTGCGCACGTCCTGGGGGGTGCACGCATCCCAGGGGTGACGCGCTGTGCCCCTGCACTGGATGACGTGCGGAATTCGGTTGCTCCTACCAAGGACTCAAAATTTTGGCCAACAGTTCTGATTTTTACTCTGGTTTATTGTGGACTTCCATGGGTCTACTCAGATGTAATCCTGCTCCTGAGATGATCTAACTCTGAGGAACTGTGAGGGGGCATGTCTGCCCTGGAAACAGGCTCTGGATACAGCCTAACTGCACTGAACATGCCTTCAACATGCCTCCACGGAAGCTACGGTAGGCCAGGTCCATCTGTCTTGGGCCAGCCTACGTTGACTTATGCTGGCCAAAGCCTTTCTGGTGTAACTGGCCTGAACCATCTTGAACCATTTTGGTACTGGGCCAGCCCAGTGATAGATAGGTTAGCGCTACACTTAGACATTGCAGTCTAAAAAGAGCTTCCACTGGATCAGGCCAAGGGCCCATCTAATCCAGCTTTTTGTATCAGACAGCAGCGTACCAGATAAATCAGGAAGGATGGAAGACACCTGTACCCAGGTACCCTCCCCTGTTCATCAGATATTTCAGACACGCATGTCTTACCTATGCATATAACTTTCTAAAGTATTGCTAACAGGAAATACAAATTGAAAATGGCAAGACAATTGGAGGCAGAAACATCTTAAGAAAAAGGAAAAAAAATCAGCTGTCTGGGAAAAAAAGGAAAAAAATAATTCTTTTAATGCTTAGGAATTTCCTTCTGACCCACAATCATCTTCTTTTTTACTGCACACATTTGGGAACGATCAACAATTTTCCGAATGTCTCACCCGACAATCGTGAAGCGGGTCCTCAGACTCAGGGCACCGTCACCTGGGTCTCTTAGATATGAAACTCGCTCGCAGCAATATGCAAAGATTAAACAGGTATGCCGCTGAATATATTCCGTCAAATCCTTTCAAGATAACTTGGCGTTCATGTAAGCTGTGGTCAAGATGGAATCAGCACTGCAAATTGAACGAATATGTAATACTTAATAGTTTCAATCTTTGGCTCCATTTCATATACAAAGGAATACTGGACCTCGGCACTATTTGGAGACGATTCCAAATCCCCAAGAAGGAACTTTACTCTGATGACAGAGTATTCAAGCTGCAAGCTGTCATCGCGATCTTTTCCATTATTTATCTGCAGGACTGATGCCATGAGGTCAACTGCTATTTTCTGATGTCTTTGGTCCTGGAGGCACAACTTCAAGAATGGATTTTCCCCCTATTTCAGCAGTTGGAGGAAAGATGAAAAGGACGGGGTGAAGAAGACGCAGGAAGCATGCTAACAGGCAAGGAGGTGGCTGCTGTTGCGTGGCAGGCACCTGTTTGATTTGAGCAAAAAATATAATCACACCCAGCTGAGCACAATTCCAACCATGTCTACTCAAAAGTAAGCCCCATGGTGTTCAATGGGACTTACTCTCAGGAAAGTGTCTTTAGGATTACAGCCTATGACAAAATGGCAAGGGGGATACCTTCAGAGGAGAATGCACGTTCATTTTCCTGTTCCTGACATCTTAATCTGTGGAACTCCTTGCCACAGGATATAGTGACAAGTTGCCTTTGAGAGGCAACTTGAACAGATTTATTGAGCATAAGTCCATCACAGGTTAAGACTATATTCAACTGCTGATTTTCAGAGGTTTGTCATGAGTTCTTCTTGGGAACCAAAGGGTGTGATTCCCATGGGCCCTTACTCTTCCTATTAGTAGCACACTTCACAGCATCATTCATTTGCACGCATAGATTGAATAAAACCAACATAGAACTAAAACACTTTGAGACATCCCCATGGTTCCCACAGCAGCCATGTTACCTAGATCCATGCCTTTATGGATGCAGAAGTCCTGCCTACATCAACTACAGGTGTAAGACCACATCTTAAAGCAGGCCTCCGTCAGTCTTGAAAGACCATGGTATTGTGCTCGGCGCTGCATACGCTGCATGCGAAGCACAAAAGCCTGGGTTGGATTGTTATGGAGGATAGGCTGTTACCCAAGCAGCAAATCCCCCTCTCCATGCCACTGAATTAGTCCAATGGAAAGGAAGAGCCAATACGATTGGATCCAGCAGATAAGATTATTAGATAGCAGGGAGGGTGATCTATCAACAGAATCTCCAATCTGCTCATCATACCCAATGCATACATCTGCAAGAGGGATCTAAAGGCCATGGGAATGGACATCAACAACTGGGAAACCCTGACCTCTGATCGTTCAGCGTGGAGGCAAAAGATGCAGCATGGCCACTCATTCAGCAGGCTGAGACAAAGAGGCAGTCCCGGAAACAGCAAAATCTGAGGGCTGGGCAGGGGACGGACTGTATCTGCCCTTGGTGTGGAAGGGGTTGCCACTCTCAAATTGGCCTGTTTAGTCATAAAAGATGCTGTTTTAGGACCTCTACTTCTGAGCACGATACCAGAGTCTTCCGAGACTGAAGGATGCCGATGATCTGCTCATAATACACAATACCAGATATATAGGATGCAACATAAGTCACTCTTACCAAGCTGTGTGAAATAGTTTTTTTTAATAAATATTTAGTTGTAATATTTTATTATACTCACAGGTGGGCTGAGGCTGGTTTGCACCAGCTCTGTAGAACTGGTAGTTAATTTGGGGCTGACTAGGTTGTTAGGAGGAGGCGTCATCTTTGAATTGCATGCAAGTGTGTTTGAATTTCTCTTAAAGGGTCTCTGGGTATGTCTTCCCAGAGGGGAAGCTCCACTCCCCCTCCTTCCTCCCCTTCTGAACCTCCCTCCCCTTCTGAGGGGGGCTCTCTCCCCCCTCTTCCCCCTCTCTAAGGGTATTTTTTAAAATACAAATAGACTGTTCCCATTACCATCATTCAGACAGGGCACTGCAATCATTCCACTTAAAGTAGGTGCAGCATCTGAGTGTTGTGAGGATGAGATTCTCCAGGGCTTTTGTCCCCTTTTCCTCCAGCCCTGTCTACGTTCCTGAGAGTAAGCCCACTGACTATGATGGGACTTTCTTCTGAGTAGACATGGTTAGGACTGGGCTCTGAGGCTGCAATACTATCCACACTTACATGGGAGTAAGCCCCACTGACTAGAATGAGACTTACTTCTAAGTAAGCCTGCATAGGATTGGACTGTAAGGCTAAAATCCTGACCACACAGTTCTGGGAGTAAGCCCCATTGACTTGAATGGTACTTACTTCTGAGTAGACACAGTTAGGATTGGGCTCAGGCTGCAATCCTATCCACACTGTAGTCCTCCCCCCCCCCCCCCGATCTTCTGCCCCTCTGAGAAATCTCTCCACCTGAGATTGTGGGAAGTATGGGGGGCACCTGAAGAAACAGCCCCAGTTCCCATCCTGCCCCCCAGGAGCCCAGTCCACTGCCTACTCTGAAGTAAATCCTATTAAAGTTAGTAGGTTTTACTCCCCTGTGAGGATAGGACTGTAGCCTCAAAGCCCAATCATCTGTCTCCCTAGAAGTAAGTTCCATTATAATAGTGAAGCTTACTCCCTGGAAAGAAGCTGGTTTCTAAGAGCTTGTTCCTATGCCTGACTACTCAAAAGTTAATCCCATTTCAATCTATGAAGCTTACTCCCAGGAAAGTGTGCAGAGGAGTGCAGCATTAGAGCCCAATCCTATTCTTGGCTACTCAGAAGTAAGTCCCATTAGACTGTGTGGAGCTTACTGTCAGGAAAGTGAATAGGATTGGAGCCAAAGGCTGGTTACTAAGAGCTCAGTCCTTTGCTTGGCTACTCAGAAATCCTATTATATTCAATGGACCTTACTTACAGGAAAGTGTGGACAGGATTGTAGCCTTAAGTAGTGGCTTAGAGGCAAACCTCAGCCTGCAGAGGGGACACCACAGAATCTGGTCCTAAACTGTAGATCAGCATTTCTCAACCAGTGGTATGAGCACCACCTGTGGAACTTGTGGAGTGTCTGCTGGTACTTAGGCACCTGGATGCAAGAGTCATATGTGCTCCCGGAGGCAGCTGGTGGGCTGCTGTGTGATTCAGGAAGCTGGACTAGATGGGTTTTTGGGGTGATCCAGTGGAGGCTTTTCTTATGCTTTTATGTTCTTATTTGTGGCATCCCTGCACACACTCCCCCTGAGAGCACAACAAAGCATCATGCACAGGAATAAATTACACTGAACTCAGGGGCTTAATCCTGATTGATGCCGTCACAGGTGATACAATTTTTTTTGTAAACTAAGGGTTAAAATGGTCATTAGAACATAGAGAAGCTGTTGTTAAAATATTTGAAGTCCTCCATGGCCGCGCAGGACTGGGTTCTGAGGCTGCTGCAACCGTATCCACACTTTCCTGGGAGTAAGCCCCATTGGCTATAATAGGGCTTACTTCTGAGTAGACCTGCACAGGACTGGGCTAAGTCACTCCCAGTATTCAGCCCAGCTGAATACTCCCTGGCCCCGCCCCTGACCCCAGCCCCGCCCCCTGGCCACACCCACTTCTGGGGAACTGGTTGTTGGGCCAGGGTGGGCCCACCTCTGATTATACTGTAATATTTTATTGCAGTTTCTTATGACATTTTTTAGGGACTGCATTTGGTTTTGTGGTTTATGGCGCTGTGCCTGCCCAGCTGAAGATCGGCAGGTCAGTGGTTTGAGTATTGAAACCACATTTGAAAGAGGAACTCTGCCTGAAAGTCTGTGTAAAGAAGGTATATTTTATTTTAGTGAATAACAATCCAATTTGTCCCATGCCATACCCAGTGCTGAAATTGAGTATGCTGGAGGTCTCTTTGGGAAAGGGGATATTTTTCCTTTACCTTGTATCAAACCCCAGCCTGATCAATGGGGATACTCAGGTCAGGCCAAGTGGCCCCAAGTTGGGCTTTCTGGCTCAAGAAGGGAGGTAGCACCACACTTGGCCCTACACCTAGCATCAGTAGGTTGGGACTCAGTAGGGGGAATAACACATAAGTCTTACTCATAAGTTGTCACTAATGTGCATGTTTGTGATGGTTAGTCCCAGCTTTGTGGTTACTTTGCTGGCGCTAACTCAGATTACTATTGGGCTGTAAGATGCTCACTCTGGGTATTTTCAGATATAACACCTACGTATCTGAACTAGTATATAATATTTTCTATTTGGAAGCTGTCTGCAAATAGAAACAAATCTTTTTTCAGAGGTCTATGCATTTTTTTCTTTTTGCTTACTAGTGACATTTTCCCAAATTGAACATGATAGGGCATTAAGGGTCTGTCAGTTTGTTGTGGGATGCTGGTTCATTTCCATTCAATGTGCTGATTAAGAGGTATCAGAGAGAGAGAGAGAGAGAGAGAGAGAGAGAGAGAGAGAGAGTGAGAGGTAAGCAAGTGCATGTATTTTTAGACAATTTGCTTCTTGGAATTGGCATACAAGAAAATGTGAAATAAGTTTGGATGCAATAAGCAAAAGTGATGGTTTGTTGTTGTTTTTTCCTCCCCAGTGAGCCAAAAGAAAGTGCAAGATGGACTTTTTATTAATCCTTCTAACTAAAAATTGTTTCAAGGCCACAATATACAACTTGATTCTTGATTCTATTGCTGAATGCATGCTCTCAAACCTTATGAAGATAAAATGCAGATTTGTCCGGATTATCCAGGTGTCCTACATTTTGGCATAATTGTCCTACATTTTGGCTTCATTTTGAAAATTTGTGATAGTGCACAGTACCCCATCATGCCATATGTCATTGGATTCATATTGAAGAGCAGAATACAATGCAAAAATAAGTTTGGAGATATCTCCTTCCTATCAAAAGTTATGGTCAAAAACCCGAAAAACAAAAACAAAAAAATACATTTTTTTGGCAATTTTTTTTTCAGCGGGTAGGAATTTTGGCCTGGGATTAGGAATTTTGGCCTTGGGGTTCAGGAATTTTGGGTTTGGCATCTGGTCACCCTGATAAAATAGGGACTCATTCACTCACTCTCTCACTCTCTGTGTGTGTGTGAGAGAGAGAGCATGATTGTGTAGCTCATTGCCTCTTCCCTGTACTTGCAAAGTTTGCTGTATACAACATATATACAGCATTTTCCACTTGCAGTGAGATTGATCTTGGGATGCTGCAATTCCCATCCCATATGCAATTATTTGTTTCAAACAGAAAAAGCATGGATGAAAGAGGCTGTATGGCAAATAATATCTGGCAAATAAAGGACCTCTTACCAGCATGTAATTGATCTTGCTGCATGAGGTGGTGACCGGGTAACCAGATTCCCAAACCTCAAAAGGAGAACAAGGTCTTGGATTCCTCTTAGCCTGGCCTTTCCGGCAGATAATGGCATGTTTGCCTACTCATGAGTAAAGCAATATTGAGCACTTTCACTTTCCCATAGAGCAAAATGCATATTTTTTTTATTTTTAGTTTCTTGGCCATAACATTTGATAGGAATTAGATATTTCAAAACTGATTTTTGCATTGGATTTTGCTCTTCAATACAAATCCAACAACATATGGCATGATGGGGTCCTGCACACCATTGCAAAGTTCCAAAATGAAGCCAGAATTGAAGATAATGAAGTCCTTTTGGAGGACAGCTGGACAGGAGGCTAAAAAAGAGGGCAAATCTGGAAATTTCCAGTCATATGGTCACCCTGGGTGATGATAGCATCTATCCTAGATGTCTTTAAAAGGAGATTGGGCAGATTTATGGAGGAAAGCCCATCAAAGAGTAGAAGCCATGATGGGTATATGTAATGTCCTGGTTTTAGAAATAGGCTACCTCTTACTATCTGTAGATAGATGTAGATGAACCTTAAAGTGCCAGAGTCAGGGAAGGGCACTTGGATGGAGGTTTCTTGTGTGTTCCCTCAGGCATCTGGTGGGCCAGTTTGAGATACAGGAAGCTGGACCAAATGGGCCATTGGCATGATCCAGTGGGGCTCTTCTTATGAGGGGTGCATGCTACTCTACATGAACAGAAAAGGTAGTAGATGGTGGATTTGATCACTGTAGAGTTATGTGGTGCCCTTCACTATTTGGCACTCTTGTGTGTATGTTAATAGTAATTTTTATTAGTGGTAATATTGGAGGTATTTTTTACTACATTTCACCGGATGAAAATTCAAATGTCCTATTTCTACACCGTTTATGTTTCCATCCTGCCTAAAACATGTGATTTACAATTCCTTTCTTTTAGAGTCCCTTTGAATGAGCTCTGTGCTTTCACTAAAACAAATAACAATAATCGCATCCAATAGCAAAATGTGTCCTGAAAGATAAAATTATCGCTAATCAAAATAAGGGCACGTCACTTAAAAAAGCCGCTATTCTGATTGCTTTCTTAGAAATTGCATCGTTTTCTTTTTAGGCTCAAAAATTGTCTGGAGATTAGATTCTCCTTTTTCTCATTCAACCAATAGCCTAGGACAGAAAGCAATTTTGTTATCTGAAACACATCTCCATTCTCTGTTGTTTGAGTTCTCATTATGGACCATAAAAATATGTTTTTCACCTGTTAAGGATGAGGACAGATTCATCCCTTTGGGCTTAAACTATCAAAACATTTTGGAGACATACCATTCATAACGATACACTAATCATATGGGTTTTTGTGAGACGACAATGTCAGCATATTATTTTAGACTGACAGGACAAAAGATCGAGACTCAAGAATTAATGGCTATTGTCTGATGACCCCACTATGCGCTGATCTGCTTGCTGAAATTTATAGATAAAATTGTAAAGGGGAATCTTTGCTATGGCATCTCATGAATGCCAGCTCTATTTGACTGGTTCTGTGTGTTTTGTAGACATTTGGTAGAACCCCTTGCAATAAAGCTTGTCTTTGAAATGCAGATTCATGGCACAATCCAGAGTAACTGCGGGAGCACGTAAGAGACATTACGTGCAACCATAGTTACTGCACCACCTAGTGAAAACCTATGGGAAATTCATATTGCAATCCAAAGTAACTTGATCTTACTCCGGAGCAAGGACTTCCCATAGTTACTCTGGATTTCACCCTCAGTGTGTCCCAGGGTGACCAGATTATTCCTGAACCCCAGGGCCAAAATTCCTACCCGCTTTAAAAAATTGCCAAAAAGTGTATTTTTTGTTTTTGTTTTTTGGTTTTTTGACCATAACTTTTGATAGGAAGAAGATATCTCCAAACTCATTTTTGCATTGGATTCTGCCCTTCAATACGAATCCAACGACATATGGCATGATGCGGTACTGTGCACTATAGCGAAGTTTCAAAATGAAGCCAAAATGTAGGACAATGAAGCCAAAATGTAGGACACCCGGACAGGAGGCTAAAAATCCAGACAAATCTGGGTTTTTTTTTTGTCATATGGTCACCCTGTACTGTGTCCTCCATTACCATCTTATTCTTAGAACCTAAATGGTTTTCCTAGACCTTTCACAAACAGAGGGGATCCATTACAATGGCATAGTTAGGAGGTCTGGGACACAGAAGATGACGCGCATGGAATGAGGTGATGTGCATGAAATTCATTATATAAATTTCATTCAATTATATAACATTCAAATCAGTTATATTTCATTCAAGATATAATTTCATGCAGTGAAATATACTGTATTAAAATATCTCCATTTTATTAGCACTTATAATTAAAAAACCAGCAGAGGTGGGGCAATGGTGCATCACCATGCTAACCACCTGGGGTATTTTCATGCCCACCGCATGAGTAGAAGTACATCATGGCAATGACAAACGGGAGTCCTGCACCAGGTGATATAAACTATAGTGATCCCACTTCTATGAGGTTGTCCTCAGTCTCTCTTTGGCAGAAGTGGTTTCTCATGCAGGGCTGAAAATTCCCTCTTCAATACAATTATTAAAGGTCCAGGATATCTAAAGTGGCCCAGCTCCTGACTCCTCTTTTGGAGCATGGATGAAAATAAAAGGGTCATAAAATATAATCTGAATCCACCTTTAAATATTTGAGTTGCAGTCTAAAAATTGGGAAGAAGGGAGGGAATGAGACACATTACCAAACTCAGTTAAAACATACTGGGTGAACCTAGGCATGCCTTCTCCAAAGTAAATCACATTGTGTTCACTACTAGGAAAGTGTGAATACAATTGCTGCCTTAATATAAAACATGGAGGTTAATAATTTCTCTCTCTTCAAGACAATCTACAGAAGTAGGAACAGCTTAATATATCTTCCCTTTATGTGGTTCACCTAAATTAACATGGAGTTAATAACAATAATCCCATTATTTTAAGAACACATTTGCATCAGCACTAAAAAGTCACTTAGAGGACACACAAGCCATAGAAGCAAATGTCTGAATTAATTATTTTGCCAGGGTTTATTTTGTAAAAATGCAGACTTCAAAAACAACATGAACTACGTGCAACTTTTGCGTGGATTTATCATCGTGGCTATGTAACTTAGGGCAAAATCCAGAGCAGTTATGGGTCCACACAGTTGTCACTCTCTAGTGTTATCTTATGGATAGTCACCTTAACTGCTCCATCGCAGTTAACTGCTCCCAGCCTATACAGGTAAGTTGTTATGCCAATAAAGGTGACTCTGACTCTATGCAGATAGGCTTAATCTGACTTTAGGATATGGGCCCTAGGCTACAATCCTAAAGACACTTTCCTGGAAGTAAGACCCACTGGACACAATGGGGTTTACATTTGAATAGACATGTTCAGGAATGCACCCCTATACAAATGGTTGATGGGATCCTCAAGCTAAAATCATTTGCTTTTAGAAATCATTTGAGTTTGAGAAAAGAAGTGTATAACTATTTTAAATAAATTTAAACTTTTCCCACACGTTGAGCAGAATGAAGCTGAAAAGATGTACAATTCTGAAGCACAGGTGAGTACACCTATTGTTCTAGGCGCCTGGCCACTGGTGTAAAACAGCCTTCTTCCTCCTCCTCCTCCTCACCATCAGAGCCAGTTGTGTTCAAGCTCGGTCTGTTCCACCTGAAGCTAATTAGTAATTTGCAAGGAGTTTTGAATGCTCAGAGAAGTACCTTAAATTGGTGATCCCCAACCTGCCCCTGAAAGTCACACAATTCACTGAATGACCTCAAGAAACTGTCTGATTGTTTTAACCTGTTTCTGCAGGAAGTGTGACCAGGATCCATGATCTCCATGATCTATCAGGATGATAGTACAATCTTAATCCCTGGTTAGGCCAGCACAAGTTCGGGCACAAATCCCATACTGATCTGGGAGTATCACAAAAATGCCATAAGATACTTCTGTGTCACTCCTGGCAGGGTTGGCCCAATGCATATACATGCACCAGCTACCCCATGCCACTACAGGAATGGGGAGATGGGCGAGTTGTGCTGGCCTCAGTTGGTTAGGATTGGGCCCTCAGTTCATACATTCAGCTGTGAATCACAGCCCTGTTCTAATGTTCATTTCCCTATGGAGATGCATGAATGAAGATACTGAATTGTCCCATCTGAGAATGTAATGGCTGTTCAATATGAATGGACCTGCATGGAGTATATGAAATTATGCAAAGGGTGGTCAGTTGATAAAGGGAAGTCCTTTTTCCTATTGCCCAACACCAGAACCACGGGGAAATATGTTAATTTTGACCATGGGAGAATTTGATCAGGGAAAAGGAAATATTACTTTACCCAGCATTTAATTAATCAGGTTTTAGAGATAGCCTCTCTCTGAATACTAGGGCACAAATATCTTGTTGCCTTTTGTGCTCCCTGAGACATCTGCTGAGCAGCTGCGAGATATAAGAAGCTGATCTAGATGAGCCCTTGACCTGATCCAGCACAGCTTATATTGTTATCATCACAGGGCTGTGGCTTCCTCCACGGGTATTAGCATTGATACCATCACTGAGTGATCCAAGGAGTCAGGATGCTCTCAACCTGAACAGCTGAAGTTGATTCTAGGAAACAACAGAGGGCAAGAAGCTGAAAGAGGTTAAAAGATGATTGCGGGGGGAAGAGAGAAGGAGGAGAAAGAAGGGGGGTGGAAAGAGAAAGAAAGCATAATTCAGGAGACAAGGACAAGTAAAGAGAAAGTTGGTGGAGAGAAGATTGGGAAGGATGCTCACCTGTGGAACCCCTTGCTACAGGATGCAGGGATGGCACTGGCACTAGATGCTTTTAAAAGGAGATTGGACAAGATTTATGGAGGAAAAATCCATCAAAGACTGCAAGGTTATCCTGCGTTTTGCCTGAGGATCCTATGAAATATAAGAAGCTGGGCAAACGACCTTTGGACTGATCCAGCAGGACTCTGGATCTTACTTGGATCAGGCTCTTATGCACTTACCTGACATACATTTCTGATACTACCACTCCCAGTACCAGGCTGTTGTGATACACTTCTCCAGAGGTGCATGTCCTCATTATTCTAGCATGAGACGCAGTAGGGCAAGGTTGCTGACGGTCACCATGCACGTTTTCACCCTCGTTCCAACCACCCGTGCCCCTTGAGCCGAGAGCTACAATCCACCAAGCGAGCCTCAAGTTGCAGATTGCTCCAGCGCCCCAGAGGTTGAGCTGTCACTGTTGATTATTTTCTTGGCATGCTGTGAGGAATAATTTAAAGTCTTGTGTCATCCATTCTGATCCCTGGTTCGATGAGTAGTACTCGGCTTAAATGAAATGAAAGATAATGAATTAGCATAGCTGGCAGAGAGCTGAATAGGACTCTGCCCCCGACCTGTGCAACTGTAAACACATCTGGAAGGAAAGGTACACATCTGGAATGAAAGGTTCACCTCTGGAATGAAGTCGAACACATCTGGAATGAAAGGTAGTAAGAAGGTTTGTATGGGGGGAGTCCAAAAATTGACTGGATCCAGCCCCATTCAAGATAGCTTGGTATCCTATTTCACTGGTATCCAGCTAACTGGTACCCAGTTACAATTCTGTGCCCCCAAGAAAAAAAGGAAGAAGCACCCTTACCTTGGCAAAAAGGGAATGAGGGCAGCTTGCTCAACTGACAGTGTAACTCTTACTTGGTTGTAGAACCAGATAATTACTATATTTTCTTGAATCTAGCGTGCCATTGAATCTAACGTGCACCCTGATTTTAAAAGGATTGAGATAAAAATGTTTACTAGTGATTGTAATGCAAACAACAATTTTACTGCATACAACAATGAGTTATATGACAATAATAATATGACAATGAATTACAGTATGTTATAATTTTTACCTAGATATTTTATTGTCATTGTACAAAAATATACAATGAAATTCAGATGCACTGACATGATAGAGTGAATATAGAGTAAATAAATAAATAAACGTAGAATACATAATACATAGAAGAAATGAATAATTGAATACACATAAATAATAAAGAAATAATAAAGAAAATAAATTTAGAAATAATAAAGAAATAAATTTATACACTTTATACAACATTGGATTTATGTTGCAGTTTTGATTACAATATGGTAAACTGTTAAACAAAGTACCTTTACCTATAATCAAAATACTATATATACTCGAATCTAATGAACCATTTAATCTAATGCGCACTCCGATTTTGGAGACTGAGAGCACAATCCTGACCATGTCTACTTTGACGTAAGCCCCATCGTCTTCAAAGGTTCTTAGGAAAGTGTCTTTAGGATTGCAGTCTAAATTTGGCTGCAAAGGTGAGTGTTAGATTCAAGTAAATATGGTAATTGTTGTGATAGGCATGGCAGTGGAATCAGTTGAAGGGCAAGTGTTTTCTTGCAGTAGCTTCAAAGATCCTGACACTCCGAGATCCATTTCTGAAGGATCTCGGCTCAGAAAACCCCTTGTCTCGATTATCAGGATCACAGCATTGGGCTCAGTTGCATCAATGTTCCCCTAACCCTCGGAGCCCTGTTGCTGTTGGAAGGGTAGAAATCTTTCAACAGAATAAACAAGAAACAATTAGGAATCCCAATATTATAGTGCGGGGGTCTCCAAACCTTTTGACAGGACAGCCTCATTATCTCTCTGACATGGTGTTGAGGGCCAGAAAACTAATTTACATTTCAAATTTGAATACATTTACATATAATAATGTATTGAAGTGGGTTGCAAGATTTGCCCAAGGGCCACATTGAGGCTTAGCGAGGGCAGCATTTGGCCCCCAGGATAGGGTTTGGAGGCCGCTGTTCTAGTGGACAGGGAATTGGAAGATCCAGGTTCAAATCCCCACTCAGCCATTAAGCTCCTTGGTGACACCAGGCCAGACACTTTCTCACAGCCTCACCTACTTCACAGGGTTGTTGTGAGGACCAAAGGAGGGGAAGAATCATGGGCACTGCCATGAATCCTTGGAGGAAGGGGGCAAAATATATAAAAATGAGACTTGTTCCTTCCACCTTTTATTGAAAGGTTTATTCACTTATACAGTATATGTGAAAACAGGTTCTCCCCACCCCAAAACATTAGCCCTTAATGGTCCAGCAAATGATTTAAGTAAAGCAGAGGGGCTTTTCTATGACTTCTCTTCAGGATCCCTAACAAGTGTTTTGGATGCAATCCTGTGCACTTCTTGGGAGTAAGCCCCATTGAGCATAATAGGATTTACTTCTGAGTAGACTGAATGGGGGTGTGCTGCCAGTTGTCCAGCCATTGCTGCTTCTTCTGCATCTTTGTGCGTTCTATCTGTTGACGGGGCATTTTGTAGGATTCAAAAACTTGATTTGTTACTATTTGTCGGTCCTACATAGAGCATGACCCTAATTAGGAGTATAGATTTTTCTTCCTTTCTTCTAATGAATGCAAATAAATTAACCTACATTTCAGATAATATTACGAATTTCTTTCTATTCCCCCCTCCTTTTGTGTAATCCTTGGAAGGTAGTCACTGTACTATTGGCTCACCGCTGATTATGCATATGCCATTAGCATTGATTACAAACTTCCGGAATGAACACTATCACCGGTGAATTAGAACTGCACTCAATACAAATGCGTCATGCTCCTGCCGGCACATCTCTGCGGCCCTGGGGGAAAGAAAGCTGTCAGAGTTAAAAGTAAAGGGATCAATACAAGAGCTTAAAATGGGTTAAGAAATAATTGGCAGAGCTCAAGGACTGACAAAGGAATTCCAAATCCACAGTAAACTGAAAAGTTAATGCTGTCTGATCGTTGGTTAGTCACCTGTGAAATAAGTTTTGAGGTATCTCTGCCTGTTCTTCTTATTTCTTCCAATGGACAACTGGCCGCCTAAGAAAATTCATCAACAGGGACCTATATTTGTCTCCAGAGGCACAATAGTAAAAGGAGCTCTGACTTTGTCTGACCTCTATCGATGCCAGCCTGGACCTGATATTTCCAACCTGACCTTCATCTCCCATTGCTATCATTGTCAATCCCTGATTAAAGGACAAGGAGGTCCCATGCCAGACTACAGCCTGCAGCTCTACGTCTCTGACCCTATATAGTCTGAGACATTGACACTGTATTTTCCTGCCAGTATTCATAAATGGGTGGAAATATACATCACACAGAGAGAAAATCCTTCCCCGTATTCATCACCCTCTGCCCTGTGCTTCAATAGCCGATCTTATTATGTTTGTTCAGCACTCAAATTGATTTCAATAAATGATGGGCAAAATCCCCTCGGTCCCAAATGTGCTTAGTAATTATGAACTTTCTCACTGAGTGCACACCAAAAGAAACCCCATCAAAACTCATCTATTTTTCTATCATTCTAGCCTTTCTTGCCATGTTGGTGAATGCATTTGATCCCACACTCCCTCCCCACAAACACATATGCCCATGTCATCAACTTCTCAAAAAGAAAGATCTAGACTGAAATTCTATACACACTTAACATCCCATCAAACATACTGGAATTTACTTCTGAGTGAACATCTATAGATTATACTGTTAGATCTGGGTGGAGAATAGCAACCAGCTAGTATGTTTATCCACAGCATTTGAGAAAATTAAAACCATATTCCATTTAGGATGCAATCCTATCCCAGGGCGACTATATGTCTGATGGCAAAGCGGAGAAGTCTCTCCCAAAATGTAGGATAACCAAGAAAAATGTAGGGCAATACAAAAGAAAAGCTAAAAACACTCATATATATTGCTTTCATGTGGTTCCTTTAAATACATTGGTTACAATCCAAACTCCCAGTTTGGCCAGCATAAGTCCCGGCACAGATTCTGTGCTGGCCTGGAGATGTCTCAAAAGTGCCATGAGGCACTGCTGCACCACTCCTGGAGAAGTTAGGCCTCTCCACACAATTATGGGAACAGGGAATGGGTGAGTTGTGCTGGCTTGAGTTAATTAGGTTTGCACCCTATATCACCTGTTCTTACCTATATCACCTATTCTTAAATTAAAACTATAATATATAATTTATTAATTACAAGAAGGCTATATGCTGCCTGCTCACAAGGAGAAGAACAATGAAGATTATTTTTCCAGGACACAAGGCTAAAAAGTTGACATGTCCTGGAGAAGTGGATATATGGGTACCCAGCCACCTAAGGCACATTTAGAAAGAAAGGCAGGATATAAATCAAATAAGTAAATAATAAATAAGTAATGGTCACTCTGTCTTATCCACATTTTCATGGGAGTAAGCCCTCCTGAACGCAATGGGATTTATTTCTGTGTAGCCACACAATAGAATTGTGCAATTAATTGTTTTTCTGTTGTTTGGTTTTAATTGATATGGCTTTTATGTTGTGCTCACAATTCCGAGATGCTATCCTTGGACCACGTTTGCTTTTGCTACGAATGCCATATTTTTGCAACTGTTGCAAAAGCAAACATTTTGCAAAGCCATTTTGCTCCTGTATGTCTTGCCCCCCCACCACCTCGGGGTAGTCCAGTTCCCCTCTTCATACTTGGGATCCTGCTAGGGAAAGATATCTCTGTGTCATCATCATCTATGCTTCTCATTGTGAAGATGCAAAAAGGAAGAGACTCTTACAGGTTTATCAAACGCAAGATTACTTTACTACTAGTTGAGTTTCTGAAGCATAACGGTTACTTGAAGCACTTCTTAGTTACAGTTTCCAAACTTCTGAACTGGAGCACGCAGACTCCCTTAACACAACTGGTTCAAGAAAGCACACAACTGGTAAGAACAAACAGGTACTTAAAGTCTTTGTCCCTTCTCTCCAGGGGAGGGGATTAGCAGGTCTTTTCAACAGTCTCTTAAACTGCAATCCTAAAGACACTTTCCTGGGAGTAAGACCCATTGAACACAGTGGGGCTTAGAGTAGACATGGTAAGGATTGTGCTCTTAATCTGTTTCAGGGACCTTTGTAGCCAATGACAGTCCCTCCAGCCTTTGGGACCTCATCTTCCTCTGCAGCCCCTTTTCCTGCGTCCTCCCTCTTCCAGGGCAAAATCTCCAACTGCCCCTCGGACGCCTCGTCCTTGTTCAAATCTCCCGCCTCGTCTGCCCTCCCCCAATAGCTGGGCGTTGAACAAGGGGGAATCTTGACCCCTCCTCTGGCGTACCAGTGAGGAGAAGGACCCACAGTAATTCCCCTCCTCCTCCTGCTGCCGCCCCTTCCTCGATTCTATAGCTCTACAAAATCCTTCATCGACCATACCTCCACTGAGTCAGGAAACAAGTCAGTGTCCAAGGGGGGGGGGTATCTAAGTCACCTGTGGATATTAAGGCTTTCACCCATGTATGTCCCCATGGGCTCCATATTATACCTCTCATAAGGGCTGTGGGGTGGCACGTGGCTAAGACTGTGCCTGTTAACCCGCAGGCCAGGGTTCGAGACCTGGGTCGGCCCCACAAGACAGGGTGAGCTCCTGTCCTTAGCCCAGCTCTGTGACACCAGCTGGATCCAATCGTATCGGCTCTGCCTTTCCATTGGACTAATTCAGTGGCGTGGAAGGGGGGATTTGCTGCTTGGGTAACAGCCTATCCTCCATAACAATCTAACCCAGGCTTTTGTGCTTCGCATGCAGCATATGCAGCGCCGAGCACGATACCATAGTCTTTCAAGACTGATGGAGGCCTGCTGCTCAATCTTCCCAAGCAATCTCACCACACCGTAACACAAAATGCAATGAGATAGATAGGCTGCATGCCACGTTTCAGCACAATATGATTCAAAGGAGCTGAGTGTTGAATCCTTAAGCAGAGGCATGTGGAATAAAAAGGCTAGATTAGAGTTTAATATCATGCAGTAAATCAATAGATGTACAAGACCTGCTGCCCCTCACATAGAGGTCTCTCCCCTTGCCTTTCTTCCTCTCTCCACTCAGGCTCCAAGGGCCTGTTTTTCTCCACGGAACTGACTTGCACATTATTCTCAACCAGAGCCCCAGGACCCTAGAGGGGAAAAGGGTCCCTGAATTGATTCACATTCAAGGAACGTCCAGTATGATGCGTGCCTGGCTGGGATCTGCCAAGAAAAGATGAGGAATAGAAAAGGTACTATATACTCGAGTCCAGTGTAGATCTTGTGCAGCCGACAAATGTAGCTGTGCTCATAAGAATAGATCATGCTGTGCACTGTGTATGGTATGCAGTTGCGCATTGGACATGAAGATCCTATCTTTATAACCAGACTTTTAGTGTATTCCACCTACCCCTTCATCATTAATATTATGCTTGAGTGTGGAAATAGCACATACAACAATTTTCTCAACATTTAATTCTGGGAGAAAGGAAGACAAAACTTATTTTCCCCTGTTTAGATGCCACTGAAAGTTGTTTTTTGAGCTGTTGTGTGTGATTCCCATCTTTAGTGCTGTTAGTATCTCTAGGGACTCCCTTTTAGTCACTCTGATAGTTTTTCCATTTACTTAGGAAAATGTGCATTAGAGAAAATGGCTGTCAGGGGCATTCAGTGGCTCAGTGGAGTTAATGGGTTTTCCTCCTTTAGGTTTTGGAGTCTCAAAACGGCAGGTCAGGACCCCAGAGGGAGTCACAAAAGCCATGCTGATGGGGTAGCAAACATTTGACAGTTAACAACAAAATGGCAAAAAGGCCAAAGCAGGGATGTTTTCAAGGCCAGGACATTAGACAAAGTATTTGGGGTTTGCAGCGACATTAAGAACATAAGAAGAGCCTCCACTTGATCAGGCCAAAGGCCCATCTAGTCCAGCTTCCATTATCCATAGAAGCCTCAGTTTCATATCACTGGTCTGAGACCAGACCTGGTCAATATCAACTACACAACTATGTGATAGTCCATCAAAGTGCTGGCACAGATCCAAGTAGTTCCATAGTGGTGGTAGGACCACGACATGGGGGTAAAAGGATAAATTTCTCTTTCTGAAAGTTGAGCAACAGCCAGCACTGTCCCTGCTCTGGATACAGTGCAGGCCAGTTAGCCTGCTGGTTCCAGTGCAATTTAGGATTGGATTGCCTATAAATTAAAATATAGGATCAGTGCATGCATGAATAGGAATAGACGAATCAGTGCATACATTAATAGGAAACCCCAAGCTAACTGGGCAAGAGGCACTCTTTCAAGTGGGTGTTCCTCTTTTATTTAGCAGGGGGAGAGTAACTGGTCCTGCACACCCCAGCAATGTCTGTTCTAGTGGCTTCTGCTGGTGTTCTTTTCTATCTTTTCAGATTGTGAACCCTTTTGGAACAGGGACCCATTAGCTATTAATTAGCTATTAATTTTTTCATTCCTTGTAAACTGCTTTGAGAACTTTCTAGTTGAAAAGTGGCATATAGATAGATAGATAGATAGATAGATAGATAGATAGATAGATAGATAGATAGATAGATAGATAGATAGATAGATAGATAGATAGGAATTGTGCATACGAAACTAAGTGTGAACTAAGCCTACCCTCAATCTATAGCATTTTCCATTAACTTAGCCACAGCAGAACATGTTTGTGTGATGTTTCTCAAAGGAATGTGACGGGGTTCCCAAAGTATGCATTATGACACCTTATGGCATCATGACACACTTATGGGATGCCCACACTGGCCCCTCTAACCTATTCTTGTAAGCACCATGAATCTTCCACGATTTCATAAAATACAAGGTGGTGGCACCAATATCTACTAGAAGTCTGACAAGGTTTGAGTGTTACCTTCCTGGCTCTTGCAAAATTCTGTGAGATCCAAGACGGTGGTGTCCGGCTGAGTCAGAAAGTCCGTGAGGCAACATGACCTAGGGCACCATCTCAAACTCTGCAGCTTGTTCCCAGATCTAGGGCACAATCCAGAGTAACTACGGGGAGTCCTTGCTCCAGTGTAAGAACAATTTACTCTGGATTGCAATATTAATTTCCCATAGGTTTTCACTAGGTGGTGCAGTAGCTATGGGTGCACCTAATGTCTCTTACATGCTCCCGTAGTTACTCTGGATTGTAAGGCTAGTTAAGTTTGGAAACCACTGGACTATGGTAATAAAAGACACCATCTGCTGAGGATCATCAAGACAATCACAGAAAAACTTCAAGGAAAGTCCAAAGAGTTTTTGCTACGACTAACATCCTGTTGATAGGAGGATCTGAACCCATATACTTTGCAGTTATTTGGTTTCTAGTTGTGAAGAGAAGGTCGATATCAAGATGCAGAACTGCAGTTTCAACCATTAGACATTTAAAATCAAGGAGTTCGGTGGAGCGGTTGAGATTAACCTAATCCTGCCTAATTAATTTAATCTGAAGCTATTAAACCCTACAACAGACCCTGAGACTTGGAAAAAAGTCAACTTCTTTAATACAAAAAAAACCCTTTTACTTAAGTGAAAACAAATGGGGAGAGAAAGTTTGGTAACAAGCTTCAGCAAATATAATAAGCCCTTACTGAAGCAAATCAGATGAATTACTGCTGATGGCAATCCTAAATAGGTTTAGAGATTCATAAATTATCTAATGAGGCATATCCAAATTGCAGTTATTCTAGAGTAGCCGTTCAACCCTCAGTGCCTTCTTTCACCTTAATAGGGCACTATATTTTCTTTAAGAAGAAGAAAATATAAATAAAAATATTGAAAAAATCCAGTGGTCCACCATTACTATAGGTTGCCTCACATATGTAGACACAAAGGGGACTTGGAATATAGGCACCAAAGGAGCTTACAGGAACCCTTTCCCTGAATTTTCAGCATTCAGGGAACAGTTTAATCCTAACCCATTCTGAAACAGGAAAGCGAGAAAAGCCTGCCCCATATCCAGTGACCAACTGGGGCTGGCTTAGTGTTGCCATAATTTTCTTTCACAAAATCAGGACAGGACCTTCTGTCCCATTTGACAGCATGTGATCACAATCCCGAAAATCAGGATTGTCCCTGTTTTTCAGGAAATATGGCAAGCCTAGGCTGGCTACCACACAATTTAGAATACAGGGAATTAGTTCCCCTTACCTTGTGTCATGCAACCACTTCCCCACTTGGGTAAAAATTTTGATAATGGAAATGAACAGGGTCATTGATCCCTAAATAATAATGGTTTCGAATGAATGGTGATTGCTTGGAAACTTGTAAATATACTGGACATCCTATAGGCTTGAAGCTTTCATCTCCTATTTCAGTTATAGGAGAAAAACCACAATAATTAGCTTGAAGAAAAATAGTTTTGAACTCACATTTATTAATCAAATTATTTTTAAATGCAAAGGGTAATGATTTAAATATGGCAATAAAAATCTCATTAACAGCACAATCCAGAGCAACTAATCTGTCCACATAAGAGCCCTTGGGTTGCCCTATCTATCACTAGGGTGGAGCAACTGCAAGATGCTCCATCCCAGTTACTCTGGAAGAGGCTTAGGGCAGAGCAAGGCAACATAGGGTGCCCTAAGAGAGGTGGACCTGCTCTGCCCTAACTGGGGCAGCCTAAGCAGCTCAGGAGAGACATGTTGAGGGCATGTTTAGCATTGCCTAGGGCAGAGCAGTTACTCTGAATCCAGAGCCTGTTTCAAGGCAGAAATGCCCTCTTCCAGCCCTCAGAGTTATACCACCTCAGGAGCAGGTATAGTAATGAGTAGACCCATAGGGGTCCATGATAAGGCCTGAGTAAGAATGGCAGTGTTGACCAAAAATCTGAGTTCTTGGCCAGCCTAGCTGCAACCCCTTCCTCTCACCCTCAGGATATGGAACAACTACGGCTGCCCACAAACCTCACGATACAACACACCACTCCAAGAAGCCCCTTGTATTCACTGTAGAATGTACTGCCATCTCATCAGGGACTCCTTATAAGGCAGGCACCCAGTGGCGTCACCAGACTGGTGCGGCTGGTGTGGGCTGCATTGGGTGATGCGCTCCGTATGGGGTGATGCGCCAGAGGAGTTTGACTGTCCTTTGGCAGGCCCCAGGCGTCAGCATGCCCAAGGCGGAGCAGCAGCCAGAAGCTGCCACTTGTCCTTGGAGCTGGCCCAAAAGGCCAGCTGAGGTGCACTGTACAGAAACACACTGAACATACCAAACAGCTTCAGAGGAGACTTCCTTAGAGCAGAGAAAGTCCACGCCTCTGCACAGCCATTCGGCCTCACTCAGGAGGCAGAGCGGCAGCCGAATGGCTTCAGAAAGAGTACTGCACAGGCACCAACTGTTGACGCCTGCACAGTCTCCTCTGAAGCTGAAAGTCTTCAGAAAAGTACTGCACAGGCATCAGAGATGGTGCCTGCGCAATACTCTTTCTGAAGCCAGTTGGCTTCAGAAACAACTGTGCAGGCGCCAACTTTGGTGACTGAGCAGTCGAGGTACAGGGATGCGTGCATCCCAGGAGTGATGCACAGACTTCCGCAACGAGTGGTGCGCAGAGTTGTGTCACCACTGTAGGCACCACAGCTGTTCCTTGTTCAGTGTGATCTGAAGGGGGTCTCCTCAGGAGCAAGTCCTCCCCATGTGTCAGTTACTTAGCATGCTCTGGAGCAGTTAGGGCAGCCCAGGCTTCCTGACTCTCTGGATGCAGCAAAACTTTCTGCTCTGGATACAGAATAGTTAGGAGAGAGCAGTTAGGGCAGAGCAGGCTGAACTTGCTCTGGATTGTGCCCTTAGGATATATTTTTGTAACTCCTTGTTCAGATTAGCCCAACAATCCAGAGTAACTACTGGAGCACGTAAGAGACATTACATGTACCCATAGTTAGTGCACCACCTAGTGAAAGCCTGTGGGAAGTTCATATTGCAATCCAGAGCAAATTGTTCTTACACCGGAGCAAGGACTCCCCATAATTACACTGGATTGTGCCCTAGATCTGGGAACAAGCTGCAGAGTTTGAGATGGTTTCCCATCACCACAGTTGTAAACTGGAAACTCATGATCTGGTAAGCCTGCATGTCACAGACACTAGAAGGGTTCCTTCCTTCCTATGGAGTAGTTTTCAACACATTGAAAACTTTTGGATGGCACTGCTGAAAATACTAATAAGAAAAATTAATAAAAAGAGAGTCAGGATGGTTTCGTTTTCCTTACTCTTGGTTTACACACTCATAATTTACTGTATCCCACTTTTATTGGTATAACTTTCAACTTGATTTTAAATGCATTCCAGGTTAAAAATGATGTAAAACACAGCTCTTGTTTTTCATCACTTGGAAAATGAGATGAAATCACTGATTGATGATCCAACTTTCCGATGCACCTGTGCTAGCTGGAAAAAAAGGATTATATGCCAACTCTTGATAGTGCAAGCACACAATTAGACCCACATCTCTAGCTAAAGAAGCTGGCTCTTCTAATCAGTTCCTAATTTCAGTGTTCTACTTTTCTCTAGTGCTTCTGCCTGTGACATATCATCTGCACCCAATTAGAGTTCATCAAAAGATCAAATGCAGATAATTAATGGATCCCATGTCAATGGTTTGCTCTGTAAAGTGCATATTTTATTGCTGATTCATTGCATATTAAGTTATTGCATTGAGATTAAGAAGAACTTTGTTTTTGAGTGCAAAGCATCTTGTACAGCTCCGTTTTGCTGCCCCCACCGGGAATGGCTCCGAAGGGGTGAGACTCCCTCCAAGACTGGTTCCTCCGCCCCCCTCTAGCTATGCCACTGTGCGTATCTAGGTATCTGTGTATCTGTGTGTATCTATGTGTGTGTCTTTTTAAGTGTCATAAGAAAACTTGTTCAGAGAGTGTCACTAGGTCTTTCAGTTTGACAGATATTGACAACAATTATATCTGGTCTCCTCTCTTGCTTGAGTGGAACGCTTTCAACAAGTCAAGTGATGGTGTGAAATTTGCTGATGATTTGGAAGTTAATCCAGTTCAATTTTTGATTAATTAATATCTTGTAAATTCACATGGTACACATAACCGTGGCCAAAGATATTAAAATAAGTATCAGGTGGTGACTGAACTTATCAATTGGTTCTTATTTAATGGTTCTTATTTATTTCTAGCGAAATCTGCCTGTTGTTGCAGAAGTAAAATTTCAGGAATATTTGTTGGCCCTGGACACAACTAGACACCACAGGACATTGGGCAGCGGATACTGGCAGGCAGATGGTACCGCTGGGCATCAATAGGCACTGGGCACCAAAGGATATCAGGGGGCAGTGGTGGACATCAGCAGGCCCTGTTGGGCACCGGGCATCCCTACCAGGTACCAGATATCCCTACTGGGTACCATTGAGCAGTGTGCACCAGGCATTCCTACTGGGCACCACTGGGCAGTGGGGACCACTGGGTACCATTGAGCAGTGTGCACCAGGCATCCTTACTGGGCAAAATTGAGTACCATTGAGCAGCAGACACTACTGGATACCACCAGGCAGTGGGCACCATTGGGTGCCAAGCACCAGTGGGCAGTGGAGAACAGGCACCAGGCAGCAGGCATCAGTGGGCAGTTGACACTGGCCATTCCTATCTGTCACTGGGCATCCCTACAGGACACCATCAGGCACCACTTGGCACCACTGCGCAGTAGGCAGTGGGCACCACTGCACAGTGGGCAGCAAGCACCACAGAGCAATGGGTATACCTAGTGGGCACCAGTAATTAGTGTGCAGTGGGCAGTACTGAGCACTAGAGGGAGGTTGCGCCACCAGGCACTAGCGGGGAGCATTCCACCAGACATCCCAACTGAGCACTGGGCATTCTTGCTAGATACCAGGCATTGGACACCACCTGGCACCCCTACCAGGCATCAGGCACCCCTACCAGTGATCAACAGACACTAGGCACCAGAGGGCAACCCAGGGCAGCAGGCACCACTGGACACCACAAGACATCAAATTGAAACTTAGTTGGTCCTTACATCATAAAATGAACACACTTTCAAAATCTCATGATTTTGGTGCAGGTATTGGAGCTGGGTGTTGATCAGTCACTATTCAGTGTAAAGTATAAGGATGAGAACAGGTTGATCCTTTTTCACCCCCTTCTGGTTTGAATTTCAAAAATCAATTCTTAGTGGGTGCCTACATCATGGAAGGAACACACTCATCAAATTTCACACTTATCAGCCCGGCAGTTTTGGCTGGATATTGATGAGTGAGTGAGTCAGTGAGTGAGTGAGTCAGTGAATCGGTGAGTGGGCAATAGTGGTTACTGATGGGAACCAAATACCAGCACCAGGCGGCGGGCCCAAGCAACATGCACCGGGCACTGGTTGATACCAGAGAGTACTAGGGGGCAGCAGTAGACAGCAGAAGGCACTGGAGGGCACCAGCAGGCACCAATCCTGTGCTGAACATGGGGCAGGCCGTCTGGCTTGCTTGTTCCAGCATGGATTAGGATTGTGAGGCCCACCTCATTCTGTCCACCCCATGGTCTTCTGCAGCCTTGTGCCAATGCTGTCTGTTTCTTTGGTTAGCTGACATTTGCTATATTTATCTGGGATTTGCAAAAAAAAACACAACAAACAGGCAGATGTATTTTTCTTCTCTTGCAGATATCACAGTTTTTTTGTCAACACTCTAAAAATATCCCAGAGGAATCAAAGGTGTGTGTGCAGGTGCAGGGGGCGAGGGGAGATCACCACTGCAGATTTCATGATGTCTTCACAAACTCCACGTTCCCGCTGATCAATTTGCAGATCCATTAAAATTTTCTCATTACTATACCATGGAAAATTTGGAAATGAAAACAAGTGAAATCCCAATTATGTTTTCTCACTTACTTAATAAGTGTTAGAAGGAAAATGGTTGAAAGGGCAAACCAGTCAATAATTCAATCCGGTTTGTGCTTAGATAAGAAATGGGAAAACAAAAACATTTGCATGAAGCAAAGCTTGTGGTGCAGGCAATTGCAATCTAAAAAAGTTTCTAGGACTTCCAACTTGGTAGAAAACACTGCCAGGTTTTCTCCATCCATCTTTCCGTCTATCCGTCCGTCCGTCCATCCATCCATCTTGGGCACCACAGAGCACCAAATCAATTCTTAGTAGGTTTTTACGGGCAAAATCCAGGGCAGTTATGAGTCCATGCAGTTTCATCACTCTCTAGTGTTATCTTATGGAAAGTCACCTTACAGGCATTGAGGCTAGATGCCATCACCACATCCTGTGGCAGGGAGTTCTGCATACCGACCACACGCTTGGTAGAGAAATACTTTATTTTGTCTGTCCTAACCCTCCCAACGTGCAATTTGAGTGGATGTTCCCTAGTTATGTGGAGGGGAAAAGAGCATTTCCCTATCCACTATATCCATCCCTCGCATACTTTTGTACGTCTCAACCATGTCCCCCCTCAAGTGCCTCTTTTCTAAACTGAAGAGCCCCAAATGCTGTAGCCTTTCGGCATATGGAAGGTGTCCAAAATGGTCAATCATTTTGATTGCTCTCCTCTGAATCTTCTCCATGCCCTCTATGTCCTTTTTGAGATGTGGCAACCAGAACTGGACACAGGACTCCAAATCTGGCCTCACCATCGATTTTGCAGCTTTATTTTCAATCCCTTTCCTAAAGACCCCAAACATGGAATTTGCCTTCTTCACCACTGCCACACATTTTGCTGACATCGCTATCTGCCAGCACCCTTAATCTCTTTCCTGCTCTGTCACAGGTAGCTGAGAGCCCATTAATCCATATGCAGAGTTAGGATTCTTTGCCCCAATGTGCATAACTTTACATTTACTCATATTAAAACGCATCTGCCATTTTGCTGCCCATTCTTCCAGTACAGAGAGGTCCCTCTGGACCTTCACAGTTTCTTCTGGTCATCACCACTTGGAATCGTTTGGTGTCATCTGTGAACTTGGCTACCTTGCTGCTTAACCTTATCTCTAGTTAAATTTGATGGACTTCCCCTTCATGAACCAAAGTGTTCATGAACCAAGGTACTACTGAATATAATGTCCACAGGTTCTCCCATATCCACATACTTGTTGACCTTTCCAAAGAAATCTAAAAGTTTAGTGAGGTAAGACTTACCCTTACAGCAGTGGTCCTCAACATTGTGAAGACCATGGCCTGGGGAGATGCCCATGCTCAGTACTGGGCCACACCTGTGCAGTTCACCCTGGCTGCGAAGCAAGCTGGGCATGCATAGCCCAGTGACTGGGCTGTCCGTACACAGTTTGCCTCCACGGCTGGGGTGAGCTGGGCATGCATAGTTGAGGCTGGGCCAGGGCTGACTGCATCCAGGGCAGTCCAGGATCCAGTCCTGGAGCAGCCCAGTGGCCAAGGTGCCACGGACCGTCACTGGGCAGCATTTCTCCCCTGCCTTACAGAACCTATGCTGATTTTCCCTTAGCAAGGCCTGCTCAGCTATGTGTTTTATAATTTTATATTAAATGAGACTTTCCACCATCTTACCTGGAACCAAAGTGAGACTGATGGCCATAGTTTCCCCTCTCCTACTATTTTTTTTTTAAAATGATGTGATGTCCTCCAGTCATCTGGCACCATAATCATCACTATGGACAAGTTGCATGTTTCAGTCAGTAAATCAACATCATTCTTCAGTTCCCTAATCACTCTTGGGTGGATACCATCTGGGCTTGGTGACTTGTTCAGGGGTTTGGGCTGGGCCAGGGGTTTGGGCTGAGCATTAGTAAATCAGTGAATCAATCAGTGTTCAATGTTAAGTATGGGGACAAAAACACACTGCATCCCTTTCCTAGGGTTTTAATTTCTAAAAAATCAGTTTTTAGAGGGTATCTACATCATGGAAGGAATTCCCTTCCAAATTTTATGCTTCTAGGTCTGGGGTTTTTGGCTGGGCATTGATGGGTGAGTGAGTGAATGAGTGAGTCAGTCAGTCAGTCAGTGCGTCTTCAATTTTATATATATGTTATAGATTTGTGGATAAAATGTGATCACACTGATACAATTCACAGTTCTCTTGATGGAAGACAAATGAGATGAGAGTCCAAATCCTCTTGGAGTTCTCTGTTCTCACTGTTGATTCAATTCTGGTGAGATCTTTCAACTGCTTCAGGCTAAACCTCTTTGCTGTGCAGTAATGAAGTCCTTGGATGGAGACGCACTGCTTGAGCAAAGTGCAAATAATTATTATTTACTGTTTGTACATGAGGATAGTCCAGATGGAGCTGGCGTCTCCTTCCAAGCTTCCTCAAACTGGTTGGCTGAGCAGCTCAGTTTCAAAACCTTGTGAATCACATTCAAAGTGCAATGAAAGAGCATGGAAAGCCTTCCATGATCTTTATTTAAAAAGCACAACATGTCAGTTTGGGCCAATCTCAGTTCTTTCTCTTTTTGAGTACCAGCTGTGCTCCGCAGCAGACATGAGCTGTGGAACCCTCTGGTGTTAAGATACAGAAGATTACTACAAACAGAAACTCACCAATCTTTGGTGGCTGTGCTTACTATGTTTCCATAAACAGCATGACATAGCACAGGTTGTGTGAGCTAATGTGGGCTAATACATCAGTAATCAGATAGTACATTAGCATCCACAAACAGATCACAGTCTTGCAATGTTCATTGCAGGTTGCAGTGTTCTTTTGTTGTTGTTCATGCAAGGATTTTTATTTTTATTTTCACATTTGTATACCTCCTTACCTCCAAGGTTCTCAGAGCATGATGCATGCATGATTCCCTTCTCTTTTTGTGCCCATAATAACCCTGTGACCAGTGGTGGGCACTTACCGGTATGGGCCTATGCGCCAGTACCGGATCTTCCCATTTCCCTGCCGCTAGCGAACCACCAGCGACAGGGAAATGCAAAAACATAGCGGACCGGTACGGTCCGCCATGTTTTTGCCCCATCGCGCCTGCCTAGAAGCGGGCAGGACGCTTCTAGGCAGGCTCTGCACAAGCACCGACAGCGGCGCTCACGCAGAGCCTGCCTAGAAGCGGCCTGCCCGCCTCTGGGCAGGCTCTGCATGTGCGCCGGTGTCGGCGCTTGCACAGTGCCTGCCTTGAAGCAGGCTTCGCCCACTCCAGGGCAGGCACTGCGCATACACAGACGTCGCCCGCCCCTTGCCCCGCCCACGCCCCCGACCCCAGCTGGCCCCTCCCACTTCCGGTGTACCGGATCTTGGGATGGGGCCAGCCCATCTCTGCCTGTGACGTAAATGAGGCCGAGAGGGTGTAACTGACCCAAGGTAACCTAGGAAGCTTCAAGAGTGAGTGAGGATTTGACCTGAATCTTATAGGTCTAACACCAGGACCACAACACCATCCTGACTGACTAGAGAGAGCGGGAGAAACTGGTATTCTACAAGTGAAACTCCATTACTCCAGATGCTTCCTTTCATAGTGCGATCATCATACTGGCTGCATAGTTTTGCCCTTGCCAAGCTTCAACTGGCAACTATAAAACATGCCTCCAGCCAGGGTGACCATATAACATTTTAAGGACAGAGTGCGTCTCCCTTTTAGATTGTATGGAAGAAGGAATTTAGCCAGATTCAGCCCAACGTGGAAAGATTTAAAAAGCAGCATCTGCCAAAATTCCCTCTTCTATTCAATCCTAAAAGTAGAGGCACTCTGCCCTCCATTGTATATCGCCACCCTGCCTCTAGCTGATTCTCAGGATGTTCTCCATTTCTTATCAACCCACTTTATTTCATATCTACCTAGCAATTTCCGGTTTCCTTCCCAAGGTGAAACCCATCCAGATTTTGCCTACTTTTTCGTAGGCAACCTACAGATCAACGTACGGCCCCAAAAATTATCCATAGTGGGTAATGAGTATCCAGTAGACTAATCTGGCTTGGAAGTTGAAAGACCAGAACAATGAAACAAAGGTGATCAGCTGTGCCACAGATCACCAGCTCGTAACTTGTATCATGACAGATTAATGAAGCAATTTAATTCTTGTACAGTTATGGCCAGTAGTTTGCTGTCAATCAAATATGCGATGACTACCTTGACCTATTGTACTTGCTAGCTACTTGATTCATTCAGAAGCTATTTAGTGTAATTAAGATAAGTAGCGGTTGAAAGTAATTGTATTTAGGAGTCAGGTACGCAGCTCATATAAATCAAACCCTTCACTGGATACATTCCAGTTTATCCCAGCTGGGACGGTTTTCTTTTTTTGAAAGCTCCATGAAATTAATATTCGAAGACTCCACATCAGTTGCACTATCTGATTGATTCTTTCTGGAAATAGCAATGCACTTTCTCAACTTACTGGAAATTTTAATTCTATTACATATGACATGGCGAAGCAAATTGGACGCCTTCCATATTTATTCAGTCATGATTAATCTGCTGCTGAATAATAATTTGCTTTGCATTTCCATGCCTTGAATATATTTATTCATTTACCTCCTGCCAATTGCCTGCCCTGGGATCCCACACTTTGGGATGTCTGGGTTTCCTAAGTAGAATTTGCATAATGGAATTAAGAGGTCTGTTTGTGAGCATTTTCGTTGTGGTATTTTGGACAGAGTGGGTAGGTTGTAATTAGTGGCATCTGGCCTTCAGGCTCATTAACATGCAAATGGAACGACAACAGATTAAAAGTGTTTTGTGGTTGCTGCAGATGTCTCTTCAATCCGCACCAGATCTTTCTATTGTATTGGTGGTGTTTATCTGTGGTCAAGGGACAAATCAGTCACAGCCAGAAGTAAAAGTTCCTTCACTGCAATTAAAAACACAATGAGACCATAAACAATCAGGGATCCTAGAGAGCTACCCATATAGTCACCGTCCATGAGCGTGTAATGAAGTGTTGCCACTTCTGGAATCATAATTGGGTAGCCATCTGGAACCAATTCACACAGAAACACATCCAATACCACTGACACAAATTTCCTTGTAATTATTTTCCCCTGGTGTGTAGGAATCCTAGCCATAGGCAGACAAGCTGAAAGGTTTCAAGAAATGTTTACATCCGTGCCCCAGAGGCCAATCTTCGCAAGCATATAATACTTTAGATTTCATGGCTGTGGAGCTATTATCCGAGCGAGCTACTTCTTGTCCTATTCACCCACCAGGACTTCCATATAATAAGAGATGTCCAGTGGATCAGGGAAAAGTCAATGCACAAAATGTGTTGCACTGTTGCAGGACTTTTACTGACACAGAAGACTGCAAGCAATGTTACACTGTGAAATTCTAGTAGTAGAGGAAGATAGTATTAGTAGTGGTGTTGGAATGAATGGAATGAATCCTTTGGGGAAAATCAATATGTTCTGGATTCATTTATTGTTGTGCCTGATGATTAGGGAATCATCAGGCACAACGATATTCTTGGAATGAATGAATCCCAAACATATTGATTTTCCCAAAGGATTCATTCCATTCATTCCAACACCACCACTTGTTCCCAAACTCTTAGTTTTAGCCATCATAAGCTGGCCGTCATGCTTACATGATGACCACGGAGGCATGGTTGGACAGCGCTGGCTCTCAGCTGTGAATCGGGGATGAGCAATGAGCCAACAGCTGTGGCTGGTGGCTGTATAGGTAGCAGGGAAAACTGCAGCCAATCATGGCTGGCAAGACAACATGCCAGGGAACTTTACCTTTACCTTACCTAAGCGCTTGTAAGGCTAAAGCAATGGCCATAATCATGCCCCTGCTGGGGACAAAAGTTAATTTTTTAACTTACCCCTGGCAGTGCCACCGCTCTGGAGGATGCAGGGAGCCTCAATATCCATCTGAAGGGGTGTCACAAAGATCAGATATTGATCACAGATTTTTTTAAGGTTTTCTGAGGTTTTTAAAAGGTTTCTTTTAAAAGTAATACGTGGGCTACCCAGTCATGGGATTCAGAGAAATTAACAACCGGTTCTCTGCCCATCTGGCAGCCACTTTTAAATGGCTATTATTCAACTTTATATGTCCTACCTCTTGATAACAACCAGTTCTATAGAGTAGGTGTGAACCTGCTGGAGCCCACCACTGGGGCTACCCACACCCTCTGGAGAACTGTCATTACCAGGGATATGTTAAAAAAAATATCCCCAGCAATAATGATAATGACAACCACATCATTGCAATAACAATTGCTCTCCTTTTAAAGGGGTAAACACTAACAGCTATTGTTACAGCACTATTATGCATATCTGTTCAGACAGATCAGTAAATTGAGAGCAGAAACCTATACATATACATTACCTATACATGGTAATATCCATTGGTGTCAATTGGACTTACCTCCCAGCCAAGTGGATGTAGGATTTAAATCTCATTAAGGAAAATTAATTATGAAATTATTTTAAATATAATTAATAATAAAGATAAATAATGGGTAGCTAAATAATGTTTAGGGGCATTCAATCCATGTTTCTGTAGCCTGAGAAGAATTTCCATTTATGTCAGCTATGAAAGGTGAGTATTGAGTGTACAATATAGAATATGTTGTGGATGGAAAGAAGGATAACAAGAAATATGTCAAGGATATGCAAGTTTAAACTTGTCTTTCTGGAGCTCAGTTGTGATGAGTAGTGCAACAAAAGCCACTTACATAAAAACCTATCCTTTATAACAGAGGCTGCAAATTTACATTTGAGCCTTTGTGCAAAATCAATATGGTTTGGATTCATTCATTACAAGAAAAAGGCAAATTATATTCAGATTTTTAAAAAAAATTTCCTTAAAAAAACAGATTTAAAAAATAGCACAGATCTGATATTCTACTGTCATTACAATAATTGAATAGCCTTAATTTCTCAACAGGATCATTCAATATTCATTTTTAATTTTGCATTTACACATAATACTCTCCAGAGACACTTAACAGATTCTGCTGTTGCAGTTTTAATGAGAACTATCAAAGGTTACTATGAGATGATGATCTGTACTTAATTTATAGAAATCCCCAGGTACTTCTGTTGTTCAAAAGCTGCTTAGATTCTTTGGGGGTTGCTCTTTATTGACTTCAAACATTCATCCTGATCTGAACGATAGCTTTAAATATTACTGTTTTATTTTTATAGTTGCTTGTCCATATATTTGAGGCTCTCATTTCATTTCATCTCCCTCCTCTTTAGAGCCATTCAAAAAGTCACATTTGAGGGGCTAGCTGAAGACGTTGTCACAGATCGAACTGACGGCATACACTGGTTTTAGCGTTCACACACGGGCGCTTGGAGCACGTCATGCAGGTAACCTGGACTCAATTTCAGGTTGAACCCTGAGATACTGTAGCATACCAAAAGGAAACTGCACTATCTTCTTGCCGATGATATCTCTTCTAGTCTGCTACCCATCTTTTGCCCATACTATCTGACCACAAGGGAGGGGCTATTTATTTAATTTATTTATTTAATTAATTAATTTATATCCCACCTTTCCTCCCCTGCAAGAGGGAGCTCAAGGCGGCTGACATCAGGGAATAAAACATCATAAAACATCATTGAGCTAATGCTACCCTCCTCAATTTTTCATTCCAACATTTTCCAAATGGTTGTCGTCAAATTCTTGCTAATGAGAACATCGCCCTGATGATAAGATATTCTTTGCAGGATTTTAATTTGACCTTGGACTCATTAGGACCAGGTTATTTTCAATACTGGGACTCCCACTTGGAGTAAGTCAAGAAATAATAGAGCCTCCCAAACTGAAGAGGCAGAGTAATTACCATACCTAATACACCCCCTCAAAGCAGGTATTAGTGGCACCCAACCAAGGGCCATTTCCTCATCGGGAATTAGGCCGTAATCCTAATTTATTCCATTTTACGAGTATAAATCCTATCCAATTGGGGCTTCCTTCTGAGCAGACATGTCTGGATTGCATAATAAGTGTACCAAAAAATATCAGAATTATTCAGTGAAGAATTGGGGGGTATAGTTCAGTGTGACTGTAGGTCATAACTGAGAAAGAATGATGTCCTCCTCAAAAATATGTGGGACATCTAAGAAAAATGTCCTAACAAAAAGCTGAAAACCCTTCTGCCTGCCTGCCTGCCTCCATGCATCACATTGCATGCATGTGATGAAATTAAACACTATAATACTTATTATTAAATTTGAAATTATTATCTTTTTATGCATATATATATAAAGGAAAAAAGTCACTGACTGACCGACTGACTTACTGACTCATCAACACCCTGCGAAAACCGCTGGGCCTAGAAGAGAGAAATTTGGGGTGAGTGTTCCTTCCGTGACAGAGGGGTGCACTAAGAACCGGTTTTTGGAAATTCCAACCAGAAGGGGGTGAAATGGGGTGCAACGTGTTTTCCTGCCTATACTTTACATTGAAGAATCCCTAATTGAGGGATGTTCCACCTCAACCCCTGGACCTAGAAGTGTGGAATTCAGGGAGGGAGTTCCTTCTGTGACATCAACACCCACCAGGAACCAATGTTGAGAAATTTAATCGTTAAGAGGTGAAAAGGGGTGTAATGTGTTTTTGTCCTATACATAACATGGAAGACTATGCGCAACATCCCTCCAGTTTGGTGTCTGGTGGCTGATGCACTGTGAGGTAGGCTGCACTGGGGGGATGCACATGGGGTGGAGTGATGTGCATGGGGGATGATGCGCATGGGAGGTGATGCACGTGGGGGGTATTGCACACAGGGGGTGTTGCGCATGGGGGTTTTGCGCAATGGGGGAGTGGCATACAGGGGTATTTTACTTCCACAACGTGGGTACATTTCGCTAGTTACATATAATTTATTAATTCCAAAAATTAATGCTGCCTGCTCACAAGGAGAAGGAGGAAAATGAAGATTATTCTTTCCTGGACACAAGACTAAAAAAGAGGACATGTCATAGAAAAAGAGAACATACATTCACTCTGTTACACTTGTTACTAGTAAATCTTGGGAGTTTCCCCTGTTTGTGCAGAAAGGGCATAGGAAACTCACTTATACTGAGTGAGATTAACAGTTCAATCCTATTCATGTCTATCCAGAAGTAAGTTTCATTGAGTTCAGTGCAGATTACCCCTAAGAAAGTGCTTTTAGGATTGCAGACACTAAAGGCACTTTCCTGGGAATAAGACCCATTGAAAACAATAGGGTTTACTTTTGAGTGGACATGGTTAGGACTGCACCCTTAGTCTGGTATCATTTATTCCAATTTGAAATGATTCTGCAAGGTTTTAAAGGGATTTTTTCTTTGCCCTATCTGGGGATTGAACCCAGGAAACATTACTTGCAAAACAGACACTCTTCCACGGAACTAGAGCCCCTTCCTTGCCACCCATGCAAGGGATACTTTGCATGCCAGCCAGACACCAGCCAGCCAGTGCCTTTTTGATTTATGGATTTCTCTCACTGTCAGCTTTTTAATAGCAAATTTGCAGGGTAATTGGCTTAACACATTGGCTCTTAAATATACTGATCCATCATGCAGGAATTGAAGTGAAAGGGACTTACTTGGTAAGCAAACCGCAAGGGAGAAAAACCTTCCTGAAAAATAGAGAGCATTACTCTTACTGATAGTTCAGTAGAATGTTGGCAGAGTCTTGGCAAAGCCTTGACAAGGGCAAGAGATTTGGCAGGGTCAAGATTTGAACTTGCCCAGTTCGAATCTTGCCTCTGTTTTCTCCATCTGCAGTTTGGGCATAAGAAGACTTAACAGAGAGGGGATGATCAGCACAATCCAGAGTAACTACAGGAACTGTAGGAAAAAGTTACTCTAGATTGCGCTATGCATTTCCCATCAGTTTCCCATAGGTGGCGCCGTAATTATGTTGACATAAGAGCTCCCGTAGGATTGTGCTGGATGTACAGCTTTCATCACAATCAATGATGGCCTGTTGGGTCTCCAAGTGAAAGGAAAGATACAAATACTGTAATAAATAATAAAAAAATATAATCAGTGGTGGGCTTCAGGGGGTTCTCAAAGGTTCTATAGAACCTTTTGCTAATGAGTGCCTGGTTCTGAGAACCGGTTACTGATGGGACATAGATCCTGTTGTTCTATTGACATAGAACCTATTGTTAATTTAGGTTATTAGCCCCCAAATCCAGGAAAGATACAAATACTGTAATAAGTAATATTATAATTATATTAAATATTATATTAAATTATATTATTATATTAATTGTAATAATAATAATAAATAATAAGGAAAGATAGAAATACTGTAATAAATAATAAAAAAATATAATCAGTGGTGGGCTTCAGGGGGTTCTCAAAGGTTCTATAGAACCCTTTGCTAATGAGCGCCTGGTTCTGAGAACCGGTTACTGATGGGACATAGATCCTGTTGTTCTATTGACATAGAACCTATTGTTAATTTAGGTTATTAGCCCCCAAATCCAGAGTAACTACGGGAGCACATAAGAGACATTACATGCACCCATAGTTACTACACCTCCTAGTGAAAACCTATGGGAAACTCATATTGGAATGCAGAGCAAATTGTTTTTACAGTGGAGCAAGGGCTGCCCGTAGTTACTCTGGATTTTGCCCTAGGACACAGAACCTGTTATTAATTTATTTGAACCCCTGAATATAATCCATTTGTGAAACAGTATAAATTTGCCTTTTTCCATTTTTAGACTTCACTATTGCAAACCTCCCTAGAAATGGATTCCACTGAAAAATGGCCTGTAATTCTCAGTTAAATAAATGTGTTCTGTTCAGAATAGAACATCAGCCCTGTATTTTCACACATTATTCTGCATTTAATGAAATGTCTCATTGTTCTTTCTGCTCCCCACATCATCATTTTTAAAAAATCTCTGATAAAGTTTTCTTTAAAGAATATATCTTTGTGTGCAAATCCTAAATATTCCATTTGCACTAAAGAAGGTGAACAGAACACAGAATAATCCTCATTTTCAATAACTAAGGACAAAAAAAATTCTGTTTGCAGGTATGTTTACGTATGATAATGATCTCTGTTTAAGGTGGTTAATTGAGAAAAGTGGTTTACGTTCAGTTTCAAGTTTAAGGTGTTAGAAAGTGGAAAGTGTTGGCTTCAGTATAATTCAGTAAAATTAAAAGCCATGAGTTTGGTACATGAATGGATATCCTTTTCTGGTTATTTGTCTAATTTCACCTGCTATTTTCTGACAAAGGGGGAAAAACCTTTTTCAAACAAACCCCTTGCCAGGATTAAGTGTGATCTTGGTTGCCATCAGTAGCCAAGTAGTGTAATTGAAATTCATCCAATTAAGTCAGTGATTGCATCAGTCTAATTGACTTTGCAAACTGCATGGGAGAAATTGTAGTTGAGAGAAAGCGCGCACAAGGCAACTTAACAGCACCGACACATATTGCCCTTGATCTGTTGTGAACGAGCCAATAACGTGGAGATTGAGGGCAATCAACTGGCTGTGAAAGTCTTTTAAACTCATACAATGAGCGCTGGAGCTGAGCAAGGCATGGTCGCCCACACAAAACAAGTGTTCAGGGAAGGGAGGGTCTTAGTAAGGTTGGCACACACACAATCACTGTGGAGAGCTCGCAGCACTTCATCAACGCCAAAACCGACGTTTTCTGATATTTACACATATAGAGTTTCATGAAGCAAGCAAATTATATTCACGGCATGATCAGGCGTTTCAAGTAAGATCGTGAAAGTGCTATGCATTAGTGATCCATTTAGCTTTGTCTTGTCTAGCTTTATGGTAGCAGATCTAAACAGGGTAGTCGTTCAAGATTTAGACTTAGGGCAAAATCCAGAGTAACTACGGGGAGTCTTTGCTCCAGAGTAACTACGGGGAGTCTTTGCTCCGGTGTAAGAACAGCTTACTCTGGATTCCAATATGAATTTCCCATAGGTTTTCACTAGGTGGTGCAGTAACTGTGGGTGCACATAAAGGCTCTCACCTGCTCCCCTAGTTACTCTGGGTTTGGGGGTTAGATATCCAGGTTTGGATCCAGTTAGCTACGGAACTTCCAGAGCAACCTTGGGCCAGTCACCATCACCTTGCCTACCTCACAGGGTTGCTGTGGAGCAGAGAGGCATTCAGTAGTTGCATCACTATTAACTTCCAGAGCAACCTTGGGCCAGTCACCATCACTCAACCTTGTCTACCTCACAGGGTTGCTGTGGAGTAGAGAGGCATTCAGTAGTTGCATCACCATTAACTTCCAGAGCAACCTTGGGCCAGTCACCATCACTCAACCTTGTCTACCTCACAGGGTTGCTGTGTAGCAGAGAGGCATTCAGTAGTTGCATCACCATTAACTTCCAGAGCAACCTTGGGCCAGTCACCATCACTCAACCTTGTCTACCTCACAGGGTTGCTGTGGAGTAGAGAGGCATTCAGTAGTTGCATCACCATTAACTTCCAGAGCAACCTTGGGCCAGTCACCATCACTCAACCTTGCCTACCTCACAGGGTTGCTGTGGAGCAGAGAGGCATTCAGTAGTTGCATCACCATTAACTTCCAGAGCAACCTTGGGACAGTCACCATCACTCAACCTTGCCTACCTCACAGGGTTGCTGTGTAGCAGAGAGGCATTCAGTAGTTGCATCACCATTAACTTCCAGAGCAACCTTGGGCCAGTCACCATCACTCAACCTTGCCTACCTCACAGGGTTGCTGTGTAGCAGAGAGGCATTCAGTAGTTGCATCACCATTAACTGATTCCAGCAGGTGCAATTTTAAGCCAATCAGACCCAGACCTATTTTAATCTCTTACAGTCCCTAAAAAGAGATGGCCATGTTTTTTCTCCTCTACCCTCCTCCAACAAATCTATCTATCTACATCTACCTACAAATCTATGTATCATCATCAAATCTATGTATTTCTTCTCAGAGGGAAGCCTCACTGATTTCAGTGGGATATATTTCGAGATTAGTATATGTTATACAATAGGATTGCAGCCTTAGCATTCAATCCCGTCTGGCCTTTAGACTGGTGATTCCCTAAATAGTATCCTATCCTTTCAATGGCATTTTAGAGCCTAACCTTTCATTATGAAGCCCATGCTGTCTTGGTAAAATGAAGAGGCGTTCATTTAATATTTGCTTCAGGTAATCTCGAAAAAGCTTTTGTGTTTTTGCTTAGAAATGTTTACGGAAATATACATTATGAGCAGATTTACTCGGAGCCCGTTATTTATAGGAATAGCACAGTGCCATGCAGGTCACTGTGAAGCACTTAAAAAAATTAAGTACATTCTTAGGGGACGCAAACAAAATTAAAATGAAAGCACTGAATGGATTATAGATCAGGATACTACATGGAGAAGGGGACAATGTGGATGTTACTACTCTTAATGCAATAATTTCTGCATTGTTAAAGGTATTAAGTTAATTAACTGGAAGTGTGAATGGCTCTAAGTGAGTGTGTCAGTTTCTCCATGTTGATATAAAATATCTGTACATCCTACGCAAGTTCCTTGAAAAGGTATTTGTGAAGTACACAGGAAGAGAAGGTCACACCAGTATTACCAGGAGTTCCAACAGCATCATGTGGAAGGAGAAGGTTCATTAAGTGCAGTTGTGGACCGTTTGCCCTCCTGACCTTCCAGGACCACCACTGATCAGTGTCCTCCTTCCAATCCATTTGAGGCTTACAACTAAATACTGACCTATATTTATAATCAAAATAACATATTTCCTTGAATCAAATGCACCATTAAATCTAATCCATACCCCAATTTCAGAGACAAAGGGCACAATCCAGAGTTAGAGCAGTGAGGAGTGCCCTAGTTGGGCTGCCCCAACTATTCTGAATCCTAAGCAGAGAGTTATGCTGGATCCAGAGAGTAAGGAAGCCTGAGCTGCCCTAACTGCTCCAGAGCATGCTAAGTAGGCACCAAGTCAGTGACACCTGGGGAGGGCTTGCTCCCGAGGAGACCCCCCTCAAGGACCAGCTCGCCTTATAAGGAGTCCCTGATGAGATATCACTACAGTCTACAGCAAGGGTGTCAAACTCATTTCATACAGAGGGCCGCATTAACATTAATGGTGTCTCCCAAGGGCCACAATGGCATTAATGGTGTTTCCCAAGGGTCACAATCCAATTTTTTGCATGTCTTCTCAGAAGTGCCCTCCTTCCTCCTGGGCTCTTTCTCCAGCTCAAAATCAAGTCTGCTGCCACCACTACTGAGCTGCTTCTAGGGGTGGGGAGATCACTCGAGGGCTGCATGTGTGCCTGCAAAGGGCCACATGAGGCCCTTGGGCCACCAGTTTGACATGTCTGGTCTGCAGTGATTAGAAGGGGCTTCTTGGAGTGGTCTAATGTATCCCCAGATTAGTGGCTGTCATAGTTGTTCTGTATCCTGAGGTTGAGGGGCAGGGTTTGCAGCTAGGCTGGCCAAGAACTCAGATTTTTGGTCAACACTGCCATTCTTACACTGCCTTATTATGGACCCTTATGGGTCTACTCAGATTTATACCTGCTCCTGAGGCGGTATAACTCTAAGTAGCTGGAAGTGGGCATTTCTGCCCTGGAAAAATGCTCTGGATACAGAGTAACTGCTCTGTCCTAGGCAATGCTAAACATGCCCTCCACATGCCTCTCCTGAACTGCCTAGGCTGCCACAGGTAGGGCAGCCCAGATCCACCTGTCTTGTGGCACCCTATGTTGCAAAGACATTGGCACTGCTCTCTAACCAAGAAAAATTGGAGTTACTAAATCTTGGGGGGGATTTAAAAGCATCCTTAATCAGAGGCATGAAATGTTTTCTAATGTGAGCTTTTTATCATCCATGTCTCTAAAATGCAATAGTTTGTGCAGCATTTTTTTTCTACGGCTGCAATACTAGAGACACTTTCCTGGGAGTAAGAGCCATTGAACACAATGGGGCTTACTTTTGAGTCGAGATGCTTAGGCTTGTGCTCTATATCTTCCAAACAAAAATAATAAAATAAAATTCCAATGGGAAAAATTATGAAGTGACACTGTTATTGACTCACACAGTTTCCCCTTGATTGGGTAAAAGAAAATTTCTTGTGTCAAAAACAGGTGTGCTTTGCAGCCTTATGTATCCACTTAAATTGTATAGATGAGGAACTACTCGAAAGTTGCCACAGATACGAAAAAGATTATGTTCACCCAGAAATTCTTAATAATTGAATATTTGGCTTTGCTGATTGCTGGGGTCAAAATCATTTAATCAAGCATGATGTCCTTACTTTCAGTTTTCCTCATACTTCATTTCCCCTGGTATCTTCCTTGAATAAAACTACTGTCACATTTGAAAAGGAAAATATGAGTCATCAGTCAGGGAAACAGGTCTTTTTCTTTCGACATGTCAAGCTTGAGCTTTTAAGTCCAAGAACAATTCCTACATTGCTTAAATAGACTGTGAACTAGTTCTTTGCAGGCTGCTAAAATACCCCATGGATGAACTCTTTTGGGGATACCGTTATTTGGTTTGCTTCCCCTGCAAACATTGGATTTTACTATGCCAAGTTATGGATTGGGGATAGATATATGGAAGTGGATGGCCTCTGAAAGTAGGTTTTACATGCTGTTCCTTAAATATTGATTTATCATTACTGCATTGGGGATAGACTGTAAATATATGCCAGGGTTGGGCAAACTGGGCCGCTTTACGGATCCTGGACCTTTAACAATTGTGTAGGAGAAAGAATTTCAACATGTGAAGCTTGACAAGCTGTACCTATTGAAATTCCCTTTTCTATACAATTGTTAAAGGTCCAGGATCTCTAAAGAGGCCAGGTTTGCCGAAACCTGGGATATCCATTGATTAAATTATACAAAGAGAGAGCAACAGAATATCCAACTCCCAAGAGCGTTCATTGAATAAGGAAAAATTCCAGTCTGACATTCTGTTCATTAACCACTAGTCACTGACTCACTGATTCACTGACAGACTCACTCACTGACTCATCAACACCCAGACAAAACCACTGGGCCTAGAAGCGTGAAATTTGGGGTGGGTGTTCCTTCCGTGACCGAGGGAGTCACTAAGAAATGGTTCTTGGAAATTCCAATCAGAAATTCCAAGAAGGGGGTGAAATGGGGTGCAACACATTTTCCTCCCTATACTTTGCATTGAAGAATCAGTGACTTGAGGGGTGCTCTGCCCCAACCCCTGGACCTAGAAACATGAAATTCAGGAATTGTTCCTTCAGTCACATGAACACCCACCAAGAACCGATGTGGAGAAATCCAGCCAATTGGGTGCTCAGTGACTGGTGCACTGGCGGGTTGATGTTCGGAGGGAGAGATTGTTCTGGGGAGAACACTGTGCATGGAGGGCTGTTGCAGATGGGGGGATGTTGCACATGGGTGGATGATGCACATGGGGAAATGATGCACATGGGGGATGTTGTGCATGGGGATTGATGTGCATAGGGAAATGATGCACATGGGGAGATGATGCGCATGGGGGGATGTTGCGCATGGCGGATGTTGCACATGGGGGATGTTGTGCATGGGGGTTGATGCGCATGGGGATTGATGCGCATATGGAAATGATGCACATGGGGGGCTGATGCACATGGGGAGATGATGTGCATGGGGTGGTTGCACATGATGGGTTGTTGCGCATGGGGGACTGATGTGCATGGGGGGTTGATGTGTGCGGGGGATTGATGTGCCGTGGGGGAATGGCTTATGGGGGAATTTTACTTCCGCAATGCGGATACGCTTTTCACTAGTTCAAAATATAAGATGAACAAGTTATTTTAAAAGAAGGGAATTAAAATGATTTTAAAATAAATTCATGCCTCTTCTAACCTTGATCATAACTTGACCATTATTTAATTCATTTCAAAGTGACCTTCTAAAGATTTGGCTTTGAAAAGTTAAGTAAATTTGAAATAATCTTTATCTTGTTAATGTTAAGTTTAAGATGAAATATTCCTTGACGTGAACCTATGGTTAAGTCTATTTTTCAAATACTTTAATAGTTTGCTTTGCTATACCTTCAGTGCTACAACAGCGTCAGCTAATTCCCCCATCACGCAAAGGTTCGGTGTATTCCCCAATCCAGACATTATTTATGAAGCCAGTACAGAGCGTACCATCCATTATGTCCAAATGAAAGCGAGAGGCCCGGCCAACATGTCCGCTCTCCTCTTTAATCTCTCCGTACAAAGCTCCTGTATCTCCATTTAGGTACCTAACGAGAATGATTGAAATGTTTCTTTCCAACTGGTGAAATGTTCGCTGGCACATTGATTGCATGGGAACATATCACTCTCATGTCGTGGCTGTACATCATGCTGAACATTAATCACACAATATTTTGCTCTGATAGAACGATGACAGCCGAGTTATCAAAGCTCACAGCCAGCAAATGGAATCAGCTGTACTTTGCCGGATGATGACAAGACACGAAACGAAACAGAGGAGATGTGCCGTCCGGTTCTATTAAGAGGCTTCCGTTTAGCAGCAAAATCCTTTTTTCGTATACAGCTTGAGCCAAAGGTAGTTTGAAAGTGGGGAGGAAGGTTCAATCACTGCTCTTCCAAACCTTCCAATGGAATTGGAAGTGAATAAATTCCCCCCTCAATTTTGCCACCCCATCAAGGAGCATTTTGTCTATTGGAAGCTGCAAAATTTCTCATATGTTTCAAAGAGGCATAGCGGGAGTGCTGGAGCGGTTATCATTATTCTTTCAATTTTTTGAAATGGAAGAAGAAGGAAGCAAGCCAGCTTAACATACCCCCCCAATCCAGAGTAACTATGGGAGCACATAAGAGACTTTACGTGCACCCATAGTTACTGCACCACCTGGTGAAAACCTACGGGAAATTCATATTGGAATCCAGAGTAAGTTGTTCTTACACCAGAGCAAGGACTCCCCGTAGTTACTCTGGATTTTGCCCGTAGTCCACAAATCCTTGATTAAGCTGCAGCCCCTATACTGGTGAGAACACCAATGACAGGCAGGAGCATAATACCTCTGGTATGTCTAGGGCAGTGATTTTCAACCAGTATGCCACATGGCACACTGGTGTGCCGTGGATAGTCCTCAGGTGTGCCATGGGAATTTGATAAGGGACATTTATTAATAACCCTTAGGATTCCAACCAGTTTTTCTAACAAATTGTACCGCAGGGTCCATTGGACCCGATTGGAAGTTTGTGTTAAGTTTTTTACTGGAATTTATTATTATTACTTGACAAGACTTTCTGTGGTTTTTACTGTTAATGAGACAGTTACAAATCCAAAAGCAGAAAAGTGTTGGAATTTACAGTTTTTCCTGTAAATTCCAATTTATACATATCATCCCAACCGGGTCCAGTGGAATTTGTGTTGTGTTTCTTACTGAAATTCGTTATTTTTTCTTGACAAGTCTTTCTGGGGTTTTTACTGCTAATGAGACAGTTACAAATCCAAAAGCAGGAAAGTGTTTGAATTTACAGTTTTTCTGTAAATTCCAATTGTCACATATCGGCCCAGGTCGGGTCCATTGGATCCATTTTGCATGGATGATATTTTTAAATTGGAATTTACAGAAAAACTGTAAATTCAAACACTTTTCTTCTTTTGTAACTGTCTCATTAGCAGTAAGAAACTCAGAAAGTCTTGTCAAGTAATAATAATGAATTCCAGAAAAATAAACACAACACAAACTTCCAATTGGGTCCAATGGACCCGATTGGGACCCTTTAATAGGAAAACTTGGGAATTTGAATAACATGGTGTGCCTTGTCAATGGTAAAAACAACTGATTGTGTTCCATGAGATGGAAATGGTTGAAAATCACTGTTCTAGGTGTTATTTAAATGGAGGTATTTAAATGGAGGTATATACCCTTGGAACCACACCTGCAAGAGCAGAACCACCATCCATAGACAATCATCCAGACCACTATCGCTGTTTTCTGGCCTTCCCATCTGGATGGTTTTTAAACATCACCTTGGTTTTCATTGGAAAACACTAGAAGGTCTTCTCAGGGGTGGAAGAGGCCATACACAACCTCTTCTGGCCCCACAAAGACCATGGTCTTATATATTTTTATATATGGTGGAGGAAATATTTTCCTATATGGTGGTGGATATATTTTTTTTTGGGGGGGGGGCATTTTATGGTCCAGCAGTGGCAGTGAGAGCATGATTCTTTCCTGAAATGGTAAGGCATTCAGAAACAGGTAACACATCCATGAAAACATGGAAAACTAGGAGCACATGTCATAAGATGATCTGACATTACTTCAGTTTTACCTACAATGGCTGTAATCCTAAAGACACTTTCATGGGAGTAAGACCCACTGAACACAATGGGGCTTACTTTTAAGTAGACATGGTTAGGATTGTGCTCGATGTCTTTACAGATATTGTAGGTCCACGGAGCTTTAGGCTGTGTTCATTTGTTGTGTTCTTGTCCCCCCATTTATTTTTTTATGTGCATTTTCAACACATCTAGTGACAATACCATAAATCTCAAAGTTTCCACAAAGCTTTGTTTACAGGTACCTTTTTTATGTTATGACCACATATATCTTACTTTAGATCTTTATTTAGCTCAATACTCTCTTCCAAGGCAGCTCAATATTCTCTCCCAAACTATTGTGACTCTCTCTCTCTCTCTCTCTCTCTCTCTCTCTCTCTTTCTATTTGTGTGTATTCATTCATATTCTTTCTATATGCCATCTAAACAATTCAGCCTGAAGCGTACCCAGACCGTGTTCAAAAAGATCTCCGGGTGGAAATGGGCACCTGCAGTATTCATGACAAAATTTCTACATTATTCAAGCATATCTCTTCCTTTATGTTGATTTCCCCCACCACTAAGGATGCTGCTCTAATTAGGTCCCACAAGCACAAGGTAACCAAATTACTTATTCCCTGGAATATGCCCCCCATCCGCTCCACCCCGACCATAACAAATCATTATCTACATGGCTTAAGTAATGTAGAACTCACCATCTAAATTATACAGAGAATTGGAACATGTGTCTTACCCACTCAGGTATTTACAGATTGGATAAATGTGAAAGAGATGTACCCTACAATCCAGAGTAACTACAGGAGCACGTAAGAGACATTACATGTACCCGTAGTTACTGCACCACCTAGTGAAAACCTATGGGAAATTCATATTGCAATCCAGAGTAAATTGTTCTTACACCAGAGCATGGACTCCCCTTAGTTACTCTGGATTGCGCCCGTAGTAGTGCTCCTGTACTCTGAGTGAATTTTGGGTAAAAGCGAGGTTTGGTTTATTGTAACAGTACCTACAACCTGCTGGGGACAACTTGCACTGCTGTGGTCTGGAAACGTCAACTACATTCTTGTATATTCCAATTTTCTTCCATGGAATCAAATGGCACAGGCTGTAATCCAGTTAGGGTGGCATAAGTCCCAGTTACCCTACAATCCAGAGTAACTACGGGACCACGTAAGAGACATTACGTGTACCCGTATTTACTGCACCAGCTAGTGAAAACCTATGGGAAATTCATATTGCAATCCAAAGTAAATTGTTCTTGCACCGAAGCAAGGACTCCCCGTAGTTACTCTGGATTGTGCCCTTAGTGTGGCTTGGGGGTGTCACAAAAGTGTCATGAGGCACTTCTGGACCATTTCTTGTGACTTGCACTGGCCTCTGCAAAACATCACGGGAATGGGGAGGGAGTGAGTATTGCACAGCAGGGATATTGCTTTGCTAGTTTTCCCGCTTCCCACCTTCCCCCCATAAAAAAACCCAATTGCAAATAAACTATGGAGAGCAGCACTGGTGAAATCAACCAGCTGGTACTGGATGCTATAATTTGAATTTACAGAAAAACTTTGAATTCAAAACATTCATGCTTTTGGATTTATAACTGTCTAATTTTCAGTAAAAAGGTCACAAAGTCTTGTCAAGTAATAATAATAAATTCCATTTTTTAAAAAAACCGCAACACCAACTTTCTACTGGGTGGAATTCACCCGGTTGGTATTGGGTGATACAGAAAAAAAGCTGGTATACCAAGGGCTAAGTTGGTTAGGTGAGCAAGTTGGTGAGTTGTGCCAGCCTAAGTTGTTTAGGTAAGAACATGTGAAGAGAACTGCTGGTCAAATGCCCACCAAGTTCATCTTACTGGATCTCACAGCGGACCACTTCCAGTTCAATGAAACAATTTCCAGTTTGCTTTTGTGACTTCAGGTCAGCTCTGCAAGGAGCTGTGCCGGAGGTTTTGGGGTTCAATGAAGTGCATCACATTACCAGTGTGACCAGAAACAGCCTTTTGGAGTAACTAAGAAACAGGAAAATTCAGGGTGCATTTTGGGTGGGAGAGCCTTGCTTTGGTGTCTCCATCCTCCAAGTAAACAGCAGGTACCCCCTGCAGCTTCAGGCACTTTCAGGGATCTTGCAGTAGCTGTTCTGGCACTGAGGGAGCCCTGCTAATGCCCACACCATTGGATTAGGCTCCCAATCAGAAAATAAAATAAAGAAAAATAAGGTTATTGGGCACAGGTGAGGCACAGTGAACTGTGGATAACTGAAACCACAGATATCGGTTCGGTGGATGTAGCAGAAACACCAGTACATGGGACTGGACTATTTGCACAGACCCTTGATGGCTATTTTAGGAAGACCAAACTGAGTGTCTAGTAATACTTGTCTCAATTTTTAGAATTTGGGCACAATCCTATGCATGTCTACTCAAAAGTAAGTCTCATTATATTCAATAGGACTTTCTCCCAGGGAAGGGTATAGAGTATTACAGTCTATTTTGTCTCTTCTGTTTGGTTTCCTGGTTCTAAACAATTATTTTCACTGATGTGGATTATATTGTTTGGGTTTTTGTTTGTTTTTTGTTTTGGAAGTCGCCTCCAATCGTGTGAAAAATGGGTTATAAATATTTTTCAATGAATTAATCACATCAAATCCATTTGGCTGCCCTAATTATTAACTATATTAAACAGCAAGATGTACATATTTGCTATCATGAGAGTCTTATTTTGACAGCTGCTTGATTAGTTCCATTTCGTTAAAAGGAAAAAAACAACAACAAACTTTATTTTTCAATTAACTATAAAAATGCATTAAACAAACCCAGCATTTTCAAAGAAAAATTGAGATGTTTAGTGTTGGGTTTTGGTTTTTTGTAGTTTTTTTTGTTTGTTTTATGGAGAGAAAATGTATTAGCTCAGTGATCTTCAAAGTGGGTGTTGTGACCCCCAGGGGGGTTGCAGATCCCCCACAGGGGGTTGCAAAGGCCTCAGCCTCCAGGGACCACCACCTTGGTCCTGGAGACCCCCCAAAAATCAACTTTGCAATGGTATGAAGCATCCCATCATGTCATATATCGTTGGATTCATCTTGAAGAGCTGAATCCAGCACAGCAATCCATTTTGAAATATGGCCCAAAACCTGAAAAGCAAATATTCATGGGAAAATGAAAGTAATTTATATACCGGCTTTACTCATGAGTAGGCAAATGTGCCATAGTCCACTGGAAAGAGCAGGCTGAGAGCAATCCAAGGACACCAGAAGGGTCCTGACCCAATGAATGCAGCTCCCAAAATCACCCTAGAAGGACGTTCTCTCCTCACTGCACAGCCGCACTTACTCATGAGTCAGCAAACACTTTGGCTGGTGTGGAACATCAGTCGACGGGGTGCAAGACTTCCAGAATGGCCCTGATCCCGGGCACCTGGAGCTGAAAAGTGCTCCCAAAAGCAGCTCCCCCAAATAATTGATAGAAACGAGCTCAACAGGTAATGTGATATTTTTTAATTATTTGTAAAAATAGTCAAAACGCCTCTTGCCCCCCTCAAGCCTAATTTCCTATTCTTACTCCTCTGGGGTTTTAATGCTTTTGGGGAGTGGGGGTGTTCAAGGCTGTTTTTATTTATTTATTTATTTTTTATTTATTTATATTTATTTTTATTTTTATTTTTATTTTTATTTTTATTTTTATTTTTATTTTTATTTTTTTTTAATCTGATGTCCTCTTTCTCCAAGACACATTCTCTTTTTATCCATGTATCTTGGAAAAAAATCTTCATTGTCCTCCTTGTGAGCAGACAGCCTATAGCCTGCTTGGAATTAATAAATTATCTATATATATATAAAAGGCATCTTCATCATCACTGACTCATCAACACCCAGCCAAAACCGCCAGGCCTATAAGTGTGAAAATTGATGAGGGTGTTCCTTCCATGATGGAGGGATCCACTAAGAACCAGTTTTTGGAAATTCCAACCAGAAGGGGGTGAAAAGGGGAGCAATGCATTTATAAAACTAATCTTCATCGTCAATACTGGCTTATCAACGCCCTGCCAAAACCGCCAGGCCTAGAAGCGTGAAATGGGGGGGGGGTTGATGTGCATGGGGATGAACATGGGGAATGTTATGCATGGGGGATTTGCATATGGGTGGTTGACGAGCATGGGGGGTTGATGCCCATGGGGGAATGATGTGCATCGGGGAATGATGCGCATGGGGAATGTTGCGCATGGGGAGGTTGAGCATGGGGGATTTGCGCATGGGTGGTTGATGGGCATGGGGGGTTGATGTACATAGGGGAGATGATGCGTATGAACATGGGGGATGTTGCACATGGGGGTGGATGTGCATGTAGGTTGATGTGCATGGGGAATTGATGTGCAGTGGGGGGACTGTGTACAGGGGAATTTTACTCCCGCAACGCGGGTACACCTTTTGCTAGTATGTTATAAATTGTATACATAATAATTTTAGATGTAAGATTCAGTAATATAGTGTTTAAATTAAGCACATGAAAGCAATATACACAAGGGTTTTGAGCTTTTGTTTTGTTATGTTCTACACTTTTCTGGGTGTCCCACATTTGGGGGGAGGGTGAAAGAAAGAAGGGGCAGCCAGGCTTGGGGAGGGGAGGGAGTATAGGCAACCTCCCTGTTGCTCCGCAATGGCCTCTTGCTGCAGGTACTACCTGAGCCCTGAAAAGTGCCTTCTTAATCCGCCTTCTCCAAGGAGCATGGGGTAAGTGCATGGGGTAACCCTTGCGTAAGTGCATGGGTTGTGTGTATGTGTATGTGTGTGTGTGTGTGTGTGCATGAGTTCTGTGTGTGAGTGCATGAGGTGGATATGGGTATGTGTATGTGTGTTGTGGGTGTGTGAATGAGTCACGCAATGAAAGGTATGTGCATGTGTGTGTGTTTCAGAGTGCATATGGAGGTTGGGAGCAGTAGGGTTAGAGAGAGTCTGGGAGCTTGGGGGAAGTTGGGGGTAAGGGAGGACCCGTGGGGTTGGGAACTTGGGGACAGAGTGACCATATGTCCTCTTTTTCCAACATGGGTCCTCTTTTTCAGCCTTGTGTCCCAGTTTGGGGGTAACAAGTTTGACAGGGGGGTCTTGGGCAGATTCCAAAGTTTGAAAGGTGGTCCTGCGCTGACATGGCCGAAGACCACTGCATTAACTTCCTTTCAGGAGAACAGTTAGTAAATGTTTAATAATCAAATAAATGTTCTTTTCTCCTTAATCTTGAAAATATGAGCACTCATCTAGTCAAGATAACAAATGGGATTGCTTCATTCAATTTATTATTGTAAATATTTTATGTTAAAAGGGCAATTTGTGTTTCTTTTGTAATATATATGACTCTCCACTTAAGGAATATGTACTGCTGATGAAAGCAATAACCTACTACCCCCAAAAAGAGGGAGGACATTATTGTAACAAAAAGCTAAAAACAAAGTAAATCTATAGATTAGCAAGAGTTAAGTGCTACAGCACTCTTGGTTAGTTATGTCCTGGGTGAGACTTTAATTCAAACTGCCAGAATATACTAGGGAAATAGAGTTTTAAGTAAAGATGTCACTGCTTTGTGTTTCTCAGCTTGGAATAGGAATATTTTGAGCTCATCTCAGTAGAAGGTGAACATTAGAACCAATTTTATTTTAATTCAGGAAATCCACTGATCTATCCCAGCCACATGAAGAAACCCATGAGAATATATTCTGTTTTTTTTTCCAGGACATGTACCCTTTTTCAGCCTTGTGTCCTGGGGAAAAAATTGTATTGTCCTCCTTTTCCTTGTGAACAGGAAGCATATAGCCTTCTTATAATCCTTAAGTTATATGTAATAGGTTAATCTTAATAGTAAGTAATACACAGTGCAATCCTGTCAGAAGTAAGGTGTATCACGTTCCGTGGAGCTTACTCTCAGGAAAGTGTTCTCAGGACTGCAGCTATAGTGTTTAAATTAGCCACCAGAAATCAACATATTTGGATTTTTTTAGCTTTTATTTTTCATGTCCCACATTTTTCTTGGGTGTCCTACGTTTTTGGGGTCTTGTCCTTTTTTACAGTTATAACATGTGGGTTCCCTTCTTATGAAAAATAGCAAAGTAAGGCATATGTTGAGAGCCTGGATGATGTAATGGTTCTGGAGTTGTATTTAGACCAAGAAGATGCAGGTCTTCCTATAACAATGGAGAAGGGAGTGCTCCATATGGAAATTGGGAATATAGTAGGCTAAATTCAACTGGTTGCAATTAGGGGCGCAATCCAGAGTAACTACGGGGAGTCCTTGCTCCGACATAAGAACAATTTACTCTGGATTGCAATATGAATTACTGATTTGCAATATGAATAGCTTATGTAATAAGCTATTACAGCCTGGCTATTTTTCAGAGTGCGGCATATATATTAGCCTTTCCTCTTTGGTAGGGATCTGTATTTGGTAAATACAGTCGTGTAATCTTCATGTTGCTGCCAAAAATGTTCTTATACAAAATATCCATTCTTAATATTGCAATAAAGATTGCCCAGAGACAAAAAAAATTGCACCTACAAATTGGTATAATGTTAATATATACTTTTAATATCTGGAAGTGAAAAACAAAAGAGGCAGAGGACACAATGCATTTACAGACAACACCATAATTCTTCAGTGTACATATGGGAAGCTACTAATCTTGCAACACGGAAAAAAGACATGTAACAAATGGTTGTTTGCAATTATGGTAATGAAAGAAGAGGTTCAAGGGGAGCACATGGACACACACACCTCCTCCTTAAAGAATATACTCCTAGTCCTGACAAATAGTTATGCATGTCTACTCAAAACAGGGTGACCAGATGCCCAAACCTCAAAAGAAGGACATGGTCTTGAATTCTTCTCAGCCTGGCCTTTCCGGTGAACAATGGCATGCTTGCCTACTCACAAGTAAAACCACAATATTGGGCACTTTCACTTGCCCATGGAGCTCAATGCATAATTTTTATTTTTTGGTTTTTTTGGCCATAACTTTTGATAGGAAGGAGATATTTCAAAACTGATTTTTGCATTGGATTCTACTCTTCAATGCGAATTAAACAACATATGACATGATGTGGTACTGCACACCATTGCAAAGTTCAAAAATAAAGCCAAAAGGGAGGACAATGAAGCGCTTTTGGAGGACCCCCAAACAGGATGCTAAGAAAAGAGGACAAATCCAGAAATTTCCAGTCATATGGTCACTCTGACTCAGAAATAATTTCCATTGTTTTCAATGGAACCTAGACTGCAATATTAAACACACTTTCCTATGAGACTTTATCATGGGACTTTCTTCTGAGTAGACATGCTTAGGATTGCACCCCTACTCCCAGAAAAGTTTGCATAGGATTGCAGCAAGATTCTTATCAGGTGAAAGGTCTCATTAGAAAAATTAAGTGATAGAATTTGCAGTGGTGGGCTTCAGGGGGTTCTCGCAGGTTCTATAGAACGCTTTGCTAATGGGCACCTGGTTCTGAGAACCGGTTACTATTGGGACATAGAACCTGCTGTTAATTTAGGTTATTAGGACATAGATCCTGTTCTTAATTTATTTGAATCCCACCACTGAATTAAGGGTTCATTCTTCAGTCAGGCTCCTTGGCTTTGGTTGGTCTAACAACAGGGTGTCCAGACAGGAAATGCTCGGATTCGTCTAGAAAAAGCAGGCCCAGGAGGCAAAGGGGAGAAAAGACCCACCTTTGTGGGATTCTTGGCATTCCCACCAGCCCTCTCATGCATACTGGCCTAAAATGAGCATATTTGGGAAAAATAACTTCCATACCTCTCATGCATAATGACCTCAAATGTGTGTGTATGAGTGTGTGCTTGTGTGCATGTTTGTGTTTGTGTGTTTGTCTGGGTCTGAACCACATAACTTGGAGTCTCTGCCTTGTATTGTGCTACTACAAACTGACTTAAATGTCAGTTTCTTAAATGTGTTATGCTTGTGTTGTGCTACTACAAAGTATCTGTTAAATGTCTGGATCGGAATCATGCATTTTACAAGGTTCTCAATTTTAAAAGTGTTGGAATTAAGTACAGAAAAGCAATATGAGTATTTTTGCTTTATTTTAACATGTCCTACATGTGTCCTACTCTTTTGGGGTGTCCTTCAATTTTTTAAAGCACATAGGAATTTTGGCTTATGGGTAGGAATTTTGGCCTGGGGTAGGAATTCTGGACTTGGGGTTCAGGAATTTTGGGTTTGGCATCTGATCACCCTGTCTAACAAGGGGTTGCAGAAAGAGTCTTGATTATGGGATGGATATTGACCCGTAGGAACTCACATTTTTCTGAAGCCATTTTATTCCCTTCTGTAGCACCACTGGAAGGACTTATGGCATCTATTTTACAGCTACACAGACTCAACCTGAGTCTGATTTGCCGGACATAATGCATACCCTCTGATTTGGCTAGTCTAGGAGACCCAATTCGTCTTCAAATATTGTGGAATGTTTTTGCAGCTGTTAATCAGAGATGGGCTTTCTGGCAAATTTGTCGAATAACAAGACCATTCCTTCCTGTACCCAAGCAGGGAGCCTGATCTATAATCCACTTCAGCTGGAGTGTGAAGATTTAAGGGATTTGCCCTGCTGGCATCAACTCACAGTACCGTAGCATAACTCGTTTTTAGGCGCCATGCATACTTATTGCATTATCTGGTAGATTTAAATCATTGCTGCCAAATGAGAACCAGCTGCACTCCTTTGAATCTTGCCCACAAATAAGAAACATTCATCATTGTTCATTAAAACTGTGTATTTATTTGATGGTAGGTCATGTCCATCAATACCCAGAAGTATGTTTTATCTGTGAATATACCATATTTACTCAAGTTTAATGTGCCATCAAATCTAATGCACACTGCTAGTTTAAAAGGCTTGAGATTTTAAAAAAAATGTATACTGGCAATTGTAATGCATAGCTGCAAAGCTGGTACAAAATTTAATTGTACTTCATACAAGGGTTATGTGACAATAATAATGACAATGGGGTTATGATTTTTACCTAACTGCACTACTTTATACAACCATGGATTTATGTTATATTTTTTATTGTTTGTCACCCCATGGACTGCATCACACCACATCTTTATTTCAATATATTTTTCTGTTAAACTAAATACTGACGTATACTTAGAATGAAAATATGGTACGCTTGAATGTAATGTGCACCTAGATTTTTGAGACAGGTAACCCTACAATCCAGATTAACTACGGGAAGACGTAAGAGGTTTCCCATAGGTGGCACCATAACGACATTGGTGTAAAAGGTCCAGTAGTTACTCTGGATTGTGGCCAGTGGCTGCAATCCTAAAGACAATTTCCTGGGAGTAAGACCCATTGAACACAATGGGGCTTACTTTTGAGTAGACATGTTTTGGAATGGTTAGACATGGTTCGTCTCTAAATTTGGCTGGAAAAAATGTGCATTGGATTCAAGTAAATACGGTAATCTTCCTTATGAAGAATATTTGAAGTTTTTTAGGTTGGAAAACGGTGATTAACAGGTGTTTGATAGCAAGTTATAAAACTATACATGGCATGGAGCAGGCATTTTTTCCCTCTTGTAATACTAGAATCAGGGGTTGTCTAATGGAACTGCTTGGTGGGAGATTAAGATGGACAAATCAAAGTACTTATTCACATTTTGATGCCTGTTTAAATGGGGGGGAAATGAGTGAAAAAAATTCATTTGGAATTAAACGAAATCTTATTCTGAAACTCTTATAAAAAGAAACTGATAGAAAGGGAATATTACAAACCATTTCAATATGAAGGTTGTTGAGAAAGAAAATCCAAATATGTTGATTTCCTGTGGCTAATTTAAACACTATATTACTTATTAAGTTTAAATCTATTGCTTATAATTTAAGGATTATAAGAAGGTTATATGCTTCTGGTTCACAAGGAAATGGAGGACAATTTGTCATACTGCAGAATCCAGAGTAACTACGGGAGCTCTTAAGAGACAGTTACATCGACATAGTAATGGTACCACCTAGTGGAAACTTATGGGAAATTCATAGAGCAATCCAGAGTAAATTTTTCTTATTTACTCCTGTAGTTACTCTGGATTGTACATATAGAGTTGTCACAGATCAACTTCCTAATTAACTGTAGATGGTCTACCGGAGGAAGTCAGAATGGCAACCTCACTGCCACCAAATTCTAATTTTTTTCCCTATTGCTTGCTAGTTTTGTACTACTTATTAAATTTATCCCCTTACGCAGCTTGTAATCAAATTTACCACATTCTCATTTATACATATAAAAAACATATTAAACATGGTTTGTTTTGCACCGCCTTATAGAACTGCTCCAAATCAAATAATTTGGTTCTTAGTGTGGCTTTAAAAAAAATCCAAGCATAATAACCCCCCAAGGAAGCCATAAAACATTCCATTTGATTATCTTTACAAATCTTCTTTGATTGCTTTAATAATGGATTCCCACGATGCCATGGTTTGAGAGCTTTACTGCCAGGTATAAAGCAATTACAATGTATGTAATAGCATTGCACCAATGTGTGTGTTCTTTCCAGGAGAAATATATCTTTCAGTTCATGATTATGTGCTACATGGAGCTATTATGTATGGATGCAATTATAACACCCATGCTGGGAGTGTGGAACCAACAAGATCTGATGGTTGATGGGTGCCAGTTTATACGACACGAATAAGAAAAGTTGGAAACAATTTGATTCTGTGGTTGGAAATGGGAATTTAGTCTGGTGAGCCGGACTCAAGTAATAAAAATCTGCACTTTTCACTGACGCAGCAACTTGTGAGTCGTGCACATGGAATATCCCCATGTGTGCTGACTTGAGCATGTTTGGGGATGCTTGCTTTCTGTTTTTGAGGCTTGCAAAAATCTTGTGGGGCCATTATTCAGACTGAATAGGTTCAAGCCACCAGAAAGAGAAAGGTTAACTCTTTCCCAGCTTCCCTCTAAGCCAGCGTTTCTCAAAGTGGAGGTCGGGACCCCTTTGGGGATTGCCTAGAGCTTTCCTGGGGGTTGCTGAAAGACCCCTGGTGCAGGGGGCCAGGTCAGGCTTGCCAGACTTCCGGCTGTAGCTGCGCGCACACTGGGGCTGACTGACAGCCTCAGGGCCCAATCCTATGCATGCCTACTCTGAAATAAATCCCATTATAGTCAGGGGGGCCTTTACTCCCATATAAATGTGGATAGGATTGCAGCCTCAGGGCCCAATCCTATGCATGCCTACTCTGAAATAAATCCCATTATAGTCAGGGGGGCCTTTACTCCCATATAAATGTGGATAGGATTGTAGCCTCAGACCCAATCCTATGCATGCCTACTCTGAAATAAACCCCATTGTGTTCAATGTGTGCATAGAACACACATTTCATTTGTAACAATGAAAATATATCCTGCATATCAGATATTTACATTACAATTCATAACGGCAGCAAAATTACAGTTATAAAGTAGCAACAAAAATAATTTTATGGTTGGGGGTCCCCACAACATGAGGAACTTGTAAAGGGGTCACAGTGGTAGGAAGATTGAGAACCACTGCTCTAAGCTGTGCACAGGTGTGCATGCACACAACTCACCAAACTAGCTCACACAAGTTTCTACAAAGCATTCAAAGCCAAAACCGGCAATGACATTGGCAATGACAAAAATTCTGACAATAACAATATAAACTCAGTATCTCCTTCCATACATTGTACATATTGTAATACATGTTCATATTGTTTTCTGATGTGTATTCAAAAGAATATAACTCTTAACTGTCATTATGGGGCACACAAAAATTTATACCTTCCTTTGAAAGCTGCACAGCTAATTTTTTTTGCACACACAGCCTACTGAAAATTAGAGTAGGATTGCTCACTAAGTACTGTGCTCATATATTTAATCCTACTCTATAATCCTATTATAGAGTAGGATTGCTCACCATTGCTCACCAAGTACAATAGGATTTTGGCCAACTCACCCACTCCCAGTTCTGAATGGATTCTTAATAACAATCTTAATAAACCATTCCCACTGAAGTAAAATAAGTTCACAGCTAAAGGTGACCTATTAGGGGAAAATGAGGTGATAGAATGATGCTGGAGGTATGGGACAAGGGGGCTGATCCTCCCAGGTGGATGTTCAGCTACTGCCTGATCCATTGACTGTGACACCTCCCTAGCAAACCTGTCAATATAAAAAAGCTCTCAGAAAGTCAGAACCTTGAAGACATCTGCATTATCCCAAAGCTTTGCCATCTCAACATTTCAGTGCTTCTTACTCAATATGTGAGAAATCCCAAAGGGTCCTTTGGAAAGAGAAGATGATTTATTTCTCATGTATTCAGGCTAATCCAAACACATGAGCCCAAAGGTCTCCTAATAAACCCAAATGATGAATCTGTGCCTGCCAAGATTGACCCAGTGGTCAGAAAGAAGGAAAGAAAAATCTTTCAGGACAACAAAGCAAGGAATGGGATGAAGATATTACATTATAAGCCTCACCTTTTGCTCCGTGGAGGCAGATCATCTATTATACTGCCTCCAATGCAGTGGTGAATTAATGATAATTATTATATAGAATGATTAAAAATTAGATAGAACATACTCTCTGTGGACCTTTAGTATCACACGCAATCATAGCTGAAGATGATAGTTGACAGTGAACAGGAATAGAATCATGCTTTTCAGCAGTTATCTGCTGTCTGACCACTACATGTTATTGTATATATATTTAATATAAAGTGGCGCCTCGCGTAAAGAACACCTCACGTACAGTATGTTTCACATAGCAAACAAGAAGAAGAAGAAGAAGAAGAAGAAGAAGAAGAAGAACAACAACAACAACAACAACAACATCATGATGATGGTGATGATGGTGATGATGGTTCATGCTTCTGAATCACACTAGCTGGGACTCTACTGAGTCAAGTGGCATACAGTGGCACCTCACTTAAAGAATGCCTCACGTAAAGTATGTTTCACGTAACAAACAAAAATTTCTCTAGGATTCATGTAAAGAACATGCTTCAAGTAAAGAAAACATTCATTGGCAATTGGGGCAGATGCGCTGGCCAGCAGCCTGTTTAAAAAGCGTCAGGGCTGCCTAGCGCACCTGCCCATAGTGAAAGCAACACTTCCATGCTGTTCCTCCTGTGGCCGGAGGGAGAGAAGAGCAGTGGAGAAGAGGGAAGCAGCTCAGGGTAGCCAGAAGGGAGCAGGGGGGAGAGAGGCTCAGGATGGAGAGAAGGAGAAAGTGGGGAGACACTTGGAAGGTGTCTTGGATTGCAGCCTCCTAACCATGTCCACCCAGAAGTAAGCCCCATTGTGTTAAATGGGTCTTACTCCCAGGAAAGTGTCTTTAGGACTGCAGCCTAAGTAGACTTCATAAGATCATGCACACTGAATGCATGTTTTGAATCCAATCCCAGTGTTCTGTCATCATTTTTACATCCAGTTAATATTTTTATATGAATATTTTTGGGGTTGTGGAACCAATCGTCTGAGTTTCCATTATTTCCTATGGGAAAATCCGCTTCACATAAAGAACGTTTCATGTAACAAACATGCCTCCAGAACGAATTAAATTTGTTACGTCACTGTATGTCACTGTATAAGCAGCAAGTTGCTACTTGGAAAATACCTCCTGGTTCATTGGCCAAGTGGTTGCAATTTCATGAAATTTTCATAAACGTTATAATTAATTAAATAAAATAAAAATAAATAAATAATAAAATAATTTGCTGGGGAGCATGTGTTGACAACAGTACTTTTGCATATGTAGACAAGCATACCTATGGGTGGATGAGATGGTTTCCCATTCAGCAGTGCCCTTAAGTTTGAGGAGGTATACAAAATTGTTTTCTGTTGCACTCTTTGGGCAAAATCCAGAGTAACTATGGGGAATCCTTGCTCTGGTGGAAGAACAACTTACTCTGGATTACAATATGAATTTCCCATAGGTTTTCATTAGGTGGTGCAGTAACTATGGGTGCACATAAAGTCTCTTATATGCTCCTGTAGTTACTCTGGATTTGGGGGTCTGTATGTTTGTGTGTGCTCGTATGCATGTGCACATGTTCTCACATGTAGCAGAAAGCAATTGAACACCAACCTATGGGGAAAAAAAACAAGAATCCTCCTAGAACTGACAAATTCATGTTTTGAGAATGAAATGTATAGGCTGTAGAAAGTAAGTTCCATCATCCACAAGCCTAATCCTACTAACCAGGCAAAGAAGTACTTTTAAATATGATGGTTCTCTTATGTGTAACATGGTGAAAGGAACATTCTTTATGCATCCCGTCACGTCTCTCCCACTATTTGCTAGAGTCTCCCTTGTGCTTTTTTAATATTCTGAGCCTCTTTGGGACAGAGAATAATCTTTCTTATTTCTTTGCAATGCAAACTGTTTGGAAAATGTGTTGCTGAAAGTGGTTTGTATTAATATTTATATAAAATCTGATATTTATTAGTGCTATCCAGCACTGCAAACACCTTCCTTGTGCATTTTTGGGCTCTCTTTCATTTGAGGTTATCTAGCAGAGGCTGGATAACCACCTACAAAGGGAGTTAGAGCGTTTGCCTGTACTGAGTAAAGGGGATGGACTAGATGATCTCTTCCAATTCTAACACTTGATGTGTCCAGATTAATAACCAGGACAGTTTCTGCCTCAGTGAGTGATTCACAGTGGTCCGTTGAGATTCAGGTTGGTTGTGTGAAAGTCATATATGCAGGATTAAACCTACAGCCTGTTTAATGAATAATGAGGATTTAACCAAGCATTAATTTGATTTGCATTCCTCAGACTCACTTAGAGCACAATCCTAACCATGTCTACTCAAAAGTAAGCCCCATTGTGTTCAGTGGCCTTACTTCCAGGATAGTGTCTTTAGGGTTGCAGCCATAAAGTAGCTTCAGAAATTGGAGGGGACAGGCAGGACAGAAAGGAATGCAGATATACCCAAGAGAATCTTTCCACACAGCCAGAACTCATGGCAACTGTCATGTAGTGATTCTTCACACATATAGGAACATAGGGGGTGCCTGTTCTGGATCAGGCCCATGTTGTTCTGCTTCCTGTATCTCACAGCAGCCCATTACATGGGCAACTCATAGAACTCTTCCAGGTGGGATCGTTCATAGCATGGTTATCATCACATCTTGCAGGGTACCCTAACCATGCCCCACCATGCCACCTTTCTTCAAATGCTCATTCTAGCTGTGGATAGGTACTGTAGCTTCTCTATATAGGACTGAGTTTAGCCATACGTCTATCTGGTGTGGGCAACAAGGAACCATAGGGGTTTCAGAAAAGGATCTTCTACGCAGGGCTACAGGGGACCATGCATCTAAATAACATTTGCAGGGCAGTAGAATGGAAGAAGCTATTATCTTCATACCCCACAGGAGCTTTCTAGACATACCTTATGGACCTTGTGGAAATTAGGATTCATGTTTGGATGTTCTTAAGATTGTGCCTGAAAAAATCACATGAGCTACAGCCTTCCCCCCAAAAAGGCTTCTAAAGTATAACAGCATCTGCAACAAATGCTTTCAAATAAAAAAAAATGCTAATCTTCTTTCTCTCTGTTACTCAGGGATTGTTGGGAATGAAACATTTGGTAAGTAATCTTAAATGCAATGATAGGTACCATTTTGCAAAATAAAAGGGAACATAATGATGGTATTAGTATTCAGTCTTACCACACACATTGCACATTTCATCTGTGGTACTCAGTGTGCACTCATCAACCTTAGTGAAATATTTCACTATTATGGATTTGTTTTACCAAGATCTGAATACAAAGTCAGGGAGCATGAGATTCTCATAGGGAAATATGCCACTTGATTCAGTAGAGTCCCAGCTAGTGTGATTCGGAAGCATGAACCATCATCACCATCATCATCATCATGATGTTGTTGTTCTTCTTCACCACATTAGAACTGATTCACTTGGAGGTTTCAGGTCAAAGATAGCACAAAATATAGGGTATTGTCAGTGATGGGCTTCAAAGAAATTAAGAACCGGTTCTCTGCCCATCTGGCAGCCACTTTTAAATGGCTATTTTTAAACGTTATATGTCCCATCTCTCGTTAACAACCGGTTCTATAGAGTAGGTGCGAACCTGCTGGAGCCCACCACTGGCATATTGTCTGAGATTGGCTGATGACTGTTATCTACACAGTGGTTCATGCAGTGATGGATATGAATCTCCAGTGTTCGGAGGGAAAAGAAGTGCCACCACCATCCCAAAGAACCTAGATAACAGAGAGATGTAGGTCTTCGGGAACCTTGTGCCTGAGGGCACAGGATATAATCCATTTCTTTGCCCAAGGGCCTAGTGTTGTTTCAGAAAGTGATGCACTGAAAGAGGGTTGGACTAGATGCCCTCAAAGGTACCATTCAGCTCTAACATTCTATTATTCGGATATAGGCTGCACTCCTAAACATAATTTCCTGGGAGTAAGACCCATTGAACACAATGGGGCTTACTTTTGAATAGACATGGTTAGGATTGTGCTCATATTCTAGTATTACACACACATACACACACCTTTTTTAATCTGCCATCTCTTTTTATACAATATGTAATTATGCTCTTCATGGGAGATCTCTGAAATGGATGAAGGATGACGTCTTTTCCTTTTGCCCTAAAGTGCTAACCTAACATGTAACTATGATGGTTCCAATTTCCATACAACCCTCTCGCAACACTCTGCCCCAGAGGCACTTGTCCTCATTCTGTCATGAAGTGCTGTAGGGCAAGGTTGCCAACGGTCATGGTGTAAGTTTTCAACCTCCGCTCCAACCAGCCAGTGCCCTTTTAGAAACTGGAGTCAGCTTACCCCAAGAGGCAATTGCTCCAATGCCTAGTCCGGGTTTCGTTTTGAGCTGAATTTTTGTTAACCATCTCCAGGAAAAGCCAATTTCACACCACACTGTGGGAAGTCACAAAACAAACTGGGGTGAGCATCATCCATAACTGTGATAAAGGGACTTTAAAATGGTGTGTTTAGCAAAGGAATAGCAGCTATTGCTGTTCATCCCAGCAAAGGATATTTTGCAGGGAGTTTTCTAGGTGGATCTTGCATCTCTTTTTGTTTGTTCATTTGTTTTAAGGTTGCTAGTCCTTTTGGGAGGCAGGTATCTGTCTGTCTGTCTGTCATCAAATAATGGATTCTTATCTCCCCCAGTTAGTTCCCCAGTTAGGCACTAATTGGGGATATCCAAGCATGAGTCATTTTCTGGCCTGGGGTGTCACAAAAGTGCCATCAAATTTTTCTGCCTCACTCCAGGAGTGGGGCACACAGGCATGTGCCAAATCACCTCCCCAAATCACCACAGGAGGTTGTACCAGGTGAGTTATGCCAGTTTAAATTAGTTAGGATTGCACCCTAAAATAATATTTTTATTGCATTAACCAGTAAGCTAATGAACAGCAGAAATATTTTCCTTGCAGCTTTTGGCTCGGGAGAAAAAGCAAAATGTACAAAATATAATTGTTATTTTAGACAAACTTGTGCCTCTTATTATCTGTTTCCCTTTGCCAATGCTATATTGACAGCATAAATGGACTAACAGCATTTCTCGGAGGCAGGAATAATGGGATAAATAATAGTTCCGTTCCATTAAAACCAGTAATTCATTATCGGGATTGAAGGTTGACTTTGAAGTAGTCTGGCTTAACATTTCACAGGTGCAGATGATCAATGCTGAGGAATCTGTTCCTTTAGAAGGCATGTTGTGGCTGCTTCTGTATTTAATGACAAGTTGTGGGACATGACACTGTTTTGAAGGACAAAACATATGCCAACCTAGGCCAAACAGGTGCCGATATACACCCACAGGGGTGCCGGTATTCTGTATGGATGCGTACTACCTCAAAAATACCCCTTGTTATGACCATGTACCTTAAATGAAAAAGAGAACATTCCCCCAAAATGTAGGACACCCAAGAAAAATGTAGGACATTACAAAATAAAAGCTGAAATATACAAATTGCTTTTATGTAGTTAATTTAACACCATATTACTTATTATTAAATTGAAAACTATTGCATATAATTTATTACATCTAATTTATTAATTACAAGAATTCAACATGCTGCCTGATCACAAGGAAGTGGAGGACAATGAAGATTTTTTTTTTCCCAGGACACAAGGTTAAAAAAGAGGACGTATCCTGGAAAAAGACTGTTCACTCTGCCCAGAGGAAACAAACCTCAGGAACGGATCTCCCCAAAGATTGTAGTGTGTTCTCTTATGATGTGGATGCAGTGGCATAGCTAGGAGAATGCAGGGGGTGCAGTTGCACTAGGGGGATACTAGCTGAGCTTGACACTAGTGGCTAAAATTGTGAAAAACAGGGTATGTATGAATGATAATGCCATCATATTATATATCTTTGGAAAGGTAATTTAATGCAGAGTGCAATGAAACAAACTGCATTGGAATATCTATATTCTATCAAAGGTTATGGCCAATTAACCAGGAAATGAAAACACAAATGCCTATGGAACAAAAAGTGGATTTTTTGAAAAATCAAACGTTCCCATGATACTGATTGCTCTGAGAGCCAATGAGATGCAATTCTGATACTGTATGGAACTAATAAGATATTAATATGAATCAGCTCTCATTTATATATATATATATATGTGTGTGTGTGTGTGTGTGTGTGTGTGTGTGTGTGTGTGTGTGTGTGTATATATATATATATATATATATATATATATATATATATATATATATATATAGGCTGCAATCCTAAAGATACTTTCCTGGGAATGAGAGCCACTGAAAACAGTGGGTTACTTTTGAGTAGACATGGTTAAGATTGTGTTCTATATCATAATACATGCTAACTGGGTATGCAGGCACTTCTAAGTGGTGCTCCTCTTATATTTTGCAAGGAAAGAATAATCAATCCTCTTTGCCCCAGCCAATAAGGGACACCATTTTCCTTTTTTTAACTTACCATATATACTCGAGTATAAGCCGAGTTTTTTGGTCCCAAAAAATTGGCCCCAAACCTCCCCTAGGCTTATACTTGGGTGAACTGAAAAGTGGCAGAATCAAACCCCATCATGTCATATACTGTTGGATTTGTATTGAAGAGCAGAATCCAATGCAAAAATCAGCTTTGAGATAGCTCCTTCCTATCAAAAGGTATGGCCAAAAGATCAAAAAACAAAAACAACAACATTAAAAAAATTTTGGCAATATTTTTAAGTGGGTAGGAATTTTGGCCTTGGGGTTCAGGAATTTTGGGTTTGGCATCTGGTCACTCTGTCCGATGCATGTCTACTCTGAAGTAAGCCCCACTAAGTTCAGTGAGGCTTACTCCCAGGAAAGTGTGCTTAGGATTGCAGCCTGTGAGTTCCAAGAAGGCAACAAGGAAAAGGACCAGTACCAGTACGTGCTGCATTTCCCACCCTAGGCTTATACTCAAGCCAAAAAGTTTTCCCAGATTTCTGTAGTAAAATTAGCTGCCTCATCTTATACTTGGGTCGGCTTATACTCGAGTATATATGGTAATTAAATTTGATTTTGTTATTGTATGGGAAAATTAAATTTTTTAAATACTCCGTAAAGACATCACTTCTGTCTGTGACATCACTACCAGGGCAACATTTTGAGCTTTGCACCAGGCTACATGATCATTAGCAATGGTATTGTGTGGATGCATTAATGCGTACAGTGCATTAATTCCACCTCCACATGTGCCGTTTGCAGCTACTAAGCTCCCATAGTATATTTCAAACATATACTTTGTCCACAGATTTTTTAAGCTCTCAACCTCAATCCAGAATGGAAAGACAAATATGTTAAGAAAATATTCTACCTGTACACAGAACAGGACTATTAAAGAATTTCCATAGGTGATGCATGATGATGTCGGGGATGCTGTAGGGGGATTTCCTGCTGCAGGCAGGGGGTTGGACTAGATGACCTACTAGGTCCCTTCCAACTCTATGATTCTATGATTCAGTATTTCCCTTCTCCTGAGCCACTGAAGTATCTTTTCCCAACAATATTCCACCTTGTCTTCTTCTTGGGGGTGACACAAACAAGTTAATTTCTTGCGCTTCGAAAAAGGAGATGTGCTGATTGCTTTCCTCTCCTATTACAGACATTATTGATGCAAGTTGGGTGTAGATAATGTCTGCAGTAGGAATTCTGAGTCTATTGCTGCCATAGAGATGTAAGCTTCACTACCGTGGCTCCCGCTGTGCATTGCAGGGTGCCGTTCCCCCCTCTGTTTTTCTCTTTCTCTCTAGGATGAGCTGGAGCAGGAGGATATTATAATGCAGCGCTGATATATAATCAGTATTAGTGTTTGTTTGTCAATGATTAATTATTGTTTCCCTCGAGGGACAGGAGGCCAAGTGTTTTTTTATGCTAATGTATTCTTCAGTTCATTTGAGCACTGCTTCCTAACTATGGCATACCTGAAAAATAAGGGCTGTTACTACATTTATTTTCTCTTTCGTCACTATCCCTGGAACTTCCACTGCAGACTTCCCATTTGATCATTTTAGGTCACCAAACACCATTTAAAAAGCTCCATGTTCACACCAGAGTTTATCATTCCACTTTGGTGCTTTGCATATTCTTGGTACGCCTGGGCACCAGCATGCTTTGGGGCACATCTGTTGCCCAGCATCCCAGAAGACTGAACAATAGGATGTTCAAAGAATCATTGATCACAATGGGATTTACTCCTGAGTAGACAGGGAGGAGCTATGGAACCACAGTGACAGCACTTCACAGTGGCATAGCATCTATTGGGCAAGAGATAACTCTTGTGCCAGGTGTGGTATTTCATAGCAGACATTATTGCATCTACCCCCCCACCTCCTCCTCCTTCCCGTGCCCCACCACAGCCAGACAGGGAAGAGCGAATGCGTAACTAATCAGAAGTCACACATGTGCCCATCATAGTTGGCCTTCCCAGGCCAGCTGCAAAGGACACATGTGTCACTTCAGGCTGACCATGCATGTGCTCCTTGCAATTGGCTCAGGAATCCAGCTGTAAGAGGTCTGACTTGAATGAAGCACATGTACTGAACTGCAAAGGTAACATGGGCAGCTTCCCACTGGGAAGCCAGCTACAAAGGGCACATACACGACTTCTGTCAGGTCATGCATGTGCTCTTTGCAGCCAGCTTCTGCAAAGAGCACATGCATGACTTTTGTTGGGTCTCACATGCAGTTGGCCACATGAGACTCACAGGAGTCTCACATGCAGTTGGCCAATTCTGCTGCAAAGGGGCACCAGTGGAAATGCTTGCCCCGGGGCATGGAGCACTCTCTGTACGCCCCTGGCACTTCATGTTTGATGAAACTTTTTTTTGGGGGGGGGGGCAGGGTGACCATATGATTGGAAATTTCTGGATTTGTTCTCTTTTTTAGCCTTCTGTCTGGGTGTCCTCCAATAGGACTTCATTGCCCTCCATTTTGGCTTCATTTTGGAACTTTGCAGTGGTGCTCAGTACCCCATCATACCATATGTTGTTGGATTCATGTTGAAGAGCAGAATCCAATGCAAAACAGTTTTGAAATATCTCCTTCCAATCAAAAGTTATGATCAAAAAAACTAAAAATAAAAACATATGTATTGAGCTGTATGGAAAAGTGAAAGTGCCGGCAATATCACGGCTTTACTCATGAGTAGGAAAACATGCCATTGTCCACTGGAAAGGCCAGGTTTAGAGGAAACCAAGACCTTGTCCTCCTTTTGAGGTTTGGGCATCTGGTCACCCGGGGGGGGGGGGGTCATTCTCAGAATGGGGTCCTTAGTTAAAATGCTTGAGACCCACTGGTTTATAGACAGCTAGATAAAATACCTGCCAACCAGAAGCTCCATTAGCAATGGATCTGAAGGAGTGAATGGGCTGGACTGGGTTACAGTCCAGAAAGGTCAACTAAATTGATTTTGAGAGATACCTAATAATATTTCTTGCGCTTTTTGTTCCATGTGCTCAATTCCGAGTTCTTTCAAAACTGCTGATTCGCTGCCAGTTCCAGTTTCAGCATCTGGAAGCCTGGACTATTAAATAATCAATATTTATTATTAAATAAGGAGAAGAGTTTACTAAACGGTCCTTAGAGGATTTCCCAAGTCTCCTTGTTAATGAAATCTTACTGTGTTCCCTTTCAATTTCCTTGATCATATTTGCACATGAGGGATGGCAAGGAGAAGCAAGAGCATCTGTAGTCCCTTAAGACGTAGGTTAATGGATGGGAAAAATTCCCTTTAGGTGTCATAAATGGCATGTTAGAATTATTAACCTTTAATAATATGGTACTCTTTTCCCAAGACTAAACCAAGCATTTTAAGAATAAAGATCTTTTATGAGTCAATAGCATAACTAGAAGGGGTGGAAAGCATTATGTTTTGCAGGAACTCTCACTGCAGCATGCAAGGGTCTCCTCCCCATTGAAGCCAATCCAGGAGGGGGAGCAAAATGAAGGAATACATGTTATTATTCATGTCTACTCAGAAGTAAGTTCCACTGAATTGAAATTTAATTCAATTTAATTCAAGCACTTCAAGTGCTTGTAGATAGTCTGGGATTCTGTTGAATGCATACATACATTAGGATAAGCTTCATCGAAATCCACTGGAGTTACTTTCGAGTAAACTTGCCTAGAGGGTGCAGTTGGCTTAGTGGTTAAAGGGGTCAATCTGAAGATAAGTAAGTCAGCAGTTTGAGACCCAAGTACTGCAAGACGGGATGAGCTCCCATCCCTCGCTCAACTACTGCCAACCTAGCAGTTCGAAAGCATGTTAATGCAAGTAGAGATGCTAATGCAGTAGGTACCACCTCTGTGGAAATGTAACAGCATTACATGTGCATACAAGCCACGTGTCTACGGAGGCATCTTTGGACGACACTGGTTCAAAAAATGGGGATGAGCACTGCACCCTAGAGTCAGTCATGACTAGAAGGGCAATCTGTGGGGTACACCTTTATCTTTAAACTTGCCCAGGGTTGCCCTATAAATTTTGCAGCTGGTTTCTTGAACTCTCAAAACTCAGAACTCTCTTTCAGGCACTCATCCGTTTACATATCAATGGGAACACTTTTTAAAAAGAAATCCTTACATAAAACTGAATGAAAAATTTTATTTATTCATTGAAATAAAAGCTGTTGGCAATGCTTTGTAGTCCAACAGCCAAACAAGTAATCCAAGCTCTCTTAATTCTTGAAAACATCTGAATCTTGGCCCGTTGAGTTTTTTTAAAAGGCAGAATCTGTTCAGTCCCCTGACGAAACCTGAAGGGAGTGCCTGTACAACACCGAAGGGAGTGTGGGGAGATAGTGAATGGTGACACCAGAGTAAGTTCTGAACTCAAACAAATGAAATCTGTCATCCAGATCCTCAAAGGAGGCCGACCTTCTCATTGCTGCTTGGTTGAGCTGGCGTGATGCACAGACTTACAATATTATTCAGCAGGTTTGATTCCCCTTTGTGTGACAGCTCTACCCTGGAGGCCATCCATCTCCGTGCCGAATTGGAAAATAAGTATACCTGCATGATATTTTAATATAATTTAGAGCCCTGTCCTGAAAAGCACAAGTAATATTTTTTTTAAAAAAAACAGCCCTTAGGAATGTTAATAGTTACACTCATACTCTTATGTATTATTTGAAAGACAGAGGAAAATAATACGCTGGAATTTGGAAATATGATACATCTTGCTTTGGAATATCACAGGCAGAAAACCTCTAGGAGAAGAGGGGAATATGGCTAATTTGTCAGCATGTCATCCAGCAGTTAATTATGCATATACAATGCAAGTAGTGCTCCAAGGAAATATTTTGCTAGAGATGCCAAGTTATTGTGACCATCTCTCTAGATAATTGCATTCCATTATGAAGACTTTAGTAGGAGTAAAAAAAGGCTAGCTTGGAATGTATAGTTTTAGATTAGAACAACAGTGTGTCGTTGTGTGTCTGTGTTTTATTTTTATTTTTTTTGCTGGTACTGATATATTTTTAACTAGCCAAATGTATCTGCATGGTGGGAGTAAAATACCCCCTTATATGCCATTCTCCTGTTACACAAAACCTGCCATGCACAACATCCCCTGTGCACAACACCCCCCCCCCATGTGCATCACCTCCCATGTGCATCATCCCCCATGTGCAACATCTCCCATGTGTATCACTCCACCCCATGTACACCTCATGTGCATCATCCCCCCAGTGCACCCTCCGCACAGTGCATCAGGCACAGGACACCAAATTGGCTGGATGCTGAGCATAGTCTTCAATGTTAAGAATAGGACAAAAACACTTTGCACCCCTTTTCACCTCTTAAGGGTTAAATTTCTCAACATTGGTTCTTAACATAAGGAACACCCTCCCCGTATTTCATGCTTCTAGGTCCGGAGGTTGGGGCAGAGCATCCCTCAGTCATCTTTCAATCCCTCAGTATACTTTCAATGGAAAGTATAGGGAGGAAAATGCGTTGCACCCCATTTCACCCCCTTCTGGTTGGAATTTCCAAAAACTGCTTCTTAGTGGGTGCCTTCATCATGCAAGGAAAACCCACCCCAAATTTCACGATTCTAGGCCCAGTGGTTTTGGCAGGGTGTTGATGAGTCAGTGAGTCAATGAGTGGGTCAGTCAGTGAGTCAATCAGTGACTTTTCAGTGTTATGTGCAGTGGTGTCTCACATAAAGAGCTTAATTCGTTTCAGATGCACGCTCTTTAAATGAAGCAGATTTTTCCATAGGAAATAATGGAAACTCAGACAATTGGTTCTACAACCCCAAAATATTCATATAAAAATATTAACTGGATGTAAAAATGATGACAAAACACTGGAATTGAATTAAAAAATGTGCATTCAAAATGCATGCTCCTATGAAGTCTACTTAGGCTGCAATCCTAGAGACAGTTTCCTGAGAGTAGGACCCATTTAACACAATGGGGTTTACTTCTGGGTAGACATGGTTAAGAGGCTGCAATCAAAAACACTTTCCTGGGAGTAAGCCCCATTTAACACAATGGGGCTTACCTCTGAATAGACATAGTTAGGAGACTGCAATCAACGACTCTTTCCTGGGAGGCTTACCTGGTCTGCTGCTGGAGGTTCAAGGTGGCCAGTGGAGGCACTTGGGGGCAGTTAGGGGCAGCTGCCTCTGGCACCTCCAGGCAACTGCCCCCAAGTTGGAGGCAATTAGAGGCAGCAGCACTGGCCAGCAGCCTTTTTAAAGAGCCTACATGCGGAGTGACAGGGCTCCATAGCACAGGTGCACATAGTGCGCTTGCTTGTTAAGTGATGCGGAACCTGTTAAGTGAAGCAAGATTTCTTGGAAATTTATACTTATTATGTGAAACACTTGTTATGTGAGGTACTTGTTATGAGAGGTACCACTATATATAGAGTAGATAATGGTATTTCCTCAGATCTGCTCCCCCTTTTCCACCAAACGTTGTCTCCAAAATCAGGGAGTACATGAGATTTGATGGTGCATTGAAAGGTAAAGGTGTCCCCTGCAGTTGTGACCAACTCTAGGTGTAGATTTTATTTTGTCATTTATTTCTCGGGCGTCCTACATTTTGGGGGGCCGTGTCCTCTTTTGCAGCTAAGACTTCTGCTCACCTGTGTCACTTTGTGTATCTGACTCAAGGGCAGCCAGTGAGAGGCAGAACATCCCCTTTAGAATCTCCTGGCACTGAAATGGTTAAACAGGACTGGAATTCTGTGGGAGATGGACGGGATTATGCAAATCATTGGCCAATCACAAGCTTCTCCTTAAAGAGAAATTAATGAAACTGACCAGTTGGAAAAAATCCAATCAGGTGGGGGAAACTGACCATCGGGGAGGGGGCAGCCCCGGGGGGCAGACTCAGGAGCATTGTCAGGATACACTCTGCCCAGTGGTGGTGCATGCAGATTTTCACATGGGATTCAATGTCTTGCAGCCCAGCCTTAGAAGCTGTGATGGAAGGGGTAGGGAGCTGGTTTCAGAACAGCCTCCATCACTTCATTTTGCCTTTTGTTTCTTTGTAGAGTGGAGCAAGTTCTTCTTTGTCACTCTCTGATCTGTTTGCATTTGCATTGATTTAACTGACAAGAACAGCTCATTTTATGTCTAAAAATAGACTGATTGGCTAGAGTGTTTTGAGGGGTTCCAGCATCTTCCTGCAGAGTGTCCCCTTCCTTTTCCAAACCAGCCCTAGAAAAGGGGCTTGTTTCTGGTCATCACCTGCTTCATAATATCCCTTCCTGTGTTATGATGTCACTTTCAGTTTTATGATGTTATTGCCAGCTTATGATGTCACTACCAAGCCCTGTATGTCATCTCAGTGGACATCACCTCCCCAAAGTGTATCACCCCCCATGTACAACACACCCCCATGCATAGCATCCTCCCCAATGCAATCCCTCATGCCGAAAAACACACACCCCCCCAGTGCACCAGGCACCGAGCACCAAATTGGCTAGATGTTGGTAAGTCTTCCATGTTAAGTATAGGAGAAAAACACATTGTACCCCTTTTCAGCCCCTTAAGAGTTAAGTTTCTCAACATTGGTTCTTTGTGGGTGTTTATGTCACAGAAGGAACACCCTCCCCGAATTTCATGCTTCTAAGACTAATGGTTCAGGTGGAGCATCCCTCAGTCAGGGATTCTTCAATGGAAAGTATAGGGAAGAAAACGCATTGCGCCCCTTTTCACCCCCTTCTGGTTGGAATTTCCAAAAACTGGTTCTTAGTGACTCTCTCCTTAGTGACTTCCTCCATGTTCCTCCAAGGAACACCCACCCCAAATTTCACGTTTCTAGGCCCAGAGGTTTTGGCAGGGTGTTGATGAGTCATTCAGTCAGTGAGTGATTAAAAAAAAATAATTGTAATTTGAATCCACTTTCAGGGATTTTCCCTGGGAATTCCAAACTGAGACTTTTCATGAGAAGCCAAATGAATTACTTTGATAAGACGAAACTGAGGCTGAAATTCTAGTCCCCAGTTAGGCTGGCATAAGTCCTATGGTGGCCTGGGGGTGTTGCAAAAATGTCGTAAGGCACTTCTAAAACATGCATGGGGGAGTGAGGCCAGTACATAGCCATGTGCTGGCCTCCCCATACCACCTCAGGAATGTGGAGCAGGTGAGGTATGCTGGCGTAACTTGGTTAGGATTATGCCCTAAATCAAATAAATTAAAGCAGAATCCTATGTATGTCTAAAAGCTGAACCCACAGGTTGAGCATAGGACTTATAATCACAGGTGGGCAGGAGCCTACTCTCCCCTACTCTGGCGTGGGGGATCTTCCAAAAAGCCTGCCATTAGCGAGCCTGCAGCAGCAGGAGCTCCCCAGAACAATGAGGACCGGTACGCTCTCCTCTCCCGGCGAGGGGGGGGGGGGCTGAGAAGACAGAGAGCAGCCCCATCGCACTCTCCCAGCCTCTCCTGCTGGCAGGGGGGCTGAGGAGGAGAGCACAGCCCCATTGCGCTCTCCCAGCCTCTCCCAGCCGGGGGGGGGGGGGGGCGCCGAGAGCCACATCCTATGCAGGTCTACTCAGAAGTAAGTCCCAATATAGCCAATGGGACTAACTCCCAGGCCAGTGTGGAGCGAGCCTCAGAGCAGCTTGAGCCCCATCCTATGCAGGTCTACTCTGAAGTTAGTCCCAGTATAGTCAATGGGACTTACTTCCAGGCCAGAGTGGAGAGGACTGCAGCCTCAGTCAGAGCCCCATCCTATGCAGGTCTACTCTGAAGTTAGTCCCAGTATAGTCAATGGGACTTACTCCCAGGCCAGTGTGGAGAGGACTGCAGCCTCAGTCAGAGCCCCATCCTATGCAGGTCTACTCTGAAGTTAGTCCCAGTATAGGCAATGGGACTTACTCCCAGGCCAGAGTGGAGAGAACTGCAGCCTCAGTCAGAGCCCCATCCTATGCAGGTCTACTCTGAAGTTAGTCCCAGTATAGTCAATGGGACTTACTCCCAGTCCAGAGTGGAGAGGACTGCAGCCTCAGTCAGAGCCCCATCCTATGCAGGACTACTCTGAAGTTAGTCCCAGTATAGTCAATGGGACTTACTCCCAGTCCAGAGTGGAGAGGACTGCAGCCTCAGTCAGAGCCCCATCCTATGCAGGTCTACTCTGAAGTTAGTCCCAGTATAGTCAATGGGACTTACTCCCAGGCCAGTGTGGAGAGGACTGCAGCCTCAGAGCCCCATCCTATGCAGGTCTACTCTGAAGTAAGTAATTTTGTTTATTTATTTATTTTTTAATTTTAAAATTAAAAACCTCCCTGGCCACACCCCCTGACCCTGGCCCTGACCCCGCCCACTTCCGGAGAACCGGTTCTTGGCCCAGGCTGGGCCCATCACTGCTTATAATGCCATTGTCTCTGTGGTCAAGTGGCTGGCATGATCAAATGCCAAAAAGCATGGAATGCTGTTACTTTCACACCAAAGTGATACATGTTTATCTACTTGTGTTTATATGAACTGTGAGGTTGGCCACCACTGCTTATACATGTCTACTCCTAAGTAAATATTGTTGATTTCAATGGTGCTTACTCTCAGGTGAGTATAGCATGGGTTTCCCAAACTTTGCAATGTGGCAATCCACCTCATCCTGCTTGGTGGATAATGACACTCCTGGTGGTGTTGGTGGCCTCGTCCTTCTAACACAGTTTCTCAAAGTGGGGGTCGGGACCCCTTTGGGGGTCGCCTAGAGCTTTCCTTGGGGTTGCCAAAAGACCCCTGGTGCAGTGGGCCAGGTCAGGCTTGCCAGACCTCCGGCTGTAGTTGCGCGCGCACTGGGGCTGACTGACAGCCTCAGGGCCCAATCCTATGCATGCCTACTCTGAAATAAATCCCATTATAGCCAGGGGGCCTTTGCTTCAATGTAAATGTGAATAGGATTGCAGCCTCAGGGCCCAATCCTATGCATGCCTACTCTGAAATAAATCCCATTATAGCCAGGGGGCCTTTGCTTCCATGTAAATGTGAATAGGATTGCAGCCTCAGGGCCCAATCCTATGCATGCCTACTCTGAAATAAATCCCATTGTGGTCAATGTGTGCATAGAATACGCATTTCATTTGTAACAATGAAAATACATCCTGAATATCAGATATTTACATTATGATTCATAACAGTAGCAAAATTACAGTTATAAAGTATCAACGAAAATAATTTTATGGTTCCCCACAACATGAGGAATCTATAAAGGAAGGAACCTATATTAGGAAGATTGAGAACCACTGTTCTAACAGCTTGCAAGTCCAAGTTTTAAGTTGTGTTTTGCCAATGAAGTTGGCATTGAAAGCCTCGGTGCCACACTTAACGTGGCCCCAACTCAAGCCGGTAGCTAGAAAGCATTGCTCCTACTTAAGCACACGATCTAGACAAATTACAAGAGAAATCTCACAAGAGGCAATAGCTTCCCACTTGGAAATAAGGTCATTCACAGATTGTATGACAACGACACAATGGATTTGACTCTTAATCACTTTCAATTTGACATTAATATGTCAGATTTTGCCTTGCTTGGTTGGCTGTAAAAAACATTAAGGGAATAGAAATGTGGTCTCATGTTTTGCAAAGCCAGAGATTTCCTCCGTGTGTGTGTGTGTGTGTGTGTGTGTGTGTGTGTGTGTGTGTGTGTGATGGAGAGAAGAATCTGATAAGACTGTCTTGCACATGACAGCTAATCAGACAGTTCACAGTATATGTCTTAGCTGTTTCTGCACAGAGTAATAGATTTACTTTTAAAAGACTATTATATCTCCTGGAAAGTGACAATATCTAACAGCCCAGTAAATATGTGAGCACGTAAGAGACATTACGTGCAGCCGTAGTTACTGCACCACCTGGTGAAAACCTATGGGACATTCATATTGCAATCCAGAGTAAATTGTTCTTACACCGGAGCAAGGACTCCCCATAGTTACTCTGGATTTCACCCTAAGTCTAAATGATTTCTGAGATATGGAATTAGGGGCTCAATTGTATGCTACCAGATCTTGCATTTGGACTGCCCAGCTATGAGAGAAACCAGGCCATTGATGAAAATATTGAGATATTCAGCTGGTGTACATTTAACTGGTACAGCCAGTGCTTCCAGAATCTCAGCCCGCACTGGTATTTGGAACTGGGGTTGGGAGAATTGGGGAATTGGAGTTAATTATTTGGGGAGAGGAATCTGGAACATATCAAGAGGTGGAGGATCTGGGGACAGTCATACCCCTGATGTTATCCCTCATTTTTCAGCCCACTATATCCCCAGCTGTCTTCAGACTTATGCCAGTTATGTTGCTGGGGTAGATCCAAAGAAATCCATAGGCCACCAGGACTAATGTTTCCCAAGCAGTCTTCTTAACCACCATCCCATACCTGACAGCACAGCATCCATTGGTACAGATGCATGCCACAATGTGGTTGAGGAAAGGACTGGACAGTATGGCTGCAATCCTAAAGACTTTCCTTGGAGTAAGGGGCTTACTTTTGAGTAAACATGGTCAGGATTGTGCTCTAAGAGTTCCAGTTTCCAGAGCACAAATCTAGCACTCTGTTGGAGGATCTTAAAGTGTTCATGGAGCTCATCCTTCTCAAATGATTATCTCATTGACTTCAACAGAGGCAGGAGTTCATGGCACATTTAATTGAGTATATGCCTGTTCATAGATGTGAATCATGCAACAGATTAATTATCCAGATTAATTATCCAGATTAATTATCCAGATTAATTATCCAGATTAAACAGGTATGGAGGTTTTATGTCAACCACTGAATTTTAATACTTGTGGTAAAGGGAGTACTCAATACCCTGTTTTGGTTGAAGTAGATGCCAGTCCTGATCCTAGAAACATTTATTTTGAAGCATAGTTTTCACCAGAACATTGTTCTTGAAAAGTTGTATTCCATAGATCTTTCTTTAGCATTTTCAACTCCCAGACTCCTGAGAAATTTTACTACTCTTATCTAAATTATTATGACTTTCCCTCACATTCCTCAGTTGTATCCCCTCAGGGGGAATGTCCAAAATTCACTTTAGATTTAGTTAGGTAAAATCAAGTGGCAGTCTAGGGAAATGTACAATCCCCTGAGAAATATAGCTACGGTTACTTGATGGTGTTTAGCTTCCCTGTAATTCCTCAGATGTTTCCCCTCTCTTTGCCTGAAATTTCTAAACATTTGAAATTGTTTTGCTCCTTTATCCTGGTTCTTCACCTTCTACCTGACCCAGAATCTCCCCCTCCCAAAAGGGTTTATCATTTTAATTAATGTTTTTTCATTTTTTATCATGTAACTTTGTAAGCAATCTTGAGCATTTGTTTCCGTATGGGAAAAACGAGTTATTACAAATACGTAATTAAAAAATTATTTTTACTATATAGTCTACTATATATTTTACTATATAGTCTACCACTTTATAGTCAGGGTGAGATCCAGCATTGGATTGCCACATGGAATAAGCCCTAGGTGTGCTCAGACCCAATGTCCTCATCCATGATGTTATGCAGATCCATGGTTGCATAGAAGATCTCAAAGCTGAGTATAGGAAGAAAAAAGAGAATTTTAAGATAGCCAGACCAAGAACAGAGAAGGACCCCAGGAGCCAAGATAGGATTCAGGCTAAAGGAACATCAGTAGGAATTTAGAAACCAGGAGGCACAAAGGGAGAAAAAAAACACATTTACAGGAATTACTCTTACATGTATTTATACTTCTGTACCACTAGGTAAGTCCTCCAGCTTCATCTTCCTTTACAGATCAGGAGGATCATGAACTGCTTTGAAAATCAGAGGTCCATAGTTCTTCCGACCTGCCATTTCAGTAGCACAGGGAGATGTAGGACCCGTGACTCAAAGCCCACAGTGCTTGAGACCTTAAACAAACCTCAATATTAATATATTTTGATGCGTCATCAAAGACCATGGAAAGAATAATTGTGCTGATGCTTTTATGGAGCTCAGTTATTTTATGGAGCTCAATTATGGCTCAATTATTAATTTTCTGATTTATTATTATTTATTATTGGCAAGGCACAATTTATTGTTCGATATTGCGCACAGCAAAAATGTTGTTATGTGACATTTTTAGATGAAGAGTTAATATAGTTCCAAATATAAAACACAAAGTGAGACAAACTATAAAGGCTATTGCCAAAATTCAAATGTGCAGCAGTGCTCAATAGTGATCCTATTAAGTAATATAGCAAGTCAAGGCAGAAATGCATCCTCTCCTGTGTGTGTGTGTGTGTGTGTGTGTGTGTGTGTGTGTGTGTCCTCTCTTTAGTATACATATCAAATGATTCTATGATAATTTGAGTGCTGATGGACTGGGATTGTTCTGTGACTGGCAGATAAAGTTATTATTCTGCATTTCATCCAGGCTTTATTGTGACATGTCACACAATGACAACACACATCAAACGTTCTTTACAGAAATAATGGAAGGAAAGCTATTCACTCTTCTGAGGAAATGGCAGATCCCCGTCCGCCTGAGATGGAAGTACTCAGAAGCAGAAACTACTCCCAGATATGGATTTAGCGAAATATTTATACTTGACCTATGAGGAGAAATGTTGTCTCCAACTTTTGCAAGACTAAGGGCACAATCCAGAGTAACTACGGGGAGTCCTTGCTCTGGTGTAAGAACAATTTACTCTGGATTGCAATATGAATTTTCCATAGGTTTTCACTAGGTGGTGCAGTAACTATGGGTGCACATAATGTCTCTTACGTGCTTGCGTAGTTACTCTGGATTGTAGGGCAAACCTTGGTGAGGATCTCCCAATAGTGCATTCACGCCATGCTTTTGAAAGCACCATGCTTTTCAATCAGCAGTCTCACATTGCCCATGTTAAATGCCACCATGCTAACTATGGGTGGTGTCATGAGATTCATGTGCGCTGTTGCTTCTCACTTCCTTTTGAAGCCTTCCCATTGGGTGCTGGGAACCTGTCTTGTTGATCAAGGTAAATATGGCTGCAATCCTAACCACACTTTTTCTGGGAGTAAGTAGTATTAAACACAATGGAACTTCTGAGTAGACATGCTTAGGATCAGGGCTAGATTTAGGTTTGATAAAGCCCTAAGCTATTGTAAGTAATGGGACCTTTTATATCAGTGATGGGCTTCAAAGAAATTAAGAACCGGTTCTCTGCCCATCTGGCAGCCACTTTTAAATGGCTATTTTTAAACTTTAAATGTCGTATCTCTTATTAAGAACCGATTCTATAGAGTAGGTGTGAACCTTCTGGTGCCCACCATTGCTTTATATGTCCAGCTGTACCTTGTCAATAACAAATCGTCAGTTTTTTGTGTTGAAAATACGCTATATGGTAATTAATGGATCCAATAGGTATCTAAATCCATTTGCACATAACAAAATATGTATTTTATCAAAGTAATTGTTGAACTGAAATACAATTAAAAAATTTTTGGGCCCCAAAAGAGTGGGGCCCTAAGCTATAGCTTGTTTAGCTCATATGTAAATCCGGCACTGCTTAGGCTTGCACTGTATGTGCATTATCTCTTTATTTATTAAACAGGTAAAGATGTCCTCTGTAGGTTGCTCTGCTAGTTGTGACCAACTCTAGGGAGTGATGCTCATCCCTGTTCCTAGTGCCATAGGGCCAGTGTTGTCTAAAGATGCCTCCATGAACACAGAAGCATCCATGAACACAGAACACAGAACACAGATGTCTCCAGCCCACATGTGCACAGAACCTGTCACCTTCTCACCAAGGTGGTACCCTATTGATCTACTTGCATTTGCATGCTTTTGATCTGGTAGGCTGGGAGGAGTACTTGGAGTACGTCTTGCAGTACTTGGGTCTCAAATAGCTGACCACAGATCTTCAGCCCAATTGTCAATTACATTGGCCAGTATATAAATATGTTACGCCTGAAACTAGTATGATCTGTTAATGGCATGGGTTGATAAATTTTGGAAGATGTTTTTTTAAAAATTTCTTTGTAAAAGACATGCCATGGCATCATTCAAAGAAAGAAAGGAAGGAAGGAAGGAAGGAAGAAGGAAGAAGGAAAAAGGAAGACGGAAGAAAGAAAGAAAGAAAGGAAGGAAGGAAGAAAGGAAAGAAAGGAAAGAAAGAAAGGAAAGAAAGGAAAGAAAGAAAGGAAGGAAAGAAAGAAAGAAAGAAAGCAAGCAAGCAAGCAAGCAAGCAAGCAAGCAAGCAAGCAAGCAAGCAAGCTGTTTTCCAGCATGTAGCTTTTCTAGTTATCCATAGCAAAGGCAGTCTTTAAAATAGGTTAATGCTTTGCAAATCCACTCCAATAGTGAAAGGGTTTGCATCCTTTAGAAAATTATCTTGGGATGTCAGAATTAAGGTAGGAATTTAAATAAATTGATGGAGATGACATTTTTCGTTCCTTATTTCAAGTCCTGTGAAGCCCACTGAGATCGTAGAAGGACTTTACATCATATTAACTCTACACATCTATGCTAGTGGTTCAGAAAATGTCCCCAGTGTTCTTGAAGATTTCTCTGGAAGACTTACTGATGGCTTTATACCTTGCATTTCCCACAGCAAAGCAAATACCCAAGGTGGCTTACAATGCTTAAATTCCTCCTTCCTGCTGTCATCACAACAACCCTGTGAGGCAGGTGAGACTGAGAATGTCTGGCCAAAGGTCACCCAGGAAGCTTCATGGCCAAGGAGGGATTTGAACCTGGATCTTCTAGGTCACAGTCCAACTTCCTAACCACTACACTATCCTAGCTCTCCAGAATGAGGTGAAGTGAGCTAGAACCTCAAATGCCAAGCTCATTCCAGATATTCTGTAATTGGTTTGCATCATGGATCCAACCCACCTGCCCTAAAAAAATCAGGGTGCTCATATGCCATAAGCATTGTCGAAAGGCACTGTCTGAAGACGCCTCTGTGAACATGTGGCCCGCATGGGCACATAACGCTGTTACCTTCTCACCAAGGTGGTACCTTTGATCTAGTAGGGCTGGTAGAAGTACTTGGAGTACATCCTGCAGTACTTGGGTCTCAAATAGCTGACCTGCAGATCTTCAGAATGACAGGCACAGCACCTTTAACCACTAAGTCACTGCAGCCCCAACTGCCAATAACAGTGGCCAATATATAAATATGTCACGCCTGAAACTAGTATGATCTGATAGTGGCATGGGCTTTATAGTGGCAATGCTAAAGAATGCTGTATATGTGGCAATGCTAAAGAAACAACTGTAGGGGGTGGAGCACATCCCTGTTTCTACATCCATAGAGCCAGCGTTATCCGACATGTGGCCGACACGCACACAGAATGCTGTTACCTTCCCACCGAAGTGGTCCCTATTTATCTCCTTGCATTTACATGCTTTCAGACTGCTAGGTTGGCAGGAGTTGGGCTAAGGAGGGGAGCTCACTCCCGTCTTGGAGGACCCAGGTCTTGAACCTTCTGCTTAACAGGCACAGACTGCAATCTTAAAAACACTTTCCTGGGTCTAAGACCATTGAATACAGTGGGGCTTACGTCTGAGTAGGCATGGTTAGGATTGTGCTCACAGGGCGCAATCCAAAGTAACTACGGGGAGTCCTTGCTCCGGTATAAGAACAATTTGCTCTGGATTGCAATATGAATTTCCCATAGGTTTTCACTAGGTGGTGCAGTAACTACAGGTACACGTAATGTCTCTTACGTGTTCCCGTAGTTACTCTGGATTGTAGGGACAGTGTCATAAATACTTGCACCCCAATATTAATACCATTATTATTCTTCACAGGACTTTCTCCTTCTAAGCCCACCTGCCGTCTTCCCTGCTCTTTCCCCCATTTATTTTCTTTTTTCCTGATTTCTTTCTCCTTCACTCTCTCCCTCTCCCTCTTTTAAATTGTAACCTCTTGGGGAGCCCAGTCCGGGCCTCTCTCATACCCGAGCGGAGCACATTTTCAATGCATAACATATGATGTATGAGGAAGACTAAAGGCAGTGGCAGCAAATATTCCCTTTTCAGATGGAATAATTACCATCTCAGAGTGATCCTTTAGCTCCTCGCAGCCGTCCTGATTTTCCCAATCTCGTTACACAAACCACTCCGAGGAGCCGGGGGAGTGCGTGGCGAGCGCTTTCATGTGGTGAAAGCAACCAGGGACATTCGGTCTTTGATATCCTCCTTGTTCCGAGTATCCACCTCCCTTTGTATGTGATTCCCGAAAAGTTCAGCGAGAAAAAGAGCGAAGTTGGATGAGGAGTCGGGGGAGACAAGATGAGAAACAGGGTCTTATTTTATGCTTAAGATGCACAGAAAAATAATGAACTCCCACCAGTAAAAGGCACATGACTTATTTATCTGGTGTGCCATTGATTTAAATGTTTCTATGAATTGCAGCCTAATTCTGTGGTGCCAAAACTACTACAGAGCCAAAATGGCTGCCACGGTATCCTAAGTGCTTCAGTCTACAGCTGGCAGCTACTCAGGAGAAGGGGGCTTTTGTGCCCTGTGAAAACAGAGTAGTCCCATAGTTGCGTGTGTATGTGTGAGAGAATACGTATGGAGTTTGGGGCAGTGGGGAGGTGGGAGAGTCTGGGCCTTGGGGACCATCAGGGGGCAAGAGAGGACCTGGGGGGCTGGGGCAATGGGGATGGGAGAGTGCCTGCGGGCAGGCTGATTATATGTCTTGTATTTGGACATGTCCTCTTTTTTAGCATTGTGTCCTGGATTGGGGGTAGCAAGTTTGACCAGAGGGGATCCTGGAAAGACTCAAAAGATTGAAAGTGGGTCCAGGGATGAAATGGCCGATCGCTGTTTTAAGGCCCTCGGGAGACCTCAGAAGAGTAACATAGGTGGGGCAACGTGGCTGATATGACAGTGGCACTCCCATTGTGCCAACCTGGAGCACTTGCACCCACTGATTTGCCTAGGGTGCCAGTTAATCCCCACCCGGTTCTATGAACCATCCACCCTTCCCCTTGTGCCAATATAAGGATATCCTGTGGAAGATACTGGTACCTAACCACTACTCACCATTTGAGGAGGCAGACATGCTGAACTCTATTGCATGTTGCATATTGACCCCCAAAAGATGTGCACTGTTGGAACATAAGTTCCAGTGATGCTGCATTCCCATGGATTGTTCTGTGGTTCTGTGGACTTTTCCATCAGTCTAGCAAATGGCGAGACATGCAGGACACCGAAACACATGTATTTGCTGCTAAATGCTAAATGCCTGCCTGAAGGGCTAAGACCCAGTAATACTGCTAATACCCAGTAATAGCAGCAAGTACATGTGTTTCGGTGTCATGCATGTCTCACCCACACTTTAAATTAAAGGGAATCAGTAGAAATATTGACCGTACAGCAACTCCCTAAACTTCCTATTTCTATTCAGAATTTAAACTCAAAACCTATTTAGAAGAGGAAGGCTGTGGAAAAGTTGTATATCTTTTTTCTTCTTCCTCCAATTCAGTGCCACATTGTAGGGAGTTCTAGAGTAGCCATTCTCAACTGAAGCCATATATAGTTCCCATGCTAACTGAGCAAGAGGCACCCTTTCAAGTGGGTGCTCCTCTTTTATTTAGCAGGGGGAGAGTAACTGGCCCTCCACACCCCAGCATTGTATGTTCAAGGGGCTTCTGCTGGTGTTCTTTTTTGCATTTTAGATTGTGAGCCCTTTTGGGACAGGGATCCATTAGCTTTTAATTGCTATTGTTATTTTTTCCATTTTCTTTGTAAACCGCTTTGTGAACTTTTTAGTTGAAAAGCGGTATATAAATACTGTAGATAGATAGAGAGATAGATAGATAGATAGATAGATAGATAGATAGATAGATAGATAGATAGACAGACAGATAGATAGATGTGCACATTTGAAGGGAGCCAAAATTTGAAAACCAAAAGTAATAAATGTTTTTATGTTTATCTGTTTGTGTTGTGTCCTTGTATGACATTTGGGCTTGGAATGAGAACATGGTTCATAAGGGGCTGTAATTTCAACCCCCAAAAGGTTGGCTGATCTAGAGCAAAGCTTGTACTGAGCCCTTATTCAGCCTGCATCTATCCCCTGAAAGTGCATTTAGGTACTATGATTGCCACCGGAGCTGAGATTTAACGGGTTGACATGGCCAAGTGGACCTTTTTGTGGACAAGTGGCTGGTCCCTGAACTGGTCAAGTCCTGACATCATCCCTGCTTCAACTTGGAAAACAGAGTTCAATCCTATGCCTGTATACTCAGAAGTCCCGTTTTATTCAGTGGGGCTTACTCCCAGGAAAGTGTGTTTAGGATTGCAGCCTGTTGTCCACCCAGCATCTTTTCCAATGGCTCTTGCTGATGTCTCCTCTGTATTTTTTAAATAAAGATTGTGAGCTCTTTGGGGACAGGGAATCATTGATTAATTCTACTGTGTAAACTGCTTTGTGAACTACTCTGCTGAAAAGCAGCATATAAATATTCTTAATATAATACACAACTATTTGCATAAACCATTTCCCTCTTTTGAAATTTAATTCCAGATTAAGCTGCTTCCCCCCCCCCCCTTTAATAAGCAGGATGAAAATAGGATGTGTCTGTTTACTTTTGAAAAGGTCTACTTAAATTCTCCCAAAGCTGTCACTTTGAACAGCTTAAAGGGATTTTGTTAAGTTTCTTTCCAAAGTTCCTATTCCAAAGTTGGGCTTCAAATAGCATCACAAAACAGAAGCATAATATTAGGGCAGAATCCAACTTTTTAAATAAATTATTTGAGATGGATGTAAAGATTTCTTTCATAGAACAAAAGCACTTAACCAAGAGTTTATATTACTGTTATGCTTCAGCGACGGTAACATGGGGACTTCAACCTGCGTAACTACAATGATTAATTAAAGGCCTTGTTCGGGATGAGTGAACATCATTATTGTTCTTAAATAGGAAAGGCAGATAACCATTACTGATTATTCCTCAATTCCCAGGCCCACTTGTTAAGGACCAAAGAATGCTGAAGTAGGTTGTGTAATTTCTATGCAAGTTGGAAAGGAGCTACAAATAGCGCAATCAGTAGGCAATACACACAAGTGAGAGGAAGAATACGGGATTGCTTTAACGATTTACGGTTTTAAAGGCAACAGCCTCTTGCAGACACAAGGAGCTCGGATGCCTTTGCCAAGACCATTTCAAATTTGTACAGGGCATTTTAAAATAAAGATGTAATCAAACACGTTGGTTGCATACTACATAATGATAATTTCAATAGGATTTCAAACCTTTCACTTGAGAGTTGGCGTGAAAGAGTGGCTATAAGACATGAGCTACTTGAATCTTGCCCCACTATGGATATTTACTCGATAGTCTGAGCCAAACCATTCCTTTTAATCCTTAGCTCCTTGGTTTAAATTTTAGGATTTTTGTTAGGATGCTATTATGAATGAACTTCACTTACTTCTTCACTTTGGATGAACTTCAGCCATACATAGTTACCGTACATCTTCCAGTTGGATCATTTGCAATATATTCTGCATGGGGTTGAAGAATGCCTTTTGCATTAAGGTAGTCTTGAAGAGACTTCTTCTGTATGCCAACACTAACAAAAATTAGGGTTGCCATAATTCCACAAAGCCAGTACAGGACCCTCTGTACCATTTGTCAGTATGTGAACACAACCCCAAATATTGGGATTGTCCTGTTTTTCGGGACATATGGCAATCCTAGACAGAGACTCAAGTGAACATTCATGAGAAACAGGACCTTCTTTGTGCTGGCCCCTGTGATTTGTAACTCCACAGGATTTCCATAGGAGTTCCAGAATAATCCCAGAATAATTCAGAACTGTTGTCTGAGGATATGTTTTGTGATTTCCTGCATTTCTCCTCCTCCTCCTTGTCCTCCTCCTCTTCCTGCTCCTCCTCCTCCTTCTTTGGTGCTGTTCTTCACCATCTACAATAACAGCAACATCATCATCTTCATTAATAACAACATTGTTAAGTAGATCTATAGTCCAGAACAGAGGTTTCTAACTTGGTGAAAGGGCCACATCAAATGTCTGGCACAGTGTTAAAGGCCAGAAATAAAATTTAAATAAAATTTAAATAAATAAATGAGAGTTGGAACTTAGATTACTGAATAAATGGGCTCCAATTTCTAGGATTTCTGCAAGCACTGCATGGGCTGTGGGTGGCACGAGTGGCGCTGTGCCTGTTAACTAGCAGGCCAGGGTTCGAGACCTGGGTCGGCCCCACAAGACAGGTGAGCTCCTGCCCTGAGCCCAGCTCTGCGATGCCAGCTGGATCCAATTGTATCAGCTCTGCCTTTCCATTGGACTAATCCAGTGGCATGGAGAGGGGGGATTTGCTGCTTGGGTAACAGCCTATCCTCCATAACAATCTAACCCAGACTTTCGTGCTTCGCAGGCAGCGTATGCAGCACCAAGCACGATACCATAGTCTTTCAAGACTGACGGAGGCCTGCTTTATCAAATTGCACAGAAATAAACTTCACTCTTAAATAGACCACCATTCCCCCAACCCACCATCCAGTTGTGTTTGTTCAACCGGGTTGTAATCAGAGCCTGGCTGCAGACCGTTTACAGGCTCACTGTGGGCCACATCTGACCCTCTGGATAGGATTTGGAGACCCCTGAACTACATTTATAGGCTGGCCAATGCTGGCAAATACATTCCTGCTTTGCAAGTTTTTTCACCAAAGATGGGCATGTATAATTTCCTGATTCTAGAAGATGCAAGAAAAGGCACCAGGATGCAGGTCTTTTATGGTCTCAAATTCTTTCCAAGGTATCTGGTGAGTCATTGTGAGATACAGGAAAATTGGCTAGATGGGCCTTTGGACTGATCTAGCAAGGTTTTTCTTATGTTTGTATGTTCTTATGAATTACACTGTAAAATAAGAATAACTGATTCTGGGGTGACTCACTGTGAAATCTATACGTGAATGGAACTCAGGCTACAATCCTAAATATACCAAGTTGAAACAGAATAGAAAATGCATCCAATATGCAGCATGGCTTTGGCTTACCATTACAGCTCAATGAATAAATCTTGTAAGGATTGCATTGGCCAAAGAGGCCAATTTTATTTAAGAATTTTATGTCCCAAAAAACAATATTTAAGAATTTTAAAGTCTAATTGTCAGAAGCAAGGAAGTTTCTTCTGTTCCTCAAATCTGGGTGGAAATTTCAGGTTTCTATAGAGAACACTGACACCGGATGTCAAAGAGCCTTGGCTGCCTGCTCGTCTCGGAGGCTCCTTTCGTTCTTCAGTAGAAATTGGAAGGTAATTGGAAGTTACGTCTGAGATGAACAAATACGACAAGAGAAGGAAAAGGATAAAGCTTTGTAACCTTTTGGCTTAGTGAATTCCAGCATGTGAGAAATGTCGGCATTTTCACAATTCTCCTTTATTGCCTCTTGCCCTGCTAGAAAGGAGATTTCAAAGTGGTAATTCCACTTTGGTAAGATTCCCCAATTGCTTTGCAAAAACCCAGGACTCTGCCGGTGAGTCAGCAAGGGACTCTGGCATCTTTATAAATGAATGGTAGAGCCTCTGGCTGGGAGACATGAGAATTATTTCAGATAAAGATATGTCAGTTGCAAAGATGAAATCATAGGTAGTCCCACTGGGGTAGGTTTGCAAGCACCAATTAAAAGCATAATATAAACCCTGCTGGATCAGGCCCATCTAATCCAGTATGCTGAGGATGCAGTCCAAACCAATTTAGTCCAGCCCAACTCAACCATCTCACCAATCCATGTTCTTCCATGGTTGTGTGAGGAGACCGGTACATGTCTGTGCACTACCTAACCATCCCCAAGATGGTGCAGATGTGCCTTATAACACTTTTGTGGCATCCCCAGGCTAGCACAGTACTTGTGCCAGCCTAACCAGTGGTTAGGATTAGGCTGTGAATCTCACAGCCACCCACCAGACGCATCAAGGAGCACACGAGAACCAAAGATAGTGGTATCACACTGCACTTTGGCATTCTATTCCCCCTCACACCCTGTAAAGAAGACACTAGACTTCCAATTTATTAAATTAATAATTTAATAAAATAAATTGTATTTAATTCAATTTAATTGTATAAATTCAATTTAAATTATTAAATTGTATTTAATAATTTATTAAATACAAATGACCAATTTTGAATACGTGAAACTTACTAAACACACTTTTCTTCCCTCACCAAGAAAGAAAGAAAGAAAGAAAGAAAGAAAGAAAGAAAGAAAGAAAGAAAGAAAGAAAAACTGCCCCCAGCCAATTCATATGACAGAAATATTCCTACCCAGCTTTCAAAGATGAGCAACCAGTAATTTCTGACTATACATACCCATTCTTGCTTATAATGTGATAGAGTTTTCCTCCAGAAATCTGTTCAGTCCCCTTTACAAGGCATCAAAGACAGTCTGCATCATCCTGCAGCAAGGAGTTCCACAGACTACATGCTGGGTAAACAACTATTTTTTTATTCTGTGAACTCTGCCAATACTCAATTTTAGTGGATGTCCCCTTGTACTGATGTTATGTGAGAGGAAAAAGAACATCCCTCTATCCATTTTGCATAATTTTGTATATCTCAATCACAGAGGCGTACCGAGGCAAAATTTTACCCGTGGCAAGGACTGAAGTTTCGCCGCTATCGAAATAGTTAGAAGGGATCCCAGGAGGTCATCTGGTCCAACCCCCTGCTTGTAGCAGGAGAGAGCTCTGCAAAGGACTAGACTTTTGCACTAATATATTTACTCTCACACACACACATCATAATGTGAGGCTGCTAGGAGTACTCTGACTGGCCGTGAGGTGTGGGAGGCGCTTACTCCAGGCCCATATCACTTTGAACAGCTCTGAGAACACCCAGAGCAATGCACAATTCAAAAATGGCTGCCTCGGAGTGTACCCAAAGAGGAGCGCAGGAGGGGGCAACTGGGGGGCCACCAGAGGAGTGTAAGTGGCACCCCCTTGTGCCGTTTTGCCCATGGCAGATTGCATCCCGTGCTAGTTCTTATTACGCCTCTGCTCAGTCATGTCCTCCTGTAGTACCCTGTTTTCCTACACTCTGAAGCCCAAAATGCTGTAGCCTTTCCTTGGGTTGGAGGTGACCCAGCCTAGTATTCAATTTGGTTGCTCTCTTCTGCCCTTTTTCTTGGCCGTACCAACAATTTGTGCACTGCAATGCTAGCTGTTTTATACTCAGTCCCTTTTGAAATGAACTCATTCACTGCAGGGTGCAAGCCTAACAAATTGGGGCCAGCATAAGTCACCTGGTATATCTTCCCATGATGGTGTGGGTAGGTCAACGTTTGCCTATGCACAAGCCAAACCCCCCAGGAGTGTGACACCCTCAGGTCAGCATTGGATTTCTGCTGGAGCTTATGCCTGCCTGATTTGAGGTTAGGATTGCAGCTTCATTTAATCATTTTTTTTTAAAAAAAATTGAGCTAAGGAACTTCCCTAGGTTTGAGCCATTCATCTTCGAAACTTAAAAAAAAAGCTTTTGGGAAGCCAAGTTGACAAAGTTCATAACTACATGGTTATAACTAAGAATTTCTCCAGCTTATCAATGCACAGGGTACTAGAAAAATCAACCACATTTCCCCCCAAGAAATTTCTCTGGGACAGAGAACATAAAATGAAATTCTTGCCGCCTCTGGTTAGTGCTTTTTGTTCATCAAGCTGCTTTATAGACACACACAAGGAAGTTATTTTAATGTTACTGCCCTTATTCTTAAGGAAACTTTAATTGAAACTCTCAGTGATGGCTGTAAAAGTTAATGTCAGCTTTTTGTGCGGTATCTTCCATGAATAGAAGTCCTGCTGGATCAGGCCAAAGGCCTGATTAACCTCCTGTTTTCCACATAGTACCATCAGTAGCCACTGGGTAGCCCACAAGTTGGAGGTGGAATAGGTCTCCCTCACCTTTAACTGGTATTCAAGACATCCTGTACTGTCTGTGAACTGAAATGAGCATACAGCAATGATGACCACTGATAGGTTCGTCCTCCATGAATGCACTTAATCTGGTGGTATTACTAGGTTTAGTGTCCCCACAGTACAAGGGTGATGACAAGGGTATGGAATGGGGCAGAGAAGGTGGCAAAGGGGCAGGGAGAGCTAAAGAGGGCAATCCTAACCTGGGCCAGCACAACTCATTGGTCTTCCCATTCCTGTGGTGATGTAGGGAAGCAAGTGCATGACTGCACACCACCCCATCACTCCCCCAGGAGAGGTGCAGAAGTGTCATATGGGACTTCTGTGACGCCCCCAGGTCAGCACAGGACTCATGCCAGGGCTTAGGCTGGCCTAACTGGAGCTTTGGAGCTTCTCCATGAGTGTCTAGTGTACCCATCAGGGACCAAGCTGGTTGGGGGAGGTAAGGAATGAAAAATCTGACTTACTTTCTATAGAGCACAATCCTAGCCGTGACTACTCAAAAGCAAGCCCTGTTGTGTTCAATGTACTCCCAGGAAAATGTCTTTAGGATTGCATCATCTTTTCCTCAATAGTTCTGAAGAGCCTGCTGGTCCAGGGGGAGGCATGGATGGACTGGAGTCTTGGGTATAGTGGGAATAGACCTCCTAGAATCCCAGCATAGAAAAAGGAATAAATATTTGTTGGCGTTGACTGCTTTGAAAGCTCACAGGGATTGCATTGATTCTTATTTGTTCCATTATATTTACAGAAAAGACACTGGTTCTCTCTCCGTCCAACTCTTTATGACAGTGTCAATCATTTACCGTAGCTCTGCACACCCCTCTCAGGCTGCATTTTGAGATCTTTGCTGTGGTCTCAGCACCATCTAGAGGCTTCTCTACAGATAACTCTACCTTAAGAAACAGAAGGGCCGAAAGGATGCACTCTGAAGGGGGTTTTTAATGGTATTTTGCGAATCATGTGCCTCACTTAGCTATATCTTTGGGAAAGCATCCCTTTTTGTCTGCATGTTTCATGATGATGCTCCTCAGACTTGCACTCCCACCCAAAAGTGGTTGTCTTCCAAGCTGGATTCAAACACAGCCTTTGTTGCACAGGAACATTACAAACAAGGGGGATGACTGGTATGTCGAAGCAAACTTTCATGTCTGCCCATTCTGAAAGAGGCACCCGCTCTTCAGGCAAGGATGCAGTGTTGCAGCCTTGGGCAAGTCAGGACACAATCCTACCCCATTTAGGCCAGCACAACTTACCCTTCTCTCCGTTCCTGCCTTGGTATGGGGAAGGCGGCACATGTCTGTACACTGGCCTAACACTCTAAAAAGTGACACATAAGGGCCTTACAACACATTTGCAACACCCTTAGACCTGCACGGGACTTTTGCCGGAACTTATACCAGCCTATCAAGAGGTGAGAATTGTGATGACAGAATTATTTTGATGACAGTTTTCACCAGTCTGTCTGTCTGTCTGTCTGTCTGTCAGAGTAAACATACATATGATTGTGCTGTGCGTCTGTCTGAAACTGGGACAACAAAACTGAGATGTGTAAAACCCCCCAAAGAAATATCAATTGTGCCCAAACTACCTTTTCTTTTTATTCTTTGAATGTTTTGTTTGGAGGTTCTAAATTCTCTTCCAATTTAAATGTTAACAACATCCAGAAAGAAACTTTCACTTCCAATCACCTCCCTAACATATTCATTTACTGACAGGAAAGCGCTTTTCTCCAACCAAGTCTTCAGATGTGGTCTTCGGATGTCTTCCAAAAGTACATTTCAATTTCAATGCAGTTAACGTTTCGAAGGCAGCTTCAGTCAATTCAGAGAACAAACCCAGAAAGCCTGGAATTCCCCATTTTTCACTTAGGATACAATCCTAACCTAAGCCAGCACAACTCATTGGTCTTCCCATTCCTGTGGTGATGTAGGGAAGCAAGCGCCTGTCTGTGGACTGACTTAACCTTCCATAAGGAGTGGCGCAGAACTGCCTTATGGCACTTTGGTGACACCCCAAGGTCAGCACAGGATTTATGCCAAGGCTTAGGCTGACCTAACAAGCATATACGCTGCAATCCTAAAGACACTTTCCTGGGAGTAAGACTCATTGAACACAATTGGGGTTACTTTTGAGTAGGCATGGTTAGGATTGTGCTCTTCGGATTGCAGCCTACGGGCGCAATCCAGAGTAACTACGGGGAGTCCTTACTCCGGAGTAAGAACAAGAACAAGATTGCAATATGAATTTCCCATAGGTTTTCACTACATGGTGCAGTAATTACGGGGGCACATAAAGTCTCTTACGTGCTCCCATAGTTACTCTGGATTGTAACCTAAATAAGAATAATATAATTTGTTCTGTTTTCCTCCTCCTCTGGTCCCGCTCTGTGTTGAAGTTGTACTGATTTGCTTTTACTTGTTATGCTGAAACACATTACTGAGCTAAGTGGATTTGTATTTTTCTTTCACTGCTACCTAGGAGGAAAAACCTGCTTTTGCTTTTTTCTTTTATTTTAAATGCACATTTGTCCTTTGACTTCTCAAGGCTTTTTAAGTTTCACTCTAACCAGTGTCTTAATGTAGAGGCTAGAAATAGACTGACCTTGCCAAACTCCTTTCTTGTCTTGGATAATATATGACACCATTTAACCTTCACTCACTGTGAATCTTTGAAAATCACAGTCGGAGGCTTATCTGGGACGCTTGGATTCCACCCTTCCGATTTTTGCCATTTAGCATCAAAACTCTTTTGTGAACGAAGGCAGGTGAACACTCCGTATCTGTTCGGTGAATCACGTGGGGAAACGCACACACAACACACACGCTCACACACACCCCTCAGTTTTGAACTTTCTAGGCAGTTGACAGATACATATTCCGTCACTGTTTGTGCGGAGACTCCAAAACTGCATTCAAATGAGCCAGTTCTATCAGAGTTGGCTGTAGGGGGGCTCAGCTAACAGCATGAAACAGCTTTGGTATTAATGCACTTTCTATTGACAGATATTTCCTTTAGATACCAGGATTTCATGCCTTGTCAGTTTCTCATTCTAGTTTCGATTTTGCTGAAGGAATGCTCCAATCGTTCCCAGGAACCTACCCTCTATAACAGCATTTCTCAAAGTGGGGGTCGGGACCCCTTTGGGGGTCGCCTAGAGCTTTCCTGGGGGTCGCCTAAAGACCCCTGGTGCAGTGGGCCAGGTCAGGCTTGCCAGACCTCCGGCTGTAGCTGCGCGCGCACTGGGGCTGACTGACAGTCTCAGGGCCCAATCCTATGCATGCCTACTCTGAAATAAATCCCATTATAGCCAGGGGGCCTTTAGTCCCATGTAAATGTGGATAGGATTGCAGCCTCAGGGCCCAATCCTATGTATGCCTACTCTGAAATAAATCCCATTATAGCCAGGGGGCCTTTAGTCCCATGTAAATGTGGATAGGATTGCAGCCTCAGGGCCCAATCCTATGTATGCCTACTCTGAAATAAATCCCATTATAGCCAGGGGGCCTTTAGTCCCATGTAAATGTGGATAGGATTGCAGCCTCAGGGCCCAATCCTATGCACGCCTAGTCTGAAATAAATCCCACTGTGTTCAATGTGTGCATAGAACACACATTTCATTGTAACAATAAAAATACATCCTGCATATCGGATACTTACATTACTTTTCACTACAGTAGCAAAATTACAGTTACAAAGTAGCAACGAAAATAATTTCATGGTTGGGGGTCCCCACAACATGAGGAACTTATAAAGGGGTCACGGCGTTAGGAAGATTGAGAACCACTGATCTATAACAATAATTTGCAACCTTTTTCACTTCATGGCACACTAACAAGACACTGAAATTTTTACCATTGACGATGCACACCATGCTATTTAAATCCCCCATTTTCCCTGCTCATTAATAACATTCCCACAACTCCCGTGGCACACCTGAGAACTATCCACGGCACACTAGTGTGCCATAGCACACTGTTTGAAAATTACTGCTCTATAACCTGACCTGAGCAGCCACCTATGGGTGATATTTTCCTAGGTGATATATGGGTAATACTTTCCGAGGAGTATGCCCCATTGTATACAATAGGATTTACTTCTGAGCAGACTGGCTTAGGATTGCATTATGTAGGTAGCCTACTGCTAAAATCAGATGCACATACCCATTGTTGCTTGTAAACTCCGATGGACTTTTTCTCTGGAAATTTGTCTGTCCCCTTTTAAAGGAATCAAGGCTAGATGCCATTACCACCATCCTCTGGAAAAAAGTTGCACCAATTAATTACACGCTAGGCAAAGAAACATGTCTTTCTTTTGTCTCTTTTAACTCCCTCGACGGTCAAATTTAGTGGTTGTCCCCTGGTTCTGCTATTGTGTGAGAAGAAATATCTCCCTCTGCACCCTATCCCTCCCTTCTATAATTTTGTTTGAGCACAATCCCAACCATGTTCTTTTGCATTTTAGACTGTGAGCCCTTTTGGGACAGGGACCCATCAGGTATTAATTTTTTTTATTTTCTTGTATGAAAATGTTTCATTTTTTTCATTTTCAAAAAGCTTTGTGAACTTTTTAGTTGAAAAGCGGTATATAAATACTGTAGATAGACAGATGTTTACTCAAAAGTAAGCCCCAAGTGTCAGTCCTAAAGACACTTTCCTGGGAGTAAGACCCACTGAACAGAATGGGGCTTTCTTTGCAGTAGACAGGTTAGGATTGTGCTCTTTGTCAATCATGCCCCCCTAAGTATCTTTTTTTCCAACCGAGAGCCCCAAATGATGGAGCCATTTTTAACTGAGAAGGTATCCCATCCCAGATATTGTTTAAGTCCTTCACCCCATATGTGGCCTTATTTTTTTGTGCAATGGCATTATAATAACAGCTGTTTTGTTCTCAATACCTTTTCTAATGATTGAAGTATGGAATTAACCTTCGTCATCATCACCACACATTGGGTTGACACTTCCATTGATCTGCCCACTAGCACCCCAAGATCTCTCTCCTCATCTGCCAAAGAAAACTCAGAACTCATTATTGAAAGAGGGGATTCTCACCTATAAACAATACAAAAGCTATTTACTTCTCCAAGCAAAAAAGTTTTCAATATTCACCTTCACAGAAGGTATATAGGACAACGGTCTTGCCATCATCCTATCACCCTCACATTGCCAAGGGAAGAGAAGGAAACTTTGAATCATGAATTGCTATATCTGCACTTTAAAGTCCGGAAGGAGAATTCGATAAGATTCTGAAAGACACAAAGGGCTTAATAGTCTATGTAGGAAAACTGGCAGGGCAAGCTTTAGTTTGACCTCCAAAAATAATTTGAAAACTTCACAATACGAAGAACTACAGAGTCATTATGCATGTGTATATCTGCCCACGGAGGTTTCACAACAATGATGGGCTGGATGTGGCAGCTTGTTTTCTGAAACAAGTCCTACCTGGTGTTGGGAAAGACAGGCCAGCTGATTGAAGATGGTTGTGGCACAACTCAGGCCAACAAAATATTTTCCCCCTTACCCCAAGCATTTCCCCAGTCACCACACGGGCTACTGCAGTGGCATCCCTCACTTACCTGGCACTACACATCTGTAGTTGACTACACACCTGTAGTTGGTGTGTAATGATTCACTTTTCACTAACAAGTTCAGGTATTTTTCCAAGATTTTGATGATGATGCTATCATCATCAGTGTTTGTACTTGAAAATGAGTGCAGAGGAATTGGCACATCCTTTTCAATGTGCACATGCAGCATGAAACTGATTTATAATTACCGGAAGAAAAAAATGGCTTGGTCCAGAAGTTTCAACTAGTCCAGAATGCAGTGGCCCGTGTGGTTGCTGGGGTTGTCGGTTTGACTCTGTCGGGCCACTGCTTCAGCGGCTAACACTGGCTGCCCATTCATTTCTGGGCTGAATGCCAAGTACGTTGAAAGCCCTAAATGGCTCGGGTCCAGGGATCTGAGGGAACGCCTCCATCCATACAATCCAACCAGCCATCTAAGGTCATCTGAGGGGTGCTACTGACTGTGCTGCCACTAAGGCATGTGAAAGGTGTAGCGGCCAGAGATGGGGCCTTCTGTTTTAATTGTTTTTGATTGAATGTTCTATTTATGTTTTTAATTATGTTTTAATGTGAGCCACCTTAAGTCGGTCTATGACCCGAGAAAGGCGGGATACAAATTTGTTAAATAAATAAATCCTTTTGGAAGCTTTTTCCACCCCATACAATTATGATTATTAAAAGGAGGTAATAATGAAGTTTGTGTAATCTGATAGCAACTGATAAAAATATCATTCTCACTGGAATAAAATCTATAAGATTATTATTGAGATGTACTAGTTGAAGTCATCTGTGGCAAATACCTCCATTATAGGTCCCACTTGCACATTGCAGTGAGCTCCCTGAAGAATTTAGGGCATAATCCAGAGTAACTACGGGGAGTCCTTGCTCTGGTGTAAGAGCAACTTATTCTGGATTCCAATATGAATTTCCTATAGGTTTTCACTGGGTGGTGCAGTAACTATGGGTGCACGTAAAGTCTGTTAGGTGCTCCCGTAGTTACTCTGGATTTGGGGGTTAGTGCCTTGCACCCTCCTTAGCTACACCTGGAAGTCATACTATTGAATTAACAGTGCAATTCTAAGTATATCTACTCGGATGTAAGTCTCATTGGCTGCAATCCTAAAGACACTTTCCTGGGAGTAAGACCCATTGAACACAATGGGGCTTACTTTTGAGTAGACATGGTTAGGATTGTGCTCATTGTGTTCAGTAGTACTTATTGTGGTTAGGATTGCAGCCTAAATAACCTTAAGCAATGCTAATGACTTGAATGGATAATTTTTCCCTTCCTTTATCCCTCCCTTTCTTTTCTCCCCCAGGCTGAAGCAAACCAATCTTTAGAGGACGTTTCCTCAATTTCTAACTTGCTCAAGGCTTTTAAAGTAACGGATTCTTCCCTTTGGCAGTAATAAAGGTCCTCAAACATTTCTTCTCTTTTGATTATCTAGGGATGTTCAACCTCCAACCTGCCCCCGAGGAGTTTTGCTTGTTTGATTGACAGGTGTCTACAATGCCTATTTATGCTCAGTGATTTGACTGGTGCTGCTCCAGTCTGATGAAGATGCTGAACACCTCTGAGGATGGATGATAATTCTGTTTGGTTGTGGGGTGCAGCCATTAAAAAATGTAGCAAAGAATATAGCTAGAGCACTTTCTTCATTTGTAGGATGGACTAGTTATTGCCATACATCAGTCTCGAAAGACTATGATATCATGCTTGACGCTGTATGCGAGGCACAAAGGCCTGGGTAGATTAATATGGAGGATAGGCTGTTACCCAAGCACCAAAGCCCCCCTCTCCACACCACTGAAACAGTCCAATGGAATGGCAGAGCCAATACAATGGGTTCCAGCTGCGTCACAGAGTTGGGCTCAAGAGCTCACCCTGTCTTAAGGGGACCTGGGTCTTGAACCCTGGCCTGTTGGTTAACAGAAACTTGCGCCACCCACATATCCTGAAAAACGGGGACAATCCAGATTTGGGGGGATTGTATTCACATACTGGCAAATGGGACAGAGGGTTCTGTTCTGGTATTGTGGAAGAAAATTATGGCAACCCTATCTGGGAGACACTGGGAGAACCTGATATACATCCAAGCAGTGCTGGTGGTTGCTTCTCCTGCTCCGGATTGTGTTGGTACAGTTTGAATCTCTTAGATTGTGGGATAAGTCCGGAAGAAGATAGGAATCTGTTGTTCAAAAATAAGTTAAAGATTAGATTGGATGTATTCATTCTTATCTTTGAATTCAAACCAAGATCTATATCTGGTGGCTCGGCAGTGGAACAGATTGCCAAGGGAGGTGGTGGACTCTCCCTCACTGGGGGTCTTCAAGCAGAGGCTTGACGAGCACCTGTCGGGGATGATGTAGGAGGATTTCCTGCTGCAGGCAGGGGGTTGGACTAGATGACCTACTAGGTCCATTTCAACTCTAGGATTCTATGATTCTATGAGCCAACATAGGGTGTTGTTGTTTGAATGAAGTATTAACTGGCTTGTGTTCCCCACCAGCAAGCATTCCTTGTACAAATCCTCACTGTTGGTTTGAGCATGGAGTAAAAAGTGGGGTTTCCAGTGATAATGTTACATCTACCATTACTTCCGGATAGCCCAGCTGCAAGCTATGCCGCTACACAGCCATGCATTTTAGAGGAACTGTACCAAAGATCAGTTGATCCATATTGGTGACCAACTACCAATGAGCATAGATGATTAGTCCTGATTGGGGACTGATAACCTGGTTCTGTTTAATGTTGTTTTGCACATTGATCAGTTTTTCCCAAAGTGTGATCTTGCCCATCCTTCACGCTCTTGGGGTTGCCCCACAAACCAGCCAGGAGAGCTATGAAATCTTCACCCCCCCCCCCAAAAAAAATACCCCAGAAAAAACTGCCCTATACAATGTATAGGATTGTATTGGGGAGCTGTGCCCAATGGCCCAGAAGATCAAGAGAGCGACCACTCTGAATCACTGTCAATTCTAAAGACACTTTCCTGGGAGTAAGACCAATTTAATACAATGGAGCTAACTTTTGAGCAGACATGGTTAGGATTCTGCTCTTAGATTAACAGAAGGCAGTTCCGTACATTCCTTAGTAGTTCCTATATGTGCTTTCACCCAGATTTTTGTTTACAGTCTCACCTTTTATTTGCACTATGGCACTGTGAATACTGAGCATGTATACACCTTACTTATTACTACTCTCTATGAAGAACATGTGATGCTCTTGAGACCTTAGGTCAGGAATGAGGTGGGCAAACAAGGTATATAAAATTGTGGAAGGGAAATCAAGTGTCCCTTACAAAGGAAGGCTGGCCAACCGTTGAGAAAGCAAGAGCTAAACATACAATAGAGCCATCAATTTTGTTAGGCCTCTGGGCGTCACCACAGGATAACCCATAATAACATTGAAGAAAACAACTTTGCTGGTTGGAAGTTAAGGCTGAGCATTAAATGCTGAGTTAATTGTCTCCCCTGCCTTGCACAGCTGGGGCAGGATACTTGATGTCATTCCAAAAGTTACATTCCCACTCATAAATAGAGGCACAAATAGAAAAGAGTGAGGCATGAAAGAAGTATAATTAATGAAGTGCAATACCACTAATATCTTTTAAAAGCTGAGTGAAACTGCCTGAAATGATGGCCTTTGAAAATAAATTGAGCTCCAATCATCTAGTTGCAGGGGCTTTTAGGGAACATGTTGCCAAGCTGATATGTGGGTTGATGGTATTTCCATTGGCTGGGATTTGCAAACCTCCTATTAAGCTGCATAACAGCAGAAGTTGCACAACAATTCATCTTCTGAAAAAGTGATTCTATTCTGTGGGTGGCACAAGCGGTAAAGACGCTGTGCCTGTTAACCAGCAGGCCAGGGTTCGATTCCTGGTCGGCCCCACAAGACAGGGTGAGCTCCTGTCCTTAGCCCAGCTCTGCGACATCAGCTTGATCCAATCGTATTGGCTCTGCCTTTCCACTGGACTAATTCAGTGGCATGGAGAGGGGGGATTTGCTGCTTGGGTAACAGCCTGTCCTCCATAAAAATCCAACCCAGGCTTTCGTGCTTCGCATGTAGCGTATGCAGCGCCAAGCACAATACTATAGTCTTTCAAGACTGACGGAGGCCTGCTTTTTTTCTGTGGATTTATGGAAGGAGAATATGAGAAGAACTCAAATGTTTTGTGTTATTTAAGAAAAGATTGTTTCCATGCCCAGGTCACCCCTGATGGAAGAAATTAGATGGGAATTGCACTTAACATTGCATGAGATTCCCAGACTCAATAGTGGGATTTATAGATGGGGTTACCCATCTCTGTGTAACTTACAGCATAATCCTAACCATGTCTACTCAAAAGTAAGCCTTATTGTGTTCAGTGGGTCTTACTCCTCAAAAAGTGTCTTTAGTATTGCAGTCTTAGGCTGCATTTAGGACAACATAAGCCCTGCATAAGTCCCGCGCTGACCTTGGGGTGTCACAGAAATGCCATAAGGCACTTCTGCCTCATTCCCGAGGTGTTAGGCTAGTGCACAGTATTTCATTTTCTCTGTGAACCACTTTGTGAACTTTTCATTGAAAAGTACTTTATAAGTATTGTGGATGATGAGGATGAGGATGAGGATGATGATGATTTTCTGAAAGGCTGAGTGCCTTTCAGAAAAAAATCATCATCATCATCATCATGATCCCATAGCCTGGAATTGGTCCAAACAGGACGGGGCTGTTTACATACCCCCAAAAAGGCTCACTGTAATATTTAGTGCTTTGCACCCCATCAAGCTACACCACTGAGCTGCATCTGGTGGGAACACGGTTAGGAGTGGGCTATAAATATAGTAGATCTTATTAAAAGAAATTAAAACTCAATCCTCAGACTGTGTCACATTAGTATGGAGGAAAATGTTTTTTATTCTTCTATTTACTGAATGAAATTTGTTTTAAAATTTTGAGCTTATACAAAAAAGGAGAATAGCTAGCAAGCAAGCCGGCTGTAATTTGCCCAGTCGCTCAGCAAACACCAGCACATAAATATTCATGCAAAAAAGAGTTTTTAAAGCTTTGATTTAACAATGCCATTGACACCTGTAGATTTGCACAGGCTCCAGACATCAATAGTAGTTTGTACTGCCCTAATTGCCTCTTGTAAATTAATTGCAATATGGTCAAATAACTTTGCCATTAGCAATTTTTTTTTGGGGGGGGGGAGAGAAAGGGGGGGGAAAGGAGACAGGCTCTATCTTCATTATATACACCATCTTAGCCTCATTTATCTCCTTTCCTAATGAGCTGAATGTTAAGATTGGCCAAATTTGAGTTCCCTGGGACCTAATTAAACTCAGGTGAGAGTGCAAACTGGAGCCATCAAGGTGTTCTTAATCAAAACAAAATGAAAAGGGCTAATTAGGGAGACTGATGGCCATAATTAAGTTTCTTCAATGTAGTCAACTAGTTACCTTAATTCTCCTTAGTGGTCAGGTTAAGGAGCTTTCAACAGTGGTTATATTTATGTTAACATTTGTTCCATCCTGCATACCGAGTGCGGCCAACTCCCTTGTCCAACAACAGCCACAGCAGGGATTTCATTTGTCTTTCAAACATGATACTGACATTCTGAAGTCATCATTCTCATTCTCTGAATATCATTTAGAGATAAAGCCTGTGCTATTCTAATCATCAGAAAGCCTTTGAGAAAATAATTACAATATAATGGTTTCTCCAGAAGACAATTTAAATTTCGATCAGAGGTTAAAAAAGGCCAAATATGATATATTTTCCATCAATTTCTGTCTGGCAAGTTCAATCAATAGAGATTTTCTTCTCCATTCTTTAATTTATGATAACATTTTCATTTTATACTTCAGGGCAATTAGAGGAGCAACCCTACAACTATGTGATGGGCAAATTCATTTGGAAGGAATGTGGCACAAAAGGAGAAAAATTTCCTTTCATCCTATTTCCTTTCACATTGAAGGGTATTGTGCCAAACCATCTCATGATGTAATTCTCCTTCTACAATTACAGTATATGTGCATCTATGTTTCAATCCTTTTTATTAACATCAGACCAATGGGCACCAAACCTCAGGGTGCAGCCTGGATCTGGCACCCATTTCAATCCTTCTTCCAGGCGAATGAAGTTTATCATGCTATTGGGGAGCCTTTCCTTTGTGCCACAGATGCTCACCAAACTTCATACCCACCAGCTGCCACTGAATACTGATGCCCCCCATTACTGATGCCCCAGCATGCTGTGGGTCCAAATTTCCTGGCAGATATATAGCTGGCCAGCATGAGGTTTTGGTTTAATTGGTGGCACAAAAAGGAGATTCACTGGTGGAATGATAAACTCTGGGAAAGGTCAGTAGTCTCAAGTTTGGTGCTTTAGCCGGGGGTCTCCAAACCCCAGCCCTGGGGCCAGATGCAGCCCTTGGCAAACCTCAAGTCCCTTCTATCCGGTCCGTGGGCAAGTCGTATAACCCACTCCAATACATTATTATATGCAAATTTATTTAAATTTATTCTAATTTGAAATGTAAATTAGTTTTTTTTTTGCTCCTGATACAGTGTCAGAGAGATGATGCAGCCCTCCTGCCAAAAAGCTTGGAGACACCTGCTTTAGACCAATAGGTGTATCTTCAGTGTTGGAAGCATAGAAACCAACAACGAATAATTAGGAACACCTCGTCAGTTGACTAAACCAATGGAAGAAAGGAAATTTATGTACAATTACTGTTAATATATAGCATCATTTAAATCAGGGGTCTGCAAACTTTCAACTTCAGGGCTCCTGGACCTTTATCATTTGTGCAGAGGAGGAAATTTCAGCAGGTGCAGCTTTTCATCTTGCAGATCACAAGCTGCACATGCTGAAATTCCCTCCTCTACACGGTTGATAAAGGTCCAGGAGCCCTGAAGTTGAAAGTTTGGAGTCCCTTGATTTAAATGATGAAACATAAAAAGTCTGAAAATGATGTATATGGAAGCTTGTGGGCCAATCCTATTCATCTTTCCAGTATCAATGCAGTCACAATACTGGTCCAAGATAAGGGTACAAAATTCCCTATCCTTGAACAAGCATAACTATTGCTTTCAGTTAAGGATGCAACACATGTCCAATTGGCCTGGCAGCATCAGCCATGGAAATGTGGATAAGATTGGATTTTAGGACTCAGCAGGAGAGCTGTGACTGGCTGTAGTTCTCCATGATGAATACACTTAGCAGCAATTACACCAGATTGTAATGTATATGTTTAATGCCAATAGGAATCTTTATTTGCATGTTAGACTAAGATTCAGAGTACATCTTGGGCAGATCTTACCACTATGTTGAAACTTCAGTGGTCACAACAATGCACATCACCTTAAGTATTATCATCACAATGTATAGCATTTGCATTGCACTTTGAGCATTTGAAACATTTCACATGCATTGCAGGCCTCCGTCAGTCGTGAAAGACTATGGTATTGTGCTCGGCGCTGCATACGCTGCATGCGAAGTACGAAAGCCTGGGTTGGATTGTTATGGAGGATAGGCTGTTACCCAAGCAGCAAATCCCCCCTCTCCACGCCACTGAATTAGTCCAATGGAAAGGCAGAGCCAATACGATTGGATCCAGCTGCGTCGCAGAGCTGGGCTAAGGACAGGAGCTCACCCTGTCTTGTGGGGCCGACCCGGGTCTTGAACCCTGGCCTGCTGGTTAACAAGCACAGTGTCTTAGCCACTTGTGCCACCCACATGCATTATCTTGTGTAAATTACTATTATTATACCCTCACCAACACACATAAAGGAGTCAGAAGCAGGATTTAAAATGCTTTAACTATTAACATTTTAACTATTTAATCCTTTTAACACTTTAACTATTTAATAACCACAATTCTGGTTCTGAGCCTAACTCACCCCCAAAGTAAAGCGAGTACTAAAGTGGGGAATGGCCTTCAACGTCAACATTCCCCAGTTGTTATCATGTGCACCATCAGCCTCCAAATCTGGCTGCCCACCATTAGCAGGGTAGGCATCTCATCACCATTTCCCAATGGATTCAGGGCCGTGTGGCAAGGACAGGAAGGGGGTCCATTCAAAACAAGCCACCTTCCTTACCCCAGACATACCAAAGACATACCAACAAACCTGCTGATTTCCAATTAGGAAGAATAAGAGGAAGTGGTTTGTCTAATCTCTGCTGAGATTGTATTTATGGGATTTATTTTTTTCTCATGAGACCAACTCAAAGCGGCTTGAGATTCAAACTAGCAAATTTCAGTATCATATCCATAACAACAGTTCTCAAAAGGAGGAGGAGGAGGAGGATGAAAAGAAACAAAGGGCAAAGAACAATCTAGGCTAAGCCCTGGTTTAAGGTAATACCACCTGGAGGCTGCCCCCCCACCCGCTCCAGATCAGCCCAGCCATTCCATGTTCCTGCTTGTTCCTATCAACTCCAATGTCAATGAAAAACGCCAGAAGAGAAAGTTCACCACTGAAACAGACATAATAATTGCTTTTTGCTTCTCATTCATATGTATGCAATCCTCCTGCGCTTTTCTATTCTATCCGGAATCTCACTCGTCTGTTGCTTAATCTGGCTGGTGTCGGGTTGTTCTGAATAACAATGATCTGTTGTGCAATCCTTTTTTTCTGAATATTTTAGTTTTTGGCTAAGCCAGATCTCTTTCCATGCTTGCTCCATGAGGCCTGTCCATCTGTATCTCTTAAGGCTTATGAACTCTGTTCCTTCCACCTGTATCTGCAGCATAATATTAGCCTTTCATTTAAATGACCTCGTCTTTATTCTTTATTTTTGCACATATGGCTTTCCTGTGGGTTTTTTTTTTTAAAAAACACGTATTGTACAAAACTCACAGACCATTTCCCTTTTCTAATTCTCTTACCCTTGATGCATAGATCTCATGCCTTCCAACTTCAAGCAATAGCTGAAAATCAAGCTCAAGCAGGGTCTCATCCTGCTATCCATTCTTGCCAGGTAAGTTCTTCACACTCCTCTTTATGGGACAGCTTGACAGTTCTCTCTCTCGCAAAACCCATCAGTCTCCCATCCAAAAGTATCACCTGAGATGATCCCACTTAGAGATCTTCAGGAAGGGTGACAGCTCAACCTCCATACCATACATCCTGGAACCAGCTGCACATACTAAGATCCTCATGTTTGCAGATTTGTACCCAATATCTTCATTTATGCCAGTGGTTCTCAATCTTCCTAACGCTGTGACCCCTTTATAAGTTCCTCATGTTGTGGGGACCCACCACCATAAAATTATTTTCATTGCTACTTTATAACTGTAATTTTGCTACTGTTATGAATCGTAATGTAAATATCCGATATGCAGGATGTATTTTCATTGTTACAAATGAAATGTGTGTTCTATGCACACATTGAACACAATGGGATTTATTTCAGAGTAGGCATGCATAGGATTGGGCCCTGAGGCTGTCAGTCAGCCCCAGTGTGTGTGCAGCTACAGCTTGAGGTCTGGCAAGCCTGACGTTGCCCCCTGCACCAGGGGTCCTTAGGCGACCCCCAGGAAAGCTGTAGGCAACCCCCAAAGGGATCCTGACCCCCACTTTGAGAAACACTGATTTATGCGGTTCCTCATGACACTGCTTTCAAACAGTCTGATGACATCCATTTTGCCCTTGCAGTCACCTTCAGCCATCCAGATTTCAAAATTAGTTTTCTTCCTTTTTATTAAAATGCAAATAAGGATGCCTGAACAACAAAAAAAGTAATAATCTGCAAGTCCTCAAAAATCACAATAAGGAGATGGATATCGTTATAAGACAATCATATGCTAAAACCAAAGTCATATGTTTTTGTTGAAACTTATATTGTTATTAATATTAACTTTGCCAAAATGGCTTCACAAATACATTGTTCTGGATAAATTAATAACCACTTAAAATAGCTGAGCCTAATACTAGTTGTCATTGCCAGAGAGAATAATGAAATAAAATACAGGGATCTATGTATGTGGCGGAAAGAATATTAGCATCTATTAATTATTTGATGGAGCTTTTAATAAAGACAAGACAGCTAAACCAAAATGATAGCATAGGAATGATTTCTCTTTCTTTATTTCCTATAAAGATTTAAGTAATCACAATGTGAGAATTGGAAACAGATATTTATGTTATAAATTATATACTTGCTGAAATTAGTGTGGACTTTCTGAAGAAAGAAAAAAAAACAGGGCATGTTTCGAAGCGATGCTGTCCGTAGGAGTACATTATGATGGGGATAATTCCGTAACCTTCTATCTATTTGCCTCCATTTTTGGCACAGCAATTCCATTTCAGTATGTTCTCAGCAATGAATTGGAACTGCAATAGAAAAGTCCAGATACTGTTATTTATTTATTTTTTTCCGGTGGGATGAATGAGTCAGTTCTAGGTATTGACTCATCAGCTCTATTCCCTGCCTCATTGCCAGACGGTGGCATTGCTAGTGCAATTTTTAAAATATTATTTTTTAATAATAACAATCATGTTATATATAATTTAACGTGTGATTTCTTGCAAAACACAATGAAATGCTGGCTACAATCCAGCATTTACACAGCATTTACACAATTTACACAGACGTACTTACGGTTCCACCTATGGGAAATCTTTGGGAAATGCATCCAGAGTAATGCCTCTTACTTCTTCCCATAGTTAATCTGGATTGTAGGGAAACCCTATTGAAATATCTACATTCTATCAAAAGTTAGTGTTAAGTGTTTGTAATATGTGTTCGTTGGATAAACAGTTCCTACTTACTGAGATCTTGAATAGTTCTCTAGATCAGTTCTTGAGTTTTGGGTGCCAGTCCCAGAGTTCACTTTTTGACATCTCTTGGTAGGAGAAGACAAGAAGGACTGAGTGTGGTTGGGATAGTAAGAGCGGACAAAAAAAGAAAAAAAGAAAATTATTTCCCCAGTGTGCAACTAGTCTGTGGAACTCCTTGCCACAGGTGGTATTGTTGGCATTTGATCTAGATGCCTTTATAAAAGGAATGGATAGATTTAGAAAGGAAAAGTATATCACAGGATACATGCAGGAATGAATTTGTACAACATTCTTATTTTAAGGCCCATATCCTAAAGTCAAATTAAGCCCTTTGCTCCGGAGCAGTTAAGGTGACTTTCCATAACATAACACTAGAGGGTGATGTTACTGCGTGGACCTGTAACTGCTCTGAATTTTGCCCTAAGAGCACACTCCTAACCATATCTACTCAAAAGTAAGCCTCATTGAGTTCAATGAATCTTACTCCCAGGAAAGTGTCTTTAGGATTGCAGCCTCATAGGTTATTTTAGAGTGCCAGATGCAAGCAAGTGAGGGCACCAAGATGCAGGTATATACTGGAAACTGGACTAGATGGGTGTTTAGCCTGATTCACTGGGGCCCTTCTTCTTAACGACTTCAATGATTTCATGTGATATCCTAGGAAACTACATGTCATCACCGATAATACCGAGCAAAAGGACTGATAATTGGCTTTGATTTCTAATAAGGCGGCATCCTACATTCCTACTCAAGACTATTTTGCTCATCCAGATAGGTGTATTTCTATAAGGAGCATCTCCAACCAAGCTTTTTTGTGTCTACAGAGGTGTTGAACTACGTGCAGATGTCCTCCAAAGAGCCCACGTTGCAGCGTCACGTGGTGCGCCATCGTATTCATGCCAAAACGTACTGGATGAGGACAGCAGAGTTGTTCAAAACACACAATAGCCTCATTGAGTATCATTAAATAAAGAACATAAAGTGAGGCTATTTCTGTGTTGAGGAATCCAATTACCGTAGCCTCCGTTCAATGAAGTCGGCTCCTCATTACAAGGTTACGGTTGTAGGCCTCAAACAAAGACTTCCGATGAACTTTCCGAAAAAGACCTACAGCGTTCTAATGCTATGCTAATGACGACGGCATCCGAGGCTATCATCCATCAAAATGCACCAATATGGAAGACCTGCAGGTTGCCATAATGAGAACTATTATTGTCATTTAGAAAGATTGAACTGTTTCATTTAAGCAATTCTGACTGCCAAAATGCTGAAAGTAAAATATCAGTAGTTGTTAAGTGTAATGATTTTTTTAAATCAGGATCATTAACCAGAAGGATTACTGCAGGAGCTGGTGATAAAAGCTATGGCGATAATGCATCTGTTTAGGACATATTTCGCAACGTAGCCGTGAATGTAACTATTTGATTAAACAGCTCGTGGTTGAAAAGAGCAGGCTTCAGATTTAATCATTTGTGCATAAAAAAAGGCAAGATTGTTAACTTTTGGGTACCACATTGAAGCAAATAGTAAAACTTCTCCTGAACCCTGGTTATCACTTTGTCCTATTGCAGTCTGGTGATTATTAGATAGTGAGTTATGCTGTGTGAATGATTTTTTGATGCAGAAACTCAAGAGACTGGGGTGGGGGGAGAGAGAGACCAAAAAAATCGAGCAGCACCGTATTCTCATTTTAAAGCAAATTTAATGAGCTCACTTTGGGAGAACAGTTTGATTGATGAATGTGTTAATAAGAAATCACATTTTGCAAAAAAAAAAGAACTGTTACAGATTTTGTGATCCAAATACATTCTTCGGCAAAAAAGGAGACTATCATTAAGCTGGTGAGGATTGTGCCGATCCCTGGAGAAGGGGGAGAATGCATATATAGTTTAAATGTAGTTTAAAAAAACATATAGTTTGAATATAGTTTTAAAAAAACAGCTTTTTTACTGTTGTAGGGAAGCAATCATCCAAGCAATCATTCAGCTGAGCCAGGCAAAGGCAGGGGGTTGTTTGCGTTTCTATTTGTTGACTGCAACTCTACAACAGTAAGTAAAGCTGTTTTTAACAATAGCAAAGGGACATAATTTTTTTACTTTTAAAACTGTTTTAACAGATTTTTGGTACATTTTTTGGTTTTAACGCATTTTTTAAACCTCATGAGAATAGGAGCTTGGGAGATACAGGAAATCTGTCTTGAGTTTGTGTGGTTTAAAATGAGGAGCCAATGGAGATGTCAGCTAAAAGCCTACAGAATTTCAATCTTTTTTATCTCGTCGCACAATAAAGCAGGCCTCTGTCGGTCTTGAAAGACCATGGTATCGTGCTCAGCGCTGCATACGCTGCCTGCGAAGCACGAAAGCCTGGGTTGGATTGTTATGGAGGATAGGCTGTTACCCAAGCAGCAAATCCCCCCTCTCCACGCCACTGAATTAGTCCAATGGAAAGGCAGAGCCAATACGATTGGATCCAGCTGCGTCGCAGACAATAACACAGTTCTAAAATGGGCAAGGCACACCCTGAATTCTTTGACAATTGCTGGGGCACACAGTACTACTGGCAAGGAGCTCACACCACCCAGTTGCCATTAATTCATGACCCTCTCCATCTATGGCACACCTGAGGACCATTCTTGGCATACCAATGTGTCGCGGCACAGTGGGTGAAATTTGCTGCCTTAGAGGATATAGTTATAGGAGTCAGATATGATCGGGATGACAGTGCAGAGCAGAGGACAGAGTGCCTCTACCTTTAACCATTACATAGACGAGGGAATTTTTATCCTCTTTGATGATGAGCTACACCTGCCTCAATTCCCTCTTCTATGCAATGGTTAAAGATAAAAGACACTCTGTCCTTCATTCTATATGGTCACCCTGAGTAGGATGAGGAGGGATGGAGAGATATGGAGGAACAACTGAAGCACCGTGAGACTACCTCCTTTGATGGCGTTCTTAGTATTCAGAAAGACATTAGACCTATATATAGACATGAGCTTCACATACAGACAGCCCAAACCTATACATCCTATGGGGAAGGTAGGGATGAAGCAGTCCTAATAGATCTGCTTGGAGGTAGGCCACCTCTGGAGCTGCCCAGGGATAAAGGATTAGATCCAGTATAATTGCTGTTCCAAGCTCACCTCCCATTCCCCACCTGCCCACACCAGGGAATGTCCTCCTCACTCTTTGCCCATCCCAAAACACCTCTTCCAGCTTCTTCCCTCCTTCCCAGTCTCTCCGCAAATCCCTGTGCTGGTCAAACATGGACAGCGCAACCCACCCTGCAGTCCGTTTCCAGGGTGGTGTTGGGTAGTACAGTGACCACCTCTTCATTGGTAGAGATATGCTGTACAGCACTTTTGCATTACTTTGGGGCTAGTGCAAGTGGTTTGAGTGCTTCAAGATTGCACTCACAACAGCCTAATATAAGTACAGTGGTGCCTTGGTTTATGAGCACAATTTGTTCCAGAAGCATACCTGTATAGCAAAGCAAAATTTCCCATAAGAAATAATGGAAACTCAGACATTTTGTTCCACAACCCAAAAATAGTCATTGAAAATTGATTACAATACCGTAATATAATACAAGATAATAAAGAAAATACAAAACAGAAAGAATAATAAAACAAATTAACCTGCACTGAGTCTCTCTGGTCTCTAAGGCTACAATCTACCTTCTTACACAGGTTTGAGCCCCACTGATTCTAATAAGGCTTACTTTAGACGAGCCCAATCCTAACCATGTCTACTCAAATGTAAAAACCATTGTGTTCAATGGGTTTCACTCCTAGGAAAGTATCTTTAGGATTGCTTGATGGTCTCCTTTCCACTGCTTCCCTTACACCTTTGTGAGCCCCATTGATTGTGATGGGCTTACTTCAAAGTAGACATGCATAGGCTGGTCTCTCAAGAGAGGCTGAGCAGGTCCTGGTGGAGCACTGAAACCAGCTGAAACCGAAGTATAACCAGCCACGACTAATTTTCCCACTTGTTTATCTATCAAGACATCACTTGTAAAACAGGTTAAAATTTATTAGAAACGTTTGCTTGTCTTGCAAAACACTCTCAGTCCAACATACTCTCAATCCAAAGTTTTACTGTACATTTTATAGCGATTTTCCCTTTTATAGTACATTTTCCCTTTTTGTTGTTATTGCTCTTATTTTCTTGGCAAATAACATCCTTTACCCTTCAATCCCTTTACTGTCATTCATATATATATATAACTTATGTGCCTCTTCACCTAAAACATGGCTGCTATTTAATTCCAGCGGTGATGAATTGCTGAAGTGAATTCATGCAAACAGGGAAATTGAAATTAAATTCATCATGCTAAGAAAGGCCCGTCCTACTCATGTAAATTAGCAGCTTTCCTCCTAAAATCAATTTGTTTTGGTAAATTATGCAAAAATTCTCAAAGGGCTTAGGTAGACAATTTATTATACTTGCGACTGTTCCGTAATGTTAGAAAATGAAATTTATTCACACAATATTAGATGGCATAAGCTGAGAGCTTAGTGACAATTTTTGTTCCTTTCAATTCATCCTGGTTGTCTTGATGGAAATCATAAAATATGGAGAAACCTGTCTTTTTTTGCCACTTTCTCTGTTGCAAATTGAGCTCCAACGTTCTTCCAGAAATTGGAAATTGTATTCTTTTTGTTTTGCAATGGAGACCCAGTTCCGGAGCAAACTCTTTATTAATGGCCAATAAAAGGAAATAAACGAGACAATGAACGTACTTTGCTAGTTTGATGAATAGATATTGTTTGGAACAAAGGGTGGGAAATCTTTTTCTATAACTCATTCATAGCCAAATTACTCAGAAAACTGATACTTCCCATGGAACATGTGTTCCAACTGTCCCTATTTAAGAGGATCAGTTTCTATTTTGTGGTTCTAATTATATGTTATTACATCATTGGTGTCTCTTTGTACATAATTGTTTTACACAGTATTCAGAAGACAGGTCTTTGAAGAGAGAGACAAGCTGAAAGCCTAACCGCACTTTCCAGGGAGTAAGAAGTACTAACAGGACTAGTACTAACTACTATTGAACATACCCTACAATCCAGAGTAATTACTGGAGCACATAAGAGATATTATGTGCACCTGCAGTTATTGCACCACCTAGTGAAAACCTATGGGAAATTCATTTTGCAATCCAGAGTAAATTGTTCTTACACCGGAGCAAGGACTCCCCGTAGTTACTCTGGATTGTACCCTAAATGGGACTTTCTTTGAGTAGACATGCTTAGGATTGCACTGACAATCTCCATAATCAATTCACAACGTGAGGGTTGGGACCTCCTTTGGGACCCACCACATTGTGAAAAGCTGGGTGATTTTGATTCAAATATCTTGGAATCACTAGGTGCCACCATCTTGGAATGGGGCATTCAGGCAGCTTTCATGGGAGTAAGTTTCATTGAACACAATGGGACTTACTTCCAAGTAGACATGGAGGAGCTCTGGCATTACAGGGATGACACTTCCTATTCCAGCCATGATATCACTTCTGCGGGGTCCCAGATAGATTGCCATTTCAGAAGGGGGTCCCAGGTCGAAATGCTCGAAAACAACTGATCTAGTCAGGAGTGTCCAAACTTTTAACATCAGGGCTCTTGGACCTTTAACAAGTGAGTAGAGGAGGGAATATAATCAGGTGCAGCTTCTCATCTCACAGTTCACAAGCTACACTTGCTGAGATTTCCTCTTCCACACACTTGTTAAAGTCCCAAGAACCCTAAAAAGTTTCTTTCCCCCCACCCCCCGTGATCTAGATCAAGTGTGTTAAAGACCCTTAGAAGACCCATGAACTGTATGTGGCTCCCTGAAGCAGTGACTGCAAACATTGATCAGGATCACTACCTACTACAAGGCAACAGCATTCAGAAACTCATCGTTCTTATTTCTTGAGCTAGTTAGAGTTTTGGTTTAATCCTGGACAGCAAAAGTGTTTTTGGCTTCTTCCGCCTCACTTCAGAGATGGTTCAGTTTTGAGCATTTCTGCCAAGTGCTGTTCAATACCCCCCCTGGCCAGTTTTCCCACTGCCTGTGTGGGGTGCAGTAGTGACCCTCCTGGCCCCTCAGGCCACCTTCGCCTGAACTTGTCCGAGGTTTGTCATAGGTTTGTCCAGAGTGGCCTCTCAGACTCACTGTGCCGGACTGCACCTGAAAAATTTCTAAGTACTTGTTTAAGGTTAATAAATGAGGTTTTCTTGAATCAGATGTCAAATATTCTCTCTTTGAGAGATGAGTCGCATGGTGGGTTGTTGCGCATGGGGAGATAATGCGCATGTCGAGTTGTTGCACATGGGGAGATAATGCGCATGACGGGTTGCTGCACATGGGGGAATGATGCGCATGGGGGTTGAGCCACATGGGGAGATGTTGCGCATGGGGGTTGTTGCACATGGGGGTTGCGCATGGGGGTTTGTTGCGCATGGGACATGTTGCACATGGGGAGTTAATGTGCATGGGGTGTTGATGCTCATGGGGACTTGATGCGCATGGGGAGATGATGCACATGGGAAGATGATGCGCATGGGGGGACTTATGCTCATGGGGGATGTTGCACATGGGTGGGTTGTTGCACATGGGGGGTTGATGCTCATGGGGGGTTGATGCTCATGGGGGGACTGGTGCACATGGGGGACTGATGTGCATTTGGGGATGTTGAGCATGGGGGATGTTGCACCATGGGGAGATGGTGTACGGGGGAATTTTACTCCCGCAATGTGGGTATGCTTTTTGCTAGTGTTATATAAAGCAGTGCAATCATACCATAAAGCCATATTATTATATTATATCATATCATATATCATATCATTATCATATCATTATATCATATCATATTATTATTATCATATAACTCATTATTATATATGGTAAAATTAAATTTTGCACCTGCTTTGCAGCTGTGCATTACAAGCAACAGTAAATTTTTTTTAAATCTCAGGATTTTAAAAATAGGGGTATGCATTAGTTTCAGTGTAAATATGGTATTTATTAGTAAGAGCCACTGTTTATACTTGTGCTGCTCATTCACAGCGAAGCCACCTCCATCATTAGTTTCACCAAGTTTACAGAAACCCAGATTTCCCATGTGAGTTCAACTAATTAACTATTAATCATATTTCGAGTGTCTCCTAATCTCCTGCTAATTGCAGTGCTATAATTCATTAATAAACATTTAACTTGGCTGTAAAGCAGGCTTTCCTTGTTTTCTGCTGCTAATGACCTGAAAGGTGTGCAATATTTCAGATCATCCTATATAGTTCCTGGAATTGTGGTACCAGGATGTGTCTCTTCCAAAAAGAAACTATGTTTCCCTTGTTTTCCACTAGGGTTCTGTTCAAGAACTTCCTTGGATAAAAAACAGTGGAAAAAAATAGATTTAATAAAGACCCACTTCCAGGTTTATTTCTCCACCTTAGCTCCTAATGGAATAACATTGTGCCACCATGTATTCAGAGGTCTGGAATTACTGCCTAGTACCAAAAATGTGTTAAATAAAAGTAGTTAAAAATAAAAAAGTGACTCTCTACATTTGTTTAAAAACTGCTTTTCTTACTGTTGTAGCTAGGCATTCAGCAATTAGAAATACAAAGTGCCTGCTTGTTCAGCTGAAGAGTGGAGTGACTGCTTATAAGACTGCCTATCTACAACAGTAGAAAAGCAATCCTAAAATTTGAAGTGTTGAGTCAAATCCATGTATAAAAATATATATGTATAACTTAGGCTGCAATCCTAAAGACACTTTCCTGGGAGTAAAACCCATTGAACACAGTGGGGCTTCCTTTTGAGTAGACCTGGTTAGGATTGTGTTCAAAGTTGGACCTATGTTCTATGGTGCAAGTACATTTGCAGCACAATTCTAACCTGGGCCAGTAAAGTCAGACTGCATTGCTTGTGCTGCATCTAATACAGATTGTGAGCAGGTAGGTGATTACTTTGGGGTAAAGGGAGATTTTCTTCTGACCCTAAGTAATGCACCAGCATGCCCTACATGCACTCACATGCACACCAACTATTAAGATACAGCAAGGACTGCTGACCTCAATCCCAGATCCTGTCTTTTCAGTCCTTCCGGCTGTTGCAAATGGACCTTTTCAATGTTCAGAGCTGTCAATGGGCATCTCAATGGTAATTATGATTTTTCACAGATTTAAAGATGTCACCCAAAAATGCATACTAATTTGATTCACATTATACATCTGTTCACAAGTATTGCTTGGAAGGAATAGAAAGCTCTTTGAGGATACTAAGATATTCTGCAAACCACATTGATGTTTAGTCCAAATTTGGGGTACCAATTCTTACTCACATGTTACCTTATAAATATCCCAAAGGCATAGGCATGAAACAGTGGGGTATACCCGTATAGCATCTCCATGTACAGAATCTTATCAGAGGTGTCCAAACCCCAGTCCAGGGACCAGATCCAATCTGCCTTGAACCTCCATCTGACCTGTGATAAGCCCCAATCCAGACCACAGTTGAACAGTATAGGGTTTGGAGGGTGTTCTGTGGTCTGGGGAGGCTTCACACACCTCCTCTTTTTTGTAGGAAAGTGTATAAATGGTGTGAAAATCACCCCGTCTGTGTTCGAAAGTTCTTATGAAGTTATTTGAATCATTCATTTATTCATTCATTCATAAGTATATTCATACTTAGAATCATAGAATCCTAGAGTTGGAAGGGACCTAGTACGTCATCTAGTCCAGCCCCCTGCCTGCAGCAGGAAATTCCCCCTAGAATATCCCCGAGAGGTGCTCGTCAAGTCTCTGCATGAAGATCCCCAGTGAGGGAGAGTCCACCACCACCCTTAGCAATCTGTTCCACTGCCGAACAGCCCTCACCGTCAGGAATTATTATTTAGCATATTCAAACTAGTATATTAATTTATGTAAATTTATTCAAAAATTTTAAATGTAAGTATTAGAGCATTTGTTACAGTGTTGTGTATGAAGTAGGGGATAAGAGCATTTGGGGTAGGGGATCAGAGGTAGGGTAGAGCATTAGAGCATTTGTTACAGTGTTGTTTGTGAGGTAGGGGATCAGAGCATTTGGGGTAGGGGATCAGAGGTAGGGAAGAGCATTAGAGCATCTGTTACAGTGTTGTATGTGAGGTAGGGGATCAGAGCATTTGGGGTAGGGGATCAGAGGTAGGGAAGAGCATTAGAGCATTTGTTACAGTGTTGCATGTGAGGTAGGGGATCAGAGCATTTGGGGTAGGGGATCAGAGGTAGGGTAGAGCATTAGAGCATCTGTTACAGTGTTGTATGTGAGGTAGGGGATCAGAGCATTTGGGGTAGGGGATCAGAGGTAGGGAAGAGCATTAGAGCATTTGTTACAGTGTTGCATGTGAGGTAGGGGATCAGTCCCAATATTTCTTGGTCAAGATGAGTTTAGGGGAGAAATGTGAAGATAGTAAACATGGGAATATTCTCAGGAGACTATCCTGAGATAGTCCAGGTGTCCCAGGTGACTATCAACATACAATCCCACCTTGTTGTTATTGCTATAACATAATGTAGCAGTTATCATCATCTGGCCATTGAGTTAGAGCACAATCCTCACAATGTCTGAGTAGACATTGTGTTCAATGGGTGTTACTCCCAGGAAAGTGTCTTTATGATTGCACCCTAAGGGCACTATCCAAAGTAACAATGGAAAATCCTTGCTCCCATGTAAGAAGAATTTACTCTTGATAGCAATATGAATTTTCCATAGGTTTTCTCTAGGTGGTGTCATAACTACATAGGCAGCCCAATCCAGAGCAACTAATCTGTCCACATAAGAGCCCTTAGGTTGCCCTATCTAACACTAGGTTGGAGCAACTGCAAGATGCTCCAGCCCAGTTACTCTGAAGGAGGCTTAGGGCAGAGCAAGGCAAGATAGGGTGCCCTAAGAGAGGTGGACCTGCTCTGCCCTAACTGGGGCAGCCTAAGCAGCTCAGGAGAGGCAAGTTGAGGGCATGTTTAGCATTGCCTAGGGCAGAGCAGTTACTCTGTATCCAGAGCCTGTTTCCAAGGCAGAAATGCCCTCTTCCAGCCCTCAGAGTTATACCACCTCAGGAGCAGGTATAGTAATGAGTAGACCCATAGGGGTCCATGATAAGGCACGAGTAAGAATGGCAGTGCTGACCAAAAATCTGAGTTCTTGGCCGGCCTAGCTGCAACCCCTTCCTCTCAGCCTCAGGATATGGAACAAACTACGGCTGCCCACAAACCTCAGGATACAGCAGGCCACTCCAAGAAGCCCCTTGTATTCACTGTAGAATGTACTGGCATCTCATCAGGGACTCCTTATAAGGCAGGCACTCAGTGGCGTCACCAGAGTGGTGCGGCTGGTGTGGGCTGCATTGGGGATGCACTCCGTATGGGGTGATGTGCCGGAGGAGTTTGCATGTCCTTTGGCAGGCCCCGGGCGTCAGCACCCCCATTCAGGCCTGCTCCAAGGCGGAGCAGCAGCCAGAAGCTGCCACTTGTCTGAGGAGCTGATCTGAACGGCCATCTGAGGTGCACTGCGCAGAAACACACTGAGCATGCCGAACAGCTTCAGAGGAGACTTCCTTAGAGCAGAGAAAGTCCGCGCCTCTGCACAGCCATTCGGCCTCACTCAGGAGGCGGAGCGGCAGCCGAATGGCTTCAGAAAGAGTACTGCGCAGGTGTCAGAGATGGTGCCTGCGCAGTACTCTTTCTGAAGCCAGTTGGCTTCAGAAACAACTGTACAGGCGCCAACCTTTGGTGACTGCGCAGTCCAGGTAGGGGGGGCGTGCATCCCAGGGATGACACACAGACTTCCGCACCAGGTGATGTGCAGAGTCATGTCACCACTGTAGGCACCACAGCTGTTCCTTGTTCAGTGTGATCTGAGGGGTGTCTCCTCAGGAGCAAGTCTTCATCTTGTGTCAATTACTTAGCATGCTCTGGAGCAGTTAGGGCAGCCCAGGCTTCCTGACTCTCTGGATTCAGCATAACTTTCTGCTCTGGATACAGAATAGTTAGGAGAGTGCAGTTAGGTCAGAGCAGGCTGAATTTGCTCTGGATTGCAGCCTATGTTTCTTACGTGCTTCTGTAGTTATTCTGGATTGTAAGGTATATCCCACAATCTACCTACTGGTAGTTATGCAAACCAGATTGACTTGCAAAGAGTGGCCATTCTGAACGGAGCGCCTTTCACGCTGCCCCCTGATCCTGATTTCATGTCCGCTTTGATGTCAGTACAATGCAAGCGCATGCCTTAGCGCATTAACCTTACACCTTACCTTTTTTCGTGCTGGAGAGAGACGTTTGAAAGCAGGTTTCACCTTCCATGTACTTAACGATCAAGATACATTAGAGAGCGTCAAACGAGAGGAACTTTTAAATTGGCTTTTAAGAAAGAAAAGGAGCCAACAAAGTAAGATGTAGCGTTTGAAAAAAGATCCTTTGGAGAATTAGTATTTCCCCGAGCTGTTGAGGTGGGACGGCGTTGCTATGGCTGCTGAGAAGGTAATACAAACTAATGCCTTGAAAATAATTCCCACAGCTAATCACTAGAGGTCAGTAGAAGATCTAAGGTGAAGGCATCTTCTGTGGCTTCTCTTCTTCTGTGTAAGTCATAATGTGCAGACAAAACCGCGTACAGCTATACAATTTCAAAGCTAGGCTATCATTCTCAGGCTGCAAATCTCATCTCCGGTTAGCCCAGCATAAGTCCCAGCACAAGTCCCAAGGTGTCAGAAAAGGCATTTATGCACCACTCCTGGGGTTGTGGAGGGGTTAGGCCAGTGCACAGACATGGTTCAGACTCACCATGCCACCGCAAGAATTAGGACCAAATTTGTTTAGGATTATGCCGTATGTTTCTAAGACTGCAATCATATACACTCAGTTTTGAGCCAAATCCTATCTGCATGCCTAGTAGTGGTTGAGAGTATGGGTGCAATCCAGAGTAACTATTCCAGTGTAAGAACAATTTGCTCTGGATTGCAAAATGAATTTCCCATAGGTTTTCACTTGGTGGTGCAGTAACTACAGGTGCACATAATGTCTCTTACGTGCTCCCGTAGTTACTCTGGATTGTAGGGCAAATCAGATAAAGTTAAGTATAATACCTTTGGTAAGTATATGAATCATAGAACCATAGAGTTGAAAGGGACCCAGGGGATCATCTAGTTCAACCCCCTGCCGATAGCAGGAAATATTCATCTTGTGGGGACCCGGGTCTCAAACCCTGGCCTGCTGGTTAACAGGCACAGTGGCTTAACCACTTGCGCCACTCATATGGTAAACAGATCATTTTTTACTTGCCTCCCTTGATTCAGTGATGGGATTCAAAGAAATTAAGAACCGGTTCTCTGCCCATCTGGCAGCCACTTTTAAATGGGTATTGTTAAACTTTATATGTCCTATCTCTCATTAACAACAGGTTCTATAGAGTAGGTGCGAACCAGCTGGAGCCCACCACTGGGTAGATTGTGAAGCACTGTTGTCTATTGTGCTCCCAGATGCATCTCAGTGGTGGGCTCCAGCAGGTTCACACCTACCCTATAGAACCGGTTGTTAACGAGAGATGGGACATATAACGTTTAAAAATAGTCATTTAAAAGTGGCTGCCAGATGGGCATAGAACCGGTTCTTAATTTCTTTGAATCCCATCATTGATGCATCTGTTTGGCCACCATGACATACAGAAAATTGGAGTAGATGGGCTTTGGACCTGATACAGTAGGGTTTTCCTTAGGTTCTTATGACTGTGTACATCCCCAAGGTCCTTGTGAGTGGTGTTTAATTTAGGTTTTGCTTGTCAGTTGTTTTTCTTTTTAAATTCTATGTCCCCATCACATCTGTTGCAGAAGAGTTTATCAAACTTCTCCACACATCCACTCTCCATCTTTTGCAGGCTTCCATTGTCTCAACCTGAATGACTCCTTAGCATTTTCATTCTGCCGCAAGGACTGCGCAGCCAGGCTTTTATCGGAAAAATGTGTACGCTAAAATAAAGTGATGAGGTGATAATTGGCTTCAGAACTGCTTAACAGTTTGAAAATCAGGGGAAACAGAAGTTTATGTAAAACAGAGGTGGGGGGGGGAATCCTCCAACACATCAGATTTTTTAAGACTGATGTTCCTTCTGCTTTGTCAAATAGGAAAAGAAGTATTACTATTTTGGTTTTTTGGAAAGGCTAGTTTGGAGCGGCTTGAGGCACTGAGGCAGGGCATGTGCACTGAAGGCAGAAGGACCCCTGGCATCTTCTCCAAGAGCCAAAAAAAGTCCCAGTTGCATGCCTAGAAGATTCAGGGGATGATGTGGGCCCAAATGGCAAATGGTTAAATGCATTGCCTCCCCATTGCTTCCCCCAGAGGTGTTTTGAAGCCAAAGAGGCTGCACTTCCACCAAGACCTTATTTTTTGGGGTGTGTGTGTTTGTGTGAAAATCATCACTTCCAGTTTTGACTGAAAACTGACTATTTTTGCACACTATTTTAGAACACTTTCTGAGTGTCGGAATGGGTGTGTGTGACTTCCTTGGCCCTCAGAAGGCCTTCTGGAAGCCGAAAAAGGAAATTTTTTGCCCAAAAAGTAACTACAGTGGTACCTCGCTTAGCAAGGGCCTTGCTTAACAAGCGTTTCACATAACAAGCAAAAATTTCCAAGAAATCTTGCTTCACATAACAAGTTCCACTTCATTTAACAAGCAAGCATGGTATGCAGCCCTGACACTCCACACAGAGGCTTTAATAGGGCTGCCAGACAGTGCTGCTGCCTCTAATTGCCCCCAACTTGGGGGCAGTTGCCTGGAGGTCCCAGAGGCAGCTGGCCCTAACTGCCCCCAAGTGCCCCCACCAATCACCTTAAACCTCCAGCAGGAGCCCAGGTAAGCCTCCCAGGAAAGTGTCTTTGATTGCAGTCTCCTAACTATGTCTACCCAGAAGTAAGCTCCATTGTGTTAAATGGGTCCTACTCCCAGGAAAGTGTCTTTGATTGCAGCCTAAGCAGACTTCATAGGATCATGCACATTGAATGTATGTTTTGAATTTAGTTCCAGTGTTTTGTCATCATTTTTACATCCAGTTAATATTTTTATATGAATACTTTTGGGGTTGTGGACCCAGTCGTCTGAGTTTCCATTATTTCCTATGGGAAAATCTGCTTCACTTAAAGAGTGTTTCACTTAAAGAGCATGCCTCCAGAACGAATTAAACTTGTTATGTGAGGCATCACTGTATTTCCAGCCTCCAGAAGGCTTTCTGGGAGTCAGAGGGTATGCATGGCCTCACTTGATCCTCAGCATGCCCCCAGGGTGGGAGATGCAGAAGGAAGCACCAGTGGCATAGCTAGGAGAGTGCAGGGGTAGAATTGCACTGGGCTACAAGCTTTAGGGGGGATTCAAGCCGAACTAAACACTAGAGTCTAAAATCATGAAAAATTGACTATATATAAATGATAAAACCATTATGTTATATATCATTGGAAAGGTAATTTAATGCAGAATGCAATGAAATAAACTATGTTGGAATATCTATATTCAATCAAAGGTTAATCAGAAAATGAAAACACAAAAGTCTATGGAACAAAAGGTGGATTTTTTAAAACTCAAATGTTTTCATGATACTGATTCGGATTCTATATGGAACAAATAAGGTGTTAATATGAATCCGCTCTCATCTCCATATACATATAATACAGGAAACCCATGCTAACTGGGTGCACAGGCACTTCTAATTAGTGGTGCTCCTCTTATATTTAGCAGGGAAAGAATAACCATTCCTCTTTGCCCCAGCATAGTTTCCCTAACCAATAAGGGACACAATTTTCATTTTTTTTACTTAATTAAATTTTATTTTGTTGTTGCAAGGGAAATTTTTTTAATTTTTTTAAAAAATATATCTGGGGATGACAACACTTTCGGTTGTGACATCACTTCCAGGACATCACTTCCAGGGCAACATTGTGATCTTTGCACTAGACTACATCAGCATTAGCTATGCCACTGGGAAGCACTCCCAGTTGAGGTGTGGCACCCCGGAGGTATTCCCCCAAAACCACAATATCGAGGAACACAGTGGCTCACTTTCTTGCCAAAGTGGTAAGGAACTGGTAGGGCCCTTAACCCCAAACCCTTAAACCCAAACCTTAACCCCAAACCCTGTAGAGCTGCTGCCACTCCATGTAGACACTGCTGACCTTAATGGACCAATGTCTTGATACAACAGAAAATAGTTTTCTGTTGTATCTTTGTTCAAATTCTAAAAACTGAGTCAAGATTAAATTTGATTCTGTCTTTCTAAAAATTTCTTCAGGTTGTTGGGTCTGTTAAAGTACTTTTTCTCATTAACCAATACATGAGTCAGGCCTGGAGGATTTCTTCTGGAGAAAAGGCATTTTAGCAGCTCTTAACACATCTAATATAAATTTAAAGTCCAAAACTTCCATTATTTCTAAGGCTATGTTCTATTCTTAGAAAACACAGCAGCCCATATTGCACTTGAAATTACTGAATTAAAAGAGAAAGGCTGCAATTCTAGCCACAGTTTTCTGGGAGTAAATACCATGGAACACAATGGGTTTACTTCTGAGTAGACATGCTTAGGATTGCACTGATAGTCTCTCAGTTGTCCCATTCTCTGCTGCAAGAAAAGTCCTTCATTTTCATCTACGAATTCACCTATTCTGAATCATATCCAATTTTCCCGGTCATTTAAATGATTATTTAGGGTTATTATATCCATTATTTACACATTGCTCATAAACAGGGATTGCTCTCCATAAGCTATCATCTCCATAAGCTATGAACCAGCTTGCTCTCCATAAGCTATCATATCACAGTATTAAATCAGGAGCCCTATATTTGAATGGGTGGGGGAAGCACAGAGGGTCCTTAATCGATCTACAGCAACATTTCTCAAAGTGTAGGTCATGAGCCAATTTCAGGTGGGACTCCATTTTAATGTGTATTTTATTTTTAACATATTTGGGGAAATATTACAGATTTCTCGTTTAACTGCCTACTATGTAGATGCTTTTAACCATATAGTTAATGGAACCTACATCTGGTAAGATTGCAGCCTTTGAGATGTTTGGGGAATTGAAATGTTTGGGGAATCAGGAACTGCTTGTGAAGGTTAGGAGTGCTGTATTTTAAATAAAAAGAGGAAGAAGAAAGTTTTTAGCACATATTTGAATATTTTAAGAGAATACTAATAGTGAACTCTGCCATAGCACGGGGAAAATGCTAGGAAGAAGATTGAAGCTTTCTTTGTGTTTACATCTTATTTTTTAATTCATCTACCCCAGTAATAGATGTAATCAAACTGAGCCAGACCACAAGTTCTGGCAAAAAGAACCAAAAATCAGAAACAAGGTCCAACACAATCATCTGAAGCCATATATAGGATGGCTTGACTTTGAAAGTCCTAGACCTCCACAGTGGGTTGTGTGTTGTGCCCAGTTTGCTCAAACAGCAACATCATCAAAGTTCACATTTTCTACTTACTCTTGACTTTGATTTGAGAACAAGTTGATAGAGTTTTGCTTAATGAGCCAATTATATTCAGACAAGATAACCATCAAGTAGAGTGTTGTGCTCAGCTAAATTGCTATGCTAATAGCGAGCAAACTCCCTACACTTTTTGTGTTATTGGAAAAGTACAATGAAGAATCTGAATTTATTGGGAAGTTTTTAGTTCCCTTTCTTTTAAGCAAGAGCAGGCCTATGGGGAGGGGGGAAGCATGAATCAGTCCAGAGGCTTGCACTCCGTAGTGCAAACTGTGAGATGTGCAAACTGTGTCTAAACTGTGAGCTGCCTCTCCTTGAAAAGCTATTGAAAGCAACCAGTCTAGCTATGGAATAGTTCCTTTAAGCCCCAGACAACATTATGAGTGGAAGAGCCGGAGAAAGGCAAAGATGACCGCATTCTTTCTCTTTCTTGGCCCACTTAGCCAGGAGCAGATCCAGGGGGAGCATGGCACCCAAACTGTCACAAGGGCACCCATTGGGATGGGAAGGGCACCCACTGGGATGGGGGAAGCAACCCAAGCACAGCCAATCTACCAACCTGGAAAAGGCAGAATGGAAGCCCAGGTCTACCCTGAAGGTTTATCTGGGGTACAAGTGCAGGTGGGACTCTAGGTCCACCTGCCCAGCAAACCTTGCCCATTGAGGATGGTTGATCCAGTGTCCAAGTTGCACCCAACAAACTCAGCTATGGATACCAATTCAAACAAAAGCTCAGGTCTATCCGAAGGTTGGTCAATCCGGTGCCCAAGTTCTACCCAACGAACCTCAGGTATGGAGACCAAGTCAACCAGGAGTTCAGGTCTATCCAGAGGTTGGTCAATCCAGTGTCCAAGTTCCACCCAACAAACCTCAGCTATAGAGACCAATTCAAACAAGAGCTCAGGTCTATCTGAAGGTTGGTCAATTCGGTGTCCAAGTTCCACCCAACAAATCACAGCTATGGATACCAATTCAATCAGGAGCTCAGGTCTATCCAAAGGTTGGTCAATCCGGTGTCCAAGTTCTACCCAACTAACCTCAGGTATGGAGACCAAGTCAACCAGGAGTTCAGGTCTATCAGAAGGATGGATCCAGGCAGATGTCCAGACAGGTATCCAGGTAAACCTATAACGTGAGTGCTGTTGACTGGTGGGTAAAGGGACATTTTGATTGGCAGCATGCACAGGACAGCTCAGCTCTATCTATCTACAGTATTTATATACCACTTTTCAACTAAAATGTGCACTAAGTAGTGTACAAAGAAAATGAAAAAATTAATAGCTAATTAATAGCTAATGGGTCCCTATCCCAAAAGGGCTCACAATCTAAAAGCTCTTTGCATGTGCTTTTTGCATACATGTCTTTCTCTCCCTTTGCAGCAAAACTGGCATGCATTTCACAATGAATTCAGATGTATGACGTAATTGTAGGGGAGGAAGAATTGACTTTAAATAATGAAAATGAATGGCATAATGAATGAATTTCCATAATAAAATAGGGGAAAAATCAAATAACGAGTAAGATCCTAACCATGTCTACTCAAAAGTAAGCCTCATTGTGTTCAGTGCGTGTAACGCTCAGAAAAGTGTGTTTAGGATTGCAGCCAAAATCAGCCCATAACAGAAAAGAAACAATAGAGGTGTTTCTAGAGGTATACAATTACCCCCTCCTTTCAAGAAATTGCATTTATCTTATGAAATAACACAAGTTCCTTGGAAATGGTCAGATGTTTCTCCTTGAGAGGACCCCTGGAAAATCTCAGCGTCAACCGTATTATTACGTGTGAGTAGTGCAGACAGCAAAATGGATATGTGAGACGAGAGGGGACATCAAGGGTCATTCATGCAGCAATTGTTGGCAAAAGCAAAACAAATCAAAAAGAATCCACAAGGAGGTCACCATTTTCATGAAGTTAAATAAGCTTCAAAAATGTGGCAAGATCATAAGTCACCATATCCTGAAATGTGCTTTAAAAAAAATATTCAGACTGTAGAGTTTTGTGATTACATTTCTTTTTCCAACGCTACTTTTCCTTGAAATTTTAAAGAAAATTCACCCACTATTTCTTCCTCAGAAAGTAATGTCAATAGTCTTTATCAGTATATATCAAGCATTCTCAACAGCTATTCTCAAACATGCTATTTTTATACCTTTGCAATATACATCACTATGTCAATGTCATATCCAAATATAGGTCTCTCCACAATTATGTTCCATTTACAATATTAGCCTCTGACCATGGCTTAATTTAATTTATGTATATTTGTATGTTTTTTAATTTTTTCAACTTTTCTTTAATATTTATGTCTTAGAGCACAATCCTAACCATGGGCAAAATCCATAGCAGTTATGGGTCCACGCAGTTACATTACCCTTTAGTGTTATCTTATGGAAAGTCATCTAAACTGCTCCAGAGCAAGGGGCTTAATTTCAATTTAGGATATAGGCCCATGTCTACTCAAAAGTAATCCCCATAGTGTTCAAGGGCTATTACTCCCAGGCAAGTGCTTTCAGGATTACTTGGCATCCATCAGTCTTGAAAGACTATCGTATCATGCTCGATGCTGACACTGAATGCAACCCATGAAGGCCAGGGTAGATTGTTATGGAGGATAGGCTGTTACCCAAGCAGCAAATAACCGGTTACTTCCACACCACTGAAATAGTCCAATGGAAAGGCAGAACCGATATGATTGGATCCAGCTGGCGTCGCAGAGCTGGGCTAAGTACAGGAGCTCACCCTGTCTTGTGGGGCCGACCCGAGTCTCTAAACCTGGCCTGCCGGTTAACAGGCACAGCGTCTTAGCCACTTGTGCCACCCATATCCACTTTCAGGTTTCATGATTAAATTAGTAAGTGACATCGAGCACAATCCTAGCCATGTCTACTCAGAAGTAAGCCCCATTGTGTTCAATGGGTATTACTCCCAGGAAAGTTTAGGACTGCAGCCATAAGCAGATGATAGTCAGAAATAAGCATTTTATTCTCATGTAGAAACTCACTCGCTGAAATGAAAGAAATAAAAATGTGCAATTCTCATCTTTGGAAGAGCCCAATTATAATGAGAGCCAAATAAATTCCTTTTGGGAACCCTTAGGTTTGACACCCCTGAAAAATCCCAAGAATACAAGTTCAAATTTCCTTTCCTTTCCACGCAATCTCAAATGTTAGTGGTCATGTTCAATACGGAGATGCCTAATTATTTACTGTACAAATTAATTTCCAAGCAAAACCTTGCTAATTTCTTCTGCACAACCATTCAATGTGTCATCAGCAGCCAATATGCCACAACAAAAAGTAATAAAAATATAAAAACACAAACACAATTGTTGATAATTATACGCGCTCTCTTTCTTTCTCTCTTAATTGTACAAGACAGCTGGAGTGTAAATAAATATTATTATTTATTGCCTGCAATTGTCACATACCTATTATTGCTGTGGTCCCAGAATGTGACTACAGGATAATTCGAAACCAGCAGAGCTTTTTTGTTTTTTTTAATTAAAAACCTATTTCTTTTCACAAAATCCAAATAGGATAACACTAAATGGTGAGCCTGTTTATTTAGCAAGTCACCATTAGGGGTTCCATGAAGTGACAAAATGAGTGGAAATTATATATTGTCTTTTTTTGGAGGTAATTGTACATCTAATCTTCACGACTGTATTTGAGGATATCTGTATCGTCTCCTCCTGGCGGTCTATTATTGCATTATCCGTATACTGTCTGGAAACTATTAGTGTGTGAGTGGCACTTGTAGCAGTAATTAATTGTCATTTGAAGGGCAATGTCAGATGCGGTTACCGTCTTTCTCTTCTGGTGACATGCGCGTCCCACAAAGCTAAATGGTTTTTTACTCCAGAGGATAATGGAGTGAAATCTCAATCTCTCTTGCTGCTTGAATTCCCCCGAGTTCTCCAGTCTCAGCAATGACAAGTCTAGGGAAACAAGGGGGGGGGGGGAACAATTCCAAAGAGTGGTGTCTGAAAAGAAAGAAAATCCAGAATTTCAACAAGATGGAGGAGAGAAAAAATAATCTGCTAATGAATGATGCTATATTATACCTCCACAAACAACAGCTGCAGGTTGTTACTCATCTAATATATTTTTCTTCCTATACTAGAAGCCGCTGAATCACAGAGTGCCAACTTCGAGGCATCATTAAGTTATTAACTTTATGTTAACTTTATGACTTTAGCACAATCCTAACCATGTCTACTCTAAAGTAAGCCCCATTGTGTTCAATGGGTCTTACTCCCAGGAAAGTGTTTTTAGGATTGCAGCCCATGTTAACTTTATGACTTGCCAAGATGTTCTTATTTTTACTTTTATCTCAGGTCACTTCCGGAGACAGATATCACAACATATTCCAACCTGGGCGACCATGAGCACATTCCTAACCATGTCTACTCAAAAGTAAGCCCCATTGTGTTCAAATGGGTGTTACACCCAGGAAAGTGTCTTTAGGATGGCAACCAATTTGTTACAACCATACAAAACAGGACAAGGCCCTTCCCAAAAATAGGACAACCAAGAAAAATGTATGATATGAAAAATAAAAGTTAAAAACAATCATATACTGTATATTGTTTTTATATGGTTAAACAATTAATATTAATAATTTATATCTATTGTTAATTAATAAACTTAATAAACTTTTAATAATTTACTTAATAAGGCTAAAAATGGAGAACACATCCTGGAAAAAAGAAGATATCAGGCTCATAGCAGATGCCATTAATATTATTTAGCACACTGTAGGAAATGATTTGATCTAGATGAACTGCTACATACACTGTCTCTCAAAGGTTTTCCAGGAACTTTTCCAGCCTTACCTGGGATGATAAAAACTACAGTTGTACCTTGGTTTATCAGCATAATTTGTTCCAGAAGCATGCTCATGAGACAAAATGCTCACATATCAAAGCAAGCTTTCCCACTGAAAATAATGGGAACTCAAATGATTCGTTCAAATGACAGTACAGGTTGCAGAAGGAATTGTTTTGGGGAATCCCTTGATGAATGGGGTTCCCCTCTGCATCAGCATGCGTGCATGCCAGCTGATCCAGGGTGTCCTTAGGGAACTCCAGCATGCCCGCTGGCTGTCTGAAGACCAGGATGACCATACAATGGAACCCAAAAAAGAGGACAAGGTCCCCCAAAATTCGTGGCATCCAAGCAAAATTCCAGACATGCTAAAATCAAAGGTAAAGCTGCCCCCTTACACAGGTGTAAGCTCCATTGACTGCAATGGGCTTCCTTCTGAGTAGAGATACATAGGATCAAGCTTCAGGCTTATTGGAGGGTCAGGGCTGGCTGGTAGGAAGGTGCTCTCAGGCTTTAGCGGCTGCCCCAATAGGCTTGGAGCCAGCCATAGCACTGTGCCTGGAGCAACTGCAGTCAACCACCAGTGCAGCTGCTGGCTGAAGACCCCCGGGGCCAACTGGAGTCTGCGCTGGAAGGAGGGGTGAAGACAGGCGTGGGCAGAACATCCGCTCCTCGCCTGGTTGTGTGGCACCATCAGGCTAAGAGTGTATGTTCTGCCACCATCTGACTTCACCCCTCCATCCAGTGCAACCTCCAGCTGGCCTGGGTTCTTCAGCCGGAGGCTACACTGACCACAGCTGCTCCAAGCACAGTGTGGCAGCTCCAAGCCTTGAACCCCTTAGCTCAAGTGCCCCATTTTCGGTCCTGTCCGAGCATTACCGGACATCTAGTCACCCTACTGAAGACCAGATGCTGGCCCAGGTCCTAGGACACCCAGGGCATCCTCTGCAGCCACCAGCAAAAGTGAGGCTTGTCCTGGTGGCCATGGAGTGGTCTCATGGTGTCCTCAGCCGCCAACACAAGCTTTGGAGCCGTGCTCCGTCTCTTGTGTTGGTGGTGTGGGAACCCGGATCGCTGCAATGCCTTGCTTGTTTTTCAAGGCATTGCTTGTGAATCAAGCTGTTCTAGAAATCTTTGCTCGTTTGTGAAACACTGACAATCCAGGTCACACGTACCTGATGTCTTCAACATACAAATGTTGTTCCAAAGAGCATGCTCCTTCTGCCCCATGCTTGTCAGTGCTCAAACATGCATTTGCCCCAGAATTTAGTGCTGAGTAAGGAAAGAAGCATGTGTCTGAACCAGCATGTAGCATCTGCAACCAGGGAGCCCGTCAAATGTGTTGTCTTATGATCATTGTGCATGCTAACAAGCTTTATTCTTGAGGCATAAAATGAATAAACAGCATCTCCGTCAACCATTGCCATTATTTTTGGCGGCTGAAATGAGCTTATTACTAGTTTATTTTTCACTCCCTCTCAGACAGATGTTGCTCAGTCTCTAAGGGATTTTCAGCTTTTCCCAGTCAGTCTGCCTTGGTGAGACGCCAGATGATCCATCGCTCTGCCGCACTTCTCATCAGAGGCAGAGGGATAAAAGCGTCAGCGGAAGCAAGAGGGGCACGGTGAACTCCCCCTTCTTTTGCAGGGAGCTAAGATACATGACTTCAAATTGGTAAACGTGAACAGACGTTGGGGGCCAAGATTCGTAGACACCTGTGCGCTATTTTGAGGGCTGATGCATGACAGCTCCCGTTCCTTATAGATCACAAAATACCAAACCTGGTTCCTTGCAAGTTAACCTTCAGGTCAGTTGGTTTAATAACCTCTTAAAAAATAAAAGATAATATGGCTCCAATTGCACTGCCCCTCTTAGAGCAGAATCATAATTATGTCTACTCAGAAGTAGAGTAGACATATCTTTACTCCATCTATCTACAGTATTTATATACCACGTTTCAACTGAAAAGTTCACAAAGCGGTTTACAAGAAAATGAAAAAATTAATAGCTAATTAATAGCTAAAGGGTGCCTGTCCCAAAAGGGCTCACAATCTAAAATGCAAAAAGAACACCAGCAGAAGCCACTAGAACAGACACTGCTGGTGTATGTAGGGCCAGTTACTCTCCCCCTGCTAAATAAAAGAGGAACACCCACTTGAAAGAGTGTCTCTTGCCCAGTTAGCAGGGGTCAATGGGTTTAATGGGTCTTACTCCCAGGAAAGTGTAGGATTGCAACCTTAGAAGCATTAGAGCATTAGAAACACGTGCAAGTGTAACCTCATAATCCATTAGGATTTTGTTCTGGAATTTCCCATGGATAAAAAAAATCAGTGGACAAAAACAGTGGAAAAATAAAGACCCATTTCCATGTTTTATGCTACTCTACTGCTCCTTATGGAATAAAGTTGTGCCTCAGTATCACAAAACGTGTTTGATTCTGGTGTTTGCTGATACCAAAAAATGTGTTAAATAAAAGCAATTTTAAAAATAAAATTGTTTTAAAACAGCTTAATTTACTGTTGTAGAGTTAGAAATGAAGTTAGAAATGAAAGGGACCCCCTGCCTTTGTCTGGCTCAGCTGGAATGTTTCCCTGCAACAGTAAATATACTCTACTTTACTCTACTACAGTACTTTACAACAGTAGAAAAGCAGTTTTTTAAAAAACTGATTTGCGGCGGTCATTTATATGTCAAATCTGTGTGTAAAAATCTGTATAACAAAATTGGACCTATATTTGTGGGGGTCCCAGGTTCACAATCCACAAATGTAGAATCTTAAAGATATAAATAACATTCATCATAATCAAAATTTGTGCTTAAAAAGAACACCCTTTGCATCACCCACTGTACGCATCTTGAATTGCTTGCCCAGGTTCGTACTTCCTTCTGTGCCACCTGATATTTGGAGTCATAGTATGGCTGCTACCTTGCTGGGAACATCCAGCATGCCTTTACATTACTGGCCAGAGCTGGCATTGCACAATTAATAATGCATTTGAAAGAAGATGCTGGAAGTGACGTGCCAAGTAGTTGGAAGGAGAACTACTTGCCACTAAGGGCAAAATCCAGAGCAACTACAGGGTGTCCTTGCTCTGGTGTAAGACAACTTTCTCTGGATTGAAATATGAATTTCCCATAGATTTTCACTAGGTGGGGCAGTAACTATGTGTGCATGTAAAGTCTCTTATATGCTCCCATAATTACTCTGGAATTGGGGGCAAATCTTCCACTGATACCTGTGATGCCACTTAGTGCTGGATTTACATATAAGTTAAACAAGCTATAGCTTAGGACCCCACTCTCTTGGGAGCCCGCCTAAAAATTTAAAATTGTATTTCAGTTCAATAATTACTTTGATAAAATACATATTTTGTTATGTGCAAATGGTTTTAGATACCTGTTAGGTCCATAAATTACCATACAGCATATATTCAACATTTTGTTGTTGTTTTGTATATTCGACAATTTGTATATTCGACAATTTGTTGTTGACAGAGGACAGCTGGACATATAAAGGGCTCCATTACATTCAATAGCTTGGGGCCTCATCAAACCTAAATCCAGCCTTGATGCCACTGATACCATCCTGGACTCCTGAACTCATGACTCTTAGCTTTTCAGGCTCCTGGGATTCATTCTCCGGTTTCCTACAACCCAGCACTGACCATAGGCTATGGTGTAGATAGGGGGAATGCAAAGCACTATCCTTGCAATTCTAAGTATGTCTACTCAGAAGTAATTCCCATTATGTTCAATAGTACTTACTCTGAAGAATGTGTGGTTAGAATTGCAGCCTATGTTTTGCAGGAAACCTCATTATAGCAGGCGTGCAACCCCTTTCCCTTCCCGTTGGAGCAATTCTACGCCAAAAGAACAAAACGGAGTCAAATGCCCCCTCTAGCTATGCCACTGATCATGGGGCTGCCATTTTAGACAGCAGCCTCATTTTGGAATTAAATACAGTGGTACCTCGCTTAACAAGCGTTTCACATAACAAGCAAAAATTTCCAAGAAATCTTGCTTCACATAACAAGTTCCGCTTCACTTAACAAGCAAGCACGCGATGGGCACGTGTGCTATGCAGCCCTGACGCTCCAGAGGGAGGCTCTTTAAAAGGGCTGCCAGCCAGCGCTGCTGCCTCTAACTGCCCCCAACTTGGGGGCAGTTGCCTGGAGGTGCCAGAGGCAGCTGCCTCTAACTGCCCCCACTGACCACCTTGAACCTCCAGCAATAGTCCAGGTAAGCCTTTCAGGAAAGTGTCTTCGGTTGCAGTCTCCTAACTATGTCTACTCAGAAGTAAGCCCCACTGTGTTAAATGGGGCATACTCCCAGGAAAGTGTCTTTAGGATTGCAGCCTAACGAGACTTCATAGGATCATGCACACTGAATGCATGTTTTGAATTCAATTACAGTGTTTTGTCATCAGTTTTACATCCAGTTAATATTTTTATATGAATATTTTGGGGATTGTGGAACCAATCGTCTGAGCTTCCATGATTTCCTATGGGAAAATCCGCTTCACTTAAAGAGCATTTCACTTAAAGAGTAGCCGTCCGGAACGAATTAAGCTCTTTATGTGAGGCACCACTGTACCTGGTTCTACTTGACGCAAATTCTTTCTTTTGGCCATGTCGTGCCCCAGAAATGCTTTATCTTCCCATCAACACCCACGACCAACAGCACAATTCCAACATTTGTATGTTTCCTTCTTTCTATGAATGCTTTGGTCCTCCAGGAAACTCATTTCTTTCCCATCATGTCTCCTAATTATTTATTTACTAGGACAAGGGTGATGAACACCTGGCAACATTTACTCTGTCAATTAGGAGTTCTTCTACATACCAAGAGCTTCCATGTACTGTTTGGATAAGATTTGCAAGAAGTCAGTAGCATCACCAACGAAGGAATTAAAGCAAAGAGAACAGTTAAGAAGGTTGAGGAAATAATATTATTTTCTCCAGCTGTTATTATCAGTTAAATTCGACAATTAATTAATTAATATGTAGTTCCTGAGCCAACACTTATTGTCTGGCTCAGTGGCATAGCTAATGATCATGTAGCCTGTGCTAAGCTCAAAATGTTGCCCCGGAAATGATGTCATCCCTGGGTATTTTTCAAAATGTGTCAAGTTCAGTTTGCAGCCCCCCTAAAGCTTGTCTCCCTATGCAACTGCACCCCATGTACCCCCTAGCTACGCCACTGGTCCAGCTACTCAACCGCAAACCTATGGGGTGGGGAGAAGGATTGTGGGGAAATCAAGGTACAACAGGATTAGGGTTGCCATAATTCTTTTCCACAAAACCGCAACAGGACCCCCTGTCAAACTTGCCAGTTTGTGTACACAATCCCATAAACTGGGACTGTTCTAGTTTTCTAGGCGACCCTGATCAGGATGGAAAGTCCTGTTGGATCAGGACAAAGATTACCAAAATGGTAGACAGCAAGATGCATCTGATAGGCAGGAGGTGAAGCCATGAGAACATCAGACCATAAGAAGAGACCTGCAAGATCAGGTCAAAGGCCCATCTAGTCCAGATTTCTGTATCTCACAGTGGTCCACCAGATGCCTTGGAGAGCACACAAGACAAGCGACCTGCATTCTGATGCTTCCACTTGCATCAGGGGTTCTAAGATCACCTGCTTCCAAAATCAGGAGGTTGAAAATACCCATCATGTCTTGTAACCTATAATATACTTTTCATTCAGAAACGTGTCCAATCCCCCTTTAAAGGCATCTAGACCAGATACCACCCATATCCTATGGCAAGGAGTTCCACAGACTACAGCTGCAATCCCAAGCTCCAGTGAAGCCAGCCTAAGCCCTGATCTGTGCTGACCTGGGGGTATCACCAAAGTGCCGTAAGATACTTCTGTGCCACTTCTAGGAGAGGATTAGGCCTGTGCACAGACATGTGCTTGCCTCCCTACATCACCACAGGAATGTTAGACCGATGAGTCGTGCCAGCTTAGTTTAGGATTACATCCTACATCTCAGATCAAGGTAGTTAACAGAGTATCCTAGACCTGATAAGGGTATTTACAGTATAGTTTTAGTCATACAGAACCTTTCAGCCTCCAGATGTTTCCCATCCATTGTGTAATCATGTTTTCTGTCTGAACATCACATACCAGGCAAGATCTCAAGTTGCTGTCACTTTTGCCGACTGATTTCTCAGCACTCCATTTTTCCCTCTCATCATGGCATGCCTCTCTCTCTCACCATGCAGGCTGTGATGCGCTGGCCTTTCCACAAGAATACGTAAACTCTAGTGTAGGAACTTCATCCACTTCCAGCTTCATGAGAAAAACAGGATTTAAAGAAACCTATTCTCCCTGAAACAATTGCATGACATAGAAAGGTTGCCAGGAAATGCGTTAAATAAAACAGTATACCAACTGAGCTGGAGCGCAAGTCTGACCTTAAGAAGAACCCTGATGGATCAGGCCAAAGGTCCATGTAGTCCAGTTTCCTGTATCTCACACCACCCCCCACAAGATGCCTCTGGCAGCACACAAGACACTTTCATCCAGGTGCCCACCCCTGCATCTGGCATTCTGAGGTTTTCTACATCTTTAAAAAATAATAAAATAAATAATGAAAATGATAAATAATAAAATAAAATACATGAAAATAAAAAGTCAGAAGTTGCATATACCCATCAAATATGAGGATGCGCATGCCCATCATGTGTGGGTATGAGGAGGAGACGTTCAGAAGCCTCCTTCGTAAACCTTTGTCTACCTGTCACATGCTTTCTCAGCATCAGCCCATATAATTTTTGTCTTCCAATAAAATGTGTATAAGTTACAAGTGATCAAACAGAAAGGTCAGGCACACAATGTCAGAAGCAGCAGGTGAATCGAGCTGGATTCCAACCGCGGGTTCGCCGTCATTAGCTGTCTCTCTGCCGCTCACATTCCTTAAAGAACTGTGGCTTCCAACGTCTGCTACATCCTGGGGGCAAAATTATCTCCTCTGTTGCACATTGCAGATCTCAATTGCATATTCTACATTTATTTAACTTGCCTGACTCCCATTGGCATTGCTGAAAGTTGCGAGTCAAATGACGGAAGGAACAAACCGGATTCACTGCGTGCAACCAAGTGGGAAATATTGGCTTAAATACATATTAAAAAGGGGGGAATTGAATGTACTGAATGATGAAAATGAGTGCAGTTTGCTTGGCAGAGCCTGTCAGAGGAAATTAGGTAGGCAAGTGAAGACAAGGGCCACAGCCCTGGAACTAGCTGGCAACCTTTCCTGAATACAGCTAACCAAGCAACTTGATGCAAAGTGTTTCTCTCCCCCCCCCCCCCAATAAATTTAATGAAACATACCTTTTCCTCCCACCCTGATTAGGTGGATCAATTCTTCTCTTTGGAGTCTCACATCTGGTTCCATACAAGACTCTTGCGGGAAGGAACAGTGTATTTGATGATGTGTATGTAATGCTGTGAGCTAGCTTTGCAAGAGAGTTCACATATTATGTCAAATCAGAAGTCATCAGCCTCATGAATAACCCTCCTACATCTTCTTTACTTTTCCTGAACTTCTTTGGCACTGGGCCAAATCAAGCTGCCCAGTTGGTGATGATGATGAGGAGGAGGAGGAGGAGGAGGAGGATATTTATCAAGCTGCCCAGTGGTGGTGATGATGATGATGATATTTATTGGCATAGACACAACAATGCATAATTGACATACAGCACAATCCAGAGTAACTACCGGAGCTCTTATGTCGATGTAAGAAAAATTTACTCTGGATTGCTCTATGCATTTCCCATAGGTTTCCCATAGGTGGTGCCGTAACTACTTTGATGTAAATGTCTCTTACGTTGACGTAAGAGCTCCCGTAGTTACTCTGGATTGTGCTAATAGGGTGCATTCCTAAGCATGTCTACTCAGAAGTAAGCCCCACTTTGTTCTATGGGAAACACCCTACAATCCAGAGTAACTATGGGAGCACATAAGAGATGTTACGTGCAGCAGTAGTTTCTGCACCACCTAGTGAAAACCTATGGGAAATTCATACTGCAATCCAGGGTAAATTGTTCTTACACTGGAGCAAGACCTCCCTGTAGTTACTCTGGATTTTGCCCTTCAGCTTAATCCTAAAGACATTTTCCTGAGAGTAAGACCCATTGAACACAATGAGGCTTACTTTTGAGTAGACATTAAGTAGACATTTGAGTAGACATTGAGTAGACATAGGGCGCAATCCAGAGCAAGTTCAGCCTGCTCTGCCCTAACTGCTCTCTCCTAACTATTCTGTATCCAGAACATAAAGTTATGCTGCATCCAGAGAGTCAGGAAGCCTGGGCTGCCCTAACTGCTCCAGAGCATGCTAAGTAATTGACACATGGGGAGGACTTGCTCCTGAGGAGACCCCCCTCAGATCATACTGAACAAGGAACAGCTGTGATGTCTGCCTTATAAGAAAGCCCAGAAGTTCCTGACAACCAGTTACAGCTGCAGTTCCTCTAGTAGAGGGTGGATGTTTGGAGTGGCCTGCTGTATCCCCAGGTTAGTGGGCTGCTGTAGTTGTTCCATATCCTGAGGTTGAGAGGAAGGGGTTGCAGCTAGGCTGGCCAAGAACTCAGATTTTTGGTCAGCACTGCCATTCTTACTCAGGCCTTATCATGGACCCCTATGGGTCTACTCATTACTATACCTGCTCCTGAGGTGGTAAAACTCTGAGGACTGGAAGAGGGCATTTCTGCCTTGGAAACAGGCTCTGGATACAGAGTAACTGCTCTGCCCTAGACAATGCTATACATGCCCTCAACATGCCTCTCCTGAACTGCTTAGGACAGAGCAGTTAGGGCAGAGCAGGTCCACCTCTCTTAGGGCACCCTATGTTGCCTTGCTCTGCCCTAAGCCTCTTCCAGAGTAATTGGGATGGAGCATCTTGCAGTTGCTCCACCCTAGTGATAGATAGGGCAACCCAAGGGCTCTTATGTGGACAGATTAGTTGCTCTGGATTGTGCTGATAGTTAGGATTGTGCTCTGAAGCTCAGGAAAGTGTGTATAGTGCATAACAGAATCTCATGCTCCCTAAATCAAATCTTCTACCTTATGTACAACATAAAATATTTATTAAAACCTCACAGCAAGCCAAGTCCAAATTAGGGTCCAGATTCCTTTTCCCATGTACTTATAACTGTAAGAAAAAAAATGGCCACCTACTAGGTATTTCTCCCCCACCCTCTGCCCAGTTAAATATAACAAGCTTATCCTTCCTTAATATAAGATTCTTGTACTGTTTTTGGACTTCATGGCTAAGAAGTTTTCTTCAGTCCTACAATGGCAATTGGCCTACCGACAATAATTGTTTTAATTTTTGTTTTTTTAATATATTTTTAAATATTTTTAATATTTTTTAATATTTTTTTTAAAATTTTGATAAAGTGATTCTTAGCATGATGAGGACCACTGTGAGTAATTTAGGAGGCTGCATGGTAGCATTAATCTTAAAAGAGATCTTTTGTATCTCACATGACACACAAAGTGATAGAAGAAGAAGAAGAAGAAGAAGAAGAAGAAGAAGAAGAAGAAGAAGAAGAAGAAGTAGAAGCCCAGTACCATCATCACTTCTATAACCCAGGGGGATACACTGGAGTGCCGCAGTGGACACTCCCAAAAAAACCACAGGTTACAGAAGTTCAGAATTTTTAAAAAATGTTTGACATGGAACTGGGGATTTCTAAAAAAAGGAAATACAGGTGTCCCCCACTTTCTGATGGTTCCACTCTTTCAACACCTTTCAATAATACCCAGGACTCATTCATTCAACACATACACCACTCTTTCAACCTCTCTCTGCTGGTCTAACTTATCTTCCCTGATGTTGATTTGCATGCGAAATGCTCATCAAACTGTTTTTGTCATCTCCTTGTGACATTCTTCAGTAAAGAACCATCTTTCAAATAGATATTAACTGCCCACACATGCCTTTCTTCATTTTACTGTAATTTGTTTACTATTTTGGCTGTGTTAATAAATGTGTGTTATTTAGGTTTTTGCAAGTGATATTTTTGTCTTTTTTGGGATTCCACCAAAAAGTTTGGGTTCCACTTTTCAGTTTTTGGATGGTCCTCTGGTTCCCAACCCATCCAATATATGGGGGAAACCTTTAATAGGACCTGATTGATGGGTTGAGGGGAAATACTACTACTACTACTACTACTACTACTACTACTACTACTACTACTACTACTACTACTACTAATAATAATAATAATAATTTCTAGGAAAATCATCAATCTTCATATAGATGACATACAAAACTTTGACTGCAGAAGGATGACTAACATCATCAGAAAAGGCTTCCAACTTTTAAGTGCTCAGACTTTCTAAAGGAACCAATGGAGATCACAACAAGGAGTTAGTCACAAGGCTTTCAGAATAAAAAGTTATTTTATCTTCTGAATTGAGGGACAGAAGCTGTATTTTCCTGCATTTAAAAGAGAAAAAGGACAGAAGCAGAGAGAAAAGATGGCAAGCTGGAGAGGAAGGTCAATGTAGCTTTGTACCAAGTTTCTGAAAAAAAAATCTTAGAATGTGAAAAAGATGTGAAGAAGAATGAAATTGTCAGAAAAGTACAGAGGGACTAAAGGACAGAAAAGTGTTTTCTAATTATAGTGCTATCATAGGAAGCTATCAATAGAACCCAGGTTATTAAACTCACTCTCTGCTACCTTATCTTCTAGTGTTTCTTGTTTGTCTCAAGTAGACCTCCTCCACAGACCATCAACTTGAACCCTCTCAACTTCTATCATATCAGATGGTTCCGCCTTCTCAGCATCTGATCCCCTAAGTCATAAAATTCCCTTTCAACCCTGCGACTCCCAGTTCATTATTCTGGTTGATGACACAGAGCGGAGTCTGTGATTGGGGCCTTGTGGAGGTGCAACTGCATTTTCAGAAAATAAAAGAATGAGTGCAAAGTTATCAGCTTCAAAAGCTGTAATTTGATACAAAAATTTGATTCAAAATTGGATCATCTACTGGTGAAGTTTGCTTAGAGCAGCCATTCTCAACTTGAACCATGTGGCCTCTTGGTTATTTCATGGGGTGGAAGACAATGAAGATTTTTTTCCCCAGACACAAGGCTAAAAAAGTGGACATGTCCTGGAAAAAGAGGACAGTCTGTCACCCAGTCCTATGTCCATTGGTGTCCTCTGACATTCCTTAAATAGCACGCCTGAGTAACTTCCATTATCTCACTGGGGATCTTCAAGCAGAGGCTCGATGAACACTTGCTGGAGATGCTCTAGGGGGAATTCCTGCTGCAGGCAGGGGGTTGGACTAGATGACCTACTAGGTCCCTTCCAACTCTATGATTCTATGATTCTATCTTTCAGTTTTACATTTAATTTTAACAAAATTATGCTTGTCCATGACTCAGCATGGAGGATCCCATGCCTGAGCATGAGATGGAGCATGAGGTACCAGCTGCACCTGTAGGTAATCTGCTCACCACTCTTATGTGGGGTCCTCTCAGGTGGTGCCTGATAGAGACCAACACAGAAATCACCATTCACCAACTTAAGGCAGCTTTACTGGAACAGCTTAAGTTGTACTACAATATTTACAAGAGCAATATAAGATTAAAAAATGAGGCATCCCAAGTCCTTGAGAAGGACTCAGTACATGGATAAAACAGACTAGTCAATAACATATATATATATATATATATATATATATATATATATAAAAACAGCGAATTCTGTGTATCTGAAACCCCTTGGGCCACACTTGCTCTACAATACATAGACATATTATACCTTTCTGGAATCAGGATGATTCCAAGACTGAAAATCTGTCCTTCATCTGCTGTTTGAACATCCAGCATTAGAACTTGTGTCCAGCCCAAACGGGCAGACATGCCTTTTGAATTCCAGAGACAACATATTTGTCTCTTTAGTCCACAGGAGCTGGCTTAAAATCTGCAAGGAGTGTGGCTTTTAAGCTAGTCTATCTTCTATATATATATATAAAAGAGAAAAGTCACTGACTCACTCACTCACTGACTTACTCACTCACTCACTCACTCATCACCGCCTTGCCAAAACCGCTGGGCCTAGAAGCATGAAATTTGGGGTGGGTGTTCCTTCCGTGACTGAGGGGTGCACTAAGAACCAGTTTTTGTAAATTCCAACCAGAAGGGGGTGAAAAGGGGTGCAACGCGTTTTCCTCCCTATACTTTGCATTGAGAATTGCTGACTCAGCAACATTCTGCCCCAACTGCTGGGCCTGAAGCATGGAATTCTGGGACGGATCCTGCTGTCACCTGAACACCCACCAAGAACCCACGTGGAGAAATTTAACCCTTCAGGGGCTGAAAAGGGGGCAACGTGTTTCTGTCCTATACTTAACATGGGAGACTGACGAACAGCCAGCCAATTTGGTGCTTGGTGCCTTGTGCACTACAGGGGATGATGTTCAGAGGAAGAGGTTGCACTGGGGAGGATGCTGTGCATGGGGAAGATGCACATGGGGGATGTTGTGATAACGGGTTGATGCACATGGGGGAATGATGTGCATGGCGGTTTGATGCACATGGGTGATGTTGCCCATGGGAGTTGATGTGCATGGGAAGATGTTGCACATTGGGGTTGATATGTATGGGGTTGTTTTGCATGGAGACTGATGCACATAGGGGAGGTTGTGCATGGGGGGAAGTTGTGCAATGGGAGATGTTGCGCATGGGGGATTGATGTGCATGGGGGATTGATGTGCATGGGGAATGATGCGTATGGGGAATGATGCACATGGGCAATGTTGCACATAGGAGCTTGATGCACATAGGAGGATGTTGCCCTATGGGGGAAGTTTCACATGGGGGACTGATGCGCATGGGGGACTGATGCACATGGGGACTGATGCTCATGGGGGACTAATGCGCTGTGAGGGGATGGCGTATGCGAGAATTTTACTCCCACAACACAGGTACACTTTTCACTAGTAGTATAATAAAAGTAACAGCCCGTATTTGTTGCTTATGGAGCTACAATATAACAACATTCATCCATATAATAAACCACCAGCATCTTAACTGCCCTTTTGCCTCCTCTTCCTCAATGGATCTCCTCAATTGTCCGCGTAACTTCTTCTCAGTCTGGCTTGTTATCTCTTCCAGAGAAAAATAAATGGAATATCGGTAGTTTTTAGCCTTCTCTGCCCCGAGACACAGGGAAATTGAACCCTCAGCCTGCTTGATTGACATACCATACACTCCAGAGTAACTACGGGAGCATGTAAGAGACATTGCATGCACCCATAGTTACTGCACCACCAAGTGAAAACCTATGGGAAATTCACATTGCAATCCAGAGTAAATTGTTTTTACGCTGGAGCATCTATATTACCCATATAGATGGATAATAGTTTGATTTGTTACTTGCCTTCCACCCCGAAGGGTACCCAAAGCAGATAACAGCAATTTTCAGCCTGTTTGCTGTGGCACACTAATGTGTTGCAGCGTACTGATGTGCTGCAAATGCTCTGCAGGTGTGCTACCTGCAGAGGAATTTGGGGGAGTACCAAATTATTTGAGAGGAACAAATTATTTGGGACAGGACCAATTTATTAGTAGGACAAATGGGGTATGCAGCAGGCTGTGTGATTTGCCTTGTCAATTGCCAAAAAAACTTTTAGCACCTTGTCAATGTGCCACGAGATGAGAAAGATTGCAAAACACCAGAGTAAGATATACATTAAAAACCATAAAATAAACTATAAAAAATAAACAATAAAAATATAAAATGCATCAACTATAAAAGTTATTGTTTGCACTACCTTCTGAATAAGAGTTCTGTGTAATCTTAAAGGCTTGTTTTAATTTTATGATTCTTGAAACTTTGTTGGTGTCCTTTGGCATCCCGAAATAGCACGCCTGAGTAACTTCCATTCTCTTTCAGTTTTACATAAGGTAAAATCAGGTGACAACTTAGGGGCATGTAGACGGCTTGTTTTCGCTAATCTTTTATGAGCCCACTTCAGAATTTCCTGCCAGCAGCCATCCTAAGCCCTAATCACTTGGAACGGGATACAGAGACCACTTTCATTCTGTGCAGCTGAACCCCTGCCAAAGCAATCAATAAACTTTCCTCTTTTCCAAGGGCCCGACACATTTACATAATCATCCCTATTTGCATCTCCTGTATTGAGGTCTCCTGCTTCTTCTGAAGGTTAAGAGTCAGGGCAGATGTCCACGAGTTGACCGCCATTATTAGTGTACTCTGACCATCTCACTTCTTGGGGACTTTATAGTGCTCATCTGTTCGGGAAGACTAGCTTTTCCAGGACTCATTTGCTGGTTAATTGCATTCTCAGATCTTTTAAGATGTGTGTAGCACCTGCTCTCCACTTCACAGACTCTTTTGATCTCCCTAGAAATATCCAACTTTGATTATGTGAAAATCTTTCCTGGCTGTACTACGTGCCTGGAAAGCAAGCCTGGAAATTGCTGGTAAAGCCGTTGTGTTCAAGACCTTGGAAATGAGTGTGTGTGTGTTTGTGTAAGAGAGAGAGAGAGAGAGATCATCCCCCAATTCCAGAGTAACTACAGGAGCACGTAAGAGACTTTACATGCACCAGTAGTTACTGCACCACCTAGTGAAAACCTATATTGCAACCCAGAGTAAGTTGTTCTTACACCAGAGCAAGGACTCCCTGTAGTTACTCTGGATTTCGCCCCATATGACATAACTGCAAAAGAGGACAAGGACCCCCAAAATGTAGAAAACACAAGATGTAGAACATGAGAAAATAAAACCTACCTGTACAAAACCACCCTGTACAAACTTACAAGTTTCTGAGTTCAGGCACTTCAGGCCAGAGAGGCCAGGAGGGTGACGACTGCATACCCCACAGGCAGCTGGAAAACTGACTGAGTGGGGGGGTTTCAAACAGCACCTAGAGATAGGAAGATACTAGGAGAGACAGGCCTCTTGGCCACCTTGCGGCAGAGAGGGAGTGAGAACAAAATTTCAGAGCCTATTAAACCAGTTGTGCCTTTAAAACACTCATATATATATATATATATATGATATATATGAGTGTTTTAAAGGCATAATATATGAGTGTTTTAAAGGCACAACTGGCTTTTATAGGGCAAATTTTAACATTAGATGATGGTGATGATGATGATGATGATGATGTACTATTTCACAGTCTCCAGGTGTTTGACTGGAATTGGCTCTATTGTGATTTGGTTCCTAACCAAGGGACTAGGAATCACAAACATATTGTTTCAATATGTGTTACGTTTCCAGGAATGCCGCTTTTCATACTGGACAGATGTGATCTTCTGGAGGCCCATTAAGCTAGGTCCAAAAGCACCTATTATTAGCCTCGTTTTGTTGGATTTGACTTTAAGTAGCAGTACACTATTGCTCAGTTTTCTTCACACATGTACTTTTATTATTGTGGTTGTGACTGGTCTTCCAGTAGGCCTGCAGTCCCCAGTCCTGGTTGCTCAACTGGAGATCCTGAGCCCTATAGCCCATTTTTTACCAGGTGCCCAGGAACTTCACCATCTGGCATGGTCCTTCTTGACCCAGGATACGACTGAGCCAGTATAGACTTTGTATTTTTCTTTCTCACTATATTATGAAAGGGTTGGGACACACTTAGGGCAAAATCCAGAGTAACTACGGGGTGTCCTTGCTCCAGTGTAAGAACAATGTACTCTGGATTGCAATATGAATTTCCCATAGGTTTTCACTAGGTGGTCCAGTAACTAGAGGTACATGTAATGTCTCTTATGTGCTCCCATAGTTACTATGGATTTGGGGGTTAGTCTGACTTCACAGCAAAGTCTTGTCTGGTATGGGTGACCCTCTCACTCTCTACCTCCCTCTCTTTCTCTCCAGGCTATTCTCTTTTTCCAGGGCATGTCCTCTTTTTTTAGTCTTGTGTCCTGAAAAAAAATCTTATTATCCCTCTTTTCGTTATGAGCAGGTAGTATATAGCCTTCCTGGAATTAATAAATTTGTATGTAATAAATTAGATATAATAATTCTAAATGTAATAATAATAATAATAATAATAATAATAATAATAATAATAATAATAATAATAATAAAAATTATGGCAACCATACCCTGGTGGATCAGGGCTTTTGTCATCAGCAGCCATTTGTTGGCATTGCATAGAATTGAGAAGCAAAGTGGCAATAAAAATGTGCAGTCTTGATATATTGCAGTGGTTTTCAAAGGGGGGGGGGTCAGGACCTCATTGGGGCATTCAGTCTACAATCCATACATTCTTGGAAGCAGGTACTTGCTTCTGAGAACACATGGAGAAGCTCTGACATCACAGTGATGTCAGTTCCAACTATGACATCACATCCAGGTTGATGACATCACTTCCGGAGGGTCCTGGACTGACTGGAAGGGGGTGAAACGCTCAAGACGAAATACATTTCCAAGGATGAAATGCTCAAGCACCACTTCTGTACTGATTGCAAATGTTGCAATTAATGGCCATTTCTGCTGCACACACTAACCCTTACGAACGTAGACTGCAATCCTAAAAACACTTTCCTTGAAGTAAGACCCCTTGAACACAATGGGACTTACTGTTGAGTAGACATGGTTAGGATTGCATCCATAGTGTGATTGCACTCCTGGGATTGCACTGTAAAGCTATTAAAAAAACCTTTCATTCGGCACAATAATTTTTGTATTTGTGTGTGAATACTTGAACACAAAAGGCTGTTTATTTACCCCTAAATAAATATTAAGTCAAAATAATATATATGCTGAACTCATCTATATTCTCTCTTTCTGTGTCAGGAATGAAAGTCAGATAGAAGCTTTGTCACAAATGATGAAACGTCCACTCCAGGTGACTTTGAATTTCTGGACTCGTCTCTGCAAATCTATTTGCAATTGCTCCAGCTAAGGGAGTCTTTAAAAAAAAGGAGAGGAAAAAGAAATAGCCCTTAGATATGCTTGATAAGTTTCTACAAAATTCAAATCAAACTACTAATGGACCTACGCTTTGAATGCTTAGGATGCACACGGCAAAAAAGCCATTTATATAAAGAGTTCTTGGAATCTCTTTCCCCTTTCCGAAGATGACAACTAATTTTGAAACCAACTGATAATTCAAGGTCTGGTGAACAAGCCCTTCAAGCTTGCTTGCAAAAACCTTGCAAATATATAGTGGCTCTCACTGCCAAGGATTTTTTTCCCCACTTTCCTCCTTCAGTTACCAGATGGGACTGTGCCTCGAGAGATAGAGCGACCTCACCTAAAGGACGTCCTGAAGTCTGTTCCAGAAGGATGACATTGCGAGTCACTTTCTCCAGGTAGTTTATATTCTCATTCCTATGGGAGCATCCCTTGCACATTGTCCTAATATGTGAAAATAATAAATACTGGAAGAGTAACCATCCTTTCACCCTTTTTTCCCCTAACAGGAGGAAAGAAAATCAAAGAGGCAAATAGGATTTGTAGACTTGGCTAGATCTACCCATATGACTCAGATTTGTGACCATATGTAATAACCACAAATATAGTACATGACAAAATAGAAACTATATATAAAAATTGTTTTCTCACCCTCCATGGGTGGTGTATGTATGTTGTCCTCAATCTCGGGTCCTCTACCAGAAGCCTGGGAGTTTGAGGGTTCTGCGTAGTATCTTAGTATCTGTTCCTATCTTAGTATCTGTTCCTAGCAATGAGCTTTTCTGGATCGAGTGTTGTGATGTCCTTCCTAGAATCTGTTGGAGCTGTTCTTCCAGCTTGGGTGTCACAGCCCCTAGTGCTCCTAACACTATTGGGATCACATTCACCTTCACTTGCCACAGTCTTTCTAATTCCTCCTTCAAACCCTGATACTTTTCCACCTTTTCATGCTCTTTTTTTCCTGATGTTGCTGTCGTTTGATATCGCTACATCTATCACCAGGGCTGACTTCTGGGCCTGATCTACCACCACAATGTCTGGCTGGTTAGCCAGTATCTTCTTATCTGTCTGGATATGGAAGTACAACAGGACCTTCGCCCTGTCGTTCTCCACAACCTTCTGAGGAGTCTCCCATCTGGTCTTGGGAGGGGTTAATCCATAGGCTGAGCAGATGTTCCTATACACAATGCCGGCTACTTGGCTGTGCCGTTCAATGCATGCTGTTCCTGCCTGCATCTTGCACCCTGCCACGATGTGTTGGACTGTCTCTGAGGTTTCTCTGCACAGCCTGCACTTTGGGTCTTCTCTTGTATGGTAAATCCCCGCTTGCTTCTATGGATCTGGTCCATAGTGCCTGTTCTTGTGCTGCCATGATGAGGGCTTCAGTGCTATCTTTGAAGCCAGCTTTTTCCAGCCACTGATAGGATTTCCCAATGTCAATAACTTCAGTTATCTGGCGATGGTACATCCCATGCAGGGTCTTATCTTGCCAGGACACTTCCTCAGTTTGATCTTCCTTCCATATTTGCTGTTGCTGTTGTTGCTGGAGACATTCTCTCTTCAGCTCATCCTTGGGCATCTCACTGATGTATTCCTGGATATTCTGGGTTTCATCCAGGATAGTAGTTTTAATGCTCATCAGACCCCGGCCACCCTCTTTCCGACTAGTGTATAGTCTCTGAATGTTAAACTTGGGGTGGAAACCCCCATACATTGTGAGGAGCGTCTGAGTTTTCACATTGGCCGCTTCCATTTCTTTCTGTGGCCAACTCACTATGCCAGCAGGGTATCTGATGACTGGCAGCGCATATGTATTGATGGCATGTATCTTATTTTTCCCATTGAGCTGGCTTTTCAGGATCTGTTGTATCCTTTGATGGTAGTTGGATATTGCTGTCTTCCTTGCCTCCTCTTCATGATATATAAAAGCTTATATATCAAAATAAAACAAAATAAAAGCTTCTATATTGTTTTCATGTGGTTAGTTTGAACACTATCTTACTGATTTAGGGTTGTCATAATTCTGTTCCACAAAATTGGGACAGGACTCTCTGTCACTCTTGCCAGTATGTGAACACAATGCCCCCAAATTGAGACTGTCCCTGTCTTTCAATACATATGGCAACCCTACTCTTAATACAGTATTAAAGTTGAAACTATTAAATAAAATTTATGAATTACAAGAAGGCTAAATGCTATCTGATCACAAGGAAAAGTAGTATGATGAAAATATTTTTCTAGGACACCAGGCTAAAAACCAGGATATGTCATGGAAAAAGAGGGCATATGGTAACCCTGGGTCTACATTCTTCATAGGAAGCCTTGCAAAACTACAACTCCCATCAGTCCTGACACTTTTCTTCCTATTTGTAGAGAAGTAAAGACTCCCCACCAAAACTGGGTCTGAAATACTTGAATGACAGAGCATTAGTGGGAGGGGGAAGAAACAAGCCCACCACTTGCACTGTGCACTGTGGTATGTACAGAGATATGGTGGGCAAGAAAAAAGGCTGTATGTACCAGGTTTTGTAATGGCTCAGTAAATGATCCAGGTTTTTCATGTTAATTTTTGGAGGAAAAGGACTGGGTCAGTTTCAATTCATTGTAAAGCCAATGCAAAACCAGCAAATTTATTTCTATGTTCCCTAAAGCAGCCTCCGTCAGTCTTGAAAGACTATGGTATCGTGCTGAGCACCGCATACGCTGCATGCGAAGCACGAAAGCCTGGGTTGGATTGTTATGGAGGATAGGCTGTTACCCAAGCAGCAAATGCCCCCTCTCCATGCCTCTGAATTAGTCCAATGGAAAGGCAGAGCCAATACGATTGGATCCAGCTGGCGTCGCAGAGCTGGGCTAAGGACAGGCGCTCACCCTGTCTTGTGGGGCTGACCCAGGTCTTGAACCCTGGCCTGCTGGTTAACAGACAGAGCGTCTTAACTGCTTGCGCCACCCACAGCCCACACCTGTGAAATACAGCCATTGGCAAAGGATGGCATGACATAGCTAATAATCACTCTCCATGGTGTGATGAGGTCAATGTGTGTGCTACATTGAATGCATAGAATACATGGGGATGGGTCCATCTCTAGCTAGGGATGTGCGGAAACTCTCTGAGCAATTTTTTTGGGGGGGAAGGGGTAAAAAAAAAATCCAGGTTTTTAAATTTACTTCATTGGCCTCTCTGCAAAATTTTTATATATTTCTCTAGAGCTCTCCTGTAAGAGCTTTCCAGAGCTGGAACAGCGTTCCTTGAGTGGTGGGTATTTGGCCCTAGAGATCAAGGGAGGTGGTTGACTCTCCCTCACTGGGGACCTTCAAGCACAGGCTCGAGGAGCACCTGTTGGAGATGCTCTACAGGCAGAGGGTTGGACTAGGTGACCTACTGGGTCCCTTCCAACTCTATGATTCTAAGAGACTTTCTGAGGTCAAGGAGATGGCTACCCAGAGTAACCACATGTCCTCTTTTTTAGCCTTGTGTCCTGGAAAAAATCTCCATTGTCCTCCTTTTCCTTGTGAGCATGTAGCTATCTTATAATCAAAAATTATATGCAATCATTTTAAATTTAATAATAAGCCATATAGTGTTAATAATCTAATAAGCAATAACCATAATAATAAGCAATAACCATGTAGAATGTATTGCAGTAGCCCAACAGGGATGTGATTAGTGCATAAATAATCGAAGCCATCAGGGATTTTTCTAGCTAGCTCCATAGCTGGTGAAAAACACGTCATGGTACCGTCTTTACATGGGTGTGCAGGAATAACATCAGGATGACAGACATTACATCATAACATCCGGGTTAACAGCAGAGATAACATCATAAGCTTCCAGAATCCATACAAGATTGGATTTCAAGTTTCCTCAAATAAGAGGATCAAGGGAGGGCCAAAAGGTAAGGGTTTTGGCTCATATCATAATACACCTTGAACAGAATCCAACAAGATATGGATGTTTCAACATGAAAATTAAGCACTTGATTTTGCTCTTGATTGTGCTGTCCTTGGTTCAGCCTTAGGCATTAAAATTAGAATCACACTATAAAAGACACAGTTAAAATATATTGCATGTTAAATGTCCCCACATTTCAAATTATTTGCATTTTAAATAGAGATGCAGGATGGCTTCATAAACTTACCACCGACTACATCAGACTGTGGTTGTTTGCCCTGTAAATTGAAAATCAAAGGTATTCTGTATCTTGTAAAATAACACCGACTTATTTACAGCTTAGAAGCAGTTGGTAGGGATGGCTTAAAAAAACACACAAAACAACAAAACTCATTTTAAAATCAAGAGGAATACTTTCACTTTAAACCGGTTATGCAAACTGTGGCTTGACGCAATTCTCTGAGCAACCTTAACATATTTTTTCCATAGACGCTATAATAGTCCTTACTCCTGAGTAGCCAAGCATAGGATTTGGCATGAGTTGCTTCTGCTAAAAAACTATTTGGTTCTTATGGGGCATGCTTTATGTTGACCACTACAACCGGAGAGCTATTTTCACCACTGGAGGGCAATGGCACATTGTGTTTCATTCAAGTGAAATCCTAATTCATCAGAAAAGGTTAAAATCCTTAATTTGTCCTTTTTATAGAAAGGTATATATTAACATATATACAAAACAAAGGTCCACCTGTGTTCAAAAATTTTACAGAAGTGGCCAATTTATACATAACAAAACACTTATTGAAAAAATCAGTTTAGCTTGCAGCCCGAGTGGAAATATATGATAGTCTTTGAAATTCAATCATAATGGAATTTTTAAAACTTTTTTTTCTTTTTTTGGCATTTCCACTCATTAAAAACGATGTCAAAATGATGGATTAATTTGTGGGCATTTTCTGTCCTTGGTATAATCTTTGTCAAAGGAATGAAGTATTGGAATTATAATGCCTTTTTGTATTGTATGAATTATGGAAGTGTGCTTAGCGAACATTGGCTTTTGGGGGGGGGGGAGTAAGGAAGACTGATGTTTGACCTGTTCTTTTGGACTTTGAATGTTACAGAATATTCAGTAAGGACATTATTGTCTCAGCATCAAACTCCCAGAAAAAAATCTCATGGAGCTCATCTTGAGAGGTTCTGCCTTCCAAGCCAATCTAGATGGGCTACATCAGGGTCTCCAAACTTTTTAGTCACTGGGCCACATCAAATACTTGGCGCTTTGTCAAGGGCCAAAAAAAAAAATTAAATATAAAATTTAAATAAATACATTAGAGATAAAACATAGGTGAATGAATAAATTGGATAATGAATAGGCTAAAAATAGGTTTTCTCCAAGCACCAACACACATCACAGAAATGAAGCACATACCCTACAATCCAGAGTAACTATGGAAGCATGTAAGAGACATTACGTGCACCCATAGTTACTGCACCACCCAGTGAAAACCTATGGGAAATTCATATTGCAATCCAGAGCAAATTGTTCTTACACCAGAGCAAGGACTCCCTGTAGTTACTCTGGATTGCTCCCATTCTCAAATGGATCCCTATTTCCCTATATCCCAAGCATCTTCTAAGGACATCAGAGAGCACAAAAAGTTACTTCTAGTAGCACCCTTAGGGCAAAATCCAGAGTAACTACAGGGAGTCCTTGCTCCGGTGTAAGAACAACTTACTCTAGATTCCAATACGAATTTCCCACAGGTTTTCACTAGCTGGTGCAGTAACTAAATGTGCATGTAAAGTCTCTCACGTGCACCCGTAGTTACTCTGGATTTGGGGCTTGTGCTATTTAGTAGCACCCACTAGACCAAACCAGAAACAGCTTGGGTTGCGTTCAGCCGAGTAGACCAGAAGCAATTTTGATACTGTATAGAACTAATAAGATGTTAATATGAATCAGCTCTCATTTCCATACACATATATCATAATACAGTTAACCCATGCTAACTGGGTGCACAGGCACTTCTAATTAGTGGTGCTCCTCTTATATTTAGCAGGGAAAGAATAACCATTACTCTTTTCCCAAGCATGGTTTCCCTAACCAATAAGGGACATCATTTTCATTTTTTTTACTTAATTAAATATGATTTTGTTGTTGCAGGGGAAAATTAATTTTTTAAATAAATACACTGGGAAGACATCACTTCCTGGGCAACATTTTGAGCTTTGCACCAGGCTACATGATCATTAGCTACATCATTGGCTGGATAAATATTTGCCAAGACCCACATCTGACTCCAGGTTTGGTGGTGGGCTTCAGGGGGTTCTCACAGGTTCTATAGAACCCTTTGCTAATGAGAACTGTTTACTAATGGGACACAGAACCTGTTGTTAATTTATTTGAATCCTACCACTGCCCTCGGCTGGATGATTTTGAGTGTTGGATTGGATTCTGCCCATGGACTGTGGGTTCCCAAGCTCTGCTCTGGACGAACCAAAACTCTGATTCAGCAGAATAAATCATGAGTCTGCTTTGATAATGACAGAGTAATGAGCTGGCAGAACTGATCATCAGATCTTGAATTTCTTCCGTGATGGATCTCTGTGCACTGAATGTAGTAGCCCTGGATAGCCACCAGAGGAGTATGGCCACCATGTGCACCAGCAGGCCTCCGTCAGTCTTGAAAGACTATGGTATCGTGCTCAGCACCGCATACGCTGCATGCGAAGCACGAAAGCCTGGGTTGGATTGTTATGGAGGATAGGCTGTTACCCAAGCAGCAAATCCCCCCTTCCACGCCACTGAATTAGTCCAATGGAAAGGCAGAGCCGATACGATTGGATCCAGCTGGCGTCGCAGAGCTGGGCTAAGGACAGGAGCTCACCCTGTCTTGTGGGGACCTGGGTCTCGAACCCTGGCCTGCTGGTTAACAGGCACAGTGTCTTAACCACTTGCGCCACCCACAGCCACATGTGCACCATAGAGCCAACATAAGGCAGCCATAAGGCAGCAGGAATACTCATGATTGGCAGACTCACCTCTGCCATAAGCTGTGTAAAAAAACCCAGCCAGGCTTTGGTTGGCACCAAAGTTACAGAACAGGTAAAGAGGCAATTACGAACCACTTCTAAAGACAGCACACAAGTATCTCCTAAATGCCTCCCACAAGCTATCTAGAGCTGGAAAGATGCTTATTGGGATAACAATGGACAGTGATTAGATAGTAAAGTACTTGTATATTTCATTTCATTGATTTCAAACAGTTGAAACATATGTTTGATAACAGCTGGAGCTGTACTCTTAGAAGGAGTCATCAAGACACATTTAATAAAATATCAACTTTTTGTCTGCTGTGAGAAAATGTTGACAAGGTGCAGTATACGGGCACATTCTGTTTGCTGACAGCCTTGCACTGGATAGATGACAGTACACTCTACCTGCCTTTTCTCACCCAATTTAAATAATATATATTATGTAATGCAATGTTGTGCTTGTAACGTACCAATTCTGAATGTGTGAAATGTTCTTTTGCAAAATTATTCTGGTTGAATGGTCGATATGCAAGAAAGAGGACCCCTTTGCTTGTGAGTACACGGAAGTGTCCAACATCATCGGTATCTTTCAGTCTGGAAAGACTCTGGTATCGTGCTCTGATTGGAGGTCCTGAAACAACATCTAGTGTGGCTAAAAAGGCCAGTTCGAGAGTGTCCATCCCTTCCACACTGAGGACAAATAAATTCTGTCCCCTGCCCAGGCCCAGGTTTCGCTGCTCTCAGGTCTGTCTCTTTGCTTCAGCCTGCCGAACAAGTGTCTCTTCCAGTTGGAGAAGGCCATGCTGGGTCTTTTGCCTCCACGCTGAACGGTCAGAGGTCAAGGTTTCCCAGCTGTTGATGTCCATTCCCAAGGCCTTTAGATCCCTCCTGCAGATGTCTTTGTATCGCAGCTGTTAACTGAGGACCACACGAACACAAAAGATTCTTTCACAATAGCCATGAGGAAGTCAATGTTAAGCACTTATAAAAGTTGACATATTTCTGAAATTCTTCTGTGATTTTGACGTTCCAAATTGCATGGGTTTGCTTTTCAGACTCTCTGATTTGCAAATATCTTAGAAGCTACCAACACAGAATCATGACTTGGGGAGTTTGCAGAATGGAATCATTGATAATTTCATTTTTTTAATATTAAAAATATTTAATATTTAAATATTAAGTATTCAATTAAGTATTACTCCTAGGAAGGTATGATTATGATTGCCACCATATGCACATATCAAGTAAGGCACTTTGCTCAGTATTCTAATTGGGTGCCAAATGAGGATGGAATAAGTTTGAATCTGGATTACCAAGCACTAGGGAAGAAGTAATCTCTCTCTCTCTCTCTCTCTCTCTCTCTCTCTCTCTCTCTCTCTCTCTCGTGTGTGTGTGTAAAACTGATTCTTAAAATTTAACATTGCATACAAATGCTAAAAACTCACCCATATGCAAAAAAAGTGGAGAAAACTGCAAAGGACTTGATTTAAAGTATGCTATTAATTAGCATTAATAATTCAGCACCTTATAAACTCACTTATACATCCCTGCTGAGTTACTTGATGTGCCAAACAAGCAATTAACACAGAATAAAGTTAAACGTACTGTAAGAAACAAAACTGTTTTTTGATTGGCACTTTTTACCTACAGTAGGTTATAAATGAGTGACATGGACAGGAGGTACATCAAAGTATCGTGGGGGTTCCCGGAATCCTCGACAGGTCAGAAAGGGGCACCCTCCATGGAACTCACAGGCTGGGTGCTTGATTAGACTTTCTTGCCCCCAAATCCAGAGTAACTACGGGAGCACATAAGAGACTTTCTGTGCACCCGTAGTTACTGCGTCACCTAGTGTAAACCTATAGGAAATTCATATTGCAATCCAGAGTAAGTTGTTCTTATACCACAGCAAGGACTCTCTGGAGTTACTGTGGATTTTGTCCTTGGTCTACATAAGAAGATCCACTCAGCAGGAGAATCTCTGTTGCCTCTGTTGCCACTCTTATGAGAGAGGATGGACTATATACTGCCTACTGGGCAGTTCTGTATATCACTGCCTATAGGCACTTCTTCGCTATTTTCTTGGATTTCCAAACTCTTGCAGTTCTGAAATTTGCTGGTATCATTCATTATTACCCCAAACTGTTCCAAACACTTGGAGCCTCCTGTGTCCAACATTTATTCCAGCATTAAATGAATTTGAATTACGCTGGACATGTCTTTGTAGCCTTCATTTGTGTCGGCTGTTTCTTGTTCCCTTGTCACTAAAGGCATTACTCCATCTGTAACCGAAGCTCATCGTAAAACGTATTAAATTAATACAAGATACATACAATCTTTCAATTTGGAAGTTAAGCCTCTTTAAAGAAACCTGCATTCCTGTCACTTATGGTTATTAAACATGTCAACCTGCATTACACAAGCGTTCTTTGAAGTACTCTAGGTTATGTATGTCAAATTGTGTGGGATCATCCATTACAAATGCGATACACAAGCTTCATACATCACAGAAACGAAAGTCGGTATTTAATGTGAACGATGGTTCCAAAGTACAGTGATGATACAGAACAACGCTCAAGACAGACCAACAAGATTTTGGGAGGGGGGCAAATGCTTGGGGTTCATGCCACCATACTCAAGTCTATGAGTATGCTTGCCTTTGGGAACATGGGGTGCTTACAGGAAGGCCAATCTGGGAACAATGAGGTATGGTGTGGCATGTATATGTGGGACATGTACATAGGGCTGCCAAGATCTGCACAAATATTCAAAAGTGCAATTTCACATCCAGAGATCTCTGATTCTGGGTTTTGTTTGGAAGAAAACACACTTGAGATCTATGGTGTCATGAAAGTATTTATTTGATTTACAAATACAGGTCCACTTCAGGTATCTCCGGGGGTTCTGTCCTTCTCTCCCTGCAGAAACTGAAATCCAATTATGGCCCATATCCTAAAGTCAAATTAAGCCTTTTGCTCCAGAGCAGTTAAGGTGACTTTCCATAAGATAACACTAGAGGTTCACATAACTGCATGGACCCGTAACTGTTCTGGATTTTGCCCTATGTTAAATTAATATTGAAATGGCTTTTATAGAAAGCATGCCCAAATGAAATTCCTACCATTCTGTGCTATTTCCCAGCCATTAGACCTATTTTTAGCATTGAGATTGGGCTAAAGTTCTTTTCTTCTTCCAAGCTTGCCCCAGAATATACTGTATTTACTCAAATCTAACGCTCACCGTTTCCACCCAAATTCAGTCTCCAAAATCAGGGTGTGCATTAGATTTGATGGTTAATTAGATTCATGTAAATATGGTATTTTGTTTATAAACATAGGGTGTGCATTAGATTCAATGGCACATTAGATTTGAGCATATACCGTATGCTCCTCAAAGTCCTGAAATTGCCTTTTCAATCTCCAGGAACCTTGGAACACCTCTGATGCCTCGAAGGCATTTCCCACAGAGGTCATTTGTGTCTTGGATCCTAAGCCCCAGTTAAGCCAGCATAACTCCTGTACTGGCCTGGAGGTATTGCAAAAGTCATAAGGCATTTCTGGGCCATTTCTGGGGGGTTGCCCAGTGTATTGATATGCGCCAACCTCCCTACACCACCATGGGAAAAGAAGTTGTGCAGGCTTAAATTGGTTAGGATTGTACCTTGAATCACATTGTTGGTTTGTGGTCGACTGGAGAGAAGTCTCTTAGTGACTTCTAAGAAATATATATCTTTCACAACTTTTCACTATATATATTTCACAACTGGCTGGAAGAAGTTAGCCTTGAATGACAGTATATAAGGAAGAATATTTGATGTCCAGGCCATAGGAGCCTATACCCACAGTTCCTATGGAGAGGAGCACTGACCCAAGAGTTGTCTTTTGCAATGTGAAAGATAATAATAATAAACCTTTATTACGGTCTTAGACCAGCACAAATGTGGAAGATAGTTTTGTGGTACTCTTTGAATGCAGAGTGTTGGGATAGAAATGAAGTAACAGTTGTGATGTGGTATGTGGTGTACTTACTCAGCAGTATTAAGAGAGGCACCCAAGAGAAAGTATACCTGTCAAGGGACACTGATAGGTTCCCAGTAAAACTGACGTCTCTGAGTGACATGTGGGTGGACATCTCACAGGACTTCCCTTTAAGGGTGGAATCATTTATCAATCGGTGCATCCTACGCATTGCATGCAGAAGGTCTCAAGTACAATTTATGGCATTTCCAGGATTTCATCTAAAGCCCTGAAAAGCTAAACAGTGTTGACAGTACTGAGCTGGATAGAGTAATAGTTTCAATCAGAAGCAACCTTCTACATCCCAGGAGTAAAACTGAACCAACTGTGCACTAAACCAACATGGATTATCTAATGATCCTGGGATACCAGGAAGGGAAAGAGGTAAAGGTTTTCCAAAGTATCTAAGTATGTGAAATAGTCTTACCCTCCTTCTCTGATGTGGAAAGATAATACCCATGTTCTTCATGCTCAGAAACATGATTAGGTTTTGCATAAACTACCTTGTGCTATTACCCAGAGAGGTCTTGTTGACCTTTCTTTCTTCCTTCTTCTCTCTTTTTCAGTGTGTGGTTACATCAAGCTCCTGGTGGGTTGAAATTACAAAGAACAACCACAACCCCAAAATGCTTAAGTATTTCTTAAATGCCTCCACGGAGGGAAGAGATGTTATTGTTAAACACAATCAAACTGTACTCTGGTTAGTGTTTTGCTTTCTATTTTCTCCCCTTCACTCTTTTTCTTTAAACAGTCCTCTACTCCTTACAAAGTACAAACTTTGGGGGCTGTATTAAGCAATTAAGTCGAATGGAGGGGAAGAAAGGCTTTTGAGTCAAAATCCAGGAGTTTCACAAAGTGCTAGCATGAAACAAACCTTTCTAGTCTCTAAAAAGACCCTTTCTTCCCATTGCAGCCAACCTCTCATTTATCCTGCTGAGCAAGTGAATGTTTATCAGCAAGCCTTACCTGCCTTTGACAATATTTTGCCACTGCTCTTTTCCCCCATAATCGGAAAGTATAAGACTATGCGCCGAGCTCCTGTGGCATTTTGGGAGGTTTAATCTAATGGCTGCATTGCATGCTGCAAGTCCTATTGAAGTGGAACTTGTTAAGTAAAGTTAGAAATTGAAACAAAAGTGAAGAAATGAAGGAATTCTATGTACCTCATTAGCTGAGTCTCAGCGCTACGTTGCTTGACCGCTGGGCTGATCGACTACTTAATTTAGTCTGCATGTCCTCTACATGTTTCTCTTGTCTCTTAGCAAACCCCATTGAATTGAATGTGGTTTACCCCTAAGTAGGGGTATGCTCCTTGCTAGTTGTGAACTCATCTACTTGTGAACTCAGGTTGCCTGAAGCAATTATTTATTTTAAAGCAGGCCTCTCTCAGTCTTGGTAGACTATGGTATCGTGCTGGGCGCTGCATATGCTGCATGCAAAGCATGAAAGCTTGGGTTGGATTGTTATGGAGGATAGGCTGTTACCCAAGCAGCAAATCCCCCCTTTCCATGCCAATGAAATAGTCCAATGGAAAGGCAGAGCCAATACGATTGGATCCAGCTGGTGTCGCAGAGCTGGGCTAAGGACAGGAGCTCACCCTGTCTTGTGGGGCCGACCTGGGTCTCGAACCCTGGCCTGCTGATTAACAGGCACAGCGCCTTAACCGCTTGCACCTCCCACAGCCCATTATTTATTTTACACATCATTTATTTTACACATACATTTACCATTGTGAACCAGATGTTGGAAGTTGCATATAACAGATCCAATGCAAAATGTAAAACACCATTAATGAAACAGTATAGCTCAGAGGTCTTCAAATCCCAGTCCTGGGGCCAAATGTGGCCCTCCGTAAAATTTAATGCAGCCCCTGGCAAGACCCCTTTATCCAGCTTTTGGGCAAGCCTTGTAATCCATTCTAATACATACTTATATGTAAATATATGCAAATTTATTCAAATTTGAAAGTAATAAATTGATTATTAGTGCCTTCGACTTGCACATACAGAGATATAAAAACAACTCAGAATTCTGTCTGTCCACTTACATGAATATTAAACGTAGATAGAATATTTCAACTTAATAAGGATCCAGATTGTTGACAAATTTTAAAATTAAAATTATTAGACAACAGTATAAATTTAGATATTACATATTAAAAATTGGAAAAGAAGATAATAAAATTACAAACCAGAATTAAGAGTATTCAAAAGTGTCCTTCTCCAAATCTTAATAGCAGCAGTGCAGAATTTGGCCGCAGAGGCAATAATGTTTGGCTTAATATCAGATAGGAGCCATTGCATATAGGTCACATTAGAGCAGCCTGGGTGTCTTTGTAGCAGTGACAGGATAACCTCAGAGCATGTATCGCTATAAAAAGGACATCTAAGAAGCACATGTTCAGTGGACTCTGTTTCTTCATAGCCACAGAGACATAACCTGTCAGCCATGGGGATCTTCCTGAATTTTCCTTCGAGAACAACCAATGGCAGAACATGGTTACGAACTAAAGTAAACACACTTCTGTGGCTGAGTACCTCTAACTGAGATAGATATAAATTTGAAATGTAAATTATTTTACTTGCCCCAACACCATGTCAAAATGATGCAGCCCTCCTTCCAAAACGTTTGGAGACTCTGGGTGTAGCTGATTACACTGGTGCAGACTGCAGTGTTGCACCCAAGTATGTTAAAAGTGCAGTTCCTTCAAATTGGGTGCAACTTTAATCTAGGCCAGCAAAACTCATTGGACTTCCTGTTCCATGGTAATGGAGGGAGGAAAGCGCATGTCTGTGCACTGGCCAAACCCTCCCTAAAGAGTGGTGCACAAGTGTCACATAGCAGTTTTGTGATACCCCCCAGATCAGCACATTACTTGTGCCAGGGCTTAGACTGGAGGGTATGAATACAGCCATGATCATATAGTATAACAAAGGGGGAAATTCACTTATTGGGAAGGTTCTTGCCCTTTTGCCTCACACTGGTGCCATCAATGCACACTGCAATGGAGCTCAAAGCATGACTCGATCAGGGGGCAGTGTCCTTCAGGCTCATGACTGCATCTCAAATAATTTATCCCTGACTGATGAGAGAGAGAGAGAGAGAGAGAGAGAGAGAGTGAAAGAAAGAAAGAAAGAAAGAAAGAAAGAAAGAAAGAAAGAAAGAAAGAAAGAAAGAAAGAAAGAAAGAAAGAAAGAAAGAAAGAAAAATTATACAGCATTAAGTTGCGGCACCAATACTACCATAAATCACAGTTCATTGCTTAGACTGGTGAAACAGACTTCAAAATATTCTCCATTCTTTTGTGTGGATATTCCAAAGTTAACTTCAAGAACAAATGCTGTAAGGGGAAAAAAATTCAAAAGTCAGCGGTTTGGACTAAATAACTGTATTCCAGCAAAGCAACTGATGCAAATATATATACTGTGAGTGCTCCCAGGGTATTGCACTGGAAGAGAAGAAGGGAGAACTGAAATTAACAGGGATAGAAAGAGGAAGATTTGTGTGTAAGAAATCAGTGTTATTTTACTTTCATTACTATAGCCTCCCACCTTTGTTGCTTTCTAAGCCCAGCCTACACTGTACTGAACTCAATGGCAAATCTCCCACTGATCATAATGGATCTGGACTGCAATCGGTAGCTGGTGCCGTGCACTGCCAAAAATGGATATCAGTTTGCTGGCAGGATAGGTGCTTTTGCACAATCATAATGAGGCCATTAAAGAAATCCCTGAACAAACAAAAACAGTGCTGAAAATAGATACCCTGATGCATGAGAGCAAGAAGGAACAGAAGGAAAAGAGTGTTTGGGGATGAATGGAAATAATCCTAAAAATGGGGAGGGGGGAGGTTGGAACCAGATAATTATATGGAACATAAAAGGGCAGAAATAAAAAATTGCCCTAGATCATTCACAACACAAAATCATTACATTCCTGAGTTCCCCTAAATGCATATTGAGCTAAATGTGTATTTAGCTATACACATTTCAACAGTCTCGGTGGTTATGTGTTAATTTAACTGATCACTAATAACTGATCCAGGTCTGGAAGTCAGTGAGAAGCCCAACACTGAAAGCAGAAGGACTGACTTAAATGTGACTTAAATCCTTAAATGTGATGGGAGGGGGCTCAACGAGGTAAAATTAAAGGAATTTGATAGCTATGCAAACATATATTCAGGGCGCAATCCAGAGTGAGGAGAACCCTAGCGGGGCTGCCCCAACTAGTCTGAATCCAGAGCAGAAAGTTATGTTGCATCCAGAGAGTCAGGAAGCCTGGGCTGTGCTACCTGCTCCAGAGCATTCTAAGTCAGTGATACCTGGGGAGGGCTTGTTCCTGAGTAGACCTCCCTCAGATCACACTGAACAAGGAACAGCTGTGGTGCCTGCCTTATAAGAAAGCCCAGAAGTTCCTGACAACCAGTAACAGCTGCAGCATGAGTTTCCACTACAGTAATACCTCTAGTGGAGGGTGGATGCTTGGAGTGGCCTGCTGTACCCCCAGGTGAGCTGGTCCATAGTTGTGCCATATCCTGAGGTTGAGAGGCAGGGATTGCAGCTAGGCTGGCCAAGAACTCAGTTTTTTGGTCAACACTACTGTTCTTACTCTGCCTTATCATGGACCCCTATGGGTCTACTCATTACTATACCTGCTCCTGAGATTGTACAACTCTGAGGAGCTGGAAGAGGGCATTTTGCCCTGGAAACAGGTTTTGGATACAGTGTAACTGCTGTGCCCTATGCAATGCTAAACATGCCCTCCACATACCTCTCCTGAACTGCCTAGGTGGGCCCAGTTAGGGCAGCCCAGGTCCACCTCTCTTGGGCCAGCCTATGTTGCCTTAGCCTGCAATCCTAAACACACTTTCCTGAGAGTAAGACTCATTGAACACAATGGGGCTTACTTTTGAGTAGACATGGTTAGGATTGCACTCTTAGGCTGCCTCAAGCCTTTTTCAGAGTAACAAGTGTGGAGCATCTTGCAGTTGGGTCAGCCCAGTAAGAAATAGGGTCGCCCAAGTACACTTCTGGATTCTGCCCTCAGTGGTGTTGCTAGGGGGGTGCAAAGAACTACAGTTTGCAGGGAGCAAAACTTTATTTTCAGCTTTATTCTAAGTTCTACATTTTTCTTGGATGTCCTACGTTTGGGGAGGGGACTTGTCCTCTTCTCTGGTTATGACATATGGTCATCCTGATGCTGTCATGATGCTCCTTGCAAAACATACCCATTTTAGCTATGCCACTGGTTTGATCCTTCGTCATCTGTGGATTTCTCCGAGAAATCTCTCTAGCATATCAAGACACATCTGGTTCCCTCAAACCTGAATGTTTCACTTTTCTTTAAGTTTCAAATATACCATAAGATGCATATACCATGAGATGCAGTAAGTCCTCAACTTATGAACATTCAAATTGCAAATTTTCATACGTACAGACATCCCCTCAATACACAAAATTTAAAACATATGTTTGAAAGCATTGGAGATGTTCCTATGTTTGAAAGAGCATTGGGGGTTACCAGGGCTTGGAGTGAGGGGGATTCACTCCTCACTCCAAGCACTGGGGATCCTGGATTGCTGGGTGACCTCAGACCTTGGAGAGAGGGGGGAGTCCCTGCTTACTCCAAATGCTAATTAATCCCCAATATCTGGAGTGAGAGAGAAATCCTACAAAGCCCAACCAAACGAACTTAAAATGTCCAGTTTAGAAACATTTCAACCTATGGACGAGGTTCTGTAAAGGAACCTGTTCAGGTTCTTATAAGTGAAAACAAATTAATGCTGCCCTGATCTCTCAAGTAGCTTCCGAGACATAATTTAGCATTGTTACTTACACAAGATCTGAGGCTACAATCCAGAGTAACTACAGGTTCTTTTACACTGATGTAGTTATGATGCCACCTATGGGAAACCTATATAGGAAATATAGGAAATGCCACCTATATAGGAAATGCATAGAGCAATCCAGAGTCAGTGCCTCTTATGTCTTCCCATAGTTACTCTGGATTGCAGGATTAGCCTCCCATGGACCATACACCTTGAATGGCTTTTCTTGAACACAGATATTGGAAAAATGAATGTTTCTGCTCCCTTGCCAGTTTCCAACCATGCAAAATGGCAGCCTACTAAGTGAACATCTGTGACTAAGCCCAGGAGAATGTGCCTCTTTGAATATTTACTCACTTGCCAGCTGAACAAATCACTCTTCCAAACTTGTCACACCTGGACCCCTCAACTATGTATCAAATGCACTGCATCCATGCGGGTCAGGATGGTGGAAAGGGTGGTGAAAACGGAGCGTGTCTCCTGTCTCATATGACAACAGAGAATGAAGTGCATCCAAATGGATTCTGTGCAGGGTAGGCAGTATTAAGGGGAATGCTGTTATTCTTCTGTTGTGCTCCAATCACACATCTGGTGAGACATGTTGAATAAAACTGATGGCAGTAAAAATGGTGTTGGCATGTTTTAGGCTGATGTTAAATGTTTCTCCGTCTCGAACCCACCTTATGAAAGCTTAGCATCTGCTGTCATCCAACATTAATGTTTTCTTCCCATCCTTACAAGTTATTTGCTCTGATGGTCTCTATAGAAGTCTTGCCTTTGTTAATTCAAAAGGATAGGTTGCTTTCAGCATTGCTCAACCTCCAACCGTATCACCTCGGGCTATGTTTTTTGTCGGATTTCAAGCAAAGCAGGGTTTGTCTACTGTAGCTATTGATGGTTTAATTTTTATGGGAAAGTCAGAAACTTCATGACAGCCTCAGCCAAAGCTTTTAGAAGGGTATGTTCATCTGTTGCAGCAACCCATCAGTCTAAGATCCTTGTTATCATCTTTAAATATCATCTAAAATTGTGTGCTAGGAAAGTTAGAACAAAGAAATTGTAATTGGGGTACAACTAACTCATCAGTTAATGTGATGATGTATCCCATTCCTGTGATGATGTAGGGAGGCAAGTGCATGTCTGTACACTAAACTAAGCTTTCCCAAGGAGAGGCACAGAAGTGTAATGCAGCATTTTTGTGACACCAGGACTTATGCTGAGGTTTAGGCCAGCCTAACTGGAGTTTAGGATTGCAGCTTTAGGCCTAAAATCCAGAGCAGTTAGGGCAAAATCCAGAGCAGTTATGGGTCCATGCAGTTATATCACCCTCTAGTGTTATTTTATGGAAAGTCACTGTTCCGGAGCAAGGGGCTTAATTTCACTTTAGGATATAGGCCTAACAGCACATTCCAGAGCAACTAATCTGTCCACATAAGAGCCCTTGGGTTGCCCTATCTATCACTAGGGTGGAGCAACTGCAAGATGCTCCAGCCCAGTTACTCTGGAAGAGATTTAGGGCAGAGCAAGGCAACATAGGGTGCCCTAAGAGAGGTGGACCTGCTCTGCCCTAACTGGGGCAGCCTAAGCAGCTCAGGAGAGGCAAGTTGAGGGCAAGTTTAGCATTGCCTAGGGCAGAGCAGTTACTCTGCATCCAAAGCTTTTTTCAAGGCAGAAATGCCCTCTTCCTGTTCCTCAGAGTTATACCACCTCAGGAGCAAGTATAGTAATGAGTAGACCCATAGGGGTCCATGATAAGGCCTGAGTAAGAATGGTAGTGTTGACCAAAAATCTGAGTTCTTGGCCAGCCTAGCTGCAATCCCTGCCTCTCAACCTCAGGATATGGCACAACTATGGCAGCCCACTAACCTCAGGATATAGCAGGCCACTCCAAGCATCCACCCTCCACTATAGGTATTACTGTAGTGGAAACTCATGCTGCAGCTGTTACTGGTTGTCAGGATCTTCTGGGCTTCCTTATAAGGCAGGCCCCACAGCTGTTCCTTGTTCAGTGTGATCTGAGGGAGGTCTACTCAGGAACAAGCCCTCCCCAGGTGTCACTGACTTACAGTGCTCTGGAGCAGGTAGTGCAGCCCAGGCTTCCTGACTCTTTGGATGCAACATAACTTTCTGCTCTGGATACAGAATAGTTAGGAGAGAGCAGTTAGGGCAGAGCAGGTTGAACTTGCTCTGGATTGTGCCCTTAGTCTAATTATAGCATGTAATTAGTCTGTGGAACTTCTTGCCACAATAGATAGTGATGGTGTTTGGCATATATGCTTTCAAAGAGGGTTTGGTCAGATTTCTGGAGAGAAACCCCATCACATGTGGAAAGCCATGATGGGAATGTACACAAATCATGTGGACCAGGTAGGAATTTTTATTTTTATTTGTGTTATCCAAATTGGCCATGTTTTTTGTCCACTGTTTCTGGCAAGGAAGGGAAGATGCGTCATGATACGAGTATGTGCCTGCTTCTTCTATACTGGTTTCACGGTATTTGTCTGCTGTATTTATACTGGTTCTCATCTTCATTTTCGACATTGCATTGTATTGTTTGACATGTCGGTTCTTCACCAGCATTCTGCTTGTTGTAATGCGGAAAGGTGGGTAGGCAAGTGGGAATTATTAAAACAAATAAAGCCAACTAAACAATAATCCAGTGGAATAAAGGAAGCATCATGCATCCTCTGAAGTTAATAATGATTTTCTTAAGGGAGGAGATGAACCTCCCCTGAACTGAATCCAAAGCAACACAATATATACATTTTCCCTGCAAATGATTTTCTATTGCAGGCTAGAGAATAATATAAAGGGCAATGATGTAGAAAAAAGCTGGCTGCCCATACAAGCAAGTGTCCAGCACAGCAAATCCTTTAATAAACTCTGAAGCTTAGCCTATTTCCCTTGTCCCCTTCCCGACTCCGCTGGTTTCCAGTCTGTTGACTGAGTCCCATTTAAGAATTTGCAAAACATGGTTTTAATTATATGACTAGAGACGTTGCTGCATGAGCAGTTTACTCTCAACAAATGAAAGATTTTGAAAGGCAATGCTCTAAGCTGCTTAGAGAGCTCACACATCCAGATTTAGCTATTAATTTAATTTCTCATTGATTTTGCATACAGAAAGCGATTGAAACATTTCTTCAAGAGCTAATTCTGTGACACTCAGAAGCTATAGCCTCCCCCCACCACCTGCCCTTCTCAAAATAAGTATTTTCTCATACAGAAAAGCAGTGATGAAGACAGAAGGGGTTGCAAAGCACTATGGCCGCAATCCTAACCACCCTTTCCTGGGAGTAAGTACTACTGAACACAATAGGACTTATTTCTGAGTAGACATGCTTAGGATTGCAGTTTTGTAGGGTACCTCTCTACTGCATTCAAAGGGCCCTTTCTTATCCCCTCTGGAGACATCATCCTGTTTTGCTTCCAATACCTGCAATGGTTCTGAAAAGGAAGGGAAGGGGCTGCTTGTATGCCGCAGTGAGGATCCCAACAAAACGCAGGGCTTTGCACCCCCTCTAGCTATGCCACTGCATGAAAAAAAGCATTCAATTAACACTTGGATGTTAAAAGGAGGCCTGGTAGTGCCCAGTGCCCAGTAAAGATGCCAGGTGCCTCCCTGGCACAACATTGTTCTGTTTTGCACATTCACCCAGACATTTGAGAAAATGCCACTTTCCTAGGCATCTGGATAGCTTTTCCTTATCCTACCCTACACCAGTCAACAGATGACGCTGGGCATCTGCTTGGTACCTGAGCAAGTCAAGAGTTGGACCCGAGATGACCCACCACTGCCAGCTTTGTCATCATTAGTACTCATATTCTGGAGTTGCTCAGGACTAGGGTTGCCATATGTCCCAGAAAACCAGGACAGTCCCAGTTTTGGGCAATTGCATTCACATACTGGTATGTTTGACTAGGGGCCCTGTTCCAGTTTTGTGGAAGAGAATTATGGCAACCCTACTCGTAATCTAGCTTACTCTCTTGTCATGACAGCCTGGGATTAGCTAGTCAACATTAAGAGGTTGGGAAGGAGTGTTTTACTTTACACCTGACTGTTTGAATATTTTTTCCCCACCAACACCAACTTTTCCTTAAGGTGTAGTGTTTTGTAGGGATGGCCATATCTGGTAGGTATGGAGTATGGAGGTATGGAGTAGATATGGAGTAGGGCAAGGGTGTCTGAAATTTCAATTTTAGGGCTCCTGGGCCTTTAACAAGTGAGTAGAAGAAGGAATTTCAGCAGGTACAGCTTGATATCGATGAGATGAGAAGCTGCACCTACTGAACTTCCCTCCTAGGAGTTCTAAAGTTAAAAGTTTGGGCACCCCTGGAGTAGGGAAAAGGGATTTGGTTCTTCTCTTAGGTAAGCAAAGTCAGAGGAAGAATCAGAACTAAGTCTAGGCTGGAATTTTGAAGTTTAGATAAATTTGGCTTCTTTAACCTCCTTTCTAGGGTGGTGTAACCTGTGGAGGTCTGGACAGCTTTGCTGTCTCCTCCACAGCAGATTCTCATATATAAAGAGGAAGGAGCTTATATAAATTGGACCAGCTGCAGTTGCAAATGGATTTATTATTATACATCAATAAAAATGGGCCAATTTCCTGCACAGTACATGGTCCTGTGTCTTTTTGGTGGAAACACGGGCAATGTGTTCTCAGATTGCCAGGTGCTTCAGATTGTCACATTTTGCTTTGTAAAAGCAATCTGTTTATTTCTTTATTTTAAACATTTTTTTAAAAAAAATCCTGTCTTTCTTGCCTCCTTGGCAGCCAGAATAAAATATAACTAACAAAAACAGTGACAGCAAAACTAATTAAAAGGTAGCATATCACAAAGTTGAATTCCACAATTGAAGAGTCCATAAGAAACTGATGGATGGTAGGAAAGGACTATTTAAAAGTAAAAATGAACCAAAGTGGAAAAGGGGATAGATTGTAAGAGGAAGTATTTAAAACCATAGACTACAATCCAGAGTAACTACGGGAGCACGTAAAAGACTTTACGTGCACCCGTAGTTACTGCACCACCTAGTGAAAACCTATGGGAAATTCATATTGCAATCCAGAGCAAATTGTTCTTACACCGGAGCAAGGACTCCCCGTAGTTACTAGGATATGGATTACGCCCACAGAGAGATTTTTAAGTTTGAAATGGGGTCCTGGGCTGAAATGCCTGAATACTGCTGTACTAACAGATTTATAATATTGGAGAAAGATCAATATCTCCATATTCAGAACTGTAATAAAAGGTATGTGACAGACCTTTAGTGATCCTTCCTGTGGGATGTCTAGTAATCCATTTTATATTCACTGTGATTGCAAATGGACTTTATTTGTAATTGAAGATGTTATGTTGTGACTTTCAGGACCCACCTAGGAATGTTCAGTTTCTTTCCTAAGAACAGCTCATGCTTCTCCTTGCCAAGCAAGTCACAGGTCCAGGGGCAGAATGGAATGACAGAAGCAATTCTTCTACAGCCAAAATTGGCAACCAACGTTGGCCACTTCCATTGCCCATCAGTGTTTGCTTTTCATGAGCAGCATCCCATTTTTCATTTAGAGTTTAATAAGGCCAGGGTGGTATTAATAGCCTTTTAGATCTGCTGCATTGTTCTTGTAATTAATGTGTCTGAATTGCATATTATTACCCAATGAATGCTGTTAAAGACCCAATGAACCTTGGAGTAAAACAGGAGTCTTTAGGAGGTGAAGGCACAAAGTGAAGCTACTTCACTGACATTAATAGGACTTCAAGTCTTCGGTATGACCCCAGGTCTCTATGATCAGTTCTGCTAGTCTAACTTTGCCACATAGATCCATTGCACATACATCCAGTGGTGGGATTCAAATAAATTAACAACAGGTTCTATGTCCTAAGAACCTAAATTAACAACAAGTTCTATGTCCCATTAGTAACCAGTTCTTAGAACCAGGCACACATTAGCAAAGGGTTCTTTAGAACCTGTGACAATCCCCTGAAGCCCACCACTGCATACACCCATAATATATAAGATATTTCAGTTTTATATACAGTCAGTTACCCTAAGAGCACAATCATAAACGTGTCTACTCAAAAGTAAGCCCAGTTGTGTTCAATGTAATTAATGTCATTTGAAAATAATGGGCCCTACTCCCAGGAAACTGTGTATAGGATTGCAGCTTTACGCTTTTACCTTTGGAAAATGATTGATAATCAGAGATGACATATGTTCTGTTCAAAAAAAGATATTCCTGTTCAGTCTTTCAAGTTTCAGAAATGTGTGCCTTACCTGCTACGTGATGCGGCACAAATATTTTATGGTAGGTTTTCTGAGTTATCAATGCCTACACACATCATGTGCATCGTTAATCTCAGTGAGATAATATGATTTGGGTTAGCAGTTTGCTTTTATTTTTAATGTCTATTTTAAAAATGAAACCATTTTATTTTGTGCTTCTGAAGAGGATCATAAATAAAAATACATTAAATCTATCTATCATCTATCTATCTATCTATCTATCTATCTATCTATCTATCTATCTATCTATCTATCTATCTATCTATCTATCTATCTATCATATGACAATTACAATTGCTGTGAAACCCTTTGTGATGTCCAGCTGCTGGTAAGTGTAGAGTGTTTTATGCATGGGGTGTAGGCTACTATACATTGTTCTATGGGCTGCTCGGAAAACCCTTCTCTTTCCAGGTAGAATCCTTCACAGCATGGTCATCGTCACATCGATATCAGGAGATGCTTTTCAAGCTTCCAGCCCACCTGGAATGGCTTCAAAGGGATAAGACTCCCTCCTCGCCTGACTGCTCCGCCCCCCTCTAGCTATGCCACTGTCCTTGGGGTTTTCAAATGGAATTTTTAATCCAGGTGCCCTGATTGGATCCTGCGCCTGAGCATATCTCAGTAAAAGTGATGGTGAGCAGATTATGTGCACCTTGCACCTCTGATGGTCCAGGATGGAACCTTGACTAGCCATGCATCATGGCAAGCACCATTGGCTCCAGGCTTGATGCTGCAGTTTGTCCAAGTGAGTAGAGGTTCATGGCATTGGACCCCCCAATTTTTCCCAGTGGAAGTCACCCCTGTCTGTCTTTCCTAATGCCACCTTGTAACATGGCAGACAGCCACACTCTGCAGGTCATGCTCCGATTTCAAAGAGAAACTGCTACAGAAAATGTTGCATATACCAGAGTTGTACATGTGTATATCCAGCATCCTTCAACTGAACATTTCCAGATTTCTCTGTTGAGTTGTTCCTTCCATGAAGTCAATCAGAGCTATTTCTAACGACATAGGCAATTGGGTTCTGTAAACACTTATTTCTCAGAGAGTGTGTTTTTTAAAGGCTATGTTTGAGCCGACGTAATCGTGCAGCAATGTGTTCCTCTGGGGTAAGGAGGGGTAAAAAAAAATTCCGTAACAGCATTAGTGAATTGCTCCTCATCATCCTTCATTTTTCAAGGATAATTTACCAGCACTGAACAACGACAAATCAGTATTCCCTTTGCCAACACAAACCCAAATAATCTTATTTGCGATGATGCAGGCGATCTTCCAAAATTGCTGCAGTTGCCGGCTTATTTATTTATTTTCTGCTCAGACAGCTTCTTTTTGTCGCTTCATAAAATGCGGACGTCAGTTTATATCTGCAAGCACCTCTCTATCTGTCTCTTTGTGTGCATGTATATATATAAAAAGGGCTTTAATGCATTGTTTGGATGATGTCAAGTACCGCAAGCGGCAGGTACAGCCTTCCTGAAATTGCCTTAACACTCAAGGAGAAGTTTAGACAACAAGGGAATCTAGTGGGAGCCAGCAGAGGAGCTGACAGCAGGTTTAAGGTAGTGCATTCCTGTTTTATTTTACACACTTTGTTGTATAGTGTTGAATAGGATATTCTCCTCTATTCCACCCCTTTGTTATCCTATGAGTTCTATGACAGTGTTACTTTCTTGTTGCTCTCATTCCCTTTTCCCGAATTCTGGTTTATACAGCATAGAACATTTCTAAGACTTCCTGAACAGGACACAGCATTTTATTCCTCCAGCTCTTAGTACATTTCCATGTTCCTCTGCCTTACCAATTTGCATAGCCATACAATCCAGAGTAACTACAGGAGCACGTAAGAGACATTTATGTTGGCGTAGTTATGGCACCACCTAGTGAAAACCTATGGGGAATTCATATTGCAATCCAGAGTAAATTCTTCTTACACCAAAGCAAGGACTCCCCATAGTTACTCTGGATTGTATCCTTCGGGTATCAACTAGTGGTATACCTAGAAAGGGGTAAAGGAGTCAGTCTTGGAGGGGTATGCAGCATGCAAGGGGCCCCTGTAAGAGTGATTCCTCTGCTCCCTCTACTGCTGTGGGATCCACAGAAGACTATCATACAGGTATCCCCCACTTTCTGATGGTTCATTTTATGACAATCCACTCTTTCAACACCTTTCAATTATACCCAAAACTCAATCATTCAATGCATGGTCCACTCTTTCAACCTTTCTCTGCTGTTCTAAAGGCCAAAATTGCCCTCCCCATGTTGTAGCTAATCCCATTCCCGAAGGAGTTAATGATAACCCATTTGCATAAATCTTTGTAGGGCAGCAGAAATTGCCAAAATGAAGGAGGCACTTGCAATTTGCTAGCTAATAAAGCACTGAAAACAGCATTTATAAACTGAAAAAGATTGGGTTCCACTTTTCAACAGTTTTCACTTTTGGACAATGCTCCAGTACGTAAACCTTCCAGTAAGTGAGGAATGTTTATCAGGAATTCATTCAATCATGGGGGAGGTGGGCAGCAGGCATGAGTTGGGTGGGCAACAGGAGGTGGGACCAGGATCAGTGGTGGGCTTCAGGGGGTTCACACAGGTTCTATAGAACCATTTGCTAATGAGTGCCTGGTTCTGAGAACCGGTTACTAATGGGACATAGAACCTGTTGTTAATTTATTTGAATCCCACCACTGACCAGGATCCATAAATTGTGCTGGATATCAGAAAAAAATTTCCTGATGATGGGGCAGTTCGGCAGTGGAATAAATTGCCAAGGGTGGCGGTGGACTTTCCTTCAGAGGGGATCTTCAAGCAGAGGCTTGACAAGCACAAGTTGGAGATGATCATGCAGGATTTCCTGCTATAGTCAGGGGGTTTGACTAGATGATCTATTAGGTCCCTTCCAACTCTTTGTTCTATGAGTGTATGCAACCTAGCCCTGTTCCTGGGCAGTCTGCAGCAGTCCTGGGATGTTTGGTCCTTTGCCACTGTTTGCGGTGGTACAGATCCAAGTTGACCCATTATTAAGATTGCCACATATCCTGGAAAAGCAGGACAGACCCTGAAGAAAATAATATTGACCCTGGGTTTACAAAACAGTATATTTATGCAGAATGAGGCTCCATGAAGCGCTAACCAAATCCATGGCAGGTACCATACCTAAGTGGAGAGCACATGGTTTGCATGCTGAAGATCCTAGCTTCAGTCCATCAATCACCAGTAAAAAGATATCCAATAAATAGGTAGTGGGCATAGGACCAACATTAGACCTTGAGGGACTGCAGCAATCTAAATTACTGGCCTAGATTTAACACTACTGAGTACGCTTCCTCCAAAACAAGAGGTGGCATGTAGCCATCATGACTAGTTGTCAAGGACAGGACTTGTCATTCACAATTTGTCTAATCTCCTGTTAAAAATCTTTCTGTTAAAGTCATTTAAGTTAGAGGCCATCAACACATGTCGTGGTCACTGAATTGATTAATTATGTGATTTGTAAAGAAGTACCGGTACTTTTTAATGTCTGTTCCTAATATCCTGTTATTTTATCTCATTCAGGCTGCAATCCTAATCCCTAGTTAGGCCGGCACAAGTCCCATGTTGACCTGGGGATGTTTCAGAAGTATCATAAGGTACTTCAGCATCACTCCTGCAGGGATTAGGCCGGTGCACAGACATGTGCTGGCCTCTCCACACCATTCTGGGATCGGGGAGACAGGTGAATTGTGCCGGCCTAAATTAGTTAGGATTGTATCCTCAGGTTGCAGTCCTAACCAAATTAGGTTGGTGCAACTCACCCATCTCTATGCCTGTTCCCATGGTGGTGTGGGGATGCTGGCACATGACTGTGCACTGGCCTAACCCTCCCAGGAGTGGTAAGCAGAAGTGCCTTAGAGCATTTTTGTAACACCTCCAGGCTAGTTCAGGATTTATGGCAGCAGAACTGGGGTGTTAAGTTTGCAGCCACAATAACCCTAAGTTTTAGTGTTGTAAATTGTCTCTGCTCTATCACACATCTATCTCTAAAATCATCTCTCTGGCAGATGGACAGATCATTTTCATTACCAAAACTATGGTGTTGGTGTGGAAATTGCTCAGTGGCCACCCACCCCTGCAGAAAATGTTTTACTATATTGAATCCTACTTCTCTTTTGTCTTCAATATTATGAATTACTTGGTCGTGGAGAGACCTCAACTGACATCGTTCACTTCCATCTCTTCCAATCTGGCCTTCAGAATGAATCTTTTTCTCTCATCTCAAGTGCCGAGCCAAGATTCAAAGAAAATCAATGGGAACCAATAATTTGCTGTGACACGGTAGAATTTAATTTGTCTACCTGATAAGAGACCTTACCTTTCTCTCCTCTCTCTTTCCATCTTTGGGATCAATGTCTGATCCGCCGGATGGCTGGATGTTCTCATTCATAAACATTTCAGTGGCCTCTCTTCTTGATGTGTCTTTCATCTAATCGCGGCTTGGTGGTCCATAAGGTGGTGACCTTCCCAGCAAGAAGTGTCTGTTGGGTAGATTTAATACTGTGACATCAAGAAACGAATGACCATTTTTAATAAAAACTAACAGCGACGCAGGGAAAAAAGCCTCTGGCGCTGGTGACGCAGATCAGAAAGAACAAACACTGTATTAACCGAGCTCTGTTTACAGCTGGTTTCTGTCAAAAGTCTTTTACTGTTTGTCTTCTGCGCCTGCAAAAGCTCCGGAGCAAAATATTAATCACTAACCCAAAGCACTATGGATGCTTTTTCATAGTACTGTAGTTTAAATATATATATATAAATCCTGTGCAGATTTTCGTTTTGATGGTCACTGTTCATGCAAGGTACTGTTGCCATAATTCTCTTTCACAAAATCAGAACAGGACCCTCTTTCCCATTTGCCAGTATGTGAACACAATCCCCCCAAATTGGGATTGTCCCTGGTTTTCGGGACATGTGGCATTGCGCAGTGACCTCATATATACAGTGACGCCTCACGTAAAGAATGCCTCATGTAAAGTATATTTCACGTAACAAACAAAAATTTCTCTAGGATTCTGCTTCACGTAAAGAACACATTCATTGGCGGTTGGGGCAGACGCGCTGGCCGGCAGCCTGTTTAAAAAGCATCAGGGCTGCCTAGCGTGCCTGCCCATAGCGAAAGCAACACTTCCACGCTGTTCCTCCTGTGGCCGGGCGTCAGCTGAGCAGAGGGAGAGGAGAGCAGTGGAGCAGAGGGAAGCAGCGCAGGGCTGGCCAGAAGGGAGCAGGGGAGAGAGAGGCTCAGGATGGAGAGAAGGAGAAAGTGGGGAGACACTTGGAAGGTGTCTTGGATTGCAGCCTCCTAACCATGTCCACCCAGAAGTAAGCCCCATTGTGTTAAATGAGGCTTACTCCCAGGAAGGTGTCTTTAGGACTGCAGCCTAGGTAGACTTCATAAGATCATGCACATTGAATGCATGTGTTGAATTCAATCCCAGTGTTCTGTCATCATTTTTACATCCAGTTAATATTATTATATGAATGTTTTTGGAGTTGTGGAACCAATCGTCTGAGTTTCCATTATTTTCTATGGGAAAATCCGCTTCATGTAAAGAATGTCTCACATAAAGAACATGCCTCCGGAACGAATTAAATTTGTTACGTGAGGCACCACTGTACTATTTTACTAGGACAGGTCCTCTTTTTAAGCCTTGAGCTCTGGAAACAAATCTTCATTGTCCTCTTTTTCCTTGTGAGCAGGCAGCTTGGAGCCTTCTTGGAATTCATACATTAATAATTTAATAATAATATTGTACTTTATCAAAAATAATATAAAAACATGCAATCGTATAGTGTTTAAATTAGACCCATGACAGCAATACATATGAGTGTTTTTTTTAACGTTTGGTTTTGTCATGCCCTATATTTTTCTTAGGGGCTGCAGTGACTTAAAGGTCCTGTGTCTGTCAATCTGAAGATCATCAAGTCAGTGGTTCGAGACCTGAGTACCGCAAGACAGAGTGAGTACCTGTCCTTCGCCCAGCTCCTGCCAACCTAGTAGTTTGAAAGCATGGAAATGCAAGGTACCACCTTGTTGGGAAGATAACAGCATTCCATGCACACACAGGCCACATGTCCATGGAGGCATCTTCAGACAATACTGTCTCTTTGGCTTCAGAAATGGGGATGACCACCACTCCCTAGACTTGGTCACACCTAACAGGGCAATCTTCAGTGGACACCTTTACCACCTTTACATTTTTCTTGGGTGTCCTACATTGGGGAGGGGTGGGGGTTTCTTGGCTCATTTGTGTTTATGACATCTGATCACCCTGTGCTCATGTGATTGAATACAAGAGTTGTAGCAGGCTTGATTTCCCCCAACAAAATAAAGTGGGAATGACTTGAATGGAAATGGACTATATTACCTTAATAAATTATAATCTGCACTGAGATCCCCAGACTACCAAAACATCTCCCACAAAGAAGCACAGACTTGAGTCTGGTTTGGATGTTGTCTGGCCAGAGAGAGAGAGAGAGAGAGAGAGAGAGAGAGAGAGAGAGAGAGAGTTTGCCTTTATTTTCCTGCAAGCTTTATCCATTCAAGCATTATCAATGGGTTTTGCTCCCAGAAATGTGTGTATAATTTATTGGAATTAATTATGAAGGTAAAGGTGGTTTAGCCATGGAACAGATTGTGAAGTTGTGGATTCTCCCTGGGTTTCATTGTAGATCCACAAGCATCACATCAATGGTCCTCGACAAAGGAAGATCATAGCATAGAAGAGGGAATTCTACTGCTTTTTGAAACCTTCTAGGTTAATTGAAACCTACCTAAATTCCCTAATCTCTGCAATGATTAAAGTATAGACAGTCTGTCCTCCATTGTATATGGTCACCCTCCTCTAGGAAGATTTCCTGTTACAGTCAGGGGATTAGACTAGATGACCTTGTGGGTTTTCCAACTTTAATATTCTGATTCTAACAGTCTTGTGAATACAGCTGCAGAGGGATTTGAAGTCCCCGTGAAGTATGGTTTCAAGTGACTGGAAGTCCTTGACTATGCATAGAATCATAGAGTTGGAAGGGACCTAGTAGGTCATCTAGTCCAACCCCCTGCCTGCAGCAGGAAATCTCCCTAGAGCATCCCTGACAGGTGCTCGTCGAGCCTCTGCTTGAAGATCCTCAGTGAGGGAGAGTCCACCACCTCCCTTGGCAATCTCTTCCACTGCCGAACCGCTCTCACTGTCAGGAATTTTTTCCGGATATCCAACCGGATAGGGTGGTCACCAGTTTTTTCTTACTTTTCCCTGATCCCCCCCAAGAAGAAGAAGGTCCATTTGATCTCCATTTCCACATGAATCACCAAAGTCAGAAAAAAGGGGAAGCTGAAAATGAATGTGAAACACTGCTGAAGAAACATAAAATTACAATGCACCGTGCATATCATTGGTCTCAACTATTAGTGTGGGTTGATATTCTATTTCCTGCCGAGCAATGTGTCAGGCTGCAGCACAAATAGATAGTTTGGAATCAGCAATGCAAACTGAATGTTTGGGGAAAAAGAAGAGCAAGATGAAAATTGATCAGCGATACAATCTGAAACTGCCAATGATCACCTTGTGAAACCCCAAACAAAATAAATGGAATCTTTTGCAAAAGAAGCAATATCAGTTCATCCAAGTCTGTGATGTGACACTGGCAGAATGGATAATATGTAGCATTAAATGATAGTCTAATCCAGGATATTAAACACAATGTGCTTGCCTGCAGATATTGCTGAAAGGACAGATGTTCTGCTTCCTCTCTGTGTGAGTGTGTTTGTGTGTTTGTGTGCAGTTAATGAATTTTTATCTTTAATTCACTGGCCAAAATTAACCCATCCGAATGGACAACAGCCATGTTGAAAATTCATATATTTCAGCTTGCAATTTTGGTATGCAAAATGGGGAAAAGTATAGAAAATCATTCCTGGAATATGGGTATCAACATGCTTAAGAAAGATATATGATGGCAATTCACTGACTTCATGCTTTTTAAAAAAGAAATACTGTATTTACTTGAATCTAATACACACACTTTTCAGCAAAATTTAAAACTGAAAACGTGTGCACATTAAAATTGAGGGCACTTTAGAGTTGAGTATTTTCAGTACTTTTTCTGCCAGCAGAAACAAAACAGGGAGGAAGTTGGCCGCAGTAGCCGCAAATCAGGGTGGGAGATGGAATTCCTTCTCTCCCCACCCCCAATCTGCTGCTACAGTCAACTGAATTCTCCCCTGGGGGGAAGACTGTCTCCCCTCCAGCCCAGTCTCTGGGAGCCTTGACTGTGCGTGGGACTCCTAGGGGCTGGAGTGGAGGGATGCCCAGGGGAAGGGAGCCCAACTTCCTCTAAGGGGTTTTCCTTGCTGGCAGGAGATAACATTATCCTTCCCCATTCTGTCCTACTGGCAAGTTTCTTATAATCAGAACAAATGCACACCCCATTTTAAAGGGTTTGAAAAAAAGCTGCACATTAAAATCACCAGTAAACTTTTTTTAGTCTCAAGGCTTTTAAAATGGGATGCACATTAGATTTGACAGCACATTAGACTTGAGTAAATATGGTTTATTCAGGACACACCTTTAATATCTGATCAAGCCTTTTCTCTCATGCCATATGGAAACCCCAACACATGCCTACCTGAGGCGTTTGGTTAGCTTGTGCAGCCCAGGATCCCATTCCTCTGCCTGCTCCAGGCAACAAAAATGATGATGATGGAGGACATTGGTGCATCAATGGAAAGCTGCTGCCTAGCCCTTCAATTTGAGGAAGGAGAGTGCAAAGCAGAGATCCAACTAAGGGAGAAGTTTTCTAGTCCTGCACACTGCGGTCATCTATGGTGGAAGTCAAGGCATTCACCAAGGTGGTACCCAGAAAATTGTCCTTGCAATAAAAAAGTAGAAAAGTTTTATACCAGTACATTTGGTAAGGTACATGAATGTCTCATATTATGGTTGCTACTGTAATGGTGTGAAAATATTTGTATGTACTGAAAATGAAAAGAACTCAGTATTTTTTGACACACCGTGATCTCGCACTGATGCCACCCGATTTTCCTGATGAAACCATATTGCAATTTTGTGACTGATATAACCAGGATAAACACATTCGTTGTGGATTTATTAGATTTGATGCAAATTATTGAAATTCCTCATACATTCCTAGTTAAAATCTTTGCTTTTTTATCTCTTGCTCATGAAAATTATTTTATCGCTTTACAGAAAGCATAAAGTGCGGAGAAAAATCCAATAAAACTAATAGCAGCCGAAGTAGCGGACAATAAAAAACAGCTGTAACAACAAATCCAGAGGAAACACCTTCCCATAAATGTTCTTTTGGGACAATAAAAGCAATATACTAAGAATATTCCTCACTACACATGCAATGCGGATATCCTATAAACACTTTAATATTGCAAAGTTAATATGACAAAAGGTGCCATTTGCAGTGGCTTGCTGTCACAGAGTTGATAGTGATACTAAATGCTATATACTAGTGATACTAATCTATATACTAGATTAGATTACTGGTATTTGTGGTAGTCAGAGGCGAAAGGGTCCTTAAGAATGAGACTTGTAGCCCGACCCTATAGGCCAGGTGTGTTTAGCTTATTTCATATGGTGAGCTTAATAGCATTAAGGATGCCTGTTGATGGTTGGGAGTGACATCATTAAGAAGGCTGTAACATCATTAAGCAGACTGTCCCTACAATCCAGAGTAACTGCATGAGCACATAAGAGACATTACGTGCACCTGTAGTTACTGCACCACCTAGTGAAAACCTATGGGAAATTCATATTGCAATCCAGAGTAAATTGTTCTTACACCGGAGCAAGGACCCCCCGTAGTTACTCTGGATTTCACCCTGTGACATCGTTTAGCAGACAATGGCCAGAAAAATTCCACTCCAGCCTCTATGCACCCAGGCATAGCTCCCCATCCGCTAGTGGGTGACATCAGTATGGCTGATGTATCCGCTAGTGGGTGACAAGAAAGCATAGGGGTTTCTCTGTGTTCAGAAAAGAATGCATTGGTGGAAACATGCTTGCATTTTATCCTGTGGTTATTTGTCAGTCATCCTCCATTGCCACATTTCTCTTTCCTTTCCCAGCACATGCTAAATTACTTGCAGCAGAAAATAAAACATCTGAGCAGAGGGAGGCACGTTTTACATCGATTTCCAAGTGAAATTAAGTTTCCTGAGCTCTCCGTCATTTGATTTTTCTTATCTTAATCTTATTTCCTTTCATATCCACCTTCACTGGCAACGCCGACATGCTGTAGACTTTTGATGGGAGAAGCCACCTATACAAATTACCATCGAAAGGTCACAGATAGGGTGCCACGTATATTTAAAGCTTTATTAATACATTTAAAAAACTCATTTCCTGCTTTGCTGTTGGGGGAGGGAGCATGCAAGGGGCAGTTTTGTGGATATTAAAAATGAAGTTACAAAGAAGCAAAGGTATCCAAATTAGGCATTCAAAATCTGTAGCATGCTTGCTTTTGCAGCAGCTTCCCCCAAAAAAGCAGAGGATTTCCTATGTAGGTCTTGCTTTGAGGCCACTAACAGCCAAATCTGTAAGGCTGGCATGAAGGCAGATGCTGCTTTTTAGACCCTTCTCTGATGAGCTAAACCTGCTTCAATTCCCTCTTCTATGCAGTGGTTAAAGGTAGAGGCACTCTGTCCTCCATGCTATATGGTCACCCTGCCTGGAGCCCATCTGGTCCAGCATCCTATGTGTCACCTGAGACCAGAAGGTCTATATCAGATGTATCCTCATGCCACTACCTTGCATTTGACATCCAGAGGGAACCTTTTCCCTCTAGAAATCTGCCAATCTTCCTTCTTCCTCAGGCCTTCCTAGGTTGTTAGCTGTTGTTGTGTATGTGTTAGGTTCTTGTCCCTGATACCTTCCTTCAGAACATGCAGCTTGAAGCGGTCACCTTCAAACTGCACCATAGTAGGACCAACTCCATACGGTTATAAGTTGCAGACATCATTGTCCAAACCTGTTCCTCTGCCTCAGTGATGTAAGGCAAAATCCAGAGTAACTACTGGGAGTCATTGCTCCGGTGTAAGAACAACTTACTCTAGATTCCAATATGAATTTCCCATAGGTTTTCACTAGGGGGTGCAGTAACTACAGGTGCATGTAAAGTCTCTTACGTGATCCCGTAGTTACTCTGGATTGGGGGGGGGGGGTGTAGCTAATGATCATGTAGCCTAGTTTAAAGCTCAAAATGTAGCCCCAGAAGTGGGTACAATTGGAAATGATGTTATCCTCAGGTATTTTTTAAAAGAAAATGGGGAAAAACCTGCTGCCTCCTCCTCAGCAGTTCACCAACCATTTGTTCTGCTACTGGCATAGCTAAAGCACCTATTAGTTATCTGGAGTCAAAAAAGATTTTGTTGCCCCTCTCCCCCCACAACAACAAAATCAAATTTAATTAAGTAAAATATGAAAATTGTGTCCCTTATAGGTTAAGGAAACTGTGCTGGGGCAAAGAGGAATGTGTATTCTCTCCCTGCTAAATAGGAGCAGCACTTAGAAGTGCCTTTATACCCAGTTAGCATGAGGTTACTCTTTTATGATATATGTACTGTATTGTATATGATATTTGTGCAGAGAGCTGATTTATAGTCTCACCTTATTAGTTCCATACAGTACCAGAATTACGTGTCATTGGCTTTCAGAGCCATCAGTAACATGCAAAATTTGAATTGAAAAATCCACTTTTATTCCATATGCTTCTGTGTTTTCATTTTCTATTTAATTGGCCTTAACTTTTGATAGAATATAGATATTCCAATTCATTTTGTTTCACTGTATTATGCATAAAATTACCTCTCCAATCATATATAGCATGATGGTATTATTGTTCTTACAGAACCCGTTTTTCACACTTTCAATCACTAGTACCAAGCTCAGCTTGTAGCCCCCCTAAAGCTTGTAGTTGGGGTACAACTGCACCCCCTGTACCCCCCAGCTTCACCACTGCTTTGCCTTCTTTGGGGTCTAATCCTATCCTCCAGTTAGCCCTGGCATAAGTCCTTTGCTGACCTGGGGGTGTCACAAATTTGCTGTAAGGCATTTCTGCCCCACTCCTGGGGCAGTGCACAGACATGTGCTGATAACCCCACACCACCACAGGAAAATATGCCAGGAAAATTGCTTTTGGATAGGATTGCACCCTTAATCTACATTAGCCATTGATGGTGCTTCACTCCATTCCAGGAGAAGTTTCACCCCCACCCTTGAATTATCCCAACCATACTATGCCATTGTCAAAAGAAGAGGTCAAGACACTATGTTTTTTCTTGTCAGGCCTGTAAAGAAGCAGTTTCTGGGACTGGGGACCTCTTCTTGCTTTTTTTACAAGGAGACCCAGCAATCTGGATATATAACCCAAATCGAGGCATTGTTAAAAGTTACTGGGGTGGCATAATTCATAGGGCAGTGGCAAAGGTCTCCTTGCTAGCAGTGATTGCCAATTAGACAGCAGCTGAGAGTAAGAAGAGTAATCGTGTGTAATTGAACGATGGAGAGTAAAAAGTCTTGAAAGAAAGACAGGGCAGTGGTACCGCTATATATTTCTATAGCTGATGGAAGGAATGCTTTTTCTGTTGTAATTGACTTCCTCACAGTCTTGCCAGGTATGAATGAAGGAACGGTTCGCCCTTTGGGGTCACAAGGTAATAGGATTGTACAGGCTGAGCTTCAAAAGTGCCTCAAATATACAGAACTAGCCATAACTGACTTGTAGTGCGCATGCTTTTTGCTCCAAGCTTAAAATCCCTGGATATCTAATGAACTGATTGGATACCATTTGAGGCCACATAAAGAGCACTGAAAGAGCACTTGAGGCCACGTAATGGCTTCTTTTTAATCCATCTTTGACTTGGGCTGCAATCTTATGCACATTTTCCTAGGAGTAAGACCCATTGAACACAATGGGTCTTCTGAGTAGACATGGACAGGATTGTACCCTAAGTTTTATTGCTGCCTGCATGATATTTTATATTGTTTTAACTGTTTTTTATTGTTTTAATTGTATTTTATAATTTTAATTGTAGTTCATTATTGATTGTGAGCCACCTTGGGTGCCCAATGGGGAGAAAGGCAGATTATAAATGAATGAATGAATGAATGAATGAAGGAAGGAAGGAAGGAAGGAAGGAAGGAAGGAAGGAGGGAAGGAAGGAAGGAAGGAAGGAAGGAAGGAAGGAAGGAAGGAAGGAAGGAAGGAAGGAATGGCAGGTAATAGGAAAGAGCCCAAGTTCATGCAAGCCATATTTGAGACTGAAGGAAAAGGTGGGTAGAACCTCATATCTGGCAGACAGATGTGGGTTTTCTACAGAAAGGAGGTGCAGTAATGGGGATCAAGGCATGTATTGAACTTCTGTTAGAGATGTGGAAAACAAAGCCCTGTAGGAAATGTTATGAGTCTTATCAGAATGATTTAAATGTCACTTGAAAAGTCGGTAACCTCCACCACTGTACTGCTGAAAATGGGAACAAACTTGTTAACACCCCAGTTCTGTCATCCAGCATATGTTCTCCTGATCCCATTGAAGGAGCAGCTTCAAAAAGGATCAAGGCTTCTGTCTAAAGATGTACGACAAGCGTGCACTGTCGACACCTTTGATCCAAGTTGGTGTTTCAAAATTCTTGGGTTAATCACAGGTGAAGACACAGGAACCAAAGGACGAGGGAAGCTGAAGCAGAAATGAAGGCCACGGCACTAAAGGGAGGCTGACATGCAGTTGCTTTGGGATTTGGGACACACGTAGCCTACAGGGAGCTTGCTATGGCACATGCCTTTCGATAGCAAACTGTCACAAAAACATCATAGGTGAAGCTTTGCCTCGTCTGCTTGTCTCCGTAGCATGAAAACCTCCATCTGCTCGGTTTCAGCCTGCCGTTAAAGGCAGAGGAGGAAGGCTATATTTTTTATGTGTTAAGAAATGTAACAAACCTTAATCTGGGATCTTTGATCGTTGTGAAAAACAGACCAGCAATTGCCTTCTGTTTCATGCAAGGGAACGAGAGGCCAGAGAAATAAAAAACCAGCTTGCCAGGACTTGAAAAGCAGTGACGAGGGGAGCAGTTGCTGCCGTTTTAGCAACCTATAAATGACAGTGTACAATAAGAAGCTCCAAATAGAGCCCATCTGCTCAGGAGTGGTGTGGGTCCCTTCCTCTCTTAAGCTTCACAGAGCTCTATTTGCTCTCCATTTAGGGTTGCAGGGACAATCCCTCCGAAAAGCAGGGACAATCCCAGTTTTGAGGGACTATGTTCCCATACTGGCCAGTGTGACAGAGGTCCTTTCCCGATTTTTGGAAGAGAATTATGGCAACCCAGTTGTACATTCACTCATGAATGCATGAAGATGGTGCACATGCACAGGATGAACCCGAGAGCCAGGATGGTGTCGTGATTAGGGAGTTGGACTGCTAAGAATTCCTCCAGGTTCAAATTCTTCCTTGGCCATGAAGCCTCCTGAGTGATCTTGGGCCAGTCATTCATTCTCAGTCTCACCTACCTCATAAGGTTGTTGTGCCAGAGGTGTACCAAGCACAATCTGTGCCCATGGCACGCCATGTGTCACCCTGTGGTGCCATTATGTCATGATGTTCATGTACCATGGAGGCCAATGCACACTGCATTGACTCCCCCTCATGGGCAATCTGTTGCTCCCAGCTGGCTGTGGATAGCACGTGCATGTCCCAGCTGGGGCACATGCACCCTCCACAGGCAGCAGAGCCTGACCAGCTTCAGAAGACACCTGAGCACTCCCTTGATTTCTCCAGGTGGGGAAGTCTTGGGAGTGGTGGGCTCACTGGCACCCCTTCCTGCTGTGATGCCCATTACTCCAGCCATGATAGTATGCAGGGACCATACACCACTGGCTGGTGCCAGTCTTCTTGAAGCCCTAGGAGGCTTATGCAGCTTCTAGTGAGTCTACATAAACTCCTACACCATTCCAAACCAATGTGATCCTGGAGATCAGGTTGTTCCTTTCTCCCCTTTCCCAAAAATTCAGCAGTCCTCAAACTCCTGGAGAGTTTGAGAACTGCTGGCATATGCTTTCCCATGACTAATATTTCCCTTGCTTCATTTGTAGCTAACTTCTCCAATGAGAACCATATGGCTCTCCCTCCTCCATATAGTGTATAGGCATTGTACATTTATGTCCATTCCTATTACTCTTCCCCAAATAGAAATAAAAAATATTCATGTCAAAGTATACATAAGAGGTTTCCGAGGGACTCGATAAGATAATGAGTGTGAAGCCACCGAAAGGGTGACCTTCAGCGTCCGGGGAGGGGGGCTATAGCTAATCAGATGAAGTCTTTTGTTTCATGGTAATCACACTTGCCAGTACATCGTTCCACAGAGCCATTAGACCATCTCTTCATCATTTTATTAAACTTTTATAAAATGCTCACAAGGAGCCAATCTGCAACGCATAACCTCATATTCAAGCAGGATGACAATTATGCAGATGTACCCTGGCAAGCGACGAAAGCCATTGGCAGTCAATGGACCTTAATTAAGGTTCCCTCCCAGTTCCTCCTTGCCGTTTCTTTCTCTGGGTTTTAACTAAATCTATATTTTCATATATAACACTAATTGTTCACGTGCTAAATGGAGTTAAATATTGAATTTCAATTAACGCTTCTAAAAAATGTATGAGACATTTTCTCTCCTTTCTTTCGTCTTGGCAAAATAAAATAAAATCAGCCCATTTGGGGTGGTGGTGGTGGAGAATGACACAGAAACAGTGTTAATGAGCACATTATCATTCAACCCATATTAATTGCTATTCTCCTTGCCTTAACTTCAAAGTATTTTTTACATCAATCGTAATTAATTCAAAAGGCCACTACAATTCATCTCTCCAAAGGCCAAAGAAAGAACATGCTGGAGCTGAGTTCAGCCAAAGAGGACTCCATGCGCTCACAAGCACAGCTGTGCATTTTTGGGAAGACGCCATTTTTTTCTCATATTCTCACAAGTGACTCTCCAGAGATGTCAGCACATAGGATTTGCTGTGAATGTACAACTAACTACCGGTACTCTTGCAACTAGTATCTCACTACGTTGTAGGAGTCTGATCTCCATATATGAAAAAGGATGTTGAACAGCTCCAAAAGGTGTTCAAGGACTGAACATAAGCCCTGCTGGATCAGGCCCAAAGTCTATCTAGTCTTGATTCCTTTATCTCATGGTAGTCCAATATGTTCCTCAGGAATCACACTTTTCTGGGAGTAAAACCCTTTGAACACAATGGGGCTTAATTTTGCACAGACATGGTTAGGATTGTGCGCAACAGTTTGCATCCTGTGGCACTCCTTTGCATATGGCATTCAGGGATAGCCTACTTCTAAAATCAGGTGGTTGCACAGAATCACCGTGGCTCGTTATTTACGATGTCTTTTTCCTCCAGAAATTTGTCCAATCTCTATTTAAAGGCATCTACAACCTGTGGCAAGGAGTTCCTCAGACTAATTACATATGCGGTAAATAATTATTTTCTCTTATTAGTCCTAAGTTCTGACACTCAATTTTAGTGGATGTACCCTTGTTCTTGTGCTATGTGAAAGGGAACAGAATAGTCCCATATCCACTCCTTCTATGATCCCCTGCATAATTTTGTAAGGTCAAAATCCAGAGTAACTACAGGGAGTCCTTGCTCCAGTGTAAGAACAACTTACTCTGGATTCCAATATGAATTTCCGATAGGAATTTCACTAGGTGGTGCAGTAACTACAGGTGCACGTAAAGTCTCTTACGTGCTCCCGTAGTTACTCAGGATTTGGGAGTTAGTCATAATCATGACCCCTTTGGCAGCCTTGTTTCTAAATTAAATAGCCCCAAACACTGCAGCCTTTCCTTGTAAGGGACTTCTGCAATCAATACAGGATTAAACTTGTACCATATACTATGGGCTGCACATTTTCGAGGACCTCACACTAAATGCCTGCAAGCTTTCTCTGGTGATATCAGTATCTTACAACCTGGGACCTCTTATGTAGAGAAGACTGCAAAGGATGAGGATCTTATATATTTAATAACACTAACATGATATATATATATATATATATATATATATATATATATATATATATATATATATATATATATATATATATATATATATATATATATATATATATATATATTCTATAGATCATGTTATATAGGTCATAACAAGATCCATAACATAGGGTGCAATCCTAACCAATTTAGTCTGGCACAAATCACTTGTCTCTCTGTTCCTGTGGTGGTGACGGGTGGCCGGCACATGTCTGTGCATTGGTCTAACCTCCCCAGGAGTGGCACAGAAGTGCCGTAAGACAATTTTGAGACACCCTCAGGCCAGCATGGGACATGTGCTGGGACTTGTGCTGGCCTAACTGGGAGTTAAAATTGCAATCACAATATGATCTTTAATACCATTATATGAATAAGCCATTATCTTCAAATTTAACTTTTCCCCTGGTCAAAATCCTATTGTGCTTCAGCACCAGTGGTGTGTGCATTCTGCTTAGTTGTTACAAACATCCTACATAACATACTACAAACATTAGTTGTCTCAAACATACTACAAAGTGCACTGAGATAGTGGAAAATTTGTGTGGCTGGGAGGAAGGTCTGTGCTGGTCTGCTGATGTCCATGGAAGAGCAGCACATATTAGAATTGGTTAGGTCCCCGTGGGCCAGGGAAGGGGGGGAAGACAGAATGGGAAGAGAGATATGTAACAGGATTGGGGAGCGACCCTATAAATACGCTACATGTCCCACCACACTAGTTTAATCTATCCTTGGTTCCAATGATCAGATTGAGGCTTCTTAATGTGGACAGATGACTACTAATGGGACTACTAATGCCACTACTAATGGGACTATTAATGACTACTAATGAGACTGAGGCTTATCAAAGGATGCATGGAACAGGGAGAAAAGCAACTCTCCCAGACTCAACTCTGCCCGCATGCCACATCTGGACCTTCTGCCCCCATGCCACATCTGGATCTGAGTGTCAGATCCGTGAGAGTTCACCACTCGACCTGCCTTCTGCTCTGTTTTCAGGTGCATTCAAAATTCAGAGCTTTTATTCTATTTGCTTGAAATAAATCTGACATCACACCTCCCAAGAGGTTAACTTCATATATAACACAACATTTTAGTAAGCTCGGGGTTTTGTACAAATTCAACTTGAAACGTAGATGGTGTTTTTTAATTAAATAAACGACTGGAAAATATTGACTTCCATACTTCAAAAGACTCACGGTGTATGCTGGAGGTACTCGGCTCTGCATTCAGACAGATCTGATTATTTACATTTATTTTCACTATGTAAATCGGTCTGGCAGTACCGTCTCCATATCAGCACAAAGGAACTCTGCACGGTACGAGGATCTGACAGTCTCTTTTTCGGTATTGATATCTGGAGGCTGAAATTAATTGGAGAACACATGGTTGAGTCAGATCTGTTTTATCCAAGTCATGAATTACTTTTGAGGATTTGTTTTTGGTAAACAGTCTTTGGAAGGTGATTAAACCTGTCATGATTAGATCTGTGAACAAGTGAACTTAGGAGTGAGAGTGATGCTTTATGCACATTTTAGCACTCATTACATCTTGATACCAGTGTTGTGCCGATGAGAGTGTTAAGTCTATAGTAAATATTGAGGGAAGAGAAAGAATATCTCTGCTTAACAGAAAGTCTGTTGATGTAGAGCAGTGATTTTCAACCTTTTTCATCTCACGGCACACTTAACAAGGCACGGAAATTCTCAAGGCACACCACCAGTTGTTTTTACCAATGACAAGGCACACCAAACTGTCCAAATCCCCAAATTTCCTATTAATGAATGTCAATCCCAAATTTCCCTTGGCATACCTGAAGACTGTCCTTGGCACACCAGTGTGCCATGGCACACTGGTTGAAAATCACTGATGTAGAGTCCCTTGTCCCTACATTACTACATTACTCACATACACTTGTCCCTACATTACTCCTTAAGCTCAGTCTCTGCAACACACAAACTCTTTTCTCCAGAAATAAATCCCAGTGCACAATCCTAACCAGTTTAGGCTGGGAGAACTACCTGCTTCTCATTCCCATGTAGGGTGTGGGGAGGCTGACACATGATTATGCACTGGCCTAACAACCTTTTGGCACCTTTGTGACACCTCCAAGCTAGAATGGGACTTGTGCCTGGACTTACGCCGACCTAACTGAGGGTCAGGACAGTTTCAGTCTATGGATGCAATCCTAACTTAGTCTGGCACAACTCATCGGTCTTCCCATTCCCATAGTGATGTAGGGAGGCAAGAACATGTCTTTGCACTGGCCTAACCCTCCTCCAGGAGTGGCACAGAAGTGTCTTATGGCACTTTGATGATACCCCCAGGTTAGCACAGGACTTACAATAAGACTTAGGCTGGCCTAACTGGAGTTTTAGATTGCACCCCCAGTAATATCATTGTTTTTAAACTCAACTCTTCTTCCCACTCATTGCGAGAGAGTACGCATTCTGGCCACATGATCATGGAGGCATCTTTCAACAACACTGGCTGTTTGACTTTGTAATGGGATGAACACCATTCACTAGAGAAGGTCACAAGCCCCCAAACCCAAAGTAACTACCAGAGCACATAAGAGACTTTACATGCACCTGTAGTTACTGCACCACCTAGTGAAAACCTATGGGAAATTCATATTGGAATCCAGAGTAAGTTGTTCTTACACCGGAGTAAGGACTCCCTCTAGTTGCTCTGAATTTTGCCCAAGTGTAGCAGGTTCACAAAGTAACCTGCAGAGTAACCTGCAGGAGATGTCTTCACCTTTAAATCAACCTAACTACTTTGCATAAATCTTTTTGCATAAGGCCAGCAACATTTTTAGTGCAATCCTAAGCATGTCTACTCAGAAATAAGTCCTATTATATTCCATGGGACCTACTCCCAGGAAAGTGTGGAGGATTGTATCCTCTATGGCTTTCTTGCTGGCGTCAGAAAGAGTCCTTAAGCCTAATAAATGCATAATGGTATTGTTTCAGTTTGGAAAAGTAAGTGATTAAATTCAATGTCTTTGGTTTTGCGCATCTTAAAAGTCTACTGATTAAAATGTTCCATTATTAGTTTGTAATTAGAATATTTTTTTTAGTCAGAACAGATGCTTTGCAGATGGACGCGCCCAATTTTTCCCCCTTGAAATGCACACCAAAAAAGTCACAATACATTTGTTAAGATATGAATACTTTATGCTAATGTGAAGAGTAAGCAGGTGCAGGAACTCACACAAAAAAATCAATTGCTCACAACCATATATAGTTCACACACTTTTGTTTAACACTCCTGAACAACACCTGCTGTGTGTAGAAAATAAATGGGCCTGGCAACTCTAACAGTGCAGCCAAGGCATGTCCCAATACGTTCCATGGGACCTACATTCAAAGCAATTGTGTGGCACTCCAGGTGTGGTTAGGCCAGTGCACAAAAATGTGCCAGCCTGCCCACACTACCATGGGAATGGGGGGATTTGTCTAGATTTCCATAAGGCAAACCCTATGACTCCCTACTTAATCTCACCATTCAGGGCAATGGGCTGTAATCATGGAAATGTAAACCAGGTAGAGCATTCATGACAGTCTAGGACAGCGTTTCACAAAGTGGGGGTCGGGACCCTTTTTGGGGTTGCCTAGAGCTTTCCTGGGGGTCGCCTAAAGACCTCTGGTGCAGGGGGCCAGGTCAGGCTTGCCAGACCTCTGGCTGTAGCTGAGCGCGCACTGGAGCTGACTGACAGCCTCAGGGCCCAATCCTATGCATGTTCTACTCTGAAATAAATCCCATTATAGTCAGGGGGCCTTTACTCCCATGTAAATGTGGATAGGATTACAGCCTCAGGGCCCAATCCTATGCATGCCTACTCTGAAATAAATCCCATTGTGTTCAGTGTGTGCATAGAACACACATTTCATTTGTAACAATGAAAATACATCCTGCATATCGTATATTTACATTACAATTCATAACAGTAGCAAAATTACAGTTATAAAGTAGCAACGAAAATAATTTTATGGTTGGGGGTCCCCACAACACGAGGAACTTATAAAGGGGTCACGGCATTAGGAAGATTGATAACTACTGGTCTAGGAAGAGCCCCAAAGGAACTGCAGACGGACCATATAAACTTGTGGATGAGCCATATAAACAAGTTCCCGTACCTTACTCTTAAATCAAAAGGTTAATTTTTTGTTCTTGTTCATAGATTCCACCCCCTCCATTTGAAACTGTGGCTTATCATTGCTCTGCAAGATAATGTATCTTAATAATAGTAATTTTCTCACCAGGTCCTTTAAGACTGTTCACCACTAATTATGCATCTGAGGCTGCAATCCTAATCCCCAATTAGGCCAGCATAAATGCTGGCATAGTCTGACATAAGTCCTCTGCTAGTCTGGGGGTGACTTAAAGATATAAGACACTTCAGCCCCACTCCTGGGGGCTTTAGGCCAGTGCACAGACATGTGCCAGCCTCCCCACACCACTATAGGAAGTTATGCCAGATGAGTTATGCTGGACTAAATTGGTTAGGATTGGTTAGGACTCACAAGTGTAATATCAAAGTCAGTGATTTTCAGACAGTGTGCTGTGGCACACTGGTGTGCCACAGATGGTCCTCAGGTGTGCCATGCGACTTTGGGGAAGGTCATTATTTAATAGGAAAATTTGAACAGCCTAGTGTCTTGATTTTGGGGGATTTTGTTCACATCCTGGCAAGTGGGACAGATTTTGTGGAAGAGAATTATGGCAAACTTTAGCCATGAGATGAACCTCATTTGGCGTAGCTAAAGGGGGTGGATCAGTCAGTCTTGAAGGGATTCTCACTGCGGTGTAAAAGACACCCCTTTCCCTTCATCCCCTTCCTGGCTTGGGAAGCAAAACAGAGCCCAGACCTCTAAAGGGAATGGGCCCCTTGCACTCAGCAGTGATGCTCCCTCCAAGCTGACTGCTCCACCCCCTCTAGCTATGCCACCAGAGATTAAAAATGTTGAATATTGCTTTCTTTTTCTTGCTTGTTTCAAAATATCTCAGAAGTTTTGCCTGAGCAGAACCCTGAGATTTGCCTTGAAGTTTGCTTTTCTTGAAACTCCACGGAGGTCTAATTTTGTGTCTTCTGCATTCCAAATCTTGCTGGATAATCAACTTCTTTATATGTAAAGAAATCCTTTGTATCTCAAATAATATTTTTACATTTGGTATGGCTTTCATATGTTTCCTTATTTTTCTTTCGAAGGCAGCCAGCGATCATCTGAGCTGTGCACATGCATAATCGAAAGGCTGCTCTTCCGTTGGATGTGCTTGAATGAATTGATTTGCTGCTAAATTGTACTTTCCCAGGCTGAGAGGAATTGATAACCATCTATTATGGCTGTGAATTTCCTTGCAAACATCTATACCCATCTGGTTCTTTGCTATCAATTTTATATACTTCTTACTTTACCTGATGATATCATTTGGCTTGGCTTTACAAGTGCCTTGTTTTGCACCTTATTTAGTGTCAAGTGAAGAGAACGGTTTGGGATTGGAGGTAAACAGGGGTAAAATGATGTGTTTTGAACCACAATTCCCAACTAAGAGTTGGAGGAGAGATACACCATATACTGAAAATGTGCTATGCATCTTTCCCTCTTTCCAGACAGGCCTGGCATAGTGATGTAGCTCAAGCGGGTGCAAAGCACTAAGGCTGCCCTCCTATCACGTGAGAATATGTCATACTGAACATAATGGGATTTACTTCTGAGTAGACATGCTTAGCATCAGGCTCTAAGTTTTGTAGGGAGCCTCAACGTGGCATGAAAACAGCTTCTCTCCTTCCTCTTTGGAGCCTTTCTGGGAGGGGGGGACAAAATGGAGCACTTGGCTTAACTGTCCATGAGCTTCTTCCTATATTTGCCTATATTTGTTATGGAGCACCAGGTATCCCAATCCTAAGTAGCACCGGAACACCAGGGCTACATGGCACATGCCGTATCCTATGTGCTGGTTAGGAGCTGTTTGGAGGTCTACTCAGGGTAAGGTGACATTTGTTCCCTTACCCTATGTGAAGCCAACCTGCCCAGTGGGGCTACTCAAATCTACACTGGCTAAATAAGCAGAGTAAGAGTGCAATCCTAACCTAGGCTGGCACAACTCATTGGTTATCACATTGTAGTGGTGATGTAAGGAGGCAAAGGCATGTCTGTGCACTGGCTTAATCCTCCCCCATGAATGGCATGGAAGTGTCTCACAGCCTTTTCCTGATCCCCCAGGTCAGCACAGTACTTATGCCAGGGCTTAGGCTGCCCTAACTGGAGTTAAGGATTGCACCCTACCCGTCTGCGAAGCCTACTATGAAGCTCAAGAGTTATTGTCGGACCTGTCGGAGATGCTGTAGGAGGATGGTTTGACCTACTGGGTCCCTTCCAACTCTAGGATTCTAACTTTCTGGACAGGTGAACATTCTGTTGGTTCAACCTGGCTGATATCTGATGTCACCCCTTTGGGTTCTGAGATGTCCCACACATGAACATCTCCAATCTTTATAATGTCTGATTTCACATCCAAATTGAACACACTGAAAAAAATCTCCCACTGAGTTAATCTCCACATATTAACGGAGCATTTGTTCTTGCTTTTATAGGACTTGGCCCACAAGGGACTGATTAATATCTGGAAGAATTGGCATGCTCAGTTTGCAATACATCATGGAGCAGACCAAACTTGGGTTTTGCAATCTGTCATCTGGATGGGCTGTTTTTATAGTTTCCAGAACAGATTTAAGTTTTTCTGTTTAAAGAGTGCAATAGTTTCTAAATGTCTAACTCTGTGCAATTTAGTAGACATAAAAATTAAAAAAAAAACTCTGCATATATCATAAAATATCTTTTTGACACATTAATGTGCAATTTCTAAGTTATAATCATTTTCATAGAATTTGTTAATGTCCTCTGGGAGAAAATTATGGGGTTCTCTTTTTTTCAGTTCCAGTACCTTTTTTACAGGTTGTGTGTGTGTGTGTGTGTGTGTGTGTGTGTGTGTATTTTCAAAACATACTTTCACATATGAGTACATTAAAGATATTAATGGGAACAATGCTGTCAAAATAATTCTCTCAAAACACAGCAGGAAATGTCATTGCTTACTTCTTTGGGAAGTTTTAAAATGCTCTTGGCTGACATTTCCCTTTGCTCGGGTGGTACTTTGGAGAGCAGCAGCATCTTGCAAGCCTTGGAAACCAGCCGATTGAGGTGGCACAGATCTGAGTAGCCCCATTGGGACTCCAGTGGCTCCTCTCCAGGCTAAGGGGAAAAGTTCCTCTTCTACCCATTCAATTCTGCTGGCTCGCCAGCCTCATGCCTTTATGTGGCCTACCCTACAATCCAGAGTAACTATGGGAGCACATAAGAGACATTTACGTCGACGTAGTTATGGCACATCCTATGAAAACCTATGGGAAATTCATATTGGAATCCAGAGTGAATTGTTCTTACATTGGAGCAAGGATTCTCTGTAGTTATTCTGGATTGTTCCCCTAATCTACCACCATTGCTTACTCTCTTGCAATTATAGATAAGTAAAAAGCAGTAGAAGATGTGGTAGAATGGTACCAGAAGAGAAGAGTGGAAGCCTAGAACATCTCCCAGGAGTCACTCTAGTTCACTACTCTACAGGGAAAAGGTGTTTTCCTCTGCTCCCTTTGCCTTTAAAAAAGTTCCAAATTTTGGAAGAAGAGGAAAAAGAAGATGGAGTGTGAAGGACACAATTGAAGCTACAAGACCCCATGCAATGGTGGCTAACTTGCTATTGTGTTCCTCACAACCCCTCTCACTCACAATCACAGCATCTGGACTCTTATTGAGACCAGTTGATCTACAATGGGGATCGCCAAACCTTTTGGCAGGAGGGTCTACATCATCTCTCTGACATGGTGTCAGGGACCAGAAAAATAATTGACATTTCAAATTTGAATAAATTTACATAGCAGGCCTCCGTCAGTCTTGAAAGACTATGGTATCGTGCTCGGCGCTGCATACGCTGCATGCGAAACACGAAAGCCTGGGTTGGATTGTTATGGAGGATAGGCTGTTACCCAAGCAGCAAATCCCCCCTCTCGACGCCACTGAATTAATCCAATGGAAAGGCAGAGCCAATACGATTGGATCCAGCTGGCGTCGCAGAGCTGGGCTAAGGACAGGAGCTCACCCTGTCTTGTGGGGCCAACCCAGGAATCAAACCCTGGCCTGCTGGTTAACAGGCACAGCATCTTTACCGCTTACGCCACCCACAGCCCATAAATTTATATAATTTACAATAAATTTACATATAATAATGTATCGGAGTGGAATACAAGGCTTCCCCAAGGACCAGATAGAGGGGTCTTGCCAGGAGCCACATTGAGGCTTGCCGAGGGCCACATCTGCCCCCGGGCCAGGTTTTGGAGACCCCTTGCTATAAAACAAAACCTTTTGAAACAGATTCAGGTGATCAGTCCAGCACTCTGAGGACCAGCAAGAAAGGATCCAAACCAACATTTGGGAATTTTGCCATTTAACTTTGGCAACCCAACCACCCATCCTAAAAATAAAAGACTCCAAGTGAGGGTTTGCTCTTGTTCTTTTTTTAACAACTCATTAGGGGTCAGAGCGATCAATTTGTGAGTGGTCTAAATGTCCTGTGGAGGCAATATCGATTACTCCATTTTATGGAGACAATTAATCCTACATCATAAGTACATCAATATTTATAGCTGTGTGTCTTTGCATTAAATGGGCAGGGTTATAGGAGCAATCTGATTAGGTATCAGCCTTTCAGTGACATGTAGACTGTACTCTATGATTCCCCAAAGGGCAATTTTAGTTTTTTCCTTCTACAGAGTGTTTGCTGGGCCAAAATAGACGGCCGATGAAAGGTCTTTATTCTCGTCCAACCATCCCTTCTTGATGAGGGATAATATGAATTCTTTCTCTCCTGACCTTTTGCAGTAAGTACTTCTGTCAACTGCTGAACACTGATCCATTTGCTCTGTTACCGCAGAAAGTTTTATCTCAACGCAATACATTTGCTTCTTCCGGAGAAGAAGGGAAAGGGAAAGCCTATGATAGGGATGACCGATCACCTATGGAAAGATTTTCAAAGTCTGGAAACATATTCACTCTCAACAAGCAAGCATCTGAAGTCTAAAGCTCTTTAACCCTACGATCCAGAGTAACTACGGGAGCACGTAAGAGACATTACGTGCACCCGTAGTTACTGCACAACCTATGGAAATTCATATTGCAATCCAGAGCAGATTGTTCTTACACTGGAGCAAGGACTCCTCGTCATTACTGTGGATTGCACCCTACATCTTCGAACTTATATATTCAATCTTATATTAAAGGTTTTGTCTGAAATCTTATCTACCCTTGGAAACTATATTCCAGGAATTTATTTATTTTTAAACTATTATTAGTTGCAACAATTTCCATCTTTGTTATTTTGTTAGGTTAGAGAAGAGCTGTTCCATTCATGCTATTCGCATGTTACGTTTTGAGCACAATCCCAACCATGTCTACTCAAAAGTAAGCAGCATTGTTTTCAGTGAGTCTTACTCCCAGGAAAGTGTCTTTAGTAGGTGTGGCCTGAGCCCAAGCCGAGCAGCAGCATGAATCAGAGCTCCGCCATGCCCAATTATTATTTTTCACTTGTTTATCAGTCCAGTTGTTTTTAATCCCTTTAGAAGTTCTCCCTTTTTGTTTTCATCCGTCGAACTGTGCTGTGTCTGAGTCATGGACCTTTTGCTGCACTGTCTCTAAGCTTTTTCCCACCCAACTGCTGGACCGAGATTTCAACCCCATTTCCTTGGAACTGTGAGTGGGAGCTTGCAATTTATCTGTTGTTTTTTCATTCTGTAACCCCATGAGGAGGAAACATCATCTCTCTTCTGAGAGCCAAGACCTTGGACCCAAGACCCCTAAACAACAATGCAGACTCGAAGATTTTTTGGGGCGTTCAAAGAGCCAGCCCAGTGCAGCGTCTTTAGAGAGCGGAGCCAATTCTTCAGAGGTGATTGACTACTCCTGACTCTCCCCTCTTACCAGAGCCCTGGTCAGAGATTTGATAGATGACCAGGAGAGGTCACGGCCAAGTGAGGGGGATGCTCCGACAGACCGACACCTTTTAGAACTGATATTGCAGCAATCTTCTTCTACTGCCCAGACTGTTAAACAAATTCTTAACCTTTTAGAGCACATCTTATCTGTCTTAAAGGGACAATACTTAGACTCCTCGAAGTTTTATCCAGCACATTCCAAGTCAAGCCTCGCTACCAAATTCTCTGAGCTCCAAGCAACCTCTTCTGATTCCCAACCTGAAGTTCCTGCCTTTCCATCTTTTGGAAATTCTGTCACCAAGTTAATATACGACCCAAAAAGCGTTGCCATTACAGTATTTCCCCATTCTGGACAATTTCCTGACTGGACTAAAAAATGGAAGACCAAGAAGTATTTGGCCAAATTGTTAAGGATAGACTTACTCGAGATTAACTTGTATAGAAGACTGCCCTCTTCTCAACAACAGGAACATGTCCACTTTCACTCGCATCATGTACCAAGTTTGATATTCTCTCATTCACGAGAATTTAAGGATGCCGGAGTCTATCCTCATAGACATTTTAAAAATTTGACCATCGCAAAGTTAGTCCCAATTTCTACTGAGAACTCCCGCAAGGCAGTCAATGTGTTTCCTCCAACTCATAATACTCCTTCTGGGAGGAATTCCAGCTCCTCTCCACCCCTTTTGGATCTAGCTGTTATATCTAATCTACCTCGCCCTCTGTCGATCCCAAACCCGGATCTTAATGACTTCTTCAGTGAACGATTAGAGTGTCCTCTTCGCCCTTCTTCCAGTTTTTCTCCTCCTCCGGAGTCCTTAGGTCACAAGGTTTTGAAACATCTATCCTTGGCTACCTCTCCTTGTGATAACCTTGAGTTTCCTGATGGAAGTCTACCTACTTTGCAACCACCCTCATGTCCCTCCAGTGTGCTTTCACCACCTATTTGTGCAGTGGACAGAAGTTTACAAAGTGATGCTCTTATTCTTAATGATGCTCAGATGCTACAAATCTCCCCTTTAATTCTTGACTCTACTACTATTGTGAATAATCAGCCGAATGTCCCTTGGAGATTCCTTCAACCACTCCCCTTGGGAGCTGTATCCTGGTCACTCCCTCCAAGCTGATGAACAAGCCTCTTGTGGCTGCAAGGCTGATGACTCTTTCCACTGACTATCAAATCCTCCTCTTCCTTTTCCAACCTACATGCCTCCCTTAAGTAAATACCCTGGAATATCAAAGGAGCCTCCAATGCACATCTCAGAGATCAAAGCAGATCCAGATCCATGCCCGATCCAGATTACAAGTGGACCTCCTTGACGAAGGCCCTTAAAACTGAATGAAGCTCTGTGAGCCTGGATTCCAAGGTCCTGTCTCCTCTCCCCGAGTTTGTATGCCATGTTTCCACCCGTTCTCCAGAGACACTCTCCCCTACCTTTTTCATTATATGCACAGTAAACTAATTCTTGTATGATAGCTATTTGTTAAGTTCTCCATGGTTCATTTCCTTTATGGATCCTTTTCATCTTTAGGACAGTGATGCCGTCATTGGCCCCAGTGATATCCTTACCCTTCCAACAAGACCCTGTTCCCACTTTAATGCCACAAGGAAAGCTTCATTCCAGCTTCATACTGGTTCCTGCGTTTCACCTATTGCCTGTGTTTTGTAACTGATTCCCCCCCAGAATGGATTTTGGAATGTGGTCTCTTAGCATCTGACTTATAATAGATCCTGGCCGCTTAAATATCCTTAGGGCTGGTGGCCACTCGGACCTGCTTCTTCTCTGGGTTGTTTTAGATTCTGTCTGTGATGAGACCCTTTTCCCTGGAGTTGCTTTGTGCCACTTATCAGACTTACAAGTAATAAATCATCTGATATTGGAAAAGATGCCATCCAGATTGTAAGGCTCCGATTTTGTTGAGAAGGAGTATGTCAGTGAGTCGGACAGGATGGTTTTATTAACTATCCAACTTTTTCAAGCATATTAACAGTTTGTGATCTTATTTATGTACCTTTACACATCTACTTTGATGTCAATTGTATTGTTTTTGTATGCCAATAAAGGTTCAGTTGAGTTGAGTCTCTAGTATTGCAGCATTTGTCTCGGAAGTCAGCGGGTCACACATACGATGGACCGTTTCTCATGCACTAAGTGGGGCAACAACTTGGCTGATGGGGATGGTGATTAAAGATGTCCCTCATTATCTACTAGGGTTCTGTTCTGGAACCTTCTGTGGATAAAAAAGTCTTTGAAAATAGTGGGAAAATCAATTTACAGTGCAATTCCAAGCATGTCTATTCAGAAGTCCCATTATGGTCAATACTATTTACTCTCAGGAAAGTGTGTTTAGGATTCCAGCCTTAGGCTGAAATCTTAAACACATTTTCCTGGGAGTAAATTTCTTAGAACATAATGGTGTTTACTACTGAGTAGATATGGATAGGATTGTGCTCTTAAATACCCATTTCCAGGTTTCTGGCTCCCACACTGCTCCTAATAGGATCGTGCCTCTGCAAGTTCATGATTCTGGGAATCCTTGCGGATACCAAAAAATGTGTTAGATAAAGCAGTTAATTTTTTTAAAAATGTGCCCCTTTACAATTGATTAAAAACAGCTTTTCTTCCTGTTGTAGAGAGGCGGTCAGCAATTAAAAATGCAATGGATTCCCTGCCTTTGCCTGGCTCAGCTCAAGAACTGAATATTGCTTGCCTAAGTGCCTTTCTCCAATAGTGAAAAAGCAGTTTCAAAACTGGTTTGCAGTGGCCATTCCTCACGTTGAGTCAAATCCCTGTATAAAAAAAAAATCTGTGAATAACAAAGTTGGACCTGTATTAAACAATTTCAGTTAATTCTCCATCTTTCTCACTTTTTTAAACAAGTATTTATTTGAAAGATATATTTCCATCATTTTTCTTTGATTCATAGGGTTTAAAAGTGATATCCACAACTGAGCTCTTATTTTAATCTACGGTATATCCTTACATAACATCCAGCTGCTCTTTTCTGCTTGACAGTCTTCTAACAAGCAGCACCAGAATCTTTTCCTAATGTGTTTTTAGAACCCCAACCCCAGGAAAGTCAATTAGATTGCCTTTCTATTGACTCAATGGACTGTAGCTTGTGTTCCTTAATTATTATTATTTTTTTTAAAGCAGAGCATTCCACGTCTCAGCTGTAGGCTTGTTGGTAAACAAACAAAGAGAAGATGCATGAATGCAAAAAAAAAAAAAACAGTAACAAAAAACAAAACCTGAATTCACTTAGAAATCTGAATTTCAAACATGCTGTCCATAAAACGTTTCCCCATGGAGCCCATTTCATCCCTGGAGGCATTAGGAAGTCTAATTCCTGGAAGAGGAATTAGCTTTACTTTACTATCTACCGGTACTTTACTACTACTACTACTACTACTACTACTACTACTACTACTACTACTACTACTACTACTACTTTTCTATCTACTTACTACTACTACTACTACTACTACTACTTTACTATCTACTTACTACTATTTTACTATTTACTTTACTATCTACTTTACTAATATCTGTTTTACTACTATCTACTTTAGCTCACAGTTGCACTATCTTTGTTGAGCAGAGAAAGCAGTGGAGATGGAAAGTTGCAATCTGCAAGGAAATTCTTCCTTGCTATCAGTGATGGGATTCAAAGAAATTAACAACCGGTTCTATGCCCATCTGGCAGCCACTTTTAAATGGATATTTTTAAACTTTATAGAGTTTAAAAATGGATATTTTTAAATTCTATCTCTCCTTAAAAACCAGTTCTATAGAGTAGGTGCGAACCTGCTATAGAGTGGTGGAGCCCACCACTGCTTGCTATGCAGCAATCATCCGAGTTCTCCTGTAACATTACAAATTTGTGATGTTCTTTATAGTAATGAGTGTATTTCTAGAGGAAAAATCTAGCCTCAAGACCGAGGTACTGTTCTTGCTAGTCATTAGTCCAGGACAGTGGCATCCCTTGGGTCCCGGGGGGGGGGGCCTGGATACCACCCTCAGAGAGGGTGACACACTGTGGTGACAAAAATCACAAAATTGTTAAAATTGTTTGGAATTATTATCCCCATCAAGTCATATACTGTTGGTTGTGCATTTTCCAGGAGAGCCCAATGCAAAAAAAAAAACAGGTTTAAAATACCTAATTCCTGTCAAAGATTATGGCTAAAAACCTAAAAGCAAAAATGCATGGAGTCCTATGGAAAGTGAAATTGAGCCATATCGCATAATTACTTGTGAGTAGGCAAATATTCCTTAGTCTGTTGGAAAGGGCAGACTGAGATGAATCCAACAACTCCAGAATGGTCCTGATTCAAGCAATGCAGCCCCCACAAATCAACCCAAAAAGAAGTCTCTCATAATTGTATTGCGGACTATGGAAAGTGGAACAACTGTGTTTACTTGTGAGTAAACAAAGGTGTCTTGGCTCATGTACATATCAGGCACATAAGAATGAAAGGTTACCAGAATGGTCCAAATCCAGTGGAAGTGGAGTTCAAGGCAGCCTCACCCCCCCCCCAACCCTTCCCAGGAGTGGCGCGGAAGTGCTTTATAGCACTTTATGGCACCCCCAGGCCAGTTTGGAACTTGTGCCAGGACTTATGCCAGCCTAAATGGGGTTTAGGATTGCAGCCTAAGTGTCCAATATGTGAATTTTAGCACAGTATGGGCAAAATCCAGAGCAGTTATGGGTCCATGCAGTTACATTACCCTCTAGTGTTATCTTATGGAAAGTCACCTTACCTGCTCCAGAGCAAAGGGCTTAATTTGACTTTAGGATATGGGCCTATTCCTACATTCTATGATGCAAAAAAAGAAATAAACTCAGAATTGCCTAGTTGTGCTTCAGAAACCATACCAGTTGTTTCAAGACAACATTCAGAAACAAGGAGAGTTTTTAAAAATTATTTTTATTTTTTAAAAATAGAAACAAGGAGACTTTTGGAAGCCTGTCTGGTATAGCATGTAGGAAGATTAAAACATTTCAGTGACACTTAGGCTGCAATCCTAAACAAAGTTTCCTGGGAGTAAATACGATTGAACACAATGAGACTTTGGGGCAATCCACAGTAACGATGGGGCTTGCTCTGAAATAAGAACAATTTACTCTGGATTGCAATATGAATTTCCTATTGGTTTTCACTAGGTGGTGCCAGAACTATGTCAGCGTAACTGTCTCTTATGTGCTCCCGTAGTTACTCTGGATTGTAGGGTTAGTGTGAGTAGACATGGTGAGGACTGCACTATTAGAGTGGCAAGTGCTTCAATGTGCTGAATGCCTTCTTGGATCAATGACATGTATGCCAGCTCAAACACAACGCAACAAGCGGGATTCACTCATAAACTCAATAGAGAGGAAAGGACGGTACACCAGAGAAGGACATGCCAACTTCTATCTCTCTAACATCATTACTCCCCTCGAGGCTCACATTTTTAAGGTTTTGGAATCATGTTCTCAGTTAATGTTCAGACTAGTTCCAGCTTTCTCTGCAATAATCTCTCACTTTCAATCAGTTTTGTGTCTTCGGCCAGATCTTAAAAGATTGATCAACACACGGGTTGGGGGCATTTGCAAAGCTTTCCCATCTTCTGGGTGAGAAATGGGCCTTTCTGTTGCTTTGGTCCATTGCCTGAACTTTCATTGATTTCCCTTGTTGGTTGTTATCAAGCCACCTGTGCATTTGCTTGACACAATGTTGATACAAAACAGCTATTCTGAAGATAATTCAACTCTACCAGCTCATGTTCAAGAGAGGCCATACCTCTGTGGAAGACAAGTGCATACTTGGCACACAAAAGGTATCGGGTCAGAACCCAGAATCTCTGGAAAGGGCAGAAGAGAAAATCTCCTTTCTGAAGCCTTAGGGAATAATCCATCCAATGTTGGCTCTAACACACACACACACACACACGCAGGCAGGCAGGCAGACAGACAGACAAACAGGGGGAATGTAAAGTAATTTCCTATTTTAAAATTACAATATAGGGAATTAATTTTCAATCACCCTGTATATATGATGATAATAATGAATGATAATACCATCATGTTATGTATTGGTGGAAAGGTAATTTGCCCTACAATCCAGAGTAACTACGGGTACACATAAGAGACATTACGTGTACCCGTAGTTAACTGTACCACCTAGTGAAAACCTATGGGAAATTCATTTTGCAATCCAGAGCAAATTGTTCTTACACCAGAGCAAGGACTTCCCATAGTTACTCTGGCTTGCACCCTTAATGCCGAATGCAATGGGAAAAAAACTGTATTGGAATACAGTGGCACCTCACATAACAAATGCCTCATGTAAAGTATGTTCCACATAACAAACAAAAATTTCTCTAGGATTCTGCTTCACGTAACAAACTCTGCTTCTCATAACAAACAAACCCGTTGGCAGTTGAGACAGACGCGCTGGCCGGCAGCCCTTTTAAGAAGCGTCAGGGCTGCCTAGTGCGCCTGCCCATAGCGAAAGCAACACTTCCACGCTGTTCCTCTTGTGGCCAGGTATCCGCTGGGCAGAGGGAGGTTACAGCAGTGGGGAAGAGGGAAGCAGCTCAGGGCTAGTCAGAAGGGAGCAGGGGAGAGAGAGGCTCAGGATGGAGAGAAGGAGAAAGTGGGGAGACATTCTGAAAGTGTTTTAGATTGCAGCCTCCTAACCATGTCTACCCAGAAGTAAGCCCCATTATGTTAAATGGGGCTTACTACCAGGAAAGTGTCTTTAGGATTACAGCCTAAGTAGACTTCATGGGATCATACACATTGAATAGATGTTCTGAATTCAATTCCTGTGTTTTGTCATCATTTTTACATACACTTAATATTTTTATATGAATATTTCTTGAGTTGTGGAACCAATCTTCTGAGTTTCCATTAATTCCCATGGGAAAATCCGCTTCACGTAAAGAATGTTTCACGTAACAAACATGCCTCCGGAACAAATTACATTTGTTACATGAGGCTCCACGGTATCTATATTCTATCAAATGTTATGGCCAATTAACCAGAAAATGAGAAGACAAAAGGCTATGGAACAAAAAGTGGATTTTTTAACTTTAAACTCAAATTTTCCCATGATATTGATGGCTCTGAAAGCCAATGAGATTCTGATATTGTATGGCACTAATAAGATGTTAATATGAATCAGCTCTCATTTCCATTCTCATAAATCATAATACACTTATGTATGCTAACTGGGTGTACGTGCACTAAGTGATGCTCCTCTTATATTTAGCAGGGAGAGAATACTCATGCTCTGTATGTATTGTTTGTTATTTGTGAGTTGGTGTTTGTATGTCTGCAGCCGTTGCCGAAGCCAATTCCAGGTATGGAGTTCATACTTGGCCAATGGATGAATGAATGAATGAATGAATGAATGAATGAATCTATCTCTCTATCTCTCTATCTCTCTATCTATCTATCTATCTATCTATCTTTGCCCCAGCACAGTTTCCCTATCCAATAAGGGATGCAACTTTCATTTTTTACTTAATTAAATTTGATTTTGTTGTTTGAGTGGGGCAGCAACAAAATCTTTGACTCCAGATAGCAAATAGGGGCTTTAGCTATGCCACTAGCAGAGCAAATGGGTGGTGAACAGCTGAGGAGGAGGAGGCAGGTTTTTCTCAAATTTTCTTTTAAAAAATACCCTTGGATAAAATCACTTCCAGTTGTGACATCACTTCAGGGGCTACATTTTGAGCTTTGCACCGGGCTACATGATCATTAGCTACACCACTGCCTTCCGCTACACAAATGCTGCTAAAGAGTGACAAATGTTAAGCTCTGTTACCCCAAAAATAATTTCTCTCTGACTATAACCCCCAAATCCAGAGTAACTATGGGAGCACATAAGAGACTTTATGTGCACCCATAGTTACTGCACCACCTAGTGAAAACCTATGGGAAATTCATATTGGAATCCAGAGTAAGTTGTTCTTACACCAGAGCAAGGACTCACCGTAGTTACTCTGGATTTTGCCCTAAGATGATGACTTGGAGCAAATCAGACGTTTACACCACAATCCAGAGTAACTACAGGAGCACGTAGGAGATATTTACATTGATTTCGTTAAGGCACCACCTAGTGAAAACCTATGGGAAACTCATATTGCAATCCAGAGTAAATTGTTCTTACATCGGAGCAAGGACTCCCTGTAGTTATTCTGGATTGTCCCCTTAGTGATACTTCCACTTGCAAAATCTGAACCCGTAAGCATTGGATTCGGGAAATTTGCCTTACCTGAATGGCTTAAAGAATCAAACCTTCACTATATCCCTGGAAATGTTCAGCCTTCCATATGGCAATCATTTTTACATAATCACCTTAGAACAGATTTGACTGAGTATCCAACTGTTAATCGGCAACATTTGAAACATTTAACAGAAACATCAAGGGGTAGAGTCAGCCTTTTTAATCAACAAAATTAGAGAAACGGAATAATTTAGAATACATGTGGGGGGAGTGTCTAAATTTATTTCCTAGAGTGATTGCAAAGATGTTCAGAGGGCTATAAAAAGTGGTTTTGATGACTCAGGTTTTAGATTAATGGGCTCTGCTCTCTGAAACTATTGTGTCAAATCATCTGGTTTTACTCCAGCAATCTCAAGACTTCACAGCAGCAATTTTCAACCACTGTGGCATGGTGCATGGACGTGCCATTGAATGGTCCACAGATGTGCAAAGGGATTTTCAGGAGGGCAATGGGGGGATTTCAGCCCCTTTCCTCCAACATGGCGTGCCTTGTTAAAAAATCACGCCTCCATCACTCTTGAGAGACTATGGTATGGTGCTCTGTGCTGCATACGCTGCATGTGAAGCACGAAGGCCTGGGTAGATTAATATGGAGGATAGGCTGTTACCCAAGCAGCAAAATCCCCCCTCTCCACGCCACTGAATTAGTCCAATGGAAAGGCAGAGCCAATACGATTGGATCCAGCTGGCGTCGCAGAGCTGGGCTAAGGACAGGAGCTCACCCTGTCTTGTGGGGCCGACCCAGGTCTCAAACCCTGGCCTGCTGGTTAACAGGCACAATGTCTTAGCCGCTTGCACCAAATAAACTAATGCTGTGCCTTGACAATTTTAGCTGCCTATCAGTGTAAAAAGATTGAATAATCCTACATAATAGAAATTATTTTTACAGATAAAAAGATTGAAAATCCCTGTCTATAAGGTTCTTCTTCTGTCCCAAGTTCAAGGAATGGCAATATAGGGGTGAGCGTTCTCCCCCTTATAGCTTTTATGGAACTGTGGTGATTTGCTACATAAAGCCAAATTTTTTCAAACCAATCAAATGCATTAAACAAAAGTACTATCTGTTCCATTGGGATATAGAGGTTTGTTGTGGTCTGATCTTATCACTAGCCTGTAGCAGATCTTTCAGAATGACCAGTGGCTCCAAAAGAGGATAAGTACAGTGAGGCTTCAGTTTCTTAGGGCAAAATCCAGAGTAACTATGGGGAGTCCTTGCTCTGGTATATGAACAACTTACTCTGGATTCCAATATGAATTTCCCATAGGTTTTCATTAGGTGGTGCAGTAATTACTGGTGCACGTAAAGTCTCTTACGTGCTTCTGTAGTTACTCTGGATTTGGGGGTAAGGGATCCAAGATCCTCTACCCCAGTAGATTCCAAATAGATAATGAAATCCTTGGGGGGAACCAAAATTATTTACATGGAGGATGATACTAGGTCCCTTGGAGGTCACAGCTGCATTTTGGCCTCCCCGTTTGTCAGAATACTTCCAGAAACAACCAGATATTGATACAGGCAGGAAGTCACCTCCAGTTGTGTCCAGGAGGTCTTCTGAAACTCTCTAGCAGTGGAACTGTGGATATTCTAATCCACAAATGCTGAACCTGTTCACTGATATCACACAAGCATCCTAGTCATATTACAGTACGTTTAATGTGAGGTCTAATATAATTGGATGCAACAAGGGGAAAACGAGGAACTTCCATATTACAAATCTGGCAGGAATTTTGAGATTCCCCCCCCCCCCTTCCTGCCAACTGATCGATAAGAAGTTCTCATCACATAATCCACGCTGCATGTACTCCTGTAATATATCTTAACTTCAAGTGTAGCTGTGGTTAATTGCTAATCCATATTCATTGAAAAGAACAAATGAGAGCAACAAGGGAGAATGCTTGCTGCCCTCATTTGATGTTCCATGTACCGTCTCATCTAATGTGTGAACTTCTGGGCTCCTTCTCTTCCCCCTTTTCAACTCAAACATTTGCATGGTTCTCATCCAACACTATATTATATATATATATATAACTTTCAAGATCATAGCAGCTTTTGCTAGAGTGAGGTTGGAAAGCACTGACTCATGCACGAGAACAGAGGTACTAACTCAATATGCAGCTTAGCTGTTTTAACTGTCAAGATGTTTTCAGTTTTTCCCCCTTAAATGTTCTAAAGGTAATTTAGGAATATTCTGCCTTGTGCTTTTACCACAACCTGATGTTCTGCTGCGTCGCAGTTCAAATGAGGACATCTGGGTGCATTGCATGGTGGGGAACGGAAGGGAGGAACTGCATGGAGACTGGGGTCCAAAGGGGGTGGATAGAGGTCAGGAAGGGCTGTGGGGCCCCCAATATTCTATCTCCCTTTCTGGTCATTATGCCTTTTCAGGTCTACTCAGATTCATGCTAAGAAAAAAGTTGGTGCAAACCTGAGTAGACACCTACTTACTACAAGACATCTACTTATTAATATTTCTGGTGACACCTTACCCCTTATAACCATGGGAAGAAGACATAGCACAGTGTTACAGGAAAAAGTACAGCCAGAAAGAATGTCTGATTAATTTAATTTTTTTATTTTCTTTGTACACTGCATTGTGAACTTTTTAGCATATAAATACGACAGACAGACAAACAGACAGACAGACAGACTAGAAAGGATATACCTTAGAGAGATGCTATTTTTAAATATGTTAGCCTGACCTTGACTGGATTCTTACAACAACACAACGCTTTTAATATCTAATGGCAGGCAGTCACTGGCACACATTTATTTTATATTATTGATCACAATATGTTGGTTACATCGTCTGATTACCCTGTGTTGTCAACCCAAAGGAAATTGCCGTGTCCACCTCTGAATTTAGTGTGTAATTTTGTATGTGATCTAATTCCATAAAGTCGCTCATACGTATCAGCCCACCAATTCTTTTTATGAACAGAGATGTTGTACCATCTCTGAGTATAAAGCAGGATAAGAAACAGAAATTAAGGCTGCAATTCTAAGAGCACTTTTCTGGGAGTAAGTCTCATTGAACTCCATGGAACTTACTTCTGAGTAGATACAAATAGAATTGCACTCTAAGCAGATGACATTTCCCAATACTTTAATATTACTGTACCAGGAAGGGTAATTGCATATTATCTATCTATCTATCTATCTATCTATCTATCTATCTATCTATCTATCTATCTATCTATCTATCTATCTATCTATCTATCTATCTATCTATCCATCCATCCATCCATCCATCCATCCATCCAGGGGTGGGCCCAAGCCAGTTCGGGCCGGATCGCCCAAACCGGTTGTTCCCGCGAACCTGCCGCTACAGAACTGGTAGTGGCGGGGTGGCAGGAAACCCCAGCGTACTGGTTCGGTACGCAAGAGTAGATGTAATACGCATGCGCCAACCTCGGCGCACACACACTGCGTCTCCTGCATTTCCTCCAGCTGGAGGAGACTCACAGCACACGTGCGAGCTTGGCGCATGAGCTGTGCTTCTCCTCCAGTTACAGGAGATGCACAGCGCATGCGGCAGCCCCCGGCGCACGCGCGCAGAAGATACACTGCGCATGCGCTGGGGGTTGGCACATGTGCAGTGTGCCAGGTGGGGGTCCACCCCTAGCCCCGCTCCTGACCCCGGCCCCTGACCCTGGCCCCTGACCCCGGCCCAGCCCCCTGACCCTGGCCCCACCCCCAACTTCCGGCAAACCAATTGTTGGGCGAGGTGGGGCCCACCACTGTATCTATCCATCCATCCTACAAAAAGGTGCAAAAGGCAAAGGGGCCTCGGACATAGCACAGATCTTTGGAGCGAGAACACAAATGGCTGGTTTCCAGTGAAGATAACTCTCTTGTAGAAAGACATGCTATCTATTAGGCAACCCTGCAGGGGAAATGGGATAGTTCAGGATACATCAACAGAACATGTTTTAAATGCACTTGCTTGAAATCCTGCTGGATCGCTGAGCTGGGATTTGTCAATTTGTTTCCACAATTTGCTTAAGCAAAAATGTCTCTGAGCCAGCCATCGCCAGATTAGCCATTCCTCCTGCTGCTAGAAGCTTATAGGGGCTTTCTGAAATGTTAGGATTCATGCTGTTAATTTAGGTTACAATCTTTGCCCTGCTGTTTTCCAGCATCACAAGGGCCTTCACAGTAGCGTGAAAGTTGTGTTGCTGTCACTCACTTGCAGACCATTGCAAATGAGCAGCAAAAAACACACATTGCAATAACTGCAGAGGCCTCTCCATAATATTTTTTTGCAGTGCCCCAGTTCCTCTATGGGGAAGATAACATACCCCCAAATCCAGAGTAACTACGGGAGCACGTAAGAGACTTTACGTGCACCTGTACTTACTGCACCACCTAGTGAAAACCTATGAGAAATTCATATTGGAATCCAGAGGAAGTTGTGCTTACACCGGAGCAAATCCCTGTAGATACTCTGGATTTTGCCCTTAGTATTCTCCTAGCAAGAGGTAACGTATCATGTCTACGGACACATCACTAGGAATCTAGACTGCCAATTTTTCCTCCAAGTCTGGACTTAAATTAGTGTCCAAAAATTATCTTCTATATGGGGTATCCTGTCTTATTACTATCCTATCAACCCAGGAGATCATAGTTACAAAGAGAGGGATAGATAAACTGCTACTGCAAAACAAAAAGTAATGGTTGCAAGCTGCTCATGAAGAAACATTGGAGAAATCAGCCCACAAATTCATTACCTATTTCTTAGGACAAAAAAAGAGAATACAATTATAGCTAATAAATCGTACAAATCAATCTCCCAGAACTCAAAAGACTATATAAACTGATTTGTGGAATTCAAAATTAGTTAAATCCAAGTTTCCAGACAGAAGCGCTAAAGGAATAAAGTAAAAGCAAAATAAGCTGGTTTTGTGTCAATTGGGAATGATTCAAAGTTGTCCTATGATTCTAAATAGTATTTAGAAATTGGCAGTTATATTTATAAAACTTTAATGGATGGGGAATGCAGATCAAATAAGTAAATATAATTTGCACTGTAATTATTTAAAAAATGGAGTCTGTATAGCTCATTAAGTAAGCAGGGTGGTTGGAATGCATTTGAAAAACTTCTGATATAATTGAAAATATAGAATGAAAAGTATAGACAATTATAAGTGGTGGATAAATTGTGGTATTTTAAACTATGCATCCTGATTTCTTCCTAATGTAAATGAACCATGCATCATGTGGGTTATAGAAACATAATTTAATGTGGGGGTTTCAAACTTGTTTCATAGAGCAGACCAGATTGCATTGATGTGCCTACTGAGAGCTGGACATTAAACCAGAAAATGGCATCATTAAGCATGTGATGACCAGAAATAAATATTTTGTCTACTCTAAAAACTTATTCGCTGCAAATGACCAAAAATAGGCAAATCTTGAAAATGTTTTTATTATATGGGAGAACCCAGTGATCAGGTGGACCATATGAAGAGCTTCAGAGGTCTGGGTATGACCCACAAGCCTTATGTTTAACACCTCTGATCATAGGAGATCAAAGTCTTGGTCTACATCAGTGGTTTTCAACCACTGTGTATGGCACACAGGTGTGCCGTGGGTAGTTCTCAGGTGGGCCACAGGAATTTGGGGAGGGACCTTTATTAACAGGAAAAATTGGGGATTTGAACAGCATGATGTGCTTTGTCAGTGGTAAAAAAACAACTGATGATGTGACATGAGATGAAAAAGGTTGAAAATCACTGGTCTACATTGACAACAGAATGAGGTGTGCATGAGATAAAAGACTGGCATTCTGCTTGCCTACTAAAGAGGAAGCATTGCACTTTAGAAATGGGTAATATAGATCATGGCATTAAAACAAACAATAAGTCATATGGAAAACAAGCATGTTGGAGGAACAGATCATACCTTCCCTCTCTTTTACAACTGGTGTGTTGTTACTGGTACATGTTTTCCTTAGCTTGGCACCCAAATAAAAAAATCAAAGAAAACTTAGAATTTATCTCCAAGAGAAACTCCTGAGAAGTAATACTTCTCAACCCTGGGGTTAGCGCTGATTTTTTTAAAGGAAAAAATAGTGACAGTTGACATTGCAAAAAGAAAAATAAAGAAAATATATGCATTAAAGAAAAATAAAATTCAAAGCCAATATACAGGTGTCTCCAAAGAAGAAAAATGTCAGCGTTCTCAAAGTATACAAAAAAAGCAAGTGTCAGACAAGTGACACCTTTTGGGTTTGGAGTCCTGGGCGTCAAGTCTATATATCATAATAGTTTCTCCCTTCCAGATTACAAACCCCCAAATCCAGAGTAAGTATGGGAGCACATAAGAGACATAGGACACAATCCAGAGCAAATTCAGTCTGCTCTGACCTAACTGCACTCTCCTAACTATTCTGTATCCAGAGCAGAAAGTTATGCTGAATCCACAGAGTCAGGAAGCCTGGGCTGCCCTAACTGCTCCAGAGCATGCTAAGTAATTGACACAAGGGGAAGACTTGCTCCTGAGGAGACACCCCTCAGATCACACTGAACAAGGAACAGCTGTGGTGCCTACAGTGGTGACATGACTCTGCACATCACCTGGTGCGGAAGTTTGTGCGTCATCCCAGGGATGCGCCCCCCCCCCACCTGGACTGCACAGTCACCAAAGTTGGCGCCTGCGCAGTTGTTTCTGAAGCCAACTGGCTTCAGAAAGAGTACTGCGCAGGCACCATCTCTGACACCTGCGCAGTACTTTTCTGAAGCCTTTTGGCAGTCTCTTTTGGGAGACAGTGCAGGCGTCAACAGTTGGTGCCTGTGCAGTACTCTTTCTGAAGCCATTCGGCTGCCGCTCCGCCTCCTGAGTGAGGCCGAATGGCTGTGCAGAGGCGCGGACTTTCTCTGCTCTAAGGAAGTCTCCTCTGAAGCTGTTCGGCATGCTCAGTGTGTTTCTGCGCAGTGCATCTCAGATGGCTGTTCGGGCCAGCTCCTCAGACAAGTGGCAGCTTCTGGCTGATTCTCCGCCTTGGAGCAGGCCTGAATGGGGGTGCTGACGCCCGGGGCCTGCCAAAGGACAGTCAAACTCCTCTGGCACATCACCCCATACGGAGCGCATCCCCAATGCAGCCCACACCAGCCGCACCAGTCTGGTGACGCCACTGGGTGCCTGCCTTATAAGGAGTCCCTGATGAGATGCCAGTACATTCTACAGTGAATACAAGGGGCTTCTTGGAGTGGCCTGCTGTATCCTGAGCTTTGTGGGCAGCCGTAGTTTGTTCCATATCCTGAGGTTGAGAGGAAGGGGTTGCAGCTAGGCTGGCCAAGAACTCAGATTTTTGGTCAACACTGCCATTCTTACTTGGGCCTTATCATGGACCCCTATGGGTCTACTCATTACTATACCTGCTCCTGAGGTGGTATAACTCTGAGGGCTGGAAGAGGGCATTTCTGCCTTGGAAACAGGCTCTGGATACAGAGTAACTGCTCTGCCCTCGGCAATGCTCAACATGCCCTCAACTTGCCTCTCCTGAGCTGCCTAGGCTGCCCCAGTTAGGGCAGAGCAGGTCCACCTCTCTTAGGGCACCCTATCTTGCCTTGCTCTGCCCTAAGCCTCCTTCAGAGTAACTGGTCCGGAGCATCTTGCAGTTGCTCCAACCTAGTGTTAGATAGGGCAACCTAAGGGCTCTTATGTGGACAGATTAGTTGCTCTGGATTGTCCTGATTATGTGCACCTGTAGTTACTGCACCACCCAGTGAAAACCTATGGGATATTCATATTGGTATCCAGAGTAAATTTTTCTTACACTGGAGCAAGGACTCCCCGTCGTTACTCTGGATTTTGCCATAAAAGTGCTTCAAAACATCTATCTACAGTGTCCCCAGATTTCAACCTCTCTCATTTTTTACTCAAATATGCTGTTGATGTTGATATCAGGAACGGTGCTTTAGGAGTTGGTTGCATTTACACATTTCCCAAGGACAAGTGAATATGCAGAGCAGATACAGAGACCATAAATGAGTCCACCTTCTGTGAGGTTGCTATATGCAATGTTTTATCTCTCACAAAACTGCAGTGTGAGAACTTTCACCTATCCGTTCCCATCATTGAATTAATGTTTGAAAATGCAAGGTTTATTCATTTACAATGCAATAATTATAACCCAGGCTAATTCTGCCAAGGTCAGTGACAAGCCTCAGGGACTATAATATTCCATTTGCACTTTTGTGCTATACTAAAAAAAAAAGTAGGAGAGAGAATAAAAGAAATGGTATGGAGAACATTATCAAAAGTATCATGTAGTGTGACCTAAGTGGCCTATTTCCTATTGTGAGAACACTGATCTCATGTGTGATTCTTAGAAACTACTGTCCGTTTTTATGTAGAAGAATGTGCATAAAGGCACAATCCAGAGTAACTGTGACGTAAGAACAATTTACTCTGGATTGCAATATGAATTTCCCATAGTTTTCACTAGGTGGCACCATAACTATGTCGACGCAAATATCTCTTACATCCGTCGACGCAAATCATCTCTTACATGCATCTCTTACAATCCAAAGTTAGTTACTTTGGATTGTAGGGTACATTCCACAATCCAATCCTAACAATTTCTAATCAGAGGTCAGTATCACTGAGATCAATGATAGGGTTGCATCCTAAATTCTATTGCTCCATGTATTACACAAGATACACATGGATATTTTGTGTTTTGTGTGTGTGACAGAGAGAGAGAGAGAGAGAGAGAGAGAGAGAGAGAGAGAGAGAGAGTGTTAGGGTTGCCATAATTCTCTTCCGCATAATTGGGACAGAACCCTCTGTCTTATTTGTCAGTACGTGAACACAATCCCCCCAAATCAGGACTGTCACTGTTTTTCAGGACATGTGGCAGCCCTTGTGTGAATGTGTGTGCATGCACACCTCACATTCTAAGACATCTGCCTCCAAGAAGTCTCTGAATGCATTTAGTTTCTGTATTTTCATTTCAAGGGATATTTTGTTTAGATTTTCATATCTCGCTACACAGCACCAGATCTTGCGTGTTTCAAAAGTGCAATAAGGAGGCCCACACAGACTCTCTTGGTCTGTTCCTGAACTAGAACCAGCTGCAGATAGGTTTTTACTGGGTATCACAGAAGGTAAGATACTTTGGCAACATTCTGGGATGGGGGTGTTTCTCTGCAGGAGAAGGTGGTATGGGAGGAGAATCAGGTCCAGGATGGTCAGGATCAGTGGTGATAGCAAACGCCATATCCTATTACCATCCCCACGCTTTAGAGCCATGTGTGCTGTACTATTAGCTGTTTCCTGCAGCATCCTAACAGTGTGTGAAAGAAGCTTGAGTTTGATGGTATGGCCAAGTGTCTTTCATTACACTGCTTCTGGTTGCTCAAGACCTTCGAAGCGTTGAATCCTAAGAATATTTGGGCTCCTGACACTCCTATTCAATAATTGGTAAATTACTCAGGTTATATTTACAAAGCCTCCTCTTTTTATTTCTTGATGTCCTTCCTTTCCACATTCACTCCAAGGGTCTGCTTTTCCTCCTGTCCAGTAAAACCGTCATAGTTGACCACCTCCTTACATTGACCACCTCCCTAAGTTGACCTAACTTTTGTAGACTAGACATATACTATATGTACACAGTAGAAAGCCAATCTCTCTATACTGACCACCTCTGTAAGTTATATCTTGACCACCTGGACCTTGACACCCATAATTTATTCTCTATAACTTGTCCATGTGAGTCCAGTCTGCACCAAGGGCAAGAAAAAGTGAAATGCAGAACTAGTAGCAATGAATTTCTTTCAAGAAGAATATCAAAGAATACAATATTTTTGTCTAGGAAAGAAAGTGCCGCTCAGGGGAGAAGTGAAGGATAAACATAAGGAAGTGGAAGATGCTCTAAAAATGATAAAAACCTCGAAAAATATTATAAGTACAGTATTGCATATTTTCCTGTATGTTGACCACCTCCCTATGTTGACCAATTTCCTGCAGTCCCTTCGGTGGTCAACTCAGGCTGCAATCCTAAAGACACTTTCCTGGGAGAAAGACCCATTGAACAAAATGGGGCTTACCTTTGAGTAGACATGGTTAGGATTGTGTTCTTAACCCTAGGACGCTCGAAGCTGCAATAATTATTACATGAGATTTTGTTTTTTCTCCCTCTCTGCCCCATGGTGACCAAGAGACCTGCCCCTCCTAGTACCTTCCTATTTCTAGGTGCTGTTTAAGACCCCCCTAGCCATTTTTCCAGCTTCTTGGATGGGGAGCCCCTGGACAAAAATTACAACGTCAACCCTCTTGGGAAGTTTCTTATTTCTTTTTATATTCATCATAACTGTTCATTTAGCTCTTTTTATGAAAGGAAATTACAAAGATTGTGGATATTTTGTTCATAATGTACATATTTTGTACATAAATGTCCAGAGAACACTTGCAGGCTTGTCCAACAAGGGCCGCTTCTATGGGTTTTCTAAGCCAAATGCGGCCCTCGAGCCTCTTGTTGGACAAGCCTTTCAGTCACAGAACTGAACTGCTGAACTTCCCAACAGCGACTCAGAGTGACTCTCCTGTGCCTATATTTCCAGTTCAGCTCATAATTAATACTCATATGACTTTCTTTTTCATGAAATCATAAGGCAATGTGGAGGCAGGTATTAATTTTCAGTGATTTTGGTTTTACTTGCTGTATGATTAATAAATGAGGATTTTTTTCAATCAGATTTCAAATATTTTCTCATTGTACATCCTAATGAATGTCACTTAACACTCTAAGGGCGCAATCCAGAGTAACTACGGGGAGTCCTTGCTCCGGTGTAAGAACAATTTGCTCTGGATTGCAATATGAATTTCCCATAGGTTTTCATTTGGTGGTGCAGTAACTACAGGTGCACGTAATGTCTCTTACGTGCTCCCGTAGTTACTCTGGATTGTAGCGTAAGAGTGTTACAATTGAGTTAATTAGGTGCCTATGACAGTTTTCTAACAGTGTAATAAAAGGCGCACCTTGACTAAAAGTGGCTTATTGTTGGGCAATCTATAAGATCAAGTCAGTACATGATTTTCATTTTAGAGTGGTGCATTTTATTCAGTGGATAACATAAACTTAAAAAAATGGTGTAAGACTTTTGTGAGGGGGAAAGACCAGAATAAGCAAGAAAAAAACTATTTTTTCTTGCTTATTTTGGTCTTTCCCCCTCACAAAAGTCTTCTACCATTCATGCCATTTCTTACCAATCAGTTGATTTCCCCTCCATGGTGCTTTCTTTCCCTTTCAGGGCATTGATTAAGGAAAACAATAAAATTGTCTTTGTATTGATCTGTATGTTACTCTGGTAGAGTCTTCCATCCACACTAAAACTCAGCTCACTTATTGGTTTTAATAACCAAGCTGGACCATTAATTATTTCAAATCACTCAGCTGCACCATCACATACTGAGATGGATCAGATTCCCCAAAGGTTAATGTAATGACATGAGCCACTCTCCTAAGTGAGCTTTCTGCTCTATTGCTATCCTATAGAACACCTCTAAGGTAGCATTCTTAAAAGCCTCTGAACATAATTTTTTTAAGTTTATGTTATCCACTGAATAAAATGCCGCACTCTAAAATGAAAATCATGTACTGACTTGATCTTATAGATTGCCCAACAATAAGATTTTGGTGCAACTGAGCAGAATTTTTTTTGTGATCCTTATAATGTCATAGTGGTGCAGTGTGGGGGCTTCCTCACTGTACTATGAGGGCACAATCCTAACCAATTTAGGCCAGCAAAACTCACCCACCTTCCTGTTCCTTCTGTGGTGTGGGAAGGTTGATGCATTTCAATGCACTGGACTAAGAGTGGAGCAGAAAGGGTGAAGAAGACATCTCCAGGTCAGTATGAGACTTACCCTACAATCCAGAGTAACTACGGGAGCACGTAAGAGACATTACGTGGACCTGTACTTACTGCACCACCTAGTGATAACCTATGGGAAATTCATATTGCAATCCAAAGTAAATTGATCTTACACCAGAGCAAGGACTCCCCGTAGTTACTCTGGATTGTGCCCTTAGGCTGCAATCCTAAAGACACTTTCCTGGGAGTAAGACCCATTGAACAAAATGGGGCTTACTTTTGAGTAGACATGGTTAGGATTGTGCCCTTAGGCAGGGACTAGTGCCAGCCTAACCAAGCATTAGGATTGTGCTGTGACTCCAAGCAGAACAATATGACTGTATTTCTACAGTAGATGTCATTTAAAAAGTCTTATAAAGCTATGTGGCTCCTGCTAGAATCTCATTCTAAAAAGTGGTTCCAGGTGCTAAACATTTGGGAACACTAGTAGTCACACTTGCTCCTTGCTGAATATGGCTTTTCATGCAGATAATTTGAGGGAACATTAAAATAGACCTCTTGGGGGAGGGGTGACACATATAGCATGTACATCAGTATTTATATACTGATTTTCTCTGTCTTTTAGACAGAATTCAAGGTGGTTTGAATAGACAGATTTAGTTTAAGCCATTATTTTAAAATGGATTTTTCCAATATGTTATGTGGAATATGGGCTGTGGGTGGCACAAGTGGCTAAGACACTGTGCCTGTTAATCAGCAGGCCAGGGTTTGATTCCCGGGTCGGCCCCACAAGACAGGGTGAGCTCCTGTCCTTAGCCCAGCTCTGTGACGCCAGCTGGATCCAATCATATTGGCTCTGCCTTTCCATTGGACTAATTCAGTGGTGTGGAGAGGGGGGATTTGCTGCTTGGGTAACAGCCTATCCTTCATAAAAATCCAACCCAGGCTTTTGTGCTTCGCATGCAGCATATGCAGCACAGAGCACGATACCATAGTCTTTCAAGACTGACGGAGGCCTGCTTTTTATGTGGAATATAATCACTAGATGTTGCCTACACAATGTGGATGATCTCTTCTGGCTACATCCCATCAAATGTCAGCAGGTATCATAAATCAAGCCCCAGACAGGTAAATCAAGATGGACATTCCTTTGCATTCTCACTACAGTGATCTATTCAGCTCAACAGTGTCTCCTTTGGGCCACAGTGGGAACAACAGCTTGACACAGCCTAGCATTCCGTCTCCCATCCAGCTATGAGAACATGGTATCTCCTACTTAGTTCTTCAACATCAGTCCATACCTCCTGCCCACACTGGATAGCACCAATAGGAGTTTCCCCCACTATTTCCTTGATGCTGCCAATGGCAGAAATGTTGCAAGCTAACTATTATCCTGGTTTGTATTATACTAACAAATCCCATTTAATTCATCCATTAGAACATTTATTGTCTCTATATCCAAAAAATATTGTCTCTATATCCAAAAAATTGTCTCTGTGTTCAAAAAAGAACTACTACTTTTAGCAATTAATCCATTAAAGCTGAGTTTCTGAAAGTGGGTTGGGATCCCTAGGTGGTTAACAGTGGTGGGCAGATGCCTGTTCAGGCCTACTCGCCCGAACCGGATCTTCCCACATGGCGACCGCTGGCAAACCGCCCAGAGCCGCGGCTGGCAAGAGCCACGGGACCGGTTCGCAAGCGGCCGCCAGGTCTCCTGAAGCAGGACTTCAAGAGACACAGTGCGATAGCGTCCAACTGCACACAACTTCAGGAGATGCACCTGCATCAAGCTCAATTCAGGCGCGCTGAGCCGCTCCTCGGGGCGGCTCAGTGCGCATGCGCCAAGCCTGGCACATGCGCAGTGAGGGCCTGCCCCTCGCCCCGCCCCCTGACCCCAGCCCCGCACCCTGACCCCCCCCCAACTTCCGGCGAACTGGATCTTGGGGCTCGGTGGGCCCATCACTGGTTGTTAAGTGAACTTATGAAAACCCAGGACCTTCTAGAATGGCCAGTCCTATCTTAATCATCCCTCGTGATCTAATTGGGAAATATATCTTCTGGGAAGAAACTCAAATGGGTCTTTATTAGATGGTAATTATAGCACCACAAATACTTTCAGGATTATAACAGTGGTTTACTAAGCAGCAAATATTGTTCCTTCAGGGGGAAAATATCCCTTATACCATTTTCTGTTGCTTGACATTTTATCACATTCTTTCCCCTCTTGAACAGCCAATTTTATGAAATAAAGAGATTTGCTGTCTAGTGTAGGAATAAAAATTGTATTACAGAATACAGAATTCAGTTAAACGATGGCTAAATTACTCTAAAATGGCCAAGTTACAGTCTGCTATGTGTTGCGAATAATACATTCCTTATTTCCACATAAGAGCACAGAAATCCTTTTCCTGTTTTAGTTGATAGTAATACCCTACAATCCAGAGTAACTACAGGAGCACGTAAGAGACATTACGTGTACCCTTAGTTACTGCACTACCTAGTGAATATTATGGGAAATTCATATTGCAATCCAGAGCAAATTGTTCTTACACCGGAGCAAGGACTCCACGTAGTTACTCTGGATTGCGCCCATAGACTTGTCTCTCAGCCAAGGTTCTGTCTTGCAAATATCTAGAGTGGGGAGGTTTGGAATTAAGGCATGGTTACACTAGCATCTAGGTCCCAAATGTGAAACTGAAGTGAACAATAAAAGGCTGCAATCCTGTGCTCATTTTCCTGAGAGTAAGCATCACTGCAGACAATGGGGATTACTTCTGAGTAGGCAAGCTTATGCTTGTGCCGATGGGCTTGCAACAGTGGCTTCATAAAGGAACCCTATTCTAGAAAAGAATCAGAAAAAGCATTGAACAAGTTCCTCACCTGTTTATTTTTAAAAGCCATAACTTTTCTTTGGCTAGATAATTGATTAAGAGCTCAGTCCCAGCTTTCTTATTGAGAAGTCCCATTACAGACAATGGAGGTTACTCCCAGGTAACTATGGATAGGATATCAGCAAATGAAAATCTTTCCAACAGCCCAACCAATCTTTGTAAATCACAACTTCCTTAAGACCCACCACAGCGAAGATGTCCATTTCTAAAATTTAGGTTGCAATCCTAAAGACACTTTCCTGGGAGTAAGACCCATTGGACACAATGGGGCTTAAATCTGAGTAGACATTGTTAGGATTGTGCTCTTTGAGTCATATGATGACCCTAGATTGTCCTATGTGTGACGTATGTGGTTGGCGAGAGAGACTTCCACAAGAGAGGTTGGACCTCTAATGAGGACCTGGCAACTAGATGGACAGAGAAGGTACAACAATGCTTGGGTCGTTCTGGATGGTGATGCCACATCTAGGTCTTGCTCCCAGAGACATCAGCACATCAGACAGTGTATACTGTACTTAAAATCTCGTTTAACCAATATGAGCAAAGCCAAATATATCAACATTCTTAAGTGCTCATTAACCTTCTAAAGACATTTCTGGCATCTGGAAGAGCAGTGGAAGCAGGAGAAGTCACATGTGCCACACCACAATTAAGCTGACTTACGCCCTGATCTTTAAACAGACTTAGTGATTAATGGACCAATATGAGCACACTAAATTAATTCCACTCAAACTGCATTTTGGGCAAAAAAGGAATAATTAAATTATATTCTGTTTGTAAGCAAAGTGTTAAGTGGGAATGTGTCTGGTATTAAATTAATTGTATTTACTGCAATTCTTCCAGCATCCTTCTAGACCGAGGTCTCCAAAGATTTTGGCAGGAGGGCCACATCATCTCTCTGACACTGTGTTGGGGACCAGAAAACTAATTTACATTTCACATTGGAATAAATTTACATATAAGAATGTATTGGAATGGATTACAAGGCTTGCCCAATGGCTGGATAGAGGGGTCTTGCTGGGGGCCACATTGAGGCTTTCTGAGGGCCACATCTGGCCCCTAGGCCATGGTTTGGAGACCCCCTGGTCTAGACATAAGGATCCCAAATTGGGCCATAATTGTTAGCCACAATCTAAGGCCCGCATGCCCCTTTCTGAGAGCCTACAATCACCATTTTGTCTGTATAACCCTATAAGAAACAAGGCAACATGATATGGTCAGAATCCAACCCATATCCATTCCATTCCCTTTAAGTGAGGGCCCCAATTTTTGAGGAAACAGATGGTGGAAGCCAAATAGAATGAGGGGCTGTCAAGAGTCTAAAATCTGAGGAGGCAGCAAAAAAATATGTATTTTCAGGTGGGAATTCAGTATACATGGTTATCTTTGTGAAATGGAAGAATCTCAACATTGACACCTGATTTACCATAAGTCCATGTATTGTATGCCATATACCAGGGGCATCCAAACTTTCAATGTCAGGGCTCTTGGTCCCTTAACAGTGGTGCAGAGGAGGGAATTTCAGCACATGCAGCTTCTCATCTCACAGATCACTAGCTGCACCTCCTGAAATTCCTGCTTCTGTGGAATTGTTAGAGGTCCAGGGGTCCTAAAGTTGGAAGTTTGGACACCCCTACCATATACTAAACAGACAGGAACAGCTGGGCTTTTGGCCTGATCCTGATCCAGCAGTTTCTTCTTATGTTCAAATGCACTTAAAAATGCTTTATAGTGTGGAAATTATGCCTGTTGGAAGGGGGGGGGGGGAAGCAGCGCTAATAAAACAATTTCATTTAAAATGTCTACTTTCTTAATATTTGCTATTGATGAAATACTATCACTTAATCAGACAAAAGAGCTAGATTTGAAAGAATCAGTCAGGTCAAGACCTTAAAACTAGGGAACTTTAATGAAACACACGCTTCTATTTTTTTTTAAATATCATAGAATCATAGAGCTGGAAGGGAACTAGTAGGTCATCTAGTCCAACCCCCTGACTGCAGCAGGAAATCCCCCTAGAGCATCCCCAACAGGTGCTTGTCGAGCCTCTGCTTGATCATCTGCAAGAGATCTGCACATCTTTGAATCTTGGCTAGCTCAGGGTGACCATACAGAATGGAGGACAAAGTGCCCCTACCTTTAACCATTGCATAGAAGAAGAAATTAAGGCAGGTTTAGCTCATCATAGTAGGGTTTAAAAAGCAACACCTGCTTAAATTCCTTCTTCTATACAATGTTTAAAGGCAGAGGCACTCTGTCCTCGATTCTATATGGTCACCCCGAGATAGCTACATTTTCTTGCCACTCATATTGTTGGAACGTGGCTGTATTTGCAGGTTGGCACAGATGACATGCCCTGTTCTTTGGCTCATCAAAAGGGAACACTTTGGACATCTATGCTCATATTTGATGGATCTAAGGCAGGAAAGAAATGGCATGAAAAGCATGAGCTTTGACAATGGGAAAGGCAAGGAAGGGAATGTGCGTTGTCTGCCTTCAGCAGGGCTGCCACAAGAGGAGAGAACTAGTGAAATTGGGGTTAAACAAAAGGCGTTGCAGGCCCAATATCCAGAACCCTTCCAATACTTCAGATACTTCCAACCTTTCCAATACTCCAGAACCCTTGATACTTCATGGTTTAGTGATGGGGAGGGAAATCATGGTAGCAGGTCAAGCAGGAAAGACAATAACATTCATGGAGTTGGTGGAAAACCAATCAACCAACCAACCAACTCACCAACCAGCCAGCCAGCCAGCCAGCCAGCCGGTTCGTCAATAGGTCAGTCAATAGGTCAGTCAGTCAATCGACAGTATTCATATACTACTTTCAACGAAAAGTTTACAAAGGAGTTTACAAAATGGAATAGCCGATTGCTGTCATGTGTACATTGTACATTTATTTTTGTTTTCATTTTTTAAAAATCATGCTCACAATCAAACAAACAAAAACACCAGTTGCCACACACACACACCCCCCCCCCCCCCCGAGCTGGCAAAGTCTGCAACTGAGAAACACAGCTACCCCTCAGGGAGGTGTTAACGCAGCGTCTCTAGGTGGTTGAGATTGAGGTGGGAAGAATATGGATTCTCTTCACTCGATTACCGATGCAAGGTCCTCCCACTGAGTAAAAAACTCTTGCCTGCTGAGCACATGAAATTGTCTGGATTCAATCCAGACTTTGGTGGAGCATTCAGGGTGGGCACTGCCTGCAGCTTCAGATGGGAGACAGCGCATTGCTGAAATCACACGGAATAGGGTCAGCCTACGTCTTCTTTTTCCAACACTTTTCCTCTTTTTTACTCCGGGATCCTAGAGAAAAATCTTCATTGTCCTCATTTCTCTTGTGAGCAGGCAACATGTAGCCTTCTTGTCATTGATACTTTTTACATAATAAAATATATGTAATAGTTTTAAATTTAATAATAAACAATCATCATTCATCATCATCTTTGGCATTCTTCAGTCTCGAAAGACTATGGTATCGTGCTCAGAAGTGGCAGTCCTAAAACAGTATCTTCTATGACTAAACAGGCCAATTCGAGAGTGGCAACCCCTTCCACACGGAGGGCAGATACGGTCAGTCCCCTGCCCACCCCCCAGATTTTGCTGTTTCCGGAACTGTCTCTATATCTCAGCCTGCCGAATGAGTATCTCTTGGAACTGAAGAAGGCCATGCTGAGTCTTTTGCCTCCACACTGAAAGATCAGAGGTCAGGGTTTCCCAGTTGTTGATGTCCATTCCCATGTCCTTTAGATCCCTCTTGCAGACGTCTTTGTTTCGCAGCTGTGGTCTCCCTCTAGGGCGCTTTCCCTGCACTAATTCTCCACATAGGAGATCTTTTGGAATCTGACCATCGGCCATTCTCACAACATGTTAACCCCTGCTAACTGAGCAAGAGGCACTCTTTCAAGTGGGTGTTCCTCTTTTACTTAGCAGGGGGAGAGTAACTGGCCCTACACACCCCAGCAATGTCTGTTCAAGTGGCTTCTGCTGGTGTTCTTTTTTGCATTTTAGATTGTGAGCCCTTCTGGGACAGGGACCCATTAGCTTTTAATTAGCTATTATTATTTTTCCATTTTCTTTGTAAACCACTTTGTGAACTTGTTAGTTGAAAAGCGGTACATCTACATCTGTAGATGCAGATGTCCGAGCTAGCACAGAAGTCTCTGTTTCAGAAGTGTGTAAATGCTAGGGATACCAGCACGTTCCAAGACTGCACCATTTGAAACTTTGTCATGCCAAGTGATGCCAAGAATATGTCGGAGACAGCGCTTATAAAATGTGTTCAGCTTTCTCTCCTGCAATGCATGAAGGGGCCAAGACTCGCTGCAGTACAAGAGTGTGCTTGGGATGCAGGATCTACAGACCTGGATCTTTGTATGTTCCGTCAGCTTCTTATTAAGCCATACCCTCTTTGTAAATCTAGAAAATGTGGTAGCCGCTTTACTGATACGTTCATTCAGCTCCGTATCTAAAGAGAGAGTGTCAGAGTGTTTAAATGATAGTGTTTAAATTAGCCACATGAAACTTGTATACTGTGCCATTAATATATTGTATACTGTGCAATATAATGTGCCACTGAATCTGACACGCACCCTATACTTATAATCAAAATACTGTATTTACTCAATTATAATTAACCATCAAATCTAATGTAAACCCTGATTTTGGAGACTGAATTTGGTTGAAAAAGGTGAGCATTCAGTTCAAGTGTATTATCATAGAATCATAGAATCCTAGAGTTGGAAGGGACCTAGTAGGTCATCTAGTCCAACCCCCTGCCTGCAGCAGGAAATCCCCCTAGACTAGAGCATCCCCGACAGGTGCTCGTCGAGCCTCTGCTTGAAGACCCCCAGTGAGGGAGAATCCACCACCCCCCTTGGCAATCTGTTGCACTGCCAAACCGCCCTCACAGTCAGGAATTTTTTCCGGATATCCAGCCAGAATCTCCTCTCTTGCAGTTTGTACCCATTGGTTCTAGTTCTGCTTTCAGAAGCAGCTATGAACAAATTGGCCCCTTCCTCCCTATGACAGCCCTTCAGGTATCTGAAGAAGGCAATCATGTCTCCTCTCAGCCTCCTCTTCTCCAGGCTGAACATCCTAAGTTCCCCCAACCTTTCCTCGTGGGGCTTCCCTTCCATCCCACTGATCATTCTTCTCGCTCTCCTCTGGACTTGCTCCAGTTTGGCTGCATCTTTCTTCAAGTGAGGAGCCCAGAACTGAACACAGGACTCAAGGTGAGGTCTGACCAATGCTGAATAAAGAGGAACTAGAACTTCTCGTGACTTGGCAGCTACAGTCCTCTTAATGAAGCCTAAAATGGCATTGCCTTCTTTGCAGACACATCACATGCTGACTCATGTTCAGCTTGTGATCCACGACGACTCCAAGATCCCACTCACATGTTGTGCTGCCAAGCCAAGTATCCCCCATTTTTTACCGTATTTTTGGTTTTTATTACCTGAGTGCCAAACCTTGCACTTCTCCCTGTTGAAATTCATTCTATTTGTTACAGCCCAGGATTCCAGTTTATCCAGATCCTCCTGGTGGTTTCTCCTGTCTTGTGTTTGCTACTCCTCCTAGCTTGTTGTCATCTGCAAATTTGATCAGGCTCCCCTGTATCCCTTCCTCCAAGTCATTAATGAAAATGTTAAAGAGAACTGGGCCCAAGACAGAGCCTTGGGGTACCCCACTTGAAACCGACCTCCAGGTTGACACAGAACCATTTACTAAAACCCTTTGAGTGCAGCCATCGAGCCAGTTGCAGATCCACCTAACAATTGCCCTGTCTAGCCCATATTTTTCCAACTTCCCAATTAAGATGTCATGTGGGACCTTGTCAAATGCTTTGCTGAAGTCAAGATAGATGACATCCACAGCATTGCCATGTCCAGTAAGCTCGTAACCCGATCAAAAAAGGAGATCAGATTTGTCTGGCAAGATTTATTCTTGGTAAATCCATGCTGGGTTGTTTTGATCACCGAGTACTTGTCTAGATGTGCACAAATTGTGTGCTTTATGATTTGTTCTAATATCTTCCCCGGGATTGAAGTCAAACTGACTAGTCTATAATTTCCCGGGTCTTCTTTTTTCCCCTTCTTAAAAATTGGGACTACATTTGCCCTCTTCCAGTCCAGGCACTTCTCCACTCCTCAAGGATTTCTCAAAGATGATCGACAAAGGCTCTGCAAGGACATCTGCCAGTTCCTTCAGAACTCCAGGATGCAGCTCATCTGGTCCAAATGACTTGAATTCATTTAGGCCAGTTAAGTGGCTTCGAACCAGTTCTCTGTCAATCTTAACCTGCTCTTCTGCACCATCCATGTTTTCATTACCTCTTAGGGGATGTAAACACATCCCCGAGTCAGTCAGTGATCCCGCACCCCCATTTGCACAGCCCTCCTTCCGAGAACAGACAGACGCAAAGTAGAAGTTGAGCAGCTCTGCCTTCTCCTGGTTTCCAGACTCCTGCTGTCCATCTTTGTTCAGGAGCAGCCCCAGCCCCTCGTCTCTCCTCCTGTTCCTTTGGGCATATCTAAAGAGGCTCTTTTTATTATCGTTGACTCCCCTGGCCAGCCTCAGCTCATACTGAGCTTTAGCATTCCTGACCCTCTCCCTTCAAGACCGGTCTATCTGCCTGTACTCCTCCCTGGTGATCTTTCCAGTCTTCCACTCCCTATACTTCTCTTTCTTTAACTTCAGCTGATCCCCAAGTTGCTTGTGGAGCCAACCTGGTTTTTTCAGGTTTTTTCCCCCTTTGTTTTTCATGGGAATTGTTTCTGACTGTGCTTGAAGAAGCTGCCTCTTAAGGAGCTCCCACCCATCTTGGGCCCCCTTTCCTGTTAGTTCATCATCCCATGGGATCCCACCTATGACTCCTCAAAACCTGTTGAAATCAGCCTTCCTGAAATCCAATATATATAATACACCCAAGCTGGAAGAATGACTCCAACTGATCCCAGGAAGTACATCAGAACACTCGATCCAGAAAAGTACATTGCTAGGAACAGCTAAGATACTGCACAGAACCCTCAAACTCCCAGTCCTCTGGTGGAGGACCCGAGATTGAGGATAACATACATACACCACCCAAGGAGGGTGAGTAAACAATTTTTTTATATTTTAAAATATACATATATTCTATATGAGTTTTTTCAGCTTTTTGTGTCATGTCCTACATTTTTCTTGGAAGTCCTACATTTTGCATTGTCATTTACTTTTTTGATTATGGGACATGGTCACCCTGTTCATGTAATGCCCAAGAATACTAACTGTGAACAAGAAAGCATATCATTCAATTCTCCGAATCGGCTTTTGTGGACTTGGAAAACTCAAATGATCTATACTGATACACGCACGTGCACACACACACACACACACACACACACAAACACACAAAAACACAAGGATTGCCTGAGGCCAGACTTTCCATGCTGAAATGCTCAAGGCAGCTAACAAAGCTTTTATCCTTTGATCCTCACAACAACCCTGTGAGATAGTTGCAGCTGAGAGTGAGTGATGGGCCAAGATCGCCCAGGAAGCTTCATGGCTGAAAGAGGATTTGAATCTGGATCTTTTAGGCAGGAGAAAGAGCCGCCCAAACCTCAAAAGAAGGACAAGGTCTTGGATTCCTCTCTGGTCTTGGCCTTTCTAGTGGACAATGGCATGTTTGCCTACTCATGAGATAAGCTGTGATATTGGGCACTTTCACTTTCCCGTAGAGCTCAATGCATATTTTTGATTTTTCGTTTTTGGGGCATAACTTTTGATAGGAAGGAGATATTTCAAAACCAATTTTGCATTGGATTCTGCTCCTCAATACAAATCCAACAACATATGTCATGATGGTGTAATGCACAAAATTGCAAAGTTCCAAAACGGTGGACAATGAAGCCCTTTTGGAGGACACCCAGATAGGAGGCTAAAAAAGAGGACAAATCTGGAAATTTCCGATCTTATGGTCACCCACTACCAAAATACTACACCATCCTGGCTCTTAAAGGTAGAGACAACTCTGTCATAAATGGTTGCCTAACACAGTTCAAAAAGGAAAAAATAAGCAGCATGGGATGTATACATGGGATGTTTACATCCAAAGCTTAGCTATGTTACATAAGATGTAGCAGTAAAGCAAATAGCTGTAGCTAGTCTAGTAAATGAGTAAATTTATTAGCAAGTCTTGTAAATGCGATAGGACAATTAATAGGGGCTCAAGTTCCACTTGTTAGGGAATGATGGCTGCTATTCTATACACACTTTCTTGAGAGTAATGTCCCATAGAACACAATGGGACTTACTTCTGAGTAGACATATATAGGATTGCACCCGATGAGAACTTGGAATACAAATTTGGGAAACAAAAAACATCCAGCCCAAGTACTTTGACTCACCTCAGTATCACCAAACCACTTATTGTCAGAGCTGTAAACTCATCAAGTCAACTTTGCGGCATGTAGGCTTATAGATTGACTGTGTTTTACTCACAAGCTATCAGAGACGTTACTTTTTTTTAGCTTTCTAAATTGAGTATTTGTGATACGTCTAATTATTACTATCATTGCTACTAATTAATTTGGCTCTTATCTTACAGATCTGAATTTTTTTTTGCTGTGAAAACAGCAGTCTGGAGATGTATATAAAAATAATAATCCATTAAATGTGCTTTTTCGTTCAAAAAACAATTAAGAGCACAATCCTAACCATGTCTACTCAAAAGGAAGTCCCATTGTATTCATTGGGTCTTACTCCCAGGAAAGTGTCTTTAGGATTGCAGCCTTATTTATTTGTTTTCCATGCCAAGAACATCAACAAATTTTATTACTTTTAAGGTCCAGAAAATAGCAGTTTGGGTGGCCTTATCATCGGCAAGACGGAAGTCTTCCAGTGTACAAGGTCTATTTTGAGATATGTGGACAGGATGTTTAATTTTTTTTTTCCTCCAACCTGTCGAGATCCAGCAAGGTCAAGTCTACAAAGTGTCCATCGGAGAGGCCAGAGGCAGATAGTTTAGGGCAGGAGAGGTCAGTTTCTGGAGAGGTTCATCAAAAAGGCAAGAGGCAGATAGCATCAGCTGAGCCTGGCAAGAGGGCAAGGGCAGCTTCCATAAGTTTGAAGGGCTAGAAGCAGAAGATGTATGTTATAGTAGGGTGGCAGGTGATGAAGGGGTCAGGATCCATCAGGCAGACGATGCAGGCATCTCAAGGGCATCGACTTCTTGCAAGTTCCATAAAGAGAGGAACCAAATTTAAGGCATCAACTATATATAGCTTGGGTCTGGAGGTCAGGGAAAGTGGAAAATAGTGACAGGTCCAGGTTCATTTGCAGCTCTTTGCTATATGGACACATTTTAATATGATGCTCCACTTATATTTAGCAGGGGGAGAGGTCTGTCTGCATTATGTGTGGTTTAGAACCTCCACACCTGATCTGTGGATAAGTTAATCCATGGATATGGGACCTGCAGAATTATGATAGTTCTCTAAGCCTGCTCTGGAGCAGAGGAAGAATCTTGCCATCCCAGGACAGGAAGGCAACCCCAAATCCCAGGCTTAGAAATGTAGAATTTGCTTTACAGTTTCATAAAAAATCCTATATTCAGTGGACTGTTGAAATATTACTGTTTGCAAATAGTATGTAAGCCCTGATATTGCCCACCATATTCATATATTTGCAATGAGGTTCTGTAGTTCTGTAGTCCTCTCTTCATAGCCAGGGTGACAATATGGATGGAAGGACAGAGTGCCTCTACCTTTAACCATTGCATTGAAGAGGGGATTTAGGGAGGTGCTGCTTTAAAAAACCTTCTATGATAAGCTAAACCTGCCTCAATTCCCTGTTCAGTGTAGTAGGTAGAAAGGCCATCTGTTCTCCATTCTATATGTTCACCCATATATGACCATATATGAACAGAGGCACTCTGTTTTCCGTTCTATATGGTCACCCTTTCATAGCAAACATTGCCATGATTAATAAATGTGGAAGAGTAACTCAAATAAAATTACAAATCCGGTATGCAACTGCATCACCAGAAACAGGATTAAAGCCTTGCAGACGGTGTTCAAGTATAGTCAGTTTTGTGTTTTTGTTTTTCTTTCCCTATTAGAATTAATTTTCATAGGCAGATCAAACCTGGAAGTATAAAGCATTAGCTTCCCTGCATGCAGCACTTACATTCACCACATGAGCTATTTTGATAACCAATAAATGCATTCCCTTAACCTCATGCTAGATACAGTTTCAGAACTTTCTTCAAATATTCATGAGCACAAATTTGCTATTTAAAAACAGGAATACAGAAGTTGCTTCCGTAACAGAGTAATAAGATCTGTATCATTAATAGACTTCTCTGTTCTTCCTCTTGAGGGATAACAGAACCTTTTCTCTCCCCCCCCCCCTTTAATATATGGGTAAAGGGAACAATCTCTCCCATGCAATTCAACAGTATATCTTGTTGTATGCCAGACAGCCTCATGCAAATTATTTTTCGTATTGCACGGCTCTCTAATATTGCAATTTTATGATGTTTTGGATCCAGCAAACTGGCTTCAAATGATGCAAAAGTAACTATGCATAATGATGATCCACTCAAGATCAGAACCATTCAATATTCAATCCTATCCGTATATGGGCATAACATTACATTACGGTAAAACCATGATAATTCATGATGATCTTTCACTGGAAGATGGGACTTTCCCTGAAATCTCTGTTAAATATTTTCTATTCACTAACATAAGGATATAAGAAGAGCTTGCTGGATCAGGCCAAAGGAGATGACTACAATCCAGAGTAACTACGGGACCTTTTACACCAACGTAGTTATGGTGCCACCTATGGGAAACCTATGGGAAATGCATAGAGCAATCCAGAGTAAGTTCCTCTTACGTCTTCCCTCTTTACTCTGGATTGTAGGGCTAGTCCAACTTCCTCTATCTATCTATCTATCTATCTATCTATCTATCTATCTATCTATCTATCTATCTATCTATCTATCTCTGTCAAGTACTTATATACCACTTTTCAACTAAAAAGTTCACAAAGTGGTTTACAAAGAAAATTAAAAAAAATTAATAGCTAATTAGTTAAAGATGCAGACAGGTGGGAAATAATGTTATTATTGCATTCCTAAAATAGAGGGGGAATTAACTTACAACAATGGACTGATGTTCCTTCTGATGCTGCGAGCCGGTGTTTTTCCTTCTTAGGGCCGCGATGCAGATAGGGTTATGGAAAGACCACTGGACTAGAGCACCACCGGACCACACCACTAGAGCACCAGGTAAAGGGGAAGACATGTTTGTACCCCTTCGGGTATCAGAAGATTGTGTTCCAGTCCTGCTCAGTTTCTTAGCCATTACCCTAAAATAGCTTTTCTGCTCTTTCAAATAAAAATAGTTGAGTATAGAGATCAGTTCTGGGAAGGCGTTATGGGTCAGGGAGTGGGTGGCAACAGAGTTAGACAGGGTTAAACATATAGGATCCTGGGAGTTGGTGGAATCAACACTGGGGTCCCCAGTTTCATACTGGGGTTTATATATTGGGGCTGTGGAACGAAAAAAGTTGAAAATGTTGATAAAAATGTATGGTAAGTCTTTCAGCATTCCAAAATGCACTACACTAAGGATTTAACCAACATACACATTTATGTTGATTTCCAAGGTCCATTAATGGAAATACATTTAATTTAACCCACAACTGTGCATTCTGTATTATGTTTTTATCTTGCTGAATTTCTAAACTCAGCATGACCTTCTCCAAGTCTGACATCCCTGTAGTGCCCAGACTGACAAAAGAAACTTTGGAGAGTTGATGGATCCATTTTTAAAAAATTAAACATGGTGGAGTCCATCAAAATTCCATGATTCATTAAACATGGCAGTTGCCTCTTGCTGCTTAAGAAGCAGAAATCTCTCTTGACAGCACTATCCTAACCCTACAATCCAGAGTAACTTCGGGAGAACGTAAGAGACATTACATGCACCCGTAGTTACGGCACCACCCAGTGAAAACTGATGGGAAATTCATATTGTAATCCAGAGTAAATTTTTCTTACACCGGAGCAAGGACTCCCCGTAGTTACTCTGGATTGCGCCCCACGTCTAGGTTGTGCCAGAGCAACAGTCACGACACTGGTGTTTCTGGATCAGGAGAGCAGAACAGGGTGGATCACATCAAGGAGGAGGTGGAACTGGCAGTCCCTCTCAGTTCAGGCAGCCTTACATGGGACCACCCGGACTTCCACCAAGCAGTATAGCTGCCAGATCTAAGAGCTCTATATAGGCTGGATGTTATGGGAAAAATATTCCCTTATAACATTGAGGTCTGAGGCCATCTCCTAACCTGTGATGGGTACAGCACAGGCCATGCAGCCTAGCTGTGCCAACGCAGGTTCAGTTTGGGTTTCCCTTTTTAGGCTGCCTTGGAGGGAAAATGTCTGTTTGTATAGTATAGACCATATTTGAAATGCATTGCACATTTTTCTTCATTTGAGTTTCACAAAAAAGAAGGCAGATATTATTTGTTTTCTTATTACCCTTGTTTCACAGTGGGTTTTGAAAGGTCAATGAGAAGACAACTTCTGCGGTCCAGGAGGTGCTGCAAATTTATGCATACCTGTTTCTGGGAAATGTTCCAGGCAGAATGTTAAAGATTTTTTTCCCCCATCCACCAACTTAACTTCTTTCAAGAGAAGTTCCTTTCTGTTAAGTGCGCCCCTTTTGATTTGCCCACATCTGAACACTTTAAAAATTCCAATTCTGCTTGAGCCACAAGGATACTTCTCTTAAGAGTCCCTAGAAAATTGTGAAGGTGGCACTTAAAATTGTAACAAAAGATTTAAAGCTCTTGGTAAGCATAAGCTTTTCTTGCAGCGGGCAGAGAAAACTCCTTGAATGGTTGCTTTGCCCAATGCCTTGCAGAGCCATAACCTTTCCTAAACCCAGGAAGAATCAAGTCTTGCAAGAAAACTAATGGAGGTGTGGGTCAAAATGCAAATAATAACAATAATAATAAAATTAAAAATGAAGTTCTTCTATGAGGACACAGCTTCAAGAAGAGATGGGCAAATGCTTTGAAACCTGGTTCACAAGACTTCAGATATATGTATATACTCGTGTGTGCGTGCGTGTGTGTGTGTGTGTGTGTGTGTGTGTGTGTATGTATATATAAATTTATAAATTTTTTATTTATATATATATATATATATATATATATATATATATATATATATATATATATATATATATATTTTCCCAGAGACAACGGGGAAGAGGTAGGACCTGGGAGGGAGGAGTGCAGAGAATAAATTGTACCTGGACCCAGATCAAAAAGGGATCTCAGTAGCCAATGGAGGGGATACAAAAGTTTCCTTGGATCTCAGAAAATATTTGCATATATTACACTTTGTGTAAGAGTACATAATTTTATGTATCATGATCTGTTTAGATTAGGATCCAATGAGGAAGGAAAGAGCTGCCCAAAAGAAACTTTGTACCCTCCAAAATAAATGTAGTACCCGCTAAAAAGAACTTCTTAGAAGCTCTGCAAAGAGGTTGGATTAAGTTGGATGCTTGGGGAGGAAATTAATATCCTTCTCCCAAATGTTGGTAGCCCATCCAAGGCTGTCACTTGAGATGATCCGCTAAATCTCTTTCTATTGCCTTATGGACCATAAGGTGTCATGATGTGTCAGCCAGGGATTTTCCTATTGGAAAAGGAAGAAGAGGATGTAGTGGTTAGAAGACATAGGCCTATATCCTAAAGTGAAATTAAACCCCTTGCTCCGGAGCAGTTAAGATGACTTTCCATAAGATAACACTGGAGAGTGACGTAATTGCGAGGACCCGTAACTGCTCTGGATTTTGCACTCAGGGTTTATGCCGGCCTAACTGAGGATTAGGATTGCAGTCATAAACAGTGCTCACTTTCTTTTCTGAGCAGGAATAGCATGCCTTGTCATTAAGTTTTCCAGTTTTTGTTTAAGGAAATAAAAAACCAGTTTTCTTTGTACAGAGACTTTACAGTGTTCTCAGCAGGATCACAATTTGGGTTTATTCCAATGCACAGAAAAAGCTAAACATCTTGGAAAATTTGCACAATAATCTCTTATCAGCAATTTCAGTAGCACTGCAAAGTTGCTGTATACCAACAAAACAATAGATCCATAATTGTTTAATGCTCTCGATAATCAGAGCATCCTTAATTTGATTTTTTAAATTGTCTTTTCATCTCTCATTAGCTTTCCAAGTCTTTGATTTTTCTAACACATGCACCTGTTCTTTTGCAAGGCATGTCAGTGGGGGATGAAATCGCAGAAAGACATGGGCCTGTCATAATAATTCTATTTGTAAGCGACATAAGCCACATCGACTGATTTGAGAAGCATTTACTCCAACGTGATGTATGAATATTTTAAAGCAGGTAAACAGAAAAATAAACGTAGTCTCTGCCATCTGAAGATATTTCAGACTTCAGACCACCTTTGTGTCCTGTGTTAGCTCCTTCCAGTGTGGAGCTAATGATCATATAAATGGTGCAAACCTCAAAAAGTTGCCTTGGAAATGTGTCACTATAGGAAGAAAATAAAAAGGGAAAGGGAAAATCTGCTTTCTTCCCACCACCACGTGGCAAAGAAGAATGGTTATTCTCTCTCTGCTAAATATAAGTGGAGCACCACTTAAAAGTGCCTCTTTACCCAAAAAGAAGGGGTAACAGTATTAGGATATATACAGGGTGATTGAAAAGTAACTCCCTATATTGTAATTTATAAGTATTTTAAAATAGGGAGTTACTTTTCAATCACATTGTAGAAATGGGAGATGAACTATATTAACACCATATTAGATCCATACTGTTAGTTGCGAACAAATGGCGCAAGTGGGTAAGACATTGTGCCTATTAACCAGCAGGCCAGGGTTCGAGATCCGGGTCTCCACAAGACGAGGATTTCCTGCTATAGGCAGGGGGTGGGACTAGATGATCCACTGGGTCCCTTCCAACGCTATGATTCTATGATAAACTCTATGTATCATCTAATTGGCTGTTAGAGCAATCAGTCTTATAAGAGCACAGTCCTAACCATTGTCATTTCGACTGCAATCCTAAAGACACTTTCCTGGGAGTAAGACACATTGAATACAACTGGGTTTACATTTGAGTAGACATGGTTAAGATTGTGCTCTAAGTCAGTTTTGAGTTAAGAAATTCCATAGGCAGTAGGTGCTTTCATTTTCTGGTTAATTGGCTATAACCTTTGATAGAATAAAGATATTCCAATGCAGTTTGTTTCATTGCATTCTGCATAAAATTACCTTTCCAACAATATATAACATGATGGTATTATCCTTCATACAGATCCCATTTTTCACAATTTTAGTCACTAGTGTCAAGTTCAGATGGTAGCCCCCTAAAGCTTGTAGCCCGGTGCAACTGCACCTCCTGCAACCTCCTTACTTATGCCACTGGTGGGAGACGACTGGGAAAGACACATCCAGGAGGTCCTCTGAGAGCTTCCAGCATTGGGTTCAGCATCCACGGATATTCACGAATGTTGAACCGGCAGAGAAAGTTGGTCACAGAGCACAGTGAGCTGCATTTTCTGACACTACCAGGACTGACACTGAATCAATTCCCAAATTCAAATAATAACCAAAGGGGCCATTCTTCTGGATCAGGGCCAGCATTTTTTTTTAAAAAATGACTTTTATCAGTCTTTAAATGGGAACGTTTTAAGGTTGTCGAGGACGGTAAGTTCAACGAGTAACCTTCAGATTCCAGGCCCTCTGAATCAGCAGAAAAAAGTGACAGCGCGGTCCTGTAAATCCTTTTATCAGTTCATAGCCAGCAAGCTGTTAAGATGGAGAATTAAAACAGGCTGCCCTTTCATCAGGTCTAGCACGGCTGTGATTTGATTGGAAGGATGGGAGAATGACAAGCGCTTTCCCATCTCCCTTACATGGTCCCTGCACTTCGTGCTCAGAGACGGAAATATAATGAGGGCCTGAAAGTTAATTAAACTCTTACACAAGGACAGGGGTGAGAAAACGAATCAAAACTGCTGTTGCAGTCCTCGTTACAATATTCCACTGTTATGATGACAGCATGCTCTGCGTACGGCATTGGGGACCCGCTGATGTTTCGGCTGTATTTGCATAGTGTTTCTTGACTATAAAATTGCTAGGTCTCCCAGCATGTTAAAAAAAAGTCAAATACATGGGGTTCCCTGCGTTCATTAATGACTTCTCCCAGATAAATGGTTCATCGTCTACATACGAGTATCCAGGATCAGCGCATGCATTTACTGCCTGAAAAGCCTGCAGGTTGGAGCTAAAAAAAACAGAATAGAAGAAAAATATCTCCTAGTACTCTTCCCTGGACTGAAGCAAGAGTTGGACAAGAAGGTGCACAAATCCCACCTAGAGCATTGCTTCACCTTCACTATAATCTATTTATAGGGGAAGGGTGGCATTGTTTTCTTATGTTTTTATATATATATACACACACACACAGTGGCGCGTCACGTAAAGAACGCCTCACGTAAAGTATGTTTCATGTAACAAACAAAAATTTCTCTAGGATTCTGCTTCATGTAACAAACTGTGCTTCACGTAAAGAACACATTTGTTGGCAGTTGGGGCAGATGCACTGGCTGGCAGCCTGTTTAAAAAGTGTCAGGGCTGCCTAGCACACCTGCCCACAGTGAAAGCAACACTTCCATGCTGTTCCTCCTGTGGCCGGAGGGAGAGAAGAGCAGTGGAGAAGAGGGAAGCAGCTCAGGGCTAGCCAGAAGGGAGCAGGGGGGAGAGAGGCTCAGGATGGAGAGAAGGAAAAAGTGGGGAGACACTTGGAAGGTGTCTTGGATTGCAGACTCCTAACCATGTCTACCCAGAAGTAAGCCCCATTGTGTTAAATGGGTCTTATTCCCAGGAAAGTGTCTTTAGGACTGCAGCCTAAGTAGACTTCATAAGGTCATGCACACTGAATGCATGTTTTGAATTCAATCCCAGTGTTCTGTCATCATTTTTACATCCAGTTAATATTTTTATATGAATATTTTGTGGGTTGTGGAACCAATCGTCTGAGTTTCCATTATTTCCTATGGGAAAATCCGCTTCACATAAAGAATATTTCACATAACAAGCATGCCTCCAGAACAAATTAAATTTGTTACGTGAGGCATCACTGTATATATCAGAGAACATGAAATAAAGTTATGCCCAGGAAAGAGTCAGGAATCAGGACCTGAAAAGTTAGTGTGGAAGTCCCAAGTATATGAACGCTCTTTGATTTTGTACTACCAGCATATTGTTCTATTAGCCTATGGCTGCAATCCTAAAGTCACTTTCCTGGGAGTAAGACTCATTGAACACAATGGAGCTTATGTTTGAGTAGACAGGGTTAGGATTGTGCTCTATGTCTCTGTATTTAAGAAAACCAATGTTTCCATATATAAGCCCCAAATGTTGATTTGAATATTTCTCCCAAGATCACTGACTGTTCCCATCGTGCCAGGTTTTCAGCTTCAAAGTTAGTGCTGACTCCAACCAAGCATAAAATAGATTTGGAGACAATAAAAAATGCAGTCTTTATTTCCCCAAGGCATGTACTATATGATGGTCCTTCAGCAAAACTAATTTTATAAGGAAAGACAAGCAACAAAGGTAATCTCCAAGTACAACAATTTATCTATTGTTTCTGTAAAATTATTTTACTAAATATTGATTGACTCCCCGGACTCTGCCTTACATATTATAGGGCAATTGGTGGCGGCAGCAGATTTGTTCTGTGCTTTTAAAAAAAATTCCATAAAAGAACTCAAATCTCAGACTTTTGTTTTTGTAACCTCTTTTCAGCCTGAAGCTGAAAAGATTTTTCCAGCTTGTTGTGTCACAAGCCCACGGCAAGTACAGCTGGAATTAAATATTCTTCTAGCTAAGAAAGATGGAAATGTGGATCTAATTCTAGCCTACTGATTTGCAATGCATCTAAATTTTCTCTAGTAAGCTGACTTACTATGGACTAATAGAGATCCTATGGACCAATAGAGTCCTTGGTGGTGCTAGGTGCTGTAAATATGCTGTAAAGCAGGGGTATTCAAAATAGGGATCTGGCTGCATTGGGGTTGTGACCGTGGATCAGGTAGTCACAAGAGGGTGAGATATGCCATTTTGGAATGTGGCACTGGGCTTTCCTGGGAGTGAGGCTGCAATCCTCAAGACACTTTCCTGAGAGGAAGACTCATTGAAGACAGTGGGGATTACTTTTGAGTAGCAGGCCTCTGTCAGTCTTGAAAGACTATGGTATCATGCTTGGTACTGCATACACTGCATGCAAAGCACGAAAGCCTGGGTTGGATTGTTATGGAGGATAGGCTGTTACCCAAGCAGCAAATCCCCCCTCTCCATGCCACTGAATTAGTCCAATGGAAAGGCAGAGCCCATACGATTGGATCCAGCTGCGTCACAGAGTTGGGCTAAGGACAGGAGCTCACCCTGTCTTGTGGGACTGACCCGGGTCTCGCTGGTAAACAGGCATAGCGTCTTAACCGCTTGTGCCACCCACAGCCCATTTTTGAGTAGACATGGTTAGGATTGTTCTCAGTGATGGGTGTGAGGGGCACCGGATGACCCCCCAGGAGGAATTAGAAGAGGACATGATGTGGCTGGACATATCCAGGGAAGAGGGGGACCCTGAGTGTCATTGTGGGCCAGCCACAAGATATATTCCCCCACGCATTCCCCCTTGGGAGGTGGAAAGGCGAGAGAAGGAGGCGGAAGCCATTGTAGCCGACACCATGACTCCAGAAGAATGGCAAGCAATGGTGGAACGGGATGAGCGGATGGAGCAGGAGAGGAAAAGAATGGTTGCAGGTTACTGGAGGAGAAGGAAGGCTCAAGCGTACCGGCACCCAGGAGGACTGTCAACCAGTTGCAGCCTGAGGAGGCCAGGGATGGACCATGGACCGGCCTGGTGGAGCAACATGCCTCCCCCTCCAAGGCAGGAGGGTTGGAAGCTCCCTAGGGGGCGTGGACCTTGGAGGGATATATAAGTGGGAGGTGGGAGAGGACGGGTGGCAGGAATTGAAGTGGAGTGCTTGGTGCAACGTTTTATACTTACCTGTTCGAGTTGAGAAATACTTACCTGTGTTAAGGCGCTGCTCGTGTTAAGAGTTTGAGCTGACGGTCAGTACTTACCTGTTGTATTTGACAAGATGAATCGGACCCCTCATCAAGAGGAGAGTAAAAGTGTTGTGTTAGAAATTCCTCCGACTTCTCCGTGGCATTATTTTGGGGAGGATGCTGTTTTGAGTATGGGGGTGACCCCTTCGACCCATATCACCTCCCCCCACCCGCATCACAATGGGATTCAAATAAATTAACAACTGGTTCTATGCCCATCTGGCAGCCACATTTAAATGGCTATTTTTAAACTTTATATGTCCTATCTCTCGTTAACAAACAGTTCTATAGAGTAAGTGCGAACCTGCTGGTGCCCACCACTGATTGTGCTTTAAATCTCATTGAACACAATGGGACTTACTTCTGATAAGATATGGAGGATCTGGTAAGACATTGCATCCCAGTAAGTTTGACAGGGGGTCCCGAACATATTTTTAAGTGTGAAAGGGGGTCCCTGGCTGAAATGCCCAAGTACCACTGCTGTAAAGTATGTTTCTGAAACTGTCAGAGGAGGAAGAACCAGTGCTCGAACAGTGATAAAAAGCCCAACACAGAGTTTCTCAAGTTTGCAACAACAAAAATTGTCAGTGTAGACATGGAAAATCCCATTGTAGGCCCTATGGCTTTCCTTAGTGGAAGGGATCAAATGGTATGTTTCCCCCAAGGAACTCTCCAGTGGCTTCCTCACATCTGCAAGATACAGTGGTCACTATTTTAACATTGCTGCTCCTTCAGGTGCCAGGAATCCTAGGACTGGTCCGCCCCTACCTTAAATGTTATTTCTTTTATAGAGTTCTGAAGTCTAAGAAAAATATAAATACAGTGGTACCTCTCATAACCAGCACCTCACATAACAAGCATTTCACATAACAAGTATAAATTTCCAAAAAATTTTGCTTTACATAACAAGTTCCACTTCACTTAACAAGCACTTATGCAGCCCAGATGCTCTGTGCGGATGCTCTTTAAAAGGGCTGCCAGCCAGCAGCTGCCTCTAACTGCCCATAACTTGGGGGCAGTTGTCTGGGGGTTGCCTGGAGGCATTTGCCCCTAACTGCCCCCAAATGTCCCCACCGGCCACCTTGAACCTCCAGCAGCAGCCCAGGTAAGCCTCCCAGAAAAGTGTCTTTGATTGCAGCCTTCTTACTTCTACTCAGAAGTAAGCCCCATTGTGTTAAATGGGGCTTACTCCCAGGAAAGTGTCTTTAGGATTGCAGCCTAAGTAGACTTCATAGACTTCACTGAATGCATGTTTTGAATTCAATTCCAATTTTTGGTCATCATTTTTACATACAGTTAATATTTTTATATGAATATTTTGGGGGTTGTGGAACCACTCATCTGAGTTTCCATTATTTCCTATGGGAAAATCCGCTTCACTTAAAGAGTGTTTAACTTAAAGAGCATGCCCCCGGAACGAATTAAGCTCTTTATGTGAGGCACCACTGTAATGATGAAACTGTTGAAATAGTGGATCATAGTTGACACCAGAAAAGCATAGGGAGATTTTTTTAAAGGGACTGAAGCAAGGGAAGGCAGTGGGTTGGCAATATTGGGGACTGCAAAAAGGGCCTTGCAGGGCACTCTGCTCATAGGCTGCATGTTGGAGTGCCATGATCAGGAAATGAACCAGTAGTGTGGTTCATTTATTAGTCTGGTTCACTTTCCCTTATTAGATGGAATCGTCTAATGGTAGTCCTTTTTTATTAACATTCACTGCAATGTAGCTATAAATATAAATGGAGCTATAAATATTCAGATAATTATACCCAAGCTCTGAAGTCTCAAACACGTGCCATAGCAGCTTATCAATACCAACAGTTGGAAAAAAAATACTGGGATGATGGGAGAAAGTGCCATCCTAACCCCTGGATAGGTTGGCACATGTCCCATGCTAATCCTGGGTGTTGCAAAAGTGACATAAGGTGGGTGGTGGTTCAATGCACAGCCATGTGCTGGCCTCGCAGGAATGGAGAGATGGGTGAGATACACTGTCCTAAAAAAACTCTCAGAAATCTCCCCGGTATCTGAATTAATTTCAAAAAAGAAAGAAATGAAGTAGGATCTCTAAATATGTTTTGTGAAGAAAGGGAACAAGGTCTTCATTTCCATTGACCCCAAAGAAGCTGTTAAGCAGGTCAGGGAACAGAGCTTATGAGAAGTGCCTGCAACAGATGCTGTGCTTCCAAAGGTGATTTATAGATAGCTCTCCAGTTAATGACTTAATTCACTCCGTTGAAAGAGCAAACCTCCAAAGCGCTTGCAGTCAGGTGGACATCCTCACTGACTTCTTCATGTGAGTAATTAACAAAAAGGCAATGTCAAAAACCTGGAAGGCAAAGTGAGAGAAGTCACCGAGTTTCTATTCCCTTGACGGACAAGGCCAGTGGAAAGAACTGACTCTCTGTGACCTGGTTTTGCATAAGGTTGTCTTTGCCATAAGCTGATGCCTTATTTGCCATTATGCACACATTTCCGGTCAGCATGACATGGATGTTTTTCTCCCAACAGTTCTTTTCCTTATTATTCCCCTTCAATGGATTTTAAAACCTTTTTTTAAAAAATGGCAAACTGAGATAATAATAATACACTAATATTCAAAGTAGAAAAGGGGGAGAGGCAGCATATTATAACAGTTGTGTTAACCCTTGACGTGCACTAATCCCATTTTTTTCTGCAGCATGCTACTTAAAGGAAATGATGCCAGACTCCATTCTGGGCAACTCCTGGCAATGCTCTGACTCACAAGTCTGCCCATCAAGGGATATGGGGGAGCCTGATCAAATTTGCTGATGACACTAAGCTGGGAGGAGTAGCAAACACAACAGAAGACAGGAGAAACCTCCGGGAGGATCTGGATAAACTGGAATCCTGGGCTGTAACAAACAGAATGAATTTCAACAGGGAGAAGTGCAAGGTTCTGCACTTAGGAAATAAAAACCAAAAATACAGGTATAAAATGGGGAATACTTGGCTTGGCAGCACAACATGTGAGCGGGATCTTGTGAGCATGTGAGCGCCGTGGATCACAAGCTGAACATGAGTCTGCAGTGTGATGTGTCTGCAAAGAAGGCAAATGCCATTTTAGGCTGCATTAAGAGGTCTGTAGCTTCCAAGTCATGAGAAGTTAAAGTTCCTCTTTATTCTGCATTGGTGAGACCTCACCTTGAGTACTGTGTTCAGTTCTGGGCACCTCACTTGAAGAAAGATGCAGCCAAACTGGAGCAAGTCCAGAGGAGAGCGACAAGAATGATCAGTGGGATGGAAGGGAAGCCCCACGAGGAAAGGTTGGGGGAACTTGGGATGTTCAGCCTGGAGAAGAGAAGGCTGGGAGGAGACATGATTGCCCTCTTCAGATACCTGAAGGGCTGTCATAGGGAGGAAGGGGCTCACTTGTTCATAGCTGCCTCTGAAAGCAGAACTAGAACCAACGGGTACAAACTGTGAGAGACGAGATTACCCCCCACGGCGAGAATAAGGAGCCGGAGACAGATGCTGGATTTAAGGCCACTTTATTGAACTACAAAACATATTTAAACCCACAAAAAGGGACTGCTAACTTGTCGTGCTGGCAGCTAAAAAATAAGGGATGGCGAAAGCCTGGCTCAGGTGTCACCCTCGCACTGAGGGTACCCATCAACACCAACCCGAAGGTCGAGACAGTTGGGCGCTTGATCAATCGATGCAGCCAGGCACTTGGTTCACCCGAATGCCCGTCTGAACCAAGACTAACTTCCCAGGTGCAGGACTAGCCATCCCGTCCTACGTCCGGTCCAGTACACAATAGGCCAGGGATGCGTAGCACTGACCCTGCTGTCTCAGGCAGTCACCGAAGGCCTATCCTGCCTACTCCAGCACGACACCTGCCACACGGGGAACCTGGCTAGAACATGGTTCCACCGCCCCATTAAAGATAGGTTAGCAGTCCCTTAACTAAATTCCACAAATATTCCTCTATGGCCAGGTTAGTAAGGTGGACCCCGTCTGCTCTAAAAACATGGGGCAGCTGCCACATGACGTGACGGTGATAAATCACCAACCCACCCCAACTCTCCACAAAACGCGCCACGTAGGCGTTGACCTGCTTACGGGCCAGATCTACTTTCCGGATGCTCTTAGCCCCCTTCCAAACCCGCCTGGGCAGGAAAGAAGACCAGACAAACCGGACAGCTGGGCACCACCACTTCACAAGTGACAGGTCTTTTATGATCTGCACCCTGAGGTCCACAGTCCTCGTCTGGGTCAGATCATTCTCACCCAGGTGCACCAGCAAAACATCAGGGGGTGGGTTGTCACGCAAAAATTCACTAACTATGGGCAGCAGCTAACCCCACCCCATTCCCCTCTGGACAGCCCAGGCAATACACATGTCTGGACTGAGGCCAAGACAGGAGCCGGCGCCGCTGCGTTTGGCCCACTTCCGGGCCCAGAAGAGGATGGAGTGGCCAATCATCAGGACTCGAAGAGGTCTTGATGAAGAGGAATCTGCAATATAAACAAAGAGAAAGTCACTAAACAACTGCAACATATCAGCAGATAACAACCACTTTGCCAAACTAGGAATACAGAAGGCAAATGAGCTCACCAGAGCATCATTTGCGAACATAATACCTGAAGACACCCGAGCGCCATCATCCGATGTGCCGGATGACCTGTTCAGGGAGCCCCACGGAAGATGCTAAGGTGGCAGCGCCAATCCGAAGGGAATGGACACTGTAGAATTGCGGGGAGAGACCCAGCATGGTCACTGCCCAAGCAAAAATAGACCAATATTGAAAGAAGGTAAGTGGGGTCCCATCTGCATGTTGGAACAATGGTCCCACGAAATGAAGTACCCTGTCTCAATACCTGGTCAAAGCCCGCACTGGGCACAAGACGTGACCGGGAATAGCTCTTAATTTGATAAGCACTCCCCGAGCCCTCTGGTCAGTCTTGGATCTGCGTAATCGCAGGATACAGACCGAGCTTTTGAGGGTCACATCCGACCACCACAACACCCAGGCAGGATCAGCTGAACGAGACCGCACCAAAACCTCGCTGATCCTAAAGGCCCCCCAAAATATAACCAGAGTCACAGCCCGAAAGAGGTCCCTTTCAAAGTCAGAGCTACAACACCAGCCAAAAGCCTCCATCAGGCACCCCAAAATCTTAACAGTTACCGGCTTCTGTTGGTCCGGAACTGAAGGTCTGTCCCTACGCATGCCCTCCAGCATGTAAAGTCCTGTGTAATGTCCACCACCCCTTTTAAGCCAGCCATAAAGGCCAGGGCTGACAGGTACACAGAGATAGATTTTGGGTGAAGGCCGGCTTTGAATAAGAAAAGCATGAACCTGAGCAGAATCTCTACAGGTAAAGGCCACTCCATAGGCACACCCTTGGCCTGACAGAAGGCCTCAAATTCTCCCACCTTTCTCTCGTAGCTGCTCCTTGTGGAAGGAGCTAGCGACCCCAGAATTAACCTTTGCGCTCTCACAGTCCAAGGCTCCACAGCCACTCGGGCATGGGGTCCAGATCCTGAAGAGCAGCCAGGGCGAGTTGCCGGAAGCACTCCTCCTGAAAACGAGACAGAGCATCGGCAACCCCATTTTCCAGCCCTGGTACGTGACTAATCGAAACTACCAAGTTAATGCGCAGGCATTGCAACACAAAGGCACGTACCAAACGGATCACCCTTGGAGAACAAGAAGTCTGCTTGGGAATCACATGTACCACAGCCTGGTTATCACACCAAAACCGAACAGTAGAGTTCCGGAATTGGTCTGCCCAGATGTGTACAGCAACCACTACTGGAAAAAGTTCCAGAAAGGTAATATCATGCACCACATCACTAGCCGTCCAAGAAGAAGGCCAAGGATGAGCGCACCATCTTCCCCTGAAATACACCCCAAAACCATGGCCACCTGCAGCATCCGAATGGACCTGCAGGTCAGCCCGGAGGACCTGCACTGCCCTCCAAAAAGAAGTGCCATTGAAGTCAGACAAGAAGGTCAACCAAACCTTCATGTCTTCCTTCATGGTCAACGAGACCCTAATCCTATGGTGAGGCGCCTTGAGGCCCACCATAGCATCACATAAACGCCTAAGAAAAGCACGACCGGGAGCCACCACCCGACAAGCAAAATTCAGATGTCCAACAAGGACCTGCAAATCCTTGAGCGAAAGCTTCTTCGCATCCAAGGACTGCACAAGGAGATTGCGCAAGGTCACTAATTTGTCCTCTGGCAACCTGGAACACAGTGCTAAAGTGTCCAGTTCTATGCCCAAAAAGGTCAATGTGGTGGCGGGCCCCTCAGTCTTTTCTTCTGCTAAGGGAACACCCAACTCTATGCAAAGGCTCTTAAAAGAGGCAAGCAGCCTGTCACACTGATCAGTGCTCGCCGCCCCCATAAAGAGAAAGTCATCCAAATAGTGGACAACCCTCCCAAAAGAGCCCATTCTAAAAATGTACTAAAAGCCTCAAAGGCTGAACAAGAAACAGAACAACCCATAGGAAGAGCTCTGTCAACGTAATACCCACCCTCAAACCACATACCCAGCAGGCAGAAATCGCTTGGATGAATGGGGAGCAGTCGAAAGGCTGACTCCACATCGGTCTTGGCCATAAAGGCCCCAGACTCGCAGGTGCGCAAAAGACGAACCGCTTCATCCAAGGAAGTATACCTAACCGAACACAGGTGAGGAGGGATAACATCATTAACAGACTCTCCCCGGGGAAACGATAAATGGTGAATTAACCGGTACTGACCCGGGGCCTTCTTGGGAACAACACCCAAGGGAGAAATTCTCAAATTCGGAAAGGGAGGGGACGGAAAAGGACCAAGTACTCTGCCTGCTGCAACCTCTCAGACGAAGACTGAAGGACGCTCTGGAACCACGCCGGGAGCGTCCCTCAGTCGCCGCCCCCAGGCCCCAAACAGCCAATGGGCTGTAAGCATCTCCCCCGGCTGGACCATTCCGCCCGGGGGAGGCAAAGGGGGCAAGCCCATTATCGGGCTAGCCCCATTCCAGTTAGATATCCAGAGAAAATTCCTGATGATGAGGGCGGTTCAGCAGTGGAACAGATTACCAAGGGAGGTGGTGGACTCTCCCTCACTGGGGATCTTCAAGCAGAGGCTCGACGAGCACCTGTCGGGGATGCTCTAGGGGGATTTCCTGCTGCAGGCAGGAGGTTGGACTAGATGACCTACTAGGTCCCTTCCAACTCTAGGATTCTAGGATTCTATTATTCTAAGACTTGTTTCTGAGTTGAGTCCCAGGGGTTGAGACAACTTGAATCAAGCTGCGCTAACTGAGCAAGAGGCACTCTTTCAAGTGGGTGTTCCTCTTTTATTTAGCGGGGGAGAGTAGCTGGCCCTCCACACCCCAGCAGTGTCTGTTCAAGTGGCTTCTGCTGGTGTTCCTTTTTGCATTTTAGATTGTGAGCCCTTTTGGGACAGGGACCCATTAGCTTTTAATTAGATATTATTTTTTCCATTTTCTTTGTAAACCGCTTTGTGAACTTGTTAGTTGAAAAGCGGTATATAAATACTGTAGATAGATAGATAGATAGATAGATAGATAGATAGATAGATAGATAGATAGATAGATAGATAGATAGATAGATAGACAGACAGACAGACAGACAGATAGATAGATAGATAGATAGATTGATTGATTGATTGATTGATTGATTGATTGATTGATTGATTGATTGATTGATTGAGTCCTCCTCTGTCCAGAACCCAGGAAAAGGCCTGGTTGCAACTGATTCCTGAGATATTTTTATATTAGTACTATTTTCCCTCATCTGAAAGAATGGTATGGAAATTGTTCTAGTTTGTTTATGGTTTATTTTTTCCCGATGTGTGAATTATATTGTAAGCTGTAAATTCAAGCTGCAAACACCCTTGGGAGTGGAGGAAGGCAAGGCTGAATCCGTAATGATCAATAAATTAAAATAAAAGATTCAGAGCCCAATCGTACGCACGTCTACTCAGAAGTAATTTCAATTACAGTCAATGAGGCTTACTCCTGGGAAAAAGTGGCTAGGATTGTAACCTCAGTTTCCATTGGTGGTACTATGCACCAGAAAACTACTGACAATGTCGTAAAAGAACAAAATGAGTTATCAAACTTTTGAGTTTTCATAAGAAAAGTACCCTAGAAAAACAGTAAAATATGGGCTGCAATCTTAAAGACACTTTCCTGGGAGTAAGACAAATGGAACACAATCAAGCTTACTTTTGAGTACACATGGTTTGGACTGTACTCAGTTATATATACTGATTCTTATCAAGTGGACCTTAGTAGAAACAAACCTACAGTGTGATCCAATGGGACTTACTTTCAGGGAGGAGTGTATACAGATGGATCACACCTTCTATGCATTTTTTCTATAACCCTAACCCTTCAGCTTCACAAGCTGGGCTCAGAACATGAATACCTGACATGCAGATGGCGGACAAAGAGCAACGGATCAGTTCACCATATGGACCATTTGTCTCAACACATCTCCCAGGGTGTTCAAACCAGTCTCCCATGGATGCAACATTTCGTTCCTATCCTGTCCTTGCAGTTCTGGAGAAGCCTTCTAAACAACCTTCTTGGATAAACCAGGGTCTTGGTAAACCAGCCGCCTTGAGCTCCCTCTTGCAGGTGAGGAAAGGCGGGATATAAATTAAACAAATAAAAATAAAATAAACCAACTGACCACTTATTTTTGTTTTATTTTATTTTAAAGCATTGCATCAAATTGCAACTGTTGGTTAAATGGCTTAATGGAAGTGTTCTTGATGAGATGCTCACTGATTTTCTAAGAGCACAAATCTAACCATGTCTACTCAAACGTAAGTCGCATTGTGTTCAGTGGGTCTTACTCCCAGGAAAGTGTCTTTAGGATTGCAGGTTGTGTGTGTGTGTGTTTAAATGGAGTTAGCAATTTAAACAGAAACTAACCCTTTACTCCTAGGTTTGGAGAGAGGCCAAATCCTAGACATTTTCTGATGGAGTGTAAACTAATCTGAAATTTAAGTGATAAATGATCAGCTGTCTAAAGAGTGATTTGTGACTTTGCTTAAATGAGGGAAAACAAATATTAGCTGCAAAGGAAAAACAGTTCAGGCACTGACAAATACTACGTTCTGCTTCACCTTAGCTTTTCCTGTGTGTAAAATGCAATTGCCAACTAGGAGATCCTTCATGCATGTGAAACTTGAAGGTACCAGAGATGACTGTTATATAGAGAGCACAATCCTAACCATGGGCACAATCCAGAGTAACTATGGGGAGTCCTTGCTCCGGTGTAAGAACAATTTGCTGTGGATTGCAGTATGAATTTCCCATAGGTTTTCATTAGATGGTGCAGTAACTAAGGGTACACGTAATATCTCTTACGTGCTCCCGTAGTTACTCTGGATTGTAGGGCATGTCTACTCAAAAGTGAGCCCCATTGTGTTCAATGGGTCTTGCTCCCAGGAAAGTGTCTTTAAGATTGCAGCCCATATTATAGGAGCGAGAAAGATGATCTCCTATGATGGAGGATTTCCCCAAGGAGAGAGACCCTTTGCTTTCCAAATAAGAATTCTTAAAAGGACTGGAATCAGTCTAACCCTGAAGGATTTTGAAATCCGAAACGGTGGGAAAATATCCTAGAACTGACTGTGGATTGAAATATTGAAACTCTGGTGGAATACTGAAATACTTATGATTGGAATATTGAAACTTTGATGGAATACTGAATCACTTAGGCTGCAATCCTAAAGACACTTTCCTGGGAGTAAGACCCATTGAACACAATGGGACTTACATTTGAGTTGACAGGGTTAGGATTGTGCTCTTATTTTCATGCACCTTAAGAAGACTTAATGAAATTTGAAATATATGGACATTTATGGACTCCTCATCAGGGATATTCAGGTTGGAAGCCCTGGCTATGGGGCTCTATTTGAATCTATGGACAATAAGAAATATGAGGCACTGATACATATGTTTATTTTGTAATTTTTAAATAACATTTTCTGTTAAATACAGTATAGTGTGTGATAAGCCAAATAGCAAGTGTGTTTGTATACCAAATACTGTGTACCTATACAAACATTCACATATTGATGATTTATGCCGCTGTTCCCTCATTTTGATTGATAATTGATTCTGGTCCATCATGAAAAAAATGCCTGTAAATACATGTGATTTGCCTGTCTGTACCTTCAGATGTTTGGAGCACTGAGTATCCCTACAATCCAGAGTAACTATGGGAGCATGTAAGAGACATTACGTGTACCCGTAGTCACTGCACCACCTAGTGAAAAGATTTGGGAAATTCATATTGCAGTCCAGAGCAAATTGTTCTTACACTGGAGCAAGGACTCCCCGTAGTTACTCTGGACTGCGCCCTAAACCATGTGGGGTAGGGGGGAGAACAGCCTATCACAAACTCATAACCATTTGTAATTTTTCAGCAAGTTACAATCATGCAATGGTAGGTAGGTGAACATGTTGTAGATGATATGTTTGGGACTGTTTCGCTTAACAGCACATTAAGATGTTTTCATTTTATTTACTGCTCTTTAAAAGGAACGCGAGTGTGTTACTAAAAGATGCACAAATAATAAGAATTGAAATTAGCAGCATGGAAGCCACGGGAGGCTCAGAGCTTTTGCGGATCGCCTTAAGTTGATATTACCCACTGCAATGTGCTAATGCATTTTGAATTAACGTTAATGGTACTCAAGCAACTTGCTTTTCTGGAGCAATACATTTAAATTAAAAAGAGTACCTTCTCCAGGTTTATCTGTAGCTGGAATTATAAAAATGCTACTTTAGGGTATATTGTGCCAATCTGGGGTAGCCTTCTTACATAGCTCATGGATGGTCATGATGGTCAATGCATCGTGCCAGTCAGTCAGTGAGGTTAGTGGGTTTATATATGACATGAGTACATCCTCTCCCCATGTATCTAATCGCCATGCTTTGGATCCACTTCTCTTTCCCAGCTGCAAAGATGGTTCCTCTTTGAGCAAAATCCTAACCATGTCTACTCAAAAGTAAGCACCGTTGTGTTCAATGGGTCCTACTCCCAGGAAAGTGACTTTAGGATTGCAGCCGTTAGATACAATCCAGAGTAACTATGAGATCTCTTATGTCAACGCAGTTACGGCACCACCTATAGGAAACCTATGGGAAAGGCATGGAGCAATCCAGACTAAATGCCTCTTACGTTGACGTAGGAGGTCCTATAGTTACTCTGGATTGTGCTGTTAAGTCTCTCTTTTTTTGAGAGGTGTACACACAACCGCAACATGAGAAATTAACCCAACTCATTAATTAGATCAGTGATTTTCAATCTTTTTAGTCTCATGGCACACTATCGAGGTGCTAAAGGCACACCATCAGTTTCTTTTACCTTTGACAGAGCACACCATAGGGGCTCAAATCCCCCAATTGCCCAATTAATAAATGAAAATCACTGAATTAGATCATGCTTTATAATTTTATAGGGTTATTTTCACTAATTATGTGATGATACATTCCGGATTTGAGATATTCACAGTTTCTTCTCTCATATTGTCCTGCTTGCCCCCCCCCCCCAGTTCTTTTGACAATGCAACACCATATCCTGATGTGGTGTGGAAAGGCAATATAATACACCTCCATACCCATCTTCTTACTCTCCCTTCAACCCTTGGGGCAGAGATCTGCTTCCTATTGCAATACACCAAGTATAACAATAAAGTTAAAAAAAAAGTGGATGCAGTTTATTTGCCCTTTTGTTCAAGAGGGAGATCTGGGTCAAATGTCTTGCACTAAATACTGCCGCAATCCCCCCACTTACAAAAGGTAATGGGCAGTTATCCCACCATCTACACGTTTTGATAAAATTGAATTCCCATGTTGGAGAAGTATTTTAAAATGTATGCTTCCCTTCCAGTGTACAACATTTTGACCTTTCAAATCTCTGCCTTGCTTCATTCCCAAGGGGACGCAGCAGTTTTCCTTTTGCGGTGAATTTTCTGCCTTGCGTTCCTTGTTAATATTTTATTGCCCATCTTTAAATGTACAGAGTCTGAACTGGATTAAGCACCATTACGCTCAAGAATATTTACAGTGCTGGTTTGTTTTTTTGTTTTTTGTTTTAATTTTGGCATTTCTGGAATCCCAAATCAGTGTAAATGATTTCTTGTCGTGTAATTTCCTTTTGGAGCAATTAAGAAGTAATTGGCAAAAAGAGAATCAGGCAGAGATGTTCGAAAGCAGGACCAAGTGCTGCATTCATGTGCAGTGAGGAATATCAGCAGATCTGAGCCATATGCATAAAAGTGAACATTATGCTTCCAAGGTTAATGGTGTTTTTTCTCAAATAAACAGAAATTATATTTAGTTAGCATTAGAAATGGGGCCAATATTTGAAATTGCAGGAATTGTTCTTTTGGCAACAAATATATGGAGTTTGGAAAACAGTTAGCCATTACTGACTTTTGAGCCTGACTCATGGTGTTTCATCCCATCATCAATGCCAGACCAGTTCATTCTGTGGCCAGTTCTTCTGACATTTCCCCAATATTTTCATACTCAGTCTTTATGGGTGCAATCCCGAGTAACTACTCGGAGTCCTAGCTCCAGTGTAAGAACAATTTATTCTGGATTGCAATATGAATTGCCCATAGGTTTTCACTAGGTGGTGCAGAAACTACGGATACACATAATGTCTCTTATGTGCTCTCGTAGTTACTCTGGATTATAGGGTAAGTGAAGACACATTAGCATGTGATGCTTCTGTTCACTCACAGAAGCAGAGTGAACTACATGCTAATGTGTCTTCATGCTGGGCCCAAATGGGTTAGGTGGGAACTGGGCATTTATCTAATTATAGTAATATTTATGTAACTTCTCAGACTTATCATCTTGAATCATGAAGTATCAAGACAATTTACCTAGGCAGGCAGACCATAAACCACATATTTTTTAAATAGAGTCTTTACAAGTTTTATTCTATGTGAGAATCTCATAGACTCCTCCATTTCTCAAGATGTTTCCCTTCATGGTGCAGATCATTACCCTGGCATTAAAAGTTCTTGTACTTTCCATTTTTTATTTATTTATTATTAGATTTGTATTCCAACTTTCTCCCCAAAGGGCACCCAAGTTCCAACCGACAGCTACAAAAGGTTGGTATTCAGGATGTTATTCAATTTTTTACTAGTCCACATGCCCTCATCTCTAGCCAGGGGCTTTCTGTCTCCCATCCAAAATGAAACCTGAGCTGATCCTGTTGAGCATTTTCAGACATGGTGACAATTCAACCTCCAGACCACATTTCCCATCACATTCCTATCAGTGAGCAGGAACTGCCAGTAACAACAGCATGTTCACTTCATAGAGAATCCACTGCAGATATATAAATGGCTGTGGTTGCAATCCTAAAGACACTTTCCTGGGAGTAAGACCCACTGAATATAATGGAGCTTAATTTTGAGTAGACTGTGGGCAAAATCCAGAGTAACTACAGGGAGCCCTTGCTCCGGTGTAAGAACAACTTACTCTGTATTCCAATATGAATTTCCCATAGGTTTTCAATAGGTGGTGCAGTAACTACAGGTGCACGTAAAGTCTCTTTTGTGCTCCCGTCGTTACTCTGGATATGGGGATAGATTAGGATCGTGCTCTATGGCTCCTTTTCTCCCCCTCCCCCCCACCAAAGCAGCCCATTTTTTGTGTTTTCATATTGTTAACTGTTTTATTAGTCTTCTTATGTCATTTTTATATGCAGAAACATTAAAACAAAACTTCCCTCTACAATTCTCAGGTTTGTAAAGATGCAGTTCTCAGGTTGTCAGGAACATGTGTATTGATTTGTGTGCGCTTATGTGGGTTTGTTTGCATTCGTGTTTTCTACAGTTTAGGATGCTTGCCCACACTTTCTTCCAATATTTGGAAATGTGGCACACTTGCCAGTATTGAATGGGCAGAGAACCAAAAAATGTGGAAATTCCGAAAGACGGGCAGAATAGACGAGATGGAATCACACCGTGCTCCATTATCCATTCTTTATGAACTACCTTAATGAGCTACTAGTTATCCTAACTCCTTACACCTGGGAGGAAAACAGCCATGGAAAAGTAAAGAATACTTTTAATCTATAAATTTCAATGCACACCTTTGGATGAATACTTTAATCTATAAATTTCAGTGCACACCTTTGGATGGCTGAAAATTATTAAATATGCAGAAAAACAAGATGAGCAACTTAATTTTTTTTTTAGGGGGGGGGGAGCCATTTATTAGCACTCAGAATCATCTTAAAATATCCAGAAAATCTTGGAAATATCCAGAATATCTTAGAAATATATCCCAGTAATCTTTTAATTTCTGGAGGATACCTTAACATACTAACAGACCACATATATTAAGTGGTGTCCCACTCACACAACACAACAGTATCTGTGTCTCTCCTATGAATACTGAAACAAGTCACATGTTTCTTTAACTTTCATTATTTTCTTAAAGGAGTTTTGTTTGAAGATAATAATCTCTTGCTACTTAAGCCTCCCCTGAGGCCCCATTTCAATGATTTTTCTTATTCACATAATCCTCCATCAAAGCTTCATTTTATTTGAAGAGGCAGATGTGATCATCATTGCAAATTTAAATCTCATTATGCCAGCTTGATGGTGTTCAGTCCAAAAAAATCTGCTTAGCACTGGAAGTTACGGGTAATTTATAATCATCTTAAGATTTGCCGGATCTCTAATGAGTTAAAAACTCTTTGTAAAGCCACTGTTTCTCAATCAAAGGAGTGTCTAGAGGAGTTTAGGATGTCAAATAGTATGAACTTCTTAAATAGCTACAAGATATCACCCTCCTAGGAAGTGCATGGGAGCTTGGGGCGAGGAGCTCCTGAAGTCCTATAAATAAATGGTTCCACTTCTAACTAACTTTTGTTTAGTTATACACTGGTGCCTCACATAAAGAGCTTAATTCTTTCTGGAGGCATGCTCTTTAAGTGAAACAGATTTTCCCATAAGAAACAATGGAAACTCAGATGATTGGTTCCACAACCCCAAAAATATTCATATAAAAATACTAACTGGATGTAAAAATGATGACAAAACACTGGGCTTGAATTCAAAACATGCATTCAATGTGCATGATCCTATGAAGTCTACTTAGGCTGCAATCAAAGTCACTTTCTTGAGAGTAAGACCCATTTAATACGATGGGGCTTACTTCTGAGTAGACATGGTTAGGAGGCTGCAATCAAAGACACTTTCCTGGGAGGCTTACCTGGGCTGCTGCTGGAGGTTCAAGGTCGCTGGTGGGGACACTTGGGGGCAGTTCGGGGCAGCTGCCTCTGGCACCCCCAGGCAACTGCCTCCAAGTTGGGGACAGTTAGAGGCAGCAGCGCTGTCTGGCATCCCTTTTAAAGAGCCTCCACGTAGAGCATCAGTGCTTGTTAAATGAAGTGGAACTTGCTATGTGAAGCAAGGTTTCTTAGAAATTTATGCTTGTTATGTGAAATACTTGTTATGCGAGGCGCTTGTTATGAGAAGTACAACTGTATATTTTTTATCTTATGAAGCTCATTTGAGTATTTCTCAATTTGAATATTTCAGACAGGGGCATCTTACTTCATTCTCTCTCTCAAAATCTTTAGGAAAGAAAGGATTTCATGTTATTTCTACTTCAGTCTGATACCTGCACACACATATATGCCATATACACTAATATGTACACTACACAGTGGTACCTTGGTTTACGAGCGTAATTCACTCCAGAAGCATATCTGTAATCCAAAACACTTGTATATCAAAGCAAATTTTCCCATAAGAAATAATGGGAAAGCAGACAATTCATTCTACCACCCATTCACACAAACATGATTACAATACTGTACTATAATACAAAATAATAAAGAAAATGCAACAGAAAAAAAGAAAACAAATTAACTTGCACATAGCCTCTCAGGCTGAAATCTGCCTCCCTTATACAGAAGTGAACCCCAACAATTATAATAGGGCTTACTTGAGAGTAGACATGCAAGGCTAGAGTAGACATTACTTTAGAGTAGACATTCCATGCATTGACTGTAAAAGGGTTACTTCAGAGTAGACATACATAGGCTGGTCTCACAGGAGAAGTTGAGCAGATGCTGGTGAATTGCTGGAATGGCCTTTTTGCTTATTTATCAAGGCATCACTTGTATTACAAGTCAAAATTTATTAGAAAGTTTTGCTTCTTTTGCAACCAATACTCTCAATCCAAGTTACTCTGAATCCAAGGTTTTACGTGTATATACAGTAATCCTGCATACAAAGTTCAATAAAATAAATGTTCGCTGTCTGAATTTCTTCTCCTCTAGCCATTATTATAATTAATTTTAAGTGTTATTACTTGATAAGATGAGTGAAGCTTGTCTCCAATGTGCAGCCATGTTCTGCATGCCAACAACAACATCATAGCACAGATGGGCCTATAGTTGGAAGTCAGCAGCAAATGACAGTTGACCAAAAAACAGTGCTGGTTTGTCACACTGCATGGTGACCTGAGAACTGCCTGCCTGCACCCAGACCAAGCCCTTAACCAAGAGAAATTGCATCAGTGATCCAGAGCAGCAGCAGCAGAAGAAGAAGCAGCAGCAGCAGTAGTAGTAGTAGTAGTAGTAGTTCAGTTCAGTTCAGTTTATTGCTACGGTCCTTGTCCAGAACAGACACTAGCCCTACAATCCAGAGCAACTATGGGAGCACGTAAGAGACATTATGTGTGCTCATAGTTACTGTACCACCTAATGAAAACTTATGGGAAATTCATATTGCAATCCAGAGCAAATTGTTCTTACACCGGAGCAAGGACTCCCCGTAGTTGCTCTGGATTGTGCCCAACATCATACAAGTAGTAGTAGTAGTAGATTCAAGTGTTATTACTGAAAATAATTTGGTCATGGGGAAAGCCAAAAAATTTATGGGTCCCAGATGCCGAACAACTTTGATACTCCCCTGGACCAGTTATCAAGGTATTCATTTTCCACTTGCAGACAATATTTGTATGCTAGTGGGAATGCAAAACTGTGATTCCCCTCCACCCTACAGACAAACATGGTATGGGATTCGAACATATTCTCATCTAATTCTGCAGCATGTCTTAATTTGTTCATTTCTGCCATGATCCAGAAAGTGGCTGTCCGCAACATAAATTCACAAGCATTCTATATGCTATCCCTTAAATTATGCATGAATTATTTCACTTACCAGCACTGGGAGAAAGCATACACAAACATAATCACTTCTATACTGTCTCTTTTTCCCCCTACTGATAGCCAATGCATTGGGGAATACACCAAGACAACTAGTTTCATTATCTCTGCTGTTTAACTGAAAAGAAAATTGGAATTAAAAGGTAATAGCCTGACACATTTCTGAGATCTGCCTTCAAAACCTCAACATATTTCATTAGTTCCGTTCATGTTTATGCAGCCACTGTTTGGAGGTTCTTGTAATGAAGTTTTCAGCTCTACTTCTGCTAAATATGCCTTCGTGTTAACCATAATGCTAAACTCTAAGTGACAAAATCAAATCAATTCTGCAGTTGCAAACATCAGCACAGAAAAACTGGGGCGAGAGAGAATAGAGGAATTGACATGTATTAATGGATCTAAAAAGCACCAAAAGAATACTATTACTGAGAGAGAAGTAACAAATTTCAGGGTATACCAACAGCAGTGTATCTGGGAAAAAAATCTTTCTTTCTTTCTTTCTTTCTTTCTTTCTTTCTTTCTTTCTTTCTTTCTTTCTTTCTTTCTTTCTTTCAGCACAATCCAGAATAACTACGGGGAGTCCTTGCTCCGGTTTAAGACCAATTTGCTCTGGATTGCAATCTGAATTTCCCATAGGTTTTCACTAGGTGGTGGAGTAACCACGGGTACATGTAATGTCTCTTACGTGCACCTGTAGTTACTCTGGATTGTAGGGTTTCTTTCTTTCTTTCTTTCTTTCTTTCTTTCTTTCTTTCTTTCTTTCTTTCTTTCTTTCGGCACAATCCAGAATAACTACGGGAAGTCCTTGCTCCGGTTTAAGAACAATTTGCTCTGGATTGCAATCTGAATTTCCCATAGGTTTTCATTAGGTGGTGCAGTAACCACGGGTACACAGGCAGCCCAATCCAGAGCAACTAATCTGTCCACATAAGAGCCCTTAGGTTGCCCTATCTAACACTAGGTTGGAGCAACTGCAAGATGCTCCAGCCCAGTTACTCTGAAGGAGGCTTAGGGCAGAGCAAGGCAAGATAGGGTGCCCTAAGAGAGGTGGACCTGCTCTGCCCTAACTGGGGCAGCCTAAGCAGCTCAGGAGAGGCAAGTTGAGGGCATGTTGAGCATTGCCTAGGGCAGAGCAGTTACTCTGAATCCAGAGCCTGTTTCCAAGGCACAAATGCCCTCTTCCAGCCCTCAGAGTTATACCACCTCAGGAGCAGGTATAGTAATGAGTAGACCCATAGGGTCCATGATAAGGCCCAAGTAAGAATGGCAGTGTTGACCAAAAATCTGAGTTCTTGGCCAGCCTAGCTGCAACCCCTTCCTCTCAACCTCAGGATATGGAACAAACTACGGCTGCCCACAAACCTCAGGATACAGCAGGCCACTCCAAGAAGCCCCTTGTATTCACTGGAGAATGTACTGGCATCTCATCAGGGACTCCTTAGAAGGCAGGCACCCAGTGGCGTCACCAGACTGGTGCGGCTGGTGTGGGCTGCACTGGGGATGCGCTCCGTATGGGGTGATGTGCCGGAGGAGTTTGACTGTCCTTTGGCAGGCCCTGGGCGTCAGCACCCCCATTCAGGCCTGCTCCAAGGCGGAGAATCAGCCAGAAGCTGCCACTTGTCTGAGGAGCTGGCCTGAACGGCCATCTGAGGTGCACTGCGCAGAAACACACTGAGCATGCCGAACAGCTTCAGAGGAGACTTCCTTAGAGCAGAGAAAGTCCGCGCCTCTGCACAGCCATTCGGCCTCACTCAGGAGGCGGAGCGGCAGCCGAATGGCTTCAGAAAGAGTACTGCGCAGGTGTCAGAGATGGTGCCTGCGCAGTACTCTTTCTGAAGCCAGTTGGCTTCAGAAACAACTGCGCAGGCGCCAACTTTGGTGACTGTGCAGTCCAGGTGGAGGGGGGCGCGCATCCCGGGGATGATGCACAGACTTCCGCACCAGGTGATGTGCAGAGTCATGTCACCACTGTAGGCACCACAGCTGTACCTTGTTCAGTGTGATCTGAGGGGTGTCTCCTCAGGAGCAAGTCTTCCCCTTGTGTCAATTACTTAGCATGCTCTGGAGCAGTTAGGGCAGCCCAGGCTTCCTGACTCTCTGGATTCAGCATAACTTTCTGCTCTGGATACAGAATAGTTAGGAGAGTGCAGGTAGGTCAGAGCAGGCTGAATTTGCTCTGGATTGCAGCCATAATGTCTCTTACGTGCACCCGTAGTTAGTCTGGATTGTAGGATTTCTTTCTTTCTTTCTTTCTTTCTTTCTTTCTTTCTTTCTTTCTTTCTTTCTTTCTTTCTTTCTTTCTTTCTTTCTTTCTTTCGGCACAATCCAGAATATCTACGGGGAGTCCTTGCGCTGGTTTAAGAACAATTTGCTCTGGATCGCAATCTGAATTTCCCATAGGTTTTCACTAGGTGGTGCAGTACCCACGGGTACAAGTAATGTCTCTTACGTGTACCTGTAGTTACTCTGGATTGTAGGGTTTCTTTCTTTCTTTCTTTCTTTCTTTCTTTTTCTTTCTTTCTTTCTTTCTTTCTTTCTTTCTTTCTTTCTTTCTTTCTTTCTTTCTTTCTTTCTTTCTTTCTTTCGGGCATGATGAGCACCATACCAATTAAACCAAAGTATCTCCCATTTGGGGACACTATCTTATAGTCTTGCAGTGCTTGTGATGAGCCCTGCTCTGAGGAGGAGACATCTGGTGGCTTTCCAGCACCCACTATATATGGTAGTATCAATTTGGTTCCACTGCTCCAATGGGCAATTGGATGCAAAGGACTGGGCTACCATTCAGCAACTTTGGGGGATGTATAACAGTGGTAGGCCACATGGAGGCAAGCACAGATTCTATCTCTGGCTTCTGCATTGTAGGGCTAGGAAATATTAGGCTGCAGTCCTAAGCCCCATTCTGTTCAGTGGGTCTTACTGCCAGGAAAATGTAGGATTGCAGACTTCATTAACTTTAGCTGAAGATCAAAGATGGTTTATGAGCTATGAGATGTGATATTTATCTAGAACGACCAGCAAGCTCAGAGTGTCCTTCTCCACCCTATGCCGACACCAGCTTCCCAATGGACATCCAGACTCAAATCTTGGCTCAGCCATGGAGATTCTTAGGTGATCTCGGGCTAGTAATTCTTAGCCTCACCAAGGTTGTAGTGAAGACCAAGAAGGAAAAGACCCATGTGCATACTGAGCTCCTTGGAAGAAGGATGGTATGATGAGAAATGCAAAGAACAAAATAAATGAATAAGTCTGACCCAATTATCTCAACTTTACTTTTAATTGTATGCTTACGTTATTTGGAAATGAAGGTTTCAATCCTTGGGTGTCAACCCCATTGAACTTAATGGGACATACTGCTGTGCAAACATGCCTAAGACTTATTTTATGTTGCTTTGAGAGAGGATATATTTGAATGATGCACAACGCCATACAGTCACCTGCACGACTTCCAAATTAAGAAATTAATGCAAACAAATGGCTTGGAACACCTCCAAACTAGCAGTTCATCAAAACTTGGTGTTGTGTTTACATTCATTTTGTTTGCCACAGAATATTCATGGGAAATGTGTACAGCGATAGGTTTGACATCATCTAATTGCTTGAAGGCTCTCACTGAATCATAATTCTGAATTTATTAAAATATATCACACAGATAAGCACTAGAGAGTCCAAACATGCAAGGCACGGGACTCATTATGGTGATCCAAGATACCAATTGTAATGTGTATGTTTCCCTTGTTCCAATGCTTTAAAAAGCCATAGATCTCACATTTTTCAAAGGAAGATTCTGCGCATTAGAACATCTGGTTGAACACAGTGTTTCACTTCGCTTTTGAAAAATAAACATAGGCTGCAATCCAGAAGTGCACTTGGGCTGCCCTATCTATGACTGGGGTGGCCCAGTTCCAAGATGGGGCAACCCAGTTATGCCAGAAAAGGCTTGGGGCAGCCTAAGGCAACGTAGGCTGACCCAAGACGGATGGAGCTGGGCTGCCCTAGTTTGCCAGCCTATGCATTTCAGGTGAGGCATGTTTTGGGCATGTTCAGAATGGCCTAGAACAGAGCAGCTATGCTCGATTCAGAGTCTGTTTTCCAGGCAGAAATGCCCTCTTCCAACTCCTCCGAGTTATACTAACTCAGGAGCAGGTATAAATCTGAGTAGACCCATAGTTGAAAAGCGGTATATAAATTCTGTAGATAGATAGATAGATAGATAGATAGATAGATAGATAGATAGATAGATAGATAGATAGGTAGGTAGGTAGGTAGGTAGGTAGGTAGGAGGTAGGGGTCCATGAAAAGCCAGAATAAGAATGGCAGTATTGACCATAAATCTGAGTTCTTGACCAGCCTAGCTGCAACCCCTGCCTCTCAACCTCAGAATATGGCACAGCTATGGCAGCCACTGACCTACAGATAAAGCAGGCCACCCCAAGAAGCCCCGTGAATCCACTGTAGACAGTTCTGCACTCTCCTGCTGCAGCTGTTACTGGTTGTCAGGAACTTCTGGGCTTCCTTATAATGCAGGCACCACAGCTGTTCCTTGTTCAGTGTGTCTGAGGGGGGGGGGTCTCCTCAGGAGCAAGCCCTCCCCAGCTGTCATTGACTTAGCATGCTCTGGAGCAGTTAGGGCAGCCCAGGCTTCCTGACCCTCTGGATGCTGCATAACTCTCTGCTCTGGATACAGAATAGTTGGGGCAGCCCAGCCGGGGTTCTCCTCACTGCCCTTTCTCTGGATTGCTCTGTAAGTGTGGAAGTTGACCATAAGAGGTCATCAATGTGGCAAAGGAGGAGTTAGCTTCTACCCCTGCACTGTCTTGACCTTGAAAATTATTCCACTGGTGTGGCATTTGCCCCCAAATTGGCTGTTTATTGCAATGTATATTCTATGTATTTTATTTTCTGTATCTGCATTGCATGTGGCAAGTCAACTGTGTCACTTCAAAATGAGACACGCAGCAGAGAAGTCTTCTAATTAAATTCTTGAGGAAAATAAGAGTAGAGGAAAACCGTACTAAAAGGTTGTTTATTCTGATTTTGACACCATGTAGTTAGTAGAGATTTTTTAGTGATATATTAGTCTGTCAATTAACAGGTCCCCTGTCTTGATTCAAGGCACTTACACATTTAATATCAAGCCATTTAATTTATGAAGCTGTTAAGAAAACCTTCCTTCTCTACCGCAAAGCCTGTCTTTCCATTCAACCCTATTGATCTCAAGTAACTCTGGATATGGTTCATTATTTTACCATGGCTTTGATTCGCAGAAGGTCTCAAAGCCAAGATTTCAGAATCAATTATCTAATTGGCCTTGCTCAGTTTGCTGGAATTGATCTGGATTTTGCAAGCCGAGGAGATGGCAAACAAATGACTTTATCTTTTTGACTGGCTTTTTTGAGCCATTGTGAGCTGGGAACATATGACTTCTGGTCCTGTCTTGGAGATGTTTCAAGGCATGGAGATGTCTCCAAGAGTCACCTTATGCCTCAAAGGACTTCCAGGATGTTGGGTCTGCACCATGGCTTCTGATTGCATCCAGATGCTCTGGCTCTCTTCAAGGGCCTCCCTATACCTCACAGAGCCAGGAAGCCTTCTAAGGAGTCAGGGAGCCCATAGAGTAGTCCTCTACAGCAGGGGTCTCCAAAACCCAGCCTGGAGGCCAATGCGGCCCTCAGTAAACCTCAATGTGGCCCCTGGCAAGACCCCTCTATCTGGCCCTTGGGCAAGTCTTGTAATCCACTCCTATACATTCCTATATGTAAATTTATATAAATGGAATCAAATCTGAAATGTGAATTACTTTTTCAGCCCCGACACAGTGTCACATTGATGATCTGGTCCTCCTGCTCTGGTCAAAATGATATGGTCAAAAATTTGGAGGCCCCTGCTCTGGAGGGCTTGGCATGACACCCAGGTAGATTATTGCAGTGGTTCTTGAGCACTTCAGCCCAGGACCCCCTTCTGAGAGTGACAGGCTGGGACAACCCCCCAGAAGCAATGCCATCAATAGGAATCTTGAAGGAGACTTAGGGCACAATCCAGAGTAACTACGGGGAGTCCTTCCTCCGGTGTAAGAACAAATTATTCTGGATTGCAATATGAATTTCCCATAGGTTTTCACTAGATGGTGCAGTAACTACGGGTGCACGTGAAGTCTCTTACGTGCACCCGTAGTTACTCAGGATTGTAGGGTTACTCCCAGTAGGATTGCCATAATCCTCTTCCACAAAATTGAAACAGGTCCCTATGTGCCATTTGCCAGTATGTGAACACAGAAGGCACCCATCAGTCTTGAGAGACTATGGTATTGTGGTCGCTGCATACGCTGCATGCGACGCACGAAGGCCTGGGTTAGATTGTTATGGAGTATAGGCTGTTACCCAAGCAGCTCGCCAAGGAACTCACCCTGTCTTGTGGGGACCGACCTGGGACTTGAACCCTGGCCTGCTGGTGAACAGGCTGGCCCTACAATCCAGAGTAACTACGGGAGCACGTAAGAGACATTACGTGTACCCATAGTTACTGCACCAGCTACTGAAAACCTATGGGAAATTCATATTACAATCTAGAGCAAATTGTTCTTACACTGGAGCAAGGACTCCACGTTGTTACTCTGGATTGCACCCACAGTGTCTTAACCACTTGCGCCACCCACAACCATGGGTGATGTGAACACAATTCCCCCAAATAAAGATTGTCCCTGTTTTTTGGGACATATAGCAATCCTATCTCCCAAGAAAGTATGAATTACAAACTGAGTGCCAGATTCCAAGATGGCAGCACCCAGCTTTCCGTGATCTCCCCCAGCCCCCAAAACAGAGTCACCATCCCCAAATGGAGTCCTGATCCCCCCCCCCCCCGCTTTGAAAACCACTTGGTTCTTAAACTGCCATGCCCACCAGGACTCCAGCATCCACTGATTTGGTTATTCATGGGAGTTTCCAGAAAGAACCAACAAAGACCCACTCCATAGCTTTGTGGCTGCAATCCTAAGAGCACTTTCCAGGGAGGAAGCCTCTCTGAACTCAGTTGAACTTACTTCTGAGTAAACATGAATAGGATTGCACTATTAGCAGGATATTCAGAGAGGTGTTTGTGTTAACGGCATTTGCGTTATTTGCGATTCACTTTAGACTTGATAGAAACAAATGTATGACAGATAGTTTATATTCCTCATTCTCGTGCTTTGTTGCAAGAAAAAGGGAATCTTCCAGCTGAGGTCAAAACTAACTGGAATCCAATGGGCCATTTAATGAAACATCCTTTCTTCACAAGCCAATCACTTCTAAAAGCTAATGAAGAGAAGCAAGGATTTTTTTTTCCTTCTGTTAAAGCAAAAAAACCCTATATCGAAATGGAAAGCACTTGACAATTTTTGAAGAGTCTTGGGGAAATGTATTAGCAATCAAAATGCAAACCTTCAGAACTACAATACTATCCAGGCAAAGCCTTGCAATCACCATAATTTTTTATCTGATGGAAAATGATAATATATTCCTTCCTGCAGAACTAAAGCCTTTTGAAATCCATTCAGGGAGTGAAGCTTTGTTAAATAATATTAGCTTGTATTAACATAATTAAAAAAAACCTCTTTGAAAAGGTAGGCAGCTTGTATTTCGAACACTAACATAATTAACTCGATGGTGACTGATTTGAGATGGGAAATATTCTATTTGCTCTAAACTATCCTTCCCTGGAATTAGATGCAAATATACAAAAATGGGACAAGGGTGATGGAATATGAAAAAATAAAATCACAACTGTAGTCTGGATTTGCTCTCTCTCCAAAGATAACTGGGAGGAATGTGTTGGGGTGTTTACCCAGTGCGCAGTGTGGGGAAATGGCCGATATTAATAAAATTTTTAATAATGAAGCATGATAGTGCCATGCAGTGATCTTCTATGGAAAACTTTATTTGAAAACATGCTTGGGTATGTGCTCGGAATGAAAAAAAATTGACTTCTAGGTCTGCTGTAGTTTTAGGAAACTTACTTTTTTATAGAACCTTTTCTCCTCTTTTCACCCTATTTCTCCCCCTGCCGCCCCTCCAAAATGCCTGTAGAAAGAAGGGGCAGGCATATTAAGCATTATCTCCTAGTTTCCAGGGTCCTAGTTCTCTTCCCCCGAGATCACCAGTGGCAAACAAAACAAAGTGTGGTTCTCATTTAAATGAGAAAATGATTAAAGGGTTCCTCTGCGCCGCGCAGCTTCCCTGCTCCTGTTGCTGTCGGCTGTGCTCCTAGTGGGAGAATTATGCGAGAGTTTTGGTTGAATAAGCTTTTACCCTTTATCAGCTGGACACTGGCGCCTTTCTGCACCACGGAGATAGTCAAAAATATATATTGGGAAACTCTTCACTTCTCATTAAGGTTTTCTGTACCTTGAATTTAAGAGAGGTTTCCGAACCAAAGAGGAAATGTTTGTGGTTGATGGACGAGTGCATTAGGTTATTTTCAATTTTCAGGTTTTATGCATGCACACGGGACAAAGGCCCTATCATTAGAAGGGCCAGACTTCCTATTGATAGAATCATAGAGTTGGAAGGGACCTAGTAGGTCATTTAGTCCAACCCCCTGCCTGTAGCAGGAAATCCCCCTAGAGCATCCCTGACAGGTGCTCGTCAAGCCTCTGCTTAAAGATCCCTAGTGAGGGAGAGTCCACCACCTCCCTAGGCAATCTCTTCCACTGCCGAACCGCCCGAACTGTCAGGAATTTTTTCCGGATATCCAACCAGAATCTCCTCTCTTGCAGTTTGTACCCATTAGTTCTAGTTCTGCTTTCAGAGGCAGCTATGAACAAATGAGCCCCTTCCTCCCTATGACAGCCCTTCAAGTATCTGAAGAGGGCAATCATGTCTCCCCTCAGCCTCCTCTTCTCCAGGCTGAACATCCCAAGTTCCCCCAACCTTTCCTAGTAGGGCTTCCCTTCCATCCCACTGATCATTCTTGTTGCTCTCCTCTGGACTTGCTCCAGCTTGGCTGCATCTTTCTTAAAGTGAGGTGCCCAGAACTGAACACAGGACTCAAGGTGAGGTCAAATCCATGCTGGGTTGTTTTGATCACCGAGTACTGGTCCAGATGTGCACAAATTGTGTGTTTTATGATTTATTCATCTTTAAATCAAGGATTTTTGCCTTGGAAGACATAAGGCTAAATGGTGCTGTAAACAGGAAGTTGGTGGGATGAGACATGTCAGTCCTCAATGGAGTGGAATATAATTTTATAGCTTTAAACAGGCCTATTTAGGTCTGAGAGAACTTGTGTTTTCACCTGTACTGGTAACTGTCTTAGAGCACAAGCCTAACTATGTTTACTCAAAAGTAAGCCCCATTCTGTTGAATGGATCTTACTCCCAGGAAAATGTCTTTAGAATTGCAATCTAAGGGCGCAATCCAGAGTAACTATGGGGAGTCCTTGTTTCGGTGTAAGAACAATTTGCTTTGGATTGCAATATGAATTTCACTAGACGGTGCAGTAACTACGGGGACATGTAACTCTCTTACGTGGTTCTGTAGTTACTCTTGATTGTAGGGTTAGTTAATAATACTGAACAAAATGGATAAAGGGCCACATTATTTCTCTATATAGCAGCTTTACATATATAAATTTACATATTTTACATAAATAAATTTACATATAACAGTGTATTAGAGACAAATCTGGAGGATTAAAAAGATTACTAGGCTTATCTGTGGGCCGTATTGAGGAGTCTTGACATTGGCCCCACTGAGGCTTGCCTCTAGTCCCCAGGCCAATGTTTGGACATCCCTGTTCTAACACTATAGAACCATTTCCTATGGATGCAATGATCACCTGTACATAATCATTAGCTATCCCACTGGGTACCACTCTTTCTCAGACGCTCTAGCCCAGTGGATCTCAAACATTTACCCAGATCCATTGGATGTCATGAAGTTGTGATGTCTCACTTTAAATTAAGAAAGATGCAGCCAAACTGGAGCAAGTCCAGAGGAGAGCGACAAGAATGATCAGTGGGATGGAAGGGAAGCCCTATGAGGAAAGGTTGGGCGAACTTGGGATGTTCAGCCTGGAGAAGAGGAGGCTGAGAGGAGACATGATTGCCTTCTTCAGATACCTGAAGGGCTGTCATAGGGAGAAAGGGGCTCATTTGTTCATAGTTGTTACTGAAAGCAGAACTAGAACCAATGGGTACAAACTGCAAGAGAGGAGATTCTGGTTGGATATCCGGAAAAAATTCCTGACGATTCGGGCGGTTCAGCAGTGGAACAGATTGCCAAGGGGGGTGGTGGACTCTCCCTCACTGGGGGTCTTCAAGCAGAGGCTGGATGCGTATCTGTCGGAGATGCTCTAGGGAGGATTTACAGGCAGGGGGTTGGACTAGTTGACCTACAAAGACCACAATCCTAACCATGAGTCCAATGGGTCTTACTCCCAGGAAAGTGTCTTTAGGATTGCAGCCTAAGTCCCTTCCAACTCTAGGATTCTATGATTCTATGATTCATGACCGAAAGTGACATCATCAAGAAGGAAAATGCTTAATAAATCCAGGCTCCAATTCTACCCACATTTACCCAGGAGTAAATCCCATTTACTGTCACAGTTAAGAGCATATTCATACAAGCAGGGCTTTTTTTTCTAGCGGCCACTGAAACTCAGTACTGGCACCTTTTTCCACCTTCCCCACACAGCAGCTAATTAATTAATCATATGGGGTTAAGACGCTGTGTCTGTTAACCAGCAGGCCTAAACCAGCAGGCCAGGGTTCGAGACCTGGGTCGGCCCCACAAGAAAGGGTGAGCTCCTGTCCTTAGCCCAGCTCTGTGATGCCAGCTGGATCCAATTGTATGGGCTCTGCCTTTCCATTGGACTCATTCAGTGGCGGGGAGAGGGGGGGATTTGCTGCTTGGGTAACAGCCTGTCCTCCATAACAATCCAACCCAGGCTTTCATGCTTTGCATGCAGCGTATGCAGCGACGAGCACGATACCATAGTCTTTCAAGACTGATGGAGGCCTGCTTTATGGGGATGACTAGCTTTGCCACTGTGGTGAGAATAGGCACCTTTTCTCCAGGGGGGAAAAAAACACAAACAACTGGATAAAAGAACATATGAGTTACATTTCCCCAAATGTAGTAACCTACCATGGTAGTATCAAGTACTGTATAATATATTGAAAATAATATATTAAAATTGGCCACCCGAAATTGCCTTGTGACTCACCTAGTGGGTCCTGCCCCAGAGTTTGAAAAACACAGTTCTCTCTCTCTCTCTCTCTCTCTCTTTATCTATCTATCTATCTATCTATCTATCTATCTATCTATCTATCTATCTATCTATCTATCTATGTGACCATTTTCTTAGGATTCTGCAGGGTTTATTTTAAGATTTTTGAAGTTTATGTTGCTATTTCCACCCCCTCCCCCTTCTTCTTTGGTGCCACGGATTTGTAATACCACATTGTCCTGCCATGGACTAGGGGAGTATGGTGTTTATCTTCATGAAATCCATCACAGAAACAGGCTCATGTCCACCCATTCAACAGAACCATATTCTAGGGGTTCGTATAATACGCGTCACCACTGCATGCATGTTTTGTTTTCGTTCAGATTTACGTATGATCAATTGCGCAGTGGTGTTCTGTAGCGCGCAGTATTAGACGCAATTCCCAGAGCTCATTTGAATTCACTCAAGGGAGTAAGAAAAGATACAAAGAAATAAAACCACATTTATTTGAATGATACATCCGGCTGCTGTGGGTTTAAACAGTGCTTACAACTAGTACAAACAGCTAGTCTCTGTGAAATTTCATTCTAAATAGAAAAGCATATTCCTGCAGACTTGGCTGAAAAATTTCTTTCTAAATTACTGGGTAATTTTCTCCACTCTCAGTGAGCTATATAATCATAGATGGTCAAAACATGGGGCTAGGAAGCAGAATGGAAGATGCATTCAGCAGAACTACGGCTCCGTGAGCCTCAAGCTGTTTCACTGGGTGGGGAATTAAAATGATATATTTATAGACTGAGGTTTAGCTCCTGAAGAAACACTATAAGGGAGCTCCTGTGTCCCCTTTCTCAAGGGATACAGATGGTCTGTGGTAAGATAATTGGTGCAGACTCAAATCCAGAAAGCAATTATTCCCGGGAACTTGCATTGCAACCAATTTGCATTTCAAGTGAAGTGCATGATCCGATGCGCAGCAGTACTAGATTGGTCATCAACATTATCTGAGGAATTTGGGATTCAAAATGCAGGTGGAGTTTCCATCCCAGATCAAACTGCTGAAGGACTGCAAACAAATCCAGGAACAGGAGAGATTCACAAATCAATTATCTTTCCACCTCCCCTTGCAATAAGCATGCAACCAAAGTCTGGGTTAACTGGGGCCACTTTATCAAAACTTATTATACAATACCTGTGTCAGAGAAGAATAACTTAAACCAAGTACGTACTAGGCCTATGACAGTTGAAGCCTGAGAGCACAATCCTAACTATGTCTACTCAGAAGTAAGCCCCATTGTGTACAATGGGGCTCACTCCTGGGGAAGTGTCCTTAGGATTGCAGCCTAAGTGCACAATCCTAACCATGACTACTCAAATTATTATTATTGCAAGCAGAGGCTCGATGAGCACCTGTCGGGGATGCTGTAGGGGGATTTCCTGCTGCAGGCAGGGGGTTGGACTAGATGACCTACTAGGTCCCTTCCAACTCTATGATTCTATGATTCTAAAAGTAAGCCCCATTGTGTTCAATGGGCCTTACTCCCAGGAAAGTGTCTTTAGGATTGCAACTTGTTGATGATGTCACTCCCAGCCATGACATCACTTTCAGGTTAATTACATCACTTCTGGGCCCCAACAAATTGTCATTACAAACAGTGGCTCCTGCGGCTAGGGGTTTGACAACCCCTCTGATCTAGATGATCACTGGGAGTTCTACCTGATGTCAGGATGAACCCTGGTTAGGCCAGCACAAGTCCTGATACAAATCCTGTGCTGGACTGGGGATGTTGCAAATGTGCCACTCCTTATGGGGTTAGGTTATTGCCCAGAGATGTGCCTGCCTCCCCATGCCACTGTGGGAATGGGAAGATCGGTGAGTTGTGCTGGCTTGAGTTGGTATTCATTCTGCCAATTTTATCACTTGAGTTTGTGTCCTACCTGGTATAGGTAGGAGGCCACCACCATGATGGACTTACCCCATACAGAGCACAGGGCAATGCTCTGAGCAGTGCGTGTGGTGGTTTTTTAGACAGGATATGTCAACAAGCATTGCATCATTGCATTCTGCATGAAATCACATATGGAATGACATAACAATATTTACTTGAATCTAACATGCACATTTTTCTGCCAGATTTTGTCTCCAAAATTGAGGTGCACATTAGATTTAATGGTGCATAAGAGTCAGGTAAGTATGGTACTTTGATCATAAGTATAGGTCAGTATAGTTTATCAGTTTACTATATTGTAATAAAAATGTAACATAGGCTGTAATCCTAAAGATACATTCCTGGGTGTAAGACCCATTGAACACAATGGGGCTTTCTTTTGAGTAGAACTGATTAGGACTGTGTTCATAGACCCATTGTTGTATAAAGTAATGCAATTAGTTAAAAATCATAACATAAATCCATTTTCATATTACTATTTTCATATAGCTTATATGCAGTAAAATCAAATTGTGCACCTGCTTTTGCAGCTGTGCATTACAATCACCAGTAAATAAATTTTTATCTTAAGCCTTTTAAAAATGGGGGTCCACATTAGATTCCATGGTGCATTAGATTCAAGTAAATATGGTATAATATTCAAAATTTTTGCCAGGTGTGTTTTCACCTCTTCCACACCATGTGCATCATCTGGTGTGGTCTGCACATCCCTCACACCCTTGAAACACCATTGGTGTACGGAATATGTTTCAGGCAAGGGGAATTATGAATTATAATGCAGCTGAGTGGATGACCGGGTGTCTGTCATTCCAGAGCAGGGAGACAACACTGCCGACATACATCTTCAGTGCCTTTTTGGGGACTCTAATGTCTTTTTTTTTACAAGGTTTCACATTTGTATATCATATTTTATTTAGGTTTCTGAGTTTCTTTTTTGGCACAGCCCAATGGAATTCCTGATGCAGATGAAAAAGAAAATCTGATTAATCGTTGTGAAGGTAATTACTTGCAGAGGAGAACTTTGCTTAGAGGTAGCAGTCTAGGAAAGAGTAGGGGGGAAAAGACATGTCACTGAAACCCTACATTTGATGTTAACATAAAAAAATTGGCAGCATGGATTAAAAATAGTTTGCTGCTAATCATGCCCAAAAATATTTGTAATTAATGGATATATTTACATATAAATTCTTCCAGCGATAATTGGCACAGGGCTATTTTAAAAGTTACATGTTTTGCACATCAAAAATGTTGATGAGGTTCAAGAATATTTTCTTTATAATTACAAGAAGCTACTTGAGATTGTGCAGCCGTGTTGATTAAGGAACACCTGGACGGCAGTGATGGTGGTGGTGACATCTTGCTTCAGTCTCTCCAACTTTGTTGCTTAATTAAAGGTGAGCTTGACTGGAAACATAGGTTTGATGCTTGGAAAGCATCCAAAAGTGAATGTTCCTTTCTGGCCTTCTCTTAAAATGTCCATATGTTTCACCTTTCTTGGTGGCCAATCAAAATAAATATGTTTGAAGGCTATTTTTGAACATTCAAAGCAAGTGTGCATTTTCTTTTTTTCATGGATGTGGTTGTCTAATCAGAACGGGACAGTGGGGGAGGATATGTATACATGTACACACACAAACGCACCCTAATTAAATCTCAGATAATGATGTTCTTTGATCATGATAGATTCTATTGAACTGCATGGAAACAAACAAGGAGGGCTGAACTTCCATGTGCAAATAAATTTATTTTGGTCACTACAGGAAAGTGTGGAGGTAGAGCACCGGTGATTGAGAGGATCCAAAGCTGGCACATAAACAAGTAAAAGAATGCAGCATCTGGCAGGTTGCTCCAGGTATCAAGAGGTCTTATATTGGCTTTGTGCAGATTGACAAACACAATAAAAAGCTCTGGAAAAACCATTGGGTGGGAAAGTATCTAGGTTGCCAAAAGCTTCCAAGCTTCCTTGATTCCATTAGCCATGGATCCCAGGACCTATAGATGTTTGCAGCCCAGCAGTGAAACCAGGAACATGACACAACAAACAGCTTGGCACGGTGGGCAGAGTTCCCTAAAAGTCCATCCATTCACCCTGAACCAGTGGTGGGATTCAAATAAATTAACAACAGGTTCTATGTCCATAGAACAACAGGTTCTACATCCCATTAGTAACTGGTTCTCAGAACCAGGTGCTCATTAGCAAAGGGTTCTATAGAACCTGTGAGAACCCCCTGAAGCCCACACTGCCCTGAACCTCTTACTGCTTTCCAGGAGTCTGTGGATGTCATCACCAGCTACTTCTGGTGGTACTTTGAATAGATGGACCATGTGAAATAGTACAGGAGAGAATAAACATTGAAAAACACTGAGCTAGGATTTCCATCTCCCAGTTTACAGTTAATCAGAAAGATATTTTAGTGGGTGACATTTCAGAATGGGCTTGCCTCCATCATCAATGGACTATGATTATCTCTGTTGGTACCGTCTCTTGTCTCTGAACTTCATCCCGCAGACAATATTTTGATTACAGAATCCATACAAATGTTTCCTTGAGATCTAAGACACCACCTAAGTAATTGACATGTTTATCTGAAATTCCTCATCTCTTTGTTTAAAAAACAATGGCCTTTATGTTGCACTCATTTTTTTCACCCCAAATTAATGAACGAATAATCATTTGCTATGCCTGATTTAATTGCATCAATCGTCGCTGGCAGAATTTAATGATGAAATTTTATTATAGATGATTTCGGTTGACTCACCAGATATCAAATACCTAAATACTGACCCGGCATAGGAATGATATAATTACTTGTTAATTACAAAAAAGATTGTATTTACCTTTGGCTGTCAAAACCCAAATGGTATCCTAATTACATCTCAAATAATGGTATTGTTTGGTCATGATAGCTTCTGTTGGACTGAAAGGAAAAACAAAGTGCATTAATTACTTCCAAGCACAAATAAGTTTACTCTGATCATTATGGGGAAAATGGTAATACTTTAAAGCAAGGTTAGTGCTGTGGTTCAGGAGCTGGACTTAAATCTGGAAGATCCAGGTTCAAAGCTACTTAGAATCATAGAGTCTGGCCCTACAATCCAGAGTAACTACGGGAGCACGTAAGAGACATTACGTGCACCCGTAGTTACTGCACAATCTAATGAAAACCTAAGGGAAATTCATACTGCAATCCACAGCAAATTGTTCTTACACCGGAGCAAAGACTCCCCGTAGTTACTCTGGATTGTGCCCATAGAAACATAGAGTTGGAAGGGACCTAGTAGGTCATCTAATCCAACCCCCTACCTGCAGCAGCAAATCCTCCTAGAGCATTCCCGACAAGTGCTCATCGAGTCTCTGCTTGAAGATCCCCAGTGAAGGAGAGTAGGTACACAAGGTAGGTAAATAAATAAATAAAAGCAGTGAAACAAGTCCACCAACAATTCTAAAATGGAAAACAATACCAACATCATATTTATAATTAATAAATTTTTAATTTTTAGTATTTATATTTTAAAATTTTAAATATTTATAATCCAATAGGCTTGAAGCAATTGGTCTCTTTTATGCAATGTTAGCCGTTTTCTGGGTATCCATCATTAACATCTGCAATAACCAACAGTATTACAAACTACCCTATTTCAGGATCCTCTTGAAATAATTTGTTACCTAACTTAAATGTGGATGGATGTAACACCTGTGGATCTGAGTGAGCTATGCCTGGCCGCATCCAGTGGTGGGCTCCCGCAGGCTCGCACCTACTCTATAGAACCGGTTGTTAATGAGAGATAGGACATATAAAGTTTTAAAATAGCCATTTAAAAGTGGCTGCCAGATGGACAGAGAACCGGTTGTCCATTTCTTTGAATCCCATCACTGGCCACATCTGATCCTGCTGAAGGTGACAAAGAGCTTTCAAAAGTTTGCAGAGGCTGTGTGCACCCCTTGGACTCTTGCAAGCTTCAGAATAGCTGAAAAGTTTTTTAAAAAAATGTTTTTGAATGGCCACGTATGCAGGGTGACCAGATTTTTCTGGATTTGTCCCCTTTTTTACTCTCCTGTCCAGGTGCCCTCCAAAAAGTCTTCATTGTCCTCCATTTTGGCTTCATTTTGGAACTTTGCAATGGTGTACAATACTCCATCATGTCATGTCATTGGATTTGTATTTCAGAGCAGAATCCAATGCAGAAACCAGTTTTGAAATATCTCCTTCCTATCAAAGGTTCAGGCCAAAAAACTAAAACGAAAAAATATGCATTGAGCGCTATGGGAAAGTGAAAGTGCCCAATATCGTGGCTTTACTTGTGAGTTGGCAAAGACTCCAGTCACCTTTGGACACTTTAAAGGGGCCAAATACTGAAGATTTTGGTGTCTCCAATTGTCAGTATTCACAGGAGGTCTGAGAACAGATCCCTTGATCACAGGTCCACCACCCCCGGTCTGTGGTCCAGTGCCTTGGCCAGCATGTCGGGACCACACCCTGGACCAGAGGAAGGAGCTCTGCTGCACTCAGCCCTGGCCTCAACTGGGTATGTGCAGCCAGCTCACTGGACTGCACATGCCCATCTTGCCCCAGCCCGAGAGCAAACTGCACCTGCACGGCCCAGCAGCTGAGCAATGCTTACACAGCTCATCTTTGCTACAGGGTGAACTGTGCATGCACTGCTCAGCTAGTGGATTGTGCATCCCCAGCTTGCCTAGCAGTGTGCACCCAGCTCACCCTGGCTGCGGGCCGAATGGCACACACATGGCCCATCATGCTGATGTCCATCTGTAGTGTCCACCCAGGCGGTGGGAAATTTTTCCTATGGTACCAGGCCATGGTCCTCACAAGGTTATGGACCACTGCCATTGATGATATGGAGACTCCCCCTAATAGCTAAAAACAGATTGTTAAATGTAGGAAACAATAAATGCATAACAAATCATCCCTACTTGAAGTTTCCAGTAGCAATCTCTATTCCAAAAAGTAATCTCTAAAGAAATGTATACATTTCCCCTCTGAGAGGTCTCTTGCTCTCAAACTCTTATTTTCCATATTCGCTTTCATCTTTAGATTCAAGACTAATGGATGTTTGAATACCATCCCCCATCTGGGAATACCTGATGATGTGCGCAGTTGCTAATGCTCGGCCCTTGGAAGCTCTCTGAGCTCTTATGCACTTACATGTGGAACTGAAACTTCTTCTGGCATTCTTGTGTACCAGGATTAAATTAAACCATATTTCAAATTCAGCTGCGATCGTTTCCAGGAAGGGAGGCCATTCACAGCACTGAGCTATGCTGGCACAATATACACAAATCCTGCCACAGTTATCATGTGCATCCTTGTCCGTGCCAATATTAAGCACACAAAACCCAGGTAGGGATGAGGTGAGAATTGTTAATGGAAAAATCGGGGACCGTATCCTGATTTGTGTAGGTTCTGCATGGGTTGAACATTTGGAAACCTTCACAAACACATACATACACAAACAGCCCAATCCTATTCAGTTTTGGCAAAGTGGAGCACTTCTGGCAGGACTTTGAGTAGGTGGAACATGCAAGTATCCAGCACTTAAACTGAGCAGGCCAATGATTTACTCAGAGTAACCCTACAATCCAGAGTAACTAGGGGAGCACGTAAGAGACATTACGTGTACCCATAGTTACTGCACCATCTAACGAAAACCTATGGGAAATTCATACTGCAATCCACAGCAAATTGTTCTTACACCGGAGCAAGGACTCCCCGTCGTTACTCTGGATTGTGCCCTAAGTGAACATTTTCATTTATTCATCAGTTGGAATTTATAATATTCTTGTAAAATGTTACATTTTCCATTTGGGAAACACATATATATATATAAGGGCAGGAGCACTGTTGTAAACATGTTGGTGCTACAGGCATGGTTAGCCATGATACCCATACAGTGACATTGCTAGTAGAGTGTGGAGGGTGTAAAATACACTAGGTGATTGGCACAACCACTGGCCAAAATTGTGAAAATCTTGGTATTTTGTAATAATACCACCATATATCATTCAATATATAATTTAATGCAGAATATAATGAAACAAACTGTTGAAATATCTGTAATCTACGAGAAAATGCAACCAGTTTAATGCCCCACTCACTACTCCACTATTTGATGGTCTGGGCAACCACTGAGCGGCAGAGCGATGGCTTCTCGCTGGAACACAAATCTACTTTGTGACACTCAGTGCTGGCAAAGGACTGGTGCTAAGAGCTCAGGATTAGGTTCCCTTTTTCAGTTAGTGGAGGATTCCAAACAGTGAAATAAAACCATGCATTCATAATGTAGTGTACCCACAGTTAACCTGCCCGGGATTTATTATGTGTAAGGAAGGCCTCAGTTTGCGTCATTAAAAAAAAGTAATGCTATTCCAGGTTTGTGTGTTTTGAACATTAATAGCTCATTTAATGGGCTAACAGAAAGAGCAGGATCCAATTTGCCAGTGCAAACTCCATTGCCCTTTGTTAGTTCTCTCTACTCTCCCCTATCCTGTTAACTAAATTGCTCTTTGCTGCTCTTTCGATAACAGCCTCACTCGGGGTTCCAAACAGCAGAGGAAATTCTACAAATCTGAGAGTAAATCTGAGAGCCACTTTCAAGAGATGAACCCTAAAACAAAACAATTTTGGGAGGAAGAGGGGGATGTAACTCAGTGATGGAGGAACCCCTGCAAACCGAGCAAGAGGCACTCTTTCAAGTGGGTGTTCCTCTTTTATTTAGCAGGGGGAGAGTAACTGGCCCTACACACCCCAGCAGTGTCTATTCAAGTGGCTCCTGCTGGTGTTCTTTTTTTGCATTTCAGATTGTGAGCCCTTTTGGGACAGGCACCCATTAGATTTTAATTAGCTATTATTATTTTTCCATTTTCTTTGTAAACCGCTTTGTGAACTTGTTAGTTGAAAAGCGGTATATAAATACTGAGATAGATAGGATGTAGATAGAATGCATCACTCAGCCGCTTGGGTGTTCCTAGCCAGAGATCCCATGCATTTTTAGTCAGGTGTAAATCCCGCTATGTGCAAAATCCAGAGTAACTACAGGGCGTCCTTGCTCCGGTGTAAGAACAACTTACTCTGGATTCCAATATGAATTTCCCATAGTTTTCACTAGGTGGTGCAATAACTACGGGTGCACATTAGCCCTACAATCCAGAGTAACTACGGGAGCACGTAAGAGACATTACATGTACCTGTAGTTACTGCACCACCTAGTGAAAACCTATGAGAAATTCATGTTGCAATCCAGAGCAAATTGTTCTTACACCGGAGCAAGGACTCCCCATAGTTACTCTGGATTGTGCCCAAAGTCTCTTACGTGCTCCCATAGCTACTCTGGATTTGGGGGTATGTTCAATTGGACTCATGTCCAGGAAAATATGCACTGCACATCAGCTGCCTACCTACATCCATGTCACCATTAAATAATGAACTTTATTTAGAGTTCATTTATGAGCTCCACTATACCGAAAAACAATAACACAAACAGTGTCCATCTTTCCAGTTGTTCCACTCCAATTTATTGTTCCAATTGTTCAATTCCATTCAGAATTGTTTTATTTCATCCAAACAACACTTTGAAAAAGTTTCCCTCGTTCTAAAGTTACCACTCAAACCATTCTTCTTATGTTTCATCTGTTCTGACTCACCAGCTGCTCTGTCCCCTAATGGCTTTCCTTTGGCCTCTGTCCGAGCAATATACCATTCTGGAAATACTTTATCAAAGCATATGTGTTTGTATAAAAGGAAAATAGAAAAATTGGCTGAATTTCACAAGATCTTTTTTAAAAAGTATTTGTACTTCTAGGCAGATTGGACAGTGGGAATAAGGGGTAAACGCAACATGAAACCACGTGATCTGTAAGTGGATCTTGTGTCGTTCTTCAGAATAATAAGTAAAGTAATGGAGGAAGAAATTTTTTATTTGGTTTGTAGCTACAATACTTTCTAATTTGATATGTTCTCAACCCAAATTGCCTCGCAGAACACCAACAGAGAAAAATATATAGGTGCAATAGTGGGGGAAACTACAAGCCCCCCACACATACACCCATTATGGATGTAACCCATGATGGTCATAATGTGAATATAATGTGTTCATTAAATCCAAAACAAGCTGCCATTTATTTCTATTCCAACTATCATTTAGTTGAATTCAGATCCCAAGAACAGAACAAATTTCTATAGGTCTGTGATGCCTACCACAGATATAACATGGAGCCAATGGGGGTCCAACTTGGAGAGAGTTTGAAGGTCTGGGAACATCCTGATTACCCCCCCCCCCCGGATATCCAGTCTTTCCCAGACTCTGTGGAGTTGTGGAGGACTGGAGGGAGGGGCGGTCCAGCAAGGAGAGGGATAACGGTGGGACCCTCGGCAAAGTGGTATGCACATGGGGGGGTACCATCATTGGTGGGAATCTGGCGGGAGGAGATGGGGAAGGAGTCCGAGATGTGAAGGATTTGGAGGAAAAAGAGCGGGAAGTACTCTGGAGGGAGGAGCTCCCATGGAAGGAGCCTGGAACGTACAAGGCTTATCGGGAGAACCCCGCAAATAGAGAGACTGTTCAGGACCCCTCCTTTGAGAGAGAAGTTGGGGGTGCAGAGAGTGACCCGGGAAAGAGTCGCCAGGCCACCTTGGGCACAGTGACAGGTCGGGCGGTGGATGAAGAATCCATCGGTTGGTGGAAGAGGGATGCCATGGAGCCCCGTCCTGTAAAGAAGAGAGGAGAAGAAGAGGAGTTGTGAGGCAAGGGTCTCATGTTGAAGGGACTATGTCTGGGAATGTTACTTACCTGTTGTGGTTGTTGTTGGAAACTGAGAGTGTTGTTCATGAACCTGTAATGAGAAAAGAGTATTAAGACTGAACCCATTGCAACCATTACGCTTTAGTACAAGTAAACATGTGTTCTCGTTACTTACCTGAGTTGGAGTCTTCTTGAGGATGTATACCCTGGGGGAGGAAGATGATGATGCCACCCAAATCTCAGTGGTTATAGATGACCAGGTCACGGTTAACAGGGGGACTGGAAGAAAGGCTAGAGCGACCCGTGACAAGGTCTTAAAAGGCTTGACACCTAAATGAGGCTGGTTGGTGAGCCCTCTGGTTTGGAAACCTTAAAGACTTTTTTTCCAGATTGGTGGCATCAGTGGGGTCCAGCTGCCTTGACCCTTTGGGGTTTTGTGTAGAGGCATTAAAAATGTTTTATAGAGTAGGATCACAGTCCTAATTTGGAAAGGGAATGTGCATATCAGGGAGTAGACAGTTGTTTGCCATTTCCCTTAAGTTATTTGCTCACTTTCTTGTTTATACCTCCTCTGAACCCTGGAGGATGTGTGATTTGGAGATGGTGAGCTAGTGCTTGGGGAAAAAATCCAAAGCACAATCCAGAGTAACTATGGGAGCTGTTACGTCGACATAAGAGACATTTATGTTGATGTAGGGTGCAATCCAGAGTAACTACGGGGAGTCCTTGCTCCAGTGTAAGAACAATTTGCTCTGGATTGCAATATGAATTTCCCATAGGAAATTTCTCATAGGTTTCCCATAGGTGGAGCAGTAACTATGGGTGCACGTAATGTCTCTTACGTGCTCCCGTAGTTACTCTGGATTGTAAGGCTAGTTACGCTGCCACCTATGGGAAACCTATGAGAAATGCAAAGAGCAATCTAGAGTAAATTTCTCTTATGTCGATGTAAGGGTTCCGTAGTTACTCTGGATTTACTCTGGATTGTCCTCCTGTAAGCAGGACAAGCAGCCTTGGAGGGGAGACTGAAAATGAGCCTTGGAGGGGAGACTCTCTGCTGGAGTAGAGTAAAGGAAGGCAGAGGAGAAAGCTGGCGAAACAACTTATGACATTTGATTTTCAGCTACCTGTGAACACTTAGAAGCAAAAAGTGCCAGGATGCCTGGCTGTAACTGCACTAGGTAGGGCAATATCTGGAGAAACTTCCCTACCACTCCATTAGTTTCCCCGTCTTCTTTCTTTCTGTGTATATTTATCAGCACGCTCTGGTCTGTGGAGCGGAAACCTTATCTGAAGTAGCTTGGAATAGAAATCTAAGACACATAAACGTAAATAATTGACGGAGATGAGCATGCTTGGAAGAACAGGTTCAGGTGCGCTTTCCTCATGGGTTTTGTGGTCACTGATGCTCAAGGCAATCCAATACCACCAGAGAGAGCGGGTTACCCCGTTGCAGCCAAACACATATACACACACATTATAGGATTTTCACTTGTACACATTATAGGATTTTCGTTTTTCTCTTTTTTTGTACCAAAAGAACCATGTACTTTGTTATCACTGGTGTTTCTATTCTTTCAGCCAGTTGCTACAGGCCACTTCTGGGTTTTGAGTAATTCTCTCTCTTTCCTGTCTGGTTTGCAGAGAAGTTATTAACCTAGGAGCAGAAAAGAGCACACTGAAGTATACTGAGAAAGAGCTGGAGTCGGTGCGTTAGCAAGCCTGGAGGCGAATGAGAAGAACAAAGTGGGTGTGAAGATGGTGGGGAGGGGGGAGAATATTGCCATATTGTCTTCCAACTGGTTTTCAAAGCTGTGCAACACCTCTGTAGATAGGTGTTAATCAAAGAGAAATAGAGCCAAATAGTTACCTATATAGCACACACTGATTCCCTGCAGGGGTATAGACAACACTTGCTCATTTTGCAATCTGTACTTTCTTGGAAACACAGAAAATTTAACAAAAATAAATTGGGATGCAAAGTACTCTCCATTCAAATATCTTCATGGATTTTTAGTGTTGAATTTTCTGACCATGACATGTTTCTAAGGAGCTGTTAATGCACTAATTCACATAGGATGAAATCCTAACCTAGGCTGGCACAACTCATTGGTCTTCCTGTTCCTGTGGTGATGTAGGGAGGCAAGTGCATGCCTGTGCACTGGCCTAACTCTCCCCCAGGAGTGGCACAGAAGTGCCTTAAAGCACTTTTGCGACACCACCAGGCCAGCACAGGACATATGTCAAGTCTTATTCAGGCCTAACTGCAGCTTTGGATTGTAGCCATAATGTTTTAGAAAGGGCACAATCCTACCCCATAAAGTTTTACAAATGTTTTACAATGTTTTACAAAGGGCACAGTCCTAACCCAGTTAGGCCAGCACAACTGACCCATCTCCTCATTACTGTGGTGATGTGGGGAGGCTGGCACATGTCTGCGCACTGGCCTAACCACCCATGAGTGTGCAGAAGTACCTTACAGAACTTTTCTGGCACCCCCAGGCCAGCACAGGACTTGTGCTGGCCTGTTCGGGGGTTAGGAATGCATGTTTGGCTATGGATCTCCTTTCCACGTCATGTGATGATGATGGCCAACTGCTTTGGTGGCTTTCAAAGGAGGTGGGGCAATTTCATGAAAATCAGGTATTTCAACGCCTATGAATCTTGATTGCTATATACAAACTTTGTTCATTGGCTGCATGTCTCTGAATATTAGTTGCAAGGAATAAATATGCCCTTTTCTCCTGCTTGCATATTTCCCCAGAGGGAACTGTCCGCCGGAAACAAAGCTGGCAGCATCAAAACTCCAGTAGCAGTTTAACGGCAGCATTTAAAACCACTAAGAATGAAAAGCTAATGCAACCCGAAGCACACTTTCCTTTGTGTAAGATCAATTGAACACAATAGGGCTTACTTCTAAGTAGACATGGCTAGTATTGCACCCTAAGACCATCTTAAAAGAGTGTTGATGTATCAACCTCAGCAGGGAATTTCATAGTTGTGGTGCCACAACAGAAAAAACACACATTTCTTTCGTTTTGGCCAATTGCACAAGACACAGATGATGACCTTGAGAGCCTGGAAGAAATATGTGTAGGCACAGAATTTCTTGCTCTCTGTGTTGCATGGTGTAGGGTCTCGGTGATGTTGTTGCCATTGTATTGTAATTGCATCCATCAGTCTCGAAAGACTATGGTATCGTGCTCGAAGCTTCATGCAAAGCACAAAGGCCAGGGTAGATTGTTATGGAGGATAGGCTGTTACCCAAGCAGCAAATCCCCCCTCTCCACGCCACTGAATTAGTCCAATGGAAAGGCAGAGCCCATACGATTGGATCCAGCTGCGTCGCAGAGCTGGGCTAAGGACAGGAGTTCACCCTGTCTTGTGGGGACTGACCCGGGTCTCAAACCCTGGCCTGCTGGTTAATAGGCACAGTGTCTTAACCACTTGTGCCACCCACAGCCCACATTGTTGTATTTAAAGACCAGTCTCTTCTTCAAGCTTTTTTCAACTGTATATGTTGTGCTACTTGCGGTCTGTAACTTCTGCCCTTTATAGGTTTTTTTAACTGTTCTGTTTTTATGATTTTTTTTTTTGTATTGCTTTGTTTTATTATATTGTAAGTTTCCTTCTAACCCTGAAGGGGAAAAAGGAAGAATACACATTTATTTGAATAATATAAATACAGGCTATCCATACCCAGCCATTAGCCATGAATTATTTCATTTTCTCTGTAAACAGTTTTATGAACTTTTATTGAAAAGTATTTATTTGAATCTAATGTGCCATAAAATCTAATGCGCACCTATATTTATAATCAAAATACCACATTTATTCAAATCTAATTAATCAATGAATTTAATGGTTACACAGATTTTGGAGACTAAATTCAGCTGAAAACAGTGAGCGTTAGATTTGAGTAAATACAGTAAATACAGTTGGTTGGTTGGTTGGTTGGTTGGTTGGTAGGTAGGTAAGTAGATAGATAGATAGATAGATAGATAGATAGATAGATAGATAGATAGATAGATAGATAGATAGATAGATAGATAGATAGATAGTTAGATAGATAGATGGATGGATGGATGGATGGATGGATGGATGGATAGATAGATAGATAGATAGATAGATAGATAGATAGATAGATAGATAGATAGATAGATAGATAGATAGATAGATAGATAGATAGATAGATAGATATTATGGTGCAATCCAAAACCAGTCCTTGGGCTGGCACATGTCCCTTGTCCCAGCAGTGATGCACTTCTGATCATGACAGCACTGGACAGTGGCCAGTTTGCTTGAATGGGGGAAACTGGAGTGATGACCAGTAATAAGAGGACTCATAGCATAGCTGGGTTGGCCCTATGACCATCAATCAATGACAGACCTGGTGAATCATTTGCTGCCATGTACATCACAGCAATTGACTAAACCAGCACTTCCCAGTCTGTGGTGTGCAGCTCACTGCCCATGTGCAGTGTGCTCTCCTTGATGCAATGCACCTGGTAGTACCTCAAAAGTCTTAATGGGAGACGCCACGATCGTCTTTGGAGCTGTGCTGGGCTTGCCACCCATTCTATTAGCTTCTTTCTATAGGCCTCAGAATTTATTCATTTTATTTTATTTTCCTGATTTATACCCCGCCTTTCCTCCCCTACAAGAGGGAGCCCAAGGTGGCTAACATAGAAGAATAAAACACCAATGGCCCATACAGGTACTGGAAGTATCTTCCAGTTTGCAGGCATATCTTCCAATTTGACAGAGAGTCACATCTGCTTGTTTCTGGTTCATTCCAAGGACTGCAGAGGACAATAAATGGGTTATAGGCTCAGGGCAACCCAATCAGATCCTCCCCCAGGAAACTAACAGGAGCATCATGTCGCAACCCACCACAAAGGGCAAAGTATGGCACATCTCTGAAAAATTTTGGAACCACAGAACTAAACACAAAATAGAACTGTTTTATTTTTTAAAAAATTTGCCAACTTGCATAGATCCATTTCATCTTCAGCTGTTCATGCAGCCTTTATAAACGGCATAATTTTCTGGCCAGGTATCTCAACTATAACTTGCATTAACAGAATCCTGTATTATTATGACCTGCTTGGCCTGCACAAGTGTGAGGGCTCCACTGGAAAGGTAAACCCATTCCTCACATGGCCTTCTCTGACTCAGACATTAGTGTTGCTTGAATACAAGCTGGCGTTGCCCAAGAAAGCACTGGCAACGTTGTCTGTTGTGGACATGTTGCTTTGCTGACCTATGAATACATTATTTGTATAGCAAACAACTCAGCCTTCTGCATGTGCAAAGCATTGAGTCAAACAAAATTTAGTTTACTGAGTTGTGCCATATCCTGAAACGGGCTAGTGTAGTTGTTGTGCCATATCCTGAGATGGGCTGGTATAGTTGTGTCAAATACTGAGTTTGAGAGGCAGCAGTTGCAGTTAGGGTGGCCAAGGGCTCAAAATTTTTGCCAACATTTCCATTTTTACTCTGGCTTATCATGAACCCCTATGGGTCTACTCAGATTAATTCCTGCTCCAGAGGTATAACTCTGAGGAGCTGGAAGAGGGAATTTCTGTCCTGGAAACAGGCTGTGGATAGTCTAACTGCTCTGTTCTAGCCCCTGCTGAACATGCCCTCAACATACCTCGCCTGAACTGCCTAGGCTGGCACAGCTAAGCCGGTCCAGGTCCATCTGCCTTGGGCCAGCCTGTGCTGACTTATGCCGGCCCAAGCCTTTCTGGTGTATTTGGGCTGGCCCATCTTAGAATTAGAAAAGCCCATCCCAGCTTCCCTTTCTGTTTCACAGCATTGACACGTAGTAATGTGTGGAGACCGCGACCCTATCCCTACAATCCAGAGTAACTACGGGAGCATGTAAAAGACATTTATGTTGACATAGTTAGGGCACCACCTAGTGAAAACCTATGAGAAATTCATATTGCAATCCAGAATAAATTGTTCTTACATTGGAGCAAGCCCCCCCCCCCCCCCGTAGTTACTCTGGATTGTGCTCTATGTCAATGAAACATGTCAAATAGTGATCTGCTTCTAGTCAGTGGCATAGCTAGAGCAGGAGCACTGCACTAACAGCATAATCCTAATTTGCATCACCCCAGTGCAAGGGGAAAATTTGCCCTTAGACCCAGTTAATGCAGCAGCAACCCCAATGTGTCCACTCAGATCTGCACTACTGAAACTGGTCAGATCAGCCAGTGCAAACCACCTACGGTGGCACAAGATGCTTGCACAACTCCTGTGCTGGTCTCCTGTTCCCACTATGCATTAATAATAATAATATAATATAATAAACTTTACTTCTATCCTGCCTTTCTCCCGGAGGGACCCAAGGCACGTTTGCATCATGCTGGGCTGGAGTAAGTGACTTATGATGTCAGCCTAAGCTACCAGGCACTGGCTAAGTGGCCATTGCATGGTAAGCTTTGCAGGCACGTGAACATGCAATGCAAGTGGCCCTTCCCCTTCAGAGCTATTCCAGACAAGGGAGCAAGATGGAGACATATGTGGGAAAGACTGAGCAGTTTGCCTAAGGCTACTCGATGAGGATTCATGGCAGAGGCAAAATTCAAACCAGAGCAATATCTATTTACAGCTCTGTTTCTCACCATAGCACTAAACTGGCTCAGAAATGGAAGGAATCACGGAAAGGAAGGCAGATATGGCGACAGATAGATATGAGGATATAATCTATAAATATAAAATTGAAGACTGACTGACTGACTGAATGACTGACTGACTGACTCACTCACTTACTCATCAATGCCCAGCCAAAACTGCTGGGCCTGGAAGTGTGAAATTGGAGAGAGTGTTACTTCCATTTTGGAGGCACCCACTAAGAACTGGTTTGGGGAAATTCCAACTGGAAGGGGGTGAAAAGGGGCACAACACATTTTCCTCCCTATACTTTACAATGAAGAATCCCTGACTGCTCAATGTCCAGCTCAACCCTGGACCTCGAAGCATGAAATTTGGGGAGGGTGTTCCCTCTGTGATGTAAGGACCTACTAAGAACCAGTTTGGTGCCTGGTGGTGCCTGGTGCACAAGTAGAGGAGTGTTGCAAGAGGTGAGGGGGACTGTTGCATGGGGGTGTGGCATGGGGGTTGTTGCACAAGAGGGATTGTTGCACGGGAGGGGGTGTTGTATGGGGGTCTTGCACAGGGGATGGGTTTTGCAGGGGATGTTGCATGGGGATTTTTATAGGGGGTGTTTCACAGGGGGATGTTGCATGGGTGTGTGTGTTGCATGGGTGGTGTTGCATGGGGGTGTTGCATGAGGGTGTGTGTTGCATGGAGGTGGGGTGCATGGGGGTCCCCACAATTATCCTTGAAATTTTACTCCTGCAACAGTGGGTTCATTCCACTAGTATAATAAAAATATGTATTATGTTTATATGTCTGGAAAGGAGCAGATATTGTTATGCTATTATTGTATTATTTAAACATTTTTAATATTTTTATATTTTATATTCATGGCTTTACATTGCAGTTTGGCTTTCAAGGAGGGTCCCACATTTGGAAAAAGTTGACCACAATTATGGATCATATTCGGAGATGCTGGTGACGGTTGCAGTGCAGATTAATTGTGAATTAATGTGAAGATATCCTGAACTCATTTTTGTCTATCCTAAATCTCTCTCTAATTTCGCTGAGCCTTACTCAAGAGCTGTTACAAACTGTCTTTTTATGGGATGTGCAGGTGCTAGTATTTTGAGAGATATTCGTTCTCCTGATCTACTTTCTCTACACTATGCATGGATTTATAATCTTCAGGCCTGTCTCCCTTTAGTCACCAGAGGCATAGGACTGATCACTGCAATGAATGAATAAATAAATGTTCCAACAAGATTTCTATCCTGCATTTTCTCACCAGAGCTCAAGGTGACTTCCAACTAAGGAGTAAAATCAAAGCTTATATATGAAAAACACAAGTAGCTACCAGATTGCTAAACAAATTAGAACCCGATTCTGAACCCTGTGTGCCACCTTGCGGACCATCTACAATCTTCTGGGACCAGCAGATCTCAGTTCCACCAGATCCAGAGCCCTAGAGAGCAATTGCAAAATCAATTAACCCCACTGTGGGGCTATTACCTGGGGGTAGGGAAGAAAAGTCTCCTCTCAAGAAGCCGGCAGCAGCTGTGGTCATATCAGACCTGTGAAGGGAGTGGAACCAGTCTCCAGCACTGAGATCAAATCTTCTCTGCCAAGCTACCCAGCTGCTCATATTTGTGCCTCTGCTTTGCCGGAGAAGATCCAACTAGCTCTATTGGGATGACTGCTGCTGATATGGGAATATAAATCCCCTTATTTGAGATGTGCAGGAACCACTTCAAACCCTGCTCTGGATACAGACCAGGTCAGATGTCCTGTTTCAGAGCAAGATAGGATTGGGCTATAAGACCTTAGCTTCCTTCTCCCCATGCATTTCCACGCTTGTCTCATACTTTTTTTGGTACTGATGGTGCAATCCTGTCCACACTTCCCTGGGAGTAAGCTCCTTTGACTACAATGGGATTTATTTCTGAGTAGATATGCATAGGATTGAGCTCTAAGTTGCACACCTAACTGTCCACCATTTGTGTCTATAGAGCAGCATCTGAGACAAAAATCCTTCGGCATTGCCCATTATTCACAATTTCAACCACCAGAAAGAATGATTGGTTATCTAATAGCAATTCCCTGCATACTTCAATAAATTTGGTGTACTGCAGGTTCCTTGATTTATAACCTTTTGAAGCCTACTAGATAGAAGAAAAAATTACTACTGCAGTTGAGCTACCATCAGCTTGGAGCAAACTATTGGACGTATTTATCTACAAAGTTGTTTTGTAATCAACAGACCTTCCTCTAACAAAGGAAAAATGTCTCTCCTTTGCTTTGTTTATTTGCTCACATGATACACTAAACTCACAGACAGCACCAAGTTCCAAACATGCAGAAAACCTCATTGCTTATTATGGTCTATAGGTGTATTTTAAATTGCATCCATGAGATAACGGCTCTACCACGAGGTTTCAAGATCGGAGCTGTCATCAAAGGGACTTCAAAGAAAAAAAAAAGAGAGAGACAGAGAGAGACGGATGGACAAGCAGACAGACAGACAGACAGACAGACAGACAGACAGATAGATAGATAGATAGATAGATAGATAGATAGATAGATAGATAGATAGATAGATAGATAGATAGATGCATACATGCATACATGCATACATGCATAGATAATCCATATTTATTTTAACATGGACCTTTTTCAGCTGAATTTTAGTCTTCAAACCCCCAAATCCAGAGTAACTAAGGGAGCATGTAAGAGACTTTATGTGCACCCGTAGTTACTGCACTACCTAGTGAAAACCTATGGGAAATTCATATTGGAATCCAGAGGAAGTTGTTCTTACACCAGAGCAAGACTCCCCTAGTTGCTCTGGATTTTGCCCAAAATCAATGTGTGCAGTAGATTTGATGTTGCATTAGATTAGGGTAAATGTGGTATTTGGTTTATAAGTATAGGTCGGTATTTAGTTTAAAAGTCCAAAGGTGTGTGATTCCATATAAAGCAATTTCCAAACCCTACAATCCAGAGTAACTACGGGACCATGTAAGAGACATTATGTGTACCCGTAGTTACTGCACCACCTAGTGAAAACCTATAGGAAATTCATATTGCAATCCAGAGCAAATTGTTGTTACACCAGAGCAAGGACTCCCCATAGTTACTCTGGGTTGTGCCCTAAGGCTATTACCTGTATGCTGCCTTCAGGTTCGAAGGGTGCCTTGGAATATAACCTGCAGGGAAGCAGCAATAGGAGAGGGAGGAACATGTCCTCAACTTCTGCTCATCATTTACCCATTTACCCTTCAGGTTGGCCACTGTCAGAAGCACAATACTGGTACAGATAAGCCCTTGATTCATCTGGGTCTGTATTTTTTTATACTGATGTGCCCCCTCCCAGTCACATCTGGAAACATCAGGGATTAGAGCTGCAATCCTAACCACACTCTCCTGGGACTAAGTACTATTTATTTATTTATTTATTTATTTATTTATTTATTTATTTATTTATTTATTTATATCCCGCCTTTCCTCACCTGCAAGAGGGCGCTCAAGGCGGCTCCCTCTTACTTAATGGGACTTACTTTTGAGTAGACATGCTTAGAACTGCACTGTTACAATGCAATCCTAGACATGGTTATTTGGCTACCACCATGCTACAACTTCCACAATTTACAGCTTTCTTGCTTATTCAAGGTCTGGTATGCAAATCATAAAGTACATTAGAAACATATTACCTTTCTTTTTTCGCTTTGGGGGCTGAAAAACCTTCACATCCTCAAAGCAATTTTTTTTAATTCCACAAGTATTTAGTCAAGACAATCTTTTGCCTCCTTGTCAGATTATTCATGTAGCCTCTTGCAGTCAAAAACCTAGTCAAGTCAAAAACCTAGTCAAAGTCTTGTGTGGTTTAGTCACTATAACAGTGACTCCCCCCCCAAAAAAAACATCACCCCGATTCTGTCTTTCTATCAGACAGCAGCTGCTCCAAGCCCATCTCTGAACTGCTGGCACTTGTGAGTCCTCTGACACTCTGTGTATCTTTTTAAAAGCTTGATCGCGCAAAGAAAAGTGTTGATTTGTGACAAAAAGAATTTAAAATTAAAACTGTTAACATATTTAATTCCACCTGCCAAAAATGAAGAGGGGGAAACAGATATTTCATTCCAAGTATTTTATATGATTGGTATTGATTTGTCGGGACCTCTTGTGCTCTCCCGTTGATGCCTCACTTTCCAGGGTGACCATATGTCAGAACTACACACATATACACTACACACATGTACGTACGTACATACATACATACATACATACAGAGAGAGAGAGAGAGAGAGAGAGAGAGAGAGAGAGAGAGAGAGAGAGAGAGCTTTCCAGTGCTCTGGAAACTATATTGCTTAATATTAGATTAAATAATAAATTTTAATAATAAATTAAATAGTAATTTAATAATAATTTAATAAATAATAATAATAAATTAAATTTACCTATAATTTATTATATATTTTTTTATGAATTCTAAGCAGGCTACATGCCGCCTGTTCACAAGGGAAAGGAGGATATTGAAGTTTTTTTCCAGGACACAAGGCTTAAAAAAAGAGGACATGTCCTGGAAAAACCAGACATATGGTCCCGCTCACAAATTTTTTATCAACAGGATATTCTTGATAATTTTCCTAAAATTTACTAACCACAGTGACAGGAAATCCGATTTTCTATCATCTGCACAGCAAACAGATAAAAGCAGGCCTCCGTCAATCTTGGAAGACTATGGTATCATGCTCTGAGCTGCATACGCTGCATGCAAAACACAAAAGCCTGGGTTGGATTGTTATGGAGGATAAGCTGTTACCCAAGCAGCAAATCCTCCCTCTCCACGCCACTGAATTAGTCCAATGGAAAGGCAGAGCCAATACGATTGGATCCAGCTGGCGTCGCAGAGCTGGGCTAAGGACAGGAGCTCACCCTGTCTTGTGGGGCCAACCCGGGTCTTAAACCCTGGCCTGCTGGTTAACAGGCACAGCATCTTAACTGCTTGCGCCACCCACAGCCCTGTAGGGTTCTAGTGCCTAATTAAATTGTTCCGCCTGGGAGGAATGTGCTGTAAGAAAAAAAAGGATAAAATGCTACTGGGAATGGGGATGCGAGAGAAGGAAAAAGAGCTCCTTTCCATGGTAAAAGGTGTCTCCCATTACCCAAATTAGCTGCTACCAATCAAGCAGGCTGTTCAAAAATCAGATAGCTGCTAATTGCTCTTCAAACAGCTCAGCTCCTGCAGTTTGCAAGGTAGCAAAGAGCTCTCTTCCTGGTGTTTGCAAAGAGCTAAGCTCTTGCAGTTTGCAAGCATGCGTGAGTATAGGGAGATAAATGTTTATTAGTTAATGCCCCATAATATAGAATTTTTAAAAATAAGAATTAAAAAAAATTTCCTGGGAAGAAACATGGGAAGGAAAGGAAAGCATTTGTCAAATTTAATTGGGGCTGCTTGATTAGGAAAAGTAGACTGAATTTTTTGTAAATAAAAATAACAAAAATATTATTAGTTCGTAAAAAACATTTCCTTCAGTGTTGCCTTTTTTAAAGTCTTACAAACCTAAGTCTTACGAACTTGTAAATAATACATTAGGTATTGTAAATCAATAATAATGTAACTGTAAAAAGTGGGTCAAATTTGAAATAGTTTTTTTTTCAGGATCTGGAAATTGTCCAAGGAAAAGGAACGAACCTTTTGAATAGGGTAGCACATGAAGCCATGTTCTCACCAGCGAAGGTGCCTGCGTATACGATCTTTTAAGCTACCTTGATACTTACAGAATCCAAATCAGCGGAATCAATGTTTCTGCTGCTGTGCAAGACCCCTGCTACGGTGTGGCTATATTTCATTAATCTTGTTAGACAAATATGTTCTTTCACAGTGCTGTATTACTTTGCAATGCAAATCTTTCAAGGCTTGACATGCAGAAAATATTCTCGAATCAATACTGACATTTGAATGGTAGTAACATAAATTTCTCAAAATCCATTGGATTGTACTTTTAATAGCAGCTACCAGCACTTTCTGATAGAAAACACTTCTCTGAGGACTTCAAAATATTGATGAAGCCTGAATATATTGCAAATGGGTGTGTGTACTTCAGTGCTGGACTTAGGCTGCAATCCTAAAGACACTTTCCTGGGAGTAAGACCCATTGAAAACAAGGGAGCTTACTTTTGAGAAGACATGGTTAGGTTTGTGCTCTTACTGAAGTTTATTCTAGAAATGAAGGGCACAATCCAGAGTAACTATGGGTGCACATAAGAGACATTACGTGCACCTGTAGTTACTGCACCACCTAGTGAAAACCTATGGGAAATTCATCTTGCCATCTAGAGTAACTTGTTCTTACTCCAGAGCAAGGACTCCCCGTAGTTACTCTGGATTTCCCTTAAGTAGCTCTTTTTCTGGTTCATCATATCCAAGGCAAGATTACTTCTCAAATGTTTTCACCCTTCTCAATCTTTCTTTCTTTCTTTCTTTCTTTCTTTCTTTCTTTCTTTCTTTCTTTCTTTCTTTCTTTCTTTCTTTCTTTCTGTCTGTCTGTCTGTCTGTCTGTCTTCCTTCCTTCCTTCCTTCCTTCCTTCCTTCATTTATTACTTACTTTCTTACCTACTTACTTACTTACTTACTTACTTACTTACTTACTTATTGCTATCAGCCCTTATGAACTCTTCTTAGGTCCCAGCATCTGGCCCCATAAAACAAACAGCAGAAACAAACATTAAATAAAAGCTAAAAACATACACATTGCTTTCATGTGATTAAACACTATATTTCTCATTATTAAAGTTAAAACTATCACATATATTTTATTACATATAATTTATTAATTACAAGAAAGCTACATGCTACCTGCAAACAAGGTAAATAAAGACAATGAAGATATTCTCCAGGACTAGGCTAAAAAAGAGGGCAGCATGTTGCCCATGGAGAAGGGATGGTTTAGATAGATCAGAGGTATGGAAACCTTTTGGCAGGAGGGCCGCATCACCTTTCTGTGTCAGAGTCCAGGGGAATAAAATAAATAATTTATATAAATGCATTATTTTGTTTATTTAACAGGTTTTACCCCAACAGGTTCTCCTGCACAAGGGGACCCAAAGTAGTTAAAGCAATGTTAAAAACAATAAAATATGTATCAGAGTAAAAAACACTTAAAGAGAAAATTTAAAAAAATAAATTTAAATTCACACAGATGTTGGATCCTATATGAATGAATTAAAATCAATTTAGGTCCATATCCTAAAGTCAAATTAAGGCCTTTGCTCCGGAGCAGTTAAAGTGACTTTCATAAGGGTTATGTAACTGCGTGGACCCATAACAGCTCTGGATTTTGCCCTTAGCCACACTTCTAACACAGAGAGTAGGGTGATCTATCATTAGATAAATCTAATCATTAGATAAATCATTAGATAAACACTTTCATGCATAGAGAAAGGTGTTGCAGACAGCATCTCCATCTCTCAAAATATCCTCGAGAAGCGAAGGGAGCAGATCTCCCCTCACATTTAGTGGATTATAAGGCTCGCCCATAGACTGAATGGAGGAGTCTTGCCATGGACCACATAGAAGCTTGCAACAGGCTGCATCTGATCCCCAAGCTGGGGTTTGGACACTCCTGAGATAGACCATTAGAAAGAACAACCGATCATCAACAGTCAGTGGAGTTTTTGTTGCCAAACATTTTAGCACCAGAATCCAGTTTTTTAAAACAACATTCTACTGCAGTAATTTTCAACCAGTGTGCTGTGGCACACTGGTGTGCCACAGATGGTTCACAGGTGTGCCACAGAATTTTCAGGAGGGCCATTTATTAGAAGGCAGTTGGGGATTTGAGTCCCCAACCAGCAGCATGGTGTGCCTTATCAATGGTTTGAAAAATGGACAATTTTATGCTGCAATCCTAAAGACACTTTCCTGGTACCCACTGAACACAATGGGGGATTACTTTTGAGTAGATATCCCCTACAATCCAGAGTAACTATGTGAGCACATAAGAGACATTATTTGCAACCGTAGTTACTACACCACCTAGTGAAAACATATGGGAAATTCATATTGCAGTCCAGAGTAAATTGTTCTTACACCGGAGCAAGGACGCCCCGTAGTTACTCTGGATTGCGCCCATAGTTAGGATTGCACTCATTGTGTCTTATAAGTTTGCCACAAGAAGAAAAAGGGTGAAAAGCACTGCTCTGTCAGGACCTACTTAGATTTTCAACACTGGGGCTGCCATTTTAATCTCCAGTTAAGCCAGCTTAAGTCCCAGCATAAGTCCTGGGCTGATCTGGGGGTATCACAAAAATGCCATAAGGCACTTCTGCGCCACTCCTGGAGGATGGTTAGGCCAGTGCCCAGACATACGCTTGCCTCCCTACATCACCACAGGAATGGGAAGACCAAGGAGTTGTGCCAACCTAGGTTAGGATTGCACCCAACAACTTTCGCTTTATGAGTACTCTAGTGTTCTGCTTTTAGCATTTTAATGGGGGAGAGTTGCTTTTACTGGGGGGCAGATATCAATTCTTCCTTTCTGAAAGTACGGTCCTTTGCTGGACTATTGAAAAGCGTTCCATGGATTATTGGTATTTCTACTCTAGAGGGCAGAAACAAAATAAAAGATATCATTCTGGATGGTGGCCCTTCAAAAGCCTGCAGTCAACATTTGTGAAAACAGAGCGCACTGCTGAGAGGTCGTTGGATTTGAGGTCAGCTCTTATTAGCGAGGAAGCTTGTTATCTTGAAACAGTGTCTTTGGAGCAAAACCCAGCTGTGATAGGCCTTGAAAGCAAATCATATTTATCAAATAAATACTGTAATGAGTGCACAGATGTCTGAATCGCTGTCCTTCTCTGGAGCTGAAGGACTTTACAATGCTTGCGATACTGATTATATGTATGTATTGAATTCTTAAACTTTTTAGAGGCCCTGCCTGGAGCAGTCATTTTCAACCACTGTGCACCACGGATGGTCTGCAGGTGTGCTGTGGAAGTTTAGGGAAGAGAAAGTTATTAACAGGACATGTCGGGGATTTGAGTCCCCCCATGAGCAACACTGTGTGACTTGTCAATGGTCTAAAAACTTATGGTGTAGCTTGACTGTTTTGGTACATTGACAGTGTGCCTTGAGATGAAAAAGATTGAAAATTGCTGCCCTAGAGGCTCTTGCCTGATTATAAATGCTAAGGGAATGGCTGTAATGGTGATTGGGAAAGCAGTGCTCCTCTTAAGAATCTGCCCTTCATGTACATAGAAGGATCTGCCCTGTCTGTTTTGCACAACCATAGAGACCATATGTCATAACCAAAAGAAAGAGGACAGGACTCCTTCAAAATGTAGGACAACCAAGAAAACTGTAGAACATGACAATATAAAATCTAAAAACATATATATGTGTCACAGGTGGGCAGAGGCCTATTCGCTCCGGTCCCCGGGGACCAGATCTTCCAAATCCCCTGCCGCTAGCGAACCAGCAGTGGCGGGGGGGGGGGAGGGAGAAATGGGCGGACCGGTTCGGGTCCTAACCCGCGGGCACGATCTTGCTCCCCGCAGCCTCTCCCAGCTGGCTGGGGGGGCTGGGAGCCACCCGAGGGGCACGATCTTGCTCCCCGCAGCCTCTCCAAGCCGGCTGGGGGGCTGAGAGCCACCCGCGGGGCACGATCTTGCTCCCCGCAACCTCTCCAAGCCGGCTGGGGGGGGGCTGCGAGGCACATAGCCCCATCCTATGCAGGTCTACTCTGAAGTAAGTCCCAGTATAGTCAATGGGACTTACTCCCAGGAAACTGTCGAGAGGATTGTAGCCTCAGAGCACCATCCTATGCAGGTCTACTCTGAAGTAAGTAATTTTTTTAAAAAATTAATTCTTAAATTAAAAACCGCCCTGGCCCCGCCCCTTGACCCTGGCCCCGCCCCTGGCCCTGCCCACTTCCGGATAACTGGTTCTTGGGCCAGGCTGTGTCCACCCCTGATATATGTGCCTCCTAACCATGTCTACCCAGAAGTAAGAACCATTGTGTTAAAAGGGGCTTACTCCCAGGAAAGTGTCTTTAGGATTGCAGTCTAAGTAGACTTTAAAGGATCATGAACATTGAATGCATTTTTTGAATTCAATTCCACTGTTTTGTCATCATTATTACATCCAGTTAATATTTTTATATGAATATTTTGGGGATTGTGGAACCAATCGACTGAGTTTCCATTATTTCCTATGGGAAAATCCGCTTCACGTAAAGAACGTTTCATGTAACAAAAATGCCTCCGGAACAAATTAAATTCGTTACGCAAGGCGCCACTGTATGCAGAATAGAAGGGTTGGAATCAAAGATATATCATTATATAATGGGGGAATTCATAAACCATGGCTAAGTGAAACTGTGGATGCAGGAACCACATGCCTAGCTAGGACATGCCTAACTTGGAAATTACTGGACTAACCCTACAATCCAGAGTAACTACGGGAGCACCGTAGAGACATTACATGTACCCGTAGTTACTGCACCACCTAGTAAAAACCTATGGGAAATTCATATTGCAATCCAGAGCAAATTGTTCTTACACCGGAGCAAGGACTCCCCGTAGTTACTCTGGATTGCGCCCATATTCAAAACGTGTTATACAAATGCAAAGGATGATTACTTTCTCCCCAACTGTCAATTGCTCTGCATCCCCATGATGTGGTTCCCTCCATTCTTGCAATTTCTCCGTGGTTAATGGAATGAGAACAACGGATGCCTTTCCACGAGGTTTCAATAAGTCACTTGAGAGAGGAGTAATAATAAAACAAAGAACCATTCCCTATTCTTATTTGAAGGATGTTGGTTTTAGTCCCAGAATTCAGGAAAATAAGAAATCTTGTTTCGACTATGAGCATTTGTACCAACCCTCCCTTCTACAGGCTCCTTAATGATTTAAGCCTGCAGAGGTAGCAGTGATGCTTCTGAAGATGCAGGATGACCCTCCAGAATTGCATTAGCAGATTAATGGAAAGGGGAGATCTGCAGTGCTGCAAATTATATAAATAAAAACAGCAGCCGAGTCTGTCTCATAAATGTTACTTACACCAACATTCTTTACCTAAAAGGGAACGAGCGGACTTCATGCCGTTCGTCTTATCTGAACATTTTTGCTTTAAGTAAGAAAAGCCATTGAGTAACGTAATTCTATATGAGATTTTAAAAATAAATTTCTTGAGTGCTACAATAATGTAATAAATTGGTCTTGTTGATTTGCTGCATTAGAACATGCTGGTTATCTTTTATTATAAGCATTGTTAAAAGAACACTGGGGTGGAATTTCAGTATTATTCAGTGTTATTATTCAATATTGAAAGGTCTCTCACTCACTCACTCTCACTCACTCACTCAGCCCAGCCAAAACCCTGGACCTAGTATAGTATTGGCATCCATCAGTCTTGAAAGACAATGGTATCGTGCTTGATGCTGCATGCAAAGCACGAAGGCCAGGGTAGATTGATATGGAGGATAGGCTGTTACCGAAGCAGCAAATCCCTCCTTTCCATGCCACTGAAATAGTCCAATGGAACAGCAGAGCCAATACGATTGGTTCCAGCTGCATCACAGAGCTGGGCTAAGGAGAGGAGCTCACCCTGTCTTGAGGGGACCTGGGTTTCGAACCCTGTCCTGCTGGTTAACAGGCACAGTGTCTTAACCACTTGTGCCACACACAGCCTAGTAACATAAAATTTGGGAAGCATATTCCTTCTGTGATTTGAGCAATCACTAACAACCAATTTCTAGAAATTTAACCACTAATGGGGTGAAAAGGGGTACAACGTGCTTTCATCCCTATACTTTATATAGAAGATTGAACAACATCCAGCCCTGGTCCTAGGAGCATGAAATTTGGGGAGTGTATTTCTTCTGTGATGTAAGGACCCACTAAGAACCAATATGGTGTTTAGTAGTGCTTGCTGCCTGGGGTGGCCAGTGCTCGTCGATGTCTGGTGCCTGGTAGGGATACCCAGTGCTTTGTAGGGATGCCCAGTGGTGGAGCCCAGTGATTCCCTGCCTGTGGTGCCCAGTGGAGACCACTGCCCACTGGGAGTGCCCAGTGCCTTGGAATGCCCACTGCCAGCTGGTACTGGTGCTTTCACTGTCAGTGTTCCTATTTCTGTGTTCTGTTTTACCCCAAACCAGAAGATCCTTACATTCCAAATCAGTGCCTAGATTATAAAGAGATGGTGTATAAAACCCACAGACCTTTTCCTCACACAGATGATTAATAGCTACTGATTCAAATTATAGCAGTGCCATAAACTTTTTTTTAGTATACATCATAAAGAGATTTTTTTCTCTCCCCACCATCATTCAATTTTAGCCTTTTGGGATAATCAGGTCAAAAATAGCAGTTTTTAAAAAACAGTCATCTGAAAATTAACTTTAATAATAAGTTCTTTGGATTTTAATGATAAAACTCTAATGAAAGCTACAACATTATTCCTTTATATTCTTTAAGCACTCCTGCTTAAACTATTCCATGAGTTGACCTTTATTTTATGACAAGATATTTGAAAGGTTGATTTGCATGACTCATATCCATAATTGTGAAGCTGAGTTGGAGGGAGGCAGATAATGGATTTTCAGAAATATTTGTTAAAAAAGTATGAAGAATTAAAAACACCATACAGAATAATTATCCCAATGGATTTAAGATGGCACAGATAAGGTCAAATAATTAATATATGAGAACGATGCTAAAGGCACATCGACACTTTTACATACAATATGATCACTATAAGGATGTGTGGGGGGGGGATGAGAAGGTGCATTAGGCAAAGCCTCTCCACTGAAATCCTCCAATACTAGGGAAATAATAGGGAAATTGGGGGATTTGAGGCTCCTATCTGCAACATGGTGTGACTTATCAATGGCCAAAATACTGATGTGCCTTGACCTTTTTAGCACTTTGTCAGTGTGCCATGAGACAAAAAAGATTGAAAATTGCTGCAATAGATCAGTGGTAAGGGAACAGGGGTAAATTACCCCAAAATGGGGTAAAAATGAAATTCCTGGGGGTAATGGATGGTCGCTTTGCCGAGACACAGCAGCCGCCCCAACCAAGGTAAGCACCCATTCCCAGGTGTCTACTCAGGAGTAAGCCCATTAATTCAATGGAGCTTACTCCTGATTTTTTAAAAATGTAGGAGAAAATGTAGGACATTCTACATTTTATCTACATTTTTTTTAAAAAAAGTCTGGATTTTTTTGGAATAGATTCAATAAAATTTTGAATTTAAATAATTAATAATATAGGATTTCCTTCCTTTCAAATCAAGAGGGTAACACTGGCATGTCTAAATATATTTTGGGGTAAAAGGTAAAAATGTTCCCTGAACCCTGCAATAGATAGAGCCATGGTGCAATCTAAAATACAACGCTATATACAGTAAAGGTAACGCCATTCCTATATGACGCTGAGTCCAAAAATAGTATCTGGGTTATAACATGGCAGACTCTTTCAGCTAATTAAATGTACCAGAGATATTAAACCGTATTGTTCTGAGCAGCAGACTCTGTTCCTACAAGAAAGCCAAAATTATGCTAATCTTTCACTTCCACAGTGGGTAGAATTATACAGTACTCCAGAAGTGTTGTGTCCTCAGCAGGGAGTTCAGCAAGTTGGTGGCCAAAAGCTTCCTTAATGAGACAGATGTTTAGAAAATATAGGAAGAATAACAAGGGAAATGAAAGCATGATTAACCATAAGGAAATTCCAACCAAAGACCAAGATGAGAACGAACAAATTAAACTTGTACGCCCAGGCAAAAGTCCCAACAGAAACATGAAAACAGAAACACACTTTTAGAAGATCTGTTGGAGTCAGAAGATTTTCTGCACAGTGCTGCCTGCAGAAAAAAAAAATACATCTAGTTACGCCTAGAATATGGGCGCAATCCAGAGTAACTATGGGGAGTCCTTGCTCCGATGTAAGAACAATTTAGTCTGGACTGCAATATGAATTTCCCATAGGTTTTCACTAGGTGGTGCCATAACTATGTCGATGTAAATGTCTCTTACGTGCTCCCGTAGTTACTCTGGATTGTAGGGTTAGAAGACCTACACCTAGAACTAAAAGCATCTCCTAAACCAGTCTTATCCAACATGAGGCTCAAGGGCCTCATTTGGCTTAGAAAGCCCATAGATGTGGCCCTCAGGGCCCCTTGTTGGACAAGCATGACTTAAACCTAGACGACCTTGGCTAGCATCAGAAAACCATCGGCAGGTTGCTACACCATGGAGTAACATGGTCCTTAGGGTACCATATCCACACAACATTCTAGCTCCATGTAGTTCTGGGAGATCCATTTTTGGAGAACTTTCATCATGTGTGATAGTTGTCTACAGCTGGAATTTCCTTTTACCTAAACTATTCTCTGGTTGCCCATATACAGGTACTGATGAGACTGATGCTGCAACACTCTATACGCTTACCTGTTCAGTTCAGTAGAGCTTACTTAAAAGGAGACATGCATAGGATTGTATTGTGAGGACACTTTCAGGTCATCTGGTCTAACAATGTGCTTCAGGGTATCCCCAACACATGGCTGTCCAGGCTCTGCTTGAAGACCCCCACTGAGAAACTGACCACCCAGTTGTAGATAACTGGATCCATTGTTACTTTTGCCTTTAAATGTTCTTAATATTAAACTTCCAAATTTGCCATCTTGTATGGTTATTGAATACAGTGGCTAGAAGGAGTGCACAGGCTAGAGCGAGCCTAACTGTAGTGATCAAGCAGCTCCCCCCCCCCCCCCACACACACTCCAGCAACATTATGGATGGGGAGAAGAAAACAGAGGCAAATATGGTGGGGTCCCTGCAAAACTATGGAATGTAGCAGGGCAGAAAGGAGCAGAAATGGCATTAGGGTCTGCCACAATATTCTAAACCCTTGCTTACCCCAATAAATCTGACACATCTCAACAGTGGCCGCATATCCATAAAGATCTATTGGGGCAGCCTGGCCCCTAAATAGGGTATGGAAACAGTGCAATCCTATTAGGGTCTACTGAGAAGTAAATTATATTGAGTTCAAAGGTGCTTATTCCAAGAAATGTGATCTTAGGATTGCAGCCTTATACCCTTGTGAATTTATGTTCACAAGGAAGAGACCTGGCATGGCTTTCCTGCTCCATTGAATGGAGCACTTTCCATTTTGGTATCACTGCTGTCTCGGATGCTGGAAAGCATAGGATTGGGCTCCCCGACAGACTCACCCTATAATCCGGAACACCTATGGGAGCAGATAAGAGACATTTACATCAACGTCGTTATGGCACCACCTAGTGAAAAGCTATGGGAAATTCATATTGCAGTCCAGAGTAAATTGTTCTTACGTCAGAGCAAGGACTCCAAGTAGTTACTCTGGACTGCACCCTTACCCATATTGGTACTAAATACTAGTTTGCTGTAATGAAAATGTATGAGACAGAGAGACAAACCATTAGCCGAAAGAAGCATATGAACCGTTCCTAATAAATATGTGCAGTTCATCCCAAGAAACTTTGCTAGTTTCATCAAAACACATTTAGCTTTTCTCAAAATTTCTCAAATGGTGACATCAAAAGTAACCACTTTGAATTTTATTTCAAAACTTTGCTATGCAGTTCAGTCCTAAGCATGTCTACTCAGAAGTCAACCCCATTGTGTTAACTTCAATAGGACTTACTTCCAGGAAAATGTAGTTAGGATTGCAGTCTCATAATCAAAATAGTGGGTACCCATTTTACTTACCGTTACCTGTTCTGTAGCACCTGAAATGGAGCAGCCCAGAAGCTGCCTCATATTACAATTGATGCCAACTAAGCATGAACACTAGAAGGTCTTCTGACCATAATCAAACAAACTGGTCCATAAAAATGCATGAAATAATAGAGGATCCCAGCCAACATTACAGTAGCAGGTTTAGAATTGGTATAAATCAATTTCCAAAGATCAAAGATCCATGGGTCACCATGAACCCCACCATGTCCAAGTATGTTTAATCAATGGGATTGACGTCGGCTTCAATACTGGTCCTTCCAACTTAACAGGATTCTATATTGGGCTGCTAGTCTTCAATTTAACATCTCGGCAGCATGGCTATTTTTGTTTCGGAGAAGGAGAAACTGACTGGCATTTCTGACAGCGAGGCTGTCACAATAAAAATTAGGTTATAATGAATATGGGCTTCAGGAGAAGGCTGGGAAGGGAGGCCCCATCTGCTCCTCTCTGTGCTGCAGTATTAAAGGGAGCAGATGGACACTAATGATGCCAAAAAATCAGGGCTGAGAGAGACACAGCTCTGTAATTTTATCCCTTGGTATACAGACCCCATTGTAAACCCCTAATCCCTGCGCAGTTCTCAGTGTAAAGCTATTACGCTAGAGTGGGGAGGAGGGGGAGATGGGAGTATGTATATCATGCAGTTGTATTCATGCCAACTCCTTCCAATGGCTTTGGATGCTTCACCATAGAAGCAGAAGCCTTTTCAGATGGTTCTGTTGTATACTCTAGACTCGATCCGTTGTGCATCCAGATGAAGAAATCCCAATATCTTTATTAAACACAAATTCCGTGGATGTTTTATCAATCAGGTTCTGCTTTAGGGAATACAGATATGGGAATCCCCTCCCATATCTTAGGGGATCCATTTCCTCCTCCCCCCCCCCATGAATACCAAAATCAGATATGAAAGAGGACTCCAAATTCATTTTGCTGTAGGCATCAGGCATGGTCTGTTGGTTGAGTGCAGAGCCGTTGAAGATAGCTAAGCAGGCAAGGAACTTGACGGCTCATGGATGGGAGATTGAAAGCTGATAAAGGCTGCAAACTTAAAGACACTTTCCTGGAAGTATGACCCATTGAACACAATGGGGCTCACTTTCGAGTAGGCATGGTTGGATTCTGATCAGTGCCTGTCATTAGAACCAGAAGGTGTCACTTTTTACCACTTGGATGACCTGAAATCTGTTGGAAGCTTGGAAGGCAGTTCCTCATACCAGATGTGATGACCACACGATGAAGGAGTCCACCTGGAAGAAAAGGGTTCTACAAGCTGCCGGTAGGACAACTACCTGCCTCACAGGGTTGTTGTGAGGATTGGTTTTGGCAGCACATGTACAGTACATGTAGTGGTTCGACACGCCAGTCTGTATCCTGAAAAGTGCAGCTGTCTTTTCTTGCATCCTGTCTCCTTCCTCCAGCATTCAGGCTGACTCAAATTGTGTACAAATTTGTAAAATTATGTATATTGTGATATGGCAATAGCTGAAGACATACAGAAATTGCTTGATGTCCGTTAATGGTGTTGCGAGGCAAGCATGAGGCAAAGGAGACAACCAAGCACTTAGCAATGGCTTTTTAAATTTTTAATTACTTTTAAATTTATTTATTTTTAATTCAAAGCAATTTGGAGGGATCCTAAGAAGATGAAATACAACAATTTTTTTCCGAAAGGAAGCCAATTGGGGGGGGGGGGTAAGGAAGGAAGTCAAGCAGGGCTGCTAATGGTTTCCTGGTGCTTGAGGGGGACACACCAAACACCAGCATCCAGTGGCATAGCTAGAGGGGGTTGAGCAGTCAGTCTTGGAGGGAGCCAAACCCCTTCGAAGCCAGACCTCTTGATCCATTCATAGAATTGCCCTTGCACAGATTTCCCTGGGAACAGCCCTGGTTGTACGTTTTTGTTTTAACCCTCAAAATGTATGGAAAATATAGTTCATGCTTCTGTATCTGGAATGTGAAACCTTATTACAACTAAAAATAACGTTTGTGCTTTTGGATTTTTATTGCATAATGCTAGGGGGAGACAACGTATATTTAATATTAATCACTGTACAACTTATCCTGCCCCTGGATAAAGTATAACTGCATGGGATTGCTCGGTTCTCTTACAGCCTTCTATAATTTGAGCATTTCGGGGTTTGCAGCTGAGACAAATGAATGATTAAACAACTCAAGCTGGGGAGGGGGGAATTCAAGTTCTACACATTTTTGCTTTTAATTAATTAAAATAAATCAGCTTTATGAGATAGAGACGTGCAGGAACTGGCCAGAGAAATATTGTTTATATGCTAGAAATTCATTAGATGTATCACTTTTCAAGAAACTCGGAAATTCTCTTGGAATGTTGGATGAAACTCACTGAAGGTTCTTAGCTGTTTTATAGAAACTCATTAGCCTCTCAAGATGATTCTCAGATATTCTCCAAAGATGAAACATTTAAATTTGCTTTCTTATTTTTCAAATTTTGTCTCAGTCCTAACTAGGGCTTCAGTCCTACTTATATTTTCAGTCCTACTTATATATATTTTCCTACTTATATTTAAGTCCTACTTCAGTCCAACTTTTTTCTGGGTAAATATGCATTGATTGCCCTGTTAAGTTAGGATTTCCATATATGTGAGTCATGACCCAGTGGTGGGTCACAAGCCCATGTGTGGTGAGTCATGAGCTGGTGCCTGACCTTGCTTCTGATTGGCTCCAAATCATTCCTATACTAGGATTGGTGGTCAAAATGCCCCAGAACATTTAATGTGATACAGTGGTACCTCTCATAACAAGTGCCTCACATAACAAGCATTGCACATAACAAGTATAAATTTCCAAGAAATCTTGCTTCACATAACAAGTTCCACTTCACTTAACAAGCAAGCGCGCTATGGGCACGCAAGCAATGCAGCCCTGACGCTCCATGCGGAGGCTCTTTAAAAGGGCTGCCGGCCAGCGCTGCTGCTTCTAACTGCCCCCAACTTGGAGGCAGTTGCCTGGGGGTGCCAGAGTCAGCTGCCCCTAACTGCCCCAAGTGCCCCCATCAGATACCTTGAACCTCCAGTAGCAGTCCAGATAAGCCTCCCAGGAAAGCCTCCCAGGTCTTTTATTGCAGCCTCCTAACTTTGTCTACTCAGAAGTAAGCCCCATTGTGTTAAATGGGGCTTTCCCAGGAAAGTGTCTTGGATTGCAGCCTAAGTAGACATCATAGGATCATGCACATTGAATGCATGTTTTGAATTCAATTCCAGTGTTTTGTCATCATTTTAACATACAGTTAATATATTTATATGATTATTTTGGGGGTTGTGGAACCAATCGTCTGAGTTTCCATTGTTTCCTACGGGAAAGTCCGCTTCACTTACAGAAGTTTCACTTAAAGAGCAGGCCTCCGGAACGAAATAAGCTCTTTATGTGAGGCACCACGTACTTATTTCTATGGGACTACTGAGAATAAGGAGTCCCTTCTCCCCCTCCTCAATGCTTGCTTGTGGGATCTAAGCTCTTTTCTGCTTTTCTGCCTGTGTTAATACAAGTTCACTGGACACTGACTGAAGCTTTTAAATGCAAATGCTTCAAATTGCTGAAGTAGGGAAGACTTTCTTCTACTCCCAGTTAATCAGAATAAGGCTCATCTCCTCCTTGCCGTCTTCTATCAGTAGAGTCAAAATGGTTCAAGTTAATGTGCCCTTGGCATATGCAATGCGCTGAGTACTAATACTGAAATAACGGGGATGGTGGAGGCATAAATATTCATGGGCAAAGTTGAGTTTAGATTTTTACCATTGAAAACTGCCTTGGAGAACTGCCATAGGACATGGCTATGAGTGGTATCCAAATGCCATTTTTCTAAGTGTTTTTAAGGGGGGGATTATAGATTACGGTACTGATTGCCGGAAACGGGATATAGATGGAAGTTCGGCAGTGATGGGCTTCAAAAAATTTAAGAACCGGTTCTCTGCCCATCTGGCAGCCACTTTTAAATGGTTATTTTTATACTTTATATGTCCTCTCTCTTGTTAAGAACCGGCTCTATAGAGTAGGTGTGAACCTGCTGGAGCCCACCACTGAAGTTCGGGCAATGGGGTAGCTTGAGGGGGTGGAAAGCGCTAGGTGTAAGGCACTTTTGTACCACCCCTGGGAGGCCAGTGTACAGTTATGCGCTGGCTTCCCCAACCACCCTGGGAACAAGGACACAGGTAAGTTTTGCTGGTATGGGACAGTTGGATAAAATGAGAGGAGAAAGCAGAGAGATGTAGCTTGAGTAATGTACATTTTGAGTATGCACTTTTAATTTCACTAAATATTACCCTTCCTGCTTGTATCTTCAGGATCAAATGACAATGAACTGTTGGGAGTTCAATTATTTTTTTTCCCTCCATTTAATAAAGTCTTTGTCTCATCCAAGAGCCTGAAAAGGCAGCCTTAAATCAGACTGACTTCACCCTACCCTATTTACATATGCAGCAGAAATAAAAGCCTTTTCAAGAGATGCCATGGGGTTTTCAGCAGCCTCAAAAGAGTATTAAGACCTTGAGTTTAATGTGAGCTGCCGCAAAACACAAATCCTCTCTGCCGAATACTAATAGATTCATGTACAGCTACATAATCTGGGTGCGCCTTGAAAGCTAATGGTACTTGATTCATTTGAGCAGGGTCGCGCCATCAGTGTTGCCATCAGGCCTTGAAGCCTGAATTTCCCACATCCTAGTAAGTTTTTATTCTTCTGTATCTGTTGAGTAGCAGGATAGGAGGGATCCCTCCATGGGGATATAAAGCACCTTATTGTTGTCACCCCACATAATTGCCATGCTCTCGGAATAGCAGGAAGGGGTTCTGGTGAAACTCGAACTCTCAACCCTCTGGTATAAAAATGAGCAATGAAATGCAAGATACAACCCATCTTACACACTGACACATATTTTCACTGTATGATGCATGGGTGCATTTTCCCTTTTTTATGGACCTTGAGCTTGCAGGAATGGATGTGCTGAAGTGGAACAGATCTGAATCTTTTTTCTAAACTCCAAGAAAAAAGAGTATTGCATTTAGCCCTTCTTCAAAAACAGGAAAAGGGGTTGTGTTGAAAGCAGGGTGACCATATAGCATGGAGGACAGAGTTCCTCCTCCTTTAAGCTTGTGGTCAGGAACAGGCTTACATTACCCCAAAATGGGGTAAAAATGAAATTCCTGGGGTAATGGATGGTCGCTCTGCTGAGACACAGCAGCCTCCCCAGCCAAGGTAAGCACCCGTTTCCAGGTGTCTACTCAGGAGTAAGCCCATTAATTCAATAGAGCTTACTCCTGATTTTTTTGAAAATTTAGGATATCCTACATTTTATCCTACATTTTTTTTAAAGTCTGGATTTTTTTGGAATAGATTCAATAAAATTTTGAATTTAATACTATATGATTTCCTTCCTTTCAAATCGAGGGGGTAACTGGCATATCTAAATATATTTTCGGGTAAAAGGTAAAAAAGTTCCCTGACCCTGGCTTTAAGCACTGCATAGAAGAAGGAATGGAGGCACGTTAAGCTCATTATAGAAGGGTTTAAAAAGCAGCGCCTGCCTGAATTTCCTCCTTTAAGCAATGCTTAAAGGGAGAGTCACTCTGTCTTCCATTCTATATGGTCACCCTGATTGAAAGGATGGTGACCCCAGAAAGATTCTGACCCTATAATCCAGAGTAACTACGGGTGCACGTAAGAGACTTTACGTGCACCCGTAGTTACTGCACCACCTAGTGAAAACCTATGGGAAATTCATATTGCAATCCAGAGCAAATTGTTCTTACACCAGAGCAAGGACTCCCCGTAGTTACTCAGGATGGCACCCTGAGATATTTACAAAAGAACTCCAAATGAAACGTGCAAGTATCTCCCCATATCCCTGGATCCCATATCCCCAGTATCAGTTACCCGCAGTTCAAAAATCCCCCTATGATTTATCTGTCTGGAATTGCAGCCCTCTTTGCTCTCTGGAAATACTAATAGGAAGTGCTCCAAGGAAGAGATCTGGAGTACTGAAGAAAATAACACAACTTTTATTGTTTCAGTCTTCCAACCCATTTTCTCTATGGCTGCAATCCTAAAGTCACTTTCCTGGGAGTAAGATCCATTGAACATAATGGGGCTTACTTTTGAGTAGACATGGTTAGGCTTGTGCTCTTAGTATTTCCAAATAGTCAAGAGTTAGCAAGACAAGATTACCGCAAGTGGTGGGCTGCAATCATCCTTGGAATCCAAAGGAGTACTGTGGGTTCAAGAGCCCCCACACATTCATCCTACAATAATAATAATTTCTGCCCCACATTCATCATATAATAATCTTGATTTTTGCCATTTGAAACAACAACCATAGGAGACATACTAATCAAGAATCCTTGAAAAACCTATATTCTAATCCATTAAAAAATTTTTTTTTACTGGTCCCACATACCTACTTCTATACAATGCACAGTGAATAGGACAGATACTTGTCATAGGGTAAATCAATTTGGGAATTTTCAGAAAGCCCATGGATGGAATGAGCTTGTTGGAGTCAAGTGCAACAAATGTGCATTTGTCCCACAGTAGAGAAACAATCTTTCAGCTGATAACAGTGAAGAACACATTCCTGACTCTAATTCTCATTGCTTGTGCTTACGCATGCTATTAAGATGTAATGGCACTGAATGTGAGATTCCTTAACTGGAGGTTCTTATTAATTGTGTTGGTCTCTTTTGGTAATTAACTTTACTCCTTATCATTCCCTGTTTCCATTTCCTCCTTTCCCTCTTAGATGAGAATGTTATTATGTCAATTTATATTCCTCTTTGAAAGTATTAGATAGAGGACTGAATAGTTTTACATTGCCATGCAGTAAAGGTTGCAAGTGGTTCGAAAAAACTTCAGATTCCTCTATGTGCTGCCTTATTTGATGACTCTTATTTCTCAGCTAACCCCAAAATAACCCTCTTATTTCTCAGCTAACCCCAAAGAGTTCACATGTGCACTCTTTTATAGTCTTTTGGAGTCTAGCTAACTGGATAATGGGATCTCAAAAATTGAAATCCAGGCATTGGGAATCCTAACCATGTCTACTCAAAAGTTAGCCCCGTTGTGTTCAATGGGTCTTACTCCTAGGAAAGTGTCTTTTTAGCCTTAGGGCAAAATCCAGAGTAACTACGGAGAGTCCTTGCTCCGGTGTAAGAACTACTTACTCTGGATTCCAATATGAATCTCCCATAGGTATTCACTAGGTGGTGCAGTAACTACAGGTGCACGTAAAGTCTCTTACGTGCTCCCATAGTTACTCTGGATTTGGGGGTTAGTCTCACTGTTCCATGCTGGTACATGTGCAACAAAAACCCTGTCAATAAAACATGGTTTTTGTGACCAAATCACTACCACTTTTAGCACTATCACTACCAACAACCTGGGATTCTAAACAAGTGCAGTAAGTAAAAACAATACAAGCAGTACCCTACGACTGTTTACTACTAAATAGTAGATCAGTGAACTAAACTGTTTACTACTAAATAGTAGTAAAGGATTGCAAGAGTAAATTTTCAGTCTCAAAGATTAACGTGCCTGTTTGTTGTTCTGCAACCTTCCTGCCATGGGTTAAATGTTTCCTAATGTGCTTGAATGGCTAATTTAGAGTATTCTGGGATATAATTACATTGATTCAACAGAAATGCCAGAGGCAGCAAATTATCTAGCTATTAATCGTTGCTCATATACTAGAATACCAGCCTGCACAATATATATTAACAACGAAGAGAGAATGCCTTCTAAAGAGAGCAGAGCTAACTCTTCAGCGTAGCAGGGAGATCTCTTGGTGCTTTCAGAAAGACAGAGCTAAATGGAGGGCAAATGTTCTGATGTGCACTATCTGATATCTAATGCGGATATCTCGGGACGGTTGATGGAATTTGTGGGAAACCACGTGTTAGGAGAAGACGTGCTTCTCTGACATCTTTCAGAAATGCTTGTCTGCGTCATCTCTAGCTGTGTTGTGCTTGAAGCTGAACACTTTATTTGGCACATGGATTCCAGTAAGAGTTGTAACACCCCATCCTGTTGTTTAATTCAGAGTATGAGTGAAATCTAGAGTAACTACAGGGAGTCCTTGCACTGGTGTAAGAACAATTTATTCTGGATTGCAATATGAATTTCCCATAGGTTTTTACTAGGTGGTGCAGTAACTACGGGTACACTTATTTTCTCTTATGTACTCACGTAGTTACTCTGGATTTGGCTGAGTGACATATTTATTTTAAAAAGGATGATGCACTTGATACTTGGTACCACCTCTACCTTTCTGTTTTACCCACAGTACTGCTGCTCAGAAAGGGAAATGAAAGGGAAAATAGTTCAAATTGGTTCAAATGGTTCAAGCCACCTTGAGTCCTTGAGTATAAAGCAGACTTTTTACCTATCAACAGTATTTATGTACTGCTTTTCAACAAAAAAGTTCACAAAGTGGTTTACTAGGAGAAAAATTAATAGCTAATTAATAATAGGTAATTAATAGCTAATGGGTCCCTGTCCCAAAAGGGCTCATAATTTAAAAATATAAAAGAACACTAGCAGAAGCCACTAGAACAGACATTGCTGGGGTGTATAGGGCCAGTTACTCTCCCCTGCTAAATAAAAAGACTAGCAACAATTGGCAGCCAGACTACATTGAAGAATTGTTGATTGGCGAAAGTTGGCAGCCAGACATCAATGTGGAATTCCTGGCTCTCAAAATACATGGCAAGGAACATTAACATCTGATTTACCTTAAGTTCATATATTTGCCATATGCAAAATAAATCAAACGAAGTAATAGTAATCTCAGCTGCAAGGGAAGTTGGCCAACGAGCCAAAACATAATACTCCAACCATATTTAAATGATCAAGCTCCAAATCAAGTGGAAAAGATGTGTTATTCTGCCAGAGAGATTGCAACGGTGGCTTAATTTGTCTCCAGTTATGAAAGGAGCACTCCAAAAGAAGCCTTCCTGGAAGGAATCCCATCGTAAGACTAAAAACTTCTCAATGTCCATCAGAAAATGATAGATCATAAATCAATGGCTAAACATACCACAAACAGCTCTTTGCTAACCTTTGAAAAGCCAGATTGACTGCAGAGAAATTTAATGTCCCTGCTGATAGGATGTTCCATATCAATGGGGGAGAAGTTTCTGTGAAGGTGAAGCACTTCTCTACTCTCTGTTAAGACCACAAATGTGGGGCAAGTTCTTCTAATGGAGAACATCATTCCGGGTGGGGTGGGAGGCTCATAAAAGCACTTATCGAAGAACCTACAAAATTCCTGGGAAGGCAAATGCTGCCTGCTCACAAGGAAAAGACTTGTTAAAGGTTAAAGAAGACTTTTCCCAGGACACAAGGCTAAAAAAGAGGACATGTCCTGGAAAAAGAGGACATTTGTATAATGTGCAGCCAATTTCAGATTATTGAGAACTGCTGAACAAGTTTAAAATAAAACAATGTTGAATAAAACACTTATAAATATATAAGTTTTAATATATATAGAAATATAATATACACATACATATTTCACATATATATGTGACATATATATATATGTGTGTGTGTGTGTGTGTGTGTATGTGAAATATGTATGTGTATATTTGTTAATATATAGAAATATATGTGTTATATAAATATAATATTTTATATAAAATCATATACAGTGGTACCTTGAATAAAGAGCGTCTTGAATAAAGAATGTTTTGTATAAAGAGCAAAATTTTCTCAGAAATTTTGAGTTGCTTAAAGAGCACTGTCTTGAATAAAGAGCACTTCTGAGGAAGTTTGGAAGAGGCTTCCATGGCAGGGAAACTCACAGGCGGGACAAGGAGACTCAGAGACTAGCTTGAGCTACAGTGGGGCCCTGGGCAAAGTTTGGAATAGGCTTCCATTGCCAGGGAACTCATGGGATGTCCGGGGGGAGCAGCCTGAGTCAGGTCTGTATGTAGGATCTGTGTGTGGCAGCGTGGAAGGTGTGCCTTATCAATGTTCTAGTGCTGCTCCCCATCAGCAGCTTGGGAATGTTCAAGCTGCACAAAAAGACAATCGATTCCATTGAGCCAATGGATAGCAGTGACTCCTTTAGTGATTGTGAAAGAGCACAATCCTAACCATGTCTACTCAGATATAAGCCCCAATGTGTCCAATGGGTCTTACTCCCAGGAAAGTATCTTTAGGATTGCAGCCAAAGTCATCCCCTCTCTGTGACCCTCACACCAGCCATGAAGGTTTTCAAACGTACAGTACTGTACAGTATTTTCTTTATTGCAGTGTTGTGTGTTACTGTATATTACAGTGCTTTCTACAGTGTTATATTGCAGTGTTTTGTAATCATTTTTATAAACAGTTAATATTTTTATATGAATATTTTTTGGGTTGTGGAACCAATTGTCTGAGTTTCCATTATTTCCTATGGAAAAATCTGCTTCACTTAAAGAGCATTTCACTTAAAGAGCATGCCTCCAGAATGAATTAAGCTCTTTAAGTGAGGAGCCACTGTGTGTGTGTGTGTGTGTGTGTGTGTGTGTGTGTGGTGTTTGTGTGTGTGTATACACACACACACACAGAGCTTGTATACACACACACACACACACACACAGCTGGTCAACCAGCTTCAGGACACCCACTGCACGTGCACTAAGCTTGATGTGCAATGGGTGCAGTTGCCCCTCGCCCTTCCCCTTGTCCTGCCCCTCACCCCGCCCACCCACACCCGCAGCGAACTAGGGTGGGTGGCGTGCCCTCCCCGGCCCCGCCCCTGACCTTCCCCGCCCCCTGACCCCAGCCCTGCCCCCCCTGTCCCTGGCCTGACCCACCCACTTCCGGCGATCCGGTTGTTGGGCCAGGCCAGGCCCACCACTTTATAGAACCCTTTGCTAATGAGCCCCTGGTTCTGAGAACCGGTTACTAATGGGACATAGAACCTGTTGTTAATTTAGGTTATTAGGAAATAGAACCTAATTTATTTATTTAGTTAATATATTTGAATCCCACCACTGCCCTTGTTCATGCCCCCCAGTGCAACCTTCTTTCCCAAAATAGTATAGATCTTTAATTTAGTATTGATTTAGTATTTTTCTACTAAATAAAAGAAAACTGGCATGAATGCGGAACTAGGAAAGGGGCTGGCAATAGACAGAAGGGATTACTTTGAGCAGGCAAAGGAGTGAAACCCAAGCCGATCGGGCTCAAGAGACTTTCACCAGCATCTGTGATTCTATGAATATTGAGGGCAGAAGTAGGTCCTAGTCAGGAGAGCTGGTGTTAAGTGGCTTGTGTGATGTGCTGCCCTCTCTGTAATTTAGAAGCTTTTTATATGTGTTTGCTTGGGATTCAAAAGGTCTAATTTTATCTCAGGCAGTGAAAGCCTACTTCTCAGAACCTTGCTTGTGTCAGAAGCGCACACACACGCACACACAGACTCTCTCTAGTCCAAAAGGATCATCATAAATTAGCATCTAAAATGTATTCACCAATTAATTTAGTATAAAAGTTATGGTAATTTATAATCAAAAGAAGATCCTATGTGGGACGCACAGTCATAAGGGTAAGTAATTCTGTGCTTTCCATCACACAGAGTTACTAAAACAGCAGGGTTAAGCAATAATGTTTGTTATGATTATGTTTCCATTAACCACCCACAGATGTCCCCAGATGCGTTTTTATAAATTCGAAGACTTGATTGTTGGCAGAGATCAGCCGGAAAGCACAGCTACACTTCACTGTGGGTATGCCATAAGTGCCCATGTTCCCCCAACAACCATGACCTTCCCATTTGGAGGTTTCTTGCACTATTTTCAACACTGCAATGACACAAGAGGCTGATGTATTTACATGGCATTATCATTTCATGGGCAGTTTTACAATGATTGATGACAAAGCAGTAGCATAAACAGCAGCATCCACTGAATTGTGCCCTCTTAAATATGAGCAAGTGATTATATGATTTTTTTTAATGTACGTCTAAATAGTATGCTTCTGAATATTAAATAGAGAGGTATGTTTTAATAATCTTGTACAGGAATCTGTGCCAGTTAATAGTGATCTATCAATACCATGGACAGCCAAAAGGACAAACAAATTCATTTTAGAACAAGTTACGGCTGCAGTTCTAAAGACCATGAAGTAAGACCCATTGAACACAATGGGACTTACTGTTGACTAGACATGGTTTGGATTTTGCTCTAAGTCAGACATGCTGTTCCAGCTGAGAATCACCAAGGAACAACTTGCCTATTTCAGATAAATAAGTTGCAGGGAACAAATACAAAAGAAGGACATCATGGTTGGAAGAACAAATGGAGGAAGAAGAGGAAGACCAGCAACCTGATAGCTCAACACAATAACAATAACCATGAAGGAGACTCTAGTGGGCATCTCCTGATTTGCACATGATTGAACTGTCTAGAACAGTGGTCAGGGAATAGGGGTAAATTACCCCAAATGGGGTGAAAATGAAATTCCAGGGGATAATGGATGGTCGCTCTGCTGAGACACAGCAGCCTCCCCAACCACAGCAGCCTCCCCAATGGATAAGCACCCATTCCCAGGTGTCTACTCAGGAGCAAGCCCATTAATTCAATGGAGCTTACTCCTGATTTTTTAAAAAAATGTAGGAGAAAATGTAGGACATTCTACATTTTATCCTACATTTTTTTAAAAAAAAGTCCAGATTTTTTTAATAGATTCAATAAAATTTTGAATTTAAATAGTTAATTATATATGATTTCCTTCCTTTCCAATTAAGGTGGTAACATTGGCGTATCTAAATATATTTTGGGGTAAAAGGTGAAAATGTTCCTTGACCCCTGGTCTAGATTGTCTATCCAGCAAGTTGCTATGGCTCAGGAGCCATGTAGTAGGAGGAGGAGGAGGAAGAGGAGTAGTAGGAGTAGTAGTAGAAGCAGCAGCAGCAGCAGGGTGACAATATGAGCGGAAATTTCCAGATTTGTCCTCTTTTTTAGTCTCTTGTCTGGATGTCCTCCAAAATGGTGTCATTGTCCTTCATTTTGGAATTTTGCAATGGTGTGCAATATCACGTTATTGGATTTGTATTGAAGTGCAGAATCTAATGCAAAAATCAGTTTTGAAATATTTCCTTCCTATCAAAAATTATGTCCAAAAAACTTAAAATAAAAAAATGCATTGAGCTCTATGGAAAAGTGAAAGTGCCCAATATCGTGGCTTTACGTGTGAGTAGGCAAGTGTGCCACTGTCCACGGGAAAGGCAAGGCTGAGAGGAATCCAAGATCTTGTCCTCTTTTTCAGGTTTGAGCAACAGGTCACCCTGAGTAGTAGTAGTATGCCAGCTGTCTTCATCATATCCTGTGTCAAGGAGTTCCACAGACAAATTACATGATGGATAAAGAACCCTACAATCCAGAGCAACTACGGGAGAACTTAAAAGACATTATGAGCACAATCCTAACCCTGTCTACTCAAAAGTAAGCCCCATTCTGTTCAATGGGTCTTACTCCCAGGAAAGTGTCTTTAGGATTGCAGCCTATGTGTATCTGTAGTTACTGTACCACCTAATGAAAACGCAAAGGGAAATTCATATTGCAATCCAGAGCAAATTGTTCTTACACCGGAGCAAGGACTCCCCGTAGTTGCTCTGGATTGTGCCCAAAATCTTTAATTTTGTTTGTCCTGATTCTTCCAACTCTCAATTTTAGTGGATGTCCCCTGGTTCTGGTGTTCCTGGACTGGGAAAAGAATTTCTCTCTATCCACTCTAACCATCCCATACATAATGATCCATGAATTGGAATTGATGCTTACAGTAGTGCTCCTTCTGACATCTTGGTGGAGGGTGCCATTGGGATGGGGTCCAGTGCACAGCATTGTCCTAAGTGTCCCGAAAATCTGTGCTTCACACTATTCTAGACATTATGGGTCGGATCCCCTCCTTTTGCATTCCAGGAAGCAGTCCTGACTTGGCTTTAGAAAATGCATGTGAAATCAACACGAGAGCAACATCAGATTTCTGGTCTTGTCCTCAGCATTTGGTATCCTTTGCATATGATAATGAAGACCGGCTACAGAAAGCAGCAGGTAATCTTTATATGGTGCAGTAGAGGTCAGTAATTAAACTTCCTATAAAGCTCTCTAATTTCTATGGCATTCAGCTTGCACTTCAATGAGGTCTTCATTAAAAAAAAAAGTGCACTGAACAAGAGTTCGATAGTTAAATCTCCTTGTTTGTTTGTGTTGTTGTTTTTTGTGAGCGATTGGCACTAAAGCAATCTTCCTGATTAGATTCTTTGCTAATTGCTGCCTGGTATTGCTATTGAGCATCTTTTTTACAAAATACCAAACATTTATAGACAACTAGTGTTGTTTTCAAGAAGCTTCTTTGACGCTTGATACCTGTTAAGTTCAACTGAGAACAGATTAAAACCTTTGAAGCAGCCTCGGTGAATGTTAAAAAGGGAAGCTTTTGTGTTAAAATGTTAAGGGCTACGCAATAAAAACAAATGGAAGGTGTTCTAGGAGAAGAACACTTTTTTCCTTCCTTTCATGCCTCCAGGAATTATAATGCAGCAGCATAAATCTAAGGTTACGATGTTCCCCGCAAGTTGCCCTTCTTGTCCTGACCGACTTTAAGGATGGTGCTCATCCCTGTTACAAGAGCCCTCTGTGGTTATATGGCCAGCATGACTAAACACCAAAAGCGCCTGGAACGCTGTCACCTTCCCATTAAAGTGGTACCTCTTGAACTACTTGCATTTACACACTTTCAAACTGCTAGGTTGAGGCAGTGTGTATGTGTATACCACATTCACTTGAATATACGGTGCCATCAAATCTAATGCGCAACCCTATAGTTATAATAAAAACATTGTACTTACTCTAATCTAATTAACCATCAAATCTAATGCACACCCTGATTTTGGAGTTTAACACTGCAATCCTAACCATGTCCACTCAAAAGTAAGTCCTATTGTATTCAAAGGGGCCTACTCCCAGGAAAGCGCGTTTTGGATTGCAGCCTATATTTGGCTGAAAAAGTTGTGTGTGAGACTCAAATAAATACAGTATTTTAATATCTATCCCTACAATCCAGAGTAACTAGGGGAGCACATAAGAGATATTACGTGCACCCGTATTACTGCACTATCTTGTGAAAACCTATGGGAAATTCATATTTCAATCCAGAGCAAGTTGTTCTTACACCGGAGCAAGGACTCCCCATAGTTACTTTGGATTGCGCCCAATGTTTTATTTTACCTCTGTTCTTTTTGTTCTTTTTATAATTTATATTTTTTTCTGATAAAATCTGTAAACATTATCTATACACATATCTATAAACACATATCAATAAACATATCTATATTTTTTCCTGATAAAATCAATAAACATTACCTGATAAAATCAATAAACATTATCTATAAATTGCCTTCATAACAGTGGCATCACTATGGTTTAGATTACCATGTTTGGGGGAATTAAACTTAGGGGAAAATCCAGAGTAACTACGGGGAGTCCTTGCTCCGGTATAAGAACAACTTACTCTGGATTCCAATATGAATTTCCCATAGGTTTTCACAAGGTGGTGTTGTAGTTCTTATGTGTAAAATCTTATGTGTAGTTCTTCTGTGTAAAATTTTACATAAGAGATGTAAAATCTCTTATGTGCTCACGTCAGATTTGGGTGTATAGGAGAAATTCCCTTCCAGTATGGAGCATGAATCCAGAATTTTCAAATACCTACAAGGAGTGATATTTCACACATGAGAAATCCCTTCTTCAATCCTGAACTATCTTCCACAATTATCTATTTCATTAAAATGTTCCAACAAAAAATCAATAATTAGTCAGGGCCAAGACAGATGAGGGGTTTTTAAGGGCAACAGGAGTCAAAGGGATCTAGTTTTTTTAAAATACTATTATTCAAATTAAATATAAGAGGAGCCAATGTATAACGGGGGGGACCACAACTATCAGGCAATGTATATTGATGTTTGTTTGTTCTCCAGTGACAATATCAGGAGGGATAACAGAATGTAGTTGAATTATGAGATGTCAAATGGAAATTATTCCACTAGTGTATTACTTATTCCTCTCATGCAAGGATGAGCACCTTCTGTTCTCTGTCATTGAGCGTCTTCCGAAGGAAAAGCTTTAATAGAGGGGCCGGATTCTGTCGGTGGATGCAGTCGGCAGAGCAGATAAGAACTCGAACCGGGGTTGCCATCCAATTTTGTGTCAAGTGAATTATCAAGGTGAATTTGGAAAGGCCTGCTCAAGTGAAACATCAGATGAATTTTGATGGAGGCGCAAAAGAGCTTTGATAACATGAGCGCATTTCTCAGAGATGGATTCTGCACAGGACTGAAAATGCCGGGTTATTCCAGAAAGTTGTCGGTGGGGTTGGAAGGACTTGTGGTGGTGGGCATCAACTCCAGCACAGACCATCTCTCTGAGAGTTAGAACTTCCACATAGCTACTAGCCCTTTGATCTACTAGTACTGTTGGTTTGTTACATTAGATTCACATTAGAATCTAATTAATACGTATATTAATATATATAATCTATATATATAAAAGAGAAAAGTCACTCACTGACTGACTCACTGACTGACTCACTCACTCACTCACTCAGCACCGCCCTGCCAAAACCGGTGGGCCTAGAAGCGTGAAATTTGGGGTGGGTGTTCCTTCCGTGAGGGAGGGGTGCACTAAGAACCGGTTTTCGGAAATTCCAACGGGAAGGGGATGAAAAGGGGCGCAAACGTGTTTTCCTCCCTATACTTTGCATTGAGAATTGCTGACACAGCAACATTCCGCCCCAACTGCTGGGCCTGAAGCATGGAATTCTGGGAGTTCCTTCTGTCACCTGAACTCCCACCAAGAACCATCTGGAGAAATTAACCCTTCAGGGGCTGAAAAGGGGGCAACGTGTTTCTCTCCTATACTTAACATGGGAGACTGAACAACATCAGCCAAGTTGGTGCTCAGACCCTGGTGCACTGGGGGATGTTGTTCAGAGGAAGAGGTTGCACTGGCGAGGATGCTGCGCATGAGGGGAAATCGCGCATGAGGGGAAATTGTGCACGGGGGAAGTTGCGCATGTAGGAAAGTTGCACAGGGGGAAGTTGCGCATGGGAGGAAGTTGCGCATGGGAGGAAGTTGCGTGTGGGAGGAGGTTGCGCATGGGAGGAAGTTGTGCATGGGGGAAGTTGCGCATGGGGGAAAATTGTGCATGGGGGGAAAGTTGCACATGGGGAAAGTTGCACACGGGAGGAAAGTTGCGCATGGGGGAAGTTGCGCATGGGGGAAGTTGCGCATGGGGGAAGTTGCGCATGGGGGGATGATGCGCATGGGGGATGATGCACACGGAGGAAAGTTGCGCATGGGGGATGATGCACACGGAGGAAGTTGCGCACGGAGGAAGTTGTGCACGGAGGAAGTTGCGCATGGGGGAAGTTGCGCATGGGAGGAAAGTTGCGCATATGGGAAGTTGTGCATGGGGGAAGTTGCGCATGGGGATGATGCACATGGAGGAAAGTTGAGCACGGGGGAAGTTGAGCACGGGGGAAGTTGCGCATGGGGGGAAGTTGCACCTGGGGAAAGTTGCGCATGGGGGGAAGTTGCACCTGGGGAAAGTTGCGCATGGGGGGAAGTTGCGCATGGGGGAAAGTTGCACACGGGAGGAAAGTTGCGCATATGGGAAGTTGCGCATGGGGGAAGTTGCGCATGGGGGGAAGTTGCGCATGGGGAAAATTGCACATGAGAGGAAAGTTGCGTATGGGGGAAGTTGCACATGGGGAAGTTGCGCATGGGGAAGTTGTGCATGGGGGAAGTTGCGCATGGGGGAAGTTGCGCATGGGGAAGTTGCGCATGGGGGAAGTTGCGCATGGGGGGAAGTTGCGCATGGGAGGAAAGTTGCGCATGGGAGGAAAGTTGCACATGGGGGAAAGTTGCGCATGGGGAAAGTTGCACATGGGGAAAGTTGTGCATGGGGTTTGATGCATATGGGGAAGTTGTGCATGGGGAGTTGATGTGCATGGGGGGAAGTTGTGCATGGGGTAACTTGTGCATGCTGGGTTGATGTGCATGGGTGAAGTTGCGCTTGGGGGAGTTGATGTGTATGGGGGAAGTTGCGCATGGGGGGTTGTTACGCCTGGGGGAAAGTTATCCATGGGGGGTTGATGATTATGGGGGAATGGCATACGGGGGAATTTTTCTCCTGCAACGCGGGTACGCCTTTCGCTAGTATTAATATATTAATCTAATACATTAGATTCACAAAGTATGATTCACTCATACTTTGCAACACCCTACATGGCATATTTGAGGAGGAACTGGGGGAACATAGCTGAGCACATGACTTCAGGCATTTACAGGTTGGAGGTGGAAGAGATTTCTGTTTGAAACCTGGAGAGACATTAGTAGTCAACGAGGTCTGTTCTTTTTGTTCCTCTAAAAATAGTCTAAAAACATGGTGCTAGAACCCCACTAAATTCCAAACCTCCCAGTATAAAGATGCTGGTTCAAGTGGAAGCCCTCAAACATTCTGAAAACCATCTGAAAAAGAGGTTGGTGTCAATCCAAGGTGACAAGATGACAAACCCAAAATTCTACCCCCCCCCAAGCGCCCCAAAATTCCTGTCCAAAATTCCTACCCAGTTAAAAAAAGTAGGACACCCCCCCAAATTTAGAAGAAATGTAGGACATGTTAAAATAAAGCAAAAATACTCGTATTGCTTTCATGTACTTAATTTCGACACTTTATAATTAAAAACCTTTTAACATGCATGAGTCTGACCCAGACATGTAAGACACCCTCAGAGCAGTTTGCAGCAACCCAACCCACACAACTGGCCTTTGGAGGCCTTAAAGACTGGCAGACGGTGGTGGGGCTCCTGTGGAGGCTTCCAGCAGCAGCCGCTAGGCTCTGGAGGCCCCAGGGATGGCCGCTAAGGTGGTCCCAGAGCTTGGGGGGGGGGCCCTCCAGCAGCTGCAGCTTGGCTCTGGAGGCTGGTAGGAGGATTGCAGAGACAGCGACAGGGTGGAGCATGGGAGCCCAAGAGTCACGCTCAGCTGATACTGCACCCAAAAACCAAAATGGGGATCAGGAAATGCTCAGAATCTGGAGGGAGGCTGGGTTTTTCTGGCTTGCCGGTAGGCCCTACCTTTTTTTCAGAGACCTCTGGGCATTTCTGGTCAAATGGTCACCCTGTGTCAATCTCATCCTGTCCATATTTTTGGGAAACCTCGATATTTAAGGGCTGAGGCTTCAGGGATCAGGATTGACAGGTGTGCTGAAATGTCATGCAAAACGGAGCATTAAGTCCTCTTTGCATTTCATTGATAATAACATCATTATAAATTCCTTGAGTGAACAGATGGAGTGCTTCTTAATGCTAATCGCATGGTGACAGTGCAACACCTTTCTGTCCATTGAGAGATCTACAAGTCTTCCACCCTGATGGAGAACAGATGGACATGCCTTGCCTACAAAACCATTTTCTTTATTTGAACTAACCTCTTATTTAAAGAAGGCCAGATATCCAAGGGGGAGGGAGAGGAGAGGACATCTGGAACACATAACATCACACATTCTCTTGGTTGGAGATATTCTGTTCTTTTAAACCTGATATATATTCTCCATCATTACATTTCATAATTCATAGGTTTTTTGGCACCAATATATTTCTTGAAGTCTATTCTCTCTCTCTCTCTCTCTCTTTCTCTCTGTGTTTGTATGTTTATTTATATTTATATGTAAATAAATGTGTATATAATTCAACCTTACAGCCTGATTCCGTCTAGCACTGGCTCTGCAGGACTGCATGTCCAATATCGTATCCAGCACTGGAACTGAGCAGCCTGGAGGGCACGTTAGGGTACCTCTGTAGCCTATTTGCTTTCATATACAGTATGCTTTTCTGTTATATCAATAAATAAAACAAATATTAAGATGCAATAGTAGCAGTGTATGCGATGTGTCCACAAGAGTACACAGCTGGAGGTTATGCACACCAAGCCAACCTACTGCCATAGCTGGTAAGTTGACACAGGGGGATTGGTTGTGGTAGAGAGGGAAAGAACAGGGGAGGAAAAGTAGGGATCCCAGTGGCACCAGCATAAACTAGGATCTTATCCCCATTCTCTGATACTCCAATCCTATGCAGAATTGGCACAGTGGCCATGCCATATCCAGCACTTAAACTGATAAGGCTGGAGGACGCCATGGAGTAAGGGAACATTCATGTTGTGCCCAGCCTGTTCAATGGTGGACCATCTGTGGTTGCAGATCTGAGTAGACCTAATGTTCCCTAACTCCAAGATGACTCCGGCAGCTGCTCTGACTCCATAGGATTTCAGCACAAGGGTAAAATAGGATTGGGCTGCAGAGGCAGAGGGTTCCAAAGGCTAAATGCTACAACAAAGCAAGAGCTCTCACATGTCTTTGCCAGTGAAGCAACTGGGCCATACTGGAACATCTCACTTGATCACCACAAGCATTGGCCAGCTTCTTATAGGGCAGGCAGTTCAGTCCAATTTGGAGTAAACATGGTGTAGGATTGCATGGTCAGAGATGCATTTTCCTTCTCTTCTTATTACTTACTTATATCTTATTTCCTGTGTATTTCTCAGAGCATTTTCTGGGAGGAAACTGTGCTGAATCCTGACGCATATTGTGCCTTCCATATGTTCTCTTAAGGCCTGATACATTTCAGGAAAATGGAATGGCTCTCTGACCTCTCCTGGAGCAGAGTGATAGATTATCCTTCCTAAAATGATTACCATTAAGGGTAGAAAAGGATGTAGTTGGAGATGATTGATGTCTCCTCTTTCCATTTAGCAGAGGAAAGTCATGAGTGCCAGTTCCAGGCTGCAGGTGGGCAGTCAGCTCTTATTTGCCGGCAAGAATTCTTCTGTCAGAAGTGATTGCAAACCGTCCTAGTAATGAGCTTGTTTCCATTAAGATGAGCTCATTACTTTGTTTTGCTTTGGTTTCCCATTAGCTTTCGAGTGATTCATGGAATACTTAGCAACATATCCCCAAGTTACACCTGATTGTCATTCTGGAGAACATCAGACATCCCATCCACTGTTCTTTGCAAAACAAAAAAGAAAAGAGAAAAGAAAAGCAAACATTTTTATTTTTATTTTTTCAGTTCTGCAATTATTAAACACAAATGATCATTTTCTCATTAAGGAGGGCATGTGCTTATATTTGCTATTTTATTTTATATATATAGGGTGGGTGTGGGTGGCGCAAGCGGTTAAGACGCTGTGCCTGTTAACCAGCAGGCCAGGGTTCGAGACCCGGGTCGGCCCCACAAGACAGGGTGAGCCCCTGTCCTTAGCCCAGCTCTGTGACGCCAGCTGGATCCAATTGTATCGGCTCTGCCTTTCCATTGGACTAATTCAGTGGCATGGAGAGGGGGGGGGATTTGCTGCTTGGGTAACAGCCTATCCTCCATAACAATCTAACCCAGGCTTTCGTGCTTTGCATGCAGCGTATGCAGCGCCGAGCATGATACCAAAGTCTCTCAAGACTGACGGAACCCTGCTTATATATATAAATTGTTTTCTCACCCTCCATGGGTGGTGTATGTATGTTATCCTCAGTCTCGGGTCCTCTACCAGAGGCCTGGGAGTTTGAGGGTTCTGTGCAGTATCTTAGCTGTTCCTAGCAATGCGCTTTTCTGGATCGAGCGTTCTGATGTCCTTCCTGGAATCTGTTGGAGCCGTTCTTCCAGCTTGGGTGTCACAGCCCCTAGTGCTCCAATCACTATTGGGATCACATTCACCTTCACTTGCCACAGTCTTTCTAATTCCTCCTTCAAACCCTGATACTTTTCCACCTTTTCATGCTCTTTTTTCCTGATGTTGCTGTCGTTTGGTATCGCTACGTCTATCACCAGGGCTCCCTTCTGGGCCTGATCTACCACCACAATGTCTGGCTGGTTAGCCAGTACCTTCTTGTCTGTCTGGCTATGGAAGTCCCACAGGACCTTCGCCCTGTCATTCTCCACAACCTTCAGAGGGGTCTCCCATCTGGTCTTGGGAGGAGTTAGTCCATAGGCTGAGCAGGTGTTTCTACACACGATGCCGGCCACTTGGTTGTGCCATTCAATGTATGCTGTTCCGGCTTAGATTACCAAGACTTAGCAAAGAATTACCATATATATATATATATATATATATATATATATATATATATATATATATATATATATATATATATATATATATATATATATATATATATAATTTTATTGTACTGTTTTTATTCTTTTATAATATACTGTTCTATGGTGGTTTTAAATATCGGATTTTATTAAATGTAATTATAATGATTTTTAATTGTTTTATGTCATTTTTATGTGAAAATGAGAAATTTTTCTTGCCTTGAGAAAAGCAAGAGAAAGGGTCGATACAAACAAACAAGTAAGCATAGAAGCAAGCAAACAACTCATAAACAAACAAAAGCAAAAAACAAACAAATAAATACAAATAAATATCATTCTATCTCTGGCATCAATTCCCAGAGAGCTTTGCTTTCATAGTTGTGAATGACTCTGACGGCAACAGGAACTGCATTACACAGGTGTTCAGTTTCCTGCAAAACATAGGATCCCACCACCCAGGAAAGCCACTTTATTTATTTATTTATTTATTTATTTATTTATTTATTTATTTATTTATTTGTTTGTTTGTTTGTTTGTTTGTTTGTTTGTTTGTTTGTTTGTTTGTTTGTTTGTTTTCCTAATTTATACCCCACCTTTCCTCCCCTACAAGAGGGAGCCCAAGGCGGCTAACATTGGAGAAGAATAAAACGCAATTAAAATGACAAATTAATGACTGATGACAAATTAAGGTAATAATTTACTTCGAAATTAGTAAGATACTGACCATCAGTGCTTTTTTTCTGGTCACCAGCTGCTTCCTGGTTAAAGATATATTAGGCAGGGGCCATAAATTCTATTTGGCCCACTTTATGAACATGAGGTGCAATCCTAACCAATTTATGCTGGTGCAACTCACTCATTCCCTGTTCTTATGGTGATGTAGGGAAGCACTGGCCTAACCTCCCCAGGAGTTGTGCAGCACTTTTGTGACACCCCAGCCCAGCACTAGACTTGTGTCAGGACTTATGGCAGCCTAACACTGGGTAAGGATTGTAGCCCAAATTTGACATCACTGCCTTAGACTGTGCAGCATAAGCTGGGGCACAAGAAAAGCTCAGTGCCTCAAACTGAACGTCCATCAAAGTCAGCATCCTGTTTGTACTTTTAGGCATCAAGATATTCCTTGGTTGCCCGTCAGCAGCTCACAAAATTTCTTCTATATGGTTGACCCCATAATAAACACAAGATACGTCCTGCTGAGTCAGACCATTGACACATAGGCTTCATCATCCAGCTTCCCATGGTGGCTGACCAACTGTCTATAGGAAGTCCATAACCAGAAGAAAAAAATTATACTTTTTTTCCACATTTCCCCCCCTGCAACCAGTATACAATAGAGTACTGATATTGAACCTGGATGTTGGCCACAGCCATGATGACCACTATCCACAGCCAATAACACCAGCTTATATTGCCTTTGAACATGAGATGAACCATTCAGTGCACTGAAAAGCTTGTCCTCCTGCAATTTGTCTAAAGTTTTAATAAAGCCTATTCCAGTGGTGTTGGAGTCCATGAAATATGAACAAGTGTTGTTTTGGTACGAGGATATTCACATCCTGGACAATTGTGACTTGGGGCGCAATCCAGAGTAACTACGGGAGCCCGTAAGAGACTTTATGTGTACCCATAGTTGCTGCACTACTTAGTGAAAACCTATGGGAAATTCATATTGCAATCCAGAGCAAATTGTTCTTACACCGGAGCAAGGACTCCACATAGTTACTCTGGATTGCGCCCATAGTCAAATTCACCCAGTTATTGGCATTCCTGGTCACTTGCATTCCACTATAACTGGTCAACAAACAAAATATAACTAGTCAATATTATTGTATATCCTAGACCTAGGGTGCAATCCAGAATAACTTGCTCCAGTGTAAGAACAATTTTCTCTGGATTGCAATATAAATTTCCCATAGGTTTTCACTGGGTGTTGCTGTAACTACAGGTGCACGTAATGTCTCTTAAGTACTCCCGTAGTTACTCTGGATTGTAGGGTAAGACCGCTTATCCCGAACCTGCTATCCTACAATTTTGTTTTAAAAATGTAAAAGTACAACTGGTGGCATAGCTAGAGGGGTGCGGAGCAGTTAGTCTTGGAGGGAGCCTCATCCCTCTGGAGCCGTTTGAAGTGGAGGGAGTAAAACAGGGCCCTACAGAGCCATCCAATACTGACTGATCCACCCCCTTCTAGCTTCACCAGTGAGTACAAATAATATATGGACACACACGTCAGGTATACAATGGAAGTTAATGTCTAATACTGAGACCTTTGACAAGGAACAAATGGTTCTGTCACTGTTTACTTCCATGCAGATGGAGAGCTCTGCCTCTGACGATCAGGAACTGAGCAAAAGGTACCCCATAATATCCAGCAAAATGACAGAGAAACAGATTTCTTTTTACTTTCTTTGAAATGAATAGTAAACTAATTAGCTGTGGTAGCAAGCTTTTGCATGTTTATTTCCTGTTTAATAAAAAGCTGATGCAGCGGTCATTAGCATCTTCAGAATACACTTGGTTTAATATGCAAGACACACAAAAATTAACATAGTAATTATGCTCGAACAAACAGGAAACAAAATGCATTTAACTGATTAAATAATTCCATCTCTTCTGTTGTCCCACCGTCTCCCACAGATGGTTGCAATATTTCCTAATGTGCACCATATTTCCTAAAGTGTCCATATACTGCACTGCTGGCATATGTTTTTGTCCCTCTTAAAGCTTGCCTCAATGGTGTAACGTAACTCTTGAATACTTGGAAAGATTGTCATCAGTTCCTATGTTGGCAGTAATAGGGATGCTGGTGTTACCATTGCAGGAAAATAACAGATGAATATGGCAACCAATGTCCTAAGATCTGGAGCTGAACCTCCCCCTCTCAATGTCCCCTATCCCACACTACCTTCCACCATAGCCATGTACAGGATGTAGAGAGGGATGTACAGTGGGCCCCCAGTGTACATGTAGGATTTGTTCCACGACCCCGTGGATAGTGATTTTTGTGGAAAATAAAAATAAAATGTGTTACCTGGCCCCTCTCCCACAAAGATTACTGAGAACTCAAAAAGTTGAGTCCCACTGAGCTACTTGTTAGGTCAATTTGCTTTGATTCTGGGGGGAACCCCAGGTTTGCCAGACATTTTTCCCATAGGTGAAATTTAAGTGACAGCAATATCTTCTCTTCAGTCCACTTTCAGACTTAAAAAGAAAGCACATTTATACAAGAGATACTGGAACCTTAAGTGCTGCAGATCTCAAAAATCTATTTTGTTCTCCAGCAGGTTCATTTAATAGCTAAACACCAGCATAACAATTAAGATAAGTGCTTTATTGGATTGCCGTACAATCATAGCCATTAAGAATGTACTCAACATAACTATCTAGTTTTGTGGTTAAATATATTGGATCAGCAGGTGCACTTAAGTCAGATATATTTGTTCCTAATAGTTCTGTCTTACGAGGTGTTGAGTGACTTGTAATTTTCTCCACTGCATTTCTCTTTCACAAGTCCACAGTGGTTGCAAGTAGAGACATTCAAAATGTGTCCCTTTACTACAGCAACGTTTTCCATTTTGCCACCCCAGGCTATCAAACATCTACAGAAAGTATATGGAGTATCGCAAACGTCCTTACTTTTGCAACAACTTGTGCATAGGTGGGTTTCTTGGGAGGACAGGAGGGGTTGTTCCCAAAAATGCAGTTGTGCAAAGGAATGCACAGTAAAGTTGCACAGTAAAGTTGCACAGCATTAAAGTATTATATAGTCATGCATTCAAGTCATGCATTCATTTGGAGAAAAGGTTCTGCATTTAATAGATTACCAGGATTTTTTTTTCCACCTAAGACCACACGGGTCCATTGGACCCGTACCTATAGTTAGGTACATATAATGTACATATAATTAATAAATGTTGATAAATGTTGTGTCAAGTTTTAGTATAATAATTGTGTATAATAATATAACTATTATATTAAATAATATAATTATAAGTATATTAATTGTGAAATAATAATGATTTTTTAGTAAAATTTTAGCTTCGAATACCGGGATGTTCTTTGCCACCTAAGACCACACGGGTCCATTGGACCCGATTTGACCCGGATTTTTATTATCACCTAAGACCATTCCTAGAAAAGAATTCTAAGAAAATTGGAATTTACAGAAAAATTGTGAATTCAAAAGTGTCATGCTTTTGGATTTGTAACTATCTGCTTAGCAGTAAAAAAGTCAGAAAGTCTTGTCAAGAAATAATAATAAATTCCATAAAAAAATAACACAAACTAATCTAAAGGTTAAGCAGAAAAGCAAAGGATGATAAAAATTGAAAGAAAGACTGGACTTCAGGAAAAAAGCAGTGAAGAAGGCAAATTCCATGCTCGGGGTCTTTAGGAAAGGGATTGAAAATAAAATGGCAATTATGATACCATTGTACAAATTGATGGCGAGGCCAGATTTGGAGTCCTGTGTCCAGTTCTGGTCACCACATCTCAAAATGGATATAGAAGAAATGGAGAAGGTTCAGAGGAGAGTGACCAGAACGATTGGTGGTCTGAGAAACCTTCTGTATGAAGAAAGGTTGCAGCATTTGGGAATCTTCAGTCTAGAAAAGAAGTGTATGAGGAGGAACATGATTGAGATGTACAAAATTATGCAAGGGATGGACAGAAATAGATGCTCTTTTCCCTTTTCACACAACACCAGAACTAGGGAACATCTATTAAAATTGAATGTTGAGAGGATCAAGACAGACAACAATTTCTTTACCCAGTGTGTAGTTGGTCTGTGGAATTCCACCACAGGATGTGGTGATGACCTCTAGTTTCAATGCCTTTAAGAAAGGCTTGGACAAATTCCTAAAGGAAAGGACCATCACTGGTTACAAGCCACGAGGGTGTGTATGAAGGAATGGACAACCTCCAAATGCCAGATGCAGGGAAGGCACCTGGATGCAGGTGTCTTATGTGGTCCCTGAAGCATCTGGTGGGCCATAGAGTGATACAGGAAGCTGGACTAGATGGGTCTTTGGACTGATCCAGTGGAGGCTCTTCTTATGTACTATGTTCTTATGAATCCTCTTTAAGTGGATGAATATAGACTTAATTTATCTCCAGGTCATTGTAAAATTCCCAACAATTTGTTCCTTCCTTATGAAATGCGGCAAAATGGCTTGCAGTTCTAGAGTTCATTCCTTCTTCAAAAGATTTAACATTTTTATTATATGTTCATTATTTATTAAAATCATTAAATTAATGTTGCATGTTAATGTTTTTATTAGTACCATTTATTTGGCAAAAAGCATTTGTATTTTTTTTTCATTGCCGGATCTGTTCATATTCCAGCTCAGACAAATATCCAACTCTCTTTTTTAAATAATTATTATTTGCAATGATATATGTGAAAATAATGCAGGGTGTTTTTTTTTTAAATGAGAATGCAAAATAAAAAGACCCACAAAGAATTAGCCTACTACAGTCATTAAGTGGAAACATTAAGTGGTTGCATATCACAAGTCGTTCTGCAATTAGATTGCAGCCATCCAAAGCTTTAGATGTCTCTGCATGGCTCAAAATCTGAAAAAGGGTAGGTGATATAACATCCTGTTTCAAACATCCCATTTCTGGGCAAAGTGGTCAAGTGGGTGGTGGCGTCCCAGCTTCAGAGGGTCCTGGATGAAGCTGATTATTTGGGTCCCTTCCAATCTGGTTTCAGGCCGGGGTTTGGGACAGAGACTACCTTGGTTGCCTTGGTGGATGACCTACACCAGGGAATGGACAGGGGGAGTGCATCCCTGTTGGTCCTGCTGGACCTCTCAGTGGCCTTCAACACCATCGACCATGGTGTCCTTCTTGGTCGGTTGGCCAGGTTGGGGATTGGAGGCACTGTTTTGCAGTGGTTCTGCTCTTTCTGGCTGACAGGTCCCAGAAGGTGGTGCTGGGGGATGCTTGTTCGGCACCCTGGCCTCTTTGGTGCAGGGTACCACAAGGTTCCATTCTATCCCCCATGCTATTTAACATCTACATGAAGCCGCTGGGAGAGGGTCTTCCGGAGGTTTGGAGTGAGGTGTCATCAGTATGCCAATTACACCCAGCTCTATCTCTCCTTTCCTCCTGAGTCCAAGGAGGCGGTTGAAGTCCTGGATCATTGTCTGGAGGCAGTGGGGGACTGGATGAGGGTGAACAAGCTAAGATTAAATCCTGATAAGAAAAAGGTTCGGTCTGGAAGTCCTCGACTCGGATATTGGAATATCATCCTGTTCTGGATGGGGTTGCACTCCCTCTGAAGGAGCAGGTTTGCAGCTTGGGGTTTCTCCTGGATTTGCAGCTGCTCCTGGAGTCCCAGGTGGCGGCTGTGGCCAGGGGAGCCTTTGCTCAGCTTCGGCTGATCCGCCAGCTGCAACCATACCTGAGTCGCTTGGATCTGGCCACGGTGACCCATGCCCTAGTGACATCGAGACTAGATTATTGCAACACGCTCTACGTGGGGCTGCTTCTGAAGACGGTCCGGAAACTTCAACTAGTTCAGAATGCGGCGGCCCATGTGGTTGCTGGGGCTCATCGGTTCGACTCTGTCGGCCCACTACTTCAGCGACTACACTGGCTGCCCATTCATTTCCGGGCTGAATTCAAAGTGCAGGTCCTGACCTTTAAAGCTCTAAATGGCTCGGGTCCAGGGTATCTGAGGGACTGCCTCCTTCTGTACCCGTCACCTAAGGTCATCTAAGGGGGCCCTACTCATTGTGCTGCCACTAAGAGACGTGAGAGGTGTGGCGGCCAGAGATAGGGCCTTCTTGGTGGTGGCACCCCGGCTTTGGAACTCCCTCCCCTTAGAACTGAGGAAAGCTCCCTCAAAACAGAGTTTCAGGTAGAGCCTTAAAACCTTCTATTTTAAAAAAGCTTTTTAAATGGGGCAGAGGTTGGGAGCAGTTTTATTGTTCCATTTTATTGTTTTTAACAAATGCTTTTAATCTGTTTTAATTGTTCTCAGTTTTTTTAATCTAATTGTATTTTAATTATATTTTGATTATGTTTTAATCTCTATTCATGATCTATTTTAATGGTGTTTTATTTTTCTGATGTTAGCCGCCTTGAGCTCCCTCTTGCAGGTGAAGAAAGGCTGGATATTAATTAATTAATTAATTAATTAATTAATTTTTCGTTAATTAACCTTTCCAACAATATATAACATACATATATCCCATTTTTCACCATTTTAGCCACTAGTGTCAAGCTCAGCTTGTTGCCCCCCTAAAGCTTGTTGCCGCTAGCTGCACCACTGTGTGTGTGTGTTTGTGTTTGTGTGTGTGTGTGTGTGTGTGTGTGTGTGTGTGTGTGTGTGAGAGAGAGAGAGAGAGAGAGAGAGAGAGAGAGAGAGAGAAGCCTCCCATCCTAAGTGATGCATGATGCCACTAGTAGATGGAAAATTTTTTATGCTAATGAAATTTGTATTTCGCCAATTAAAATAGCCTATTTTGGAGGATCAGGATTGGGACTATGGTGGATCAAAGTCCCAAAGCCACCTTCTGTTCTTTCTCATATCCAACATGTTCCTCCAACAGACACTCAGAAACTGGCATGTTCCTTGTCGTGAAATGTTAAAACCTGAATATAAGCTTGTGTTCCAGCTTCTACCAAGACTCTACCCTGCTGATTATGTAGATGAGTGCTTTTGTCTGTTTGACGTTCACCTCTTACATGTAGGATTCTGTGATATGCCGGAGGTAGAACTTTTATGTGAGCTTTATTGAAATTTCTTGATGTCCTTGTATAAAAAAATGTTAAAGGAACAATATTAACAAGTCACCCACCTGCTTTTGTGTTCACATATATTTCTTGGCAGTAGAAATGAAATTGCATCACATCATCTGTGCTGAGCACAATTTCAGTTGTTCAAGGTGGGGCATTTCTAATCTTATATTAAAAAAAAACCTGAAATAAAGAAAAATCTAAGGTACAATGGAAACTTGGAATATTTTTGTTAATGGTGGAGACCCCTCCTAACTGGTCAAGAGGTATTCTTGCAAGAGGGTGTTCTCCTTTACTCAGCAGGGGGAGAGTAACAGGCCCTCCACACCCAAGCAATGTCTGTTCAAGTGGCTTCTGCTGGTGTTCTTTTTGCATTTAAATTGTGAGCCCTTTTGGGACATGGACCCATTACCTATTGATTATCTATTATTTTTTTCTTTTTCTTCGTAAACCGCTTTGTGAACTTTTAGTTGTAAAGCAGTATATAAAAATGGATGGATGGCTGGAGGGATGGACGGAAGGACGGATGGATGGACAGAAGGATGGATGGATGTTAATGGTGGGGAAGATCCGTTCTAGTCCACCACTCTATTCCTCTGTACATCTTTCACCAGGCAACAGTGGTGCATGGTGGCGCAGTTCCCATGTAAGAAAAGGCACAACTGGCTATTGGATATGCAGTGATACAGCTCAGGGTTTCCAACTCCTCCATCAGTCCACTGCCCAAGGTCAACACCTCTTCATGGAGTATTGTAATGGGACTCAACTATCTCTGGTTGATGGCAAGAAGTTGTCCCTTTCTCCTTTATTTTTTAAATTCTTCATTCCCAATGACTTGTGACTGGTACCAACAGTATGGATCTCTGAATATCTGAATTGAGATATTTAATTGGCTGCCCCAAGACAGGTGGACCTGGGGAGCCCTAGCTGCGGCAGCCTAGGCAGTTCAGGAAAGGCATGTTGAGGGCATGTTTAGCATTGCCTAGGGCAGAACAGTTACTCTACTCACGGTTTGTTTCCAAGGCAGAAATGCCCTCTTCCAGCTCCTCAAGCTATACCACCTCAGGAGCAGGTATAACAATGAGTAGACCCATAAGGGTCCATGATAAGGCCCAAGTAAGAATGGCAGTGTTGATCAAAAATCTGAGTTCTTGACCAGCCTAGCTGCAACCCCTGCCTCTCAGCCTCAGGATATGGCATAACTACGACAGCTGCTAACCTGGGGATACAGCAGGCCACTCCAAGAAGCCCCTTGTATTCACTGGAGACTGTACTGGCATCTCATCAGGGACTCCTTCTAAGGCAGGCACCACAGCTGTTCTTTGTTCAGTGTGATCTGAAGGGGGGGGTCTCCTCAGGAGCAAGCCCTCCCCAGCTGTCACTGACTTAGCATGCTCTAGAGCAGTTACAGCAGCCCAGGCTTCCTGGCTCTCTGGATGCAGCAAAACTCTCTGCTCTGGATTCAGAATAGTTGAGGCAGCCCAGCTAGGGCACTCTGCACTGCCCTAATTCTGGATTGTGCCCTTGGTCTCCAAAATTGAGGTGCAAATTAGATTTGATGGTGCCTTATATTAGAGTAAATACAGATATTTTGATAATAAGTGTAGGTCAGTACTTAGTTTAACAGTTTAATATTTTGTAATTAAAATGTAACAGAAACCCATTTTTGAATGAAATAATTCAATTAGGTAAAAATCATAATAGAAACCCATTGCCATTTTATTATTATCCTATTACTCATTATATGCAGTAAAATTAAATTTTGTACCTGTTTTGCACCTGCACATTGCAGTCACCAGTAAACATTTTTTTTAATCTCAAGGCTTTTTAAAATAGGGGTGTGCATTAGAATTGATGGTGCATTAGATTTGAGGGAATATAGTAGTTGTCCCAGAGGATGACAATTTTGAACATCTGTTTAGGTCCAAAAATTGATAGAAGTCCACCAGCTCACCATATAAACTTCTCGTTATCTACATCTTGTAGGTTATGGCGTGACATGACAGGTACATTTTGTAGTGGCGCATGATATTGTGGTGAAGCTCTAGCCGGCTACGTAAGTAATGATGCTACTAAATTATATGTATTTTATGCCCCTCTACAAAGATTATGATTAAACTTGGTGAAGACTGTTGAAGAGTTAATTTTTATTTCATTTTATAAATGAATGTGCACTTACATTTTCTATTATGAAGAGGCAATATATTTTTAATATTTCTGATACATAGCAGCTATTTTCGTAAGGGGAAGGAAAGGCAAAAAAAATTAATCTACCTTTTAAAAACCCAGCTTATCATTTTCTTAAAATGTGAAAGAATGGAGCATTTCGCCAAGATATTATCCTCATGGGAATTATACTTTTATTGTGATTTTTATGAAGCTTTTATTGCATTCAATTTTTATATCAAATAATTAATTTGCATAAGACCTCAGTGGTATTAGGCATTATAAAAATCCAGAATTTTTATGTCCTACACATAACCTTCTGGAATGTGAGCTCAGTGTGATGTATGTATGTATGTATGTATGTATGTATGTATGTATACTGTAAATATCCCATTCAAAAATGCAACACAATCAGTGGTGTAGCCAAAGGGGATGCAAAATACTAAGTTTTGCAAAGAGTTTCAACTAGTGTGCAGGATACTCCTCCCTTCCCCTTCAGAGGCAGTCCATGCAATCCATGCAGGTTAGCTCTCCGATCCTGAGCTGTTACTGATATTAATAAAAACTTTAATATAATCCATTTTTCAACAAAATAACCTTCCCACCCTTCCTTGTGTGGCCTTCCCAATAAACAGAAGGATCCGAGTATTCATTGGTGTCAGAAAGTTTCAGTACTAACATCAGCATGCGCTATGCCAGGTTCTCCATTGTGAATGGAACAATATATGAAGGCACCTAGTTCTGCTTGATGCAGCTCCTACTGATTTGTTTTGTCTTAGTTATAAATATGTAATCTTAAGTGCTTTTCTGAACAACGGCTATAACAAGCAACTCAAATAATTTTGTATGAAATATGGTCGTATGGAGCTATAGAACTGGAACAAACAGAGTTCTGAGATTAGCAATTCAAATGTCTTATCTGACAAATTGGAATTTGTTCCATGTGTATCTACTCAATTAGTTCACCTCCAAGTTTGCTACAAATCTTATTTTTGACTAAGCTTCAGGCAGAAGAAACCCACTGTCACAAAAGAAAATGGTGCTTGGCTAGATCCTAATAAGCAGTGACATTGCTAGAAGGGGTGCAAAACACTAAGGGCACAATCCAGATTAACTACAGGAAGTCCTTGCTCTGGTGTAAGAACAATGTACTCTGGATTGCAATATGAATTTCCCATAGGTTTTCACTGGGTGGTGCAGTAACTAGTAACTATGGGTGCACATAATGTCTCTTTTATGTGTTCCCGAGTTTCTCTGGATTGTAGGGTAAGTCTTTCAGGGAGCCTCACCACAGCATACATGCAGTCTCCGCACTTTCCTTCAGGAGCCATTCCTGGCCATTAGAGCAAAACATAGCGGCCGCTTGCACATGTAGCGAGGTTCACTGCAAAATGTAGTGCTTGCACCCCCTAGCTTAGCCACGCTTGGTAAGAACTGTAACCAAACTAAACAAGCAAAACTATAGGCTCAAATCCCACATGTGGTCTATGGAACGTGCTTTCTGTTCACATTGATGTGTAGGTGCGGGCAACCTAAAAATGCCAGACACAGGTGTCATATGTGCTCCCCCAAAGGCATCTGGTGGGCTACTGTGTGATAAAGGAAGCTGGACTAGATGGGCCTTGGCCTGATCCAGTGGAGGTTCTTCTATTTTAGAATGAGTAGTAAAATGTAAAAAAATTACATATTAGCATTCCTCCCAATCTCAAATTCAACAGCTATAAATAGAGGCCATCGGTGAGTTGCAATCTGATTTTAGGTGTGTCATCAAAGGGTGATGGAAAGATCAGATAACTGATTCCTGGAGGACTGGAGGCTATTCAAAAAAATTATTGCAGTTGCTAATTACAATGCAGAGCGATCAATTCCTGCTGTTTGGTAAATTGCTGCTAATTGTCTTGCAAGGGGAGGTCCTGAACTTTGCAGTAAACATAAAGCAAATATAAACATTTGAGAGTTTTTTTCCCCCTGATTTATAATTACTTACAAATAAATAAATAAATAAATAAATAAATAAATAAATAAATAAATAAATAAATAAAATTTCTAGATCTTTTTAAAAGTTTGGGAACCACTTCTTAAGACTTTCAAGGGGTGAAATCAAGAGTAACTACAGGGTGTCCTTGCTCTGGAGTAAGAACAAGTTATTCTGGCTTGCAATATGAATTTCCTATAGGTTTTCACTGGGTGGTGTAGTAACTACGGGTGCACATAATGTCTCTTACGTGCCCCTGTAGTTATTCTGAATTGTGTCCAAGAACTGATAAGTAGAAGTCTGTTTCTAGTAAGATAAAATTGTAAATTGTACTGAATACAATGGGTTGAGTAGAATAAATCCTTTTATTATCAGGTGGCCCATAGCCATTTGTTTATTGGTTTTAATGTTCTCCAAATTTTCTACATTTCCATCTTTAAAGAGGGTCACAGCTTCTCCAGTCCAATCAGACATGTGGAAGGGAGTTGGACTAGATGACCTACTAGGTCCCTTCCAATTGTATAATTCTATGATTCTAAGTTCACTGAACTCAATGGGCTTAGGTATGTCATATGACTTGGCTAAAGGAAGGCAAGGATAACAATACAGAATAACACGATAAATATAATACTGTGTAAAATAAAACTCTGCAGAGGATCAACCTGTTGGCACGTTAGTAACTCCTCTTGAGTTGGGATGAATTGTTCAAAGGAGGTTTCCAGCTAGCTCTTGTGCCATATCAGCTCCAGTTTCTATCAAATGTCTTGATCTAAACAATTCTTATTCTGTGCATCTTTCTATCTGTTACATGACTTTTCAAGACCAGAATATACTCTACATCCATGAAGTCAAAGTCATCCGAGTATTTTTTTTATATGTATCTTCCCTTTCTTTTGTATAGATATAGTAGATCTTTTCCTTCTGATACACCCCTTGGAGAATTACAACAATCTTAGACTTTCTGAAGGCTCTGAAGTGTAAAGACATAACAAAAAACCCCAAAACAAAACAATACTATTAAATGTTGGTTAAGGTTCCCAGGTCACACAGCCTTTTAACACAGCGAATGCTGGTTATACTAAAAGAGTATCTCGGAACAGTCAGAAAATAGATGCCTGACATCAAAGATAGCCTTGACTTTTTCTTCTCCGTGTAGATTCCAACCCAATGTTTCTATTCTCTTAATCCTAGTTCCTTTCCTTATACAAATCCTTCATTGACCTTTTCAGTGTCATTGTGCCACGGTTAACTCTTTAAGGTCAAATGCTTATTGTGGAATGTAGTTAAATAGTTGATAAAAATGATTGGGTTAGCCACAAAAAAAAATTATCCCACCATCTCACCATCTGTCCTACCACACCTCTGGTAGGGACTAGTCACTGGCACTGTTTGGCCCATGTATGGCTTTCTATCTAGTCCTCCTACTGTCCCCCAAGCCATTATGGTATAGGGTTCCCTGCTCTTGCAGGATTAGGGCTTCCCTACTATCAGGGTAACCATATGACAGGAAAAATCTGGATTTGTCTGGATTTTTAGCCTCCTGTCCGGGTGGCCTACATTTTGGCTTCATTTTTGAACTTTGCAATGGTGCACAGTACCCTATCATGTAATATGTCATTGAATTTGTGTTGAAGAGCAGAGTCCAATGCAAAAATCAGTTTTGAGACATCAAAATCAAAATATATAAAAAAATACATTTTTTGGCATTTTTTTAAGTGGGTAGGAATTCTGGCCCTGGGGGGTCCAGGAATTTTGGGTTTGGCATCTGGTCACCCTGCTACTATTGGGTGGTAGTTAGGACATTTGAGAAACAGTGGCATAAAGAATTACTTTTTGATATCCATCTTAGGGAGCAATCCAGAGTAACTATGGAGAGTCCTTGCTCCGGTGTAAGAACAATTTCCTCGGGATTGCAATATGAATTTCCCATAGGTTTTCACTAGGTGGTGCAGTAACTACGAGTGCACATAAAGTCACTTACGTGCTTCCATAGTTACTACGTCGTTTAGAGCGACGGTGGCAAAAGACTCGTGTCGGTTCTGATCGGGCAGAGGCCAGGGCTCACTGGCGAGCCTACTCTGCAGCAGTGGTGGTGGCTAAAAAAGAATACTTTGCTACCACCATCGCATCCGCAGAGAACCGTCCAGCGGAGCTCTTCCGTGTAGTCCGGGGCCTACTCCATCTGGCCCCCCTCACTGACGTAGTAGAGCACACGGAGGCTCGCTGTGGCGAGTTCGCTCAACACTTTGCGGACAAGGTCAATCAGATCCCGCTTGACTTGGACGCCACTTTAGCAACATCCAACAATGTCCCCGGGGCACCTGTCTTGTCCATCTTTTGGGATTCTTTTCAGCATGTAGAACCTGAGGATGTGGACAGGATTCTCTGTAGTGTGAGACCATCTGCTTGCCTGCTAGACCCTTGCCCAGCCTGGCTAATCAGACTGGCCCGGGATGGACTGGCGGAGTGGACAAGGGAGGGTGGTGAACTCCTCTCTGAGGGAGGGGGTGTTGCCTTCTGCATTAAAGCAGGCAGTGGTTCGCCCCCTCCTGAAGAAACCCTCCCTGGACCCTAAAAATCTAAACAATTATCGGCCAGTCTCAAACATCCCATTTCTGGGCAAAGTGGTCGAGCGGGTGGTGGCGTCCCAGCTTCAGAGGGTCCTGGATAAAGCTGATTATCTGGATCCCTTCCAATCTGGTTTCAGGCTGGGATTTGGGACAGAGACTGCCTTGGTCGCCTTGGTGGATGACCTACGCCAGGGAATGGACAGGGGGAGTGCATCCCTGTTGGTCCTGCTGGACCTCTCAGCAGCCTTCGACACCATCGACCATGGTGTCCTTCTGGGTCGGTTGGCTGGGTTGGGGATCGGAGGCACTGTTCTGCAGTGATTCCGCTCCTAGCTGGCTGACAGGTCCCAGAAGGTGGTGCTGGGGGATGCTTGTTCGGCACCCTGGCCTCTTCGGTGCGGGGTGCCACAAGGTTCCATCCTATCCCCCATGCTGTTTAACATCTACATGAAGCCACTGGGAGAGGTCATCCGGAGGTTTGGAGTGAGGTGTCATCAATACACCGATGACACCCAGCTCTATCCTTTCCTCCTGAGTCCAAGGAGGCAGTTGAAGTCCTGAATCGTTGTCTGGAGGCAGTGTGGGACTGGATGAGGGTGAACAAGCTGAGATTAAATCCTGATAAGACAGAGGTTCTCCTGGTCCCGAAGGCCTCAACTCAGGTATTGGAATATCATCCTGTTCTGGATGGGGTTGCACTCCCTCGGAAGGAGCAGGTTTGCAGCTTGGGGGTTCTCCTGGATTCACAGCTGCTCCTGGAGTCCCAGGTGGCGGCTGTGGCCAGGGGAGCCTTTGCTCAGCTTTGGCTGATCCGCCAGCTGCAACCATACCTGAGTCGCTCGGATCTGGCCACGGTGACCCATGCCCTAGTGACATTGAGACTAGATTATTGTAACGCACTCTACGTGGGGCTGCCTCTGAAGATGGTCTAGAAGCGTCAACTAGTCCAGAATGCGGCGGCCCGTGTGGTTGCTGGGGCTCGTCGGTTCGACTCTGTCGGGCCACTGCTTCAGCGACTACACTGGCTGCCCATTTGTTTCCGGGCTGAATTCAAAGTGCTGGTCCTGACCTTTAAAGCCCTAAACGGCTTGGGTCCTGGGTACCTGAGGGACCGCCTTCTTCCGTACAATCCGACCCGTCACCTAAGGTCATCTGAGGGGGCCCTACTGACTGTGCCGCCACTAAAAGATGTGAGAGGTGTGGCGGCCAGAGATAGGGCCTTCTCGGTGGTGGCACCCTGGCTTTGGAACTCCCTCCCCGTGGAACTTAGGAAAGCTCCCTCAATACAGAGCTTCAGGCGGAGCCTAAAAACCTTTTATTTTAAAAAAGCGTTTTAAACAGGGCAGAGGGTGGGGGCGGTGTTTTAGTGTTTTTTATTGTTTTAAGGAATGTCTTTTAGCTTGTTTTTAATTGTTCTTAATCTTTATTATTCTAATTGTATTTAAATGGTATTTTAATTATGTTTTAAATGTGTATTTATTAGCATTTTAATGGTGTTTTATTCTTTAATGTTAGCCGCCTTGGGCTCCCTCTTATGGGGCAGGAAAGACAGAGTACAAATTGAATGAATAAATAAATAAATAAATAAATAAATAAATAAATAAATAAATAAACAAACAAACAAACAAACAAACATAAATGTTTACTTCCAAACGTGCGTCTACCTCTGTTGGTTAACAACCTCCCAGTATTTCTTTCTTAAAATAATCCTTCTTTAAGAGGATCCTGATAAAGGTGTACCCTGGAAGTGGAGTCACAAACTTGTTCAAAATGCTTTGACTGCTATGACATCATTTTCATCATGCGCTTCTTGCAATCAAGTGTTTAAAACAAATACGTAAGACTCACCAACAGTTTCACATAGAATGGAGAGCCACAATTATTTTCTGAACATTCTCCCATCCTGCCAGGTCAAGATATCCAGCTGTTAAGGTTTGTGCTCATTATAGTTAACTGCAATAACATTCATCACTTTATGGTAATCAGATTAGATAGGTAGGTGTAAGTGATAAGTGCAGGACGGAGTGTAATCAAAATGAATGAACCTCTCCATTTAATGAAAAATATTTCTTGAGCCTGTGGGGAAAGCACTCTACAAACCAAATGAAGAGTCTGAAATTAGGCACAATCAAAGAACAGTACTATTCATTTTCCACTATTTATTTCCAGGCACTAATATTGAAATTACAAATCTCCATAATTGGTATGGCTTTTAAAATATTATGAAGATCCCTTTCCTCTCCTTACATTACATTTGAAGACTATAAATGTTCAAAGTAGTAAGTACTTTTAGGTCCAAACTCCAAAATATGTATACTCAGTGTAGTGTTGCCATTTTACCAGAATTTCAGGTGATACCAGAGTTGAAGGATCATGATCCAGCCAGGACCCAGGACCTGGAATTGGGCAACCCTATAGGCAGTACTTGAGTACTGCCATCAGCTCCCTTGTCCAGCACCAAGCCAAGAACCCTGTATGCACATACCAGCCAAGCCTGACCTTGGCTGTACACGTGCAGAAGGTCTCCAGAGAATGGGCAGGACCAGCATGGGGATGATCTGGAACCTTGTCCCTGATTGCTCTTCTCTTGTCCTACCTGGTTGTGGGGTTGCAAATTATGGGGTTGCCAAAGCTTGGGGAAGAGGGTGCTGAACAATTTCTGAGCTGTATCTGGGATAAAAATCAATGCCCTTCAAAGAAAAATACAGGGCTTGCACTTTTGCTCCATATAGGGAAAAGTAACTTTTGAGGAAACTACAGATAGCATCTTCAGTTAAATAACTGGAATAAGGGCAAAATCCAGAGCAGCTACAGGGAGTCCTTGCTCTGGTGTAAGAACAACTTACTCTGAATTCCAATATGAATTTCCCATAGGTTTTCACTAGGTGGTGCAGTAACACGGGTGCATGTAAAGTTTCATAGAATCATAGAGTTGGAAGGAACCTAGTGGGTCATCTAGTCCAACCCCCTTACTTAGTCATCTAGTCCAACCATAGTTATTCTCAATTTTGGGGTAAATCCATGTACACAGAAAACTGATACTCTTTTTTTCCACAGAAAGCAGTACTTACCATGTCTAGCCCAAGACTCTTAACTTCTCAGAAATGTTCTGCCTACACTGAATAATGAAGTAGATCCCATATGGGCTATACAGTCATCATTTCCAGTTTGCACAAGAAAAACACTTGTGAGCCTATCCTGTGTATATATGAAATCCACTGCTTGTCATTCCATCATTCTTCCCCACAGTGACCCATTTTTGCTTAGCCCCCAGTTGTACCCACTTGAACCCAGTTCTGTATGCAATGTTTGGCATAAATAGCCTATGGGTGCAATCCAGAGTAACTATGTAACTCCTTGCTCCGGTGTAAGAACAATTTACTCTGGATTGCAATGTGAATTTTCCATAGGTTTTCACTAGGTGATGCAATAACTACGGGTGCACGTAAGGTCTCTTACGTGCTCCCGTAGTTACTCTGGATTGTAGGGTTTTTCTCTTAAACTATGTACTTATGATTCTTTAGAATTCTTACTGAACACTTAAATTGTCAAGATTTTGAATGTTCAGCCTGAAATGCTCAAAAAGTCAATGCGGTTGGAGTGGGGCAGATCGCACTGTTTCTCAGTCACAGTAAATACTCAGACATTGCATTGCTTTTCTTTTTTCCTCCATATTTTTCTTTTTAAACTTATATAACCAAATTCTGCTTCCTTTACAACTGCGGAATCAGCGTAGGCTGGATAACAGAAATTGAAAAATACTGTAATTATTCAAATCTAATGTGCCGCTGAATCTAATGTCCACCCCTATTTTAAAAGGCTTGATATTTTTTTTTAAAGTTAACTTGTGATTGTAGTGTGCAAAGCAGGTGCAAAATTTAATTTTACTGCATACAACAACGAATTATATGATAATAATATGACAATGGGCTTATGTTATGAATTTTACTTAACTGCCCTACTTTATACAGCAATGGATTTATCTTATCTTTTTTCTTACAATATAGTAAAATGTTAAACTAAATACTGACCTAGGGCAAAATCCAGAGTAACTACGGGGAGTCCTTGCTCCGGTGTAAGAACAACTTACTCTGGATTCCAATATGAATTTCCCATAGGTTTTCATTAGGTGGTGTAGTAACTCCGGGTTCACGTAAAGTCTCTTATATGCTCTTGTAGTTACTCTGGATTTGGGGGCTAAACTTATAATCAATAATAGTATTTTATAATATAATCAATTTGATTATAATACTTATAATCAAAAATAGTACCATAGTTGTTCAAATGTAATGCACCAACTAATCCAGGGGTCTCCAAACTCCAGTTCAGGGGCCAGATGAAGCCCTCGACAAGCCTCAATGTGTCCCCTGGGAATACTCTTCTATCCATTTCTTGGGCTCTCCAATGCATTCTTATATGTAAATTTATGTAAATGTCAGAGAGATGTGTCAGAGAGATCTCAGAGAGATGTTTCCTAGGGATGATGTGGCCCTCCTGTCAAAAACTGTGGCAGCCCCTGTCTAATGCACACCCCCAAATTTGAAGACTAAATTCAGCTGAGAAAGGTGCATGTTAGATTTAAGTGAAGATGGTATTATTCAGTGGGCGCAATCCATAGTAACTACGGGGAGTCCTTGCTCCGGAGTTAGAACAATTTACTCTGGATTGCAATATAAATTTCCCATAGGTTTTCACCAGGTGGTGCAGTAACTACAGGTGCACATAATGTCTTTTACGTGCTCCCGTAGTTACTCTGGATTGTAGGATTAGCCTCTCGACTAACAAGCCTCTAGGAACAAAACTGCAATCATCCTTAGAACTTGGTTTTAATTCACAAATACCGTTGTATGCGCCTCTTTTGTTGAGGGAAAGCACAAAAACCTGGTAAGGCACACTGTGAGATTTCGATATTCATAGTGGCATCTGCACAAAGTCAGAGTCATTTGTTAAAGTCAAGTCAGCAAAAAGGACCACCTGGAGGAAGGCAACGGGAAGATGCAGAAAAGAAAATAAATAGCGCAGAGTCGGAGCCTGACAAACATTCTTGCATCTATTTTCTCCACTCGCTTGTATTGAATGCTTTCCAATGTCTCCAGGTGAATTATAGCCACAAGAACTGGCAAGGTGCTTACGAGGTAGTTGTCAATGATTGTTCGTCTCAACAGCTGTATTAAGAGGCTGCTCCGGATCACAAGTTGTCCACAGAAATGGAAGGCAGCACAAGGCCGTCTGCATTTTTGCCTTCAGTGAAATGGGGAGGCAAAGCAGAAGCGCCGAAGAATATTAACCCCCAAATCCAGAGTAACTACGGGAGCACGTAAGAGACATTACATGCACCCGTAGTTTCTGCACCTCCTCGTGAAAACCTATGGGAAATTAACAATGGAATCCAGAGTAAATTGTTCTTACACCGGAGCAAGGACTCCCTGTAGTTACTCTGGATTGCTCCCTAAGAGATGCAAAAATAGAGTGGTGATAAGGCTGGTGAAATGCTCCATGGAGTTTGGCACATAACAGTGCATAAAATAGGGCTTCTGCAAAATTCGTATTTCTCCCTCCTATTCAACAAATGAGCTTTTGCCTTCTTTGATAAAGCCAATTTTGCTTTCTCAAGACTTTTCTACCAGTCTCAGAACTTTATTCTGGTTCCTCAATGTTTCCAAGTGAAAATGGTCTCCATGTTCATCCTGTAAACCTAGGTTTGTCAATAGACTTTGAGCACAATCCTAACCATGTCTACTCAAAAGTACGCCCCATTGTGTTCAGTGGCTTTTCCTCCCAGGAAAGGGTCTTTAGGATTGCGGCCATTGACAGTTTATAAAATCTGCTTCCTTGTCCTCTATGAGTGGGGTTCAGTTGTGGGCTCCAGCAGGTTCGCACCTACTCTATAGAACCGGTTGTTAATGAGAGATGGGACATATAAAGTTTAAAAATAGCCGTTTAAAAGTGGCTGCCAGATGGGCAGAGAACCGGTTGTTAATTTCTTTGAATCCCATCACTGGTAGGATTGCCATATGTCCTAAAAAACAGGGACAAACAGGGATTGTGATCACATACTAGCAAATGGGACAGTGTCCAGTCCTGATTTTGTGGAAGAGAATTGTGGCAACCCTATATTGACACAATTACAAACAGCAACATTTTTTTTAAAAAAACAGAGCACACCACATGTCGGATAAATTCACTTCCCCAAAGCAAAGCATCTCACCTCGTCACTGGCACCACATAGCAGCAGGGGCCAGAAGCCTGGTGTCATTTGAATATCAAGAGACCTAAGATACATATTAGATGAAATACTTGACAACTTCAAGTAAATCGTAATCTCATTTTTTTCCCCCTCATCCTGTCAATAATAAATGAGTTTTAGAGCTTAAATCAAGACACAAAGCCCTTTTCATTTTACATTATTGATGGAGCGCACTTAGTTTAACAACATTTTCCAAGGGAAAAAAATGTATTATTTACTGCTTCTGTTAATACAAAACCTAACATAAATAAATAGATTGGTTTTCTCTTTAAAGGCAGAAATCATTTTGAATATTCTGGACGGGTGCATGTGTGTGTTTTAGAGACTGTGGCAGAGAGTTCCATTTAAAAAAAAAAAGAGACTGATTTATTACCCTAATAACTGAAATATAGAGTTTGGTGGATATTCTTTTCTGTAGTAGTCAAATGTGCCAGCTTATCAGGTTTCGGAGTCAACAGGTGTTGCATTCTGTAGCCAGAAACCATCACAATAGTTTTGATTTCCTTTCTTATTTTTAATAAAAATAAAACATACAGGGCTAGGGAAAAAGGGCGACTTTCATTCTAAGTAAATTACAAGGACATTGGGGTAGAAATTGAAAATGCCAGATACAGTGTTCATAAAGTACGTTGCCAGATTTCTGTAATAATCTCCAATTGCCACATGCTTGAGGATTGTTTGTTGTGTCTTATTTTGAAATGGTGGCCCTGCAGAACTAAACTGCTGAAACTTCTCTAGTGGTGCAGTTGTGGCACCTCCATCATTGTTATTCTTATATCTAAAAGTATATTTTGCATCTCTCACCATGTATCTCTGCTGTGGGTATGGCTGTCGTGTCCTTTGCTCAGCCCTTCTGATGATGTGATTCATGCACATTATTGAGAAACTGGACAGAAATAAGTTTTATTACATCGCCCAACCCCATGTAACTTTGTGACACTGGAGCATAGGGTAAGATGACTATCTCATGAACTTGATGGGCAGAATATTCAGGGCAAACAGAAGATAGTTTTCCATGGATGGAAATAATTAAAACAATGTATTATTTCTGTTTATGTATTCAGGACAAACAGTAGCAACATCATAAGGAAAGTGGTGATAATGATGGTGGTAATGTAGTAGAGGGAGTGGAGCATGTGTCTTCCCCAGCCATATGGCTCTGTTACGGACCCCTTCCCGAGAGCCGTATGTCTCTGTTTTGCTCCCCCTTCCAGGAATGGCTCCTGAAGGGGCCCTTGTATGCCACAGTAAAGCTCCCTCCAAGACTGACTGCTCAGCCCCCCTCTGGCTATGCCACTGCAGTGGACACATACCTGACATGGAGTTCTGGGGAAGAACTGGGAACCCTCTTCTTCCAAGCAGTCAATCAGCGAATGGAAGAGAAAATGAGAATCAAGCCTGTGTCTATAGAAAATGAACATAGAGACAATGTTCACAGCAGGAACCCTACATGAATCCTATATTCATTGTGTCTCTCATTAAGCACAATCCAGAGTAACTTATCCATTAACAGCACAATCCAGAGTAACTACAGGAGCTCTTTCATCAACGCAAGAAAAATTAATTCTGGATTGCTCTATTCATTTCCCATAGGTTTCCCATAGGTAGCGCCATAACTTCATCAACGTATGTCTCTTACATCAACACAAGAGCACTTGTTGTTACTTTGGATTGTGCTGCAATACTGAATGAAAGTAAAAATATTATGATTCAGTTCTGCTGGCATCTATTTCAAAATGACATCATACCCAGGGTGACCATATATCATAACCACAAAAGAGCACAAGACAGCCCCAAAATAAAAAAAAATGTAGGACATGACAAAATAAAAGTTAGAAACACTCATGTATATTGCTTTGATGTGGTTAATTTAAACATTATAATTTATTATAATAATTTATTATTAAATTTAAGACTAATACATATTTATTAAATATTTATTACTTACAAGATAGCTACATGTTGCATGCTCACAAGGAAAAGGAAGACAATGAAGATTTTTTTCCAGGACATAAGGCTAAAAAAGAGGACATATATCAGAGAAAAAGAGGATATATGGTACTCTGATCAGATGGGATTCAATTTACGTGGTCTGAAACCCTGACCCATCGCAAAGCTTTCTAAGGGCGAAATCCAGAGTGACTATGGGGAGTCCTTGCTCTGGTGTAAGAACAATTTACTCTGGATTGCAATATGAATTTCCCATAGGTTTTCACTAGGAGGTGCAGTAACTACGGGTGCACGTAATGTCTCTTACGTGCTCCCGTAGTTACTCTGGATTGTAGGGTTAATGAAAGCTTTTCCCCAGTGCTTATTGTCTCAATTAGGCTGGAAGAAGAGCAGGCCAGCAACCTTCTTCACCTGACTTTCCTTGATCCCCACATACATCCCAGTGAGTGAGAAACCAAAGCCCTGCCGTCAAAGTTATCTAAATGGATGACTGTGAGTCTGTTAATATCAAATCATATCCCATTATATTTACAGAGATAAGTAGGACATGGATGGATGGCTACGGCAGCTTAAGAAGTCCATTATATTTCAGCATACTTATGGGTGGTTAAAATGTTAATGAACAGTATTATAATAAAAAAAGAAAGGAGGAGGATTTTGCAGTGGTAAGGAAATGTACTTGACATAAGGGTTTGGCAGGAGAGGATGGTGGGGGGAGAATGGAACGATGCTAATGTAGACCCTGCCTCATTAATCAGATCTGCCTAGAGGTACAAAAGTGTCTCCTAAGTTTGCTTTTTGCTTTCTGTGGAAAGTTGCTGATGAAGATACCGATGTACAAAACGATTGTAATTGGATTTCGGATTGTAGGGAGTAATTAAAAAATTAAAATGTGTGGACTGGAACGTGTGGCTGATCGACCTTTAGAAAGACCACCAAAGACAAAAGACAAGTAGTTGCCATTTTTAAAGGCAATTGCACCACTTTGCCCAAGCACCCACAGTCGTACGTTTCTCTGGTATGTCCCTTTAAGCTCTTTGCCACAGGTTATGCATTGTGGCTATTACACATAGGGGAGCATATCTGGACGGGGTGCAAAGTGCTACATTTTACACACCTCGTTTTGCTCCCACCTTCCGCAATGGCTCTGAAGGGGAGAGGTTGCTTTCACACCATAGTGATGCTCCCTGAAAAACTATTGATGCCATACTAAACATACTTTCCTGGGAGTAAGAACCATTGAACACAATGGGGTTTACTTTGAAGTAGACATTGTTAGGATTGTGCTCTTCGTCCTCTGCACTCCCTCTCGCTATGCCACATCATACACAGCCAGTTTTGGCCATATTTCTACCATAAATAAATGGGCAAAAAAATTTCTCCCATAAATAATGTCAGTGGCATTAATAAAGGTGTGCAGGCCATACAACATGGGGATAACACCACAATTTTGAAATAATTTTGGAATAATACCATCATCATCATTATCATCATCATATCATTTGATGAATATTTTCATACAGAATGCAATAGAACAAATCACATTGAAATATCTCTTATTCTATCAACAATCACCAGAAAAGTAGTGTGCAAGACAATGGTATATCACCCTGCACACAACCCAGAGAATTGCCTTGAGAGATGATGCACCACTACAGAGGTGATATGTTTTCACTGCATCACAGGTGATTATGTCACCACATTGGGTGACATACCCCCAAATCCAGAGTAACTACAGGAGCATGTAAGAGACTTTACGTGCACCCATTGTAACTGCACCACCTAGTGAAAACCTATGGGAAATTCATATTAGAATCCAGAGTAAGGGCACAATCCAGAGCAAGTTCAGCCTGCTCTGCCCTAACTGCTCTCTCCTAACTATTCTGTATCCAGAGCAGAAAGTTATGCTACATCCAGAGAGTCAGGAAGCCTGGGCTGCCCTAACTGCTCCAGAGCATGCTAAGTAATTGACACATGGGGAGGACTTGCTCCTGAGGAGACACCCTTCAGATCATACTGAACAAGGAACAGCGGTGGTGCCTACAGTGGTGACATGACTCTGTGCATCACCCGGTGCGGAAGTCTGTGTGTCACCCCTGGGATGCATAACCCCCTACCAGGACTGCGCAGTCACCAAAGTTGGTGCCTGCACAGTTGTTTCTGAAGCCAAGTGGCTTCAGAAAGAGTACCGCACAGGCACAATATCTGTCTGTCTGTCTGTCTGTCTGTCTGTCTGTCTGTCTGTCTATCTATCTATCTATCTATCTATCTATCTATCTATCTATCTATCTATCTATCTATCTATAGTATTTATATACCGCTTTTCAACTAACAAGTTTACAAAGCGGTTTACAAAGAAAATGGAAAAATAATAATAGCAATTAAAAGCTAATGGATCCCTGTCCAAAAGGGCTCACTATCTAAAATGCAAAAAAGAACACCAGCAGAAACCACTTTAACAGACACTGCAGGGGTGTGGAGGGCCAGTTACTCTCCCCCTGCTAAATAAAAGAGGAGCACCCACTTGAAAGAGTGCCTCTTGCTCAGTTAGCAGGGGTTACTGACGCCTGCGCAGTACTTTTCTGAAGCCTCCTGAATGAGGCTGAATGGCCATGCAGAGGTGGACTTCTGTTCACTATGTGAGCTGTTCGGCCTGCTCAGTGTGTTTCTGCACAGTGCACCTCAGATGGCCGTTCAGGAAAGCTCCTCAGACAAGTGGCAGCTTCTGGCTGCTTCTCTGCCTTGGAGCAGGCCTAAATGGGCGCGCTGGTTCCTGGGGCCTGCCAAAGGACAGTCAAACTCCTCCAGCGCATCACCCCATATGGAGTGCGTCACCCAATGCGGCCCGCACCAGCTGCACCAGTCTGGTGACGCCACTGGGTGCCTGCCTTATAAGGAGTCCCTGATGAGATGCCAGTACATTCTACAGTGAATAGAAGGGGCTTCTTGGAGTGGCCTGCTGTATCCTGAGGTTTGTGGGCAGCCATAGTTTGTTCCATATCCTGAGGTTGAGAGGCAGGGGTTGCAGCTAGGCTGGCCAAGAACTCAGATTTTTGGTCAACACTGCCATTCTTACTCGGGCCTTATCATGGACCCCTATGGGTCTACTCATTACTATACCTGCTCCTGAGGTGGTATATCTCTGAGGAACCAGAAGAGGGCATTTCTGCCTTGGAAACAGGCTTTGGATACAGAGTAACTGCTCTGCCCTAGGCAATGCTCAACATGCCCTCAACATGCCTCTCCTGAACTCTCTAGGGCAGAGCAGCTAGGGCAGAGCAGGTCCACCTCTCTTAGGGCACCCTATGTTGCCTTGCTCTGCCCTAAGCCTCTTCCAGAGTAATTGGGATGGAGCATCTTGCAGTTGCTCCACCCTAGTGATAGATAGGGCATCCCAAGGGCTCTTATGTAGACAGATTAGTTGCTCTGGATTGTGCTGTAAGTTGTTCTTACACTGGAGCAAGGACTTCCTGTAGTTACTAGAGTGGATTTTGCCCATAAACTCTAGTGATGCCAGCCTGACCTGGCTTGTTCTCATCACTTGCTTGCATGCCCTGGTATTGACACCATGGGTGCCATGGTGAAGGTTTGAAGTGGGGCTTGGTTCTTGACAGGTTTAGAACCACAGCGTTTGGAAACCAAATCAAGCTGGTAAGGTGCCAGGCAAAGAGTATCACAACTAAATATTATGCTTCAGTTGGCATGAAGTGTTTCCAAATTATAGTTGCGAGTCTAGCCCTCGGAAGCATATTTCTAGGACAGAATAATGATGAAATAGGGGAGCCGAGACTCTGCAACCTGTCCTCCTTTGAAAACCCAAGAAACCTTGCTGGAGATTTCAATAAAACATTTGTCGGCGCTGCAAGGTAATTCTCAGTGCAAAGCGAATCAGCCTTTCAACAAACATTAATGGAGAAGAAGTGAGACAAAGATTATTATGAAGTGTTAAAAGCATTTGCCTGGCAGTTTAGATAAACAGAAATTAGAGCATCCCCAAATAACAGCCAGAAAGAGTGACGTTCCCTCTGCTTTTAGGAGATGCTAAATTAAGAAGGCAAAATTCTACACCGGAGACACCAACTAAGGATATGCAGTCATCAAATGGCTTACGTTCATATTTTCACATGGGGTGTTTTGAAGATGATAAGAAATGCAGCTATTTGCAGGAAAACCAGTGCCAGAGGTATAGACTTAGGGCGCAATCCAGAGTAACTATGGGGAGTCTTTGCTCCTAGGTAAGAACAATTTGCTCTGGATTGCAATATGAATTTCCCATAGGTTTTCACCTAGTGGTGCAGTAACTATGGGTACATGTAATGGTTCTTACATGCTCCCATAGTTACTCTGGATTGTAGGGCAAGAGGTGTAGAGGTTTAGAGGTTTTTGGTTGTCATTGGAGGTATCACATATAGGGGTACCCCTTTGATAGGTGTAACATTGGCCACCAGAGGCAACTCTACATAGGATGGCTTGACTCCCAGTTTGTGAGTGGTTTGACTCCCAGTTGGAACTTTGATCTGTGAGTTTCATCCATAAGTTATGCCTCTTGTGAAGGAACAGACAGCTCTGCAGACTCCTCTTGCACATTGGTGCACCACAGTCCCAGTTAACCGGACCAAGAAAGGCAGTGGCCCATGGTGATCATGGTAGTGGAACCCATATCTGCTAATCTGTGGTCTACTGGGTAAAAAGAACTGGTGTGAGAAATTATTATCTCACCTGGATGGACATAGATGGACCAATAATCCAACAATATTAGGCAGATAATAATTAGGCAATAATAAGGCAAGTTCCTGTGGGTTTCCTTGAAGCATTCATGGCCACAGTATAAACATCAAAGAGCCATATGAACCCTGAACCTAATTTGAAACTGTTTTAATTTGATTTTTCACCCAAGCAATGCAAAAAGAAGAATAGGCTTGCCCTGAAATGTTATTCATTCATCTGTGGAACTCCTTGCCACAAAATATAATGCCTTTAAATGTGGATTGGGCAGATTAATGGAGGAAAAATCCATCAGAATTTTCAAGCCTTGAAGAATATGTGTTAAATGATCAGAAAGGTTTCATATTCTATCTTCCTATCCTTTTTGGTTCCAGGAGTCTTTCACCAGCCCTATTTTCTCTATTGTCCTTCAACCACATACCTGGTTTGGGACTAGTTAATAATTGTATTATTTCACGGCTGTTTGCTAATATATGCAGTGCAGCAAGCAACATATAAAGAAAAGAAAATTAGAACCTTTTCACTTGTGTAACAAGGGCTTTCTTTATAAAATAAGAAGAGAAAAGTTAAGGTGGCTATAATCAATTGTATATAATTATCACCTTTGAAATTACATTTACAAACTACGCTTACACTCCATTACATTTCATATATTTTAAGTTGGTCGCAAGAATATACTATTAAATTCAATTATTAAGTCCTCATATGAGAGTATTCAGGCAATTAGGAAATTTAACAAAATGCTTTTCTAGGCAATTTTCTAAACAACCTTGCATCCCTTCTTCCTGTTCCCTGCTCTTTCAAAATAAAGCAAGGCTGTCTGCAACCAGTTTCACTGGTTGGTTTCTAATGGTAAAAATAGTCTTAGGTGGGATGTGGTCAAGGGATGGAACCTAGAGTGGACTCGATCAGGTCAGGATGGAAAATATGAGGAGTGTTTGTTCTTAAGGAGCAATATTTTTTAATAAAAATGTTTTTTAAAAAAAATATAAGGAGCGTTTGACATGAGAATATCAAATACTGTTTGATTGATTAATTGATTGTTTGATTGATTGATCTGGGGAGGCTGCTGTGTGATACAGGAAGCTGGACTAGATGGGCCTTTGGCATGATTCAGAGGAGGCTTTTATGTTCTTACTAGCAAAAAGTGTACCCACGTTGGGTGTGTAACATTTCCCCATATGTCATCCTCCCACGGCGCATCAACAACCCATGCACATCAACACCCCATGCGCAAATTCCCCCCATGCACAACTTCCCCCATGCACAACTTCCTTCCCTGCAAATCAACCCTCATGCACATCATCCCCAATGCGCAACTTTCCCCCAGGTGCAACTTCCCCCAGGTGCATCATCTCCCATGCGCATCATCCCCCATGCGCAACTTTCCCCCATTACCAACATCCCCCCATTCGCATCAGTCCCCCATGCACAATTTCTCCCATGTGCATCATCCCCCATGTGCTTCAACTCCCCATATGCAACATCACCCATCTGCATCAGTCCCCCATGTGCATCAACCCCCATGCACAACATCCCGCCATGCGCAACTTCCCCATCTGCAAATTCCCCCATGTGCAACTTCTCCCCTTTGCACAACTTTCCCCCATCCGCAACTTTCCCCATCCGCAACTTCCCCATGCGCAAATTCCCCCATGCACAACTTCCTCCCACGCGCAGGATCCTCACCAGTACAACCTCTTCCTCTGAACAGCATCCCCCAGTGCACCAGGCACTGAGCACCAAATTGGCTGGATGTTGGTCAGTCCCCATGTCAAGTATAGGACAATAACACGTTGCCCCCTTTTCAGCCCCTGAAGGGTTAAATTTCTCCAGATGGTTCTTGGGGGGAGTTCAGGTGACAGAAGGAACTCCCAGAATTCCATGCTTCAGGCCCAGCAGTTGGGGCGGAATGTTGCTGAGTCAGCAATTCTCAATGCAAAGTATAGGGAGGAAAACGCGTTGCACCCATTTTCACCCCCTTCCCGTTGGAATTTCCGAAAACCGGTTCTTAGTGCACAGAAGGAACACCCACCCCAAATTTCACGCTTCTAGGCCCAGCGATTTTGGCAGGGCGGTGATGAGTGAGTCAGTGGGTCAGTCAGTCAGTCAGTCAGTGACTTTTCTCTTTTATATATATAGATGAGGGCCCCCTTCACCCATACAATCTTACCCATCATCCAAGGTCATTGACAGTGTCTAATGATGTCCCTGCAACTTAGGCAACTGCTTGTTTGGTTTTGTGGGATTCCTTCCAGCTTGTGCATCCTGAGGATGTGGACAGACTTCACTGGAGTGTGAGGCCATCCAATTGCCTGCTTGACGCTTGCCCATTTTGGCTTCTTAGATCTGCCCAGGGGGTGGGGGACTGGCTGTGTGGACAGAGAGGTTGATTAATTCTTCTTTAACGGAGGGGCGGTGGCACTAAGCAGGCGGTGGTACGTCCCCTCCTGAAGAAGCCCTCCTGGATCCAACTGTGTTGGATAATTACCCTCTACCATCCCGTTCCTGGGCAACCAGCATCTACCCTCCCGTTCCTGGGCAAGGTAGTTGAGTGGCTGGTAGTGTCACAGCTCCAGAGAGTTCTGGATGAAACAGATTATCTGGATCCTTTTCAATAAGGTGTCAGATCAGGTTTTGGTACTGAAACAGCCTTGGGGCGCAATCCAGAGTAAGTACGGGGAATCCTTGCTCCGACATAAGAACAACTTACTCTGGATTGCAATATGAATTTCCCATATTTTTTCACTAGGTGGTGCCATAACTATGTCGACTTAAATGTCTCTTACTTGCTCCCATAGTTACTCTGGATTGTAGGGTTGGTCACCTTGCTAGTTGACCTGCGCCAAGGACTGGATAGGGGGAGTGCGACCTTGTTGGTCCTACTAGATCTCTGCAGCTTTCGACATGGTGTCGTTCTGGGTCGGTTAGCTGGGTTGGGGGTTGTGGACACTGTTCTGCAGTGGTTCTGCTCCTACTTGGATGATAGGTACCAAATGGTGGTGCTGGGGGATGCCTGTTTGGCACCCTGGCCTTTGAGGTGTGGGGTGCCACAGTGATCCATTCTGTCCCCTGTGCTATTTAACATCTACATGAAAAAGCTGCAAGAGGTCATCCCGAGATTTGGAGTAGGGTGCCACCACCACCCAGCAGTATCTCTCCTTTCCATTGCAATCCAAGGTGGCTGTTGAGGCCTTAGAGTGCTGCCTGGAGGTGGTTGGGACCTGGATGGGGGCAATCAGGCTGAGACTGAATCCAGATAAGACAGAGGTCCTCTTGGTTAGGAAATCCATGATGCAGGTGCTGGACCATCAACTTACTCTGAACGGGGTTGCCCTTCCCCTGAAGCTGCATGTTCACAGCTTGGGGGTTCTTCTGAACTCACAGCTGCTCCTGGACTCCCAGGTAATGGCTGTGGCCAGAGGTGCTTTTGCCCAACTACGCTTGGTGCATCAGTTGTGGCTGTATCTGGATCATGTAGACCTGGCCATGGTGGTCCACACCATAGTGACATCAAGACTGTACTACTGTAATGCAGTCTATGTGGGGCTGCCCTTGAAAATGGTTTGGAAACTGCAATTAGTTCAAAATACTGTGGCCCATGTGGTTGCTGGAGCCAGACTATTTGACTCTGTAGGGCCGCTGCTCCACCGACTATTTGTTTCTGGGCCCAATTCAAGGTGCTAGTCTTGACTTATAAAGCCCTAAACAGCTTGGGCATATGGGGCGGTGGCAAGAAATAGGGTCTTCTCAGTAGGGCATCAACCCTCTGGAATTCTCTGGGATTATTATTATCTGAGGTGGCCTTACTGACTGTATCACCACTAGGAGAGGTGAAGGTGGTAATGGCAAGAAATAGGGTTTTCTTGGTGGTGGCTTTCCAAATCCCTTGGAAATCCCTTCCCCTTGGACTGAAAACAACTCTCTCTTTGGAGAGTCTCCCTATTTAGTGGGGTCTCAAGACCTTCTTGTCCATCATAGCTTTTTTACTTGATATTGGGGACTGGGGTTTTTGCAGTGTTTTTAATTGGTTGTTGTACAGTGTTCAATATTTTAATGTCTGATGATTGAATGCTTTGTTTTTAATTGCTGTATATTTTTAATTTTTAATGCATTTTTCTTTTAGTGATAGCTGCTTCAAGTCCTTGGGTAGGAGAAAGGTGGACTACAAATTCTGATAGAATAATAATAAAAAGAAAGTTTGAAAGACAGCGCTGGGTTTATGTACTGCAATCCTAACCACACTTTCATGGGAGAAAGTACTATCGAATACAATGGAACGTACTTTTAAGTAGACATGCTTAGGACGACAGTACTGGAAGCCAAGATTCATTGCTCTAAACAAATGAATATCTTCTCTGTCCAAATAAATAAGGGAAGCAACACATGAGTAATGATTGACATCAATTAAGCATTCCCTTTTCTTCCAAAGCTATTATTTGTCATTCATTTCCCTGTCTATTGTCACTTTGTGTGACAGTTCTCAGCTTGATATCTACACGCCAATCACCTTCTTTAATTAGGTTTGCATTCTTAGCAAAGCAAATCTAAAGGAAATCCGCCCCTTGCATTTGTGAATTCTTCGGGTATAGAAAATGTTTATATCAATTTATTGATACAAAAGTCTCTGTATATAATGTGCGAAGTTTTTTAAAAAAACTGAATCAAGATTAATTTAATTCTGCACTATGGACACAAATCTTAAGCTAGGTGAATGAGGGAGCTCTTTTTAGAGATGAGATAGGGTGAGTTGATAAATCTATATCTATAAAAGAGAAAAGTCACTGACTGACTGACTGACTCACTCACTCACTCATTCACTCACTCACCAACGCCCTGCTAAAACCACCAGGCCTAAAAGCATGAGATTTGGTGTGGGTGTTCCTTCCGTGAGGGAGGGGTGCACTAAGAACTGGTTTTCGGAAATTCCAACTGGAAGGGGGTGAAAAGGGGCGCAACGTGTTTTCCTCCCTATACTTTGAACTGAGAATTGCTGACTCATCAACATTCCGCCCCAACTGCTGGGCCTGAAGCATGGAATTCTGGGAGTTCCTTCTGTCACCTGAACACCCACCAAGAACCATCTGGAGAAATTTAACCCTTCAGGGGCTGGAAAGGGGGCAACGTGTTTCTGTCCTATACTTAACATGAAAGACTGACCAATCAAAGAATCATAGAATCCTAGAGTTGAAAGGGACCTAGTAGGTCATCTAGTCTAACCCCCTGCCTGCAGCAGGAAATCTCCCTAGAGCATCCCCAACAGGTGCTCACTCGTCAAGCCTCTGCTTAAAGATCCCCAGTGAGGGAGAGTCCACCACCTCCCTTGGCAATCTGTTCCACTGCCGAACCGCCCGAACTGTCAGGAATTTTTTCTGGATATCCAACCAGAATCTCCTCTCTTGCAGTTTGTATCCATTGGTTCAAGTTCTGCTTTCAGAAGCAGCTATGAACAAATGAGCCCCTTCCTCCCTATGACAGCCCTTCAGGTATCTGAAGAGGGCAATCATGTCTCCCCTCAGCCTCCTTTTCTCCAGGCTGAACATCCCAAGTTCCCCCAACCTTTCCTCATAGGGCTTCCCTTCCATCCCACTGATCATTCTTGTCGCTCTCCTCTGGACTTGCTCCAGTTTGGCTGCGTCTTTCTTCAAGTGAGGTGCCCAGAACTGAACTTAGGACTCAAGGTGAGGTCTGACCAATGCAGAGTAAAGAGGAACTATAACTTCTCGTGACTTGGAAGCTCCAGTCCTCTTAATGCAGCCTAAAATGGCATTTGCCTTCTTTGCAGACACATCACACTGCTGACTCATGTTCAGCTTGTGATCCACAGCGACTCCAAGATCCCGCTCACATGTTGTGTTGCCAAGCCAAGCATTCCCCATTTTATATCTGTATTTTTGGTTTTTATTTCCTAAGTGCAGAATCTTGCACTTCTCCCTGTTGAAATTCATTCTATTTGTTACAGCCCAGGATTCCAGTTTATCCAGATCCTCCTGGAGGTTTCTCCTGTCTTCTGATGTGTTTGCTACTCCTCCCAGCTTGGTGTCATCTGCAAATTTGATCAGGCTCCCCCGTACTCCTTCCTCCAAGTCATTGATAAAAATGTTAAAGAGGACTGGGCCCAAGACAGAGCCTTGGGGTACCCCACTTGAAACCGATCTCCAGGTTGATGCAGACCCATTTACTAAAACCCTTTGTGTGCGGTCGTTGAGCCAGTTGCAGATCCACCTAACAATTGCCCTGTCTAGCCCATATTTTTCCAACTTCCCAATTAAACTGTCATGTGGGACCTTGTCAAATGCTTTGCAGAAGTCAAGATAAATGACATCCACAGCATTGCCATGTCCAGTAAGCTTGTAACCTGATCAAAAAAGGAGATCAGATTTGTCTGGCAAGATTTATTCTTGGTAACATCCAGACAGTTTGGTGCTCAGTGCCTGGTGCACTGGGGGGGGTGTTGTTTGGAGGAAGAGGTTGCACTGGGGAGGATGCTGTGCATGGGGGGGTTGCGCATGGGAAGATGCGCATAGGGGTTGGTGTGCATGGGGGTTGATGCGCATGGGGGAATGATGCACATAGGGGAATGATGCACATGGGGATGTTGCGCATGGGGGAATGATGCGCATGGCAGTTTGATGCACATGGGGGAGGTTGCGCATGGGCAATGTTGCACATGGGGGAAGTTGTGCATGGGTAATGTTGTGCATGGGGATTGATGCGCAATAGGGGGATGTTGCGCATGGGGAGTTGATGAACATGGGGGACTGATGTGCATGGGGGACTGATGTGCAAGGGGGGTTGATGTGCATGTGGGTTGATGCTCATGGGGGAAATTGTGCATTGCGGGTTGATCTGCATGCGGGGTTGATGTGCATGGGGGTTGATGCACATGGGGGTTGATGTGCATGGGGGGCTGATGTGCATGGGGGGAAGTTGCATATGGGGGAAGTTGCGCATGGGAGATTGAAGCGCATGGGGAATGTTGCGCATGGGGGATGTTGCGCATGGGGGAAGTTGCACTTGGGGTCTAATGCGCACGGGGGAACATTGTGCATGGGGGTTGAGGTGCATGGGGGTTGAAGCACATGGGGGGACTGATGCACATGGGGGATATTGTACATGGGGGGATTTTGCACTGTGGGGAGATGGCGTATGGGGGGATTTTACTCCCACAATGATGGTATGCTTTTTGCTTGTTCTATATTGTATATAAGGTAATGTACCCCAAGACATGTGTGTCTTCTTTCAAACTTTTTGTATAACAGCCAAAGTAAGGAGTTGCACATCTCCATTGACAAGATGTATGACTTGTCCATAATATTTGGACCTCTCACACTTACCCATGTGGTTGGAAGGAAAAACATACACACAAGTCATTTGTGTGTGTACATTATATGTGTCACCATCTTCTCTTGAGGACCACATAAGACTCAAGTGTGCAGCATTAGATCTTTCTATATTTTCATCATTCTGACTTTTCCCATTTTGTATTTACTTTTATATTATTCCACTTTGCAGTAAGAGACCTATTACTTTATGGCCCTGGATCAGAGGTTGGTGTTGCTACCCCCGTCCCCGCACCATACTGTCACCCCACTTACCCATCTTGGACATTGTGCAACACAAGGAATGACATGGAAAAATTTATGAGGCTTCCCAGTTCCAAAGAACTGAAAGTATTGCTTAAGATCACATTGGGAGACTCAGAAGTCTTTCTGAAAGACATTGGGTGCAATCCAGAGTAACTATGGGGAGTTCATGCTCCGACATAAGAACAATTTACTCTGGATTACAATATGAACTTCCCATAGGTTTTCACTAAGTGGTGCTGTAACTAAGTGGTGGTGTAAAAGGGCTGTGGGTGGCGCATGCGGAAAAGACACTGTGCCTGTTAACCAGCAGGCCAGGGGTCGAGACCCGGGTCGGCCCCACAAGACAGGGTGAGCTCCTGTCCTTAGCGCAGCTCTGCGAAGCCAGCTGGATCCAATTGTATTGGCTCTGCCTTTCCATTGGACTAATCCAGTGGTGTGGAGAGGGGGGATTTGCTGCTTGGGTAACAGCCTATCCTCCATAACAATCCAACCCAGGCTTTCATGCTTCGTATGCAGCGTATGCAGCACCAAGCACGATATCATAGTCTTTCAAGACTGATGGAGGCCTGCTATTTGCTGTAACGTTGTCAATGTAAATGTCTCCTATGTGCTCCCGTAGTTACTCTGGATTGTAGGGATAGAGTGCTATGTGGGTGCACAGCTTGGTAAATTTGCCTTCCTAAATTGGCAAATTTTGAGATTGACCATATAGAATGGAGGTGACCATATAGAGTGACCATATAGAATGGAGGACAGAGTGCCTCTAAGAAGGAATTTAGGCAGGTGCTGCTTTTTAAACCTTTCTATGATGAGCTAAACCTGCCACAATTCTATGCAGTGGTTAAAGGTCGAGGCACTCTGTCCTCCATTCTATATGGTCACCTGCCCCCAAGGCCCACCACCGAAACTTTTATCTCTGATGTTTTGTTATTTGGTTGGGAGAGTATATTCTGACTTCATATTATTATTTTTTATTCTTTCAAAGAATATTTATGGGAAATACATATCTTCCAAATGAAATGGAGAGGTCCCTTACATTATACACTTATTTTGCTCCCACTGTCTGGAATGGTTCCAAATGGGAAGGAAGGGGAGTGCATGGGGCCACCTGTACATTATAGGGGGCTCCTTGCAAAACCTAATGCTTTGCACCTGTACCTATTCCACTACAAGGAATTGAATGCATTCTTTTGTTAGGATTTCCAAAGAAAGTGGGGGAAAAAGAGGGGGGGAAAGAGAATGATATTCAGAGATTTGAGGCTGGGGGAACAGTAATTAAGTCCCCTGGAAAAAAAAGAAAGTTCCCGTTTTATGAGCCAAAGAGCAGAAAATCTCTGAGCGAAGTTGTCTGGAATTATTTTTCTTTTGATTGTATTCCAGTTTTAATTAGCTTCTTAGCATATGCAAGCAATGCACTTTAAGACAGGTCATGGCAGGAGAGAGGATTTAAACAAAGGGAAATCAGAGATCAACACTGAACGCAGCTATTATGCTTTGGCAGGAGGTTTTCTCCTTTCTCCTCTCTCATTTGTCTTTCTTTCTCTCCATTGAGGTGACAAAAGAGTTGTGTGTGTGTGTGTGATAGAAGGAAGCCTTTATAAGTAACACAGTTGCTTAGGATTTTGGATTAACATGTTCATTTACATAATGTCAGAGTCTTAGAGAGCATGCAGGCAGCAGTTTTAAAAGTTCCTGAAATTAAAACAGCCCCCACCTTCAATAAGAGGAGAAGACTTTCCATTGGGATGTGTATTTTGAAGTGCAAAACAGGTTTGCTCAACTTGAAGCCCACATAGGGCAAAATCCAGAGTAACTATGGGGAGTCCTTGCTCTGCTGAACAACTTTCTCTGGATTCCAATATGAATTTCCCATAGGTTTTCACTAGGTGGTGCAGTAACTACGGGTGCACGTAAAGTCTCTTATGTGCTTCCGTAGTTATCCTGGATTTGGGGGCGAGTCAAATTATTGTTCATTTCACTGATCCCCCACTAGGGCTCTTCACATGTTCTCTTGTACAGCCATCTCCCACTTACTGGTTAGAGACCAGAGCACCATCCAAAAATGAAAACTACTGAAAAGTGGAACCCAATCTTTTAAATTATATAAATATTGCTTCCAATGCTTCCTCAGCTAGCAAATTACAAATGCCGTTTTTATCTTGTAAATTCCTGATGCCACACTAAGATTTCTGCAGATGGAATCTCATTATGTCCTTTAGGAATGTAATTAAACCAGAAGCAACAACATGGCGGAGGGAAATTTTGGCCTTTAGGACAGCAGAGAAAGGTTGAAAGACTGGAATGTGCATTGAATGAATGAGTTCTGGGTTCATGTAATTCCCAGGATTGTGCTACTGCAGGAATTATAAGGGCTTTTTGTAACTTATCTGAATTCCTGCCAGCATCTGGGTGAGAGGTGGACAGAGCCCACAAAGCTCTCTATAGGACTTCCTGTACCTGCCAAAACATGGGAAAAAACATGATTATGTTCCACTGCTTGGTTGTGATTGCAAAACCAGAAGTGATTTGTGATTATTTTTTTTAGTGTTTAGAGGTACTTGGAGGAGCCTTGCAGAGGAGTCCCTGCAACCCCCATCCTCCTGACACAAACAGGGGCTTGGGTGAGTTACAAAAAGTCCTTCTGTACCCATATAGTAGTGCAATCCTGCTATATGGGATAAGGGATTGCCTTCTCCCTTTCCATTGCACCTTAAGGAGCAGTAACAGTGGTAGTCTGGTAGGTAGTGACCCACTTGTTTGATAACCACTGCTTTGGAGTATTTAATGGCATTTGCTATGATTTTTTTAAAAAAATATGTGACAGTATAGGAGTGACAGCGCAGGCTGAAAAATGTGCATACCTCATTGAAAAAGATGTGCAAATTTGGCATGTGTTGCTACTGTGGCAGCCTATGCACTGGACATAAGAACTGCTTGCAATTCCTGCATACCTATTTTCAGTATGCAGTCCATGAGCAGAGCAGATACAGGTGCTGCTGTGGATCTGAAACATGGAGTTCGACTGCTAACCTAGCCTGCTGGAAGTAACACACCTGCTTGAGCTTATTGCCGCCACCTGTGTAAAGTTTAATAAAAACCAGCATGCATCTCTTTCCCAAGCAATTGTGGCTTCTTCCGAACGAGAAGTCTCCAGGTCCCCATTCTGCGTGCCAATTGGTCTATTATTCTTGCAACTTAGGTTTGCTTGTTACTGCACAGCCCAGTTTCCCAGGTGCTGCAGAGTAAGATTTCAGAATAAATACAGACAGAGCCATGCTTTGAAACTTGGAGATTTTGGGAACAACAACCCACCTCTCGCTTCCCTTCGCTCCAGATATTGAGGACATTATGCAAAGAAAGCCACCCGGATTACAGAAACTGCTTCATTGCAGTATGAGGAGGCTTCAGCCCGACAAGACAGCTTGGCCGCGTTACAGTTGGCAGAATAATTTTGCATTATTGAGACGTCCATCTTCCCACTAATCTTTTACCTCTTCTTCTCAACAAGCACAAGTCAGTGGCTGGGCTCTGATTACAAAAATATGAACTATCTCCATCGTTCAGAACAGAAGCTCAACAAGCAGCTGCCAGGAGATACTCTAGGAGGATTCCTGCTACAGGCAGACTAGATGACCTCTGAGAACCCTTCCAACTTTTCCAACCTATAGAATCATAGAATCATAGGATCCTAGAGTTGGAAGGGACCTAGTAGGTCATCTAGTCCAACCCCCTGCCTGCAGCAGGAATTCCCCCTAGAGCATCCCCAACAGGTGCTCATCGAGCCTCTGCTTGAAGACCCCCAGTGAGGGAGAGTCCACCACCTCCTTGGCAATCTCTTCCACTGCCAAACTGCCCTCACCATCAGGAATTTTTTCCGGATTTCCAGCCGGAATCTCCTTTCTGGAAGGAGATCCTTTTGTTGCAAAAAAGACCAAAAGAGTCTTAATTTTAACAATTCTCAGGCATCTTATGCCAGAATTTGGAGCCCAGAATATTTACTGACTCATCAGATCAGTAAATATTCCATCAGGAATAATTCCTGGTTTCTAGAGATTAATATATGTATGTCTGAGGAGAGTAGACTCTGCAACAAGCTTAAAACAGGGGAGCTGCTCAGTTTGGCAGTTATCCTGCTAACTGGAATATCAATGCGCATGGAAATGCTGCCTCTCTTATATTTAGGACAGGGCAGGGGTGACCAAAGCCTGCACATCACCCAGGTTTTGCATCAACCCAGCTCCTCAGAGAGCAGGAAGTCTGTGCCTCTGTGTGGCCATTCAGCCTTGCTAGATATATGCCACTCTGCCTCCTTAGCGAGGACAAATGGTCGCGCAGAAGGATGCGCTGTGCAGCCATTGGGCTTTGCTCCAGAGATGGAGCAGCTTTGATGCTCCAGAGATGGATGCAGCCTTTGGAGCAAGGCCCATGGGTGCATGGAAGTCTCGGACATGCACAGTGCATCTTTGCGCACAGTGCCTCAGCCAGTCATTCTGGCTGGCTCCAGGTGCTGTGGTAGTTTCTGGCTGCCACTCCACCTCGGAGTCAGGATGAATGACCGGCTGATGCCTGGGGCCAGCCAGAGGAGTGTCAAACTCCTCCAGCACAACACTCCTCCAGCACAACACTCCTCCAGCGCAGGCATGTCACCTGATGCGGACCACACCAGCTGTACCATTCTGGTGGTGCGGCTAGGACAGGGTGACCATATAGAATGGAGGACAGAGTGCCTCTACATTTAATTAAGCATTGCATAGAAGAGGGAATTTAGGCAGGTTTAGCTTATCACAGAAGGGTTTAAAAAGCAGCATCTGCCTCAATTCCCTTTTCTAATCTATACAATGCTTAAATGTAGAGGACATTTAAGATGAGGTGCCATGTGAGGCCCAGCTAATATGGCAGCAGCTGCCTCTTAGTATTTGGATCCCAATCAGGTGTCACAGAAATTCAATAGTGGCCATGGTGGCATTTCTAGAGGGGGGTCACTAGACAGTCAGTTTTGGAGGGAGCGTCACTGTAGTGTGCACGGGGCTTCTTGCCTTTGGAGCCATTCCAGATGGTGGGAGCAAAACAGATCCATACTGATTGTTTCACTGCCCCATCTATGCTACTGGGTGGTAGTGCAGTGATGAAGGAGGTGAGGAGTAGCACATCCCCTGTTTGTGGAATAGGGTGGAACCAGGTAGTTGCTGGACTTTTTGAGTAGGTGTGATTAAGGCCTGCAGTTGGATCTATGCCTCCTCCTGAGGGTGCATTTGTTCCAAAATTGAGCCGTTCTGGGAGGGGGTCACAGACAGACATAGGACAATGTGATATCACAGGGAGACCACGTTGCTGCTTTATCTCACCACCCTTCTCTGGACATTATTAGGTCTGTGATGTGGCCAATGTTAACTGACCCAAGGTCATTCAGGAAGTTTTACAGCTGAAAAGAAATTTGAACCTGAACAGGTAAACCACATGCCCATGTTTTCCAGGACATGTTCTCTTTTTTGCCTTGTGTCCTGGAAAAAAAAAATTATTTTCCTTGTGAGAAGGCAGTATGTAACATTCTTGAAAATAGATGTAAAATTTTTCAGTTTAATAATGAGTAATATAACACTGTAGCAATATACACAAGTGTTTTTAGTTTTATTTTGTCATGTCCTACATTTTTCTTGGGTGTCCTCTTTTTGTGGTTATGACCGGTGGTGGGCTTCAGGGTGTTCTCAGTGGTTATATAGAACCCTTTGCTAATGAGTGCCTGGCTCTGAGAACTGGTTACTAATGGGACATAGAACCTGTTGTTAACTTATTTGAATCCCACCACTGGTTATGACCCTGAACCTGGATCTTCCAGGTTTTTATTTCAACTACTTTCCACGGCTCATTTCCAAATTCTTTTCTATGTATTTGTGGGCATGTTGTGTGTTTATTTCTGATAAGACAGTGTGACCATATGTCCCCTTTATCCAGCACATGTCCTGGATTTTAGCCTTGTGTCCTGGAAAAAACTTTAATGTCCTCCTCTTCCTTGTAAGTAGGCAGCATGTAGCATTCTTAGAATTAAAAAATTATACATAATAAATTATAAGTACCGGTAATGGTTTTAAATTTAATAATAACTAATATGGTGTTTAAATTAAGCACATGAAAACAATATATTTCAGTGTTTTTAGCTTTTATTTTGGCATGTCTTATATTTTTCTTGGGTGCCCTATATTTTGAGGGGTCTTGTCCTCTTTTTTCGGTTATGGCATATAGTTACCCTGTTATAAGGGGCTCAAGAACATGGATTGCAGAACATAGAAGCCAAAATAAATGTTGACTACAGGAGACTGACTCTGGGGCAGGATGACCATATAGAATGGAGGACAGAGTTCCTGTACCTTTAACCATTGCATAGAGGTGGTAATTTAAGCAGGTGCTGCTTTTTGAACCTTTGTATGTTAAATAAACCTGCCTAAATTCCCTCTTCTTTGCAATGTTTAAAGGTCCAGGAACTCTGTCCTCCATTCTATATAGTCACCCTGCTCTGGGGACACAATCCGATGTGAGATGTAAGACCTATTGTATTCAATGGGGCTTACTCCCAGGAAAGTATAGACAGAATTGCAACCTGGATGTTTTTGCTATGCAGACGAAGGATACAATCACACTGAATCCATACCTCTCATCAGAAGCAGTGTGACTTCTCATGGGAGCCCAATGTGAAAACTGCTGCGGAGATCCCTTGACCCATAGCAGTTACCATATGTTCAGTGTGAACAAGCTGGGGATGTTTAAGTGAGGGTGGAGGAATGTCAAGCGATGCTTTTGCTTGACATCCAAGATTTAGCTTTAGCTTTTAGATCACATCCTGCATCAGCGCCACAACCCTTGATGTCCTCTTTGGGGAAAAGAAATCTCCTTGAAATTCAGGTTTACCAGACATCCCCTCTCTTCTTATACCACCACATGATGCTTCCTTGTTCTCGTTCCATTTCTCCGCTTGCTTCCAAGGCTCAGTGCTGTTCATTAACATTCAATGAACCTTTTTTCATATTTAATACAGCTGTTACAAAATTAAGCAGCCTCTAAATAATGCATGCAATAACATGAAATGCACAGGAGGTGTCATTCTGTTCAAACAGACATGGGGGGAGAGAACGACGTGCGGGACATTTTGAAGCTTGGTCTGCACACCTTAATTTAGATACTGATTCTTTACTCAGAAGGAACCGAGATATTTAATTTCATTTGGGTGAAAGGGGAATTGCAAGGGAATATGAACAATACCCTAGCAAAACCTCTGGTATTTTGAAATCAATTGGACTTCCCGTCAAGTAAATGCCTTTAGGTTAAGGATATCAAGCAGTAGTGGTGTGAGAATTTTTTAAATTATTTCTCTCCCATGTAGACATTGTATTTTAAAATGGATCAAAAAATGGCAAGACGTGAGATTCAGTATCAGGTGGGATGAGATCAGGAGTTCTTCTACCTTCACATGAATGGACCCAATTAATAAGACCTTCTGCAGATACCATCACCACCTTAGGTGGTACATGACAGGGTTCTCTGGCGTACAGTGACTTGGAGGGTACAATCCAAACAGCATGCTGGGCCAGCGCACGTTCCTTGCCACCAGCCCAGGAGAGTCACAAATGTACCATAAGGTTTTATGTCCAGCAGTGCAGACTAGCCCCCAAATCCAGAGTAACTACAGCCGAACATAAGAGACATTACGTGCACCCATAGTTACTGCACCTCCAAGTTAAAACCTGTGGGAAATTCATATTGGAATCCAGAGTAAATTGTTCTCACTCCAGAGCAAGGATTCCCCATAGTTACTCTAGATTTTGCCCTCAGTTTTGAATGGGTGTCAGGCTAGAGTTGCCATATGTCCCCCAAAACAGGGACAATCCTGATTTTGGGGGATTGTGTTCACATACTGGCAAATGGGACAGAGGTTTTGCAGAACCTATCCCAATTTTGCAGAAGAGAATTATGGCAATCCTAAACCATGGGAGTAGAGATAAGTAAGCTGTGCTGGCCTAAATGGGTTAGGATTGCACCCTAAATCTTTTATATCTGCATTAGCCTCTACTTTGGGACTTTGATGCTGTCTCATTTTCCAATTACATTTTAGCCTCAGAGAGAAAAATTAAAAGTGAGTTTGTGGAATTATGGAGGAGAAGAAACGTGACCACGTCAGTCCCCAGCAGTGTCATTATGTTTACATTAGTTTGCATTCTCATTATAATCACTGTCAAAATAATAGGTTCGCATTTTGTGTGATGTTCTCATTACAACCTTGAACGAAGGCTCAGAATGTCGATGTCTCCTCCGTTCAAAGCGGTGCGTGGTTTTGACCTTTTCAATGTTCTGCAATAGATGCCGCCTTCCTCCTCCCCACCCACAAACCACTTACTTACATGTTTACCATACTGCATTTATCAGCTTTTCTGCTTTGTTAATTGGTGGGGAAGAAAAGGTGGCCGCCCAATTAAAATATGGTATTCTAGGAAGAAACTAGTATACCGTCATCAGCATCGTGGGAAATATCCCCTCCAGATAATTATGCTTTGTGAACACTTGCCACAGTAATATGAGTGATATTGACATAATTACTGTACACAGTCGTTTTAAAAAAAAGTGTTGCACAGAATGAGAGTAATTTACTGTGCATCAATGGCCTTTTTTGCTTTTCTTTGGTGTGTTTGGATCAGGTGGCAATAAAGTACTGGCATCATATATTTAATTGAAATTAATTAAAAGTGCAAATCATGTCATTAAGATTCTGCTTTCCCAAGTTCTGTCCTCAAAGGCACATGCATATGTGTGCAACAGTTGCAATCACCAGGAAGTGACGATGATGATGAAGATGAACATTTCTATCAATGCAGTCCTGACAACTTTTGTGTACTGTGAGTGAAAGTTTGTAACTTTAACGACTAGGAAGAAAGGTATCTTTAAAAGTAAAGTCTCTTTAATGACCAGGCTGTCATTAAAGATACTTTATTCTACACCAGTAGTCTCCAAACCCCAGCCCAAAGACCAAATGTGGCTCACGACCTGCCTCTAACCAGCCTGAGGTCAGCCACTGTCCCCTAAGAGCCTCTGACCCAATTGACCAAACACTACTGGAGCCGTGATAGTGGGGTGCAGAAATGGGGTTCAGGACAAAATCCTAACCAATTTAGGCCAGCACAATTCATCAGCTCCCCCTTCCTGTGGTGGTATGAGAAGACCGGTGCATGTTTGTTTGCTGGCATATATTTTCTTCCTCAATTGTATATTTTTATTTTTTCTTTTATTGTATACATGTTTTATTGTTAGCTGCCTTGAGTCCCCCAGGGGAGAAAGGTGGGATATACTCTATTTACCTTTTCCAACCAAATTCAGTCTCCAAAATCAGGGAGTGCATTAGATTCAATGGTTAATTAGATTGGTGCAAAATCCAGAGTAACTACAGGGAGTCCTTGCTCTGGTGTAAGACCAATTTACTCTGGATACCAATATGAATTTCTCATAGGTTTTCAGTGGGTGGTGCAGTAACTATGGGTGCACATAATGTCTCTTACGTGCTCCCACTGTTACGCTGGATTTGGGGGTATAAGTAAATATGGTATTTTGATCATTAGGATGTGCATTAGATTCGATGGTGCATTAGATTCAAGTAAATGCAGCAACTGTAATTCTGGCTTTCGTTTTTACTTGTAGGTTCAGCCATGCTGGCAGTCAGGCCTCCGTTTCTGTGTGTGTGTCTGTGTGTGAGAGTGTGTCTGTGTGGTGGTTAAATGACATCTAAAACTAAACAAGTCCCTGTACATTTTTTACTAACTAACATGAAATTAATGCCGAACTTTGCCAGAACGCCTGCTCCCTAATGAAGGCTTGAAACAAAAGGCAATGGAAGGCATAGTCTCCACTCCCCCCAGCACTCTTTGACTTGTCTTCCGCCTAGCACTAGATTTTAATGAGAAATAATTTTCTGAAATTAATTTTATGCACCATTTAAATAAGCGGAAACCTGAATAATGCAGCCTTTGACTTAATTATTCTAAATCATTCCATAACTTTTATGTAACCTAATAAACATGGACTTGATTTGCTTCTGGGGAAACAGTTAAATTTTGCACGCATTCAAAACCAACCAAAGTAGAAAACAATTAAAGATTTCACTGCTTTTTGATAAGCAAAGCCATGATAAAGCAAATTAAACTTTCATAGGCACACACAAGCACATCTACGTCTACTCTGAAGTAAGATCCACTGTGTTCAATGGAAAGTGTGTTTAGGATTGCAGCCAAATACAATTTTTGCAAACGTCCATATTTAACATTTGTTTAATTCTTTGTACCAAATAAGAGATATCAAACTGATTTCAATTGACATCAGTTTTGATATAAATTGATATGAGATATCAGTTTTGGTATAAAATAGACCACAGCAATCCCAGCACCTGGACCACAGAGTGCCAACTCACAAGTTGCCCTCTTTACTGGTCATGACTGGGGGCCATGTATTGCCTCCTCCAGTCTTCCAGTGGCCAACCAGAAGTGATGATTAAAGATATATGGAGTCTTCTGAAGACCTTCTGATGGTCAGAGAGATGGATGGTGGACCTCTTTGGACAACAGATGGAAAAGCTCGTTGGAAAACTGGAGGTGATGTTTAAAGCACCCCAGAAGATTCAGAAGAACTCTGGAAGGTGGAGAAGGTCATGTGCAGCATCCTCGGTCCAGTATAGAAGAGGAAGCAGCAGAAGCATGGGTGATGGTGGAAGGGGACATGGCGGTAGTGCTGTCCCTGGAGCTGACACACCTTGGGGTATTTGCTCCCTTGACCCTCTCAAGGTATGCCAGTGAAATATACCACTTTTATTGATTATAAATATCCTAATCAATATATACTTCCTGCATTCATTCCTGTTTGGGTCAAATTCCTCCCTCTTCTATTCCAGTCAGGCCTGAGAGAGAAAAACTGGCCTAAGACTACCTTCTAAATTCATGGCAAAAATGAATTTTGAACTGGAGAAGTCATCAACGCCTTAGCTACTCTGCTCCCATTTTTTCCCCACTTTAATCTTTCTTTTTCTGGTATTACTATTTCAAAATGGGCCAGCTTCTGTGCGGCGTTACAAGTCTGTGCATGACCTCCTGCTTTAAATGTATCCTCACATTTATGTTTTTCAAAGGCTGCCAATATAAGAAGGCATTAAAAATAACTGACTGGAGGACGTTTGGGACCCCACTGAGAAATTGCACTTATCTTATAGAAACTCATTTGGCTGTCTTTGAAAATTGTCAGATGTTTCTCCTTTGGGAGGAAGCCTGAAATTAGCTTCAGATTTCACTTGGCGTGAAATTTTGGAGCCTGGGGAGTCCAACCCCCCCCCCCAACCCTGAGATATACTCATCTTACAGAGACTCATATGACTTCTCTTGAAAATTATCAGAAGTTTCTCTGGGGGAGGAACTCTTAGGTTCACTGTTAAGTTTCAGGTTTTGGGGGAGATTTTGGTATTAAAATTCAATGCAAAGTATATGTTGTTATAAAAAAAATGGTGTGTTTTTTTCCCCATTCTTCTCAAATGTCTAACTTTTATTAACGGTTGACATTTGCCTCTAAATCAGTGCTTCTCGATAATTTTACACTGGTACAGATTTAGCCCATGCGTTGGTGTGGACACATTGGGTAGGCAAGCCTTTTTTGGTGTGTTTTTTAAAATAATAATAATAATAATAATAATAATAATAATAATAATAATAACAACAACAACAACAACAACAACAACAACAACAACAACAACAACAACAACAACTCAGGAAACCCAATCCTATCCTGTGGTGGACTAGACAGGCCAGCTTCATCCAGTGCATAGTTGGAAGTGGCTAACACACAACTCAGAGTAACGGGATAATTAAGGGCAAAATCCAGAGTAACGATGGGGAGTCCTTGCTCTGGTGTAAGAACAACTTACTCTGGATTCCAATATGAATTTCCCATAGGTTTTCAATAGGTGGTGCAGTAACTATGGGTGCATGTAAAGTCTCTTATATGCTCCCGTAGTTACTCTGGATTTGGGGATAAGTGAGCCACATCAGTGGGGCAACTTGAATCTGTGCCAGCAGGTGATGGTTGAGTGAAGGACTGCTGAAGAAAACTAAGCAGGAACAGACCTGGATAAGCTCTTGGATGGGAGACCTGAAAGCCGATGTCTTGAGACAAAAAAGCCAGAGCTGTCACTATTTACAGCTTGGCTGATCTTAAAATTCCTGATGGAAGCTTGGAAGGCATCCCTTGATGCCTGATATGATGATGACCACACTATGAAAGGTTCCACCTGGAAGAGTGCTATGAGCTTCATATAAAACAATTGCCTACCTCACAGGGCTGTTGTGGATAAAAAGTTATCCACAAAACAAATGGATAAAAAGTTATGTAAACCTCCTTGGGCATTTGTGTTAGCATGGACATATGGGGTACAAATGCCTCAATTAAATACCGGTAAGTGCCAGAGGCCAGTCTCACCCTTTCCAAGGACTGGTTCAGCCATTAGCCTGCCCTTACCTGCCCCCAAACACCCCTGTTCTGCCCTTCCACTACTCTCCCCAAATTCCTGAGCTGGCCTCCATAGGCTGATGTGAACTTCCACCAGCTTGGACCTTATGCGGAGAAGGACTTGCACCAGCCAAAGAACTTTGGATTTCATTCTAGCTTGAAATATGTGATTTTTGTTCATTGGGTAAAATTTGTGATATGTTCAAAATGTGGCTGAATGATCAAAACAACAGGCAAGACTTATTCTAAACTCTTTGGTTGGGGATTGGGGTGGTGAATGCTCTGATTAACATCAGAATGTGATGTTGAATGCACCACTTTTACTCCCCCTGCCCCTTACATGGGCCTTGTATGCAGTGGTGGGTTCCAGCAGGTTCACACCTACTCTATAGAACTGGTTGTTAACAAGAGATAGGACATATAAAGTTTTAAAATAGCCATTTAAAAGTTGCTGCCAGATGGGCAGAGAACCGGTTCTTAATTTCTTTGAATCCCATCACTGCTTGTATGTGCTCAGCCTCCATGCTAATACATGTGCAAAAAATATCTCAAACATTAGAAAAGCAACACTTATAAGCAGTTTGCTCAGAAGTCACCGTATTGTATGTGGTGTTCTTTGCACGTTCAAAAAGGGCTGTGCCAACTCCTAACATTGTTATCCAGTATTCAAAAATAACAGAGCATCCACGCCTTTCATTCACAACAGTGGGGTGGAAAAGTGTGACCTCCTTGTAAAGTAATTACCAAGTACAAATTGATACTGACAGTATTCACGCGGCTGAGCACCACTTAAATGAGGAATCAATCAGAGTATTGAAGGTTAATGTGTTTTGATTTACATGCTCTATGCTCCTTTTATATTTGGGGACTCACAGACTATGCTCAATGTTCACCTTTACATTGACAGAGAGGGGTGCACCGACACCCTTTGCACCCCATGTACCTACGCCTCTGAGACCCTGTATGTTATTTCCTGTCACTGCAAAATATTGACGATGGAGGAGATATGCGTTGTCTTCTGAACTGGGTATTATTAATTAATATATTGCTGCCTAATTAGATTTCCCCCCTTCCCATTTAAAATTTGATCTCGCAAGCGCACTGTCACATCGTCGACATGTACAATGTTCCAAAGGAACAGAACATCTGGTAGCAATATCAAGTGTCTGTAGGGAAGTCGAATTTCCTGGGAGGCTCCGCACACTCAGTACAACGACTTTCGGAGATGTCAGAATTTCAATCAGGCATATGATCTGCATTAAACCCAGGAAACCTAGAAGAAACATGTCTACTGCCACGGATCAGCAATGGGAAAAATATGTGCTGTCAAACTGCAGTTAAGATTTGTGGTTTAGATGTCCTTGAGAAACACTGGGAAGCGCTGGTTTCGTTGTCTATTTATGGCCTGTGATAAAAGATGAGCAGATTTTGTGATTCTATTTTTTAATTGTGTGATAGTTTCACTCTGCCCTGAGTTCAAGTCCTATTTGAATCAGGACAGTATTTAAATCCCAGGAGTGGAGGCTCTAGTGCCTTCAGCTCCTTCCATTCCATGGGTTTTTTTTTAAATTACATTTCTTTACTTTACTTTTGATGCAATTGTTTTACATTTTAGGGCATACTGTTTTACAATATAGGGCATATATCACTCCTTTTCCTGCTAATTTAGGCTGAAAACCCAAGAGCACTTTCCTGGGAATAAGACTGCAATCCTAAAGATTGTACAATCCTAAAGGCTACAATCCTAAAGATTGTACAATTTCCTAGGAGTAAAACCTTTTGAACACAGTGGGGCTTACTTTTGAGTAGACATGGTTAGGATCAGCGGTGGGCTCTAGCAGGTTCGCACCTACTCTTTAAAACCGGTTGTTAATGAGATACAGGACATATAAAGTTTAAAAATAGCTATTTAAAGGTGCTTGCCAGATGGGCATAGAACCGGTTGTTAATTTCTTCAAATCCCTTCACTGGTTAAGATTGTACTCTAAGCCCCATTGAACTCAATGGAGTCCTGAGTAGGCAGTGTTCAAAAATAGGATCGCAGTGTACAGTTTTCATTTCAGCAGTTTGGAAGTTTGGCAATGATATGTGATGTTGTTGCTGAGCATCTGGAGATGGAGTTGTTGAGACAGTGTAAAGCCAAGGAAGACCTATATAGAGTGGTGGGCTCCAGCGGGTTTGCACCTACTGTATAGAACCTGTTGTTAACGAGAGATAGGACATATAAAGTGTAAAAATAGCCATTTAAAAGTGGCTGCCAGATGGACATAGAACTGGTTGTTAATTTCTTTGAATCCCATCACTGCCTATATATATAGACCTATACAGAGATGGGCTGGCCCCATCCCAAGATCCGGTACGCCGGAAGTGGGAGGGGCCAGCCGGGGTCAGGGGGCGTGGGCGGGGTGTGGGCGGGGTGTGGGCGGGGCGACATCTGCGCATGCGCAGTGCCTGCCCTGGAGTGGGCAAGCGCTGCCTGCTTCAAAGCAGGCACAGCACAAGCGCCGAGGACAACGCTTGCACTGTGTCTGCCCTGGAGCGGGCAAGCGCTGCCTGCTTCAAAGCAGGCACAGCGCAAGCGCCGAGGACGACGCTTGCGCTGTGCCTGCTCTGGAGCGGGCAAGCCCGTGGTGGGCTCCAAAACATGGTGGACCGTACCGGTCCGCTATGTTTTTCCATTTCCCTGTCTCTGGCGGTTCGCTAGCGGCAGGAAAACTGGAAGAAGCGGTACGGGCGCGTAGGCCCGTACCGGTAAGTGCCCACCACTGGACCTATACAAAGAGGGCAAATATTCTGTTATCGCAAGCACACAACAGAGGGAAGAATTAATAGATTTAAACTACAGGATGGTAGATTTTGATTGAATATAATGAGAAAGTTCTAAACAGTAAGAGCAGCTTGGAAATAATGAAAATAATGGACACAATCTTAACCATGTCTACTCAGAAGTAAGCCCCATTGTGTTCAATGGGTCTTACTCCCAGGAAACTGTGTTTAGGATTGCAGGCAGCCAATGATTGCTTGATTATCTCTTCCTTGCTGCAAAGTCTTCAAGCAGGGTTGGATACCCATCAGGTGGGAATGTTCTACACCTAAATGTCCACATCCAGGAAGGGGCTGAGCCAAATGTCCTTGCAGGCCCCTCCGACTCAATGCTTCCAAATCAATGTATCAATAGTTTATGCTTTCACAATAACAGAAGTAAAACATGTTTCTTTCCACTGATAGCCAAGGTGTGTTTATTTTTGGTTTTGCATTCTGCCTTCACTCACACTTAGTCTGGAAACAGATGCAGGAAGAAGAACATTAAGGAGTCATCCATGTGGATATTTTTAGTTGAATGATGAGAAAAGTATGCAAATATTTGGCTATCGTTCACGAACAAATTGATCCATATATATTTTTTTAAGACTCACATATGGGATGCCTTTGAAACTCTAGTGGAAAAATATACTTGCTTAACAATGCACAGCCCAATCCAAAGTATGTGTGTACGCATGTATGCATGTATGGGTGCAATCCAGAGTAACTACGGGGAGTCCCTGGTCCTGTGTGAGAACAATTTGCTCTGGATTGCAATATAAATTTCCCATAGGTTTTCACTAGGTGGTGCAGTAACTACAGGTACACATAAAGTCTCTTACGTGCTCCTGTAGTTACTCTGGATTGTAGGGAAGGTATGTATGTATGTATGTATTAACTTAAAGGGCGCAATCCTAACCAAGTTAGGCCTAACCGGCCTAACTCATCTGGCATATCTTTCTGTGGTGGTGTGGGGAGGCAAGCACATGCCTGCCCAGTGGCCGAATCCTCCCCCCAGGCGTGGGGCAGAAATGTCCTACAGCACTTACAACACTCCCAGGTCAGCACAGGAGTTATGCCCCTTTTTGTATTTTTACCCCACTTACAGTACAATCCTATTAATGTTTATTTTGTGGTTGTTCCCATTTTGTTCAATGAGGCTTAATCCCAGGAAAGTGTGTATAAAATGGCAGCTTTACAGTGTAATTCTAAGCATGTCTTCTCAAAAGTAAGTCACATTGATTTCAGTAATACTTACTCTCAGGGAAGTGTGTTTAGGATTGCAGCCTAAGAGCACAATCCTAACCATGTCTAATTTAAAAATAAGCCCCACTGTGTTCAATGTATCTTATTCCCAGGAAAGTGTCTTTAGGATTGCAGCCTAACGGTGCTATCCTATGAGTGTCTACTCAGAAGTAAGTTCTATTGAGTTCAATGGGGCTTACTCCCAGGAAAGTGCTCTTAAGATTGCAACCTTAGGCTACAATCCAGAGTAAATGCAGTTTTACACTGAAGTAGTTATGGTGGGCTGTGGGTGGCGCATGCGGTTAAGACACTGTGCCTGTTAACCAGCAGGCCAGGGTTCGAGACCCAGGTCGGCCCCACAAGACAGGGTGAGCTCCTGTCCTTAGCCCAGCTCTGCGACGCAGCTGGATCCAATCGTATTGTCTCTGCCTTTCCATTGGACTAATTCAGTGGCGTGGAGAGGGGGGATTTGCTGCTTGGGGAACAGCATATCCTCCATAACAATCCAACCCAGGCATTTGTGCTTCGCATGCAGCGTATGCAGCACTGAGCACGATGCCATAGTCTTTCACGACTGACGGAGGCCTACTTCTAAGTTATGATGCCACCTATGGGAAACTTATGGGAAATGCATAGAGCAATCCAGAATAAGTGCCTCTTATGTCTTCCTGTAATTATTCTGGATTGTAGGGTTAATCTCCTGATGAACATTCTAAAATCCTACAGTATATTCTTAGCATTTTAGGCTGCAATCCACACTTACCTGAGAGTAAGACTTATTGACTGTAATGGGGCTTACTTTTGAGTATACATACAAATGGGCTCTCACTGATTTCAATTATAAAATGTTAAGCCCATCCTTAATTCTTTCCAGTTCAAGTTCTTATTAAAGTGTAACTTCTCCTACTCTGATCCTATTTTTCTTGCCAGGATTCTGTCGTACAATTTTGAAAAAAGCAAAATAAAATAAAATCTGTATCTTGGGTGCAAATAGTGTGGGTAACAGCTGAAGGTGACTTCTCGGGGCTAGCTGATTCAATATGTACTCATGGATCCACAGCATCTGACCTTACGACAACCATTCTTGTAAATGTTACTGAGCTGCTCTCATTGTTTCAATTAAATAAAAATTAGAGCTTGGAAAATATCACAAAAGGGTAATCTAATATTTAATCATTAGCAGGCATATGCAAAGGGATATTTACAGAAAGATTTTTTTCCCCCAGAACTGGTCAGTTCCAATGCTTTTGTTTTCAGTGAATGTTTTTCTTTCTTTTTTATTTTAATTGAAAGGATTTTGTGTGCTTTTCAGAGGACTCTTCAAACTTCACGAGTAGTTCCCAAGCAAATGAACATGAACATTCAAATGAACATGAACATTCAAAAGAGAAAGTGGAGGGGGGGGTAAATTTCATACATTAAAATCCTTCTCTTCCAAAGTAATTTAGCAAAACAAGTTATGTGCTCTGAAAGACCCACAAACTAATAATAAATAAATAAATAAATAAATAAATACATAAATATTAAAACGAGACAATGGGCACAATCCAGAGTGAGAGCAGTGAAGAGAGCCCCAGCTGGGCTGCCCCAACTATTCTGAATCCAGAGCAGAGAGTTATGCTGGATCCAGAGTCGGGAAGCCTGGGCTGCCCTAGATGCTCCAGAGCATGCTAAGCTAGTGTCAGATGGGGATGGCTTGCTTCTGAGGAGACTCCCCTTGGATCACACTGAACAAGGAACAGCTGTGGTGCCTGCATTATAAAGATTCTCTGATGAGATCTCAGTACAGTCTACAGTGAATACAATGGGCTTCTTGGAGTGTCCTGCTGTATCCCCAGGTTAGTGGGCTGCTGTAGTTGTTCCATATCCTGAGGTTGAGAGGCAGGGGTTGCAGTAGGCTGGCCAAGAACTCAGATTTTTGATCAACGCTTGCCATTCTTACATTCTTTGATCAACACTTACATTCTTATCCTGGACCCCTATGGATCTACTCATTACTGTAGCTGCTCCTGAGGTGGTATAACTCTGAGGAGCTGGAGGAGGGCATTTCTGCCCTGAAAACAGGCTCTGGATAACGAATAACTGCTCTGCCCTAGGCACAGGTGGGCTGTGGCTGGTTTGGTCTGGATCTTGGGGACCAGATGTCCCAATCTCCCCGCCACTACCAATCCGGTAGCGGCGGGGGGCCCCATAACTGTGCAGACCGGTTCACCCATTGGCGCAGCAGTTAAAGGCTCCACCAGCTGGCTGGGCACTTTTAAATTTGCTGCTCCTAGCAGCAGCCCGGCGAGGCGCCCCACAAGCCCCAGCGCCAGAGCGTCCTTTCCCTGACCGCTGGGGCTTGTGGGGTGCCTCGCCAGGCTGCCGCTAGGAGTGGCAAATTTAAAAGTGCCTGGCCGGCTGCTGGAGCCTTTAACTGCCATGCCAGCGGCCAGCTGCAAGGGCTGGGACTGTAGCCTGAGAGCCCAATCCTGACTACTCAGAAGTCCCATGACAGTCAATGGGACTTACTCCCAGGAAAGTGTGGCTGGGACTGCAGCCTGAGAGCCCAATCCTATCCATGACTACTCTGAAGTAAGTCCCATGACAGTCAATGGGGCTTACTCCTAGGAAAGTGGTTAGGGTTGCTGGGGGGCACTAACAAAACTTAGATTTTTTAAATTTTTTGAAAAACTTTTTTAATTTTTAGATCTTTAAAAAAAATTCCCCTTTAAATTCTCCACGGCCCCACCCCCTTACCACACCCCTGACCCGGCCTGGCCCCATCAACTTCTGGAGAACCAGTTGTTGGGCAAGGCTGGGTCCACCACTGGCCGTAGGCAATGCTAAACATGCCCTCAACATCCCTCTCCTGAACTGCCTAGGCTCTCCCAGTCAGGGCAGCCCAGTTCCACTGGGCATCCTGTGTTGCCTTACTCTGCCTCAAGCCTTTTCCAGAATAACTAGGGTGGCCCATCTTGCAGTTGGCTCAGCCCAGTGAGAGATAGGGAAACCCAAGTGCACTTCTGGATTGTGTCCAATATGTTGAGATTATGTGGCTCTCTCTCTCTCTCTCTCTCTCTCTCTCTCTCTCTCTCTCTCTGAGGTATCACCAGGGTGGTCTTATGACCTGGTTTTCCAGGATGACTCCTCATTTTTAGCTCTGTGTCCTGGGAAATTTTTTCTTGTTGTTCCCCTTTTTCTTGTAAGCAGGCAACATGTAAAATTCTTGTAATTAATAAAGTAGATCTTACTACTGGTTGGGTATTGTCACCAAAGCAATGAACATGAATTTGGATGAACTTTGGAAGTTGGTAGAGGTTAGGGTGGTCTGGCGTGTCCATGGGTTCATGAAGAGGTGGACACAATGACGAAACAACAATAAAGTAGATTAAGGCTGCAGTCCTACCCTCCACTTACACTGGCCTAAGCCTCAGCATACGTCCTGTGCTGATTTGGGGGTGTCACCAAAGTGCCATTACGACCCAGTCTGTGTCACTCCTGGGGAGGGTTAAGCCAGTGCACAGACGTGCAATTGCTCTGTAGGAATGGGAAGACCAAAGAGTTGTGTGGGCTTAGGTTAGGATTGCACTTGTAGTAAATTACTTACCGTATATGCAATAGTTTTAAACTTAATAGTAAGTAATACAGTGTTTAAATTGACCACATGAAAGCAATACATATGAGTGTTTTTAGGTTTGATTTTATCACATCCTACGACAAGTTTCCTTGCATGTCCTACAATTTGGTGAGTCTTGTCCTCTTTTGCAGTTGTACATTTGGTCACCCCATCTTTGGATGGCCTGTGGGAGCTGCTCCCATAAACTATCCAGAGAACTGGGTGGACAGAAGAGGAGCCTGGCTTCAGTTTTGGTGGCGCACTGCTGTCTGGGGGGCTTGGAGGGGGGGGGGCTGCCTCTGCTGCTCCTACAGAGCCTGGATAGGCTTCTCTTCTTCATCCAAGAGAGCTGATTTTTTTTTTCTGTAATCATAACAACTTGCTTTGGAATTGGGATTTAAATAATAGGAACAAAACTGTATTTTAGTTTGGTGAGCTCTGAATTGTTATTTTTTTCTCTTCAGAAAATGATTAGGATTACAGTGTTACCTTGCAATTTTCAGAGTCCTGATTGTGCAAACATGGTGTTGTCAATATTTACAATAAAAATAACCAGATAATTTTAAAAATGGCATTTCAAGGTGTTTTATGGTATTTACTGTGCAAATGTGCCAGAAAGTGCTTTCGTTCTGTGGGCATTTTGATTGCGTTCTGCAAATCTCTGCTGTGCATATCAAACTTTGATGCAGACATAAAATGTCAAAGTGAGCAAGGGGCACGAGGGACTTCTTAGAGCTTAAATTATTAACTTTTCAATCTTGCAGGTAGAGATAACCCTTACATGCCAAGCCTCTCTAGAAGGAAAGAAGCATTTCATCAGATACATAAGTATTACCATTCAGGGTTCTTCAGCTCTTGATCTGAGATGGAATGATGGGACATCAACGGTGGACAGGTTTGCTGTTTGTCCCAAAAAAACATGGACAATCCTGATTTGGGGGGATTGTGTTAACATACTGGCAAATGGGACAAGGGGTCCTGTCCCAATTTGTGGAAGAGAATTATGGCAACCTGAACTGTGGACATCCCAGATGAAATGAGGGGAAGGATAGAGCACCAAACGGTTTCCATTAATGGATGGAAAATATCAAAATATTGGGAAATCTCCCCAAGGTCATCCCTACTACCATTCCAGGCTGTGCTAAAGAGCAGACTAGTGAGAACTTCCATTTTCAGGATTCCATATGTCCTCTTTATCAGGATGTACCCTCTTTTTTTTACCCTTCTGTCTTGGAAAATACTTCAATGTCCGCCTTTTCCTTCATGTTAAAAGGGAGCATATAGCCTTCTTGTAATTAATAAATAACATGTAATGAATTATATATTATAGTTTAAAATTAATAATAAATAATGACTAAACAATGACAATAATTTACCGGAGGATGGACTGATTGGATCAAGAGTCAAGACTCTCAAGAGTCTTCTCCAGCCCCACCATTCAAAAGTAGATGTAAATTATACGTAACTTAATAGTAATACAAGTGTTTTAATTAACCACATGAAAGCATTGTACATGAGTGTTTTTAATTTCTCATGTCCTATATTTTCCTTGGGTGTCCTACATCTTGGTCCTTTTTTGGTTGTGACATCTGCTCACCTTGCTCCATACTTCACATTGAAACAGCTCATTGCTGTTCTCCACTTCAAGAAACCTACCAGGTTGGATGACTCTGGACAGGCCAAACTTACATTTTACAATTATAGTTATATGTTTTTGGATACTACTAGACATTCTTCCTTTATACTGTATATGAGTGGAACAAACCAATTTAAAGTTGAACTTAAATGCCCTTTTCCTGCATCTTTGCCAGTGTGCTGCTTTTGAATACAATTCATCCTATTTTAATGTTAAAACGGGGGTAAGATTTCAGAAGTTTCTTAACTGTTCCTTTCGTGTGTGTTTGAGGGGAAGGAGAGAGACACAAACTTGTCCATGCATTACTAAGTAATGCACAGTGCCTTTAGGATCCTGCCTTTTCTCTCCCCGTTAATGGCATCTCTCCATAGGGTGGGATTTGACTGGAGTAAGATCTCATTTGATTCTCCTATGAACAAGGCAATTTGGCAAAACTAAAACGGCCACCTCCAGGCCTTTGAGGACTCTGTAAGTCTTAATAGCCAGGGTGACCATATGACCAGAAAAAACCCAGATTTGTCTGGATTTTTAGCCTCCTGTCCGGGTGTCCTACATTTTGGCTTCGTTTTGAAACTTCGCGATAGTGCACAATACCCCATCATGCCATATGTCCTTGGATTCGTATTGAAGAGCAGAATCCAATGCAAAAATCATTTTGGAGATATCTCCTTCCTATCAAACGTTATGGCCAAAAAACAAAAAAAAACCCAAAAAATCATTTTGGGGGGCAATTTTTTTAAGCGGGTAGGAATTTTGGCCTGGGATTAGGAATTTTTGACTTGGGGGTTCAGGAATTTTGGGTTTGGCCACCCTGGCCCTCACCCCTAAGAAAATTGCCTCCCTAAAGAAAAAGAAATAGCAGAACAGGATATCCTATTGGCAAAGACATAATTGAAAAAATGGGGCTGGGAAGTGTTAACCCTATTTCCATCTAGCCTTTTAGTTATGTTCCATTATTTTAAAAAACTAGCCAAGCACAGACCTTCTAGCTACCCCAACTGGGAAAATGTACATTGTCCCCAAATAACATGAATACACACATTTGCAGCCACATTGATTTTATTCCTGATTGTTGTCCAGAGGCAAATAAGGTGTCTGCCTTTGGGACATTTTTTATTTTTATTTTTTAAGTACTTTTGGCCCAAGCAGGCCAATTAAAATGCAGGGAAAGCAGAAAATTGGATGTTTATTCTAACTGGATGTTAATAATATTCTATTATGTTTATTCTATAGATCAGGTTGCCATCTGCTTACAGACTTCATTGATGCAATCTTGGGGTCTGCATTTGTCACATCCCCCCCCCCCCCCAAATTACACCTATGCAATGTCCATTAGTTGCCCTTTACATTTCTTTCTCCCCACAACCAGATCTGGGGGGATTCTGAAAACACAGCTATAGTTTTTATGGAGATAACCCATCGTTAGGATATTCCTGCTGTATTCAAATAGCTGGAGTGATAAGTTTTGAACTGAAAATGAACTAAAATGTTGAGGAATACAAAAGGTATTTATGTTGAAAAGCATTCAAGATTTCTAAATTGTGAGCCTGTTTTTAGGCAGAATTCAAAGCTGTCAAAAAGCACATTCAGGAAATGCAAAAAAATTTTTTTTAAGAAAAATAACAGGAGGAATAAGAGAGACTGTCCCATCTATGTGGCCAATTTAAATAGTTGCCTCAAGCAACAGATGGGTGGTGTTTTTATGTAGCAGAGGGAGAGTAAATGGCCCTCCACACCCCAGCAATGTCTTCTGCTGGTGTTCTTTTTGCACTTTAGATTGTGAGCCCTTTTGGGACAGGGACCCATTAGCTATTAATTAGCTATTAATTTTTTCATTTTCTTGTAAACCGCTTTATGGACTTTTCAGTTGAAAAGTGATATATAAATACCGTAGGTGTAGATGTGGTGGACACCCAACTTTACCCTTCCAATTGTCTTTACTCCTTCTCCTCCTGTTCCTGGATTGGAAACAGAAAAAGGAGACACAAAGAAATATGGAAGAGAAAGTAGTGCAGGTCTAGAACATTGGAGGTTTCGAAGATCAGAGGTTGACACATCACAGTGTAAGAAGGGGTAAGGCACACTTCAAGCATCAGGAAGTCATGGGCTGGCCTGGATTACTCCAAAGACTGGGAAGATCTCCACTTAAATCTTGGAGCTCAAACCTGTTCATTTTTACTTCGAAGTAAGGGCAAAATCCAGACTAACTATGGAGAGTCCTTGCTCCGGTGTAAGAACAACTTACTCTGGATTCCAATATAAATTTCCCATAGGTTTTCACTAGATGGTGCAATAACTATGGGTGCACGTAAATTCTCTTACGTGCTCCTGCAGTTACTCTGGATTTGGGGGTTAGTCCCATTATACTGAATGATGCCTACTCCCAGGAAAGTGTGAGTAGGATTGTAGCATCAACCACCTTTTACTTTATCTTTGCAGCTTACAGTGGCCCTGTCTATAACATATTCTATTTCTCTTATTTTCATGACTTTCATTTCCTCAAAAAAATGCAGTCTAGCCTAAACTCTTGTACGCCAGATTTCAGCCTAAAGCAAAATTGTAGGGCTGAATTATAAATACATTGATGAATCCAGCTGGAAATGTCTTGTGTAATTTAATATGCAAAAGCTAATCTGATTCATGAATGTCGACAGCCTTCCCTGGGTTACCAGAGAGTCAGTTGGCTTTAAGTTTTGATATTCCTTCGACTTTAAACTCTCCTCTCCTGAAGGAGCAGGACTTGTGCCCTGAGGCCAGATAGGTTCGGCACAGATCTATACACCTTCTATTCCCACTTATCTCTGAGGCCGGCTCTTCTGCAAGGGTGTCAGCTGAACGACTTAGATCTCTTAAAATAATATGTGCTATTTCCGCAGAGAGAAATGTATAAAATAATAATATAGAGGGAGAAAAAAATAATTCAGATTTTTATGAAGAGGTGGCAAGAGGAAGACTGATATGATTTTATTGAAATAATTTGACCTTGCAATGACAGTCTCTGAGTCTTTCGACACGCCTTTTCTTCTTCTTCCTCAGCATTGTCCCATATAGTCAGGGTGATCATATGTCCGGATTTGTCTGGATTTGTCATCTTTTTTAGGGAAAAATCCAGAGTAACTACAAGGAGTTCTTGCTCTGACGTAAGAACAATTTAGGGTGCAATCCAGAATAACTACGGGAAGTCCTTGCTCCAGTGTAAGAACATTTTGCTCTGGATTGCAATATGAATTTCCCATAGGTTTTCACTATGGGTGCTAGGTGGTGCTGTCACATAGGTTTTCACTATGGGTGCTAGGTGGTGCCGTAACTACGGGGACATGTAATGTCTCTTATGTGCTCCCGTAGTTACTCTGGATTGTAGAGTTACTCTGGATTCCAATATGAATTTCCCATAGGTTTTCACTAGGTGGTGCAGTAACTACGGGTGCACGTAAAGTCTCTTATGTGCTCTCGTAGTTATTCTGGATTTGGGGGTTTGTATCCTGTCTCAGTGTCCTCCAAAAGGGTTTCATTGTCCCCCATTTTGGCTTCATTTTGGAACTTTACAATGGTGTTCAATACCCCATCATGTCATAGGTCACTGGATTCGTATTGAAGAGCAGAATCCAATACAAAAATCCTAATTTTGAAATCTCTTCTTCCTATCAAAAGTTATGGCCAAAAATCTAAAATAAAAAAATATGCATTGAGCCCTATGGGAAAGTGAAAGTGCCCAATATCGCAGGTTTACTCATGTGTAGGCTTGTCCTCCAGAAAGGCCAGGCTGAGAGGAATCCAAGACCTTGTCCTCCTTTTGAGGTTTGGGCATCTGGGCATTCTGCATATAATAGTGGGTTTGGAGTAACCGTTTCTTGGTCCAGATATAGGCAGATGACTTTGTTTGTCCAATCCATGTTTGATGTTGCGGAAACTAGCTAGTCCATTCTATGGGCAGCTTGCAGGCAGTATAGAATGCCATTGGAGCCTTGCTGGCAGTGATAGCAATGTATAGGACACACTGTTTCAGCAAGTGATAATATGGTGCCCAAAAAGTTTCCAACAGTGAGTGGAAGGAAATAAAATAAATCTGAAAGGAAAAGTGAAAGTGCTTTTTTCACTTTTTACATCCCTTTGCAGACTCCCTGGACCCTCCGGAGGGATGTGCTTGTTGTTGATGGGGGTTCACAATGCCCCAGGTTAGAAACCTTTGCATTATTGCTATGGTGTGTATGTATGTATGTGCGTATATATATATATATATATACACATACATACATACATACATACATACACTAACCCCCAAATCCAGAGTAACTACCGGAGCACGTAAGAGATTTTACATGCACCCGTAGTTACTGCACCACCTAGTGAAAACCTATGGAAAATTCATATTGGAATCCAGAATAAGTTGTTCTTACCCCAGAGCAAGGATTCCACATAGTTACTCTGGATTTTGCCCTAGTGTATGTATATGTGTATGTAAGTGTATATGTATATGTATGTATGTATAGGCCAACTGAAGATAACCTTCATGCATTTGTTAAAAGTGGGATTTAAGGTCATGAAATCTTACACAGAAATATATTTGCTAGTCTTTTAAGATGCTATAAAACATTGCTTTTCCTGCAACAAATTGACACGATGCACCTTCTGGAAGTTTCCATCATGCTAACACATGAGTCCCTTCTTACACATTGAGGCATGTGCTCCACTACTCTTTCAATGCTCCGTACACTTTAATGAAGAAGGTGAAATGCAGTATTTCCCTGCTCGGTGTGTAGTGATCAGTTTTGTTGTCTATGTAGCAGGAAACAAAATTGATGGGCCTAAATGGCTTCCATTGCCTTGGAAGAAAGCACAAACCTGTCTTAGAAAGAACAGTAGTAACTTACTTCCTTAGTCTTCACTATGTTGCCATCACAATACTTGTGGGAGTAAACAAGTAGTAAAACCGTACTTTGGTAAACAACGTCAGCACATTTTTTGACGTTTCAGTACACAACTTTTTTTTTTAGTAAGACGTGTGCAACTGTGTGCTGCTATAGAATTGCACTTCAGAGCCCCCAGTAACAACTTTCCACAGAGTCTTTTAAATCAACTTGACTTCAGTAAGTACACAGAGAGAGCAATATATCTGCCTCAGGATTTTCTCCTTTTATTACTGGGAAGTGAGTGTGCAACTAGTACAGGATCAAAATGGAGCAATAGAAAAATGTGAACACAGTTGCACTCTCATTTGGGTGGATGGCACAATACGTGACCCCCATTAATTACTGTATTTACTCAAATCTAATGAGCACCCCAATTTTAAAAGGCTTGAGATTAAAAATATTTACTAGCAGTTTTAATGCGTTGCTGCAAAGCAGTAAAATTTAATTTTACTGCATACAACGAGTTAGGCTGCAATCCTAACTTCCAATTAGGCTGGCATAAGTCCTGACATAAATCCTGTACTGGTCGGGGGATGTCACAAAAGTGCAGGAAGGCACCTATGCCCCACTCCTGAGGGGTTAGGATGCATAGTATGCATAGTATGCCATGTATGGTCACATTGGGTTAGGATGCACAGTAGGCCATGTATGCATGGTCAGGCATACACCAACCTCTCCACAGCACCAAGGAAAGAAATGCCAGGTGAGTTAGGTCAACCTAAATTGGTTAGAATTACCCCCTCAGTTACTTAGGGCTGAATCCTAATCAATTTAGGCTGGCCTAACTCAGGTGGCATATCTTCCCTTGGTGGTTTGGGGTAGGTTGGTGTATGCCTGTGTAGTGGCCTAACCCTCTCAGGAGTGTGGCAGAAGTGTCTTATGGCACTTTTCTGACACACCACAAGTCAGCAAAGGACTTATGCCATAGCTTATGCCAGCCTAAGTGAAGATTAGGATTGAAAGTGCAAGCCTTCGATTGCTCCTCTGCAGTTTTGCTGTAAGGATTACATTGTGGTAATATGTATAAAGAACCTTCCACACTGAATAGCACTGAATAGATACTATTTACAGCCAAGTACTATTATTTCCTCAAAGTAATCCCATTTATAGCCATGCTTGATCTCCATTCATTGGAAACCTGGTGATGCTTGTATAAAATGTGCATAACATGATCCCTCATCTGAAATGTAAAAATGATCTCATTTATTAAAAACAAAGTCCCAGAGCGCTTGCCTAACAAATATATAAAATGTCATCCATATACTTTTTTCCTTATTTGACAGATACTCTGATTATTCACTGATAATGTCTATCTCTATCAAAACTGGATTTGTTTCTACCCTCTGTATTATTATTATTATTATTGGAATTTTCTTGACTGAAGCTTTTTGCACTGATGCCCACCCTATACTATTTGCTGCAACAACTGCCTAGAAAATAAAATGAAAGAAAACAAAAAAGCAAGACTACTTTTTCTGCCTTTAACCAGAAACAAGATTCTTCATCTGTAGGAGCAGAGAGCCTTGGATAAGAAAATGACATTCAAATTCTCATCTCTTCCCCTCTTCCTGTTTATAGGGAATGAAAAATTGTACCGACAGGGACAACACTGCAATTTCTTCAAGGCTTGCTACCCATCACTTACTTCAGCCGAGCTTGTCACAATAAACATGGATGTCTCTGACATTAATGGGACATTGTTCCATGTGAGAAGAATCTCTATACGTGAAAGGGATGGTTTCTGGTGTCAAAAAGAAAGTGAAATACTTTGGGATCGGGGAGAAAAATAGGCAACGGAGGCTGTCTGAGGTTTCTTGCCGTTTCTTGGAGAACATTAGCAACAGATTTTTGGTAGGTTATGGAAACATTTCCTTGTCTTATTAACTCACTTCATGTTATTCCAGTTGTGCTTGGATTTTCCTCCCAACAACTCCTACAATTCACTGTCGTCTTCATTTTCTTCCAGGACCAACCCAAGACTTCTTAACCCCTGACGTCACACTCCCAAATGATGTCCAGACCAGTGTGACCATTTAGAATGGAGGATATAGAGCACCGTCCTAACCATGTCTACTCAAATGTAAGCCCCATTGTGTTCAATAGATCTTACTTCCAGGAAAATGTCTTAAGGATTGCAGCCAAAGAGCATAATCCTAACCATGTCAACTCAAAAGTAAGTCCCACTGTGTTCAATACGTCCTACTCTCAGGAAAGTGTCTTTTGGATTGCAGTCATAGTGCCTGTACTTTTAACGATTGTATAGAAGAAGGAAATGAGGCAGGTGCTGCTTTTTAAACCCTTCTATGATGAGCTGAACCTGCCTGGATTCCCTCTTCTATGCATTAGTTAAAGGTACAGGCACTCTGCTCTCCTTTCTATATGGTCACCATGGTCTGGACCCCTTCATATAATTGCATGCTAAACACTTCCTCCGCCACACTGCATATTTATCTCATTCCCTTGATGTGAGAATGAACAGATAATATGGAAAAGAGGAAAATGGTACGTCCAGAGCATGAATAATTGTGACCTTCCACTCAGGGTACAATCCTAAACTCGGGGCAAAATCCAGAGTAACTATGTGGAGTCCTTGATCCGGTGTAAGAATAACCTACTCTGGATTCCAATATGAATTTCCCATAGGTTTTCATTAGGTGGTGCAGTAACTAGGGGTGCATGTAAAGTCTTTTACGTGCTCCCATAGATACTCTGGATTTAGGGGCAGGCTGGTACAGACTCCTGTTTGCATGGTGATGTAGGGACGCAAGCGCATGTCTGTGCGCTGGAGCTAACCCTCTCCTAAGAGTGGCGCACAAGTGTCTTACAGCACTTTTGTGACACCATCCACTTCTGCACCACTCTTGGGGGGGTTAGACCAGTGCAAAGATATGAGCCAGCTCAGCCTCCCCATACCACCAATAGATGGGTGAGTTGTGCTGGCTTAAATTGGTTAGGATTGCATGCTAACCGAACAAAGAAAGCTAATTTTGATTATATGTGAGTAACTAACAGGGATGATAGAGGGATAGCCTCTAAAAATATGACCTCTATTTTTACTCCAGGGTTACAACTGCACACTTATGATTATCCATGCACTGATGCACAACAAAAGTCAATGCCTGACTAGCAGGAAAGAAATTAACGGGGAAGGCGGGCTCTAAAGACAAACAACCATGCTATATAGAAAGAGAGAGGAAGGGCAGGTGCCTGTGAAAAATAACCAAAGAAACACAAAATTTTTAGTCAAGGACTAAAAATATCCTGTCATTTGTTTGGGTATTCAGATTCTGGACACACTAAAACACAAGCAGTTCATTTTGGTCGGAATCAGTAATAATAACCAGAAAGAAGGACCCACAAACATTCATCTCCCTATATTTACATCACTGCAAACTGTTCCATTCCTTGGCAGGGTGACCATATGATTGGAAAAACCCAGGTTTTTAGCCTCCTATCTGGGTGTCCTACATTTTGGCTTCATTTTTTAACTTTGCGATGGTGCACAGTACCCCATCATGTCATATGTTGTTGAATTTGTACTGAAGAGAAGAATCCAATGCAAAAATCAGTTTTGAGATATCTCTTTCCTATCAAACGTTGTGGCCAAAAAACAAAAAAACCCCAAGATATAAAAAAATACATTTTTTTGGCAATTTTTTAAGCGGGTAGGAATTTTGGCTTGGGGGTTAGAAATTTTGCCCTGTGTGGGGTAGGAATTTTGTCCTTGGGATTCAGGAATTTTGGGTTTGGCATCTGGTTACCCTGATGCAAGGTAGTTACAAGTTATCTGATTTCTAAATAGCTTCAAGGATTGAGACAATCTATTATTTGGTCTTTCTATCATCATTTGGCGACCCACCAAAAATTGGGTTGTGATCACAGTGGGGTCTGACCCACAGTTTGAGAAGCACAGGTCTAAATGCTACCCAACATCAAAGCATTATCCCAGGAATATATAACTTGGGCAGGTATGTTTTCCTTTTAGGAAAGTTCTTTCAATGGGCAAATGAGCTCAAATTTTCCTGTTGGAAATGGAACAGGGCAGATCCAGATATTGGAGACATTTTCTGCGTAGCTACAGCCTTACACAATCCCTCTGCACTGTGAAGTATGAAGTGTTCTGTCTTGTGAGTAATCTTTTGGTTGGAGGCCAGGGCTGGGAGAGCCGTAAGTAATAGCTGCCATTAATCTGCTTTGACAACTAACTACAGCAGTCAATCATGTTTTCCATCTGCCCATCTGGAATAGTCTGTGTCAACTCATGGCTCACCTTCAGAGATGAGTCTGAATATTACTACAAATTACCATCCTGGTCTAATCACATGGTTTTTATTACTTTGCCATCTTCTCTCTCTATTTCTCTCTCTCTCTCTCTCCCCCCTGTCACCTATGAGCAATTCACCCAGTAGAAAAGTATATAAATTCCAGTGGTTTAAACAGATATATATAGATATATATATATATATATATATATATATATATATATATATATATAGATAGATAGATAGATAGATAGATAGATAGATAGATATAGATATAGATATATATATATATATATCTATATCTATATCTATATCTATATCTATATCTATCTATCTATCTATCTATCTATATCTATCTATCTATCTATCTATCTATCTATCTATCTATATATATATATATATATATATATATATATATATATATATATTTGTTTCTTGGTCATCAGTTATAATCTCTGTATACATGTTATGTGGACATAATCTCTGTCCACATGTTCTTTATATTTAAACTGAATTATAGTAAAGCCAGTAGAATAGCCAGAAGGAGTGTAAAATGCAAAGTTTTGCAGGAAGGCTCACCATAACAATGATTTTTCCTGGTCCCCAACACAATGTCAGAGTAGGTGCTATGTGTCCCCAAAAACAGGGACGGTCCCAATTTGGGAGGGGGATTGTGTTCAAATAATGAAGCTGGTGCACCTTGCAGCACCAGCTCACTTTGCCTTTCAGCGGACTGCAGCAGAGCCCGGGCAAATGCATTGTGGTCATTGGCTGCAGAAGGGCCTGGGGGCGGAGCCTGACTGTTCCCGGGCTTGCTTTGCCCGGGGAAGCTCAGTCAGGCTCCAGCAAGTGTCCCCCACCCTCCCTCCCTGTAGTACAGCTTAAGATTAGCTGGTTGCTTTGGGGCCGGGTAGGAATTTTTTGGGATGCCACCTGATTGGCCATTGGTGGCACTCTTTTTTGCCTACTCTTTTTTGCATGGGGAAGGGGTTAAATCCAATTGGCTTTCAAAACCCGTTCACTTTGGCAGGAGTCGTGCGGAATAGGCAGGATAGGCCAACTGTGTACAGCCTTAGGTAGCAGGGTTTGGGGGTGCGAAAGCCTCTCTGTGATGCTCTACCAGCTCTGGGGGATGGTCGGATGAGCCCCCTTACCTGGATGGGAAACCTAGGCGCAAGTATGGTTGGACAGCCGGCGTATGCGCGTCCAGCTACCTTGACCTTCGGGTTGGCAAAGATGGGCATCCTTGAACACTATTCTGAGCTGTATGTGTGTGTGTGTGTGTGTGTGTGTGTGTGTGTGTGTGTGTGTGTGTGTTAAGGAATGCCCTTAACAACTGCATGGGGAACTATGCGGAGAGCCGCATCTCCTTAGACCGCACGGCTATAGTTGAGCAGTCACTGTTTACTTTAATGTTTAATGCTAAATAGTTAATAAAAGTGGCCCTTTAATCCAGCACTTTTATCCGGCTCTTTATTTGCGTCTGTCTGGGGTAATGGCGAATGGGACAGAGGGTCCTGTCCCAGTTTCGTGGAAGAGAATTATGGCAACCCTATGTCAGAGTGATAATTGTCACAATCCAGACCTTTTACACTGATGTAATTACAGTGTCACCTATTGGGAACCTATGGGAAATGCATAGGACAATCCAGAGTAAATGCCTCTTACATCTTCCTGTAGTTATTCTGGATTGTAGGGGATGTGACCCTCTTGCCAAAAGGTTTGCACACCCCGATTTGTTCCTTACTATCTCCTGGTAAGCATCCTGACTAGGTTGTAGGGCTCTCGGTTAGCGAAAGGCAATGGGGGAGCGGTGGCAGAAATGAACTACCTTCTTTTCTGTTATTTTTATTGTTTAAACAAATCCTATAGGTTTTCATGGTAAATCTACAAGGGTCCCAACTGTACAGCTTGTAATTGAGACAGGAATGTTCTAAAGGTGAATAGACAGGAGCACACTAAAACAGGATGGAGCAGGGGTCTTTTTCAGGGAGTATGCACCAATACGGGTTACTGACACCTCTATGTGAGTACCGGCATACACACACACACACACACACACACACACACACACACACATACAGGTAAGTACCTGTGAGCACTGGCCGGTGAGCACCTGCACCTATTTTCCAGAAAAATAGCACTGAGATGGAGCATTCAGACAATTAGGAAATTAAGAACATTTCAAGTTAGATGTATTGAGTGAAATAAAACTTGTGGCCTATTTTAAAATCCAATCTGCTTTTCTATTTTTATTGGGAGTGGAGATATTCAAGCAGTACCTCTCACTCTGTAAAAGCTGATCAGGAGGAAAAGCAGACAGCTAGGCAGATGGACAGACAGATTTGCAGAATATGGGACATTGCTGCATGAGAGTATGACTATTAATGACTAAACATTAATCACTTCTTCCCCCGTAGCTTTGAGAAACTAGCCATCATTCATAATCACAATAGGTTGGATACCAAGAATTTAATGGAAAATAAAAAATAGCTTTTCTGGTGCATTCCACAAATACTTATGTCAGCTCTTGCAGAAAGATTCATGCATCGCTGTATAGGGCTGCCAGTTCTCAGGTTTTTGGCTGGATATGCAAGGTTTTGCTGCCTAGCCAGAGAACCTGAGATGGCCCTCAAAAACTAAAAGCTTCAGTCCAAGATTCAGTCAGACACCCACTGGTGCCTGATGTAGAGTTGCCATAATTATCTCCCACAAAATCGAGACAAGATCCTCTGTCCCATTTGCCAGCATGTGAACACAGTCCCCCCAAATCGGGATTGTCCCTGTTTTTGGAAACATATGGCAACCCTGGTGCCCGTTCAAAACTGATTCTGTACTGCTGAACCTCATTTGGCCTGGAAAGAGAGGAGGAGGAGATGATATTATGCAGCAACAAGAGTTTTGATGCCTTGTAATGGACTTAGAAAACAGAATTAAAGGATTAAATTTAACTTTTATTCCCCCAATATTCTACTGTGACATGGGCAGAATGAATGAGCCCTTTGGCATATAGCAGGACACCCTTGGATAACTCAGAAAGCCTGACGTGCCCAGTCACTCTTTGGCAAGTAGTAAATCTGACATCTACCACCTGACATCATTGTAGTACAGTTCAGATTTTCATTGACTGTGTCCACCTTTTTATTTTTATTGATTTATCTTGTCCGATATCAGGATAGCTAGCAACGGATAAATCAGTTTGGGTGAGTCCATCTTGGATGTCGTGAGATTTTGCAAGATCCAAGATTTCAGTAACATAAGAACATAAGCAGAGCCCCGCTGGATCTAGCCAAAAGCCCATCTAGTCCGGTTTCCAATATTTCACAGTGGCCCAAGAGATGCCTTGGTGAGCACACAAGACACAGCATCCAGGTGCTGTGCCCTGCATTTGCATTCTGAGGTTCCCTACATCTTTTAAAATAATTTTTTTAAAGAACCAGAAGTTGCATATATCCAACTACACCCAACTTTATCCAAGCGCAGTAACCAGAACAGGCTATCGGGGATATGCCATGGTACCCTGTGAGTGTATTGCAGTGCCGCAAGGCATCATGACATCCCTGATCTAAGTTATGCGGTGTTTAAACAATGACAGCAGGCACCTTGAAACTGGTCTTGGAAACTGACTGATAACCAGTCCAAACAGCAAAGCATAGGGATGATGCAGTTGAATCAAATCTCTGTCCTCCCTTGTAAAACAATCTCAAATGGTTGTATTCATGAATCTGGAAGAAAGGAAATATATCCTTATAAATCATCCAATGCTTACTTGGAACAAACTTTTAAAAAATAGATATAATCAAAAAGAGACAGTACAATCTCTGGAAAGTTCCATAATATTCCTTCAAATGAATGGCCCCATATATCCTCCAAGCGACTGTTCTGATCATAATGCAGCAGTATGAAGCCGGCTGAGAGGCTGCCACATTTTCACTGTTCCGGGGAGAGTAATAAACCTGTAGGAGAACAAGGGAGAGGGAAACAGTAAAACCACATGCAAATTGCCAGCCCACAGTCCGCTGACCATATTGTCCTTCCCAAGGTGAACAGTATCAGGGAAGGAAACTCTGATCTGGAGAAATATTCCATTTCAGATCTCTCCATTTTACTTTCTCGGGATCTTCAGTGAGGTCAAACTGAAAAATGTTGGCTGGCAGACATTTTTAAAAAGTATTTTAATCTGGTGAGGATTTTTTTTCAGGTGTAACCACAGGTGGGCACTTCCCGGTTCAGGCATACTCGCCCGAACTGGATCATCCTGTTTCCCTGCTGCTGGCGAACCGCCAGCAACAGTGAAACGCAAAAACACAGCGGACCGGTTCGGTCCGCCATGTTTTTGTGCCCACCGTGCAAGCATCAACATTGACGCTTGCACAGGTGCCTGCCCTGAAGCGGGCTTGCCCGCTTTAGGGCAGGCACCACGCAAGCGTCAGTGTTGACGCTTGCGCGGTGCCTGCTCTGATGCAGGCCAGCCCACTTCAGGGCAGGCACTGCACAGGCACCAAAGTTGGCGCAAGCGCAGTGCCTGTACTGAAGCTGGCCTGCCAGCTTCAGTACTGGCACTGCGCAGGCACAAACGTTGGCCTGCCCCTTGCCCCGCCCCTCACCCCAGCCCCGCCCCCTGACCCTCCCCACCCCTGACCCTGGCCCGCCCCCCAACTTCCAGCAAACCGGAACCTGGATGTAACCCTATAGGCTGGGTACATGTGAGTATGCCAATAGACAAAATATGTGATGCTAATTCTTCTTCAAAGAGCAGACAAAGAGCGGAATCATATATGAGGGCAGCGTGCAAGGATGTGAATGATATTAATTCACATAAATCCACCAGAAAATGATGGAGAGAAAGGATATTTCAGCAGGGATTCATCTAAAATATTGTCTGTAATTAGGACATTCTAAGAGTTAGCTTATTGAAGTTTGTTAGGAATTATGGCATATTTATTTCTTCACGCTTCCTCCAAGGAAGAGGCGGTAGAGACATTGCAGCCCCTCTTGAATAGTATGGCCTAACCAAGTTTGACCAGCTGGCTTTTGAAACTGGTCTTTATGAAACTTGGAAGGGGCAGAAGAAAAAAAAAATCAATGCTTTGGGTTGGACAGAAGAACAGACGTTTCAGGAGCAAATTTTCATCCTTTTTAGCAGCGGTTCTCAATCTTCCTAACGCCGTGACCCCTTTATAAGTTCCTCGTGTTGTGGGGACCCCCAACCATAAAATTATTTTGGTTGCTACTTTATAACTGTAATTTTGCTACTGTTATGAATCGTAATGTAAATATTCGATATGCAGGATGTATTTTCATTGTTACAAATGAAATGTGTGTTCTATGCACACATTGAACACAATGGGATTTATTTCAGAGTAGGCTTGCATAGGATTGGGCCCTGAGGCTGCAATCCTCTCCACATTTGCATGGGAGTAAAGGCTCCCCTGACTATAATGGGATTTAATTCAGAGTAGGCATGCATAGGATTGGGCCCTGAGGCTGTCAGTCAGCCCCAGTGTGCATGCAGCTACAGGCAAGCCTGACCTGGCCCCCTGCACCAGGGGTCTTTAGGTGTCCCCCAGGAAAGCTCTAGGCGACCCCCAAAGGGGTCCCGACCCCCACTTTGGGAAACGCTGCTTTTTAGGGTGATGGGATGGATGAGGGGGGGAATCACAAATGTCTCCTTTGCACCAAAACCTGAGTTTACAACTAGTGGTTGCAATCATATGTGCTGGTGATGTCAGATGTTGGCCAGGTCAGACACTGGCCGGAGACCCATGTCCATCAGAGGACCCTTGTTGTTAGTGGCAAAAATGTGTGGGCCTTGGGTTCAAGTGTAGTGCTTCACTCAATGACCCCACATCAACCTCAACCATCACTATATATATGGGCTGCCTTTTCATTTAACAAGTTTCATTTAACCAGGTTCTTGAAACATTCCAGATTTACAACTCCAGACATGAACCTATTGAATTGAAGGATAGTGATTAAAGGTAGCTTTCTTTTATAAATGATGATCTAAGAATGGTTGTGAAGCACCATTGAGTTTGATTGCTCACATTATATATTATTAATGGAATTTCACAAGCTGGTGCTAATTACAACTTTTTCTTCCCAAGAATGAATTGAACAGACGGTTGCCCATATTCATGTCCTGTCTGTCTGCTACTTACACTATAATGGTATTAGAGACGATCATTTTCAGTGGACAGGGTGGGAAAGGAGGCACTTCTGGAGAACACCAGAAAGGACCTGAAACAGCACAGAGAATGGGGTTAGAGGGCATTTGTTCTCCCTCGTTCACTGCCAGGTCTTTACACAGTGCATGTGAAATTCTAGAACACAAAATATAATGGCCGTAAGTTTTAAGAGGAACACAAACATCCATGGAGGGCATGTCTTTCAATGACTTCTGGTCACAATGGCTACATATTACTTCTAGGTGAAGGGGAAGAATGATCTGAAAGGGGTATGCAACCATATTTAGCCATGACAGCATGGCTGTGATTATTTATCATAAATATCTAGGATGCTTCCTAACAAATGCTACTCAAAGAGTATGCCAGATCCCAAGGAAAATCAAAGTTATGGCATCATAATCCAACTTCCCCATCTTCCACTTCAGTTTTTCCTCTTCTACCCACTTCCCACATGACTTCCCGCTGCAGGGTGAACATATAGAATGGAGGACAGAATGCCTCTACCTTTAAGCATTGCATAGAGGAGGGAATTGAGGCAGGTTGAGCTCAGTATAGAAGGGTTTAAAAAGCAGCACCTGCCTCAATTCCCTCCTCTATGCAATGCTTAAAGGTAGAGGCACTCTGTTCTCCATTCCATATGGTCACCCTGTCACCCACCCCCTGTTCAAACCCTAAGTGTGAAATCAGTACGTGGAACCCCTTGTCACTGGTTGTGGTGATGGTGTCAGGTCTGAATGCCGGTGATTGTATACATTTATATATGAAAAGTTCACCACAGATTACAAACTATGATAGTTTTAGAAGTAGGATATCTCTGAACACCAGATGCAAGAAAGTGGCATTAGGGTTGCATCATTTTAAAACGTAGACAAGAAAAATAATGGCAAAAGTGGTTTTTTGGAATTGTTCATTTCCAAGAAGGCAAATCTGCAAAGTCACAAATTCACATATCAATCATCCCTTCTTTTATTATAATTATTATAAGTCTAATAATATAATAGAATTGCACATTATTTTGCTTCTTTGGAAATTCTATGGATGTTTTGAGCAGCAATGCTCCTTTAAATTGTCAATGAAATGCAAGTTTGAATGAAACTCAGTGGGATCTCTAAATTTTGAGATTGTTCCAAAACTTACAAATTGCTCTGCACGATCTTGCTGAAATGTGAACTTTATTCTTTAGAAGAACACGGCGTTTCGTAGACTTTAGGGGGTCTAAATTCAATTACAGCACAAAAATCCCTGTGATTATGCAAATGGTCTGCTGTTAATGGTAAACCAAGGACAGCTCTCATTGTATTTGAAATCCCACAAAAAGCTGGAAAAATCAGATCAATTGTGCTTGAAAATCAGATCAATTATTTTGTGAACTGGACTTTGTTTTGATTTGCAGACTGAAGGTAATTAACAAGAGATAATGATCATGTCATAGATCAGGTATGCAAACAGCTGGATCTGTTGTTAAGTGGTAGTCATGCGTCACTTTCAAACTTCAGTTGTTTGTGAGTTATCTTAATAACATCCAGATCCAAAATATATTATACACTTATGATACTCATTAGGGCTGTGGGTGGCGCAAGTGGCTAAGACGCTGTGCCTGTTAACCAGCAGCCCAGGGTTGAAGACCGGGTAAGCTACAAGAGAGGGTAAGCTCCTGTCCTTAGCCCAGCTCTGCCACGCCAACTGGATCCAATCGTATCGACTCTGCCTTTCCATTGGACTAATTCAGTGGCATGGAGAGGGGGTATTTGCTGCTTGGGTAACAGCCTATCCTCCATAACAATCTAACCCAGGCTTTCGTGCTTCGCATGCCGCGTATGCAGCGCCGAGCACAATAACATAGTCTTCCAAGACTGACGGAGGCCTGTTATGATATCATTGGGATCTGTGCTACTGTATTTCATTAGCGGCAAAGGAGGGGGAGAAGAAAATCCAGAGATAGAATATGATGGGATGAAGGGTGAAAGCCCCTATCTGCATTTTAGACAGGGTGACCATATAGAAAAGAGGACAGTGCCTATACCTTTAACTATTGCATAGAAGAAGAAATTTAGGAGATTTTGGAAGAATTTAGTTGAAGAAATGTCAACATAGAAGGGTTTAAAAAGCAGCACCTGCCAAAATTCTGTCTTACATACAGTGGCACCTCAAGTAACAAATTTAATTCATACTGGAGGCATGTTTGTTACATGAAACATTCTTTACATGAAGCGGATTTTCCTATAGGAAATAATGGAAACTCAGACACTTGGTTCCACAACCCCCAAAATATTCATATAAAAATATTAACTGGATGTAAAAATGATGACAAAACACTGAAATTGAATTCAAAACATGCATTCAATATGCATGATCCTATGAAGTCTACTTAGGCTGCAATCCTAAAGACGCTTTCATGGGAGTAAGACCCATTGAACACAATGGGGCTTACTTCTGGGTAGACATGATTAGGAGGCTGCAATCCAAGACACTTTCCAAGTGTCTCCCCACTATCTCCTTCTCTCCATCCTGAGCTTCTCTCTCCCCTGCTCTCTTCTGGCCAGCCCTGTGCTGCTTCCCTCTTCTCCACTGCTCTTCTCTTTCTCAGCCCAGCGGATGCCTGGCCACAGGAGGCACAGTGCAGAAGGGTTGCCTTCGCTATGGGCAGGCGCTCTAGGCAGCCCTGATGCTTTTCAAAAGGGCTGCCAGCCAGTGTATCTGCCCCAACTGCCAACAAGTGTGCTTGTTAAGTGAAGCAACACTTGTTATGTGAGGCAGAATCCTAGAGAAATTTTTGTTTGTTGCGTGGAACATAGTTTACATGAGGTGCTTGTTATGTTTAAAGGTAAAGGCACTGTTTCCTCCATTCTACATAATCACCCTCTTTTTAGATCAAGGGGCTCAAGTGGTTAATACACTGTGCCTGTTAACCAGCAGGCCAGGGTTCAAGACCCAGGTCAGCCCCACAAGACAGGGTGAGCTCCTGTCCTTAGCCCAGCTCTGCGATGCCAGCTGGATCCAATCGTATCGGCTCTCCCCTTCCATTGAACTAATTCAGTGGTGTGGAGAGGGGGGATTTGCTGCTTGGGTGACAGCCTATCCTCCATATCAATCTAACCCAGGCCTTCATGCTTTGCATGCAGCATATGCAGCACCAAGCATGATACCATCATCTTTCAATGCTGGCGGATATGCTTTTTTAGATCAAGGTAGGATTCTTGTGAAGTGCCTATTGATATTTGGGGGGAAAATGCATGTAGAATCCAACTTGAAGCTCAGAAGCTGTAGCAAACCATTCCTTTTGATAATGGAAAGTTAGCAGGATATCATTGAAGTTAACCACATTCTTCTGAGATTTGGGAGTCCTCTTTTCTTCCCTTTGATTGGATATTATTTGATCTCTCCCAGAATGAGCACTCCTTATCTCAAGCTTGAACATGTTCCAGACTGAGATATGGTGGGTTCAATTCATTCCTCTCAATTAACTCTGAAGTGGCAAGATCATGGGATACACGGATGCCAAATAACAGATGGGATCATTCTCCAAAATACCTGTATGTTGTTAAGCAAAGCCATCACTATGCAAATATCTTATTCTTATTTTATGCAAATATTCTTCCTTGATAAGGAAGAAAGACGGAATACAAACCCAATAAATAAATAAATAAATAGAAAAGAGAAAAGTCACTCACTGACTGACTCACTCACTGACTGACTCACTGACTCATCACCGCCCTGCCAAAACCGCTGGGCCTAGAAGTGTGAAATTTGGGGTGGGTGTTCCTTCCATGACGGAGGGGTGCACTAAGATTTCCGGTTTTTGGAAATTCCAATGGGAAAGGGGTGAAAAGGGGCGCAACGGTTTTCCACCCTATACTTTGCATTGAAAATTGCTGACTCATCAACATTCCGCCCCAACTGCTGGGCCTGAAGCATGGAATTCTGGGAGTTCCTTCTGTCACCTGAACTCCCACCAAGAACCATGTGGAGGAATTTAACCCTTCAGGGGCTGAAAAGGGGGCAACCTGTTTCTGTCCTATACTTAAAATGGAACACTAACAAACATCCAGCCAATTTGGTGCTCTGTGCCTGGTCATATGGCCGGCATGACTAAATGCCAGAGGCACACGGAACGCTGTTTATGTTCCCACCAAAGTGGTACCCATTTATCTACTTGTATTTGTATGATTTCAAACTGCTTGGTTGTCAAGAGCTGGGCACGAGACTGGAGCTAACTCCGTCCTGCAGGACTTGAGTCTTGAACCACCAACCTGCTTACCTTCAGGTCGACAAACACAGTGTCTTAACCACTGAGCCACTGTAACCACTTTTGTGCAGAAATAAATATAATGTGGTCACCGTTGTTTCCCCATTGCTACTGATATTCAGGCATTAACATAGTTAGAAGGGTTGAAAAGTATTAAATTATGCAGGGAAACTCACCGCTGTCTGCCTATGGCCCCTCTGGGTTGTATACATCTCCGTCTTGCACCCCTCCAAGCATGGCTACAAAGGGCCAGGGTTGCTTGCATGCCTCCCTACAAAACTTTGTGCTTTACACTTCTTCTAGCTATTTTATTGATTCAATTTATATCTCACCTTTCTTCCTATGAGGACACTACTGTGTTCAGGAAATGGGGGGCATATACCAGTACATGGAAGAAAGTTCTATACCTGCTAAATTCTCTTATCTAAACATACCAAGATCCCTCATCCCTTCCTCTTAGGGCTTGTTCTCCAGATGAATGGGGCTTGTATAATTACAGCTGAAATGTAAAATTAAAACAAAAAGCCTAACTTAAATATTCATGGGTATTTCTTGCCCAGTGCAAACAGTAAATAAAGCATTTGACTGTCCTTTCTGATCTGTAAAGGGTGACCTTGGGCTACATCCGCTGCTTGCAGGCAAATCTCATCTTAATATGTTACGTGGCAGGATAACGATGGCTTCTGGGGAGAAAATATACGCTTGAAGAACAGAAATAATTTGCCAGTAACTTACCTTGTTATTGTACCCTCAGCAGTCTCTTAAACATTGCTGTGTTCATCTGTATTTCTGATAGCTGGTGTAAACAGAGCTGGCTGTGCAGGGACTGAGGATGAGCTCTGTCACCAAACGTTCCTATATACAATTTAATAAAATGATATAAAGGGTTTCTGAGCTGCGTGGCCAAGGAGGGGAAAGAAGTGAGTATAGGACAAAGATCCAGGGAGAGTGTATGTGGAAGGATTCTCTCTGTGCTTTCAAATGTCATTCAGCTTCCAAGGTTAAAGATGTTTCATATGACTATTTGAAATAACGTGCCCTCCGCAGGTTACACGAGTAGTTGTGACTAGTGGTACTCATCCCCATTACAAGGCTGAGGAGCCAGAGTTGTCTGAAGACATTACTGTGGTCATGTGGCCTGCATGAATACATGCCAAAGGCGCACTAAATGCTGTACAGGTGTCTTTTGTTATGCACTGTGGTTCCCAACAATCCCTACAATCCAGAGTAACTACGGGAGCACGTAAGAGACATTATGCACATCCATAGTTACTGCAACTTCTAGTGAAAACCTATGGGAAATTCATATTGCAATCCAGAGTAAATTGTTCTTACACCAGAGCAAGGACTCCCCGTAGTTACTCTGGATTGTGCCCTCAGTCTGTTAAAGTGGCTTCTGTTGGTGATCCTTTGCATTTTAGATTGTGAGCCTTTATGGGACAGGGAGCCATCATCCATTAATTTTTTTCATTTTATTTGTGAATTTTTAGTTGAAAAGCAGTAGATAGATAGATAGATAGATAGATAGATAGATAGATAGATAGATAGATAGACAGACAGACAGACAGACAGACGGACGGACGGACGGACGGACGGACGGACGGACGGACTTTCCCAAGTCTCGTTCCAGCCACCCTGCTGTGGAACAATAAATATTTTTTTCCTCCCCTGAGCCTAATGCAATATGGTTTTTCCTCAAAACCCACAGGAATCTCTTCCTCTTCTTTTTCTTTAGCATTTATCCCACATAGTGATGGTATCTGCTATTCTGGATCTCTGATGCCATTTCTCCCAGTCTTGGTCTGCTAACTAAAACTGTCAAAAATCCCACTGAACCTGAGTTGTCTGGAGAAGGAAAACTCTCACCTCCAACCTCCATTGCCTTGTGGCTATACCCATCTATGGGAAAGGTTTCAGGAGTCAACCTCGAGGCAAAATCCAGAGCCGGAGTCCCAGAAGCAGTTCATGACTGTGTACAATCACGTTCAGGTAACTCCTACTATGCAGCTGGAACCATCGTATCGGCTCTGCTGTTCCATTGAACTATTTCAGTGACATGGAGAGGGGGGATTTGCTGCTTGGGTAACAGTCTCTCCTCCATATTAATCCACCCAGGCCATTGTGCTCTGGAGAGGACACTCCAGCTTTGCAATCCAGATCATGATATCATATTTTTTTGAGACTGAAGGATGCCAATGGTCTGCAGATGCATTCTCAGATCCCCATGCAGTGTATCAAGCCAGCATGGTTTGGTCGACCTTTTGGTCACTTGCCACTGATTTCCATCTGTAGGACCATCTGTGCTATGGTGTTGTTGGGATGCAGAATGTGTCCACAGCATTGGAGACGAGCTTCTCTCATCTTGTCAATGATTGACGGACTGCCATATCACTGCCAGATTCCATTCCTGTGTATGTGGTCAAAATGAGTGACACCACTGAACCACCGCAGCATCATTGTCTCCAATGGTACTAAGGCCATGTTCAGTTTCTTTCTGAATCCACAGGATTTCTTGCTGATATAAAAAATATGGAAATCCCTTTACAGCTTTTCTTACTTTTGTAGTGATGCAGTCAGCTTTTCTTACTTTCTTAAGAAAAAACAGCTTTTCTTACTTTTGTAGTGATGCAGTCAGCTGTTAAAAATGTAAAGAACCCTCTGCCTTTCCCTGGCTTAGGGGAAGAATTTTATTGCTTACATGAATACCTCTTTACAACAGTAGAAAATGTTTTTTAAACTGATTTGCAGATATCATTCTATGTTGAGTCAAATCCATATATAAAAAATCCCTGTATAACAAGTTTGGACCTGTATGAAGCCTCTGCTGTCTCTAAAATGACAGAGTTAAAGAACTATCTAGATTTATAGCTCGAAAAACAGTTTAAAAGAGTAAAGGATTAAATTAAATATCTTTGATTCTCTCCCCACCTCATACTAACCTTTTAATGACTGCGGTTGCTTTCATTTCGAGAAGTTTTATGATTCAATTAGGGCCGATTCAATAAGGGAACAATCCAATGCACACTTGGTTGATTGGAAATCTCACTGTGGTGGCACTTACTTCCAAGTAAACATGCACAGGATCACAGTTGGAGTGCTTTTTATGTTAAGGTGTAGGGGATGTTAATTGAAATTGCATGGTGTTTGCTCAAAATGCAGGAGACATTGTTGAGCAGTGTCAGAGCAATTAACGGATGTTGTCCCGAAGCAAAGACGGTTGGGTTTCCCATGCAAGTTGAAGGAAAATTATCTTAAAAAATGGAAAGGGCTGAGATGGATTGAAACACTGAAAGTAATTAGAGATGGCAATATGTCTCCATTGCTACCTCAAAGGGGACCAAAATTATGTAGAAGCGCATGAGCAAATGAGCCTCCCTACATGCTGCAATACCTAAGACTTACTCCAGAATCGACCACAATTTATGTGACTAAGGGCACAATCCAGAGTAACTACGTGGAGTCTTTGCTCCGGTGTAAGAACAATTTGCTCTGGATTGCAATATGAATTTCCCATAGGTTTTCACTAGGTGGTGCAGTAACTACAGGTCCATGTAATGTCTCTTACGTGCTCCTGTAATTACAGCAGGGTTACAGCATATCCTAAGAGCTCAATCTTAAACTCCCCAGTGTTAATCAGCTATGCCAACAAGAGACCTCAGGGTATGACTCCATGTCACCAATAGGTGCGTAGAGGGAATAGGGATAAGATCCTAATACAAAATGCTGTCTTTGGAATCCAACCCTTCCTTCTCCATTCCAATCACCATCTTCTCCCCTCTCCACCAGTGGGATGTCCTCTTTGTAGCCACTTTTTCAGTGGCCCCTTTTCAGTGGAACTCAAATCAAATTTCAGGCTTCCTCCACCAAGAAAACATCTGCAACTGTTCAAAGGTAACGACATGTTCAAAGGTAACGACATGAGTTTCTATAAGAAACACTGATATTGCTCCCCTAAGTTGGAAGAAACCTTTTGGTTTCTGCATGTCTGTTGAGAGAAGTCCATGATGAAGGAGAGATTTGAGAAGAACCTAGAAATAGAACTGCTGAAGGTCCACCTTGACCAGCTTTCTCATAGAGGATGCCAAGATACTTTCAGAAAATCAACAAGCAGGACTTGAAGACACTAGCCATCTTTTCTGGTTGCTCTCCAGAAACTACAGTGGTGCCTCACATAAAGAGTTTAATTCGTTCCAGAGGCATGCTCTTTAAGTGAAACGCTCTTTAAGTGAAGCAGATTTTTCCACTGGAAATAACGGAAACTCAGATGATTGGTTCAAAACCCCCAAAATATTCATATAAAAATATTAACTGGATATCAAAATGATGGCAAAACACTGGAATTGAATTCAAAACATGCATTCAATGTGCATGATCCTATGAAGTCTACTTAGGTTGCAACCCTAAAGACACTTTCCTGGGAGTAAGCCCCATTTAACACAATGGAGCCTGCGCGCCTCCAGCGCGGGCTCCCTTTGCCCCTCTGCAGGCAATGCAGAGCCCGGGCAAAGTGCTCTGCAGCGATTGGCTGCAGAAGGGCCAGAGGGGGCAGAGCCCAACTTCTCCCGGGCACGTTTTGCCCGGGGATCGGCAGTCGGGCTCTGCAAGCGTCCCCCACCCTACCTTCCTATAGTACAGCTTAGGATTAGCTGGTCGCTTTGGGGCCGGGTAGGAATTTTTTGGATGTCGCCTGATTGGCCGTTGGTGGCATTCTTTTTCGCCTACCCTGAGCTGTACAAGGGGAGAGAGTTAAATCCAATTGGTTTTAAACTGGTCACTTTAGCAGGAGTCGTGCGGAGTAGATAGGATAGGCCATTGGTGTGCAGCCTTAGGTAGCAAGGGTCTGGGGGTGCGGATGCCTCCCTGTGATGCTGCACCGGCTCTAGGGGTGAGGTTGACAAGCCCCCTTTCCTGGATGGGAAACCTAGGCGCAGATGGGCCGGAATAGCTGGCAGCTGCGCGTCCAGCTACCTTGACCTTCGGGTTGGCAAAGACGGGCATCCTTGAACTCTGTTCAAGGAATGCCCTGAGCCAGGCTGGGAACGCCCTTTAACATTTTGGGAAATATGCGGAGAGCCGCATCCCCTTAGACTGCACGGCTATTTTAGAGCAGTCCCTGTTTAATTTTTATAAAATGTTAAATAGTTAATAAAAGTGGCCCTCAATCCAGCACTTGTGTCCGGCTCTTTATTTGTGCCTGTCTGGGGTAATGGGGCTTACTTCTGGGTAGACATGGTTAGGAGGCAGCAATCCAAGACATTTTCCAAGGAGTAAGCCCCATTTAACACAATGGGGCTTACTTCTGAGTAGACATAGGAAATTGCAATCAAAGACACTTTCCTGGGAGTCTTACCTGAGCTGCTGCTGGAGGTTCAAGGTGCACTTGGGGGCAGTTAGGGCCAGCTGGCTCCGGCTCTCCCAGGCAACTATCCCGAAGTTGGGGGCAGTTAGAGGCAGCAGAGCTGGCCAGCAGCCCTTTTAAAGAGCCTCTTTGCGGAGCGTCAAGGCTGCATAGCACATGTGCCCATAGCTCACTTGCTTGTTAAGTGAAATGGAACTTGTTATGTGAAGCAAGATTTCCTGGAAATTTTTACTTATGTGAAATGCTTGTTAAGCAAGGTACCACTGTACCTATATTTTTCAAGGCCATCCTGATTAAATGGTTAACTCCACTTTTACCATAATGGACAGGTTTCCTTCTGAGCTTTAAGTTTGAAGGACTGAGAGCACAATCCTAACTATGTCTACTCAAAAGTTAGCCCCATTGTGTTCAATGGCTCTTACTCCCAGGAAAGTTTCTTTAGGGTTGCAACCTTAGTCAAAATTCAACATAGCTGATTTGGTTTCCCTTTCCTCTGTTCCTTAGTTTTACATAGATTACTTCTAACAAGTTTAGCTCTTAAGCTCTTGCATAATGCATTGGGAACTTGGAATGAGAATGCCGAGCCTTATTTTCGGTGCAAGACGCTTAATCAAAAGTGATACACAATTTCAAGCATGAATGCATAACATCTCATTATTAACCACTAGCTTAGACATTATATGGCAGGCCCACTATGGACTATGGGATGCATCAGAAGCATTCAAGAGAAGCCATTTGCAAAGCACCTTGAGTTGCACTGAGCTATGCAGATTGGCTTGGTACAGGAAAGCTAGTTAGAAATCGTGCAAGTTGCCACCTTCTATGGTCTCCACATGTCATGCATACTTACAGTGCAATCCTAAGCATGTCTTCTCAGAATCAAGTCCCATTGAATTCAATAGTACTTACTCCCAGGAACGTGTGGTTAGGATTGCAGCAAGATGCGTACATTTCAACTGTAGACCAGTCTATTGAATTTCCTCTGCAGTTATCAGACAAGTGCCATGGGGATCATTGATTCCCTGTTCACTGTGCTACTGGACGGTAGATCAAGGAAAGAATCTGCCAACAAAACCAATATTAATACCTGCCCTGCTTTCATGATGTATCCATCTATTTTAACTCCATAATATTAAACACTTCAAGAACCCCAGAATGGGTATAAATTGTTACTGAGGAGTATAAGCCATAGAATTTTCAAAATTTTGTCATCATGTTATATCAATGACATTTCCAATTTTACAAAATTTTACAAGCTGTATTAAAGGTAGAAGATGGGTTAAAATCTTAACACTCATTTAATCTGCCAGCTATTAATTGGGAGACATTTACCTTTACCAGCGGCAAAATTCCCACCACCTCAAGTATTCTAGAAACATATTGGCTGCAATCCTAAAGACACTTTCCTGGGAGTAAGACCCATTGAACACAATGGGGCTTACTTTTGAGTAGACATGGTTAGGATTGTGCTCATTATCTGTTTCTTGCTAAAAGTTTAAGCAGGAGACAGCTTTGCATCTTCAAATGTGTTAGTGACATTTCTAGATTTAACTTCGGTCACACAAGCCAGTACCGCAACCACTACAGCTTAAGGCTTCATTCCATAAAGCAAACAATAGTATTTGCATTTTCCGTGCATGTGTTCAAGTTTCAGCTTTGGCAGTGAATAAGCCAGAGATGTGTGCCAACTGCTATATTATATATAGATGCAGTGTGCCTGTTCACCAGCAGGCCAGGGTTCGAGACCCGGGTCGGCCCCTCAAGACAGGGTGAGCTCCTGTCCTTAGCCTAGCTCTGTGACGCCAGCTGGATCCAATCGTATTGGCTCTGCCTTTCCATTGGACTAATTCAGTGGCGTGCAGAGGGGGGATTTGCTGCTTGGGTAACAGCCTATCCTCCATAACAATCTAACCCAGGCTTACGTGCTTCGCATGCAGCGTATGCAGTGCCGAGCACGATAATATAGTCTCTCAAGACTGACGGAGGCCTGCTATATTCTATATAGATGTGTGTCAAATTCTATGTAATTTGATTTTTTTAAAATGGTCTTAACACTGATCCATATTATAATCTTCTGACTAATATATACTGCCAGCGCTGATATAGACAGTTAAAAAAATTAAATTTTTTAAAGGAAAAATTTAGGAGAAAAAGACCCAAACTCCGCACTGATGCACCCATACCCAAGTTAACATACCTGATTATAATTAATATCACCAGGATGATGATGATGATGATGATGATGATGATGATGATGATGATGATGATGATAATCTCCATGATAAAGTGATGAGATCTACAAGAAGAATTCAGGTCTCATCACAGACCATTTGAATAGTGTCCCACAATTCCATGCACTTGGGGATTCCAAGTTGTGGCATGTAGTCCAAGAAAAATCATAAATGTTGAGGAACCAGAAATGGCATGAAGAAAAGCAAAACAAATGTCAAAAGACTCAGGATGAAGAGGAGGAGAAAGTGGGGACACACTTTGAAGGTATCTTTGATCGCAGCCTCCTAACTATGTCTATACCCAGATGTAAGCCCCATTATATTAAATGGATCCTACTTCCAGGGAAGTGTCTTGGATTGCAGCCTAAGTAGACGTCATACATACTCGTGAACATTAAATGCATGTTCTGAATTTAATGTCAGTGTTTTGTCATCATTTTTGCATACAGTTAATATTTTTATATGAATACTTTTTGGGTTCTGGAACCTATGTCAGAGTTTCCATTATTTCCTATGGAAAAATCTGCTTCACATAAAGAGTATTTCACATAACAAGCATGCCTCCGGAATGAATTAAACTTGTTACGTGAGGCAGCACTGTACTTTCAAATTTTATCAGGATTTGGTGAAAGCCTATGAAGTACAAACCAAATGCGGAAGCCTTTCCCCCCAGAAAGGCATGCAGATTGTTCACACGAAACCTACACGTCAGCACTGTAGGGTTTTTGTGCACAGATGCAAAATCAATGCGGCCCTCTGTAAATATGTGCTGCCACAAGCAGTATTGATACAAATGTGGATCGTAATTACACCAGGTTTGTGTCTCAGGCCCCTTAATCCCCATGCTCTCACAAAATCTTTTCAATCCACACCTTGAATGAAGTGTAAAGCCAGCTTATTACTTTCTGTTTTATCCCCCAGTTGTCCAGGACCCAAACCAATTTTTCATATGGTATAATGATTTCTATGAATGGAGGGATTATCATTTTTAAAACCATTTTTATTATGGATTTTTTTTTTCTTTTTAAGAGCAAATTATAAATTAAACTCCTTGAAAGGTTTTAGGATTCAGTTAAAGTCTTCCCCATGGAATACTTACCAACCACTAGGTAATACTACCAGTTTTTATTTTTCCTTTTGACTCTCTGCCTAGTGAAACAATTAATTTGCAACTTGACCAAATAAAAAGGCCTACCATTAGTTTCTTAGCTTCTGCTCTCTCCATTCAAGGGTCTGTATGCTTTGATCAGGGGTGGAAATAAGAGCAGGATAAGTGGCTAGATTTTATATTATACAAGCAGGAGTTGCTGCCATTACTGAGTCATCTAATCTTCATGCCCTGGTTGCATCCTGAGATCATGTCTGGGACCTAGAGAGGCCGAACCACATCAAGGGTATATAAATACTTCTGATGCCATTTTTAGATGTTTATAATGTACAAGTCCCTGGGAGGGGAATTTCAGTAAGCCCATTTCCCCCAACCATCTTTTTACTTTAATTTGTTTCTTCATCCAGCACCATTAAAGTACATGGCACTTACTGCAGGTGGAAAATACAGATCCCCATTCCAACTCTTGGTGGCATTGGAACCCCTAAGCATTGGACATTAACCACAGCAACAAATACTGAGAGTTTGTGGGTTGGCATGATGAGATGGACCCTCTCACGGGGTTCTGATCTGGCCAAACTTTGAAGCCATCCCAGCCCTAACTCAAGGGGTTAACTAGATATTGACACAAAACTAGCAAGAGAAGAAGGATAGGAGGTGGTGATAAAGATAAACATGGCCCCCATCCTATTTAGGAGATGGTCACTCCAGTATGGGTTGGGCACTTGTGGTGAGTAAAATCCATGGGTTCCAAAAGCTTGAATAAAAATTGGTAAAAGATGGAGATGAAATCAGGTTGGTTCTAGCTTGTAGTAAAGCACTATTTTTGGAAAGGGGGTTCTATGGGGAGGAGCAAGGAGAGTGCACCCTCTGTTTACAGACTGCCAAATATGATTGCTTGGCAAGATACAAAGAAATGTCTTAAAGCTGGAAAAAGTAAATGGCATCTGTAAATGGCCATTTACAGCTGAGTCAAAGAGAACTCAGATCTCTAACCCTTAGGCATATGGTAAAGCAGCTTCGATATCAGTTATCCGAATAATAGCTGAATGCTGTAAATATTTAAAGGTGTTGTAACTGCTATACTAAGGCAAAAAAAAAATAAAACATTCTTCTATACAGGTAGATGCCAGGCTCTAGTTTGATGAGTCTTTTATCAGTAATTGGATGTTCCTTTCTTTGCTGGTCCCTGACCTTGCTTCTTATCCAAGGCTTGTCCATCAAACTGAGTTGATAAGCCCTCTGGGCAGGGACTGTGACACCACATTGTCCTCCAGAGACTTGTCAGTGCCAAATAAACATCATGGAGCGATTCATACAAGAGTCTGTGAACCGGTCCCCATATGTCCAGAAGGCTCTGTCCTCTGACTGTTGCAGTGATCTGTTCTGATAGATGCGAGAGTGACTCGGGGATCCTACCATTGGCAGAATCAGGCATGGCTGGATGGTGAAGAATCATAAGACACACCTTTTATACTGAGTCAACTCCTTGGTCCAACTAACTCACTGATTCCCAAATTGTAGGGCAGGCTCATCAGCAGGTCATGACGTGATGATCGGTGGGTCGTGAAACTGAAACTGAGAATCTGATTGCTGACAAGGAAAATGTACTGAGTCCTATTGAAAATAAAACTGCAGCACAATCCTAATGTAGTGGAATACACAGGCTGGAGTGCCACCGCTGTATTCAGCACAAGTATTAGGAGTGCTGCTATACTACCGCTGGGAAGGGGAGGCTTGTCCCTTTCTTTGCAGCAGGGCTAAATCAGCCCCACTAGGTTTCCCCCCACATAGATCACTTCTGGAGGTGGCTGAAGTCAAAGGAGATAGGAACAGACTGAAAACCTGAACTTGCCATCTGGTAAGCTCTTTGCTGAAATAAATTGACTATATACATCCCCATATGTTACTATTCCATATGGGTGACCATATGTCCTGTTTTTCCTGTCCTCTTTTTAAACTTTGTGACCAGGAGTGGGCCCAAGCCAGTTGGTAGCGGCGGGGTTGCCAGAAAACCCGGTGTACCGGTTCGGTATGCCGGGAGAAGGAGACGCACAGCACACGCCGACCTCGGCGCACGCGCACTGCGTCTCATTCTGCTGGAGAAGATGCACAGCACGTGCCAGACACCTGCATCCAGGTGACTCCCCTGTTTGGCATTTCGAGGTTGCCCACCTCTACATCTATCTATGCACACACACGCACACGCATGCACACAAACATACACCCAACATGGCTTGTAACATGTGATGCTCCTTTCATCTAGGAATTTGTCCTATCCCTTCTTAAAGACATTTAGGCTAGATGCCTTCACCACGTCCTGTGGCAGAATGTCTGTTGGCTGTTCCATCTCTGTCTGTCGGTTGGTCTTTCTGTCTCTCTCTGCGTGTGGCGGTAAATGTGGTCGAGGCGATTGGTGCTTTACCTTGGGAGTTGGTGGATGTCGGTTTCCAGGCATTGCATGTGGATGAGGATGGGTGAAAGGAATAACTGGTAGATAACTGTGGGTGGAAGGTGCTGGAAGTTAGCAAGTGGAAGCCATGAAAATTTTTTGTTTGGTTTTTTGTTTGTTTTTGTTTGTTTTGAAATTTTTTGTTTGCTGGGATCTGGGGGGGTTCTTCTGGGGGTGTGGAAGGGTGATTGGAGACACTTGGGGGCACTGAGGGGGCACTGGGGGGGTCACTGGGGGCTCTTTAGCAGCAGCAGTGGGTAACCGCTGCTGGAATATTTGAGAAAATTGAGAGCGCATGCACTCGCAGCTAATCAGTGCCAGATGGGGCTCCTCTAGTTCTCTGCGTGTATTGATCTCCGCCGGCATGCACCCTCAATTTTCTCAAATATTTCAGCAGCGGTTACCCATGTGTAACCGCTGCTGCTGCTAAAGAGTCCCCAGTGCCTCCCAGTGCCCTCAATCACCCTCCCACACCCCCCAGAAGGCCGGACACGGCACGCATGTTCCTATCTGGCCGGACAGCAACCATTTTCCAGGTACACCCGGCCAAGGCCAGACATGTGGTCATGCTGCTCACCAACCCTACACCAACCCTATCCCATGTGACACCTGCCACGTGACCAACCTAGATGCCATCACCACATCCTATGGCAGGATGTATGTTGGCAGTTCCATCTGTCTGTCTGTCTGTCTGTCTGTCTGTCTGTCTGTCTGCCTTTCTACCCTCACCAGTTCAGGGTAGGTGAAAAGGCCACTGCCAAAACAGCCAATTATGGTGGAAGCTAACTGGGCAAGAGACACTCCCTGCTAACTAGGCAAGAGACACTCTTGTTCCTCTTTTATTTAGCAGGGGAAGAGTAACTGGCCCTCCACACCCCAGCAATGTCTGTTCTAGTGGCTTCTGCTGGTGTTCTTTTTGCATTTTCGATTGTGAGCCCTTTTGGGACAGGCACCCATTAGCTATTAATTAGCTATTAATTTTTTCATTTTCTTGTAAACCACTTTGTGAACTTTTCAGTTGAAAAGCGGTATATAAATACTGTAGATAGATAGATAGATAGATAGATAGATAGATAGATAGATAGATAGAAAGAAAGAAAGAAAGAAAGAAAGAAAGAAAGAAAGAAAGAAAGAAAGAAAGAAAGAAAGAAAGAAAGAAAGAATTTCTACCTGGCCTCATTGCTGATAACTAGCTAGTCTTGAAATGAAGATAGGACGGGCAGGAGGGGATGCAGTTCAAAGCATGTATTCCCGACCAGCCCAGCCTGGCATGCACCCAAGCCCAGGAACAGCTGATCTAGAAGGTGAGCCTGTACCTGGTTGCACTAGGCAGGCAGGACAAATCTGTTTGTCCACACGTGCGCACCAAGGTAATTATACAAGCTTTATATACAAACTTCTCTTGCATTGCACACTGATATACGGTAAGTAAGTGGCTTCCATCTTCCATTTCTAAATTGTATGTGTTGCTAGCACTCTTCTTTTGGTTTGAATTGTTGCAACCTATTTTGTAACAAGACGTTGAAGAATCTTTACCTCCTCTCATCACAACCCTCATTGCTTTGCTCATTTATAAAATCAATTGCCATAAAAGTGACTCAGGTGAATAATGGATATATTTATAAAACAGGGACAATTAACTACCTAGCATATCTTAGGCTGTTTGGTCTCTGCTAATTAGCAGTCTCAGAAAACAGGCTGTCATTCCGGCTATACTTACCTGGGAGTAACCCTACCATCCAGAGTAACTACAGGAGCATGTAAGAGACATTTAGATCGACGTAGTTACTGCACCACCTAGTGAAAACCTATGGGAAATTCATATTGCAATCCAGAGTAAATTGTTCTTATGTTGAAGCAAGGACTCCCCGTTGTTACTCTGGATTGTGCCCTTAGTCACACTGCTACATAGGCATCCCCCACTTTCTGACGGTACATTTTCCGGTGGTCTGTTCTTTCAACACCTTGTAATTATACCTAGGACTTATTCAGTCAACACATGCTTCACCCTTTCAACCTCTCTTTGCTGGTTGAAAAGCTAAAATTGTCTTCCGTGATATTGATTTGCATATGGTGATCAAACTGTTTTTGGCATTTCCTTATGAATTTCTTCAGTAAAGAAAACCATCATTCAAATGCATCCATTGCCACCCACATTCGTTGTCCACACATAGCCCACACATGCCTTAGTTCATTTTACTGTAATTTGTTATGTATTTTGGCAATATGTTAATAAATATGTGCTACAGTGCAATCCTAATCATGTCTACTCAGAAGTAAGTCCCATTGTGTTCAATAGATTCATCTGTTGAGAATTCAGACAGTATATCAATAAGTGTATGCAGCAGGAACATCTAATCTCTGTGAAGATTGAGACTTAGGAGGTCTTGAAAACAATCACTGCAATAACAAACTCACCGGGAGAGTTTATTATTACTGATTGGCAGGCCTCTGTCAGACTTGAAAGACTATGGTTGTTACAGTAGTATTATTACAGTGGCGAACAGAATTGGTGAACTTGTATGATTTGACTTATTTAAGTTAAGGCATATCTTTTTTGGTCCCCTGGTATCTGGATCAGTACACAGGGAATATCTTTTTTGACGGTGGCACAAATATTTGTTGTATTTTCCAATAGGAATTTTATTCCTATTTACTGCTTTTGGCCTTCAAGTATCACAGAGAGATTATGGTATACCAAGGGGCACTGGGACCACCAGCTTTCAGTCAAGGTATTATACTGGAGATCATAGCCACCTTGAGTCCTCCAAGGAAAAAGGCAGGATGTAAATAAAGTATATTATTATTATTATTATTATTATTATTATTATTATTATTATCCATAAATACGCAGCAAACAATTTCGTGCTGGTTTCATTCTCATCACCAGTCAGACCCTTCCCAAGAGTCTAGGACTATGTGATGTAGCGGCGTATAATTCGTGCTGACCCCAGAAGAGCGGCTTTCTGCAGTTGGCAGAGTGATATTTTGTCAATGCCAATAGTTTTCAGGTGCCTGCCAAGGTCTTTGGGCACTGCACCCAGTGTGCCAATTACCACTGGAACCACCTGCACTGACTTACACCAGATACGCTGTCATTCGATTCTGAGGTCTTGGTAGCGGTATTCTTAGGTCATATTATTATTATTATTATTATTATTATCATCATCATCATCATCATCATCATCATCATCATCCTCATCCTCATCCTCATCATCATCAAATTTGAGATTACTATAGCTTTTTCTCTAGTATTTCACCACGTAAATGATGTGTTTTATGTGTCATATTTTGAAATCTCCTAAATCAATCAAACAATAAATGACAAGAATGACGCTAAAACTTGTTTTAAATTTAAGAGTGTTGGAACTGTGGCTAATGTAGCGTACAGTGATTTTTAGAGTTCTCAATTAAGCATCCTATAAATGCTGCCTTTGTGAAATAATGGAAACTGCCAGTTTTTTAAAAAGCTTTGGCAATTTTGCCAGTAGATAACTGATATGGTTGTTGGCACTTGTTAAAAAAATCAGGCACAAAAAAGCCCCATTTATTTTGCTCATTAATAAGGGAGGATTTTGCAAGGAACCAGAATGGGTATTCATTTTCACTTCTCAAAGTTTATTGAAGCATGCTGAGCCCTGATTAAAAAAAAATATTTGAAAAATGGAGAGAGAGAGAGAGAGAGAGAGAGAGAGAGAGAGAGAGAGAATTTTTAACTGGGGAATGGGAATTAATTTATACCAAAAAGAGTCCTATATAAGTCCTATATAAGTCCTATATAATATAAAGAAAATTATAAAAATAATTATAATATATAAATTATAAATTATATAATATATAAATTATAATTATAAAAAATAATTATAATAATTATAAAAATATGAGACAAATAAAAATAACCATAGTTGTCACACAATTGTGGTTTATATAGTCTAGGTTTGATATTACCTAATTAAATTATACAGAACAAGGGGTCTGGTGTTAATCAGGTGTACACCGTTCTGATATAAGCACAAATTACTGCAATCAAGTCCCACACTTTAGTTCTTTAACAGGGGACTCCAAACTATGGCCCACAGACCACTGCCAATGGGCTTTCATTAATTACCTCTGTAATTAAAAGAAGGAGTAGTGGCCCCCTGCAAGGTTCTAGAAAGTCACATACATAAATGTGTATCATGTTGATGATTATGCTGCTGTTGTATTGATGTTGAGCAATATTAGAGAAATCTACTGATGGCCCCAGCAGTATCTTCATTAACATGTCAACAAAATAATATGCATTTTTTGGTGTTTGTGAGAAAGTGATCTGCTGGAGACACTGAACTGGTCAGGTTACTTTCCAAACCAAAGTCATATGAATGATTGAGTACTATTGGACTTGATGTCAGTGATGTGTGCACACTGGAATGACTAGGAGTTCATATTGCTTGATAATAGACTTCCTGACCTAGATAAAATAATTATGCAATGTACAACTCAGACAATTGTGTTACAAGCATACACAATGATGACAATGTGTTACACAGTGATGACAATTGTGTTACAAGCATAATCATATTTCTAAAAATGGACACTGACTTTTGGCCGGATCCAGCAATGCTCTTCTTACGTATGTTTTTATATTCATTTTCATGACTTTTCCAGTCATTTGTTTTCACTCTGGGCATTCCTTACTTTGGAACTTAAACAAATCATGACACGGATCATGGCATGGATCTGTGATAAGCATCACCTGTATTTTTTGTGTATATATAATGTATATATATAATTATCACTCCTACAGAGTGGCCTCAGAGATCAGGATGTGCGTTTGGGATGGCATATAAAATTATAAGAAATTCATGTTAAGATAGAATATTCTCTCTCTCTCTCTCTCTCTCTCTCTCTCTCTCTCTCCATTGTCCTCCATTTTGGCTTCATTTTGGAACTTTGCAATGGTGTGCAGGACCCCCATCATGTCATATGTCACTGGATTCATACTGAAGAGCAGAATCCAATGCAAAAATAGGTTTTGAAATATGTTCTCCCTATCAAAAGTTATGGCCAAAAAACAAAATAAAAATATGCATTGAGCTCTATGGGAAAGTGAAAGTGCTTACTATCACGACAAGGTGCCACAGATCAGCATTGGGCCACGGACTGGGGTTTGAGGAGCCCTGCTGTAAGACACTTCTGTGCCACTCCTTGGGCACTTGCCTCCCTGCATCAACATGAGAATAGGAAGACCAATGAGTTGTGCTGTCCTAGGTTTGGATTGTAATAGATCTAAAAATTGAAGCAGTTTAGCCCTACAATCCAGAGTAACTACGGGAGCACGTAAGAGACATTACGTGTACCCGTAGTTATTGCACCAGCTAATGAAAACCTATGGGAAATTCATATTGCAATCCAGAGCAAATTGTTCTTGCACCGGAGCAAGGACTCCCCGTAGTTACTCTGGATCGCGCCCTAGATCTAAAAATTAATAGATCTAAAAATTGAAGCAGTTTTGACATCACCAACAGCTTTCTCATTTGCTCAATGGTTTAACTGGGAACTTTCCATGACACACTGCATGACATATCATCACCCCATGGCTGATATTAGTCACGGTCCATTTAGTGTCCACCACACATACACTGAGAATACTGCTTGTAGAGTGAATATAATTTTTTAAAAAAATATTAATTAAAAAGATATTCATTAGCTTATGCAACCTTTGATAACTTGCTGGGATAAAGTTCCAAGTTGGATTTACTGATGTAGAAAGAATTACTTTTATAAAGTCATGTAAGTGTGTGTGTCAAGAAATATGTGCTGCCCGAATTGAGTCATGCATTTTCTGGTGCCTCATATTGAATTGTATTGAGTTCAGCAGGATGTGGTGCAGAGTTAGGGAGTGTGAGAATGACAGCATTTTAAAGGACTATCACAGTAATAAAACTAACTACAGGGTAGTTTCAAAGCAACATACAACAAAGTCAAGGTTATTTCCTTTATCTTTTTCAGATATTCATGTGTCTTAAAAGCTTTTCTTACAATTTTATAAGCCGTCCCAAATGCACATCCTGATCTCTGAGGCCACTCTGTAGGAGTGATCATTATATATATATACATTATATATACACAAAAAATACAGGTGATGCTAATCACAGATCCATGCCGTGATCTGTGCCATGATTTGTTTTACCTTAAGTATAAGGTTCCAAAGTAAGGAATACCCAGAGTGAAAACAAATGAATGGAAAAGTCATGAAAATGAATATAGGAATATACATAAGAAGAGCATTGCTGGATCAGGCCAAAAGGCCATATAGTTCATCTTCTAATATCTTGAGTGGTTCACCAGATGCCTTAAAGAGCACAAAAAACAAGAGACCTACAACCTGGTCCCCTCCCTTGCATCTAGCATTCAATTCAATTAACACCTTTATTGGTATAAAACTCAAATAGACATGAAACATCATGAATCCAGGACTGATTTTATGGCCAGTCATCAAGAATTTGGCTAACAGCCCAATCCAGAGCAACTAATCTGTCCACATAAGAGCCCTTAGGTTGCCCTAACTAACACTAGGTTGGAGCAACTGCAAGATGCTCCAGCCCAGTTACTCTGAAGGAGGCTTAGGGCAGAGCAAGGCAAGATAGGGTGCCCTAAGAGAGGTGGACCTGCTCTGCCCTAACTGGGGCAGCCTAAGCAGCTCAGGAGAGGCAAGTTGAGGGCATGTTTAGCATTGCCTCGGGCAGAGCAGTTACTCTGTATCCAAAGCCTGTTTCCAAGGCAGAAATGCCCTCTTCCAGCCCTCAGAGTTATACCACCTCAGGAGCAGGTATAGTAATGAGTAGACCCATAGGGGTTCATGATAAGGCCCGAGTAAGAATGGCAGTGCTGACCAAAAAACTGAGTTCTTGGCCAGCCTAGCTGCAACCCCTGCCTCTCAACCTCAGGATATGGAACAAACTACGGCTGCCCACAAACCTCAGGATACAGCAGGCCACTCCAAGAAGCCCCTTGTATTCACTGTAGAATGTACTGGCATCTCATCAGGGACTCCTTATAAGGCAGGCACCCAGTGGCGTCACCAGACTGGTGCGGCTGGTGTGGGCTGCATTGGGGATGCGCTCCATATGGGGTGATGTGCCGGAGGAGTCTGACTGTCCTTTGGCAGGCCCCGGGTGTCAGCACCCCCATTCAGGCCTGCTCCAAGGTGGAGAATCAGCCAGAAGCTGCCACTTGTCTGAGGAGCTGGCCTGAACGGCCATCTGAGATGCACTGCGCAGAAACACACTGAGCATGCCGAACAGCTTCAGAGGAGACTTCCTTAGAGCAGAGAAAGTCCGCGCCTCTGCACAGCCATTCGGCCTCACTCAGGAGGCGGAGCGGCAGCCGAATGGCTTCAGAAAGAGTACTGCACAGGCACCAACTCTGACGCCTGCACAGTCTCCCCCGAAGCCAAAAGGCTTCAGAAAAGTACTGCGCAGGTGTCAGAGATGGTGCCTGCGCAGTACTCTTTCTGAAGCCAGTTGGCTTCAGAAACAACTGCGCAGGCGCCAACTTTGGTGACTGTGCAGTCCGGGGGGGGGGGGCGCGCATCCCAGGGATGACGCACAGACTTCCGCACCAGGTGATGTGCAGAGTCATGTCACCACTGTAGGCACCACAGCTGTTCCTTGTTCAGTGTGATCTGAGGGGTGTCTCCTCAGGAGCAAGTCTTCCCCTTGTGTCAATTACTTAGCATGCTCTGGAGCAGTTAGGGCAGCCCAGGCTTCCTGACTCTCTGGATTCAGCATAACTTTCTGCTCTGGATACAGAATAGTTAGGAGAGTGCAGTTAGGTCAGAGCAGGCTGAATTTGCTCTGGATTGCAGCCTTAGGGAGTCTCAGGTAAAAAACACCCCCAAAACAATACCTTAGGGTGCAATCCTATGGCTGTCTACTCAGAAGTAAGTCCCATTATATTCAATGAAGCTTACTCCTAGGAAAGTATGCTTGGGATTGCAACCATAGTCTTAAAAATCAGTTGAATTTGAGCATCAAGAATAAAAGTCAAAATTAATTAATGCCTACTGGGAGAAACTATTACAGGCATTCAATTAAAAAAACCCCCAAACAATTCTAGTCAAAAGTATCTACCTCTTGTCATGTGGTGGGACCAGATATGTCCTCTATTACCCCAGAAGGTTGGCATACCCCCAAATCCAGAGTAACTACAGGTGTTCGTAAGAGACTTTATGTGCACCCACAGTTACTGCACCGCCTAGTGAAAACCTATGGGAAATTCATATTGGAATCCAGAGTAAGTTGTTCTTACACCGGAGCAAGGAATCCCCATACCCTACAATCCACAGTAACTGTGGGAGCACATAAGAGACATTATGTGCACCCGTAGTTACTGTACCATCTATTGAAAATCTATGGGAAATTCATATTGCAATCCAGAGTAAATTGTACTTACACCGGAGCAAGGACTCCCTGTAGTTACTCTGGATTGCACTCATAGTTACCCTGGATTTTGCCCTTAGAGATTTTCAAGCACTATTCTATGATGAAGAATTGCCTGCTTCTGAAATTCCTGACATTTCCCACCTGGGAGTGTCCGAATGGCCACCTGTAACCCAGCAAGAAATCAAAGAACTAATCAATCAGATAAAATCAGATAAGGCCACCGGTGCTGATGCTGTTCCAGCAGACATACTGAAAGAGGATCCTGACTGGTGGGCTCCCCCCTTGGCAGCCCTATTTATAATGGTAGACAAGACTGGCAGAATGCCAGAGGCATGGACCAATGCCATTGTGGTCCCTATTCATAAAAAAGGCGATCCTAGAATCCCTTCAAATTTTCACCTGGTCAGTTTATTGTCATCTATAGGGAAACTCTATGCAAAACACATTCTGGACAAGTTATTATATTGGATTACTACACCAAAGATTTTGGACCCAGAACAAGCAGGTTTCCAACATGGCTTTCCAACTCTTGACCATTGTATTTACTGTTTCATACAGAAATATTCAAAGGGTTCAAAATGCTGACGATCTCTAAATTCTGTATCGTTTATAATTGTGATACCGGCAGCCTGTTACTTATTACTCTCAGACTTGCCCCAAGCTGCTCTGACTTTATGGGAAAATAAATTTAAAGCTATGGGGCTATCTTCTGAGACACTGATCATGCTCTCTCAACACGAGGCTTTGCAGAGTATACAATGTAGGATTCTTGATATCAAAATGCAAGATCTATTTAGTGGGGCCAATAAGATTTGCTCCCCACTAAACTCATTGGCCTTGGTCTCATATGGCCAAATACCCCCAAATCCAGAGTAACTACGGGAGCACGTAAGAGACTTTACATTCACCTGTAGTTACTGCACCACCTAGTGAAAACCTATGGGAAATTCATATTGGAATCAGAGTAAGTTGTTCTTACACCGAAGCAAGGATTCCCGGTAGATACTCTGGATTTTGCCCATAGCCTCCTATCTAAACTTTGTAGATCAGCCTCAGGCTCAGAGATTCTATTCTCCAGCCCATTTTAATGTAATACCTTCGGTGGTTCTCTATGGAAGATTCCACAATATACCACAAGTAGACAGACATTGTCCATGTGCTTCGAACTGTGTAGAAACTATCACGCGTATATTTTTATACTGCCCATTGGTTGTCGTTTCACATTCTTGATACTTGGAACCCCTGGTAGAAAACAAAAGGGGCTCATAGGATGCTGTTAAGATCTCTCGCCTACTTCGGGTGCAATCCAGAGTAACTACGGGGAGTCCTTTATCTGGTGTAAGAACAATTTGCTCTGGATTGCAATATGAATTTCCCATAGGTTTTCACTAGGTGTTGCAGTAACTACGGTACACGTAATGTCTTTTACGTGCTCCCGTAGTTACTCTGGATTGTAGGGCTAGCTCCAATTCTCTAGTGTTTGTTAATAAGGTAATAAACTTTTTGAAACAGGCAATGAATATACAAAATGTAAAGCTTAAAGATATCTGGCATTCTGATATAACCTACTTCTAAATCAGGAGACTGTACATATCCGTCATGGCTTGTAACCCGTGCCGGACCATCCTCCAAAAAATTTTCTAATTCCCTTTTAAAGGCATTCAGACCAGTTTTCATCACTACATCCTGTGACTGATAGTTCCACAGACTAATGACAAGCCAAGTAACATAATGCAGTTAAACAGAAGCGGGGAATAATAGAAAGGAGAGCAGATGGAGAATACTTACTTGGGGACCACAAACTTTTCAAAGGAACAGATTGAAAAGTTACACCTCCACAAACATTTGAGATCTGTCAAGCAAGCCCCCCTTTCAACTGTCATGAATACCAGTCCCGTGCCGATTGCTGTCTGTCAAATCCCCTCGGAATCTATACGGTGAAATTTGGAGAGGCTCCAACCCCTGAAACAGGGAAACTTCAGGCCATTTCAAGTGTAGCAAATCACCCACAAAAGCGAATGTTGCGTGCTTAAATCTCCATGATTTATCCACTCTCATAACGTAGCTGGAATTTGCTTTGATACCCGTCGCGCGATGCTCAACATATTAAATGTTTTTGAGGAATTACTGTCACCAGTTTATATTTTATCAGATTTGAATTGCTGTGCAAGAGCTCATCTTTGGCAGTTCCACAGTGTGGAATTGCATTATGATGTGAGATGTGATATCACATTACGGCAAATAATACACAATGCAGTAATTCTTTGTGCTTTATGCCTGTGTGCATGATCGCATGTCTACACCATGTCATAAAGTTAGTAAGCCTGAAGTAACATTTACTCAGTATAAATCCAAAATGATTTGTTAACTCAGCAACAGTTTGTAGATCGTTCTTGAAATTGTGGATACTTTTTGTTCCATTTAAGTTTCTTTCTCAACCTGGGAAGAGTTTATCAGCATATGGCAAAGTTTCTCAAACTTTTTATTACAAGCTTCCACTTTTTTAAATGCCACTCTGGCTACAATCCTAAAGACCCTTTCCTGGGAGTAACACCAATTGAATACAATGGGTCTTACTTTTGAGTAGACATACCCCCAAATCCAGAGTAACTACAGGAGACTTTATGTGCACCCCTAGTTACAGCACCACCTAGTGAAAACCTATGGGAAATTCATATTGGAATCCAGAGGAAGTTGTTCATACACCGGAGCAAGGACTCCCTGTAGTTTTGGATTTTGTCCATAGTTAGGATTGTACTCTTTGTTGGGACCGACAAAGATTTATCAGACTTTTAAAAAGGAGAAATATTTATAAATTATTTTATTTATTCATCTCGTAATTATAAGTAATTCTAACCGTCAAAGGACCCTAAAGCATTATCTCTCTAAACATGCTTACAGCTCTTTGCAGGATGGTCAGTAGATATTTTGGAAACTATTCAGAGCTATAGTATCTGATTTTTCAACAGATTTGTGGATTTAGGCAATGAAATAGAACAATCCTTACTCCTATTTATTCCAGCATAAGTCCCAGCACAAGTCTCATGCTGGCCATCTGGTGTGGCAAAAGTGTTGTAAGACTCTTCTGCACCACTCCTGGGGGGAGTTAGGTCAGTGCACAAACATGCACTGGCTTCCACACACCACCACAGGAACAGGGAGCAGATGACTGTGCCATCCTAAATTGGTTGGGATTCCACCCTTAGTTATCTGATTTTTAGATCATCATTTAGTGACCCACCAAAAATCAAGTCATAACCCTCTATTTGACCCACAATTTGGGAAGCACTGGTGGTGTTCGGGGAGGAAAGTTTCTAGCACTCCAAAGTTGGCATGATAACATTATTTTTTTCTTCACATTTTTATACTGCCCTTCCTCTGCTCAGGGTGGTATACATGGTTTCTTCCTTCTTTTGGAACTCACAACAAACCTGTAAGGTAGGTGAAACTGAGAGACAGTGACTGGTGCAATATCACCCAGGGAACTTCAATGTCACTCCTGGGCCCTACACAGTGTGTAATTTTTATTTCAACAGGTATTTTATTCTCACTGTCTATGGTCAAATGCTATTCTCTGGATCCACCCTTGCTTGGGTGGAATCAAATATTAAGTATTATATGTAGAGTTGATTGCCATAAATATCTCGTTGGAGCTCTGCAAGACGGGATTAGGGGAAGACAGCAAAATGAAAATGAATCTATTGTGGCAAATAAATCCTTGACACATTTATGTCTCATCATTCTGGAATATTTGGAGGCATGACTTATTTTTAATGCCTTTTGTGCATAATTAATATGACCCAATGGTTTAACCAGGGCAGTGGTTAAAATCAGTGGAGACATCGAGATGATCCCTTGTTATTTTAATGACTGTTCATCAATGTAGTAGTAAGGTAAGCATTCCTTTTTGGATTCTGATGCAATGCACATCCCAATAAATGATGCAAATACAGTACCTTTTTGTCAGGGTTTGTCGATACAGAGGATTACTGAAATAATTAAGGAAAGCATTCATGTTATAGGTTTGCCCCCTTCCATTTGCTTGCTTGCCCCCACCACTCCTCTTCCTCCTCCTGGGGTGGGATTTATATCCCAATTTTCCCATGTCAATGCAAATGTCCAAGGTGGCTCATAAAGTTTGCATTCATAAAGCTTTAGTTCCGTCCCTCCTGCTGTTCTCACAACAGCCCTGTGAGGTAGGTGACTGGCCTTAGATCACCAGGAAGCTTCTTAGCCAAGGAGGGATTTGAACCAGGATTTTCAAGTCCCTAACCACTACCCAGTGCAGTCCACACCCCACACTACATCACCCCCCTAGTGATGCCACTGCATCTATCAATGATGGAAAGCTACAACTTGTGTTCTTTCCCTCTCTCTGTGTCGTCCATGATTCTCAAAGCGGAAACAGTGAGATTTCCCAGCACTCCACAAAGTGGAGATGAACTCCATTTTAAAATCGAGGAATGTTTTTGTGTTCGTCTTTTGAAAGCCGAACCCCATTGTGGTTTCCGATGTGAGTCCATTGCTCGTCTGACGCAACCATCCAATTTCAATTCCCTTATTGTTATTACCGTATCTGCGCCCATCCCCAAATTGGTTCTTTTAGTTCTGCGAGAGATTTCCTTTGGATATTTTGTTATTGCATTTTCTGATGGCTTGCATATTCCCAGGAAGCCCACCACCACCGCAGAAAATGTCAAAATGCATCCACGTGAATTATGCTAAAGTCATGATTCCCTGTAGGTATTAGAATGAAAATTAGACACACTCGGGCATTAAGTCAGAAATAATTGAAACCTAGAATTATTCACTTAGCTGGCTGAATTCATAAAATTTAATCTGTTCTTTTCTTTATTATGGACCACTGACAAAATGCAGTAAAGCTTGGGGGAGTTTGATAACCATGGAGCAGGTTTTCAGAATGAAAAATAGCACATTCTTGCTATGTATTTTTTCTTCTTCATGGGATGAATACCAAAGCTTCATCGCTTCCAGGTCAATGGTAATTGTTTTAAATGGGTTCTGAGCAGCAACAATAATCTAAAATAATGCCCTTCTTTTTCTCCAATCACTGCATTTTGGACAGACAAATGTCCTGAAATTTGCACTAAGTTTGTTGCACTTCAGGATGTTTGAACCAAAGACAGAACTTTGACAACACATGTTTAAGGGAAGGAAACTGGCATTTTTATTTATTTTATATTTTTCTAGTATATGCACCTAAACCATTGACCTGAAGATGCATCATAGAGACCTGTTCATCCCTATCAGAAATATGATGCAACTTCAGGTCAATGGTTTAGGTGACAGTGAGTGCACAATCCTAACCATGTCTACTCAAAAGTAAGCCCCATTGTGTTCAGTGGGTCTTACGCAGTGTGGGCTTCAGGGGGTTCTCACAGGTTCTACAGAACCCTTTGCTAATGAGCGCCTGTTGTTCTATGGACAAAGAACCTGTTGTTAATCAAGGTTATTAGGACAGAGAACCTGTTGAATCCCACCACTGAATCCCATTTGAATCCCACCACTGGTCTTACTCCCAAAAAAAGTGTCTTTAGGATTGCAGCATGAGTCAAGCTCTTTCCTATGTCCCAAGATAATGGTGGCAGAAGCTGAAGTCTTTGGAAACCATCAGTGTATTCATTAGCTAAGGCTTGTATATGCTTCTGAAAGATGGAAATGTTGGAAATACTGACCACTCGGAAAGTTCGAGATGCAAGGATGTTGGAGAGTATTCAATTCACTCTTTTACAATGTTGGAGAGTGTTCAATTCATCCCCCAGTGTCCAATGGTTTAAAGGCACATTTGCATTTGTCTTGCTCATGCACATTATGGCACATTAAAACATTATTACCATGTTTTAAGGACGTTGATAGCATAGTAAGAGATGTGGGCAGTGGTGAGGTCCTTGGGTAAGGTTGCCATTAAAAAAGCAGGCTTCCATCAGTCTTGAAAGACTATGGTATCGTGCTTGGCGCTGCATATGCTGCATGCGAAGCACAAAAGCCTGGGTTGGATTGTTATGGAGGATAGGCTGTTACCCAAGCAGCAAATCCCCCCTCTCCACGCCACTGAATCAGTCCAATGGAAAGGCAGAGCCAATACGATTGGATCCAGCTGGCGTCGCAGAGCTGGTCTAAGGACAGGAGCTCACCCTGTCTTGTGGGGCCAACCCGGGTCTAGAACCCTGGCCTGCTGGTTAACAGGCACAGTGTCTTAGCCACTTGTCCCCCAAAACATGGACAATTCCATTTTGGCACTGCAGCACCCTGTGACTCATCCATGTTTAGGATTAGACAGTTAACCATCTACTCACATGCTATTACTTTCAGTTGCTTTTAAAGCACCTGTTAATTTATTGAATTAAATACAGTGATGCCTTATAAGACAAACCTGATTCATTCTGGAAATAATGGAAACTCAGACAATTGGTTCCACAACCCACAAATATTCATATAAAAATATTATCTGTATGTAAAACTGATGACAAAACACTGTAATATAATACAGAACACAATTACTGCAATATTAATAAAAACACTGCAATATACTGCACAGTAAAACAGAAAAGAAAAATCTTTATGGCCAAGAATGACTAATTTTCACTAAAAGAATCACTGGTGATTTTTGGAGCAACTTTCACAAGGAACCTTCTAATGACACTTGCTTATCCCTACAATCCAGAGTAACTACAGGAGCATGTAAGAGATGTTACATGCACCTGTAGTTACTACACCACCTAGTGAAAACCTATGGGAAATTCATATTGCAATCCAGAGCAAATTGTTCTTACACCAGAGCAAGGACTCCCCGTAGTTACTCTGGATTTCACCCTTTGTCTTGCAAGGCACTGTTTGTCTTACAAGGCAGAATTCCTTATAAATTTTATCCTACAATTCAGAGTAACTACAGGAAAATGTAAGTGGCATGTAGTCTGGATTGCTCTATGCATTTCCCATAGGTTTTCCATAGGTGGCACCATAACTACATTAAAAGTAGTTTAAAAGTGTAAAAGGTGTAAAAGGGTGTAAAAGGTCCCATAGTTACTCTGGATTGTAGCCTTTTTCTTGCAAAGCATTCTTCTTACAAGTTATTTGTCTTACAAGGTACCACTGTAATTATATTTTATTTTCCATTTTTGCAGTTTGAAATCTTCCTACATAAAATGCTTAACCTATGTGTAAGGGTACCTGTATCTTCTAGCCAACATTCTGGGTGTACCCAATTCATGTCAATCAAATTGCTGAGGAGATGCAACTATCAACATTTGAACTGTCAACTGATAACAGGCCGGGTTGAGAAGAGGCTGGGGGTGGAGGCAACTGAGAAGAACCATTGAGGAGAGAGGTGGATAAAGGTAAGTTGACATCCTAGAAAGTGGGATGGTTTTATACTGATTAACATCTTATATTGTACCCCCAAAAGCAACAGCTGATGGTTGTTACTACATAGTTACATTATCCCCCAAATCCAGAGTAACTACGGGAGCACGTAAGAGACAAACGCTGCAATCCAGAGTAACTACGGGAACATGTAAGAGACATTACGTGCACCCATAGTTACTGCACCACCTAGTGAAAACCTATGAGAAATTCATACTGCAATCCAGAGCAAATTGTTCTTATACCAGAGCAAGAACTCCCCATAGTTACTCTGGATTGCGCCCTACATGCACCCGTAGTTACTGCACCACCTAGTGAACACCTATGGAAAATTCATATTGGAATCCAGAGTAAGTAGTTCTTACACCAGAACAAGGACTCCCCATAGTTACTCTGGATTTTGTCCTATAAGCAATTTGAGCTGTGGAAAAGGAGCACTGAAATACTTTAAAATTAATAACTAAAAAGTCATATTAAGGCACTGGGACAAATACAGTCCTGAATTCTGCACTACAACTTTTACAAGATTCAGTATTAAAAGAGCAGTATTAAAATCCTATAAAATGTATAACTTTCCCTGAAACGCCTGCAACTTAAGACCACATTAAATCCAATTAGCCATTTGAAAAGTTAATTTATTGAAGTGCCTTGAATCCAAAATATGATTCATTATACATTTGGCGGAGATAATTAAATAATCTGAAAACGAGAATTAATAAATCATTATAGCAACTTAAGTTTCAATTAATGTTATAAATGCTAATATTTTAGCAAGCAATTGGGGCCTGATTAGTCTGTTTCAAGATATAGCTGTTTTGATTTAAATCAAGGCTTTAAATTTTGCTTACCAGTTGAATGTGTCGAGACTGACACAGAAAGAGATGAGTTTTCCTTTTACTGAATGAAAAGAGATCCAATCTTTCCCATGTGTTTGCTGAGAGATACAATTTGGAGGTAACCTTGGATATTTATTGTTAGTGTTGCACTTATTGAATTGAATCTCGTCAATAGGTTGGAAAAAAAAATGCTGTCATTACGGCAGTGTAATATTGCTTGTTTTTCTTTCTGATGAACATCTTCTAAGTTTCATTTTGCATTTCATTTCCCAGAGGAGAACACTGGAGAACAACATTCTCAAGATTTCAATCCTAGTTTGCAATTGCCGCTTATTGCAGTTGTGAGTAAATACTGCATTATGGATTGCTAGAGGTCAATCCGAGACAAGTCAGTCTCCATACATGTAATGGGCATATTCCCAGCAAAGCATGTTTAGGATATTCTGCTTAGAGCCCAATCCTATGCATGTAAGTTCCAACAGAGTTGCATCAGAGTGACAGGTAGACCTGACCATTTCAACTTGACTATGGCTACAATCCAGAGTAAATACGGGACCTTTTACACTGATGTCGTTATGGTGCAACCTATGGGAAATGCATAGAGCAATCCAGAGTAAATTTCTCTTATGTCTTACTCTGGATTGTAAGGTCCGTTGGCTTGGCATGAACTCACAGCCAGTGCCCTACACAGTGAGCATTCCTGTGGCACCTGACTTTGCTCTTCATCCTTCATGCAGCATGACAGTTTGGGAGGACACACATGCTTCATCCAAGATAATAATAATAATAATAATAATAATAATAATAATAATAATAATAATAATAATAATAATAACAACAACAACAACAACAACAACAACAATAATAATTTATTGTCATTGTATAGACATACAATGAAATTCATAAGACATGACAGTTTGGGAGGACACACATTCATGATTCACCCCTTGATCCACCCTTGGTTGGATCACACACACATGATCCACCCCTGGGAGGACACACACGCATGATTCACCCCTGGGAGGACACACACGCATGATCCACCCCTGGGAGGACACACATGCATGATCCACCCCTGGGAGGACACACACACATGATCCACCCCTGGGAGGACACACACGCATGATCCACCACCTTGATCTACCCCTGGTCCAATACAATAAAAAACAATATCTGATTTAAAGGGTGTTGTTAAAGTGCTGATCCCCTTAAGTGTTTGCATCTCATTCTTGGTGAGGTGGTTTGTACAAGATCTTTCCATACGTTCTAAATCACTTATTTCCACTTCTGGCAGTGCCTGTTTAGATTCCATGAGATTCATTAGCGCTTCAAAAGAGCATCCTTGTGTCAAAAGAGCTGAAACAGCTGTCTGTGTGATGTTGTTGCTTTCATTTACTCCGAGTTTTGTTTTAATACTCCAGCTGTCAAATATGAGAAGGGGGAACACAATCAATATAAACATACTTTTTCACCTTAGTGTTCCTATAGCCCAGCATAAAGGGAAATGGCAGGGAAGCTACGATGTCTTGAAGGATCATTTTACAGGACATTCATAGGTACAGATAGGTACAATTTCCCTTAGGGATTTTTTGTTCCTTGTCTCTTCAAAACTCTAACATCTCTCAGCCTTGCACACAAGCATCACAATGCCATAAATCACCCCTATCCATTCTCTGATGCTACTTAAATTCCCTTCTACCTACCTTTTCCCCAGCTAACTAGCCAACCGATCAGGAGAAAGGTAAAGTGTGCCTACCTGTGTCTTGTTGGTATAGAGGGCATGGGCCATATGGATATTTTAACTCGCTGGAATTTTAGTTCCTTTCAATCCACATTTTTTATATGTAGCAACATAAGTAATGGTGCTTTTGTTTTGCTGTGTCTTTTGTCTATGCTGGTTTTTGACTGACAGGCACAGGGGTGACACCACTATTCCCCCTAATTTTTAAAAATTTAGGAACCACGGGTCTAGATTCTAGACTGAATTCCAGACTGAGGCTGCAATCCTAACCACACTTTCCTGGGAGTAAGTGCTATTGAACTCAATGGGACTTACTTCTGAGTAGACATGCTTCGGATTGCACTGTAAGTCTAAATTCAAAACTCTGTACAAAAAGGTGCTGGAAGCAGAACATGAGAAGCCACTTTGGGTTTCCTTTTTCAAGGAAGAAAGATGAGAGACAAGCAAACAAACAAATAAATATGATTGAGGCTGCAATCTTATGTACATTTTTCGTTAAGTCCCATTTAACTCATTTAACACAATGGCCTTACGTTCGAAGAGATTGCACTGTGAGTAGAGTTGCCATGTGTCCTGAAAAACAGGGACAACCCTGATTTGGGGGGATTGTATTCACACTGGCAAAAGGGATAGAGGGTGCTGTTCCAATTTTGTGGATGAGAATTACGGCAACCCTAATTGTTGAGAGGGGGGATAGCTGCTTGGGTAACAGCCTATCCTCCATATAAATTTACCCAGGCATTTGTGCTCTGGAGGGGACACTTCTCCCAAGCAGAGCATAATACCAAAGTCTTTTGAGACTGGATGCCAATGATGACGAACTCTGAGACATGTAACATTGTGCATGGGATGGGTAGAGTGGAGGAAGGAACATTTTTGCACTTTGTATTGTCAGCCCTTTGGGGACAAGGACCCATAAGCGATTAATTATCTTTTTTTCATTTTTTAAATGAACTTTTTAGTTGAAAAATGGTATATAAATATTATAGATAGACATTCTTTTTCCTCTCACACAACACCAGAAGAGGTGACATCCACTAAAACTGAATGTTGGGAAAGCTAGAATAGACAGGAGAAAATATTTCTTTACCCAGCATATAATTAATCTGTGGAACTCCTTGCCATTGATGTCACATAACCTAGGTGCATTTAAAAGTCGATTGGTCAGATTTATGGAGGAAAAGTCCATTGTGGGAGACAAGCCATGATGAGTTTACACAACTTTCTGGGATTTAGAATCACCCTACAATCCAGAGTAACTACGGGAGCACGTAAGAGACATTACGTGTACCCGTAGTTACTGCACTACCTAGTGAAAACCTATGGGAAATTCATATTGCAATCCAGAGCAAATTGTTCTTACACCGGAGCAAAGACTCCACATAGTTACTCTGGATTGCACCCTCAGTCTATCTCTGTCGTGCTGGATATAAGGGAGTGGCAACATGATACACCTACCTAATTGCTCCCTGAGGCATCTGATCGACTACTGTGACAGACAAGAAGCTGTATTAGGGCGCAATCCAGAGTAACTACGGGGAGTCCTTGCTCCAGTGTAAGAACAATTTGCTCTAGATTGCAATATGGATTTCTCATAGGTTTTCACTAGGTGTTGCAATAACTATGGGTACACGTAATGTCTCTTATGTGCTCACATAGTTATGCTGGATTGTAGGGTATGATGGGCATTTTGCATCATCCATGAGGGATCTTCTTATGAGATTCATCGTGTCCTTCTTATGGGATGCATCGTGTCCTTATGGGATGCATCAATACTACAAAACAGTCAGCCACTGGTCCTGGAGGTAAGGTTCAGTGGTTAGCCTGGCTGAGTACGCGTTCAATTACGGTCCCTTTGCTGGTACTCCATCTAAATTAATCCTGACACTACCCCTGGGAAGAGGAGGGAGCAGGTGTGATCCTTCCTATCCCTTCATCCACTGAACAACAACAAAAAACCTAGTGAATAAAAAATAAATAAAATAACTAGTAAATAAAAAATAACTAGCAAACAGTCAAATAAGAACATTTTTGATGAGAACCATGAAAAGTTCAGCAGGCAAATAATAAGCTTAAGATGAAAACTTCAGAAATGTGTTGTTTTTTTCACTCCAAGTTTTGATAAGTTTTCCAGAGTTTTTAGAACTATAGGTCCACACAAAGAAAATTCAGATGTGTGGGTAATTAGTCTAATTAATCCTTAAATTAGCATTTGCAGATAGAAGTGGTTTCCATTTTTATAACCCGGAGGCCATCCAATCAAGGAACACAAACACAACCACTGGACAGGAAAGAAAGAATCCTTCACAAAATGGCAACCATAAATACCTTCGGGAACAATCTGTATGATAACATTTGTGGGAAAATGGTGTACCATTTGCTTTGATGCCCAGTTTTAAAAAAGGAAGCAACACTCAAAACATTTCACCAATTAATAATTTTAAAATCTGAAAATCTGCCACCTCTTCCATGGCTATTAAAATGTACCGGTATATATATATATATATATATATATATATATATATATATATATATATATATATATATATAAAAGAGAAAAGTCACTCACTGACTGACTCATTCATCACCGCCCTGCCAAAACCGGTGGGCCTAGAAGCGTGAAATTTGGGGTGGGTGTTCCTTCTGTGACTGAGGGGTGCACTAAGAACCGTTTTTTCGGAAATTCCAACCAGAAGGGGGTGAAAAGGGGCGCAACGCGTTTTCCTCCCTATACTTTGCATTGAGAATTGCTGACTCGGCAACATTCCGCCCCAACTGCTGGGCCTGAAGCATGGAATTCTGGGAGTTCCTTCTGTCACCTGAACTCCCACCAAGAACCATCTGGAGAAATTAACCCTTCAGGGGCTGAAAAGGGGGCAACGTGTTTCTGTCCTATACTTAACATGGGAGACTGAACAACATCCAGCAAATTTGGTGCTCAGACCCTGGTGCACTGGGGGATGTTGTTCGGAGGAAGAGGTTGCGCTGGCGAGGATGATGCACATGAGGGGAAATTCCGCATGAGGGGAAATTGCGCATGGGGAAGTTGTGCATGTAGGAAAGTTGCGCATGCAGGAAAGTTGCACAGGGGGGAAGTTGCATATGGGAGGAAAATTGCGCATGGGAGGAAGTTGAGCATGGGAGGAGGTTGCGCATGGGAGGAAAGTTGCGCATGGAGGAAGTTGCGCATGGGAGAAGTTGCGCATGGGGGAAAGTTGCGCACGGGGGAAAGTTGAACATGGGGAAAATTGCGCATGGGAGGAAGTTGCGCATGGGGAAAGTTGCGCATGGGGGAAATTTGCACATGGGGGAAAGTTGCACATGGGAGGAAGTTGCGCATGGGGGAAGTTGCGCATGGGGGAAGTTGCGCATGGGGGAAGTTGTGCACGGGGGAAAGTTGTGCATGGGGCAAAGTTGCGCACAGGGGCAAAGCGCACAGGGGAAAGTTGCGCACAGGGGGAAGTTGTGCACGGGGGAAATTGCGCATGAGGAAAATTGCGCATGGGGAAAGTTGCGCATGGAGGAAATTGCGCATGGGAGGAAGTTGTGCATGGGAAAGTTGCACATGGGGGATGATGCACATGGAGGAAAGTTGCGCATGGGGAAGTTGCACATGGGGGGATGATGTGCATGGGGGGTTGATACGCATGGGGGAAGTTGTGCATGGGGGGTTGCTGTGCATGGGGGGAAGTTGCGCATGTGGTAACTTGTGCATACTGGGTTGATGCACATGGGTGAAGTTGCGCGTGGGGGGTTATGCATATGGGGGAATGGCATACGGGGGAATTTTACTCCCGCAACGGGGGTATGCCTTTTGCTAGTATATATATAATATTCCATTGGATAAATGTGTTTGTAAATTATCTAACTAGAATCTTAATCTTACTTCTAACAGTACTGTGTGGGAAGAATGTCATTTTGGGATCATATCAAAAGACCTTTCTCAATTTGCTTTCTCTGCAGTCATTAATTGGGCAAGTTTGTTTGTTTGTTTGTTTTTATAGTTTCAAACCAGCAAAAATGTCAACCTTGGCTTCTGCATAAGTTTCTAAATTTTCTGTTTCATTGCAAGGGATAAGATTACGGCTTCGTGGCAAAACATGAGCACATGGAAGTGCTGGCACCAGATTAAATCCTTGGCATTACCAAATAAGGTGGAGATGCTGGAAATGTGAGGACCTACAAAGGGCAACCACTTGACCTGACCCTCTGCTACCATCACCACTCTGTTTTGAGGCTGAAGCCTGTGCATCTCAAACAGTAACTACTTTGAAGTGTCCCTATTGAATAAATTCCCACCTGAGACTGTAGTTAAGTTGCTTGGCTCCAACCTTCAATCTTGAATGAGACCCTTTAGTCTCCTGCCCATCTGCCTGCAGACTGGTCTTGCATAGTCTCTTGCATTTCTAACACATTGGTTCTCATGCATGGTTGGCTCCATCCATAAAACCTATGGCAGCCAGAGGGCTGGGGGTATCCACTCCCAACCACTCAGTTGCCCTCATTTATTCACCTTGATAGAATGGGAAAGGATGATGAAAACTAAGGAGGAAGAGAAGATAGTATATATATATAAAGGAGAAAAGTCACTGACTCAATGACTGACTGATTCATCAATGCCCTGCCAAAACCACTGGGCAAGAAGCGTGAAATTTGGGGTGGATGTTCCCTCCATGACCGAGGGGTGCACTATGAACCGGTTTTCAGAAATTCCAACTGGAAGGGGGTGAAATGGGGCACAACGCATTTTCCTCTGTATACTTTGCATTGAGGAATCAGTGACTGAGGGATTTTCTGCCCCCACCCTCAGACCGAGAAGCATGAAATTTGGGGAGGGAGTTCCTTCTGTCACCTGAACACCCACCAAGAACCCATGTGGAGAAATTTCACCCTTAAAGGGCTGAGTGGGGGTGCAATGTGTTTTTGTCCTAGACTTAATATGGAAGACTGACTGATTGACATCCAGTTAATTTGGTGCTGTGTGCCTGGTGCACTGGAGAGGGGGGGGTGTTTCGGTACAAGGGATTGCACTGGGGAGGATGCTGTGCATGGGGGTCTTTTGCACAAGGGGTGGGGAGGTAATATCCACTGGGGAGATGACAAACAAGGCTTGACAGTGACATCATAAAGCTGGCAGTAACATCATAAGACTAGAAGTGACATCATAAAACAGGAAGGGATATCATGAAGCAAGTAATGAGCAGAAACAAGCCCCTCTTCTAAGGCTGGTTTAGAATTGAAAGGGGACACTCTTTGCAGGAAGATGCTGGAACCCCTCAAAACACTCTAGCCAATCAGTCTATTTTTAGACATAAAAATGACCTGTTCCTATCAGTTTAATCAGTGTAGATGCAAACAGGTCAGAGAGTGGCAAAGAAGAACCCGCTCCACTCTACAAAGAAACAAAAGGCCAAATGAAGTGATGGAGGCTGTTCTGAAACCAGCTCCCTACCCCTTCCATCACGGCTTCTAAGGCAAGGGTGAGCCAGGCTGGGCTGCAAGACACTGAATCCCATATGAAAATCTGCATGCACCACCACTGGGCAGAGTGGATCCCGACAATGCTCCTGAGTCTGCCCCCTGGGGCTGCCCCCTCCCCGAAGGTCCATTTCCCACCCCAATTGGATTTTTTTCCCATCTGGTCAGTTTCATCTCTTTTAAGGAGAAGCTTGTGATTGTCCAGTGATTTGCATAATCCCGCCCATCTCCCCCAGAATGCCAGCTCTGCTTAACCATTTAACTTAACCATTTAACTTAACTAAAGGGGATGTTCTGCCTCTCACTGGCTGCTCTTGAGTCAGATACACAGAGAGACACAACTGCAGGGGAGCAAAAGTCTTAGCTGCAAAAGAGGACACGGCCCCCCAAAATGTGGGACACCCAAGAAATAAATGACAAAATAAAACCTACACCCTAGAGTCGGTCACAACTGCAGGGAACACCTTTACCTTTCAATGCACCATCGAATCTCATGTACTCCCTGATTTTGGAGACAACGTTTGTTGGAAAAGGGGGAGCAGAAGATTCTAGGAAATACCATCATCTTCTCTATATACACAACACTGACAAGTCACTCACTGACCCACTCACTGACTCATCAACACCCAGCCAAAACCAGTGGGCCTAGAAGCATGAAATTTGGGGTGGGTGTTCCTTCTGTGATGGAGGCACCCACTAAGAACCAGTTTTTGCAAATTCCAATCAGAGGGGGGTGAAAGGGGTGAAATGCATTTTCCTCCCTATACTTTAGGGATTGAATAATACTTTAGGGATTGAATCCCTATACTTTAGGGATTGAATAATCCCTAACTGAGGGATGCTCCACCCCAACCCCTGGACCTAGAAGCATGAAATTGGGGGAGGGTCTTCCTTTTGTGACACCAACACACAGCAAGAACCAATGTTGAGAAATTTAACCCTTAAGAAGTGAAAAGTGTGCAATGTGTTTTTGTCCTATACTTAACATAGAAGGCTGCTCAACATCCAGCCAATTTGGTGTCCGGTGCCTGATGCACTGTGAGGGAGGGTGCTCTGGGGGGATGATGCACATGGGGTGGAGTGATGCACATGGGGGATGTTGCGCATGGGGGATAATGCACATGAGAGGTTATGCACAAGGGGGGTGTTGCACACAGGGGGTGTTGCGCATGGGGGTGTTTTGCACAATGGGGAATAGCATACAGAGGGTATTTTACTCCCGCTACGCAGGTACATTTTGCTAGTAGTGGGATAAATGTCGGGCTTCTTCACTTTAACTGCATAATCAAATAAGGGTGGACAGCATTTATCATAGCATGCCGGGCATCAGGAGGTCTTAGGTTGGCCATGTTGTAAGTTGGGGTTTTAGACAGGTCCCAGCTCTTCACCAGTTGGACCATCTATTGATAAAGATAATGTCAAGCTAGATGGACCAGCGGCATGAGTCAGTATGCCAGCTTTTATGTTCCTATTGCAACTATACAGCTTTAGACTAAGGTAATTTGTTCTTGTTTTACGTTGATTTGCGGGCTCCTATGCTACAGCCTTATGTACTTTCCTAGGAATAAGCCTCATTGAACACAACAGAAGTGAGTAGACATGCCTTTTTTGTGTTGTTAGTATCCTCAGTTCTTCCTTGCCTTCATCCATTTTTACTGGTGTAGCTCAGAATCTAGCTTTCAGTCCCACTGTCCAATAGGCTACATCTCTGAACTGTAGGGGAATCTGCATACCATGCCATCATCTACATATGAGTCAGTCCTACTGTTTTAGGGGCTGAGATTTAAAATCATGTTCTCTGTCGTGCAAATGTCACAGAGAGCTTGCTATACCCCAGCAAGGAAGCCTTGGCTCAAGACAGGATGATCATCTGTCCTCTTTTACTATCTCTATCTATGTCTAAAGATAGTCCGATCCCCAAATCCAGAGTAACTACTGGAGCATATAAGAGACTTTACGTGCACCCGTAGTTACTGCACCACCTAGTGAAAACCTATGGGAAATTCATACTGGAATCCAGAGTAAGTTGTTCTTACTCTTTTTTAGACCTCTTTTTTAGCCCTATTTCCTAGGAAAAAAGTCTTCATTGTTATCCTTTTCATTGTGAGCTGGCATCCTGCAACCTTCTTGGTATTTAAAATTATATACATTGGTTTTAAATTTACTAAGAAGTAATATAGGCAACAATCCTAATCCCCAGTTAGGCCAGCATAAGCCCCAGCACAAATCCCATGCTGGCCTGGGAGTGTTAGAAAAGTGCTGTAAGACACTTCAGTGCCATTCCTGGGAGAGGTCTTGTGCTTGCCTCACTACCCCTACAATCCAGAGTAACTACAGGAGCACGTAAGAGACATTACATGTACCCGTAGTTTCTGCACCACCTAGTGAAAACCTATGGGAAATTCATATTGCAATCCAGAATAACTTGTTCTTACGTCGGAGCAAGGACTCCCCGTAGTTACACTGGGTTGTGCCGTACATCACCATGGGAATGGGAAGACTGATGAGTTTTGCTGGCCATAGTTAGGATCGCACCCTCAATGTTTACATTAACCACATGAAAGCAATATACATGAGTTTTTTAGCTTTTCTTTTGTCATGCCCTATCTTTTTCTTATATATCCTACATTTGAGGAGTGCTTTGTCCTCTTTTGCATTTATACCATATGGTCACCCTGCCTCGAGAGTCTTCGCTTCCAACTCCTGCACATTATATCTGCACATGAGTGCAGATTGAAAGCATGCCTATTCAGTGCTCAGTCAGTTAAATTGTGTAATATAATGCTTGGAAGAACAAACTTAATACCTTTTACTTTACTGGAAGTCAATATATAGCTAAATCAGTTCTTGAGGAAGTGGGTCCCACAAGTATTGGCAAGATGACCTTCAAAAAGAGATTCTGTTCTTCCTCGAGTGGCCTACCTTATCCTGGAAGGCCATTCAGCTCAGGGTTTACTTTAGCAGGCTGATCATTTGAAATGAAATACTAATTACTAAAAAGCTATTTGGGGCATCTGTTCTGACCTTACAAGGGACACTTAGCTCATCCTCACAAATTGGTGTGGTTAGACTAAATTCCTTACCAATGTGGCCTCTGATTGACCAAAAATAAACTCCAATTTTTAAAAAGGGGAAAACATATGCATACTACCATGCAATTAATACCATAAAACTGTAAAACCATGAATTAATATTGTAAAGAAAATTATCAGTCTGTTAGAATACAGTCTTCTAAATACAGTCTTCTGTCTCTAAAGATAGTCCGATCCCCAAATCCAGAGTAACTACTGGAGCATGTAAGAGACTTTACATGCACCCGTAGTTACTGCACCACCTACTGAAAACCTATGGAAATTCATATTGGAATCCAGAGTAAGTTGTTCTTACACCAGAGCAAGGACTCCCCATAGTTACTCTGGATTTTGCCCTAGGACAGTTTTTCTCAACCTTTGCCTCATTGTACCACTTCTCATGGCCTATCTATGAAAGCTGTGGTCCTTCTGATCTTAAGTACTATCAATACTGGTGATGCCAACCATGGCCCTTTCTTCTGGTCCCACCATATGGAAACTCCTAAGGGAGATGGAAGGCAGGAAACTTTTATGCTGTTACCATCCAGCAACTCACCAGGTGATTGATGGCAGCTGGTAGGTGGGAGCCTGCCTGAGAAAGAAACTGATCTTTGATCCAAAATTGGCTTGGGCAGGGGAGCTTCATCGGCAGCTCTGTATACCTCTGGACAACAGCTCAGGTGGAGAAATTCTGGTCTGATGGTTATAAAGATAAATCCAGCCTTGTATATTATTGATAAGTTTTCTGATGTTCAAGACAAGATCTGTCTCATTCTTCTCCGACTTCTGCTTCACGCAACTTCCAATAAGTGCCGTGTTCTTGTCATTCTCCTTTAATTTTTTGTTCTTCTGTAACTATTCATCAATACACAATACAAAGATGCAAAGGCCACAAGCTTCAGTTTGCAAAGGTCATGTTAAAAGGGATATTTTGGCTGCCTTTAATTGTCTCCTCCAGCTTGTTCAAAGTGCCTTCGTGTAATTTTTTTTTTTTTGGGGGGGGGGGTGGAAATGTAATCCTATTTCTGTTGCTTATTGGCAGCATATCAGTATGTGAAACACACATAAGGTCTTGTGTGTTCCCAAGCAACCACATTTAATAAGCACATCGCCTGAAAATAAATAGCTTATCATACATCACTTGCCGCTTTTTCAATGAAAGGATGAGTTATTTGGGAAAAGTCATCAAGAATATACATTTTGAGCCCGCTGGATCAGGCCAATGGCCATTCTAGTACAGGTTCCTTTATCTCACAATGGCCCACCAGATGCCCACCCAGTAGCCCACCCGAGACACCTCCATTCTGAAATAATCTTTTAAAACTTGCACATAGGTGGTTATCCAATCATTCATATCTTCTTTCTTCTTCTTCGTTAGTCCTTATTTGGTGACTGAGGACGGGATTGTCCTCTCAACCAATGCACTGCTATAGGTTCCTCTGGATTTTGTGCATCATTCACAATGCTCTTCCACTCTTGGCAATTAATGTTGAAGTTTTTAGCCTAATTAGTGGTCGGTCGCTGGTTCTTTAGGTCTTGCTCAACATGTTTGAGCCACATTTTTTTCGGTGTTGCTTGTTGAACTCTCTAGTATTTGGGTTGCTTTCACCAGAGGAGCTTATGTGGCAGCCAATTGGTGTACATTCTGCAGATGTGGCCAAACCATGATCCATGCATGAAGGCCCCTATACAACTGGGGACCCCAGTGAACATGAGGAAGGCATTCTGCCATATCAGGGCACCTGACATGGATAAAGACTCAAACCAACCATCTGAGTGTTGGTAGCTTCTTAAAAAAAAGCAGGGATTACGATTTGGTTTGGTAACAAGGGCTTCAGTTGCAGTCTTATTTACCAGGTGGGTGGGTGGGTTCCATTAAACTCATTGAAGCTTACTTCAGAGTAGACAGGTATAGGACTGTGCTGTTAATCATTTTAAGTAATGGTGGAGAAAATGCATCTTCATAAATAATAGATTTTGAGATGAATCCTGCACATAGTGATGAGCACTTAATTGCCATTTATACCAATGGGACCTTATGTACGTGCAGCTATGCACAGGAATGCATTCGAAATGGGTTGTCTGAAACCTAAATGGATGTCTGTAATAAAAAAGTAGGAAGACTTTGCATAACTTCTCCATTCCTGGGGGAAACTTGAATACTTTTTTTTAAAAAAGAACTACTAATAATAAAATAGAAAAGCTTGCGGTACTTTGTGTCTCCAATGGTTATAAATGGCACAATTGCAGGACAAGATAAACATGTAAGAGATGAAATATTATTTAAGACACTCATTAGTGTCATGATTAAATTGGTGCATCCAGCCCATTGTATATTTATCATGTAGCCTCATTTGTTCAGACCATGCATATGAATGTAAGACAGTTGGGGGGGGGACCCTCTGGTTGCTCATTTTTTTTTTTTCTGGCTTAAAGACCTAATCATCTTCCTCCTTCAAAGGGTGAAGAGGAGGTCATTCTTTTCTAACTCTCTGCCAGATATGCTGGTTGTCACATTGTCGAGCCTTGCTCTTTAATGACACCAGCTAAAATTCGACCTTTCATTTTATATTAGGCTTTGAGCTTTCTACACAGCCACGAAGGACACAAACAAAAAATAGCAACCTGGTCTACAACATTTCCTAGCAAAGCAATCTCTCTGTGTTGGCTACACTATAATGAATATTGTATTTGAGTCTTTCCAATTCCCCCTCTTTTAATTTGCTGTAGTTTTCATGCATATGCAAGCTTGCCTCCTAATTTCCTGATCAAATTGCACCTAAATGGGTGCCATCATCAATTAGGCTGAAGACAGCTTCAGACAGTGCCAAGAGGAGACCTGTTATCTGGTCATTCTGCTTGAGTGTTGGCTGTGGTGCTGATTTAAATGGGGTCTTCAATTTTTATCCCCCCTTCTTGAACGGGGGAAAGAAAAGGGAAGAATTCCAGCATTTCAGAGGAGCAAATTTTTAATTCAAGGAATGGTTTACTTTCAATTGGTAATGGTTGCTGTTTTAAAAAATAAACCAACAACCTAATACAAAGGTACCCAAGCTTACCCAGGTCACAACACCCTTCTTCCTGGGTCAGCTGGGCACCTCCAGCTTCGATCTCATGAATTCTTGTGTGAGCCATGATGGCAACACCCAAATCTCACAAGATCTCATGAGATCCAAGATACAAGAGCCCTGGGAAACAGGAGGTGGGTCTCAAAGGTCATCCCATGGAGCCCCTGTGAGTGTACTGCAACACCCGAAGTAATTGGGACACACACTTTAGGAACACCTGACCTACAACCCAACGACAGACAGCCAAGCTGCAGTGTGCCACAGCAACCTGCTACCATTGGGAAACCACTGCCAGTTTTTCAAGGGAAGAGATATTTGTCCCCTTCCATTTGGTAAGAAAGGAGGCCCCGCAGTGGGGTTACTTTGCACCAGCCATTTAGATGGCACAGAGTAAAGCCAACCCCATGTGGGTCCAGGAGGTCCTTCCCTGCTGTCTCCCCCACCATGCCTTCCCCTGCTCTATCCATGCCCCAGAATGCCTTCCTCTGCCCTAACTTACCGTCTTCCACCATACAGACTCAAAACTAGCCTTGAGCCCTGAGTGATGGTTGCCTATTCTACATCCCACACGAAGCATCAGCACCCATGAAGGCTGTCATGATATTCATGATATGAGCCAGTACCGGCTTCCAATGAGTCAAAATGAATTTTAAATGATCAATGTTACAACCAAATTGGTCACACGTAAGATGCACCCTACGTGTAGCAGGCCTCCGTCAGTCTTGAAAGACTATGGTATCATGCTCTGTGCTGCATACGCTGCATGCGAAGCACAAAAGCCTGGGTTGGATTGTTATGGAGGATAGGCTGTTACCCAAGCAGCAAATCCCCCCTCTCCACGCCACTGAATTAGTCCAAAGGAAAGGCAGAGCCCATACGATTGGATCCAGCTGGCGTCACAGAGCTGGGCTAAGGACAGGAGCTCACCCTGTCTTGTGGGGCCGACCCGGGTCTCGAAACCTGGCCTGCTGGTTAACAGGCACAGTGTCTTAGCCACTTGCGCCACCCACAGCCCTTCATGTAATAGCTTTAAATTTAATAAGTAATATAGTGTTTAAATTAACTATATGTTTAAATTAATTAAATTAACTATAAATTCACTATATTATAGTTAACTATAGCTATAACTTTCCACCTGAAAGCAATATAGGAATATTTTTAGCTTTTATTATGTCATGTCCTTCATTTTTCTTGGGTGTCCTATATTTTTGGGGGAGCCCGTCCTCTTTTTCAGTTGTGACATATGATCACCCTGTTTTAAGGATTAACCATAAGATGAGACACATGACATGCTCTGCAAATATTCAAAATGCATTTTCTCCAAATGACTACAAATATTCCCAATGCATTTTCCTCTGTGCACATTTTGTCTTTACAAACTACCTAGGAGTTTAAGAAGGAAAAGAAGAGTCGGCCATACAAATGGGTTGCTGTTTTCCTGGCATGGGTGAAGCCAGCTTTGGAAAATCTCTTCTATTGCCTCCTGACTGTGCTCCCCGGGTCTTGCGCCTGAAGGATGGGCCCAAATGGAACATGTACCAACTAAGCCTGTCATGACCTTAGTTCCAAATCAGCCCAGTAGCAGATGAAAGTCATTAGTCTCATGATGTTCACTGGCTTATGCAGAAAATTGGCAGTTTCAGGTGTAAACATCATAAAAAATGTAACAACGCAGTTGGCAGTCGCGGATTAAACCGACATGGAAACTAAATTGCTATTTCATCCCACAAGGTGATCTCTCTGGAAGGAAATAAAGGGAGTTCTTGGTCAGTATGTTCTTGATGAAGGTTTCATCTCTTTAAGTTTAGTGAAGGATATTTTGCTGTAGAGGGGAAAAATAATATTTTTTTTTCAGTTTTGCAGGTCTCTACTACTGTCAGTTGTGTCAATGAATTCAGATACAATAACTGTATTTTTAAAAACCTATTTAAAATATTGCAAGCTGCACTGGGGTAAAATAAAACAAATAAGATTCCTGCCACATTATTACAGAATTCGCGTTCAGTGGTTCCTATCTCATCTCAAGACAGCTGGAAGAATAAGCATCAATAGAACAAGATCATGGGTTGATACAAAATTAATAATACAGAATTAATACAGGGAAGGCAGTGGTCACCTATCCATGGATGGGCTGGAGGCATGGCCAGGACCTGACACTTGTGCTGGATTCTCGCCCTATTCCTGGGCAGTTCATTGCATTTTGGGGCTGCTCAGATTTGTGCCACTGGTTTAAGTGGTACAGATCCAATAGTCCAATTGGAGCAGTTCTGGGCTGCTCAGATTGAAGTGGTGCAGACCTGACTGAAGTGGTGCGGATCCAATAGCCCAATTGGGGCTGCTGCTGAATTACCCAGAGTAAGGGGAAAAGTTTCCCTTTGCATTGGGCTGGTGTAGCAGCAGCCCTAAACTTGCACATAGCAGAGCAGACACGCTAAACTGCCTGTTTCAGCACCAGTTAGGATTTCTCTATAGGTTTTCTAGTGCGAAGACACCACCCCGAAGTCCAGCCTATATCCCTGAACTGTACTGTGAATAAATATGAATTGTAAAATGCTTTGTTCATGGATAAGGGCCATAGAAATAATTATCACCGATAAAGTGAAGGATCATATAAATATCTCTTATTACTAATAGAGTAAAAGAGGAACTTGGTCTCTGGCTGTGCAGGCTTTTTAAAGGGGAGAAGAGTCTTTTTCAAAGCAGACATTAATAATAAAATGTTCTGTCTGAAAGGCAGCGATAAAATCATAATTACAGGTTGACACCTCAAGAAAAGCAAAGCGAATTCTTAATGGGAAGAGGACATTGTTAACAACATTATAAAAAAGAAACAGTAGGAAAAGCCAGAATTTCTAACCTGAGAATTCCTGTTCTGGGGAAGATGAGGAGTGCGTTTGACAGTCTTGGGTGCAATCCTAAACTCCACTTAGGCTGTCCTAAGCCCCTGCATAAGTCCTGTACTGAGCTGGAGTTTGAGATTTGCCATCACAAAAGTGCCGTAGGACATTTCTGCTCCACTCCTAGAGAAGTTAGGCCAGTACACAGACATATGCCGACCTCCCCACACCATCCTGGAAAGATATGCCACGTGAGTTAGGCTAGCCTAAATTTGTTAGGATTACACCCTACTTGGTGTGTCACCATTTTGGGCAATATGTGGGGAAATACTCAAGGATTCTTGGTTTCTTTTTTATAAGGATGCCTGACATTGGAGGGAGTCTGAGACCCACTTCTATCCAACTTTCCAGCGTTGCAACAACACGGAGGTAAGTGAACATGTCTTCCCTTCCTGTAGGAAGGTCTCCATGACTTGTATTGTATGTGTGTTGAAGAAAACTAAATCAAAATCTCAGAACTTTCTGAGGTAACTATTAGCAGAGTGTAACTTAATGGTATACTCAAGACCTTATGGAGTTTCAGTGGCAAAGGACACACACACGCTGCAGAAATGAATTAATATGTTTGTATTTAAAACTATGTACAGAAGCAATTGTATAAAACACACCATGTTTACTTGAATCTAATGCACACCTCTTTCTGCTGAATTTAGTCTCCAAAATCAGGGTGTGCATTAGATTCGATGGCGTATTAGATTTGAGTAAAGACAGTATTTTGATTATAAGTCTAGGTCAGTATTTAGTTTTTTACTATATTGTAAGAAAAAATAAACCTATTGTATAAAGTCGCACAATTAGATAAAAATCATAATATAAACCTATTGTATGCGGTAAAATTAAATTTCGCACCTGCTTTGCAGCTGTGCGTTACAATTGCTAGTAAACATTTTTAAAGGAGTGTGCATTAGATTCAATGGCATTTTAGATTCAAGTACTTCAGTTAAATAGCTAACATATGTTCCCTAGATGGTTCATCACAGTCTTCTCATACACTGAGGCTGCCATCCTAACCCCCAGTTAGGCTGCCACAAGCCGTAACATGTCAGGTGCTGGTGTAGATGTTGCAGTTGTGCCATAAGGCATTACTGTGACACTCTTGGAGGTGTTAGGCCAGTGGAATTTTAATTTAATTTTAACTTTACTGCATTAAACAATAAGTTATATGACAATAACAATACGACAACCTGTTTATGTTACGATTTTTTACCTAATTGCACTACTTCATACAAAATTGGGTTTATGGCTAAAATTAAAACCACACTTTCCTGGAAGTAAGTACTATTGAACTCAATGGGACTTACTTATGTGACATTTTTAGGACTGCACTGTAACCCCCAAATCCAGAGTAACTATGGGAGCATGTAAGAGACTTTACGTGCACCTGTAGTTGCTGCACCACCTAGTGAAAACCTATGGGAAATTCATATTGGAAGCCAGAGTAAGTTGTTCTTAAACCGGAGCAAGGACTCCCCATAGGTACTCTGTTTTTTGCCCTAAGTAACATTTTTTTAGTACAAAACAGTAAACTGTTAAACTACATCTGACCTACAGTATACAGTACTTAAAATACAATTTTTATTCAATTCCAATGTGCCATCAAACCGACTGCGCATCCTAATTTTGGAGGTGAAATCTGAAAAAGATTCGAGTAAATTTAGTGTTAGATTCAAGTAAACACAGTAATACTTGCCCGTAACGTATTCAGTTTTCTCTCCATCATTCTTTCCTATTTTATCTCCGGAGAAGCCTCCGTGTTGGTACACAATGTTGTTTTCAGCCTGATGGCAACTGGATTCTGGCTCTAAACATGGCCACAGGAATCATCTCTGAAACTGTGGCTTTTATCTGCGGTCAAGAGGGACTTCTCTGAGATAAAGTAACCATTTATTTTGTTGTTATCTCCAGGCATCAGGCCAAGATGTGATTTGAGATGCTGCGATCCACTCTGAAGGAAGAACAAGGGGAATTCTCATGTCAGTAACAACAGAATTTTGCCCTTTCTTAAGGGAAATCTGTGTTTTACAAACATTAATTAATGCACTCTTATCATTAATTAATGCATGTTTTATAAAAAGAACTTGTCTCTGCAGCGTATTTCTTGACATAAAGACTTTCATGCAACCCTCAGTCTGAATTCAAATTGCATCAAATCTTTCAGTAATTATGAATTCTTTTTTTTTTTTTTGGTTCTTTGAAGCTTTTTGTCATTAGATATCTAGGGACCAAAATTGAAGCCTAAATGAACAATTGGGATACAACAAGGCATTGTCTGGAGTTTGGAAACTATTATGTATTCAGTTACTTTACTTAAAAAATACCGATGCTCATACACATGGGGTGTATGTATGAGTGTACAACACACATACACATACACACAAACTCCCTAATCCAGAGTAACTACAGGAGGACGTAAGAGACATTACGTGCACCCGTAGTTACTGCACCTTTTTGTGAAAACCTATGGAAAATTCAAATTGGAATCCAGAGTAAATTGGATTCCAGTAAAGCTCTGGATTGCAATATGAATTTCCCATAGGTTTTCATTAGGTGGTGCAGTAAACTACGGGTGCACGTAATGTCTCTTACAAGCTCCCATAGTTACTCTGGATTGTAGGGTAACATTCTCTGTTCTTGTAGAAGATGTGGCCTTCAACATGCTCAACTTCCTTGTTTTTTTTTTTTGTATTCTGCCCAGCCCATTGTAGGAGAAGAATGTGGTTACCTCTTCCAAAAGTACTACATTTTCTATCTATCTATCTATCTATCTATCTATCTATCTATCTATCTATCTATCTATCTATCTATCTATCTATCTATCTATCTATCTATCTATCTATCTGTCTGTCTGTCTGTCTGTCTGTCTGTCTGTCTGTCTGTCACCATGAAACCCCCCTCCCAGCTACTGATTAGGTCAGATTCTAACAGTCTGAAGGCACTACTGCACAGTTGTAGCTCGTGCAAATCCCATACAATCCAGAGAGCTTCTAATAGCATAGCTTGGCCTCCACAGGTAAAACCCATATTAAGGAGAATTTGCTATTATCATCATTTTGAATTGAAGTGACTGAAGAGGCTGTTTTGTATAGCCAAAGTACTATATAGTTAAGTAGGCAAAATGGGTCATTCTGCAAACAGTCCACATGGCTGTGTTAAAGTTCCCTTTGCATTTCCCCTCTTCACAGCAATGCAACCTCACTATAAGATTCACTGGGGTGAAGCTACAAGGGGGGTATCCTTGACCTGATCTGACCAAATTGTGAAGAACTGATTGACCAGGTCAATGTAGTGAGAACTTTGTCAAGAATAACAGAAAGAGCTTCTTTGGATATGCCCAAAGGAACAGGAGGAGAGATGAGGGGCTGGGGCTCCTCCTGGACAAAGATGGACATCAGGTGTCTGGAAACCAGGAGAAGGCAGAGCTGCTCAATTCCTACTTTGCGTCCGTCTATTCTCGGAAGGAGGGCTGTGCAAATGGGGGTGCGGGATCATTGGCTGATGCAGAGATGTGCTTGCATCCCCTAAGAGGTAATGAAAACATGGATGGTGCAGAACAGCAGATTAAGACTGACAGAGAACTGGTTTGAAACCACTTAACTGGCCTAAATGAATTGAAGTCATTTGGACCAGATGAGCTGCATCCTGGAGTTCTTAAGGAACTGGCAGATGTCCTTGCAGAGCCTCTGTCGATCATATTTGAGAAACCCTTGAGGAGTGGAGAAGAGCCTGGACTGGAAGAGGGCAAATGTAGTCCCAACCTTTAAGATGGAGAAAAAAGAAGACATAGGAAATTATAGACCAGTCAGTTTGACTTCAGTACCAGGAAAGATATTAGAACAAATCATAAACACACAGTTTGTGCACATCTAGACAAGTACTCAGTGATCAAAAGAACCCAGCATGGATTGACCAAGAATAAATCTTGCCAGACAAATCTGATCTCCTTTTTTGATCGGGTTACGAGCTTACTGGACATGGCAATGCTGTGGATGTCATTTATCTTGACTTCAGCAAAGCATTTGACAAGGTCCCACATGACTTTTTAATTGCGAAGTTGGAAAAATATGGGGTAGACGAACCAATCGTTAGGTAGATCCGCAACTGGCTCGACAGCCACACCGAAAGGGTTTTAGTAAATATTTCTGCGTCAACCTGGAGGTCAGTTTCAAGTGGGGTGCCCCAGGGCTCTGTTTTGGGCCCAGTTCTCTTTAATGTTTTCATCAATGACTTGGAGGAAAGGATACAGGAGAGCCTGATCAAATTTGCGGATGACACCAAGCTGGGAGGAGTAGCAAACACAACAGAAGACAGGAGAAACCACCAGGAGGATCTGGATAAACTGGAATCCTGGGCTGTAACAAATAGAATGAATTTCAACAGGGAGAAGTGCAAGGTTCGGCACTCAGGTAATAAAAACCAAAAATACAGGTAAAAAATGGGGGATACTTGGCTTGGCAGCACAACATGTGAGCGGGATCTTGGAGTCATCATGGATCACAAGCTGAACATGAGTCAGCAGTGTGATGTGTCTGCAAAGAAGGCAAATGCCATTTTAGGCTTCATTAAGAGGACTGGAGCTTCCAAGTCACGAGAAGTTCTAGTTCCTCTTTACTCTGCATTGGTGAGACCTCACCTTGAGTCCTGTGTTCAGTTCTGGACACCTCACTTTAAGAAAGATGCAGCCAAACTGGAGCAAGTCCAGAGGAGAGCGACAAGAATGATCAGTGGGATGGAAGGGAAGCCCTACGGGGAAAGGTTGGGGGAACTTGGGATGTCCAGCCTGGAGAAGAGGAGCCTGAGAGGAAACATGATTGCCCTCTTCAGATACCTGAAGGGCTGTCATAGGGAGGAAGGGGCTCATTTCTTCATGGCTGCTTCTGAAAGCAGGACTAGAACCAATGGGTACAAAGTGCAAGAAAGGAGATTCCGGTTGGATATCCGGAAAAAATTCCTGACGGTGAGGGCAGTTTGGCAGTGGAACAGATTGCCAAGGGAGGTGGTGGACGCTCCCTCACTGGGGATGTTCAAGCAGCGGCTCGACAAGCACCTGTCGGGGATACTTTAGGAGGATTTCCTGCTACAGGCTGGGGGTTGGACTAGATGATCAACTGGCTCCCTTCCAACTCTAGGATTCTATGATTCCAGGATGAACAAATTGCAAATGTTGAATACGTAAAGGCAAGCGCATGCATGAGCAGCATGAAGGTAACTTTTGCAGCGCAGATTGTCATGCTCCCAGCTTCAGCTAGTCAAGACATTAAGTACTGTCATTTTGCACCGCTGTTGTTTTATTGCATCTCTCTCTCTCTCTCTCTCTCTCTCTCTCTCTCTCTCTCATTTCATTTCCTTCATCTGTTTTAAGTGGGAAGGGTGAAAAAATGTGATTTTTTTTTTTACCTTAATGAGAATAGAGTTTCATGTTAGAAGATTAAAAGCTAATCAAAATTCTTTCTCGGGAGCACTGAGAATAGGCAAGTAGACCCACTTTGTTATTATGATATAAAGAACCTATGAGGAAGGAACAAAATTTCCAGGCGCATCAGGGAGCACACCATTCGTCAATAACTGGACACATATTTGAATGATGGCTCATGCAGCCTGTGTCACCCTGTGCATGAATTTCAGATGCACACCAGAATAATTTCTACTCTGAGCTAATTATCGTTGACTCATTTCAAAGCACTGCAGTTTCCCTTTCATTGTACATTATACCATAGAAAGCTTGTGTTGATATGTGATGTTCTTGGATCCATCCTAATCTTCTCCAGATTAATGGCTCCCCCCAAGGTCTATCTTCCATTTCTCTCCCTGAATGTATGCAGAAGATGTCAAAAAGAAAGACACAATAATTTTGCAGTAGTAAATTTGTTGCCTTGTATGCCTTAAAAGCAATTTTGAAATAGATACAACAGGGCTCACACACTGACATTTCAAAACCTATGTACTGAACACACACACTATGTTTTCTGCATGTGTGACTGTGTGTGCATAAAATTAGACTTTCCCCCCCTAAAAATAACAATCCATTTTGATGTTTGAAATGCTTCATAAGAGAAAGGGAATGTACTGTTTGGAGATCAATTTCAAATGAGCAAACATACTGAAATTAAATCTGTGTAGGTAGAGCAAGTGGCGCAAGCGGTTAAGACACTGTCCCCCAAATCCAGAGTAACTACAGGAACACGTAAGAGACTTTACCAAAAAGAGAAGTGTCAGACAAGTGACACCTTTTGGATTTGGAGTCCTGGGCGCCAAGTCTGTATATCACAACCATTTCTCACTCCCAGATCACCTCCCAAGAGACTTTATGTGCACCCGTAGTTACTGCACCACCTAGTGAAACCTATGGGAAATTTATATTGGAATCCAGAGTAAGTTGTTCTTACACCGGAGCAAGGACTCCCCGCAGTTACTCTGGATTTTGCCCTGTGTCTGTTAACCAGCAGGCCAGAGTTTAAGACCCAGGTTCTACAAGATGGGGTGAGTTCTTGTCCTTTGAGTTTGAAACCTAGCAGTTCGAAAGCACAGAAATGCAAGTAGATAAATAGGGTAGCACTTTGGTGGGAAGGTAGCTAAATAGGTACCATTTCGGCAGTCATGCCAGCCCCATGACCATGGAAGTGTCTTTGGACAATGCTGGCTCCAAAGTCTTAGAAACAGGGATGAGCATCGCACCCTATGATCAGTTACAACTAGCAGAATAACCTGCGGGGACACCTTTAGGTAGAGATACTCTGGGTTAGGAACACTGTTTTAAGATGAAAGTTTCTGGTCTGAAAAGTGAGATCCGTGTAGCTCAGACCTTGGTGGATGATATCATCAGGTTTATGTTCTAGGGGTACTCACTGGTACTCAGTATTAGCACCTTTTTCCATCTCCTCCCTACCAGCAGCTAATAAATGATTAGTCATATGGGGATGACCTAGCTACACCACTGTGGTGAATACCAGCACCTTTCCCCCCCCCCAGAAAAAGCACTGAATATCATCAACACATATCATCAGCACAAGCATACAGCAGTTTAAGGGGTAGGCACAGTGGTTCCCAAACTTTCTTGGATCACGATTCTTCTTTGTGGTTTAAACAGGGACCACCATCTTGGATTTGCAAGAATGGCTTGCAAGATCTTGGATCTGCCAAGAATTGCTCCAAAGGAAATGAGGAAGGTGCTTGCATACCACCATAAGTCTCCTCTCAAAATTTAGTGCTTTGCATCCCTTCTTACTACGCCACGGGCTGAGTGCTCAAGGCCTATCTTGTTTTGTGAGAAAATAAATCTAAGTTTTGATGGTTTGCTAGTTTAATCATGGATCTTTCAGTACTTCTTCATTCTTGTCCATTCCTCCAGAAATCTCCCAAAGTCCAGCTTTCCACAACTTAATTTGCAATCTGTGCCTGTTACGAGTTTATTATGGTCCAGATTGAAAATCTGCTCAATGGCTAAGGCAGAGATCAACTCTTGGCTCATAACATCATACCAGTCAGACAACCCTAGAGATATGCAGGCGTTGATCATAAAAACGTCCTTAACTGGAGGTAGTATTAGGAGATATATTCTTTTTCTGCACATTTTGAGAGCCCAGTGAGGAGCCATCTGCAATCTAGGAACATCTTGTAATCACAGCTGGCATTAGACAGAAGGAGATCCAGGAATGTCTAGCACAGCTGCCCTTGAAACATCAGCAGTCTTGCCACAGCTAATGCCTATGGCTGAATTACATTTGTTTGGTTTATGTGATAAAAAGTGCACCCAGGCCAGCAGTTCCTATCATTTGTTACCGATAATTGCACAAAGGAGTGACAATATCCCACTCTGCATTCTGTTGCATATGCTCCACTTCCTGGAGGTTTGCATAAAGATGTGTCTTTCATTAGAGATCATAATTATTGGGGGATTGAGCTCAACACAGAAATGTTAGGGAGAGAAAGATGGGGTTCCACCATTTACTCTTCAAGGGATCTTCAAGCAGAGGCTCGATGAGCACCTGTTGGAGATGCTCTAGGGGGAATTCCTGCTGCAGGCAGGGGGTTGGACTAGATGACCTACTAGGTCCCTTCCAACTCTATGATTCTATGATTCTATGATTCTACTCTTCCACCTTTGTTCAGCAAAATAGATTGACCCTACAATCCAGAGTAACTACAGGAGCACGCAAGAGACATTACGTGCACCCGTAGTTATGGCACCACCTAGTGAAAACCTATGGGAAATTCATATTGCAATCCAAAGTAAATTGTTCTTACACCGGAGCAAGGACTCCCCGTAGTTACTCTGGATTGCACCCTAAGTTACCATAGATTGAGAGTGTAATCCTAGCTTTGCACTGATACAGGCAGGCTGCATGGCCTGGGTACCCAATGCAGGATAGGAGGCAAAATTGTTAATACCCAATGGAAGTTTGTTTGGGGTAAAGGGATATTTTCCCCATTGTGTCTTATCCCAGCCTGCTATATGGGATTACTTAGATCTACACCAGCTATTTAGTAGCTGGCACAAATCCAAACAACTCATGTAGCTTTACCTGGTATTGAAGGCTTAAAACCACATAAACTATTGCATTTTCAGGAATGTCAGCAATGGATGTGCTTTGGTTCTACCCTCTGGATTTTACAAATTCCTGCATTTAGTGGGCAGAGAATGAAATTAAACAATGATATCCTCCCCTGATTTTTGTTTGTTTTATTTGCAATGCCAGAAAGATCCATCTGTAGAAAATGGTGAATGCTTGTCTTTCAGAGATACGCCTGTCAGAGATGATGAACAACAGTCAATGACGAGGAATAGTGAGATCCCTATAGGACATTTTATGTTATGGATTAATCTATCCATCTTTTCCCCAAAAAGAAAAATAATTCTTTTAGTAATATCATCTTCATCCTGTTCAAAACAGCCTAAAGGAAATCCTTAAACTTTCTAAATTATATGTCCAATAAAAAAATGGATGAATATTTTAGGAGAACAGGATACAGTTATTGTGTGGTACAAAATAATGAAGAAAGTATGATCGAGTCAGTAAAAATTCTGCTGGACCAGCCTGGTTTAGCTGAATTTCAATTCCTCTGCTACTTCTTTTTGTTTTATTAATATCTGCAGCTTTTGACATCCTCTTCTGTTTCATGCAGCGTCCTCTCCTGTTTGAGTGAGATCCGCTCCTGAATCAAGACAGACTAAAAACAACAGATAAATGGGTCCTTCCGCCCGATTGTAGCTACAATCTCATTTTCTCTCCTCCTTTTCAAGCTCCTGTTGAAGGTGAAGAATCCTGATGAGTCTGCATTGATTATTAAAGGATCGACTGATTCATCCTTTAGCAGGGCAGAATGAAAATGCCCAACTCAAGGCAGGATTTTGGGACTCATGGCTGCAACTCATCATATACTGTCTTCCTTTCAAACCATTCATATTTCTTTCCAGTGAAGTCTACAAGTGTCATAAATAGAAAAAAAAATATGTACATTTAACCATATATATATAAATAAAAATTGTTTTCTCACCCTCCATGGGTGGTGTATGTATGTTATCCTCAATCTGGGGTCCTCTACCAGCGGCCTGGGAGTTTGAGGGTTCTGCGCAGTATCTTAGCTGTTCCTAGCAATGCGCTTTTCTGGATCGAGTGTTTTGCTGTCCCTCCTGGCATCTGTTGGAGCCCTTCTTCCAGCTTAGATGTCACAGCCCCTAGTGCTCCAGTCACTATTGGGATCACATGCACCTTCACTTGCCACAGTCTTTGTAATTTCTCCTTCAAACCCTGTTACTTTTCCACCTTTTCATGCTCTTTTTTCCTGATGTTGCTGTCGTTTGGTATCGCTACATCTATCACCAGGGCTGTCTTCTGGGCCTTATCTACCACCACGATGTCTGGCTGGTTATATATAACCAGACATTGTGGTGGTAGATAAGGTAGATAAGGTAGATAAGGTGTATATATAGTTTCATCTGAGTTAACATAAACTTGTATTAGTAGAATAGATCAATATCTATCTATCTATCTATCTATCTATCTATCTATCTGTCTGTCTGTCTGTCTGTCTGTCTGTCTGTCTATCTATCTATCTATCAAGATATAGGGCACAATCCAGAGTAACTATGGGGAGTCCTTGCTCTGGTGTAAGTACAATTTACTCTGGATTGCAATATGAATTTCCCATAGGTTCTCACTCAGTGGTGCCGTAACTACGTCAACGTGAATGTCTCTAACATGTTCCTTTTGTATTGGATTGTATTTGTATTTGGAATGTAGGGATAGAGATATAGAGATAAAGGGTGAAATCCAGAGTAACTATGGGGAGTCCTTGCTCTATGGGGAGTCCTTGCTCCAGAGAAAGAACAAGTTACTCTGAATTGCAATATGAATTTCCCATAGGGTTTCACTGGGTGGTGCAGTAACTACGGGTGCACGTAATGCCTTTTATGTGCTCCCATAGTTACTCTGGATTCTGCCCAAAGAGATCTATCTCAATAAATAGATAATTCCACTAATAAAAGTTTAAGTTAACTCAGAAGAAACAAAATAATCTCAACAACTGACTTGAGAATTCTAAAAACTGTAAGAGCGCCCTCTAGTGACTGCAGCAGTGCCTGGGATTTCTGGTGCAAAAGTTAATTTCTGTTAAAACCAGATGATTTTGTATTTGCACTTTGTGTTATTGTCTAATTTTTCAAAATAATACCTGTCCCTATTTTCTTTCCCTCTGGCAGCAATGCAAGATGATCTAGTGCAGAAGGCAACTTTCTAGTTAAATATTAACCACTACTGTAGTACATTCTAAATATTTGTGTTCCAGACTACAAAATAAATTGGAATTAACTGCTCAAGGAATGTCTTTACAGCACAATAGGGCAGGGATAGAAGTCAAACTATATAGGACAATTTGGTGATACAGAACGTTTTGGCCTCGAGAGGGTACTGGATTCAATCATCAGAACAGAATATATATCCATCTTCACAATTATTTCTAATTTCTACCCCATCTTCTCCTTTGCATGAGGTTGGGTGAGAGATGTAGAGCACCTTGTTGGGGATGAACTTGGACCCTGGTCAGCATTTAGCCCGCCTCTCTCCCTTCAAGTGTGCCTTGACTCACTTGGGTTGCAAGACGGGGTATTTTATAGACAATGATTTGCACGAAATGAACGGCTTAAAATGAAAAGTATACATTTTTAGTGTGTGCTTTTTATCTTTGATTGCTAGTCTTTTTAAAAACACTGCACCTTGTCATATTTGCCTGATCCAACTGCCCATATGTTACTTTTATTTTAAGACGACAAGGTGTTATTTCATCAGTTATTTGCAGTTAATCGAAAAAGGCTCCCTCAGCATAAAACAGAATGGCTGTGTCTGTTTCACTGATTAATGACAATTTATTATTGTCCGCTTGTCTCTCTCTTCTTAGAGAAAGATGCCTACCGAAAGACCAGACAGACACAGCGGGGTGTATCATGTGTAAGATTAAGAAAATGCTAAGTATATAAAATGATATATCTAGTCCACCTCTAAGACAAACTCCCAAGGTGGTGGATACCTGGGGGTTGTGGAGAAACTTGCTAAGAACTTTTTACTTCCATTACAGAAAGACATTTGGCTGCCTTTGAAGCTTCTCAGATGTTTCAACTTGGAAGAATATGTGGAATTTGCTTTGAATGTTACTTCACATGCAGTTTCAGTACAGAAAGCCCTGGAGACTTTTCCCTTGTTGTCTCATAACAACCTTATTTGGCTTCCCTTGAACGTTCTGAGATGTTCTGCCTTAAGAGGAACCTTGAAATGGCAAGACTTCTTGGTGCTGCTCTTATTTTCTATAAAGACAATCAGCTCCCTGAAACTCCCAACTGTTCTTTAACCTTAGATGACCATCTAAACGTGTCCTAATTCGATCTGCCTCAAGAGCTGATGACCCTCTTTTATAGGGGAATCATTGAATCTGTTCTTTGCAGTTCCATCACTTTGGTTTGGCACAGCATCCAAACAGGACAAGAAAAAACTAAAAAGAACTATAGGTATAGCAGAGAAAATAATTGGAGTCAGTCTGCCCTCTATGGAGGATCTATATATCGCTCGGGTCAAGAAGAGAGCCATGAGTATTGCTGCAGACCCTCTTCACCCTGGACACATTTTGTTTGAGCTTCTTCCCTCTGGACGTCGATATAGGACTCTGTACACTAAGTCAACTAGCACATGGACAGTTTTTTTTCCTTGTGCCATTAAATTGCTGAACCATCAACTATGCTGAGGGACTTTTGGAAATACTGAAGTAGGGCACAATCCAGAGTAACTACGTGGAGTCCTCGCTCTGGTGTAAGAACAATTTGCTCCGGATTGCAATATGAATTTCCCGTAGGTTTTCACTAGGTAGTGCAGTAACTAAGGGTACACGTAATGTCTCTTACGTGCTCCTGTAGTTACTCTGGATTGTAGGGGTAGTGTTCTATCTGATGTATGTTCTGTATGTATTGTTTGATATTTGTGTGTTGATGTTTGTATGTCTGCAGCCATTGCCGAAGCCAAATTCCGGGTATGGAGTTCATACTTGGCCAATCAATCAATCAATCAATCAATCAATCAATCAATCAATCAATCAATCAATCTATCTATCTATCTATCTATCTATCTATCTATCTAATTTGCATAAATTATAATTGCCGGTCAATGGATCTGGTTGGTCATCTGAGGGTTACGGTGACACTGCAGAGGCACAAGTTTACCATCTCCATAAGAACAAGCCTGGTGCCTTCCATGGTCTAGTTTCAATAACAATTTGCTTTACTATTTGCAATGCCTTTTCCTATATGTCTCCGATCTAAAAAGCACTTCTTGAGCCTCAATGGCTGGATTAAAGCTCTTAAATGACAGATTGATTTTTTGTGGCATGTGATAAGTCAATTGTCAGTTATTAAACATAGAAAGCTTCATAATTGAACCTGTCAAGGTACTGAGTTTCCAAGGATATAGTGGGAACAAAGCTGGCCTGGTTCAAAAGGTGCCAATGTTTGTACTTGTGGAAGGCGGAAGGAGAGATTTGAAATTGCTTTTTAATCTCATTTTGGTTGAATCAGTGTTGGAAAATTCATGAGAAAATTTAATTATTTATTTATTATTTAATTAGCCATTTAGATCCCGCCTTTCCTCACCTGCAAGAGGGAACTCAAGGCGGCTAACATCAGAAAGATAAAACACCATTAAAATAGATGTATAAATATAGATTAAAACATAATTAAAATACAATTAATCTGAGAACAATTAAAACAGACTAAAAAATTGTTAAAAACAATAAAATAGAACAATAAAAACTGCCCCCCACCTCTGCCCCATTTAAAAAGCTTTTTTAAAATAAAAGGTTTTCAGGCTCCACCTGAAGCTCTGTATTGAGGGAGCTTTCCTCAGTTCTAAAGGGAGGGAGTTCCAAAGCCGGGGTGCCACCACTGAGAAGGCCCTATCTCTGGCCACCACACCTCTCACTCCTCTTAGCGGTGGCACAGTCAGTAGGGCCCCCTCAGATGACCTTAGGTGACGGGTCAGATTGTATAGAAGAAGGCGGTCCCTCAGATACCCTGGACCTGAGTCGTTTAGGGCTTTAAAGGTCAGGACCAGCACTTTGAATTCAGCCCGCAAACGAATGGGCAGCCAGTGTAGTCGCTGAAGCAGTGGCCTGACAGAGTCGAACCGACGAGCCCCAGCAACCACACGGGCCACCGCATTCTGAACTAGTTGAAGCCTCCAGACCGTCTTCAGAGGCTGCCCCATGTAGAGCGTGTTGCAATAATCTAGTCTTGATGTCACTCGATGTCAGTCTCAATAATCCAGTCTCTGGTCACCGTGGCCAGATCCGAGCGACTCAGGTATGGTTGCAGCTGGCGGATCAGCCGAAGCTGAGCAAAGGCTCCCCTGGCCACGGCCGCCACCTGGGACTCCAGGAGCAGCTGTGAATCCAGGAGAACCCCAAGCTGCGAACCTGCTCCTTCAGAGGGAGTGCAACCCCATCCAGAACAGGATGATATTCCAATATCCGAGTCGAGGACTTCCGGACCAGGAGAAGCTCTGTCTTATCAGGATTTGTCATGCAAAACAAACCATTAAAAGACATGAATAAATGTCCTTCTTGTAAAGACACAACATTCTTTGACTTGGGACATTTTAAATGCTGAGGATAGAATGGAAAGTGTCAACAGCTCACATGGAAGAAAAGAAAACTGTTGTAAATGCATGGCGCTGAAATGGATTATTTATTTATTATTTATTTATTTATTATTTATTTATTTAAAAAATTTATATCCCACCTTTCTCAGGCCATTAGCCCTACTCAAAGCAGCTTACAATAAAACATAATTAAAACATTAAATAGAAACATATAATTAAAAACAATTAAAACACAGAAGTCTTGATTCAGGAGATTGCAGAAAAGTGAGTGCATTGCTTTCTATTCCAAGCAAACAGCCAATTGGCTCTTTCCCAGGTTCAGTCTGGAGCATCTCCAAGAAAATGTGGGGTAACTATATGTTGGGAAACCTGTGTATGGGAGACCACGCACTTTGACTGACCTATTAGTAGACCTATATCTGTCGCTTCAAATGTGTTAGGGGATTCTAAGAGCATGAAACACAGACTCAATGAAATGCTCTAATTTGTGATGGACCTTTCGTCATCAATCAGGCCATCAGTTCCACAATTCAGGCTCAATGAAATGCTGAAAATAGGATATGAAAAGGGAGGGATGAATAGAGTGGTAAGTGGCTGCTCTTTTCCTTCACCCTCAACACCAAAATCAGGGGTGAGGATGACTATATGACTGGAAATTTCCAGATTTGTCCTCTTTTTTTAGCCTCCTGTCTGTGTGTCCTCCAAAAGGGCTTCATTGTCCTCCATTTTGGCTTCATTTTGGAACTTTGCAAAGGTATGCAGTACCCCATCATGTCGTTGAATTAGTATTGAAGAGTAGAATCCAATACAAAAATCGGTTTTGAAATATCTCCTTCCTATCCAAAGTTATGGCCAAAAAAACTAAAAATAAAAAAATGCATTGAGCTCTATGGGAAAGTTAAAGTGTCCAATAATGCAGCTTTACTCATGAGTAGGCAATCATGCCATTATCTGCCAGCAAGGCCTGGCTGAGATAAATCCAAGACCTTGGCCCATATCCTAAAGTCAAATTAAGCCCTTTGCTCCGGGGCAGTTAAGGTGACTTTCCATAAGATAACACTAGAGGGTGACATAACTGTATGGACCCGTAACTGCTCTGGATTTTGCCCCTTGTCCTCCTTTTGGGGTTTGGGCATCTGGTCACCCGGTCAGGGGGCATCCACTAAAACTGAGTGTTGGAGGAGTTAGGAGAGACAAAAAAAATTAATTAATCTGTGGAACCCCTTGCCATAGATTTTGGTGATATTTTCTGGCCTGACTTGTGGAATTGATGACCTGATTTATGAGGAAAGGCCCATAAAAGTTTTCAGGTCCTGATGCCTGTATATAACATCTGGGTTTCCACAGCTTCCTACCTCTGAATGCCAGGCACAGGGAGTGCCAACAGGGTGCATGTTTCTTGCTGTCTTGAGTGTTCCGTAATGTATCTGATGTGCTACTACAAGATATAGTAAACTGAACTGGATAGGCCTTCGGCCTGATCCAGCAAGGCTCTGTGTATGTTCTTATGAAACATTCCTTCCAAGAGTATGCCATTACTAAAGAAGTCACAAGTCCTTTGACTCCTCTCCAAATCAGAATAGATAAAATTGAGGTTTTGGTGGTTGAGAAGATAGCTGGATCAGAAATGTTTTTATATCATTTTCAGCTCTGCTTAAGACTTGCCAATAAGCTACTGAACTTACATCTGGATCTTTTTTATTCCTACAATCCAGAGTAACTACGGGAGCACGTAAGAGGCATTTACATTGACATAGTTACTGCACCACATCGTGAAAACCTATGGGAAATTCATATTGCAATCCAGAGCAAATTGGTCTTACATCGGAGCAAGGATTCCCCATAGTTACTCTGGATTGCACCCTAAGTCTTTTATTTTTCTGCAATATGGTGAAGGATCATGATAGAGATTAAATTTATCTCTCTTTTTCTACAATTTTATGTTTGGCTTGGACTAAGTTTTCCTAATTTATTGGACAAAAGAATTGACCTCACAGTTTCTCAGATGTTTCCTTTCAACTTGATGTTCAAAACCATTGTGGAATTGATTTTTTTTTATGATTCAGTGTCTGGTAGTTGAAAAAAATAAAGCTGGTAGAGTTTGCAAGTTTATATCACTGTTGACTTCAGTCCAGACAATGCGGTCAGCCTTGCTATGAAAAGAAAGGCGACCACTTGAAACATTTTTGAGGCTTCACAGAATACTATAAAGTGATTGTATCATGTGCTTTGTATTAACAAGCTTTGTATTCTCAAAACTGCATCACCAATGCATTTTTACTCGATATTGCTGAAAAGACATTTTTTCCAACTGGTTCAGGAGTCTGGGCTAATGCTGAATCCGAGGTATATCTAGGATGATGCACCCAAGGTGCAAACCATGGGTGTGAAATGGGGAGGGACACAAGCACCAACCCTCTTCTTCAAGCCCACAGATCCTCGTCCCTGGAGCAAGTCAGACGAAGTTGCCAGCCAGCTCCGGAAAACGTCTGCAACATTTGCACTAGGGAGGTCATGTAGAACCTCCTCAGCAGTGAGAAGACCTGGGGAGTCCTGCATTGCCACCCAGGTTGGGGCAATGACGTAACCTTCTCAGCATTTCTTGTCACTGGGCAGTCTGCCCTGTGGAGAGGCACTGGAGGGACTGCACCTATAGAAACCACTCAGCACTCTTCCACCACAGATTGCATGTTCATCAGGCTGCATGTGCAGTGTGTGTCATGGGGTAGTAAGTGCCCTCCATTTGCCTCTGCCCTGAACAAAAATTGAATAGTAAATGTTTGATTTATGCTATGGTGGAATGTATTACACTTGAAAGAAAGAAAGAAAGAAAGAAAGAAAGAAAGAAAGAAAGAAAGAAAGAAAGAAAGAAAGAAAGCTAGTTAGTTAGTTAGTTAGTACATAAGTAAGTATCCCCCAAATCCAGAGTAACTACAGGAGCACGTAAGAGACATTTCATGCACCCGTAGTTACTGCACCACCTAGGTCCTAGGGAAAAACTGTGGGAAATTCATATTGGGGACTGTGTTGACATACTGGCAAATGGGATAGAGGCAGCGGTGGGCTTCAGGGGGTTCTCACAGGTTCTATAGAACCCTTTGCTAATGAGAGCCTGGTTCTAAGAACTGGTTATTAATGGGACATAGAACTTGTTGTTAATGTAGGTTATTTGGACATAGAACCTGTTGTTAATTTATTTGAATCCCACCACTGGATAGAGGATCCTGTCCTGATTTTGTGGAAGAGAATTATGGCAATAATTGACCACGGCTGCAATCCTAAAGACACTTTTGTGGGAGTAAGACCCACTGAACACAATGGGGCTTACTTTTGAGTAGAGATGGTTAGGATTGTGTTCGTAGAAGCTTGAGAAACTGTAATCTTTGCAAACTGTAGCCTTTACCATCATAATAGTCCTCACAAATAGAATGGATTCTCTGCAACCATTCTGATTGCTTCTGAGATATTCTGAGATACTCCCTCTGAATTTCAGTTTCTCCAGGAAGCAGATTTTTGAGCTCATTTTTTTTTTCCTAAAATTCCAACAGCCTAATCTAATGAAGCAATTCAGGATCAGAATCAAGAGAGATTTTTATGATATCATTAACTAGTGAATATTTTTTTTTCCCTACCTTCACCCACACAGCCTTTGACCGGGGTCCTCGGCTGTTCCAACTGACCTCGGAGACATGATCTCCGTTTAACAAGATGAAAGAAACGGCTCAATACAAGACAGTCTGCTTTGTGTCTATTTAGTGTTTGTTTGCACTCGGTGTCGAGAGAAGCCCAGATCTGAAGGTTATACTTGCTAACCCAAATGTCAAAATCTGTGTGAATATCCATGCTGTAGGGTTGACATTTTTGCTTTCTCCCTTCTCAGGAACAATCTGAGTGTTTGACAGTCGAAGCACAGCTGCTCTTTATCCCACTCACCAGGACTGTTTCGATACGAGTGCCAGATTGAAGCCACTTGGCTATTGTCTCCAAAAACTGATAACGATACAACGTTAGGAAATGTTAATATAGTAGCTTGACATTTCCTTTTTTTAAAAAAAACTTTAAAAGAATTTTCTTAAACCCATTTTTTTCTAAACATGAATTTCAAATAAAAGAATTATTCTCTAGCTCAGTGTTTCTCAAACTTTTTAGTACACTTTTTATAATGACAATCTGTCAAGACTTGCTCGGAGTTATGTATTTAACCTGAAAAGTTATATAACCAGAGGGGGGATGGTGGGATCAGCAGAGTCTTGTTCTATTATACCCCATGCTGCAGGTTGGAGTGAAAAGATGAAAATAACTGATGCAGACTGGAGGAAACCCTTTGTGTGTCCTGTATTCTTACCTAAGGAAGACCAAAAACTGGGTGGTTTAGGATTGGGCTGCCCAAAAGGCTGAGTGGTTAGAATGTAGGGTATTAGCCAACATGACCCAAGTTTCAGGCCTAACTCAGTGATATACCCTACAATCCAGAGTAACTACGGGAGTACATAAGAGACATTACATGTACCCGTAGTTACTGCACCACCTAGTGAAAACCTATGGGAAATTCATATTTCAATCCAAAGCAAATTGTCCTTACTGGAGCAAGGACTCCCCATAGTTACTTTGTATTTCACCCTAAGTTTACTTCTGACCTTGAGTGGCATCTCTAGAGCCGGGACACTGGGCCCTGGGTACCACCTTCCGGGGGGGGGGGGTGACACATGAGGATAACCAAAATAATTAAAATCACTAAAATCTTTTGGAATAACCCTATAAAGTTATATAGCATTGGATGCATAATTTCCTGCCGAATGCAATGCAAAAAATATCTTTGAAATATCTCTTTCCTATCAAAAGTTATGCCCAAAAAACAAAAATAAAACTTAAAATGTGTGGAGCCCTATGGTGATTTTTTATATATGAACATGTTAATTAGAATCTAATTAAGCATATTAATTAATACTGATAATAATTATGGGGTGTAAAAAAATTGTGGGGCCTGCGTACCAAATGACCTAGGTCAAGCCGATCTTGACCTAGCCGATCAAGACCTGTCAAGAAGGAGAGGAACCACTGTAAAACAGTGCCCCCAGTCCTCAACTCAGCCAACTACCCTAGCAGGACACCGTGGTCAATGGTGTCGGAAACCACCAAGAGGTCCAGGAGGACTAGCAAGGCAGCACTCCCTCCATCCAGTCATCCACTAAGTGACCAAGGCTGTCTCCATCCCAAAGCCATGCCTGAAGCCAGACTGAAAGGGATCTAGATAATCAGTTTCCTCCAGGATCCTCTGGAACTGAGATGCCACCACCTGCTCAATTACTTTGCCCAGAAAAGGGAGGATAGAGACTGGCCGATAGTTGTCAGGTAGAGCTGGGTCCAGAGAGGGCTTTTTTAGGAGGGGGCAAATCACTGCTTGCTTTAATGCAGGAAGCATTATTGCCAACCCATACGGCTATCCCTCCTGTGCAGATCTGATGAGCCATGCTAGGCAAGGATCCAGTGGGCAGGAGGATGGTCTCACACTCCCACGGATTCTGTCCACATCCTCAGGCTCGACAAGCTGAAAAGAATCCCACAGAATAGAATTGACAGATGCCATGAAGACATCACTAGATGTTGCTAAACTGGAGTCCAAGTCGTGGTGAATCCGAGTAGTTTTATCCACAAAGTGCCTAGCAAACATGTCACAGTGGACATCCATGATCTTCCTGATTAGTATGTGGGGTCTGATGGAGAAGACCCCACACCACACGGAACAGTTCCCCTGGTCGGTTCTGAGCAGATGTGATGATGGCAGCCTAGTTCTTGTTGGACCACCAGCTTGGAAGTCCACCAGCAGCAGGTGAAGGCTCTGTCACATCCCTTGAAATTTCATACTGAAACCCAACAGCAGTATTCCACTACATCAACTAGTATTGATTGGTAGACTTGCTCTCTGTGATTATAATCCAGTCGTAGTGCTACCATTCAAGACCGTATGTTGACCAACTTTACATTGACATATTGGTCAGTCTCTAAAACCTTGCTCAAGTTGTTAGTAATTGCTATGTGCAACATGTAGAAAAATTTGCTATGCGCAAAATTTAGCAGCCACCATAAAGCTGAGCTGATTGGATGGGAAATGATGTCCTTTTCTACCCTACAACAGTTTTGAGAAGTAGAACATACATTGGTCCATTGGACTTGTAACACAATTGTCAGTTTCATTAAGGGCGAAATCCAGAGTAACTACAGGGAGTCCATGCTCTGTTATAAGAACAACTTACTCTGGATTGCAGTATGAATTTCCCATAGGTTTTCACTAGGTGGTACAGTAACTATGGGTGCACATAATGTATCTTACGTGCTCACGTCGTTACTCTGAACTTGTTACGTGTTCACATCGTTACTAAGACCCTTGCTTTTCACTTTTGTTTTCTCCTATTCTTTTCTCTATTCCCCTCATCTTGAACGTCATAATTTAAGATGTTTTCTGCTTATAAATAGAAGTTCAACTGCATGCTAACCCCTCCCAACACTGTCAGTAATCCAAAATTGTGGTTTTACTTAAGCATATAACCTTTGATTGCAGTATTATTTCCAACCATTTTTGTAACAGTAATTTTCAAATTGCTTACAATGTGGTCCAGAGGCCGCTGACTTTGATGAGGTTCTTAGAAAATCCCCTCAACCTACTTATTTTGTAAGAATTAGATTCAGCAAGAAGCAGGTTTGGGAGGATTGAGTTTTAAAGGGGATACGAAAAAATAGCTTCTATTACCTTTATTATTTTTGCACAGTCAGATATATGTTATTGATTGGTTTCTTTTATCCTGACATCGAGTACTTTCCAAGGAGCTGGGATGCCTGTTTTTTTATCCTATTTTGATGTTATGTGGCTGTTATGCGTTATGTTATGTTTGATGTTAGGGGCTGTGGGTGGCGCTAGCGGTTAAGATGCTGTGCTTGTTAACCAGCAGGCCAGGGTTCAAGACCCGGGTCGGCCCCACAAGACAGGGTGAGCTCCTGTCCTAAGCCCAGCTCTGTGACACCAGCTGGATCCAATCATATTGGCTCTGCCTTTCCATTGGACTAATTCAGTGGCGAGGAGAGGGGGGATTTGCTGCTTGGGTAACAGCCTATCCTCCATAACAATCCAACCCAGGCTTTTGTGGTTTGCATGCAGTGTATGCAGTGCCGAGCACGATACCACAGTCTTCCAAGACTGACGGAGGCCTGCTTTGATGTTACAAATATCATCACAAGATACGAGCTGTTGCCAGTAAAGCTGCTTTCCTAGTTTGTGAATGGCAATTTCTGTGGCGCAGATGCTGTTCTCATCAAAGTGTTTTGGAATTGCACCAAGCCCCATCCATTACTGGGATTGCTTTGGTTTTATGCTGCCATTCAATTTATTTCAATCTGAAAATCTTATTTTGTTAATTTTTTCAATTATTTTTCTTCCACACTTTCTATATCATTGGTGACGATCATCATCCCCAGTGTTGCTCCACAACTCCAAAACTCATCAACTTTCTCTGGGACAGCCTAGGCCAGTGGTGTCAAACTCATTTCGTACAGAGGGCCGCATTAGCATTAATGGTGTCTCCTGAGGGCCGCAATCCAATTTTTTGCATGTCTACTCAGAAGTGCCCTCCTTTCTCCTGGGCTCTTTTTCCCACCCTGGGAAGCTGCTGCTGCTGTGCATGAGCCCTCCTTCCTCCTGGGCTCTTTCTCTGGCTCAAAATCAAATGTGCTGCCGCTACTACTGAACTGCTTCTTGGGGTAGGGAGATCACTCGCGGGCCGCAGGTGTGCCTGCAAAGGGCCACATGTGGCCCTTGGGCTGCCAGTTTGACATGCCTGGCCCAGGCCACCTTGGAAAGACCTAAACTTCTTTGATGGATTTCAGCTCTAGTATTTTGTGATCAAAAATAACTTAATAGGAGACTCTTTGCTACACTTTGGGTAAATTAGACTGCAATCACAAGAACATAAGAAGAGCCTTCACTGGATCAGGCCAAATGCCCTTCTAATCCACCTTCCTATATCACCCACTGGCCCACCAGATGCCTCCGGAAGTACACATGACACCTGCATCCAGGTGCCCACTCCCCTGTATCTGGCATTTGGAGATTGTCCACGTATATATGTATACACACACCCCTCATGGTTTGTAACATGTGATGCTCTTTCCCTCTAGGAATTTGTACAATCCCTTCTTAGAGGCATTGACACTAGATGCCATCACCACATCCTGTAGCAGGGAGTTCCACAGACCAGCCACATGCTGGGCAAAGAAATAGTCTCTCTAGTTTGTCCTAACCCTCTCAACATTCAATTTTAGTGGATGTTCCCTAGTTCTGGTGTTAGTGGAGGGGAAAAGAGCATCTCTCTATCCACTATATCAGGGGTCAGGGAATGTTTTTACCTTTTACCCCAAAATATATTTAGATACGCCGACGTTATCCCCTTGATTTGAAAGGAAGGAAATCATATTAATATAGTGCGCTGTGTCAGGTCCTTGTACACTACAGTACTGTACACACACAGCCGGGCATGCATATAGAATCTATATATAGATTCTATATGCAATGAAATGAAATTCCTGGGGGTAATGGACGGTCATGCTACCGAGACACAGCCGAGAATGCATATAGATTCATATGCATGCCCGGCTGTGTCTCACCAACACGACTGTCTATTACCCCCCAGGAATTTCTTTTTTACCCCATTTGGGGAAATTTACCCCTGTTCCCTGACCACTGCACTATATCCATCCCTTGCATAATTTTGTATGTCTCAATCATGTCCCCCCTCAAGCACCTCTTTTCTAGACTGATGAGCCCAAACCCTGTACCCTTTCCTCATATGGAAGGTGTCCCAGACCATCCATCATTTTGGTCGCTGTCCTCTGAACCTTCTCCATTTCCTCTCTATCCTTTCTTGAGATATGGCCATCCTGTCACCCGAGAAGTTAGCCCCATTGTTCTCAGTGTGTCTTACTCCCAGGAAAGTGTGTTTAGGAATGCATCCTTAATTGTTTTAAGAATGGGGTTCCAGTCTTCTGCTCCTCATCTTTGTCAATCTGCCAGACTCTGCTTTGAAATTCTGCTCTTCTTCTCTTCTCCTTTTTTAAGCTCACAAAGATAATTCAGTTGCCTGGAAACAGCAATAACGTGGGGAAGACTGTTACTGAGCTGTTGTTAGGAAGGCCACTTTATTACAGTAATTTTATAAATGGATTAGCTGTGGAAATGGGCCTGGCTTTTTTGCAAGTACCTGGTAGAGGCAGACGAGATTCCAATTGGTTAATCCTCGTAAGCTTCCTTGTCCGGAGATTCTGCCGTAGCAGACCTGAGGCTTGTTTGAGAACACACACAATAAAAGTATGCGGTTTATTTTTGATACCATCGACCTCCAGATGCATCCTCATATCAGGGGCAGTGGTGGACCCAGGCCGGTTCGGGCCGGATGGCCCAAACCTGTTCCTGCTTTTGGCCCGCCACTAGCGATCCGCTAGCTAGCGGGGGGCCCAAAACCCGGGGAGACCGGTTTGCTCAGGCAAGCCCATCACTGCGCTTGTGTCAATGTTGATGCAAGCATAATTGCGTCCTGAACAGGACGTGACTGCGCCTGCGCCAACCTTGGCGCACATGCAGTACGTCAGGGTTGGGGCCTGACTCTTGCCCCACCCCTCGCCCTGTGTCCACCTGCAGCCGCAGTGCAGCCTCCCCAGCCCTGCCCCAGCCCCGCCCCTGGCCCTCCCCAGCCCCGCTCCTGACCCTGGCCCAGCCCCCTGGCCCCAGCACCGCCCCCTGGCCCTGGCCTGGCCCGCCCACTTCCAGGGAACCGGATTTGGGGGTTATTCAACTTTCAATCGATGATGCAGCCATGCCAAAAGCGTGTGCGCTGCATTCTGCCAAGAGGGAGGCAACCACAGAAGCCTCAGAGAAACCACATGTTGTGCCTGGGTTGTGTCAACCATATGTTGTGGCTGTTTGAAGTTGGAATATTTGAGCCCTTAAAGCAGTGGTGTCCAAAGTATGTATCATGCTACCCAAGGGGTATCAGGGGTAGCATATGAGCAGTGAGAACTATGGGACATCCACAGTATGGTGTTGTGAGACACCCATTGTCAGGCGCTATCAATCTCCAAACATCAGGAAGAGCTGCAGCGCATGATAATGAAGATGTGAAGATAGGGATGACAACTGATTACAACACGGAATGATAAGACGTCACCATCACTGCACCCAGAATGCAGCATGCCTTGATCTTGAGACTTGCTGAGGGCCACATTTGGCCCCAGGGCCGGGGTTTGGAGACTCCTGCTCTATATCATTGTTTACCTTCCACTGTATAACTTCACATGGTCCACCAGTAATGTCTGGGTTTGGAGGCCAGATATGGTGCAGCCAACATTGGTAAGAAGCTGAGAGTGGGTAGAAAGATTCTCTGGTGCTCTGCCCACCAAGTCTACTGCTATTTGTTGTGTCACATTCTGGTCTCAAGGGTCCTGTGAGTACCACCAGACACCTTCTCAAGTACTACTTGTGCTGCCTGTATGCAGAGGATCACTGCTGTACAGCATGAATCTACACCATGGGGAACAAAAATTATAGAACTATTGGGTACTGGTTATCCCTATTGGGTAGAACAATTGGGTATCCCTGTGATGGGATACTGCCCCTCAAAAGCTCCACTACATACTGAATATTTAGATTTCACGCACAATCCAGAGTAACTATGGGAGAACGTAAGATACATTACGTGCACCCGTAGTTACTGCACCACCCAGTGAAAACATATGGGAAATTCATATTGCAATCCAGAGTAACTTGTTCTTACTCCAGAGCAAGGACTCCCCGTAATTACTCTGGATTTCACCCCTAATCTAAGAACATCAGAAAGTGAAAAGAAGCATTTTGTTCCAATATTGCTGACCTAAATTTGCATAACACATCCTAATTATCAAGAATTCTGGGGTGCTGAGTAGTTTTAAAAATGTTTTTAATGCTTTAAAGGTTGTATTGTTGGATGTGTTTTTAATTTTTACTGTATTTATGCTATATTTTTAGCCACCTTGAGTCCCCTTGGTGTGGGAGAAAGGTGGGATTTAAACTTACAAAATAAAATACTAAAGTTATTTAATATTTAGTATTATAATATATGTTAAGTATTAGAAAACAGAAATTAATTCTGGTTAAGGGAGAACATAGTCAAACCTACCACTATAGCAGTGATCAGGGGACAGGGGTAAATTACAACAAATGGGGTAAAAATGAAATTACTGGGGTAATGGATGTTTACTCTGCCGAGGCACAGCTTTAGCCTGAGCCTCCCCAACAGCCTCCCCAGCCAAGGTAAACACCCATTACTCAGGATGAAGCCCATTAATTCAATGGAGCTTACTCCTGATTTTTTAAAAATGTAGGAGAAAATGTGGGACATTCTACATTTTGTCCTACATTTTTTTAAAGTCTGGATTTTTTTGAATAAATTCAATAAAATTTTGAATGTAAATAATTAATAATATATGATTTCCTTCCTTTCAGATCAAGGGGGTAACACCAGAGTATCTAAATATATTTTGGGGTTAAAGGTAAAAAAAGTTCCCTCTCCTATAGCAGAGAAAATGGTGCAATTGCATTTTTTTAAACTGCTTGCAATAAGGCTGCTGAACCAATGCCATTTTCATACATTTCTTCTGCCAAAGAGAGGCTGATGTTGATCTCTGTCACATAATCACTTTCTTACCCTTTTTGCTGTTTTTGGCAGAACTTGGCAAAGTGGCAGGACTCACAAGTTCCAACAAGTATTTCTGGAGAATGGAATCAGCTGCATATAATCACAGATGGGGCTCAGCCTCATTAACCACTGAGATTTGAACTGCAGGAATGAGGCCCAAACTCACTACCTAAAATTATGGGGTTTTGCAGTTGAGGTTTTTAAAAACTGTTTATTGTTTTCAAGGTTTCACAGCGAGTGGTTTACGGTGCCTATGCCTTACAAATATTCCATCTTTGTAGTCGAACAACACTAATCCTCTAATTATTTACACAAAAGAGTAACTCTCTTTTTCTATGGAAACTGCAGTTGTTCAGTCTCAAATACATGAATCATGGCACATTTAAGACTTCCATTTCTTACCATATGTTTGCAATCTGGGATGCAAAGATTAGTGTGTCCGCTTAGCTGTACTGTTAAAAAGCAAGAAATTGGCACCCAGGTTTGCAGGGAAGCCCAAAATTTTAACTTCAGGGAGGATCCAAATGATTAGAAATAAATGAAAATGAAGGTAATTTAGGCATTAATATTAATATTGGAATTAATTTTAGATATGCTTTAAATTAAACTAGGAGTAGGTCTTAATGCAGAGTGTTCAGTTTTTTGGGAATGCTCCCATTTGTAGATAGGGTGCAGTTGCAGTTGGGAGATCAGTTGGTGGGCTTAACCTTTAGTAACTAACTGCGACCTTTAGTAACTATTAGTAACTTACTTTCAATCTAACTACTCCATGAAGTTGCTCCTGGAAGAATGAAACAGTCCACAGTTTGGCAGTTTAAATGTTAAGGGTCTAACTTAAAGTCAGGCTTACCATCTGACCAAAATTACCCGGAGGTAAAAGCCGGATGTAGAAGGTGGGGCTTGCCGGACAAGAGGAAACCCCACCTATCACCTGAAAACAGGCATTCTGTGGAACCCATTTTTTATTTTTTTAATTGCATGTGTATATAGCTGCACATGCTGCTCTGGGTCTTCATAGAGTGGGAAAGGAGTGAGGTGGGCCAGGAGGAAGCTTCTCCTCCACCTTGTGGCCAGCTAGAGCATTTCCAGCAGCCTGAGCAGCAGCAGCAGCCTCTGCCTGGCCATGAAACTTTGCTGAGTGCTGCTCAGCTAGCCTTGCTCCTTGGCTCCCCACCCATCTACAGCCTACCCAGAGTAGCAGCCTCAGAGTGGAGCTGCTGCCACACCACCCGTCCCATCTGGCAGCTTGGCCTCGGAGCTGCTGCTGTGCCACCTGCTGCCCCAAGACTGGCAGTCCCATAGCAGAGCTGATGCCTCACCACCCACCCAGCCCACCCAATCGGGCAGCTTGGCCCTGGAGCCACTGCCATACCACCTGCCAAGACTGGCAGCCCCACAGCGGAGCTGCTGCCGCACTACCCATAGGAGGAAAAGTAACTATCCACCCCAACCCAGGAACCCCCCCCCCCTCTGGGGGGAGGGGGACTGGGGAGGTTTCTCTGGAGGAGAGGGGGACAGGAATTTTGGTGAACTTGGGGGGAATTTTGGGTTTGGCATCTGGTCACCCTGCTTAACGTTTAAACTTCAGCACCAATTAAGATTAAAAGTAAGCTACCTCTCACATCCTGTCTTTCATGATGTTTTAGTGAGAGGAAGCATCACAAGACAGATGATATACTAAATGTGTAGTTCTTTGTATGTCTAATCAGAAGTTAATGCTGATTTCGTTCAACAGGGCTTTGTCCCGGGTAAGTGTGTTCAGGACTGCAGCCTTCAGAGTATATTCCATACCTGCTTGTCTCTGAAGGTGGTGGTGGGGACTCGGTGGTGTGTTATTTCTTGCTGTAGACTGCCTTTCCCACCGCCATCCAGCTCGTTCTCTACTTTGCACACTGCCTTTTGTTTTTCTTCAAACATTGAACTTATCCCAGGCTTGCTGCTGGCTTCATGCCCTTTGAAAACATGGGTTGACCCACAATCAAAGGTTTGAGAAAGATTTTCTGACAGTAATAATTAAGTCTGTGCCAAGTTCTGTGTCTATGCCAGTTCAGAAGTTGCAGATCAACTGCTGTAGTTAATTATGGTGGTTAAAAGTCATAAAGGACAAAGAATATCTTTCAAGGTCGCTTTAGTCGGTTCAATATGTTGAAAATAAATTTGAGGGAGTTTTGTATCCCAGATACATGGGACTTGTATCCATTAATGCTGGGGTGTGCAAAGCCAAATGTGGCCTTCGGCAAACCTTGATGTGGCCCTTGGCAGGACCCCTCATGCCGGGCTGTGGGCAAGACTTGTAATGTCTTTTTTTTTTTTTTTTTTTTGCACTTTAGATTGTGAGCCCTTTTGGGACAGGGACCGATTAGCTATTAATTAGCTATTAATTTTTTCATTTTCTTGTAAACCGCTTTGTGAACTTTTCCTTTGAAAAGCGGTATATAAATACCGTAGGTGTAGATGTAGATGTCTCTAATACAATCTTGTATGTAAATTTATTCAAATTTGAAACGTAAATCATTTTTCTGGTCCCCAACACAGTATCAAAAAAATGATGTGGACCTCCTGCCAAAAAGTTTGGAGACCCCTGCATTAGTGGATACCTAGCATCCCCCTGACACCACAACTCTGTATGGCAGATGCATTTGCATGGCAGTTTCATATGCTGACAGATTCATATGCATGTTCTCTAATTACCGGTATGTATTTAATTTAAGATCAAAGATCGTTATTGAATGAATGTACTTATGTAGAACGTCAAGGGAGACTCAGCTCTATGTGCCATCATTGAGATTGAAATGTTCAGCCTTACCTGCCTTGCAGGATTGTTGTAAAGACATAAAGAAAAATTATGTACCAATAACAGAGAAGGAAGCAGGTACACTACCACTAGGGTTGCCATATGTCCTGAGAAACAGGGACAATCTGGATTTTGGGGGATTGTGTTCACATACTGGCAAATGGGATGAGGATCCTGTCCCGATTCTATGGAAGGGAATTATGGCAACCCTGAACATAGTGAGCTCCTTGAAACAAGGGTGGTACAACTTTAAAAAAAAATAACATTCCATCTAGCAGCCTTCAGCTCATTAAATAACAACAAAAAAGGTCACTTTGGATTTTCTTAATTACTTGGCATCAAATAAAGAGAAAAACATAATGTGTAAGTTGCTGAGAAGGAATCTTCCCTCTGTGCAGCCCGAAAACTGGAGTACTGATAAGAGCCTATTGTTCCTAATGGGGCATTGCTGCTTGGGAATTAGGCACATTCCCATAGAATATTTTGAAGCATGGCAACATCTTGTCATGGGGTGGGATGTGGGAGCGACAGCAACTCTGTAAATCTTCTGGCAGAATTTCCGGAAAGCACACAGGCCTTGTCTTTTATGAGTTCCCGGCTCCAATATAACAAACAGCTATCTATTAAACAATACAATCACCTGTTTTGGATTAGGAGCGCATGGAAACGTTGTGATTTGATAGAAAAGAAGTCAGTCGCCCTGTCTTTGCAATAGCATTTTCTGTTTGAGTCTTACATGTGGCTTTTTATTAAACACATTAATCTTCAATAATGTCTGTGCAAAGGAGACAGATAATCCTTAATGAAAAGGCCTGTTCTTAGGATCAGTTGAACGAAAGGTATTGGATTTGCATTAAGAAGGGGGGGAAATGTCTGCTCTGCATTGCTGTTATCTCTGGAGACGGCTGATTTGATTGCATTTTCATCCCAAGCCTTGTTTGACCCTCTTCCAAATATACACCACAAGCATTTCCGCCGTCTCCAAAGAAGAGGGTCGGGACATGCAGAATGACACTTGAAGTGTTCTTGAAATTTGGAAAATTGTCAGAAGTTTCTCCTTGGGAGGAATCTTGAAAATTGTTTGGAATGTCATATGTTTGCAAACATGACACATGCCATTAAGTGGGTACACTGGCATGGTCTCTGTGCTCTGGGCATCATTGTTGGTTGTCCTCTGGTACAAATCCAGCAGTGTCAGAAGACCCATCATTGGGAAGAGGTCTAAAAGTGCAGGGTAACCATGTCCTCTTTTTTCAGGGCAGGATGACTGGATATAAGTTGTTTTTTTAAAAAAAAATCTGCATTTTAAAGGTTGTTTTCTTTTTGCATCTGACAAATATTAACGGGATGGCAGAGCAAATTCTTGCAACTCAATGGTTCACCCTGCAAATCACAGTGCTAATGTTAGCAGTGGCGTACCTAGGCAAAATTTCACCCATGGTAAGGACTGAAATTTTGCCCCTATCAAAACAGTTAGAAGGGAGTTGCACTTGCCTGCTTATGCTCCTGCTGGGGGCCATCAACAAAAAATGCACCCTGCGGCGCAGAAGCGGCTGGCCGCATGGAGGCTCCAGAGGCTATAGGACTTCCATGGAGCTGGTGGCTAGTCACTCTGGGACTCTGAAAGCGGTGTTTGGGCTGGGGCGGGCTGGCTCATGCTGGTGTGCAGACTCTGGGAGAGAGCAGCCTGGCAGTGGAAGGAAAGGCATATCTGGTTGCAGGCGCAGCAGGCACTGAGTGGCTTCAAGTCCTGGAGTGAAGGTTGGTCGTGCGCCAGGCAGCAGAGTCTCCTGGTCTCACCAGCAACCATTTTTGAATTGTGCACAGCTTTGAGTGTTCACAGAGCTGGTAAAAGTGATGCTGGTCTGAGTAAGCTCCTCCCCACCTCCTCCTACTGAGGCTGCTAGAAGCGCTCTGACTTGCCGCGAGGCGGGAAGGAGCTTACTCCAGGTCTGCGTCACATTTAAGAGCTCTGAGAACATCCAGAGCAATTCACAATTCAAAAATGGCTGCCCTGGAGTGCGCCCAAGCAGCCCAGGAGGTGACGACTGGGGGGGGGGCACCAGAGGAGTGTCAGTGGTGCCTCCTGGCAACTTTGGTGCCCTGTCACCTGTGGCAGATTGCATCCCGCTCTATACCCTCGTTATGCCTCTGAGTGTAAGGATAAGTATGAAGGCTGTAATACATACCCAATTTTGTCATTATTTTTGCAACTATGTTCATATCTCTGGAGCAGACGCTTCAGGGGAAAAAAAAAAACCTGTGTCCTGGTGTCAGTGTCTAATTTCATTCTGCTTCATTCCACATGCAAGTCATGCTTCCATCTATTATTGCTTTTCGTCTGTCCACACTAAATTCCAGCCTGACCTTTAATGCTCATGCTGTTGATTGTGTCTCTGCGGCCGTCATCTGTGCAGAATTCAAAAAGCTTTTCTTATTCTTTTTTTTCAGAGGCAAAAGTACTTCCTACTTAGTAGGAAGACAAGCTGGCTCTGTGCCCATCTCTGGTCCAGACAATGTTCCTAGGACTGCATTTTCTCAAAGAAAATCTTTTGTTCCTCATCCAAAAGAAGAATTTCAAAGCTATCTCGATGGCGAAAATGTGCTACATTTAATAAGCACCTTCAAAAGATGAATGCACAAGCATGCGCCAGTATCAACCATTCTGGCTGATATTTGAAACTGGATATAGTGGGGATGACCCTGGTAAGGGGAACACAATTCCTGTTGCCTACAAAGGGTGCAGGGGTCATGGGGTCTGGGTGGTCCACCAGCCCTGGAAATTCTCCTTCATCACCCTCCCCTCTCCCTCCCATTTTGTCCCCATTCTCAGGCCACTTTTTAAAATAATATTTTAAAACAATATAATTTTATATTTATATAATATATTTTAAAATTTTGTATTTGAATATATTTTCAAAAAAATAATTAAAATAATAAATATATTTTTAAAATACTATTTTAATGTCCATACAACCAGAGTAACTACGGGAAGACGTAAGAGGCACTTACTCGGGATTGCTCTATACATTTCCCATAAGTTTCCCATAGGTGGTACCGTAACTACATTGGTGTAAAAGGTCCCGTAGTTACTCTGGATTGTTATGTCATTTTTGCATGGACAGTACAAAAGAGATTCAAGAAAACTACAGGCAAAATCCAGAATAACTACATGGAGTCCTTGCTCTGGTGTAAGAACAACTTACTCTGGATTCCAATATGAATTTCCCATAGATTTTCACTAGGTGGTGCAGTAACTAAGTAGGCCTCCGTCAGTCTTGAAAGACTATGGTATCGTGCTTGGCGCTGCATACACTGCATGCGAAGCACGAAAGCCTGGGGTGGATTGTTATGGAGGATAGGCTGTTACCCAAGCAGCAAATCCCCCCTCTGCATGCCAGTTATTCTGGATTTGGGGGTACATGTCTGACTTTCTTCCTGATAAACGTTTTTACACATTGATTACACATCTTTACACATTTTTTGATCTTTTCCCAGAATCTAAATGTATGTTTTTATTGAATGCATCGAACGTAATTAGAGTTGACCAGAAGCCACTTTTTCTGACATTTCAAGATGGTTTCAGTAGCAACTTGCCAATTGCAGAATGAAAAGAGCAGGAGTAACTTTTTTTCCTTCCAAAATGATCCATCTTATTTACAAATGGAAAGCAATTTTCAAGTTTCTCTAAATATACGAGGAGAATGTCAGTTTTAACAATAAGACGTACATATATGTGATTTTAAATTTGTCACCCTTTATGAAGTCATCCCAGGTCATAAATGTCATCCAAAATACAGTTAGTTTCCTGGTTCTCTTTCATGGCAAAATATAACATTTATCCTCCAATACAGATTGGGAAAATATGTGACAGTTGTTCTTATTTTCTATAAGTTTTAGATTCCCGGGAAACCCAGTACTGGCATCCATCAGTCTTGAAAGACTATGGTATTGTACTCAATGCTGTATGCAAAGCACAATGGCCTGGGTAGATTGATATGGAGGATAGGCTGTTACTCAAGCAGCAAATCCCTCCTCTCCACGCCACTGTATTAGTCCAATGGAAAGGCAGAGCCAATATGATTATTTCCAGCTGCAACGCAGAGTGGGACAAAGGACAGGAGCTCACCCTGTCTTGTGGGGACCTGGATCTTGAACCCTGATCTTCTGGTTAACAGGCACAGTATCTTAACCACTTGCACCACCTATAGCCCTTGGGAAACTTAGGGCGCAATCCACAGTAACTACGGGGAGTCCTTGCTCTGGTGTAAAAACAATTTGCTCTGGATTGCAATATGAATTTCCCATAGGTTTTCACTAGGTGGTGCAATAACTACGGGTGCACGTAACGTCTCTTATGTGCTCCCGTACTTACTCTGGATTGTAGGGTTAGTGGATACCAAATTAGTGGAGACTGAATCACTGAGCCAGGAGAAATGGGGTTTGGTTCTAGGGAACCCTCTTCACTATATTCACTATATTCACTTTGCAAACTGAAATCTCCAAGTCTGTGGGGATGGTTGACCGTGAAGCTCATAAACATCTCCAACATCTGATGTTTCCTCTTCTGTGCTAGTGGTCCCTTGACTCTTTGAAGGCTGCGCTCCCAATCACAGGTCATGGATTACCAGTCATTATGGATGTGGGCAACATTTTGTTTTTGTTTCCATTTTTTATAAAGATACTAGCAAAAAGCGTACCCGCGTTGCAGGAATAAAATTCCCCCTTATGCCATTCCCCTCATATGCATCAACCCCCCATGCTCAACTTCCCCATGTGCAACTTCCCCATGCACATCAACCCCCCCATGCGCATCAATCCCCATGCGCAATTTCCCCCCACGTGCATCAACCCCCATGCGCAACTTCCCTCCATGCGCAACTTCCCCTCATGCACAACTTCCCCTCATGCACATCTTTCCCCCATGTGCAACTTTCCCCCCATGCGCAACTTTCCCCCATGCGCATCTTCCCCATGCGCATCTTCCCCCATGCGCAACTTCCCGCCATGCACAACTTCCCGCCATGCGCAACTTTCCGCCTTGCACAACTTCCTCCCATGCGCAACTTTCCCTCATGCGCAACTTTCCCCCATGTGCAACTTCCCCCCATGTGCAACTTCCCCTCATGTGCATCTTCCCCATGCGCATCTCCCCCATGCACAACTTTCCCCATGCGCAACTTTCCCCCATGCGCAACTTCCCCCATGCGCAACTTCCCCCATGCGCAACTTCCCCATGTGCATCTCCCCCCATGCGCAACTTCCCCTCATGCGCATCTTCCCCCATGTGCAACTTTCCCCCATGCGCAACTTTCCCCCATGCACAACTTTCCCCCATGCGCAACTTTCCTCTCACGTGCATCTTCCCCCATGCGCAACTTCCCCCATGCGCAAGTTCCCCTCATGTGCATCTTCTCCCCATGCTCAACTTTCTCCATGTGCAGCATTCTCACCAGTGCAACCTCTTCCTCCGAACAACATCCCCCAGTGCACCAGGCACTGAGCATCAAATTGGCTGGATGTTATTCATTCTCCCATGTAAAGTATAGGACAGAAACACGTTGTCCCCTTTTCAGCCCCTGAAGGGTTAAATTTCTCCAGAGGGTTCTTGGTGGGAGTTCAGGTGACAGAAGGAACTCCCAGAATTCCATGCTTCAGGCCCAGCAGTTGGGGCGGAAAGTTGCTGAGTCAGCAATTCTCAATGCAAAGTATAGGGAGGAAAACACATTGCGCCCCTTTTCACCCCCTTCCTGTTGGAATTTCTGAAAACCGGTTCTTAGTGCACCCCTCAGTCACGGAAGGAACACCCACCCCAAATTTCACGCTTCTAGGCCCAGCGGTTTTGGCAGGGCGGTGCTGAGTGAGTGAGTCAGTCAGTGAGTGAGTCAGTGAGTGACTTTTCTCTTTTATATATATAGATAGACAAACACAGAAAGTAAGATGCAGAAGAAGGCACTTGGATGCATAGGGTTGCCATATGTCCCAAAAAAAAAGGACAATCCCAGTTTTGGGAGACTGTGTTCACATACTGGCAAATGGGACAGAGAGTCCTATCCCAGTTTTGTGGAAGAGAATTATGGCAATGCTTGTGTGCTTGGTCGTGTGCTTCGTAAGTCATCTGGTGATTCAAGAAGCTGTCTAGATAGACCTTTGGCCTGATCCAGCAGGGCTCTTCTTATGTTCTTGTGTTCCTATACTATACTCTTCTGTTATGTTCACAGAATTTGGCACGTGTCAGAGGGTCGCTTTACCCGTCCTCCTCCTCCTCCAACCATCTCTTGGCTCCAAGCCGCAGATTAGTTCTCATAGCCTGGACTGGTGTGTCCTAAGCAAAGATTGGTGGGTCCTAAGAATGTGTCTCTGTTTGCCTTTTGCTAGCCTGATGCATCCTTGTAGCTTTGAAGAATAATTCAAAGATAATATCTGAGCGCTCTAATTCCAGCTTTAGGAAAAGCCTTGGTTATGCTCTCCACTTTTTCCTTCGACTACACCTCTGTTTGCAACTCCATGAGACGGTGGCAGGATTTTTCTGTTAGAAAACTTACCAAATTCTTGGCACCCTTCCAAAGTGTGCTCTTTTCATTTAAAGCACACCTCATGTAATACCCTTGATGTGCTAAACAAGGAGAGATTGGCTAGCCTCACAGTGTTTGTGCATCTGCCTTATTGTCACCGACACATTTTCCAATGTCAGGAAGGCATTGTTATGAATGAAAGCTCTTTCCTTATACCAATTCCTCGCTATTTATGGTGCCTTCTCTTGGCAAAGACAATGAAAGAATAATAATAATTAAATAAAAACCTCCTCTTTTATAGCTGAAATACACAAGCAATCCATCACCAAAGAAAGCACATCAGAGAGGTGCGTGCAAGGAAAATGGCAAAATATCCACAGGGTTATCCACTTAATTTAGTTGTAAAGCAAAACATTTTCTGTTGCATGGAGGAGAAGACCGGAGACAGCGATGGCTGTTCCTGCCACTGATATAATTAAGCAAGTGAGATGAAAATAGCACACTGTATGACTTCAAAGGGTAGAAATTAAAGAACGAAAGGATTCAACTTAAAAATAAAAATTGTGTCCTGGAAAAAAAAAGAGATAATATGACAAATCCTAATATGACAAAGTGAATATTGTACATATTGTTGCTACTGGAATATCTCTTTTCATGCAACATATATACAGTATATATTTATTTATTTTTATTTATTTAATCAATTTATATCCCACCTTTCCTCCCCCGCAAGGCGGCTGACATTAGGGAATAAAACATCATTAAAATAGCACATAAATAAAGATTAAAACGCAATTAAAATATAATTAAAATACAATTAAATTGAATAAAAAACAAGCAGATTAAAAATATTGGTTAAAAACAGTAAAAAACAATAAAAGCAACTGTCCCCCCACCTCTGCCCCATTTAAAATGCTATTTTAAAATAGAAGGTTTTAAGGCTCCGCCTGAAGCTCTGTATTGAGGGAGCTTTTCTCAGTTCAAAGGGGAGGGAGTTCCAAAGCCGGGGTGCCACCACAGAGAAGGCCCTATCTCTGGCCGCCACACCTCTCATATCTCTAAGTGGCGGCACAGTCAGTAGGGCCCCCTCAGATGACCTTAGGTGACAGGTCGGATTGTAAAACAGAAGGCGGTATATAGAAGCAACATATTGTATTCTGATATATACATGTACTATCCAACTTAGCTAAAGGCAAACTGAGACACTTGCCTAAGAGTTTATGGGGGCAATCCAGAGTAACCACGGCAATCCAGAATAGCTTGGTGTTTGAAAGTTGGAAAGGGTTATGCCCTTAATTAATTAGGTCATATTGGGGTGTTAAAAATTTTCCTGTTGCACATCCAAGCAAGTAAAGTGATGCATGTTGCATCTGCAGCAATTGCAAGTTAGGGAGGTGAGAGGATGATGGATTGGTGGTTTCCTCTACCAATATGCTACTGCCACTGACTCCCCCTGCCTACTTGTGCCTCCCCCTAAATCAGTGGTTCTCAATCTTCCTAATGCTGTGACCCCTTTATAAGTTCCTCATGTTGAGGGGACCCCAACCATAAAATTATTTTCGTTGCAACCTTATAACTGTAATTTTGCTGCTGTTATGAATCATAATGTAAATATCCAATATGCAGGATGTATTTTCATTGTTACAAATGAAGTGTGTGTTCTATGCACACATTGAACACAATGGGCTTTATTTCAGAGTAGGCATGCATAGGATTGGGCCCTGAGGCTGCAATCCTGTCCACATTTACATGGGAGTAAAGGCCCCCTGACTATAATGGGATTTATTTCATAGTAGGCATGCATAGGATTGGGCCCTGAGGCTGTCTGTCAACCCCAGTGCGTATGCGGCTACAGCTGGAGGTCTGGCAAGCCTAACCTAGCCCCCTGCACCAGGGGTCTTTAGGCGACCCCCAGGAAACCTCTCGGTGACCCTGAAAGGGGTCCCGACCCCAAGTTTGAGAAACACTGCCCTAAATGGATCTGTTTTCAATTATTGCATGATTCTTCCTTACGTGAAGGGCTGTGGGTGGTGCAAGTGGCTAAGACACTGTGCCTGTTAACCAGCAGGCCAGGGTTCGAGACCCAGGTTGGCCCCACAAGACAGGGTGAGCTCCTGTCCTTAGCCCAGCTCTGCGACGCAGCTGGATCCAATCGTATTGTCTCTGCCTTTCCATTGAATTAATTCAGTGGTGTGAAGAGGGGGGATTTGCTGCTTGGGTAACAGCCTATCCTCCATAACAATCTAACCCAGGCTTTCGTGCTTCGCATGCAGCGTATGCAGCGCCAAGCACGATACCATAGTCTTCCAAGACTGATGGAGGCCTGCTTCCTTACATGATTGAAAACAATTCTGTACATATCCTATTCAAGAAACATTATTGGTAGGGTTGCCATAATTCTCTTCCACAAAACTGGGAGAGCACCCCCTGTCAAACTTGTCAGTATGTGAATTCAATCCCTGGACATCAGGACTGTCCCAGTTTTCAGGGACATATGGCCACCCTACCTACAGGCTAACAGATTATGTGCGGTGTGTGTGTTTTAAAGCATTTAAATATGGGCAAATCTGACCTGTAATGGTCACCTGATTCTGTTCAGCATCCTCCCGTGCATGTCCCCCCAGTGTTGCACCATCCCCCCCCCCCAACCGTGGGCAGCCATTCTGGACAGACTCAGGATTTGGGGCTGGGTGTTGATCAGTCTTCAGTCTTAAGTATAGGCTGAAAGTGTGTTAAATTTCTAAAAATCAGTTCTTGGTGGGTCCTCCATTCACATAAGGAATATGTTCCCCAAGTTTCAGGACTTGGGGTTGGGCATTGATCAATCAGTCAGGGATTATTCAATGTAAAGCATAGGGAGGAAAACGCATTGCTCCCCCTTTCACCCCTTTGTTTAGAATTTCCAAAAATCAGTTCTTCGTGGGTGGCTACAGACAAAACACCCTCCCCAAATTTCATGTTTCTGGGTCCAGCAGTTTTGGCTGGGTGTTAATGAGTGAGTAAGTGAGTGAGTGACTTTTTAGTTTTATATATATTTAAAAGCAGGCCTCCGTCAGTCTTGAAAGACTATGGTATCGTGCTCAGCGCTGCATATGTTGCATGCGAAGCACGAAAGCCAGGGTTAGATTGTTATGGAGGATAGGCTGTTACCCAAGCAGCAAATCCCCCCTCTCCACGCCACTGAATTAGTCCAATGGAAAGGCAGAGCCCATACGATTGGATCCAGCTGGCGTCGCAGAGCTGGGCTAAGGACAGGGGCTCACCCTGTCACCCTGTAAGACAGATGTATTATATGTTTTGGTTTCTTCAACAGTCCATAGGGGGCACTCTTTGCTCAACTCTTCTCACTCTGGTCCTTCAGCTGCAACAACATATAACAAAACATGGGGATTAAATGCTTGCAAAACTTCCCAAATTACAGTTTTGCTCTATAGTTATTCCAGGTTTGACTATCAGAGAACTATCTCTAATAAGCTAAAGCATGTCCCTAATTAGATGATTGGAAACAGCCCTGTAGGCTGCAATTCGAACCACATTTTCCTTGAAGTAAGTACTATTGAACACAATGGGACTTCTCAGTAGTAATGCTTATGATTGTACTGTTAAACCCTGAAACACATCACATGCAAGTGGATTCACAGGTATGTTTTAGGTTTTTTTGGTATTTTTAAAGCATTTAAACACGGGCAAATAATTGATTATGAGCACAATCCTAACCATGTCTACTCAAATGCAAGCCCCACTGTGTCAGGAACATGCCTTTAGGATTGTAGCTTATGTTGTTTAAAACAAGAGCCCTCTCCTTTTAAAAGTCTGTATGGATGATTTCCATTCGAGATATTTGCTTTAAATAGGGCCTGACGAAGTCTGATGAGCCAATCTGAATCTCACAATCCTTGCCACAACCTTGTTCTCCTTGATAGCTTGCGCTGATTAAAATAACTCCAAATAGCACAATTTGCCGAAACATTAGTGTGTTGAGGGTCTCCGAATGACTGCAATGAGAGATTCTTGTGTGTTCCTTTTCAGAAACCCTGTCATTACTATTAGGTTCCTGGAAGACCAAGAGATGAATAACTGTTGGTTATCATGCCTATTGCATGCCTATTGCATGCCTATTGGTTATCATGCTTGCTTCCGTTTTGTGTCACATAATCATTGTGTTTATATATATATATATATATATATATATATATATATATATATATATATATATATATATATATATATATATATAAAAGCAGGCCTCTGTCAGTCTTGAAAGACTATGGTATCGTGCTTGGCGCTGCATACGCTGCATGCGAAGCATGAAAGCCTGGGTTGGATTGTTATGGAGGATAGGCTGTTACCCAAGCAGCAAATCCCCCCTCTCCACGCCACTGAATTAGTCCAATGGAAAGGCAGAGCCAATTTATATATATATATATATATATATATATATATATATATATATATATATATATATATATATATATATATATATATATATATATATAGGCTAATCAGAGAGTTGCTTAATGCTTACTTCCCATGAGGATGCTCTCATTGTTAGCTCAAGCCCTATGACCAGCTATTACTCTTACCATTGATTGTTTACAGGAGAGTGCAAAAACCTTCCTACAGATGTGTTCTCTATATTTCTACAGTTTTGCCTGTAGATCAAAAACTTGCTAGGCAAGCAAATAAGAATATAAGGTTCTTCGGCATATAAATAGTGCATATTAAGGTCTCAACCTGGTGAACTCCAAGCTAATGAGAACATACCCTTTAACAAAGGCAGGCCAGGGCTATGGGAACCTGTAATTCAGGGTCTCTAAGAGCACAATTCTAACCATGTCTTCTCAAACGTAAGCCCCACTATGTCCAATGGGACTTACTCCCAGAAAAGTGTCATTAGGATTGCAGTCTAAGCGGCCTGATTGCTGCAATCCTAAAGACACTTTCCTGGGAGTAAGACCCATTGAACACAATGGGGCTTACTTTTGGGTAGACATGGTTAGGATTGTGCTTGAAGTGCAGCTAGCAAAAAAGATTATTATTTTCACCAGACACAGGTTGCAATTCTAAACTCACTTACTTGGGAGTAAGCCCCATTGACTATAATGGGGCTTATATCTGATTAAGATTGCACTAAAAGCAAGGCAGGGCTACATAAAAGAACTTTATCAGAGTATAAATGGTCTTTCATTGGATCAGAATTTCATTTGATCTCCAAATCAAAATATATATGAATTGTGATACATAAAATTATGTGGGCTTACACAAAATGTGAAAGATAGCCTTTACATTTTCAAACATCCCAGGAAATTTCCAGATCCCTTTTTTCACTCCCAATTACAGTATATATATATTTTTAACATGGACGAGGTATGGGCCCCCTGCACCTCTCTCTCTCTCTCTCTCTCTCTCTCTCTCTCATGGGCCTTTTAGCAAATATATCAACATAATGGATTGTGTTCTCATTGAGTAACAGAGTTGGAAGGGACCCACAAGTTCATCTAGTGCAACTCTAACCTGTAGTAGTCAATCCTCCTAGAGTGGAGGTGGCAAACTGGGCCACTTTAGGGTTCCTGGACCTTTAACCATTGTATAGAAAAGGGAATTTCAGCAGGTGCTGCTTGGCATCTAACAGACTAGATGTTGAACATATATCAAGATTAAGAATATGGCATCTATCAGATTAGCTGACCACCAGGGTGCCCAGATGCCCAAACCTCAAAAGGAGGACAAGGTCTTGGATTCCTCTCAGCCTGGCCTTTCCGGAAGACAGTAGCACAATTGCCTACTCATGAGTAAAGCTGTGATATGGGCACTTTCACTTTCCCAGAATAATCAGGTGTGTGACTTAGAATTGTGAAATTTGAGGAGGGTGTTCCTTCTGTGACATGAACACTTTCTAAGAACCAGTGTTGAGAAATTTAACCCTTAAGGGGTTGAAAAGGGGGTGCAACATGTTTTTTGTCCTATACTTAACATTGAAGACTGACTGATCAACATCCAGCCAATTTGGTGCCCAGTGCCTGATGCACATGGGGCATGTGTGGGTGGTATTCATTGCAGGGTGACCAGATGCCCAAACCTCAAAAGGAGGACAAAGCCTTAGATTCCTTTCAGCCTGGCCTTTCTGGTGGACAATGGCACATTTGCCTACTCACAAGTAAAGCTGTGATATTGGGCACTTTCACTTGACCATAGAGCTCAAGGTATATTTTTAGTTTTAGTTTTTTGTCTATAACTTTTGATAGGAAGATTTCAAAACAAATTGTTACATTGGCTTCTGCTCAAATTCAGCAATGGATGACATGATGGGGTACTGCACAAACAAACAAACAAACTAACTTGTGTTTTCCGAGTTTGTGTACCTGTACCCGGAAGTAAACTTGAATGCAACATGATTCACTCCAGATGGGGAATCCACTCCAAGTGGATTCACTCCAAATTCACTCTGGGCACAATCCAGAGTAACTATGGGGAGTCCTTGCTCTGGTGTAAGAACAATTTATTCTGGATTGCAATATGAATTTCCCATAGGTTTTCACTAGGAGGTGCAGTAACTACAGGAGTCTACATCATGTCGCTTACATGCTCCCGTAGTTACTCTGGATTGTAGGGTCTATCTCCATTCTGGGAGAGTTAGGAAATAAAAAGAAAATATTTCTTTACCCAGTGTGTAAATAGTCTGTAAAACTCTGTGATTTCTGATAACTGGTCTCGTTTGAAGGTGCTGCACATGAACAGCAATGCCCTTCCAATTGGAAAGCCCCTTCTGTTATTCAAGCTCTCTGGTTTGGTAATACCACTCCTTAAAAGCCAATTCTCATTTTGGATTGCATTTCTAAACTCCAAACGCATTCCAGTAAATCTTGAGTGACATCCAAAACCTTTTCCCCGTTCTTGAAAGCAATTGTCCGTATGCATGAATCTCCATTTACTCTCGGCCGAGATGGAACAAACATGATTGACAGGCCCTGATTAAAAGCGTGACCAATAAAACCAAATTAGCTTTTCATCTCTCGGTGTCAGAGGTCAGCGCTCAAGGGTAGGGCGGCACTTATTAGTAAAGGCATGTATTCATTATATACAACCTAAATAGGAAATAGTATTCTCTGCTTTGAAATTTCTTAATGATCGGTGTATGCCTGGGTGGAAAATTTACTATCTGCACCATACATCACCATTCATTTCAATTTTCTCTTAATTGCATTGATTTGCACGCTCGAGAAGTTTTGTCCTGGATAAACAGATCACAAGTGACTCTGCTTGCCAAGACTCACTTCCCCTCTCAGCGCCACTTTCCGTGTGTCCTATTCAAACTTCGAAATTGAATGATGTCTGAACTCAATTAGTGTCAAATCAAATCTCCTCCCCATCATTACAGTGAATTCAAGGATGCCTGTAAATAAAATTGAAAATATTCAGGGTATATGTGGACATTTCCACACATATCACACACAAACAGGACCTTTCCCTGTTACTGCTTTTTAAGGGATGGCATCATGTTGGCATTATAGGAATCCTATTGAAGTCTATATTTTAAGAGAGTTTTAACCAAAGGTGGACAAATCCAGCATGGCTTCACTTGAATCACAAGTGTCTACTTGCTTTAAATTGACTCAATATTGACTTTCTAAGGCTGCAATCCTAACGACACTTTCCTGGGAGTAAGACCCACTGAACACAACGGGACTTACATTTGTGTAGGCATGGTTAGGATTGTGCTCTAAGTCACTCAGAGTTTTTTGAGGACTAAAAAACTTGACTTGAGTCCCCAGTATTTTCCCAAATATTTTCCCAAGTTTTAGGGCTGTGGGTAGGCGCAAATGGTTAAGACCCATATGGTCACCCTGTGGGAATCCTGTCTACACTTTTCTGGGAGTAAGCCCACTTGAACACAGTGAGACTTAGGGTGCAGTCCAGAGTAACTATGGGGAGTCCTTGCTCAGGTGTAAGAACAATTTGCTCTGGATTGCAATAAAAATTTCCAATAGGTTTTCACTAGGTGGTACAGTAACTGTGGGTACATATTTAGAGCACAATCCTAATCATGTCTACTCAAATGTAAGCCCCATTGTGTTTAATGGATCTTACTCCCAGGAAAGTGTCTTTAGGATTGTCTCTTACATGCTCTCGTAGTTACTCTGGATTGTAGGGTTATCTCTGAGTAGACATGAATAGGATTGGGCTGTGAGTGAGCAATTGAGAAGAGCAAGTTGCCAGATTAACCCTACAATCCAGAGTAACTACGGGAGCACTTAATAGACATTTACGTCAACGTAGTTACGGCACCACCTATTGAAAACCTATGGGAAATTCACACTGCAATCCAGAGTAAATTGTTCTTATGTTGGAGCAAGGACTCCCCATAGTTACTCTGGATTGCACCTTTCTAAAAATATCTCCGCTTCTATAGCCTATTTTTGCAGGTGGATGGGCAGCAAAGACTAACCTTGGGCTATGTTTGGCCTATTACTAGACCACAACATTTTATTGCTGAACTTCATCTGGGGACCAAGTATTGTCCCAACCTTCTTTAAGGTTGGTAGTCTTATAATGTCACCAGGCCCACCTTGTGGCACTGCTATTTTGGGGCACATTCGGGCAGATTTTGGGTCACATTTGATCTAGCAACCCTAGATCAAAACTTCAAGAGGGTCTTTTTCGTTTAATGACATTACAAACACAGTGAGAAAAAATAAATCACTAAAAAGAGCTGCTATTAATCTTGGAAAGCCAATTCTGAAGGCATCTTGGCCAGGTTCCCCCTTAGGACGTGCAACCCACAGGCCCTCCTTTGCAGCATGGATCTCTCTTCCCCGTCACTTTTTTCATACCATATACCAGACACAAGGTGATAGAAAAGCCCTCATCCATTGCCAGGACTGTTCAGTGCCTTCAGCTGTATTAGGTACCGTTGCACATGAATGGCACATTGATTGAACATTGCAGGATTTCTCAGAGGTGTTCTGCACATCCCTGAAAGGAAATCTCTGGGAAGCTTTAGAAAAGTAACTTTTCTTGATCTATTTGCAAATTAGAAACTTGCAAGAGAATGCGAAGCAGTCACAGAGCTGAAAATATACCACATCTTGCGACAAAGGGAATACCCCCAGAGAACTCGCCGTGGCTCCTATTGGCTTGCAACTGATTGCACACTTGAATAGCAGTCTGATTATAAAAGATGCAAATTATAGTTATTTATTGTGTGGAGTTCAGTTGCTGTGGGACCATTAAAGACGATGAAAGAAACCTAAGCTTTAATTTTTATTTTTGGTCCTCATCTGGAGCCTTGGAATTGTGCAGTCTTGCCGCTTACGTGGTCACATAAACAGCATGAAATCATTACTTAGTGTTCTCATATTTTTAGATTATAAAGTAACAGGAACCTAGTCCATTGAGGAACTTGGCAGGGTGTTTCTTTTCATTCTTTTTCCCCCTCTTGCTCCTTGCTTTATTATCCAAATTGGCTCGCCATTTAAAGAAGTACAATATATTAAGTGAAGAGCTTAAACCGTTCCTCTGAAAAGTTATACAATAACTGGGGGAGATCCAGGCCTCTAATTTAAAGCAGGCTCACAACAAATACACTGTTTGACATATGCAAGAATTTTGAATATGTTATTGCTGGTAGTTCCTTTCCAAGCACTTTCCTGTATATTATTTATGCATCTTATAATCAGACATTCAAAACTTGGCTACAAAACCAAAAATCAGGTGTGCGTTATGAGGAATAAAAGAACTGCTTATGCTAAGAATGATGTTCAGATGCCAAAGACTTATTTGGGCTGGGAAAGTGAGACTGGAAATTATGTTTTCGTGAATCAATCATGCTGGCTTACCTAATCTGACCACATAAATCAATTATGGGTGCAATCCTAACCACACTTTCCTATTGAACACAATGGGACTTACTTCTCGACATGCTTAGGATTGCACTGTAAGGAAGAGAGGAAAGGAGCTTAAAAAGGGGGAATGATTGAGAAGCATAAAATTATGGGCAAAATCCAGAGTAACTACAGGGAGTCCTTGCTCTGGTGTAAGAACAACGTACTCTGGATTCCAATATGAATTTCCCATAGGTTTTTACTAGGTGATGCAGTAACTCTGGGTGCATGTAAAGTCTCTTACGTGCTCCTGTAGTTCCTCTGGATTTGGGGCATGAATTATAAGGATGAGTAAGGATGAGCAGGGTCGGTGACGTCCACTTGGATCTCCCAGGTCTATGACCCAAACCACTAAAGCATCCTAGACAAACCACTAAAGCATCCTAGATATTACTATCCCCACCTCTTCTCTGTCACACCAGAATTTGCTGTGGCTATCCCAGATCCATCTGTACCCGACACTTGATTCACTAGAATTACAGAGGATTTAATCTGACCTGGCCGTGATTAGGGCAACAGTCAACGTAAGAACTCCTCTATTGCCCAAAAAGATCCCAACTCCAATAGCTGGTTTTTCTAGTTAGTGCTGGGAATAGGGTTTCCATATATCCCGGGAAACAGGAACAGTCCTGATTTTGGGGGACTGTGTACATATGCAAGTGTGACGGAGGATCCTGTCCAGATTTTCTGGACAAGAATTATGGTAACCCTAGCTGAGAAGGAACTCTGTCCATGTATTGACAATATAGCTTATGACATTTTTTCACCAGTGTATCAGTGTAGTTTTGTCTTCCGTATTTGCAGCCCAAGTAAGACATGCCAAGAATGAGTGAGATCACAGTCCAGTAAGGGATGTGCGTGTGTGTTTTAGGTTCACTAAGGAGTTTAAAAAGAAAAACTACAATCCTTTGCACACTTTCTTGGGAGCAAGCCTCTTAGAATACCATGGGGTTGTAAAAATAAACACACACTTCGGATTGTGATGCAAATCAAATAACAAAATGGTTCCTGTCCCAAAGTGTTCAGTCTTTAAAATATGCAGAACGAACACCAGAATATACTGTATGGAGTTACACACACACACACACCCCATATCACCATCACCACCATTACGTCTGCACCACTTTCTGGTGCCTCTTAGGAAAAACAAAACTGATTTGATTCTCTGCTCGGAAAATCTGTATCTAGGGATCTTACCCCAAGATATCCTGTCTTCCAAATTCAAAGCATTAAAATTTCAACTTTTTTTAGTATTCATGAACCTCCAGATGGTGAACTCATTTGCATGAAACTTTATCTTGTAAGGCATGTCACCCATTGTGTTATGTAAACCGCAGAAGTGTTTGAAAAGCATTCATTTACATTCATTTTGTTGCCTCCGCAAATGCAAATGCTCACTTCTTTTTGTTTTGTTTTTTTTAAATCGCTAGAGTATTCTGTTGACCCTGCAGGAAAACGGAAGATTCTTTATTTTGGGGTTCTTAAGGATTCACTTAAGGAAAGCTTCATCCAGGGTTGCCCGATTCAGATGCATCTCAACCCCTGAGATGTGTAAAGTGGGGTTAGGTTTTGGCTTGAGTGCCAACCCTTAAAAAGCTGGAGGGGGGGAGTTTGGCACAAGGATTGAGCCAACAGTAAAGGATTAAAGTCCCAAGATAAGGGGTGAAGAGTACTAGCAATCATCTCAAAAAGGTGCAGGGCAAGTATAAGATTGTACAGTAACTTGCCTGACTTGCTGGCGCTCCCCCTTACATACACCCCTATTTGCATCCTACTCATGAGGAATTGGATGCCTTTCATCCATAACCTTTATTTAACTAGTTTTTCAACCAGTTTTTATTGCTGAGTCTAAGGCAAGTGGTACTTGGGCATTTCAGGCTAGGACCCCCTTTCAAACTTACCAGGATGTGAATGTGATGTCATCAAACTGGCAGTGATGTCATGACCAAAAGTGACATCATAGTGATGTCAGAGCCTCTTTTAAGTCTACTCAGAAGTAAGGCCCATTGTACTCAGTGAGACTTAGGCTGCAATCCTAAAGACAGTCTCCTGGGAGTAAGATCCATTGAACACAATGGGGCTTACTTTAGAGTAGACATGGTTAGGATTGCACCCCCACTCCCAGGAAATTGAGGCTGCAATTCTATCCACACTTTCCTGGGAATAAACTCTATAGAATATAATGGAGCTTATGTCTGAGTTTGCTGGAAGACTGATGGAGATGCCCCATGGGTCATCCAATGAACCCAGCAGCTTCTGTTCTGCAACTCGCTGCTATCTGGGCAGATGGGGGAGTCAATGGCAGCTGCCCCGCAGCTGGGGGGGGGGGGGCAGAACTCAAGCATAGGGCTTATGTTTGGATTGCCCAAGGCTCTCAGGCAACTGGGGCCGAGTTTGGATTGCTCCATCCCACCCACGCTCCACACCCGCCCAAGAACCAGTAGCCAGACGAGGAGCCCAAATTCTATTCTGGCCGCCGGAGGCTCGATGAAGAACTGCAGGAGTTGCCCTCTAAAGTGCTCCTGAAGCATTTCATGACCCCCACTGTGAATACCACTAGAAAATGATGGCAAAGTCTACTATCCTGTCCCCTTCCAGGCACAATTCCCTCCACCCTCCTCCTGCCCAGTTCCACCATTCCCTTGCATTCCTCCATCCTTAAGATCCACTCCATTGGCTGATAGATAAACTTACTACTTGTTCTTCTTGGCACTGAGGCCCAGTGACAACTGGTGTGGGCATCAGCTTTGGGGCCACATCTCATTGACTTTGTCAAAGTGTCTTCTTTCTGCAGTTGTGGTTGCCTGGACATCATGAAGGCTACCAGCACTTCCCAGGGATAAGAGCAGACCCTTGGAGTGCAGTCCTAGCTTGCACAGATCTACCAGACGCCAAATGCATCTGATCCCTGAACAGCAAGGCCAAAATTCCTTTCAATTCCAGAGTATTGCTTTCCTGTACATAATATATTACACTATCATTACAATCCAGAGCAACTACGGGAGCACGTAAGAGACATTATGTGTACCCGTAGTTACTGCACCACCTAGTTAAAACCTATGGGAAATTCATATTGGAATCCAAAGCAAATTGTTCTTACACCGGAGCAAGGACTCCCCGTAGTTACTCTGGATTGAAGTAATAAATTACTTATTTTAAATTGAAAAATGATGAACTCTCCGCTCATCCCATCCCAGTCTGGTTTGGGGATTGTGAAACCAATTTTAGGGGTTCCCAAAGTTTTCCAAACAACTTTGCCAAATGAGGCATTCAGCTTCATGTAGGTTCTGCTCAGGTTTGAATGAATTGGGGAAAAATTGTCACTTGTGTTTTGGCATTATGGAAAATAAAAGCAGATATTTATTTTTATGCCCAGACACAATCCAGAGCAACTACGAGAGCACAGAGTGATCAGATGACAAGTTTTTTTGCACAGGGTGATCAGATGACAAATGCTAAATCCCTTAACCCCTAAAATCCCTATGTGCTTAAAAAATTGAAGGACACCGCAAAAATGTAGGACACATGTAGGACATGTTAAAATAAAGCAGAAATACGCATATTGTTTTCCTGTACTTAATTTCAACCCTTTAAAATTGAGAACCTTGTGAAATGCATGATTCAGACCCAGATATTAAAGCAACTATTTGTAGTGGCATAACACAAGCCAGTGACTCCAACATATGTGGTTCAGACCCAAATACACAAACACAAGCACACACACACAAGCAAGATATCAAGCAGGGAGGGGGATAGAAAGGAGGACATCTCTGCATCAGGTGAGGTGGGATCTGGAACCACCAAGAGAAATCTGCAGTGCCCCTGAGGGTGTGCAGAGTGCAAAAGCAGACTGTGGGGAGCCAGAAGGATCAGGATGTAAAGGACTGGGAAGAAGGAAGCAGAGTATCCCCAGGCAGGAGTTACCTTGCAGGTCTAGAAGTGGAGCACAGCCTGAATTGTTGGCTGAGGCAGGGTTAAGAGGCACTGAAAGGGTTAAGAGCTGGAGTTTGAGAGCTAGGGAAATCTGAGCTGCGTGCATGGCTTGTAAATTCCGGAGGCACTCTTGCGTAAGGTAATAAATACCGGAGGTGGACAGCCTGAGCTCGCGCCCATACAGCCAGGCCACGTATCCTGTGCTGAATCCAACACAGGCTGGAAGGCTGGAGGCTGGAGAAAATGCTGGAGATGTTTCCTTGGGGTAACAGGATATTTTCCCCTTTACCCCATGTCAAGCCATGATCTGCGTGATGGGATCTGATCTTTCAGATTTGCTAGTGCAAAGTCGAGACATACAATGTAACAAACAAAGGAGATTAAGATATGGCTTGCACTGCTGCATCTGCTCTTGTCATCTCCTGGGCCTGATCCTCCCTCGTAACACCCTTTTCTGCGCAGAAATGCTCCATCCCTACTCTTGCAGTACCCTCCTGTCTCCCTCTCCCATCCTCTGCACAACAGTTGCAACGCTCACAAAACTCACTGGTGCCTGCATGGGGATTGGAGCCAGCACCAATTGGTGCACATTGTTGTGCTGGTGTGTCCTGCTCTGAGTCAGTGCAAATGTGCCTCAAAGCATGTTGGCAACTCATGGGAGCCAGTGTATCGATGGCTGGATTGCCCTTTAATTTTCTCCACATCTCAAAACATTGTGCAATGGTACTATGTAATTGTACTTCAGTATCTTCCAATACATTGAGGCTGCAATCCTAAAGATACTTTCCTGTGAGTAAGACCCATTGAATACAATGGGGCTTACGTTTGAGTAGACATGGTTAGGATTGTGCTCTTAGCCTGCCATCCTAAGTTCCTAACCCCTAGTTAGGATGGCATAAGCCGCAGCATAAGTCCTGCTCTGTCCTGGAAGTGTCACAAAAGTGCTATAAGGCACTTCTACGTCACCCGTGGGGGAGGGTTAAGCCAGTGCACAGTTATGCCTCCCTACATCACCATGTGAATGGGAAAGACTGATGAGTTATGCCGGCCTAGGTCAGGATTGCACATTTAAAGAGGCAAGTGGGCACCCAGACAAAATATCAGAGTTCAGAACCTAATTTTTGCACATTTGGTATGTTGCTAACAACACATAGGAAAACATGCCATGTGCATCTTTGTGCACACTGAGATAAGTGTTATTTGCTTATCATTCAAGCAAGACCGTTTGAAATCTTCTCTCCTTCTCCCATGGGAAGACCCTATCTATGGACATCTTCAAATGACATTGTGCATGCCAGGAACTGGCAGATTGTGTTGCTGGAAAAAATGTACTCACCATTTGTGAAGCCCATTTGTGTCATTTGAAGACGCCTGGTTCTCATTTATCACTCTGGTCAATACCGTACCAGACTCGCAGAAAAACCTGTTGCATCTCATCAATTGGTTCAGCATGATTTATCGAGATAAATATATTTGCAGCCTCATTACTCCCTTCCCTGTAAGCTGTGGCTTTTTTTTTAATCCCCCTTTCTTTTTCTTGCTTGTAAAGATTTTCTCTGGTTATGCTGATCTTTTTCTATTAACTTTGGAAGGACAAAAAAAAATATTGCTTCTCTGCAACATTCCATGAGTGTCTTTCATTTAATTATTACATTACCCCAGATGAAGAGAAGCAGATTTTCATATGGGAAAGAGAGTGGACTTTTTGTTATTAAAGAAAACGAAAAGAGAGGGACAGAAAGAAGTGAACGAAGGAAGATTTACTAAGGGCTAGAAGCATTATTGAAATTCTAGAGAAGGAACGTTCAGATGCTTGAAGGGTTGGCCTTCTTATCAGGTACCTACATTTGGGCATCCTGACATGCCATAATTGAAATTCATTGCCTGCCCTTTAGTCTATAAAAATGTTGCACTTGTCATTAGCCATGACTGCTTCCCCTATTCTCTTGTCACTCCCTGGGCCAGCTTAAAACATCTCCGATGAAATAGCCTATTTTGTGTCAGACCCCTGAGTTTGCCACTGTTCAAGCAGAATTGTTAAGAGCATAGACGTTGAGCAATGTGTTAATGCGATAGGCCGGCTCCGAGGAGGGTCGGAGGGGCTCGGTCTCCCTTTCGGAATAAATTGACTCTGCTCTGGTCAGATCCCAGAACTCTTAATAGAATTAGTTTTTATAATTGCATTTTAACATTACTTCCCAAGCTGGATGACACTTGCAGGGGAGATATAGCAAACCAATGAAGAAATGCTGGCAATATAAGACCTATGAATGATGATACTGGTGGACACCGGATGCATTAAGACACTGTGGAAAATATTCACCAGCTCTGTCAATTATTCTTGCATTCTTTTTAATCGTTTCAAAATAGGGTTGCCATAATTCTCTTCCACCAAACTATAGGACAGGAATATAATTCTCTTCCACCATAATTCTCTTCCACCAAACTATAGGAATATAGGACAGGACTAGGGTTGACATAATTCTCTTCCACAAACCGGGACAGGACCCCCTGTCTGACTCGCCACTACGTCTGTACTGGACTTTTCCAGTTTTCTAGGACAAGTGGTAACCCTAGGAAGGACCACTGTCTAACTTCCCAGTTTATGAACACAATCCCCCCCAAAACCAGGAGAATCCCGGTTTTCTGGGACATGTGGCAACCCTGTTTCAAAACAATATGGGAAGAGATTTAATTTAATTCATATTTTAACATTTTTTTCCAAGATTATATGATAATCTCCCCCTTGCTTTTCTATTTCATATTTTTTTTTAAAAAACTAGCCTGCATTATAGCAGAGTAATCCTAACTGAACTAGCACTTGTGGAATGAGCATGTGCATTGTTGTATGCATGCATGCTGTGACAGCCAGGTGATTGTAGCACTGGTACAGACCTTCAGCAGCTCTGGTTCCCATACTGGATACAGCTGCCTATTCCAGAATTCCACAAAGAGGTCAATGTTCCCATCAGATATTCCTTTTTTATTCCTTTTGTATCCATGTATAGCATACATTCATAATCTCTCAAAACGTGCATTTTCATACAATAAAATTTTGCTACATGACAATCTTAAATTCATTAATAGTAATCATTTATTTCCAGTGTTAGTAGGTTGGTTGGTAGGTTGATGGATGATTAATTGATACCCTGCTTTATCTCCCTAATGGGCATTCAAGTGTTAGAAGTTGCAACTAGTGTTGCTTGTGAGTGTAATGTAAATATTAGTATGGCCACACAAAGGAAAACAGGATGGAGGGATGGGTTCATTTAATATGAAATAAATGACAATTGTGAATGGGCCTCTTGTACTTTAATTTTTTCTGTTTTCTATACTGTGCAGAACCCCCTGAAATTGAAAACTATTAGTACTAGTCATTTAAAGTTTTGGGTTTTGTACATTTATATTTTCAAGGAAATCTATATTTTCAAGGAAAACTAGGTATGACATAAAAAGCAGGTCTTCGTCAGTCTTGAAAGACTATGGTATCGTGCTCAGCGCTGCATACGCTGCCTGCAAAGCACGAAAGTCTGGGTTGGATTGTTATGGAGGATAGGCTGTTACCCAAGTGGCAAATCCCCCCTCTCCATGCCACTGAATTAGTTATTAGAATTAATAGAATTAGATTAATTAATAGAATTAACAGAATTATAATTATAATTATAATTAATAGAATTAATAGAATTAGAATTGGCAGAGCCAATACGATTGGATCCAGCTGGCGTTGCAGAGCTGGGCTAAGGACAGGAGCTCACCCTGTCTTGTGTGGCCAACCCAGGTCTCGAACCCTGGCCTGCTGGTTAACAGGCACAGTGTCTTAGCCACTTGCACCACCCACAGCATCATATGCCAAGATGCATTCGGTCATTGGGTACAACTCAAGTGAAGTATTGACCATAGTGGACTCAACAGGGTCCATGTGAAGACCCACCTTTAAACCCATCCCCAGTATTGGCTCTAGTAGTAACAAGTCAGCTATCATCCCTACCATGCCCAATACCCTTATCAAGGATTGGTACCTTGATACTCCCATAAGTATGTACCCATTGGTTGGAGGGAAAGTATGTACCCATTGGTTGGTGGTAGAACTGGTATTGACTTCTTAATGAATGCTTATAATTTGAGCAGCGCTGTGGAACTATGGAGCATCTTAGCACATAATGCAGAACTGATGGCAACAACTCAAGATATTCAAACTGCTGGAGTTATTTAGAGACTATTGTGGAAAGAATATAAAAAATACAACAGAATAGAGTGAAAAGTGTGGAATATAGATGGAATAGAACTCCAACGCAATAGCAGGGAGCCTTGCATTTGTGACTATGAAGCGACAACGGGAAATACAAAATAAATAACTGAAGGTTATGAAGCTGAAGCAAAGAGCTGAGTTGAAATTCCATTGCATTGAATAAGATTAGCCAGACATCTGGGTTTCTTTTGATTTTGGCATAGAAAAAAAATCCTCTGAAAGCGAAAACTAAACTTGTGCATACATTTCACACTCTGAAACATCTGTGTGCAGACTCTCAAAATAATATCTTTTAAAAGGGTGGGGGCTCCGATCTGTTTTTGACGCCTTTTTAATGTAGCTAAAGGGACACCTTTTAGAGTCACATCTGTATATTTTCCTTACATTTCCTATATATGGTAACCTGATGGCATAACCATGATCACATTTTGCCATTAACCCAATGGCTTATCCAACCCAAACAGAAGCGGTCCATGGCTCCTGATCAAGGATAGAATGAACTGAGTTGCAGATGTTTCTAAAGAATTAACTCTCCAAATGGGAATTAAATAACTGAAATTAAATTATATAAGTTGAAGCCAGATTTCCAACATCTGGCAGTGCCATTGCCAGAATGTTATGCCCAACCACTACATTTAAGGATGCAGGATTTAACTGAATAAGGATTTAACCACTATATTTAAGTTTCTTACCGGCTTTCTCTTGATGTCTCAATATGGCATCCAAGCACTCCAGAGGGAATAGTGTGGTTTTGTAAAGAATGCCACTTTTCAATTTATGTCTAGAACTAGTTGCAAAGAAAAGCTACATGTTTCATACTGGGCACAATTTGATTTAATGTTGGAGGCGAAGAAGGCGATTGGCAAAGCTGTGTTGTTTGAATCAATAAATTATTTGCAACACAGAATGGGGAATTCAAAGAGACATCTCTCTGGAAAACACAGTAGCACTTGGGAATCCAATAAAGAGCATAGTGAGATATCATATCTGATCTGCACATTAATCACAGCAGATCAGATCCCACAGGGTTCTTCATCCATGCAACATCCTACCATAATTATTGTACAGTGTGAATAAAGACACCTTGGAGGACATCATAAATTTGGGTCAATGTGGCCTCTATGTACACACTGGCTCAATTTTTACATCTTTCCAACCCAGGAGCATTTACAGAGCTTATTGGATCAGGGTGAAATCTTAGAGATACCAGACTGCATTTAGGCAAATATACATTAATTTAAAGGCCAATTGTTTTCTTTAAAATATAAACCATTTTGACAGTGATCAGAAAGCTATGGGCTGCTTTATTTTTCATTAGTACCCCATGTTTCATTCATCTCAAGACATCCTGGCACATATAAGGCTGTCTTCTATTGGATCAGACCATCTCATATTATATTTATAAAAAATTTATAATCTTGTATGGCTCTGTTCTACTCCCCTCGCATGTAATGGCTCCGAAAGGGTGAGACTCCCTTCAAGACTGTCTGCACTGCCCCCTCTAGCTACACCACCACAACTAACCCTCTCTCCTCTTCTCCTTTTGGTGGTTACTGAAGGAAGGTGAGGAGTAACATGTCAATAAAATCAGTATTTGTTTCTTAGTTCTGAGAATAATTCTGAGAATAATGGTCTACTGTCCCTACATGACTTCTGTATCATGATCAATGTAAATTTATGCTCTCTCTATGGAGCTCCTATGTGAAATTTACTTGAGTCTTGGGAGATATTAATGAAACCCAACATGTATAATCATTCCGAATCTCATTTCTGCCGCGTTTGCAATACGGTCATCTGCCAAGACGGAGAACTGAACATTAATCAATGCAGTGACTTAAAAAAATGTAACAGTCATGGGAAAATGTCAAGAAAGAAATATAGTCTATGTTGTATTCTTGCACAGTGAATTGTGCACTATCCCCTTAAGGCCAATCCAAGTACCAGACTCTATCCTCCCCATTTACTTATGAGAACCACTCCATGAGTCTGTTTCAGTATATTTGGAAAAGAGATCCAATACTGAGCAATATATGCTATTGTCGTAGATGGTGTTTGTTGAAGTAGCGCTATTCATTTTTTAAAAATATTCATTTGCTGGTTTTCTTATACTGCGATAACATACCCCCAAATCCAGAGTACTTACAGGAGCACGCAAGAGACATTATGTGAACCTGTAGTTACCGCACCACCTAGTGAAAACCTATGGGAAATTCGTATTGGAATCCAGAGTAAGTTGTTCTTACACTGGAGCAAGGACTCCCTGTAATTACTCTGGATTTTGCCCATAGCCAAGATTGTAAACATTCCTGATGACAGTAAAACTTCTGAGCAGACAGTCATAGGTTTGTTCTGTTTCTGATGTGCGCATTTTCCATATAATGTCACCAAAAGTGTGCAGAATTTATCTTTCCTCCAAATTTCTTCCTCCTTTGAAAAAAGTAGATTCAACTTGTTGAAAGCATGACCTTGAAAGAATTTTTTTACAAAAGCAATCATCTCTTCACCTCCAGATTTATTACAGATTTCTTTTTATGAATGCTAGTTCAGTTATTTGCATTGCTAAGCAAACACAAGATCCATAACGGACATCCGGGTGATGGAAAGTACAATCCACATTTTACATTTTACAATGCATCAGTTGGGCAGCTACAACTGTGAGGCTGAAGATGAATCTGACATTGTGAATTAATTTTTAGATCATTCGATCATTTTGAGATTTACCCTACAATCCAGAGCAACTACGGGAGCACGTAAGAGACATTAGGTGTGCCTGTAGTTACTGTACCACCTAATGAAAACCTATGGGAAATTCATATTGCAATCCAGAGCAAATTGTTCTTACATCGGAGCAAGGACTCCCCGTAGTTGCTCTGGATTGTGCCCTTAGTTGCCACTCACCTGACTCTCTGTAGTCCCCATGGCTGGAGTAACTCAGGACTGCAGTTATAAAAGAGAATACAGAACAGAAAATCCTGTTACGCCACCGGTAATTAATAGTCATAAGTCCTCAGGTAAGTAGTAACTTAAATCCATAAAGTTCCACACAACATAAATATTCTATAAAGTCAGATGTCTTTCTCACCCCTTAGAGCAAGGTGACCATACGACCGGAAATATCCAAATTTGTCCTCTTTTCTAGTCTCCTGTCTATGTGTCCTCCAAAACGGCTTCATTTTGGAACTTTGCAATGGTGTGCAGCACCCCACCATGTCATATGTCTCACACTGAAGAGCAGAATCCAATGCAAAAATTGGTTTATAAAAAACCTTATAAAAAAACAAAAAATCAAAAATATGTATTGAGCTCAATGGGAAAGTGAAAGTGCCCAATACTGCAGCTTTACTAGTGAGTAGACAAACATGCCATTGTCCGCAGGAAAGGCTAGGCTGAGAGGAATCCCAGACCTTGTCCTCCTTTGGAGGTTTGGGCATCTGGTCACCCTGCCTTATAGGGTATCTCTGAGTTTCCAGAGCCTTCCCAGCAAACCGGCTTGTTCCCTAATTCGAAGTGCCTACCTGGCACAGTGGTCCTATTCTCTGTGCCCCCAGTTCCGGCCTGGGACTTGATCCTGCTGGACCACCATTCCCCTTCCTTCGGGAGTCCGGGCTGCAATGGTTGGAGGGGTGAAGGGGTTCCTCCCACTTCTGGGACCCTTCTCACCTGGGCAGCCCAACCCTCTTCATGCTGGGTGCCCTTGTGTCCCCCTGCTCCTGGGGATGCTTGCCTCTGCCCTCTGGTAGCCGGCACCTTCCCCATCTGCCAAGCTGCTGCCTTCCACTCTACCTCTCTCACAACCTCCCTTTTGAATATCCCACCCTCCTTACCAAACCACCCCCTTCAGCCCAAACTCTTGTGTGGGCAATGGGCAGGGCCACCCAGTGCCCTCCCGATGCCTCAGAGTTTCGTTGGGTGAGTGCGCTCCTCAGCAGCCTGATGGTGGTGCCTTCGCTCCATTGTGGCTCTGCGGGACAATGAAGGCATTTCCCCCAGGGGAGCCCTGCCAGCCCTTCTGCTCCCTTTGGGGCACCCTTTCTTTCCTCCTCCAGCCAGGTACGTGCCCCCCCCCCACTCTTTTCTGGGTGAACACCTGGTGACACTCCCCCAGTGGCATAGCTAATGGTTATGTAGCCCGGTGCAAAGCTCAAAATGTAGCCACAGAAGTGATGTCACAACCAGAAGTGATATCATCCCTGGGTATTTCAAAAAAGAAAACTGGGGGAAACCTGCCTCCACCTCCTCAGCAGTTCACCACCCATTTGTTCTACTAGTGGCAGAGCTAATATACCAATTTGAGATCTAGATCAAAGAAGATTTCTCCCCCCCCCCCCCAACAACAAAATCAAATTTACTGAGAAATAAATGAAAATTGTGTCCTTATTGATTAGGGCAACCGTGCTGGGGCAAAGGGGAATGAGTATTCTTTCCTTACTCAGTAGTAGATCACCACTTAGAAATTCCTGTATCCCCAGATTAATAGTAGCCTGTAGTAGGGGACATAGTAGGAGATATAGGGCAAAATCCAGAGTCACAATGGGGAGTCCTTGCTCCGGTATAAGAACAACTTACTCTGGATTGCAATATGAATTTCCCATAGGTTTTCACTAGGTGGTGCAGTAACTACGGGTGCATGTAAAGTCTCTTATGAGCTCCCATAGTTGCTCTGGATTTGGGGGATAGTAGGAGACATAGTAGAGAACATTAGTGGGAACATAGTAAAACGTCCCCAAATGCAGTCACATCCCATCCCATCAAGTCTAATATATTAAAAAATAAAATATAAATTGAAATGAATGGGAATCACCCAAATTGATTCATGGCCACCTAGTAGGTCCTGACCCATAATTTGAGAAACACTGATTTGTTCTTATTCTATTTTTCTTTGTAGTCTAAATATACAGGTTGAAAGCACATTTCTCTAGACAGAACAACTATCATTACTTAGAAAACCAAGTGCATGTTACTGACGTTACCCATTGTTTGCTTGTTTCATAATTTCAAGTGTCTGTGGCTACTGGCAGCTCAGAAAATTCAGGTTTTCTTCCTCCTTAAAATCCAGAGTAAATTCTAATGTGCCACAGGCAGAGAAGAGCCTTCCATAATGCATAATTGGGGGGACACTCAGCCAGCGAACCTTACTGGTGCACCATCCTTGGCACAGACAAATGTTTCTATTTTCATCCCCCGAGTACTGCAGGGTATGTAGATAGATGCTACATCTTCTTATGCTAAGTTCAATTGCAATCACAGCAGTCTTATTTTATTCTAATATCTTCTTTTTCTAGACACCGGATTCAATTTTTGATGTTTTACTTTCCTGCAACACGCTTATGAAACCAAGTTGGGTCTTATAAATATCTTAATTTATTGTGATCAAATTTATTTACTGGGAGAGGCTCGCCACAATTTACGCTGACAGATTTCAATTAACTCTGCTGTTTAAAACAAGAGATTTAAGGAACGGCATTATAACTTCATCTCTGTGACAATAAAATTCAGCGCTATTCCATTATATTGAAAACACCCTGCCCTCTATTCTAAAAGAATGTGGATGAGTAACTGGGGGGGGGGGCATATAAATAACTATCTCCTAAAGTTTCTGTCGAACGAATATTGTTTTCTGTCATCACAATTGCACCATGAAATATGAAAGTTCAATTTCCTCTTCACTTCCTTTTAATAAAACTTCTGTTCATTTCATTTTTGAAAAGAGATTGGATCTAAATTACTTTGACTTTTTCTGGCCTAACTTTTGTGAATGTTACTAAAAAGAATCTGAAACCCCTTTAAAACCCCACTGTGGAGATTAAGGACTCTATTTCCCCTGCCCCCGAACACACCTTATATCTCTCTCCATCCGGATCGGTTACATTCATGGATGACTGTATTGATTGTGCAAGATCATTGAAAGGAAGCAGCATGCAATTATTATGGTTCTCTGATAATTTCTTATATACATTTCTTTTTTAAAAAAATCTGCAGATATATGGATGATTCTACAGCTAGGTTATAAGCAAGTTCCAACAAGAGCAAAAGCAAATAAAATGGAAGAGAGCAAATAATATATCAATGGAACAAGTATTTCATTACCATCTTAAGGGCCATTGCTCAGTGACCACATTCTTTGCATGCAAATACATTATCGAGGACGTCTGTCTTTACCATATTCACCTAAGTTTACAATTCCACACTGATGCACATTATTTAGACTCCACTTGTAATAATTTTCTTGTGGGCATCTGGATGATGGTTCTTTGAGATAGATCTTCAGTTTGATCCAACAAAGGGATTTTCATGTACCATTCGGTTGTGTTATGTATCTGACAGCATAATCCTCACTTGCATTGGAACAGACAGGCTGGTTCAGCCTACACTGAATCCGGCAGAAGGATCGGTACTGTCTCCTTCAAAGTCAAGAACACCCCCACAGGGTTTACTCTGGAGGTGGCACAGCTTCAAGTAGAGTGGTAGATCCTGAACACTTCCCAGCTCCCTGGGAACTGAGTCTTGGATATGGTATAACGGCTGGATCTGATTCTGATCTCCCTGCCTGCATGCCCCCAGGAATGCCCTTTCCCTATCCTGGAAGCTTTTCTATGTCTGGTCCATTAATGTACCTGGGGGAATTGGGGCAAATGCACCTTACTGCTGTTGGAAAGTTTCCTGCCTCTGCCAGGTTCCTCACAAGTTTAAGGACTGGGAAGGCCACACTCAGCTTCTCCACTCCTCTGAAGACCTTTGGCCTACAGGCACGTTGAGTGCCATTCTCCTTGTGCGGTGGCAGCATTTTGTGGTTCTGGCCTGGGTATCACAATGGCAAGGCTCACCTGTGCAGCAGTCATCCTTTTTCCATGGCCTTCCCCTTCCATTTTTAAAAGGGAAAGATTGGTTGGGAAATTAACCCTACAATCCAGAGAAACTACGGGATCATATAAGAGACATTACGTGCACCTGTAGTGATGGCACCACCTGGTGAAAACCTATGGGAAATTCATATTGCAATCCAGAGTAAATTCTTCTTACACCAGAGCAAGGACTCCCTGTAGTTACTCTGGATTGTGCCCTAAGAACCCAAAAGGAAGCTTGATGAGGATACCAAGTATTTGCCATGCCAGGTCCAATGTGGTTATGCTAGTCCTCATTCATAAGGTTGCATACAATTCTCAATTGTTTGAATCTTTGGCTCCCCTAATGCTCCTTTGGGTGAACATCATTCCATGCTAGCGCGCATGGAAGTTTCCATTTCCTATCTATCCCTATGCTTGCCATTAGGAGAACTGCCAAAAAACCCTTTTGCGGTAGCCGCTTTCATATCAATTTCTTGATCTATACAATAACGTATTATCATACCGAGAGGCAGGTGCATCGCATAGCAAAGAAACTGTTGTGAGTTAATCATATGATATATGATTTTGAATACAAATATGCCTTACAGATGCCACCCACTCTGTCTAGTCAATTATTCATACAAGTCCAAATCCCGCAAAATTCTACCACCTTCAACAACACAACATTTCAGCAAGGATGTAATTATGGCAGCGTTATCCCTTCCTGTAATTCTCTTCTGCACATTGAATGGAGCAAGATCAGAACAATATCCCGTATCTAATTTCCATTGTGTAATTGAGAAATGTACCCTTAATTTTCTTTTGTTCCTGGTTGGAAAAATATTACAGAATCCTTCATGTGACAGACTTGGTTAAAAGAAAAAGGAAAGAAAAAGCAAAAGAAGGACTTCTGACCTCAATTTCACTTATAATAAATCAATTTCAAGCTCATTTGTGTTTAATCTCCATTGGAAATTTACATTACCCAATCAGAACTGAACAAGTCCCTCAGGATAGATCTGGTGTCACATAAAAATTCAACTGGAAATTCATCTAATAAATCAGCAAAAAGGAGGTTTGCATATTTGGTGATATTAAGGCCGTTTAAATTCTATTAAAAACCTCTAAATCCCACTGCAGACAGAACAAGAAAGAAATCTTGTAGATGAAGCATCCCTGAGAGACCCTTCAAACTACACATGCAAACATTGCTTCACGATAAAGATTCTTTCGGCACCTAAAAGGAGGGAATTTATTATTGTTCTACATGATGAATTGAGAGCTTGACCTGCTGGACCAGCATTAACTGCAATACATCTGGATACAATAAGACATACCCCCAAATCCAGAGTAACTATGGGAGCATGTAGGAGACTTTACGTGCACCCATAGTGACTGCATGACCTAGTGAAAACCAACGGGAAATTCATATTGGAATCCAGAGTAACCCTACAATCCAGAGTAACTACGGGAGCACATAAGAGACTTTACATGCACCCGTAGTTATTGCACCACCTAGTGAAAACCTATGGGAAATTCATATTGCAATCCAGAGCAAATTGTTCTTACACCGGAGCAAAGACTCCCCGTAGTTACTCAGGATTGCGCCCTACGTTGTTCTTACACCGGAGCAAGGACTCCCCATAGTTTACTCTGGATTTTGCCCAGAATTGCTTACTGTGCAATGTGCTTACTACACATGTCTACTCAGAAATAAGTCCCATTGTGTTCAATAGTATTTACTCCCAGGTAAGTGTGGTTAGGATTGCAGCCTTAGAGCATAATTTTAACCATATCTATTCAAAGGTTAGATATGTGTTCAAGGGGTCTTACTCCCAGGAAAGTTTCTTTAAGATTGCAGCCTTAAGGCAAAATCCAGAGTAAATACTGGCAGTGCTTGCTCCAGTATAAGAACAATTTACTCTGGATACCAATATGAGTTTCCCATAGGTTTTCACTAGGTGATGCAGTAACTACAGGTGCACCCGTAGTTACTCTGGATTTGGGGGTTAGTATTTTATTTATTTTTTTACATTTTCATTCAGCCTTTCCTCCACGGTGTTTATATGGTGTACATGGTTCTTCCCATCCTTCTGTCCTCACAACAACCCTGTGAGGTAGGTGAGGTTGAGAGAGCGATGCGTTACACAATTATCCTAGAATTCTTTCCTTGGAGTAAGCCCCATTGAATAAAAGGAGACTTACTACTAAGCAGACACTTTTAAGATGGTACTGCTAGTCTCTTGGGAGAAGAGGTCATCAAGTCTATGTGGAGGCAACATGCGCATTAATCTGGAAAGTGATGTGGCAGGAGGAATTTTGATGCAGGGTAATCATGCATGACATTTTTTTTTAATTGTATAAATTATTTTAAAACTCAACTTGGGAGAGGATTTCACTTGTCATTCCAAGTAAAGACAAAACTGTATTTTCCTCTGGGGGGAAATTAGGAATATTCTTTGTAAAATGTACAGAAGAACAGATCCATGGAGGAGGGGAACCCTTTTTAAATCCCTTTGCCACATGTTTTCAACCTGGCACCAGATGTTTTTGATCAAAGACAGAACATTCTTTTAAAAAATAGGGCCACACAAAAGTTTTTGACTATGAAATCACTCAACTTAATCCTGTTTTGTCTGCTCTATTATTTGATTACACTCTTTAATGAGGGATGAAGAGAGGATTCTTACAGATGCATTTTACATACCATAAATGTTTACATATTTTCCCATTCGCATATGTTATTATTCTTGGGTTTGGAATCATGCCTCGTAAGGTTCTGAGACGGGAACACCAGCCAAGCGCTAATCATGCAGATGGTTCTAATATGGAACATGAGCCAATTTCAAGTTTTGAGACGAGTGTGGGTATGGTATGCAAAGGAAAACCAGCTTGATTTTGTAGCTCACCCCAAAGAGCGCATGTGTGACCCACTACCACCCCATGCACTCCATTGCCTAGAGACCCCCAAAAAATAACACAGAAAATTCATGGGTGTTCTCATTTATTGATGTCAATTTCTGATAGAGTTAGGGTTGCCATAATTCTCTTCCACAAAATTGGGACAGGACCCTCTATCCCATTTGCCAGTAGGTGAACACAATTCCCCCAAAATTGGGATTGTCCCTTTTTGGGGGGGACATATAGCAACCTTAGGTAGAGTGGCAGTATAGGCAGTGATGGGCTTCAAAAAATTTAAGAACCGGTTCTCTGCCCATCTGGCAGCCACTTTTAAATGGCTATTTTTAAACTTTATATGTCCTATCTCTTGTTAAGAACCGGTTCTATAGAGTAGGGGCGAACCTGCTAGAGCCCACCACTGAGTATAGGGCAAAATCCATAGCAGTTACAGGTCCATGCAGTTAGGTCACCCTCTAGTGTTATCTTATGGAAAGTCATCTTAACTGCTCCGAAGCAAGGGGCTTAATTTCACTTTAGGATATAGCCCTATATCTCTAGTCCAGTGGTTTTTAAACTATGCACCATGATGCTAGAGGGTGCCACAGCAAACTCGCAGGGATGCTGTGGGATGATCTCCTTGGTCTTTTCCTCTGGCTGTACAGGGCATTGCCATCTTATCATCTAAAATCTTGAGAGAATCAATTGGGTGAAATCTCTGTATATGGAGGGTATATTAGGAGTCAACCAGTGGCCTGTTTCCATTTTCCAGCTTTTGTGGGCTTTCACACTTTTTGTGAGGCATAAAAGCAAGATACTTTCCTTTGCGCACCAGTCCATAGGAATGAGCATGACTTCATCTCTTGTTGATCATTTAATTTCCCATTTGTATCCTTATAGTCACCCGAGTTAGCACAGGTCCAACCTTGTTATCAATCATACCCTGATTTTTTAATACAGACTTATGACTTAACAAAAATGGCCATTGCAAATGAGAAGGAATATGCCGGTACCTGGAAAAGGAAGAGGGAAAAAAAGCATTCCTTTAAAGTCACAGGTTGAAAAAACAGCTTTTCTTATTGTTGTAGAGAGGCAGTCAGCAATCATTCAATTCTTCAGCTGAGCTTAGGAAAGGAAGGGGGTCCTTTACATCTCTAATTGTTGGTTGCCTTTTACAACAGTAAGAAAAGCTGTTTTTAAACTATTGTAAAGACAACCTTTTCAGTTTTTTAAAAAATGATTTTTACTTAACAGACTTTTGAGGAGCAGTGGGGAGTTCAAATATCAAAACCCTGTGGGTGTCAAGGCACAATCTTATTCCATTTGGAGCAATGGGGGTTCAAGAAACCTGGAAGGGGGTCTGATGAATCTATATTTCCCACTTTTTTAAAATCCGCTGATTATTTTTTTATTCTTGGGAGGTTCCAGAACTGAGCCATAGCGGATAATGAGGGTCACCTGTATACCAACTTTAATGCCAACAGAATTAAATAGAAATTTGATTATTTTATTTTTTTTAAATTGCAATCAAAAGTAAAAATAGCCAGGAGGCAAAGCAGATCAGCTCTTTCCAAAGCCGCAGCTTCAAGCACGTTTTTCTATAGGGGAAGCACAAAAGTCACTAGGTGGTAGGAAAGAGTTGTTGTGGTGGTGAGAATGTAATTTAATTCAAGACAGAAGCATAATTTTCTGCATTGGAGCATCAGCAGATGGCCTTGCCAGATACAACTTGGAATAGCATTTATGAAGTTTTGGCTTCATTGTAGGTGAACGGATGTTGGAACTTAGCCTGTCCTTTGAAACTTTGCTTTCCAAAATTTGGACCCTTAAATTGTGATGTTGATCCAAACTTAAGAAGTGGGCAAATGTCTGGAATGGAGGTATGTGTCCAGCAAGGGTGATCTGTGTGTGCAAGCCAATTTCTGTACACAGAGAGCTTCTTTGGCTCTCGATCCACGTTCCTCATTGCTGTCCAGGCCCATTTCAAGATGGTATTTGACCTATAAAGCCATGACAGCTGTTTCAGTACAAGTTAGTGCTGCACAAAAGTTGGGCAAAGCCAGCTGAATGAAGCCCTTTCCCATGTCTGAGAACTTCTTCAAACCCCCAGAGTGGATCTTCATTATAATTTGCTGCGGAAGCGTGCTTGTAATCTGAAATGCTTTTATATCGAAGCAAATTTTCCCATAAGAAATAATTGAAACTCAGATGCTTCATTCCACAACCGAAAAATATTCATATAAAAATGATTACAATACTGTAACATAATACCAAATAATAAAGAAAATACAAAAGAAAAATAAAACAAATTAACCTGCACTAAGAGCACAATCGTAATCATGTCTTCTCAAAAGTAAGCACCATTGTGTTCAATGGGTCTTACTCCCAGGAAAGTGTCTTTAGGATTGCAGCATTAGTCTTCAATTTTATGTATGTAGACACTTCAATTATATATATGTAGACCACATCATTAGCTTTTAATTAGCTATTAATTTTTTTCATTGTAAATCGCTTCGTGAACTTTTTTAGTTGAAAAGCGGTATATAAGTACTGTAGATATATATGATATGTAGATCACAAAGACATTAGGTATGTATTCACAGCCACACACACTTGAATATGTGGGGAGGAGTTCAGTTGAAGTATGGGGAAAAATATACTAGTGAAATGTAACCATGTTGCAGGGCTGAAATAGCCCCCCATGCCACCCCCAATGTGCATCACTCCATTGCTCTCATCACCCCCATTGTGAATCACCTCCCCATGTGCACCACCCCATGCGAATCACCCCATGCGTACCATCCATCATGTGTAACATCCATATTGTGTAACACCCATGCACATCACCCCCATTGCACACCCTCCCATGCGCAACACATTCCAATGTGCAATGCCCCATTGTGCACCACCTCCTATGCACAAACACCCCCATGCAAACCACCCCTCATGCATGCCACACACCATGTACACCATCCTCCAGTGCATCAGGCACCAGGCACCAAATACTCTGGATACTAATCAGTCAGTCTTTAATGTTAAGAATCGGACAAAAACATGTTGCACCCCTTTTCAGCCCATTAAGGGTTAAATTTCTCAACATTAGTTCTTGGTGGGTGTTGATGTCGCAGAAGGAACACGCTCCCCAAATTTCACGCTTCTAGGTTCAGTGTTTGGGGCAGACCATCCCTCAGTCAGGGATTCTTCAATAGAAAGTATAGGGAGGAAAACACGTTGTGCCCCATTTCACCCCCTTCCAGTTGGAGTTTCCCAAAACCAGTTCTTAGTGGGTGCCTCCATCACGGAACGAACACCCTCCCCAAATTTCACATTAGATAGATAGATAGATAGATAGACAGATAGATAGATAGATAGATAGATAGATAGATAGATAGATAGATAGATAGATGTTCTCTTTTTCACACTTGTAGGTCCAGCAGTTTTGACTGGGTGTTGATGAGTCAGTCAGTCAGTGAGTTATTGAATGAGTCAGTGACTTTCCAGTTTTATATATAGAGAAGTTTTATATATATAGAAGACTGTTCAGTCTCTCTCACAACATCTGGTCTTTTTTAAGTGATGCATTGATTCTTCAGGGAAAAAAGAAAGTAGTGTAGTAAAGAGCAAAGGAGAGAGAAGGGATATAGCAGGTGTATCTCACTGTTCATATCCTTTCCCTCTCCTTTGCTTTGCCCTGCTTTCTCTTTTCCCTGCAGAGGCGATGCATCACTTACAAAAGACCAGATATCTTTAGGAGGGAGACAGAGAAAACTACTGGATGGAATATATTTGTTTTGGGACAAACCTGTTCTTGTTGACTGATACTTCTTTCCCATATCAATAATATGCAGTAAAAAAACACGAATCTATAGAATCTTTTATCTGATTACCATTTGCTTCTCATGCAAAGTAGGTGAAATCAAAGAGGGGGAATCAGCAAACACAAATTAATGATTATTTTTCTTTCTTTCTATTCTAATTCCTACTACTTCTTGGTTTTTAATAGAGCAGCAGAGGTGCAATGGGATTATTGATTTATGCCAAGGTGCTTATAGGATGGCTACTTGGTTGACTCAAATCTGAAACATTTAGAATATGCCTCCTTTTTTTGGCAACACCTGCTGGGAGCTGAAGCCTGTTTGTGATGATAAGGAAATATAGTTTTTTCACAATACATTGACATTGTGCTGTGAAATAAGCAGCAGATGTGGTTTTAATTTTTGATCTGGCCTAGAGGATTGCATCCAATGCACCATGGCTACCTATGTTGCAACAGTTGACATCAGATCAGGGTTACCATATGTAACCTACTGACCCATTATCTATTAATTAGCTATTAATTTTTTAATTTTCTTGTAAACCACTTTGTGAACTTTTTAGTTGGGTGGGTGGGTGGGGGGGAGGGATGGATGGATGGATGGATGTTCTCTTTTTCAGCCTTGTGTCCAGGGAAAAAATCTTCATATCCTCCTTATTGTAATTAATGAATTAGAATAATTATATGTAATAGTTTTAGGTTTAATAATTAGCAAAGCAGGCCTCCGTCAGTCTTGAAAGACTATGGTATCGTGCTCTGCACTGCATATGCTGCATGCGAAGCATGAAAGCCTGGGTTAGATTTTTATGGAGGATAGGCTGTTACCCAAGCAGCAAATCCCCCCTCTCCACGCCACTGAATTACTCCAATGGAAAGGCAGAGCCCATACGATTGGATCCAGCTGGCATCACAGAGCTGGGCTAAGGACAGGAGCTGTGTATAAATTAACCATTTCAAAGCAACATATATGGGTGTTACCACATATCCGTCTCTAATGCAGTGGTTCCCAGGGTGTGAGGCAGGGCGAGTGCTCAGTGGTTGTATGCGATGTGCAGCGCATGGCAGTGAGACTAACCCCCAAATCCAGAGTAACTACGGGAGCACATGACAGACTTTACGTGCACCCATAGTTACTGCACCACCTAGTAAAAACCTATGGGAAATTCATATTGGAATCCAGAGTAAGTTGTTCTTACACCAGAGTAAGTACTCCCTGTAGTTACTCTGAATTTTGCCCTTAAATGCGTTTCTTAACTCCACAGAGCAGATGCAAACAAAGCAGGGAGTAAATCAAGAAAGACAGAACAGGTGTGTATACAGAACTACAATGGAAGACATAGTCAAGTCAAGAATGTGTGGGTTTGGGACCATGGCATGACTGTGATGCCTTAACAGCTTCGACAGCTCTGCAGATAACCTAGACTGCAATACTACCAGTACCAGTGGTTCAACCTGGGCCCCATTATATCCGGGGGGCCCCCAGAAGTGATGCCATCAACCTGGAAGGGATGTTATGGCCAGCAGTGACATCAAACAGAAAATTCCATCTCTGTGATGCCAGAGCTGCTCCACGTCTACTTGGAAATAAATACCATTGTGTTCAATGAGACTTCGGGCACAATCCAATCTATGTCTACTCAGAAGTAAGCCCCATTGTGTCCAATGGAACTTACTCCCAGGAAAGTGTATCAGCCACTCTCCCAGAATTGCAAGTACTAAGATGGCCTTATCCAGTGCCAGGTCCAAGATAGCAGCGCCCAGCGCCAGCATTTTGTGACTCCCCCCCCAAAAAAAAATGAACTCAGAATCCTCAAGGGGGTTCTGACGCCCACTTTGGGAACCATTGAGGGCTACAGTCCTAACCAATTTTGACCAGCACATCTCACCAGTCTCCCTATTCTGGTGGTGGTGTGAGGAGAGTGGTACATGTCTGTGCTCTGGCTTAAGACTTCCAGGAATGGCACAGAAATGCCATATAACACTTTTCTGACACCCCCCAGCCCAGCCTAAATGGACATTAGGATTGCAGCCTTAGAGGTCAATCTGAACCAATTTTCAGATGTTCCTTTAAAAAAAACCAGTTTTATTAACCATGATTTGGTGTGATGTTTAACTGTGATCCCAAGGATAAACCTTTATTTCCCAGGATAATGGTAAAGATCTGGTACTTCGCTTTCAGCTTCAGTTTAGCCAAAACCTACAACATTTACCAAACCCATATCTGGATAGTTTGCAGATATGGAAGGTAAATAGTAAAAGGAAATTATTCATGGTTTGAGGCAAATGTTAATATTTGCCATCTTACTTATTCCAGGGAGCAAGGCATAATTTCACGTTTCCAGTTGTTTTAAATTGTTTCATCACTGGGTCATACCTTAATTGGGAAATTTGCTCAATATTTGCTGGGTTATTAAATCCTAGATATTCTGAAGTGCCTATCTAAAACTAATAAAAGACTGGAGTTATGTTTGGCTCCATCTGCCAAACTTTTTATTATACCGTCACTTTTTCACATGCATGAACAGAGGTAGAAGGCCAACAGGGAGTGTTTAAACCTTTATATGACCAACCGGGACCATTGGGCCTGTATTTATAATTTATGCAAATTAGGCTATTTTTAGATGGGCATTTAAGGATGAAACACAAGTATTGGATTGGTATGTCTTTTGATGGTGTATCAGCAAAAAAAGCAGTGTGTTAAATATCTATAAACCCAGGGTGGCCAGATGCCAAACCTAAAATCCCCCGCCCCAGTTCCCCAAAATTCCTATCCTCTAAACCAGCGTTTCTCAAAGTTGGGGTCGGGACCCCTTTCGGGGTCACCTGGAGCTTTCCTGGGGGTCGCCTAAAGACCCCTGGTGCAGGGGCCAGGTCAGGCTTGCCAGACCTCTGGCTGTAGCTGCGCACACACTGGGGCTGACTGACAGCCTTAGGGCCCAATCCTATGCATGCCTACTCTGAAAGAAATCCCATTATAGTCAGGGGGTCCTTTACTCCCATGTAAATGTGGATAGGATTGCAGTCTTGGGGCCCAATCCTATGCATGCCTATTCTGAAATAAATCCCATTGTGTTCAATGTGTGCATACAACACACATTTCATCTCTAACAATGAATATACATCCTGCATATCGTATATTTGCATTACTATTCATAACAGTAGCAAAATTACAGTTATAAAGTAGCAACAAAAATAATTTTATGGTTGGGGGTCCCCACAACATGAGGAACTTATAAAGGGGTCACAGCGTTAGGAAGATTGAGAACTACTGCTCTAAACCAAAATTCCTACCCAGTTAAAAAAAATTTAAGACACACCAAAAATGTAGGACAAATGTAGGACGTGTTAAAATAAAACTAAAAACACTTGTATTGCATTCCTGTACTTAATTTTTGCACAACTAGACCAGACACCAACCCAAAAGGCACATGTTTAAGTGATCCACGCAGGCATGCAGAGGCTTGGTCTTTCAGCCTTCTTTCCTTTGCCCCCTGACGCAATACGAGCTCCGTTAATACTTTTGAGTAGACACAATAGGGCTTGGAGGCTTAATCCTTAGATGACCATCTAAAAATAGCCTAATTTGCATAAATTGTAATGGCTAGTCAATAAATCTGGTTGGTCATCTAAAGATTACAATTAAGAAGCCAGAAGTTGTCCCCACTATCCCTACCTTGAGAAGGTTGCCAGCTTTACACCCAGCCCCTGCTCCTCTGCTTTGACAACAGCTGGATAAAAGGCCCCAAACCGGAACAACTCAAGCCCTTGTTGTGAAATACATGCATTTTTAAGCAAAGTATATACAGTGGTACCTTGGGTAAAGAATGACTTGGGTAAAGGACGTTTTGGGTAAAGAACAAAATTTTCTCAGAAATTTTGACTTGCGTAAAGAACACTGTCTTGGGTAAAGAACACTTCTGAGTATGTTTGGAACAGGCTTCCATAGCAAGGGAACCCACAGGGGGGAACGAAGGGATGAGGGAGGGACAAGGGGTCTAGCTTGAGCTACAGTGGGGCCCTGGGCAAAGTTTGGAATAGGCTTCCATGGCCAGGGAACTCATGAGGGGTCTGGGGGGTGGGGAGCAGCCTGAGCCAGGTTTGTATGTGGGATCTGTGTGTAACAGTGTGAAAGGTGTGCCTTATCAATGTTCTAATGCTGCTCTCCATCAGCAGCTTGGGAATGTTAAAGTTGCACAAAAAGACAAAGATTCCTTTGAGCCAATGGATAGCAGTGACTCCATTAGTGATAGTGAAAGAGCACAGTCTTAACCATGACTACTCAGATGTAAGCCCTATTGTGTCTAATAGGTCTTACACCCAGGACAGTGTCTTTAGGATTGCAGCCTAAGTCGACTTCATAGGATCATGCACACCGAATGCATGTTTTGAATTCAATTCTAGAGTTTTGTCATTATTTTTACATCCAGTTAATATTTTTATATGATTATTTTTTGGTTTCTGGAGCCAATTGTCTGAGTTTCCATTATTTCCTACGGGAAAATGCGCTTCACGTAAAGAATGTTTCACGTAACAAACATGCCTCTGGAATGAATTAAATTTGTTACGTGAGTCACCACTGTATTGGTGGATCCATCTACAAAGGCATAGGAGCAGGGGAGGCAGGAGTTTCTCTGGTCAGTTGGCAACCCTACTTTAAAAAATTAATTCTTCCCCCCCCTTTCTCTCCAAAGTCAAACTCACGGCTAGGTTTCAGAGCAGCTCCACTTGCAAGGCTGCCTCCTTCCGCTGCTCTCCTCTCCAGTAGCCTCAGCTGTGCTCCCTCCTTCCTTTCTTTGCACAGCAAGCAGAGTTTCCTCCCCCCAGATTTTTTTCTCTGCAGGGACTGGAGTCACTGCCACGTACAGCCATTTGGGAATGGCTGCTTAGAGATCTAATCGGGTCTCTCTAAGAAGCAGGTTGCAGGGCCTCATTTCCAGTTCTATCAGGGAAATTCCTGTCATTTGTCAACCCTGTATAAACCCCAACATGTTTCAGAACAAGAAATACAAAAAATATATGGTTCAGTCAAGATCTATATAGAGGCTGCAATCCAAAGTGCACTTGGGCTAGCCTGTCTATCACTGGGCTGGCCCAATTCCAAGATGAGGCACCCCAGTTACACCAGAAACGCTTGGGCTGGCATAAGTAAACTTAGGCTGGACCAAGCCAGATGGACCCGAGCAGGTGTAGCTGTGCCAGCCTAGGCAGTCCAGGAGAGGCATGTTGAGGGCATGTTCAGCATTACCTAGAACAGAGCAGTTATGAGCCTGTTTCCACAGCAGAAATGCCCTCTTCCAGTGATACCACCTCCAGGAAGGAATAAATCCAAGTAGACCCATCAGGGTCCATGATAAGCCAGAGGAAAAATGGAAATGTTGGCAAAAATTTTGATCCTTGGTCAGCCTAACCTCAACCCCTGCCTCTCAATTTCAGGATATTGCACAACTACGACAGCTCACCAACCTCTGGATACAGCTGGCCACTCCAACAGTCCCCTTGCACCTACCCTCCACTAGAGATACTGCAGTCTGCAATCTCATGCTGCAGCTGTGACTGGTTGTTTGGGACTCCTTCTAAGGCAGGCACCACAGCTGTTCCTTGTTCAGTGTGATCTCCTCCAGAGCAAGCCCTCCCCAGGTGCTACTTACTTGGAGCCTACTGAGCACTAAGGGGATTGAAGGTATAATATGTCTCTGTAGAGCAAGTATGGCCTGACTTAGAGGGGTTCAGACACACAGGCAGACAGACCAAATTCGTTTATTTATATAGATTATGAACATTTTGGTTCCAAAATTCAATATTCTAAAGTTATTTTTTGTTCTGCTTCGTTCTGCTGGCCTGCCCTGGCATCTTCCCTGACAGTCCATAAGGCAGGCAATAACAATGTTAAAAAAAGCTGAAGTTTCAGTTAAAATATCATTTCTTTTTTAGGTATTGCTGGAAGCATCTTGCCAATATCTATTACAAAAGGACAAAACTAATATACCTCTTTCATCTACTTTTATTGGCAGATCATTTCGTGATCTCAGTCAGTGGCAATGCCTTTCTTTGTATGTCTAAAGTAAGCCTATGCCTAGAGGTCTGCAGAAGAAGCTGAAAGCTGAAGAATTGTGGGGAAGTGTGTGTGTATGTGTCGTATATTTATATTTATAATGTTATAAATATAATATATTTATACTATACTCATATTTACTGTATAATATTATAAAGGAAATAAGTGTCCCTGCCAGAGATAGGAAGCAGAAAACAAATAAGGTCCATAGAAACTCATACGATGGAATGGCACCAACTGCGGACCTGGTCAAAGTCCTGCCTGGAGGAAACAAACAGCAAAATGCTCCTGACTCAAAAATCAACACATCTGGTTTTCTCTGAATTTCAGAAATGCTGTTTTAAGGGTACAGTGGTACCTCTCATAACAAGCGCCTCCCATAACAAGCATTTCACATAACAAGTATAAATTTCCAAGAAATCTGGCTTCACATAAAAAGTTCTGCTTCACTTAACAAGCAAGTGCACAATGGGCACGTGTGCTATGCAGCCCTGATTCTCCGCACGAAGGGTCTTTGGCCAGTGCTGTTGCCTCTAACTGCCCCCAACTTGGGGGCAGTTGCCTGGGGGTGCCAGAGGCAGCTGACCCTAATTGCCCCCAAGTGTTGCCACCAACCCAGATAAGCTTCCCGGGAAAGTGTCTTTGTTTGCAGCCTCCTAACCATGTCTACTCAGAAATAAGCCCCATTGTGTTAAATGGGGCTTACTCCCAGGAAAATATCTTTAGGATTGCAGCCTAAGTAGACTCCATAGGATCATGCACATTGAATGCGTCTTTTGAATTCAATTCCAGTGTTTTGTCATCATTTTTTAACATCCAGTTAATATTTTTATATGAATATTTTGGGGATTGTGGAACCAATCATCTGAGTTTCCATTATTTCTTATGGGAAAATCTGCTTCACTTAAAGAGCATTTCACTTAAAGAGCGTGCCTCTGGAACAAATTAAGCTCTTAATGTGAGGCACTACTGTATTTTGAAAGCAGCCTCCCTGGCTTTTCAAAGGCCTTCTAAGGCCCTGAAAATGGAACAAGACCCGTGTCAAAAATAGCAGCAAGGAAAAGTATTATGGTGTTTCCCTTCATGGGATGCCACTTGGGGATTTGCCTTTCCGTACGCCTTGGGTACACCAGTGCATGGCACAATGCAAAATATCTAGGATTTTCATTCCGCTCTTTAAGGCAACTGATGTGCAGCAACTATTCATATTTTTGAAATAGTAAAATTGAATATTATATCTGTTGAAATTATGATGCTATTGTCCAAAAGTGGAGAATTTTAGAGAAACATTTTCTGGCTGCTTTCAAAATTTCATCTGATGAGGAACCAACAGTATTAATGCTGAGTTTCACTTTGGGTGAACTTCCAAAATGGTTTCATGTTGATCTGAGACAAGAAAAAACACAAATTTAAGAGTCTTGTAGCACTTCAATAGGTGACCCAGTGGTTCCCAATTTGATTGGCAGCTCCTTAGCCCCAATGGCTGCAATTGCCCATGAATGCAAAAATCCTATATATGACATAGGGCTGTAAGAGTTTTGCAAAAATATATAGCTCCTTGAGCTGGTTTCTATGGCTCCTAGGGGCTATGGCTTACAGGCACAATCCAGAGTTACTATGGGAAGTCCTTGCTCTGACATAAGCACAATTTACTCTGGATTGCAATATGAATTTCCCATAGGTTTTCACTAGGTGATGCCATAACTACATTGACGTAAATGTTTCTTACATGCTCCCATAGGGTACATTTCTGGAACTGCTGGGTAGCCAATTTGTTTCAGCATATACTTTTGGGTGCTATGCCTCCAAATCCAGAATAACTACGGGAGCATGTAAGAGACTTTACGTGCACCTGTAGTTACTGCACCACCTAGTGAAAACCTATGAGGAATTCATATTGGTATCCAGAGTAAGTTGTTCTTACACTGGAGCAAGGATTTCAGGGTCAATTTCAGATGATGTGGATCATGATCCACAATGTTGAATCAAAGCAGTTGGCTGTTGAGATGCTGCAACATTCTGGGGGTGGGGAATGAAATTTCATTATCTATCTATCTATCTATCTATCTATCTATCTATCTATCTATCTATCTATCTATCTATCTATCTATCTATCTATCTATCTATCTACAGTATTTATATACCGCTTTTCAACTGAAAAGTTCACAAAGCGGTTTACAAGAAAATGAAAAAATTAATAGCTAATTAATAGCTAATGGGTCCCTGTCCCAAAAAGGCTCACAATCTAAAGTGCAAAAAGAACACCAGGAGAAGCCACTAGACCAGACATTGCTGGGGTGTGGAGGGCCAGTTACTCTCCCCCTGCTAAATAAAAGAGGAACACCCACTTGAAAGAGTGTCTCTTGCCCAGTAAGCAGGGGCAAGTCTTGAAGAAATAAGTCTTACTGAGTGTTGCAGAAATAACTTTCAGATGTCTTTGCGTGTGATGATGATGATGATGGTGCAGAAGATGTGAAGGAGGGGAAGAAAAAATGAATAATGATATGCCATAATCATTCTTTGTTTTGAAGGTTTACTGTAGATTGGAGAATCTCAGGCTTTTGCAGGAACTGCCAGGATTATTTTAATTTTTTTTCTTCAAAAGTCTTTATATACTCTGTTATAAAAGCATTTCATTACTGCCTTTCTAAGAGCAAATTGGAACATCTTAACTAAGGTTCTTGTTAAGGGCTTCTTATTGCAGCCGGAACGCCAGCCTTCATTTTCGTACCGCATTCCTCACTACAAGTCCCATCACTTAGAGATCCTGCTATGGAGATGCAGTGATGGTCTAATGATAACCATCTCCGTTGTTATGATAATCTGCTGCATTTTCAAAAGCCCCAGATGCCTTTTTAATACTGCCTGGGATGTCCAGAGATGGTGACTTTTTCATTATGCCATTATCAATGTGCAAAAAGTGTTCTTCCATTAAACAAAGAAAGAAAAAAGAAAGAAAATATAAATGCATCACAGCAATTGAAAGATGTCACACATGGTTTGGGGATGAAAAGAATGTTAAAATGAGTTTTCTTTTCTTCCTGTGTTCCCAAAGAAACTAAAAAAGTTATCAAATCAGGGAGGGGGGAAATCAGGGAGTTAGTGACGGACAGTAGTGTAGCTAAAGGGGGTCTAAAACACAAACCCTACAATCCAGAGTAATATGGGAGCACATAAGAGACATTACATGCACCTGTAGTTACTGCACCACCTAGTAAAAACCAATGGGAAATTCATATTGCAATCTAGAGTAAATTGTTCTTACACTGGAGCAAGGACTCCCCGTAATTACTCTGGATTGTGCCCAAAGTTTTATAACTATGCCATACCAGAATGTGCAAGCCACCCCTCCCTTTCAGGCCTTCCCAGGAGGTTTCTTCTTTCTTTAAATAAATTTCAAACTTATACTAAACTTTTAATTTTCTTAGTTAATTAACATGATTTGATTGGATTTTGTTTTAATATTGGGATGTTAAAATTTTCTTGTTTGATGACATCACTGTTGGCCATGACATCACTCTGGATAAATGACATCACTTTTGGTGGGTCCCAACATATTATCATTCAAGAAATGGGTCCTGCTGCTAAAAGGTTTGAAAACCACTTTGGGCACAATCCAGAGTAACTTACGTGCACCCATAGATACTGCCACCACCTAGAGAAAACCTATGGGAAATTCATATTGCAATCCAGAGTAACTTGTTCTTACTCTGGAGCAAGGACTCCCTATAGTTACTCTGGATTTCACCCTATATTAATATTTTTGTGGGGTTTTGTGGGGTGGTGATGGTTTTATTTTTGCTTTCAATCAAATTTGCTATTAGAATCCAGATAATCCAAGTATACATGCACTCCCCCCGCCCAACCCAACCAACAAGATTTATGTGATATTTCAGTAGGAAATCCTATTGAAAATCTTTTGTATGGAGAAAAATTACAACCAGTCACACATCAAAGCAGTCATGGAACGGAATATCCAAAGATCTCTGGATGTTATGAAGATGTGTACAATGCCACATTGTTATTATCTCCTTGAGCTTGTATTAAAGGTGTGAAGGGGAAAAAATAATAATCATTTTTTTTAAATGTAAGGGACTCAGGAAATTACAGAGCTGTAAGCCTTCCGTCAGTTGTAGACAAGATCGGGCGAGCTATTAATAGGAGATGAGATCATAAAATATCGGAAGATGGAGTGTGGCCTAATAAAAATGTACACGACTGACTAGAGAATAAGGAGCTCCTGTGCAAAATATTTAGACATACTTCAATAAAACAATAATGGAAAAATGAAGCTGCATTAAAATAATCTACACTGACATGAATAATTTGTGAGTGCTGGGACTATTTAAAACAGATAATACTGACCACAAATTGCCTTCCTGGCAATGGAATGGCTTTGATGCAGAACATCATGCATGGATGTTCACCCATTTACCCCCAAATCCAGAGTAACTACTGGAGCACATAAGAGATTTACATGCACCTGTAGTGACTGCACCACCTAGTGAAAACCTGTGGGAATTCATATTGGAATCCAGAGTAACCCTACAAGCCACAGTAACTACGGGAGCACATAAGAGACATTATGGGTACCCTTCGTTACTGTACTATCTAAGGAAAACCTATGGGAAATTCATTTTGCAGTCCAGAGCAAATTGTTCTTACACCAGAGCAAGGACTCCACATAGTTACTCTGGATTATGTCCTAAGTTGTTCTTACACCGGAGCAAAGACTCCCTGGAGTTACTCTGGATTTTGCCCATAGTGGAGCTTTCCCCACTCCCTGCAGACCCTTGTATTGGCAGAAACATACCCCTGAGAGTCTAAGGACCCTCTGGACAGGTGTGGGATGTGGAGGGAAGGGCTTTAGTGGGACGGAGGATGAAAGACAGCCTTTTTGAATCAACCAACTCCTACTCATACTTTTCTGGAACCACAACTACAATCCTGTCCTCAAGATGTTCCCGAAGTGTGTACTGTGATGCTCTGAAGTGTTGTGGTTGTCCCCTTAAGCTTCTCCTATGGTTTTTCCTGTGTGTAATCAACTTGGACTCAGCTGAGACTGCAGTCCTATCCACTCTTACCCATGAGTAAGCCGCATTGATTATAAGGGGGCTTATTTCTAAGTAGAAAGGGTTAGGTTTGGGCTCAAAATTTCACACGACCCAACATGGTGGCCCCCAAATCTGGTGATTTGGCTCATGCCATCTTGGATTGTGATGAGATTTGAGTTCCACCACCTTGGATCATGTAAGAGTTTGTGAGATTGGGGAAGTACCATCTTAAATTGCATGAAATTTTGCACACTCTTACATCTGAGTATGTATGTAAATGATTGTGCTATTCATTTTCCAAATTTTAATCTCACACTTCTGCACTAATTGGAAAAAGAGTGAAGTTTGGAGAGTCGGTAATGCTGTATGCAACACATTTTTCTCCTACATGCTTTTCTTTCCACACTGTTTCATTCTCCTTTTCAAATATGGTAATGGGCTGTGGGTCTCGCAAGTGGCTAAGACACTGTGCCTGTAAACCAGCAGGCCAGGGTTCAAGACCTGGGTCCCCACAATACAGGGTGAGGTCCTGTCCTTAGCCCAGCTCTGCGACGCAACCGGAACCAATCGAACTGGCTCTGCCTTTCCATTGGACTAATTCAGTGGTGTGGAGAGGGGGGATTTGCTGCTTGGGTAACAGCCTATCCTCCATAACAATCCAACCCAGGCCTTTGTGCTTTGCATACACCATCAAGCATGATATCATAGTCTTTCAAGACTGATGGATGCCAAGTTATAATGGGAGAAGGGGGAGCAGAGGTGGTGGTTGGTCAACCACCGGATAAAGATGGACAGCCGTTCACTATGTAAGGCATAAGGAAGTCTCAGGGCTTAATCTTATTCAGTTTAACAGCACTGCCAAGGGGGCATGTGCTGCATCCTGTGGTAGAGATCAGTCATGAAGACCTCCCTTAACTTGTTTGTTCCCTCACCTTGAGACTGCTTTGGCATTGGAAAGTTGGATAGGATTAGGCTCCAAGACTGCTTCTGAATCCCACAATTTCCAGAATTCAGTTGGGAAATCTAAATTGAATCATAAGTAACCTTTGCACAGCTGTTATGATGGTGTTAAGAACTGGTTGATGAAAAGGTAACACCTGAAAAGCCACATTTTGAATTCTTGCTGCATTTATCATTTCTTTACATCTCTCAGATATCTTAGGAAACAAACCCCGAAAGCTTCCAAAGAAGCACGACCTCATTTGGTGTGTTTATCCATAACAGGAGCAACTGGTTTACATGATTAATGAGAGGTTTGCTGTGAACTCTTGGACAGGACAGGAGTCAAAAGGAATAATTTGTCAGCTGGTTCATATTTTTTTCTGCCTGTGAAGCCAGTTAACTAATCAGCCGAAAGGAAAGTGAACCAAGATAAATGGTGGCCATTTTATTATGTAGAAAACCGAACATGAAGATAAATTCTGTGCATTTTGCTTCATTTCATCTGAAGTTATCATTGCCATAATTGCTTCTGAGCACTCAAGGTGCTCTTCATAAGAGGCAATACCTCCGCAGCCCTTTTCCGCTGCCACATTTGGATTGGCACCCGGAGATTTTCATTTATTCTTTTGTTTTGATGTATATATTGTAATGCATTCATTCCAAAGGCAAAATAAGTAGATCAAGTTGGGGAAAAAAAATCTAATTTGACAGATTTACAGTGATGGGGTTATTGGAAGGTGGCACACCAAATGAAGTCATCTCAATGTTCAAATGCTGTTCCTCAGACTTGGGGAGATGGCTTCAAAGATGTCCTTCTGCGCATGAAAGACATTTTCAACAAAGACTGCTATGCAAGTAGGGTGAAGGAAAATCTCTTTCACTTGTGCACATGCGCAACAGGATCATGCAAGTTACTGTGCATTGGTTCTCAATTTTATTTAGCACCAGGACCCAGTTTGTTGAACAACAATCTATTGGGACACACCAGAAGTTATATTATTAACCTGTTAGTGATGCCGGGGCTAGAAGGGACATAATCGAGCAGGGAAATTTTTAACACCATGCAACAAAATCAAATCAAGTTAATAAGTTGAATTCAAAGGTCCAACTTTGGTGGGAAGGTGACAACCACTTGCATTTCCATGCGCCTTTGGCATTTAGTCAAACTGGCCACATGATCACGGAGATGTCTTTGGACAAATCTGTCTCTTTCAGCTTTGTAATGGGGATGAGCACTCTATCCTTTGAGTCAGTCAAGGCTCACAGGGCAACACACAGGGGGCACTTTTAACTGTAAATAACCATATACTATCATGCAGGCCTCCGTCAGTCTTGAAAGACTATGGTATTGTGCTTGGCACTGCATACGCTGCATGCAAAGCACAAAAGCCTGGGATTAGATTGTTATGGAGGATAGGCTGTTACCCAAGCTGCAAATCCCCCCTCTCCACGCCACTGAATTAGTCCAATGGAAAGGCAGAGCCAATACGATTGGATCCAGGTGGCATCACAGAGCTGGGCTAAGGACAGGAGCTCACCCTGTCTTGTGGGGCCGACCCGGGTCTTGAACCCTGGCCTTCTGGTTAACAGGCACAACGTCTTAACTGCTTGCACCACCCACAGCCCTATATCATCATGAATGATGCACAAGATCCAGCAGCACCTACAGGAGCATAATCGTTGAGAGGATGACCCTGGCCAATCACCAGCTAAGGTAGTGATTTTTTTTCCTTTTTCATCTTTTTTCAGTACCTTTTTCAACTCATGGCACACTAGCATGGCACAGAAATTGTCAAGGCACAGCATCATTGACAAGATACACCAGGCTATTCAAATTCCCCTATTTTCCTATTAATTAATGACTTTTCTCAAATTTCCCTGGCACACCTGAGGACTCTCTATGGCACACCCATGTGCCACGGCATACTGGTTGAGAATAACTGAGCTAAGGACTGAAGCAGTAGAAGAAATAAACTTAAGTAGATACATCTAGGGACCTATGCTAGATGAGTTAGGCACTGGCATTCATTTTTCCCCTGCCCAAGTGAACTAGAATTTTTTTTTGTTAGGATTTTTAAAGAGTCCCTGGCATTGGCACCTGATATACAATGTGATAATAATTCCATAGTAACTCAGTCAACTTGGAGATTAAAAAAGCAAAGGGTCCCTTTTCCTTTTGATACATGAGCTTTTTTTGAAACATAATATATTTTGACTGCATTTAATTCTCCACTGTAGGGGATAGACAGCTGGGCAATAAACTTGAGAACTTAAATGTAGGCATCATGGTCTTAAAATACAGTTGCCAAACTGAGCTTAGATCAAAATTTCCATGCCATACATCACATTAGGTTATTTTAGCAATAAAATAAATCACCAATGCGTTTCACTGGTATATTCCACAGGCAGCCAAATAGGATATCTATGGAACATCATAGCATTTTATAGGTTCTATAATACAATCCTAACTTCCAGTTAGGCTGGCATAAATCCTGGCATAAGTCCTCTGCTGAACTGGGGATCTCGCAAAAGTGTATAAAGCTACCCCACTTGTGGGGGGTTAGGCCACTGCACAGGAATATGCTGCCCTTCCCACACCACTACGGAAAGATAAGCCATGTGAGTTAGGCTGGCCTAAATTTGCTAGGATTGTGCCTTAAATTAGGGAAAAGGTAAAAAAAATATATTAATAAATATAGAGTATATAAAAATATATTAATAACAATAATAGTAGGATGTTCCTTATGGCTTGGAAACATTCCCCCTATCTTTCTTTTTTGCACCAAATGCACTTGAGTGTGCTCTCTCTCTCTCTCTCTCTCTCTCTCTCTCTCTCTCTCTCTCTCCCGGGTAATGGCATTGTATTGGCCTATAGCTTTCCTACCAGGCTTGCCTGAACACAGTCATGACTATATTGAAATGGAACTTGTTTCCTTGTATTGCACAGTTTGATCCAGGCATTTTACTACAGCTGCTAAGCACACTCGGCATATCTTTCCTATTCCGCACAGAAACCCCACAACAAACAACATTACTGCAAGCGCCGAATTCGCTATATTGATGTTCAGGGAGCAGATCCCTCGTCACGCAGACTGTGGGAATTTGAGGGTAGAGGGTTTGCTTTTCTATTACTTCTGCCTTTCCTGAGAATACAGTCTGTTTTCAAGTACATTACATTTTTTTTCTTTTGTGCCCTTTCACCTTCCCACCCCAAGTGGCATGTGGTGTTTATCGGCTCTAATCAACACGGCTGAAAGTAAACCTGACACAGACCGGCTGTCTCTGCTAAGGGCGCAAAGTCTTTGGAAAATGTCCGTTGTGAATAGGTTGTGTTTACATTTCTTTGGGACTTGGACTCTTAACTGATTTTCCTCTCTCTCTCCCTCACTCCTCTCCTAAACACATGGAGGTTTAAAATGTAAAAGTTTTAAACATAATAAGGTTTAAAACATAAAAGTAGAGGTTATTTAAGAATCTGTCAGTAACCGTATCCAAAGTAACTCCTGCCCTCTGCGATGTGGGCACCCCCTGCTGCTTCCCATCTCTCATGCCCTTTTCATCAAGGGTTGCCATATGTTCCCCAAAACAGGGACATACTTGCAAATGGGATAGAGGGTTCTGTCCCGGTTTTGTGGAAGAGAATTATGGTGACCCAGCAAGCTTCTCCAAGATGATTTGACCCACAATAAATAAGCTTCTTCTTTCACTTTTTCAGCAGAAGGGGACAAACAGATCCCAAACAGATCCCTTTCCCCAAACAGATGCCAGTGGTTGCCTGGCATGCATAGGATGAAGTCATGGATTCTGCCTCACTTCAAGCAGAGGCTCAACAAGCACCTGTTGGAGATACAGTAGGAGGATTTCCTGCTACAGGCAGATGGTTGGACTAGATGACCTATTAGGTCCCGACCAACTCTATGATCCTATAAATAGCAGCTATTTTGGCACTACTGCTCCTTTGGGTGTCAGGAAGTTCAGGATTGGGCTGGGAGCTAAAGATGGAACTGTAGGTCTGTAGGCCAGCAATCGGGTCATGACTCAAATTTTGATGGTTCACAAAACTGACAGTGTAGATTCGGGTATGTGCATTAGGTTGGAGTGATGGGGAAAGCAAGCATGGATCTGTGTTCTGACTTGGGGGGAGAAAGCCAGAAACTCTCAACTGTTCTACATAAAATAATTCGGAGGCAGGTTGCAGTGATGAATCATTGTCAAGTTCGGCACACCACCAGGAGGAAGATTTAGGATCCCTTGAGTTGTTCTGTGCAGTCATCAGCCTTTAGCTCGTTCAATCTTCATCAGCGGTTCTGTCCTCCAGCTTATCTTCCCAAATGTTTAATGAAAAGGAAACAACCAAAAAGAAAAAGAAAAAGTATAATCAGGTAATTTTCAAGAATTATTTTTGGCATTAAGCATTAAGCAGACTTGCTGTTGACAGTAGTATTAACAAATGTACAGCATATGCCTCGAATTAGACGTTCCACGCTTGGCAAGTTGGGTAAAATGATGAATAAATATTCCACTTGCTTTCTCATTTAATAGTCACAGGTTCTGTATCTCTACCCTCTCTTAAAAAAAAAAAAAGAAATTATTAGTTCAGACACTGTTTGCCCACTTTAAAGACTTGGAACAGACTGTGGCTTTAACATGATGTGCATCTGTCTTCCTTTGGAATAGATGCTTAAAGTCTCAGAGCCCAACCTTACCAGCTCTTTCCATTGACTATCATGGGACTTACTTCTGAATAAAAATGCAAAGGTTTCTTCTCCCAGACTGCTAAACATGTGCCAAACATCTCCCAAAACAAGCCTCGCTTAACAAGCGTTTCAAATAACAAGCAAATATTTCCAAGAAATCTTGCTTCACATAACAAGTTCTGCTTCACTTAACAAGCAAGTGCGCTATGGGCATGTGTGCTATGCAGCCCTGACAAACCGCGTGGAGGCTCTTTAAAAGGGCTGCCAGCCAGTGCTGCTGTCTCTAACTGCCCCCAACTTGGGGGCAGTTGACTGGAGGTGCCAAAGGCAGCTGCCCCTAACTGTCCCCAAGTGCCCCCACCAACCACCTTGAACCTCCAGCAGCAGCCCAGGTAAGCCTCCCAGGAAAGTGTCTTTGATTGCAGCCTCCTAACCATGTCTACTCAGAAGTAAGCCCCATTGTGTTAAATGGGGTTTACTCCCAGGAAGGTGTCTTTGATTGCAGCCTCCTAACCATGTCTACTCAGAAGTAAGCCCCATTGTGTTAAATGGGGTTTACTCCCAGGAAGGTGTCTTTGATTGCAGCCTCCTAACCATGTCTACTCAGAAGTAAGCCCCATTGTGTTAAATGGAGTTTACTCCCAGGAAGATGTCTTTGATTGCAGCCTCCTAACCATGTCTACTCAGAAGTAAGCCCCATTGTGTTAAATGGGGCTTACTCCCAGGAAAGTGTCTAGGATTGCAGCCTAAGTAGACTTCATAGGATTATGCACATTGAATACATGTTTTGAGTTCAATTCCAGTGTTTTATCATCATTTTTACATCCAGTTAATATTTTTATAAGAATATTTTAGGGGTTGTGGAACCAATCGTTTGAGTTTCCATTCTTTCCTATGGGAAAATCCACTTCACATAAAGAGCGTTTCACTTAAAGAGCATGCCTCCGGAACGAATTAAGCTCTTTATGTGAGGCACCACCGTATATAAGCAATACTCCCATAGCCAAAAAATTGGGGGAGATAGGAATTCTTTAGCTGTCACCAAGAATAGAAAAGAATATCTTGTTTGAGCCTACTACTCAAACATTAGACTTCATTCAAAACAGTGGAAAAGTAATAATAATAATAAAAAGAAAAAGCCCCCCTTCCCTGTCCCCGCCCCAAATTTTCAAGGGTCCATGCCTTATGGTATAACATACCTTGTTTTGATATCACAAAAGATATGAAGTACAGGAGCTCTCCCATCATAGTCCATGTAAAATCACTGCAACTGCTGCACCTGCTTACTCTTGAGGAGTTTCACCTTACTCCTGATGAGGCTCCCTTTACATTCACTTCATTGGATGCAAGGAGTGCTTCTTGAGATGTAAGTAGATGGAATGGCTGCAGTGCTTTTCTGTGGACTATAATGGGCCAGATCTAGCTCACCTGTGACCCTTGCACCACACATACCTGGACATCACCAGACTCTCCCTCAAAATATCATGTCTTTAGATGTATCCTATAGAGTGGCATAGCTAGAGGGGGTGGAGCAGTCAGGTCTTGGAGGGAGTCTCACCTCTTCGGAGACATTACAGGTGGGGGAGCAAAACGGAGCCACCTGTAATGTCTCCGAAGAGGTGAGACTCCCTCCAAGATCTGACTGCTCCACCCCCTCTAGCTATGCCACTAAGCCTACAGTAACCTCAGGGGGCAGAGATAATAAGGAAAGGAAATTTTATTTTTTTCTGTTCCTTTACTTCTTTGACTTTCCAGCTGTTGTGCTTAAAAATTCTGTAATTATTCTTCCTATGACATGATAGGAACAAGTGGTTGACACATCAAGCGTATATCACAAAGGGTCAGTGACTGACAGAAGTTTTCTTTAAAAAATAATATTAACAAAGATTATTAATGAAGATTAACGAAGATCCCAGAAAAATACATGGGCGTTCAAAGTACTACAGGAACCAATAGGTATGAGTGGAAATAATTTCAGGAGAGTGTCAAAAAGAGGGCAGAATTAAAATCATCTTTCTCTACTTTGTAATTTCCAGGTCGAAATTTGCCAGCGACGTAAAAATTAAGGAAAGGGCGGATACAGAAAATACAAAGGAGCTGAGCAAATAACATTCAAAATGATCTGGGTACATTCAGCTTAGAAGCTGATAAGTAGCTTAGCTAGTTCAGTCCTACAGAAGTTGAAAGTAATAAGATTAAGGAATGAAGAATAATCAGCAAAACACACAGATACAAGTCGGGGCAGAAAATGCCTGGAAAAGAAACCATTTGGTAATGGGCACATTCACAGGGAAATGAAAAGAAGTCATCTGATGGATGCTTATTCAGAAGGAAGTCCAGTCTTGTTCAGGGAAACTATCCAGAGTAACTGTGGAACCTTTTATACCAATGTAGTTACGGTGCCACCAATGGGAAACCTATGGGAAATGCATAGAGCAATCCAGAGTAAGGGAAGTGCCTCTTATGTCTTCCCACACTTACTTCCCATTGTTACCCAAAGGTAAGTGTGCGTAGGGTTAAACTGTTACAGCTGAATTTTAACAGCTGCCCCTAGCTCCAGGACTGCCATGATGCGGAAATGACTGCCACAGTTGCCTGAGCACTACCGGCAGAGTGAGCATATGTCCTCTTTTCCCAGGACATGTCCTCCTTTTTAGCCTTGAGTCCTGGAAAAAAATTCATTGTCTTCCTTTTCCTTGTGAGCAAAGCATGGTGCCTTCTTGTAATTCATAAATTACCTATATGTTTATTATTGTTGTTATTGTTATACATATTATGTAATATTCTGTTTATTATAGTATTATTATACCAGTACATGTACTATTATTATATATAGTATTATACTATTATTATACTAGTATATAACAGACTTAGGGCACAATCCAGAGTAACTACGGGGAGTCCTTGCTCCGGTGTAAGAACAATTTGCTCTGGATTGCAATATGAATTTCCCATAGGTTTTCATTAGGTGGTGCAGTAACTATTGGTACATGTAATGTCTCTTACGTGCTCCCGTAGTTACTCTGGATTGTAGGGTTACCCTACAATCCACAGTAACTATGGGAGCATGTAAGAGACATTACGTGCACCTCTAGTTATGGCACCACCTAATGAAAACCTATGGGATATTCATATTGCAATCCAGAGTAAATTGTTCTTACACTGGAGCAAGGACTCCCCATAGTTACTCTGGATTGCGCCCATAGGCTCATATCGTAAAGTCAAATTAAGCCCTTTGCTCTGGAGCAGTTAAGGTGACTTTCCATAAGGTAACACCAGGTAGTGACATAACTGTGTGGACCTGTAACTGCTCTTGATTTTGCCCATATAATAGTTTAAATTTAATTATAAGTAGCATAGGGTGAGTGTTGAGTAGTTCTGGCACCGGATCAATGCTGGACACACCAATACACACACATATACACTTACACAGAGGTCACTGCTTGAAAACTCTGCTTTCCCAATTATTAAAGATCTTTGGGGTTCACATTAAAGGGAGAGGTTTTACCATATTGGGGGACTTATTCCTAAGCAGTTCCATCCTGTAAGAGACTGGCAGAATATCTCCATAATTGGATTTGTTCACAGTAGTGACAGCACGAAGCACACAATGTTGACATCAGAAAAGGTGCTGTAAAGGAAAGAGAACATTTGATTCTTGAGCTGTCAGTTGACGGCGAATTGGATTTTGCCAAGCAAACTCGAATCAAAATGGTGAAATTAAAAGTGATAAAGCAGCAACTGCGGGATAAAAAAATCCCTCCCCAAATTAGATTTACGCCTCCTCGGGGCCATAAAAACCTTATTATCTTGACTCGACTTGATCAATCGTTGCCAGACAATTACTTTAACAAGTTAAGCGAGTGCATTTTGCTTTGATACTGAGAAAGTTAAACTATATTTGCTCCTCGGGTTGAAACGAACAGGAGGAGCGCAAGATGGCATTTACAACAGAACGTGAAATCCTAAGTTGCATTTATAACAAGTAGCCCATAAAGCCCATGTATCACCTGAAATCCTTCTTTAATTGAGAAAAAAAGGCATGCGCTTCAGGTTGGCAGCTCAGATTTTGCATTGGGCAGCTCATCTAGCATGAACTGATTCAGATTTGATCCTTCCAATCTTCACAATATTCACTGCCCTTTTCCCAGTATGACGGGGTCAGAGTTGGTTGTGTGTTGTTTAGATGAATTTACTTCCAAAACTTCTTCAACTTTGTAGAGTTTGGAAGAGTTTTGTAAAATACAGCCTTCATCCCAACATTGCTCTTTATGTGAAGCGGATTTTCCCATAGGAAATAATGGAAACTCAGACGACTGGTTCCACAACCCAAAAAAATATTCATATAAAAATATTAACTGGATGTAAAACTGGAATTGAAGTCTACCTAGGCTGCAATCCTAAAGACACTTTCCTGGGAGTAAGCCCTATTTAACACAATGGGGCTTACTTCTGAGTAGACATAGTTAGGAGGCTGCAATCAAAGACACTTTCCTGGGAGGCTTACCTGGGCTGCTGCTGGAGGTTCAAGGTGGCCGGTGAGGGCACTGGCCGGCAGTTCGGGGCAGCTGCCTCTGGCACCCCAGGCATTGCCCCCAAGTTGGGGGCAGTTAGAGGCAGCAGCGCTGGCCAGCAGCCCTTTTAAAGAACCTCCACGTGGAGCATCAGGGCTGCATAACGCTCGTGCCCATTAGGCACCAGTGGGGTTTGTTACGTGAAGCAGATTTGTTATGTGAAGTAGGATTCCTTGGAAATTAAGACTTGTTATGTGGAACATACTTTATGTGAGGCGCTTGTGATGAGAGGTACAACTGTACTTCTGCATAGATATGCTTAGGATTGCACTGCAAATATCACAAAAAGCAGCCAGGACTCTGACTATACAGAACACTGCATCAAGATTGTTTCTGTATGGTATGTTATCAACTCCAAGATGGCTTGGATGCACAAAAATGCACAACAATGCACAAAAAGAACCTTGATGCAACAATATTTCATGAAAATTCCTTATCTTTTTGTACTATTTTATCAATACAGACATAAAAAGGTGCAAATGAACAGAAGGAACAGAAACCTGTACTCCATGATGCACACACCACTTGGAATTTTAGAGAACTCTTAATCTATAGATAGGGTTGCCATATGTCCTAAAAAAAACAAGGACAATTCTGATTTTTGGGAGCTTTGTTCACATAACTGGTCAATGGGACAGGTGGTCCTGTCCTGATTTTGAGAAAGAGAATTATGGCCACCCTATCTGTAGAATTAAGTGTATACTGCATGTGTGGACTAATAATGTGCTTATCCCTATGTATGAGGTTGGACATTGTGTAATCTCTTTGGTGAGAAACTCTTAGGGTGCAATCCAGAGTTACAATGGGGAGTCCTTGCTCCGGTGTAAGAACAATTTACTCTGGATTGCAATATGAATTTCCCATAGGTGGTGCTATAACTACGGGTGCATGTAATGTCTTTTACGTGCTCCCATAATTACTCTGGATTGGGGATATTCAAGCAAATGCAGTAGATATTTATAGATAGGGTGGGAGCAATTATTGCCCATCACCAGCCTAGGTACCTCCCATCCTTGGTGGGTGGGATGAAGGACCTTAGAGTGTGTAGATCCAGTTTAAGACAAATGCCATGTGCAAGGGAGAAGCAATGGGATATAGGTATCATATGGTCTTGAGTGCTCTTAAAGGCATCTGGTGGGCTGTTATGGGAAAGGGGAACCTGGACTAGCTGCTATTTGAGAAAGGGAAGTTGTCCAATGGATGGGCAGGTCCTGGGAGAACACCTCAGAAACTTCAGCCTGATTGGACTTGAATCCCTGATTTTTCTGGTGCAGATTCCAGTAGCCCAGTGGGGTGGATGGTACTTGACACCAAGTAAGAGATCCTGCCCCTTTAAACATCATTTGCCTGTTGCCTCCCTTCCTTCGAACTTCCCTCCAAATAGAAGCCCATTTACTCAGAAGAAAGCGAAGAAACCTCTCAAATGGGAACGGACAACATTGGCCTAAGGGTGCAATCCAGAGTAACTACGGGGAGTCCTTGCTCCGGTGTAAGAACAATTTACTCTGGATTGCAATATGAATTTCCCATTGGTTTTCACTAGGTGCTGCAGTAACTATGGGTGCACGTAATGTCTCTTATGTGCTCCCGTAGTTACTCTGGATTGTAGGGTAAGTCAGTGAAGGCAATTGCTGTGTGCTGCTTTCAAATGTTGATGCGGGGAGGAAAAAAGAAGGAGTTGATGAGGATGAAAATGAAGCTATTTCAATTACAGATCAAGACTCCTCTCTCTGAGATGGAGATGGGACAGAGGAAGTAATGAAGAATGTATGTAAATTGGACTTGAACATGACATCCGGGTTGGGATGATTTAAGATATGTTTAGCCTTCAGCGTACTCCCAATTGCTGTATTGTGAATTCTTGAGAAAATAAAATGCGCCTTTAATGTGGATGAAACACTGAAAAGAACTATTGCAGCTGCAAAAGTGGTGTTAAAAAAGCATGACACTTGCGCAAGAAGTTGTCAGTAAGTCTTAACACTTGATATGGCTAGATTTTCCATTGATTTCTTCCCATACTCTTTCTTCCTATTTCCATTAACCCAGGCATCTTTTACTACTGTATTTACTCTAATCTAATGCACCATCGAATCGAAAGCGCACCATATACTTATAATAAAAATACTGCATTTACTCAAATCTAATTAAGCATCAAATCTAATGCACACCATCAAATCTAAGGGTACAATCCAGAGTAACTATGGGAGCACGTAAGAGACATTACGTGCACCCATAGTTACTGCACCACCTAGTGAAAACCTATGGGAAATTCATACTGCAATCCAGAGTAACTTGTTCTTACTCCAGAGCAAGGACTCCCCATAGTTACTCTGGATTTCACCCTAAATCTAGTGCTTAATTTTGAAGACTGAATTTGGCTCAAGAAGGAGAGCATTAGATTTGAGTAAATACAGTAAGGCCCTGCCATTAAAATTCAGATGAAACTTGATAATTATAATCTAATATATTTTCCTTGCCTATAAATTCAGTGTAGAAATGAGACGTCCGGTTTTGCAAATGCAGATTGGCTCCTTTAAGGATGTTTCTCAGATGCCAAACAGTCTTGGGAAGGAGCTAAGAGGCTGGTACAGTTGATTAAAATCGCTCTTCACGTTCAACGCACAAACCAGACGTTAATGTTTACACACTCCGTAATGCAATTTATTGTTGGAATGTAATCATAAGGCTTTAATGATACGGCGTCCGTAATCTGCTTAAAAAAATTAAGAGAGATGAACTCTGCAGAACATCATTGCAAATGCACACAGCGTGAGTTCAACTTAAATTATGTCACTGGAATTGCTGTATCAAATTCTGGAGGCTCATTGTTATGGCGCACAGTTACTGATTTTACCCTTAATTTTATATGCTGTTCCTTTTTTGGCTGCAAACTTTAAAGAAAAAGGATACAGCCTAGTCACTCCTACATACATGGCTCACAGATCTGCCCCCATGAGAAGGGATACCCACTGGACCCAATGGAGTGAGCCATAGGTCAGTGGTCAAGCAGATGATTTGCATACAGAAGGCTCAAGAAAGTTTGTTTGTTTGGTTCTATCCCACATATAAGGGGCATTCAAGGCATGCATCTCCAAACTGAAGAAAGAAACCCACCACTCTGGAACCCTGTACAACTACTAATGGTCTGTGTTGACAGAACTGACCTAGATTAATCAATAGTTGATTTAGTATAGATTAAGGGTGAAATCCAGAGGAACTATGGTAAATCCTTGCTCTGGAGAAAGAATAAATTACTCTGGATTGCAATATGAATTTCCCGTAGGTTTTCACTAGGTGGTGCAGTAACTACGGGTGCACGTAATGTCTCTTATGTGCTCCCTTATGTGCCCTAACCCCCAAATCCAGAGTAACTATGGGAGCACGTAAGAGACTTTACGTGCACCCGTGGTTACTGCACCACCTAGTGAAAACCTATGGGAAATTCCTATTGGAATCCAGAGTAAGTTGTTCTTACACTGGAGCAAGGACTCCCCGTAGTTACTCTGGCTTTTGCCCTATGTCTAATAGTAATTTAGTATAGTAATATATCATTATGTTCAGACTCTCTCCTTCCTAACTGGGTATGTGTAGTATAAGGCAGATTCCTACACATCTGACCATTACATGTATGATTGCAGTAAAATGGCAGGAACTCTTAAAAATAGGGTTTCCCCAAAAGGGAAAATTAAATGCTGAAGTTCTTCATCGCTATCTAAAACACTAGTCAAGCTTCCCATTATACCTCTGCTTGCACCCTGATGATGCACTTGATGATGCACCAGTTGATGCTCAACTAGTTGGCTGAGCTCTCTGAACGGCATGGGTCCTTAATCACTAGTGCCTTAATCGGCACTGAACGGCATGGGACATGGGTCCTTAATCACTAGTCTTTAATCACTAGTGCCAGGCTCAGCTTGGAGCCCCCCTAAAGCTTGAAGCCCGGTGCAACTGCACCCCCTGCACCTCCTACCTACACCACTGCACCCCCTGTACCTCCTACCTACACCACTCACTCTCACATGCATTTCTTTTCTAGTTCATCTCTAAAAGCTTGACATGGGGTTACAAAGGAAAGTAGGGCTTTTTGAAGTTCTTACATAGGAGATATTTTGAAGGAAATTAACTATCAAAAGCTACATTTAGGGTTGCCAGAATTCCTTAAAAAGTCAGGTGCAGGGAAATACTGGAAGTGGGAATATACCTTAAACCACTGGGTCTGGAATTCCAGAAGCACCGTGGTGTCACTAGGGTTTGCATCATCCAGTGCAGGAGATCCTTTACCTCCATTATGGATAAAGGATACCTGAGCAACTGTTAAGATGAAATTAATTTTTAAAGTCATAAAACCAGGTGGGTCCCAACAGACTGTCATTTTTAAAAGTGGCTCTGGATGCCAAATTTTGAGAACCACTTAATGCAATGTTCTTCAACTTGTGGATCACAAGCCCAATGGGATTGCATGGCCTCATGGGGAGGGAGGAACTTTGTGGCAACTTTTCAAAGCCTGTGCAAGAGACAGCTTAGATTCAACCCAATATCAGTACTGCCTTATCAAATCTGGCTTTCTGATATAATCCTGCACAACTTTTTCTTGCCCTGTGGCTCCTAATATTCACTGTTCTTAGGCTGTTACATTACAAGGTTGCCAGTCTCCCCATTAGGTGTACAGCTGGCTCCAAAAGTTGAGGCCTCTTGAATGCTCCCTGCAAAACCTAGTGCTTTGCACCCCCTCTAGCTATGCCACTGGTCATGAGTTCATACTAAAGACTGGAATGAAGTAACTTCCAGATGTTATATTTGCAGCCTATGGGGAATGCAGTCATTCTTTACTTCCTTTATCTAACCAGCAACCGTGGGTTAACTTCACTGAAAACATCCCACTCATAGGGATAACTAAGTCACATTTGCAAACCCTTCCCAAATAAATCTAAAGGGAGTTTAGGATTATCCTGCATAGAATTGTGAATTTAGGTCTTCTAATAGACCACCTTTAGAGCAGCCACCTCTGACATTGCAACGTTAGTGAGAATAACCACAACACTAAGACTTCTTAAAGATGGCTGTATTTCTACCACCCACGTTCAAACGAGAAGACATGTGTCATCCATTCAGTCCCATGGCAGGTACCCAAGAAAAACAAGGTCTGGAGAAAGGCAAGGAACACATGCCACAATTATAAGCATGTCAGCCAACTCTGTGGCCAACTCAAACATCACGCCAATGCATAGGGCTGTGTTGGGGCCCACTTGACACCGGCTGTGCAGACGTAGGACAGGCACAGACAGCCCTTTGGTCACACACTCTTAACTACCATCCCTCCAGGGCAAGCTTTAATAATCCTGCAGCACATTATATGTTCAGAAATAGCGCAAAACCAGATCCAGAAGTCTTGTGGCAGTTCTTTCTATGGAATGTGGCTTCCCACAGTGACATAGCTTGTAAAATGTCCTTTGTTGTTTGCATGTCAAACTGAAACTATGCATTCCTTGAATGGCCTGGGATTTATTTTCTACAAGATGACAACCAGACCCTACCCATGGTTGGGCCATGAAAAAGCATTGTGGGTATTTTTTAATTAAAATGCATCTTCCACAGAGAAAGGGATGACGATAGATAGATAGATAGACAGACAGACAGACAGACAGATAGATAGATAGATAGATAGATAGATAGATAGATAGATAGATAGATAGATAGATAGATAGATAGATGGGCAGAGATGTAACTCAATGGTAAAAGCAATTCACATGGCTCTAAATGCAAACCCCAGTATTTCAACATAGGCCAGGTAAACTGTGGGCACAACCTAAAGGCACCTTTGGGCTTGCACCAGCTTAGGAGCGTCGTAAAGGTGCCACAGAGCACTTTTGCGCCACTCTGAAAGGAGACGTGCTGGTACATAGATGTATGCCAGCCTCCCTACAGGCACTGGGGAATATGTAGGTTGTGTTGCCTGAGTTCACACAGTGCAGAGGGTTTGAGGGGGCAGAGGGAGGAAGAGTAGGAAGGGGCAATAGGGTGGGGAACAGGAGGCAAGGCTGGGACATGGCAATATGCCAGATTCCAACCAGCCTCCCCACATTTTGAAGATGCCAGGAGGCTACGCACTATGCTCAACCTCCAGAGGTCTGTGTGTGGCCCCCACAGAGTTTATTATCTGTGGATTTTGGTACCCTCAGAGTCTGGGAACAGATAGAGGCCCACTCAGGATCCACATTGAGATGGCCTCCTCGGAGGGTTTATTCTTGGCTGCCTCTGTGCCTCCCTCCCCCTCCACTTCTAATCTCCTTTCAATTATCCATTATGTTCCAAGATATGAGACTGTTTCTCCCACCACAAAAAGCTCCATTGAACAGTTTATTACTTATGTTGCCTTTGCTGGCCTGTGAGGCAAACATGAATGTCAGCTCTATATGGAAATAAATGTGTCTGGTTGACATTGATTCGGCACAGTGTGTGTGTGGAGGGGAAGGCCGATGATTTACCGACAAACATTTCCATGATTTCATAATGAAGATGAATGAGTCTCTGGTTTTCTTTTGTTTATTGATTTCTTTTCTTCACCATCCCAGGCTCTTAAAACCCTTTGTTTAAGTTTAAAATAACTTTTTCCAACAGGTTCATATTAATATTCTTTGATGTTTGAAGTTGCATAAAGTGGCTTATCCACATTCCTCCCCTTCCTCAACCATTTTTTGTGTCTCTGAAAATGTGGTGACCTTTTCTGCTGTTTTGATCTGATGGTTTCTTTATTTAAATGATTTATTTCTTGCCATTCCATTGAGTACTAATTTTGTTAATGCAATCCTAAACTCCAGTTAGGCCGGCCTAAGACCCAGCATAAATCCTGTGCTGACCTGGGGGTGTCACAAAAGTGCTGTAAGATACTTGTGTACAACTCCTGGGGGGATTAGGCCAGTGTACAGACATGAACTTGTCTCCCTTCTTCACCACCTGAATGGGAAGACCAATGAGTTGTGCCAGCCTAGGTTAGGATTGCACCTTTATGGTGGGCCGTTGGCGTTCTTTTTGGCCAGTTGCCCTAAAGCAATTTTTAAAAAGGTTCAGGGCACAATCCAGAGTAAGTACGGGAGCACGTAAGAGACATTATGTGCACCTGTAGTGACTGCACCATCTAGTGAAAACCTATGGGAAATTCATATTGCAATCCAGAGTAACTTGTTCTTACTCCGGAGCAAGGACTCCCCGTAGTTACTCTGGATTTCACCCATAGACAACCTTAGCATGCCAAATGCAGGGGAACAGTCCAGGTTGCAGGTCTTATTTTGCAGAGTATGCTCCTTGAAGCATTTGCAGGGCAACCGTGTGATGCTTGGAATTAGAGGGACCTTTGGCCTGATCCAGTGTGGCTGTCCTTACATTCTAAAGACATAGGAAAAGCACAGGGTGACCATATAGAATGGAGGACAGAGTGCCTCTACCTTTAACTTGAAGGATCATAAGGAATGGCTTTATGTCAATCATAGCTAAGACGTTTAGCTAGGCATGTTCATAGAAGAGGGAATTTAGCTCAACACAAAAGGATTTAAACAGCAGCATCTCCCTAAATTCCCTCTTCTAAGCAATGGTTAAAGGTAGAGGCACTTTGTCCTCCATCTATATGGTCACCCTGGAAAAGCAGGACCATAAGTGCAATGCCTACAGTTGAGGCCTCGCTCTATATGTTCCCATTTTCCCTCCCCACATCACTGCAAATATGCATGAAGGAAACAGACCAGATGGATGTTGCAAACCTTTTTATTGCTTGCCTCAATATATATATATATATATAATATATATAAATAAATATATATATATATATATTAGAAGTCTGACTGAGAGAGATGGAGAAAGAGTATCCTGTTCCAGCAACAACTGCTTCTCTCACTTCCTTGTTCCCCAGGAATGTATGGGTGGGATTCACCTCACCTCATTTCTTTTTGGCCCACTTCCTAGCCTTTTCAAATCAAGATGGCAGGCATGAAGGAGGTGTCTGGTTCTGGCAAGGAAAGGTGTGACAGCGGTAGCAGCAGGTGGCATATAATGGTGGCAAGAGGAGGATGTGATGGTGGGTGGTATAGACTAGCAGGGTTATAAACCACTCCAGACCCCCTCCACCTGGAGTGAATTTGATGGAACACTTCCAACTCCTATCTTACACCTCGGTGTAAGACTAACCCTACAATCCAGAGTAATTATGGGAGCACGTAAGAGACACTACGTGCACCCATAGTTACTACATCATCTAGTGAAAACCTATGGGAAATTCATGTTGCAATCCAGAGTAAATTGTTCTTGCACCAGAGGAAGGACTGCCCGTAGTTACTCTGGATTGCACCCTTAATGTCTAATCTGCATTCCTCCCCTTCCTCAACTATTTTTTGTGTGTCTTACACCTCAGTGAGTACAGCATGCAACTTCCAATGATGTTTTCAACGTAACCATCAGCACCTCTTAGGTATGTGATAGAGAGATGATGCCCAGTTTCAAATGCCAAACCAAATCAGAAAGGATTGAATACTTTTCTTAACACATAAACAGAGAGTAGTTTTCCAATTCAAAGTCCCACTGATGAGCAACACTGGATAATCAGGAGTCATGGGTCTTCTTAAGGAAACAGCCCTTGACCTTGCAAATTTTATTGCCAACAGTTTTCTCAGCCTCCAGAAAAAGCTGGGATCTACGCACAGCATTTGTGACACTTGGCGCTCCACAACTGGTGCATGCCCAAATGCAAGATTCTGGTCTAAACAACTCCATTGGTAGCAGATGGCACTAGAATTAGGCTGGAATCAGATGCACTCATGGTGCAATCCTAAATTGGCATAGGTGCACCAATCATGGTGCAATCCTAAGTTGGCATAGGTCCTGAGCTGGCCTGGCGTGTCGCAAAAAAGCTGTAAGACATTAATGTGCCACTCCTGGGTGGTTAGGCTAGTATACACACATGTATCGGTCTCTCCATAACATCATGGGAATGGAGAGACATGTGAGTTGTGCTGGCCTAAATTGGTTAGGCCCTCACTCCTTGAAGCACTCAATAAAATAAAATACATAAAATAAAAATAAAATATATTTGTTTTATTTTGGAATATGATTACATATAAAATGACAGGCACTGTAGTAATAGAGTACTGTGGTGCCTGGCCTTCATGGGCTTCAGAAGGCCCCCAAAACTGGAAGCGACCCTTTAACGCCTCCCAAAAATCTTACAAGGCCACATGGTGGCCTCAGACACCCTTCAGAGGTGACTGGAACTGTGCTCTGGTCACCAAGGAGCAGTCGAGGTTGGACCAAATCCATGGGTTTGGGACCCACAGATAGTCAAATCCGCTGGTCCCGAATCCAAAGATAAAGATGTCTTACCTGTATACACAGTATATAACAGGCTATCAAACACTAACTTAATAGGGTCCTAATTTAATTGAGTCCTACACTCAACCAAGTAGACTCTTCTTAGCAGAATCTGGACAGACTTTGCCACCTAGATCTTGGTATGGCTGCTCCCATTCCAGATAGCAAAGCTTTTCTCAGTATGGTAGAGCTTTTGGGCATGGCTAGTCTCAAATGGCATTAGGCCAGAATTATAAATAATAATAAATAATAATAAATATAAATAATAATAATAAATAAAACACTTACACCAATTATACCTTTCTGGCCGAATTGTCCCAGCTTTGGATTCCTGCTTAGGGCTGTGGGATGTGCAAGTGGTTAAGACACTGTGCCTGTTAACCAGAAGGCCAGGGTTCGAGACCTGGGTCCCCACAAGACAGGGTGAGCTCCTGTCCTTAGCCCAGCTCTGCGACACAGCTGGAACCAATCGTATTGGCTCTGCTGTTTCACTGGACTATTTCAGCGGCATGGAGAGGGGGGATTTGCTGCTTGGGTAACAGCCGATCCTCCATATCACTCTATCCAGGCGTTCATGCTTCGCATGCAGCATCGAGCATGATACCATAGTCTTTCAAGACTGATGGATGCCAAGGACTCCTGCTTTGTTTGGGTCTTCCTTGACTCCTGCAAATGCAACCCCCTGCAAATGTTGATTTCCCCACTGAATATGTCAAAATAGGCTTGCCAAGACCTGTTTTGCAGGGAAGGCTGGACTACTTTTAGCAACAAAGACAAAAATAATGTGAATTTCATTGTGTGTCTTATCCAGGGGGGATTCCTGTGCGCCTCCAGCTTCTAGATCCATGGGAACAACATCATGCGCTACCAACTTCTCCTACTCCCAAGTTGTTTGGATTTGTGTCAGATATCCTTTCAAAAAAAGCTCGTTATTTTTATAATGATTCACAGCATATCTGTACCTTACAAATACTCATCAGCAATTAACCAGTAAACATTCCCTCCCCAGATTTTCCGAAGTGTGATTGCAGAGCAAAAGCTTTCCTTTCTCTTGTGCCAAGAAACTGCAACCAGCTTTCATGTACATTCCATTCCCTGCTGTGGGATTTCATTTGCTTGCTTTGAACAAATTATGGTCAGCTTGCACCTCTAAAGGGATTGGGGATTTTTTTTTCCCGTCTTCTCTCCACTTCTAGTGTTTTTCAATTTATTTTGACGGACACAGTGTATCATGCTCTGTCATCCTGTTTGCTTCTCATTGTTAAGGTCAGCAATAAAGATCTCATGTCATCGCTGGCTGCTGGTTAGTTTTGATACTTCCAGCATCTCATGCCCACTCACTGATAATATTTCTTCCTTCTGGGAGGGCAGATATGCCAACCGAAATAAAGGATATCAATCTTCATTTGAAATTGCAATTATATTTCTTTCTATCTTTCATATAATCGTTATCTCTTATGCACGCACGAATGCAGACAAACAGACCCCACTTGTACTTTGGCTGCAATCCTAAATACATTTTCCTGGGAGTAAGACCCAATGAACACAATGGGGCTAACTTTTGAGTAAACATGGTTAGGATTGTGCTCTTTATCAGACACGTAGGCTGCAATTGTAAAGACACTTTCCTGGAAGTAAGACCCATTGAACACAATGGGACTTACTTTTGAGTAGAAATCATTAGGATTGTGCTTGTAGGCTGCAATCCTAATCACATTTTCCTGGGAGTAGGCCCATTGAATACAATGGGACTTTTGAGTAGTCATGCTTAAGATTGCATCCTTGATGAAACTATAAAGGTTGGTATGACACTTCTACACCATCCCCAGATGTTTTTATTCTGGAGGGAAGAGGGTTTGACAATTCTTCCTATTCTTGATATTCCTGTTGTAGTACAGTCCTAACCTCCACTGGGATGTGCAGGTTGAGTGGCCTACTCTGTATCTGGCACAAGTTATGCACTGGCTGGGAGACAATATAGGATTATTTTCTTCCTTCCCCTGAGCAACATCTCAACCAACCCTGTGCTGTGTGACCATATAGAATGGAGGACAGCGTGCCTCTACCTTTAAGCATTGCACAGAAGAAGAAATTGAGGCAGGTGCTGCTTTTAAAAACCATCTGTGTTGAGTTACACCTTCCTCAATTCCCTCTTCTATGCAGTGCTTAAAGCCGCACTTTGTCCTCCATTCTATATGATCATCCTGACCCTATAGGGTACTCAGATCTGTACCACTGAAAATCTGAGCAGCCCATGTTAGACTGATCAGACTATGGTTAGAATTTGACCTGTCTTGCTCCAAATGATGCCCCCTTCCTGGGCTTGATCTCTACCATTGCTCTTTCCCCACCAAAAACCCTAGTATCCATACAGAAATGCCATACTAATTTCATCTACTATATTGGTCCATAATTGGGTTGCTACCCTCATTAAGGAGGTATCCCAAATGATGGTCAACCTGGAGGGTTGACCTGCAGGTTGGGAAACACCGGCTATGTCCACAGATCACCAAGCAAATGAAATTTTGGTACATAGACGTCCACACCCTCCAGGTGTTAATTTCTGTACCGAAGGAACAGCTGCACAGGCATTTGACTATTTCTTATATTCCTGGCTTTTTCAGGATTGGGAAGGATAAATCTTAATAAGTAGTTAATCCTAAAATCCATATACTATGTATATTTTGCTGCTCATTAGGCACTAGAATGCCCCAATTATTATTTGGAAAACAGATATAAAGATCTATTGAGATTTGGATCATTTAAATATAAGCACTTACCAAATCACTCAAAAACAGCAAAGTAGATAAAAGACAAAAGACCCATCATATCAATGCTGACAAGGAAAGCAGATCAGATTAAAGAATAAATGTTTAGTTCTTATCTCTTAGACTTGGTGAAATATGGGTTTATCTGCCCAGCTATATCTTGTGGTTTATCAGCTATATTTGTGCTTCAAAATCCAAACATCTGTTTGCAGGCAACGTTTTGCTTTTTTATTATTAACCTTCCCCACAACCCAGCATCTGTGCCATAATTCTGCTCAGAGCTCCAGATCTTCATGCACACAACTTTTCAAGAGAAATTGCCTCAATAGCGTACAGTGGCGCCTCACATAAAGAACGCCTCACGAAAAGTATGTTTCACGTAACAAACAAAAATTTCTCTAGGATTCTGCTTCACGTAACAAACTGTGCTTCATGTAAAGAACACATTCGTTGGCAGTTGGGGCAGACGCGCTGGCCGGCAGCCTGTTTAAAAAGCGTCAGGGCCGCCTAGCGCACCTGCCCATAGCTAAGTAGACTTCATAAGATCATGCACATTGAATGCATGTTTTGAATTCAATCCCACCTGATGATGCCTTTGGTTTGTGGCCGCTGCACAATTAAAAAATGCGGCTGCATATAGGCTCTTTGTGGTGTTTCTTTGACTGGAAATGGACACCATTTCTGAATGATGGGGCTCCTTTGTTTGCACCATTACACTCAATCAGTTATCTATCCCACATTTTTACGAATGCAACTTTTGCTGAGCTGAATCAGGTTCAGATGAAGGCAACAAAAGATGAGGAATGGTTTGGAAATGAAGGGTGCATACCTATCCTAGACCAGCACAACCCATTGGTCTTCCCATTCCCATTGTGATGTAGGGAGGTAAGGATATATCTGTGCATGTCTGGCCTAACCCCCAGAAGTGGTGCAAAAGTATCTTATGGCACTTTTATGACATCTCCAGCTTAGCAGAGGATATATGTCAGGATTTAGACCAGCCTAATTGGAGGAAGGATTGCATCCAAAGTCTGTGATGACCTACCATGTAGAAGATGGGGCCGATGCATTCTCGTGACTATCAGGACTAGAACCAATAGGTCCAAACTACAAGAATGCACATTGAGATTAGATGCCAAGAATTCCATAACAACACTGTTTTATGCAGTAGAGGTTTTCCCTTGTTGGAAGCTTTCAAGCAGAGGTTGGGCAGCTTTTAGACAGGGACACTGTTGCAGGTACTTGCATGGTGAAGAGGCTGGACTAGATGATCTTCAACATCCCTTGCAACTAACAGTCTACAAGGCTATGAAAGGGGAATGTGTATAACCATCCCTCTTTGATACCATCATCGTATCACTCCAGCAGTACAAATTGCACTCATGCTGGTTAATGATCCCTCTCTTTCAATCTTATTGATAACGAAAGCCTAATTTAACTTGAGCTCAGTCAATTCTGGGGAATGGAGGAGTTAAAAAAAAACCTTGGAAGTAGAAAGGAAGCACCACACTCTTTGTCTTGGCACAGATGACTGCTCCTCATCTGGAAGTGGATTTACATCTACTGTCATCTGAGTAAGCAAGGCAACCTTTTACTATCCAACAGCTGAGGATGATGTTGGCAAAAAAGCATGGGGCTCCCTTGGCTCTCTGGTGCCAAGCTGTATTGTGGGCAGATGGAAGTGTGGATGCTTGTACTTGCCAGCATTTTTATTAAGGACTAAAGAAGAAGTGGCTCAGTGGCTAAGATGCTTTCCCTCTCAGCTAGCAGGCTGGGGTTCGAGACCCGTGTGCTACAAATATTTATCTATCATCTTGCATTGACATGCTTTGGATCAGCTGGGTTGGCAGGATCTGGGCAAGGGACAAGAGCTCACTCTGTCTTATAGCACCCAGGTCTTGAACCCCGACCTACTGGTTGACAGGCATGGCGTAAAATCCAGAGTAACTACGAGGAGCCCTTGCTCCAACGTAAGAACAATTTTCTCTGGATTGCAACATGAATTTCCCGTAGGTTTTCGCTAGGTGGTGCAGTAACTACAGGTACATGTAATGTCTCTTACATGTACTCCCATATTTACTCTGGATTGTAGGGATGGTATCTTAAACACTGAGCCACTACAGCTCTACAATCACTATGCTATTTATTATTAAATTTAAAACTATAATATGTAACATTGCATATAATAATTATTGCATGGGGATAAGAAAAAGGAGGACAATGAAGGTTTTTTTTTCAGGGCACAAGGGTGAAAAGAGAACATTAAGAGCACAATCCTAACCATGTCTACTCAACAGTAAGCCCCATTGTATTCAATGGTCTTACTCCCAGGAAAGTGTCTTTGGGATTGCAGCCTAAGTCACCCTGGCCCAGTACTGGGACATCATAACCTTAAGATTCTTGCCCTGGATGATGTTCTTGCCCTGGATGATGGCTCCAAAGGGGATGAATCCCTTGCAGACCATAACTGCAAAGGAATGAGACCAAATGACAGTAGGATGCTTTCCCAACATATTTCATAATAGAAAAGGAATGGACAGTGTTTTAATAGGAGGAGATGAGGATTTTTAAAAATTAAATTATAGGGAGAAGGGGCACCATTTAGTGCTTTGTTTCAGCCAGACCCACATCATGGGTCATCACTGGGTTTGATGTCATATACGTGTGAGTGTAGCTGTTTTTCTTTAATGAGGAATGCATCTATACAATGGAAAATGTCTTGGGAGAGCCTTTTTCTGCCAACACTTTGGAAACAAACACGGCACTGTCGGCAAAGCTTGTCACAAATATAGCAAGCTCGGCTTCGCTGCATTTGAGGTTTGAAATCTGAGCCACTAACTGATGGCTTGGAGTCCTTCACATTCCTAAATTGCAAACCACCCTCTTTTGACATCCTCCAAGGGAATACGTTTGTGGTTTCAGGCTCCTCTCTTATACATCTGTAAGCAGCATTTGATCCTTGGCTCAATATTATCCACATTGCACAAAGGAAATAAAAATAACCAAGAGCTGTCTGGGTATATTTTCATGGAAAATAAGCTTGGGCCACCTTCTTTGTTAATGTCAATGAGGCTAGTTCTGTCAATCAGGAAGCTTCAAAATGCTATTCTGAATTTTCTCAGTATTTTCAAGTTCCAAATTACCTTTGCTTGTAACCTCCTGCTTTGAGAACATTAATATTCCTGCCATTACTGCCAAACACTTGAATTCTAACCCCACAATTGAGTGATGACGCATCTATGGGTTTGGAAGCCTCAGTTGTCACCCCTCGTTCATTAACCTGCCTATAGGCTATTTCATCTCTATTAACCAGTTGCAGTTGTATGTGTTGGGTGGGGGGCATGAGCAGTACCTTAACTGCAGTGCCCAAATCAACCAGGGACTTACCCTACAATCCAGAGTAACTACGGGAGCATGTAAGAGAGATTACATGCACCCGTAGTTATGGCACCACCTAGTGAAAACCTATGGGAAATTCATATTGCAATCCAGAGTAAATTGTTCTTACCCCAGAGCAAGGACTCCCTGTAGTTACTAGGGATTGCGCCCATAGACCTGTTCTCCCTGTTGAACTTTGGCCTCTGTGGTTAAGGTTTACTAGGCAGGTAGACTCCTGCCTAGACTTGAAGCCCATATCTACGTGCCAGGTAGGTCAGGGTTCCCATTCAAACTAAGCCCCATCATCCTGTTGCAATTTTGCTATGACACATCACTGAGCACCCCATTCCTCCCACACTCCATTCCAGTCATCCCTCTTCCCCACCGTACAACTCCATTTTGCTACCCTGTCCGGGAATGGCTCCAAAGGGGCTAGATCCCTTGCACACCTTGGTGAGGCTCCTTCCATACTGACTGCTCTGCACCCTCTCTAGCTACACCACTGAACATAAAGCTAAAACAGGAGATTTTCTTTGACCTTACAGCAGTATGCTTGTGCATGAAGCACAGCTGGTGCAAAGGGAGAAACAAAAATAGATTGACGGATCTGAAAGTGTCATGTCAAGCTGTACTGAAATTCAGGTAGAGCACAAAGCAGAGAAGCCACAAAGTAGTAATGGAAGAGCATTGCAGTTGTGCTCCCCTAATACAATTAGAGGAGTCTGCATAGGCTTGGGATCTGACCTTCCTCGACTTCTCCATCCACAACCCCAGGTTCCCGTGTTCCAAACAGCAGAACCTTCACAAAGCTCACTTTGTTTCCACTTCTTTGCATTAACTATACAATAATTGCTCGTAAAGCCTATTTTAGGCTTAATAAAGTTCAGGAACGTGATAACTTTCTTTTCTCATGATGAAGAATTGAATTGCCCTTTAAAACACCCACATTGCTACTTGAGAGAAGAGGAAAAAATGTCTCTGGAAAGCAACTCCAAAATTTGAAAAGCTTCTAAATAGATGCAATTCAGATGAGAGGTTGAACAGATGGAGCACCCCTGCACTCTTTACATCTCTTTTCTGCTACATATTATACAGTGATTCTTCCACAACTATTATAAAGGCTCTATAAGCCACCAGTGATTTCAGCTTCCAAAGAACGCCAAAGGCAGGTAATGCTACACCCTCAGAAATTCCCAACAGGGATCCCTTACAAAATAGTTGAAAATAAGCTTATACATCAAAGGTGGCCAAACTGCAACTTACAAGCCACATGTGGCTCTTTGACGTATAATGTGCAGCTCATAGAAACATGTTGGCTGAGCTCCTTTTCACATCACAATATAAGAGCTAAATAAAAAATTTAAGATTTATCATTATTTATGGGTATAAAGCTGAGTGTCCACTGTGATACGGTGGTGATAACTAAATATACAAGATAGATAGATAGATAGATAGATAGATAGATAGATAGATAGATAGATAGATAGATAGATAGATAGATAGATAGATAGATAGATAGGGAGGGAGGGGAGGGGGAGAGAGAGAGAGAGAGAGGGAGAGAGCGCACTTGTTCAAACATTATCCACCCTTACTAAGACCACAGTCCTAATCATGTTTATTCAAAAGAAAACCCCATTGTGTTCAATGGGTCTTACTTCCAGGAAAGTGTCTTTAGGATTGCAGACTAATAGCACAATCTTAACCATGTCTACTCAAAAGTAAGCCCCATTGTGTTCAGTGGGTCTTACTCCCAGGAAAGTGTCTTTAGGATTGCAGCCTAACTCCCAAATCCAGAGTAACTACAGGAGCACATAAAAGACATTATGTGCACCTGTAGTTACTGCACCACCCAGTGAAAACCTATCGGAAATTCATATTGGTATCCAGAGTAAATTGTTCTTACACTAGAGCAAGGATTCCCCGTAGTTACTCTGGATTTTGCCTCATGACAATATATGGCATTACTTTGCAATGGGTCATAAAACATAATTCAGAATAATACACAGAAGAAGCTGATTTAATTTTATATGTTCAGGGTTCTTTTCCTCATGTAATAGTACAATATAAACACACACACATATATACCTCTGCTGAAGTAATACTGGCTATCCCTACAATCCAGAGTAGCTACGGGAGCACATAAGAGACATTTACGTTGACGTAGTTACAGTGAAAACCTATGGAAAATTCATATTGCAATCCAGAGTAAATTGTTCTTACAATGGAGCAAGGACTCCTTGTAGTTACTCTGGAATGCACCCTTAGTGATGTTCATAATCTCCATTTCAAACTGAATCCCAAAAGGGGGGAAGATGAGGTTTCATAAATCAGAGAGAGAGAGAGAGAGAGAGAGAGAGAGAGAGAGAGAGAGAGAGAGAGAGAGAGAGAGAGAGAGAGAGAGAAATGGTGGTGAGACTTCAGTCTTTCCCTACAATCCAGAGTAACTACGGGTGCACGTAAGAGACATTAGGTGTACCCGTAGTTACTGCAGCACCTAGTGAAAACCTATGGGAAATTCATATTGCAATCCAGAGTAACTTGTTCTTACACTGGAGCAAGGACTCCCTGTAGTTACTCTGGATTGCACCCTATGTCCATTAAAACCCCGGAGACATCACCTAATGTCTGTGATCGGAAGGTTTACTTGAATATTTTTTCAGTACATCAAGCTCCGAAATCACACTGTCTCAGCTTCTTTCAGCTGACTGTTTCATTCCTTTTATGGCAAAGCAGAATCCTTGAACATATGGAGCATCTGAACTCCTGCCAAAAGTTTAAGTGACAAGGTTATAAATATACAGATACACAAGCATATTCCCCCCTTTAATGTATGGCTGTGAGGGCTTGAGCAAAAGCAGATGCTATATAACTTATTTAGTCATTCCTTCTATAGATGTACAAAGTCCTTGGGGCTGCTTGGTCAAAGAAGAGGAAAAACGGGAATATGAGGCATACCAACCATCAGAATTCTGTAAAATTAGCTCCCCAAGAGAGGGGGCAGAAGGACAGAAGCAACCAAAAGTTCATGGAAAATTCCAGAGGTGAGGTTCATTTCCTTCCTGATGATTTTTGGAAATGTATTTTTGCAAGAAACACTATTTGCCAGAAGAAACCCCTATAGTGGCATAGCTAGATGGGGTGCAAAGGACGTTTTTCAGGGAGCTTCACTATGAGCGAATCCAGAGTAACTATGGGAGTTCATCGGAGATATTACGTGCACCCATACTTACTGCACCACCTAGTGAAAACCTATGGGAAATTCATATTGGAATCCAAATTGTTCTTACTCTGGAGCAAGGACTCCCCGTAGTTACTCTTGATTTTACCCTATGTTGCACAAGATCCTCTGTTTTGGAGCAATTCTAGGAAGCAAAATGAGGAGAATGGATCTGAAGGGAAGGAAGAGGGGCTGCTTTGAGATCACAGTGGCATTCCTTGCAGAACTTAATGCTTTGCACCCCTTATAACCATGCCACTGCTTCCCAATGTCAACTTGAAATGATTCAGCTCCGTAAACGGAAGCTCATCACAGAAGGGATGGTCTGTGGGCCACCTTTTGAAATGTTTTCCCTCCGACAGACGCACTAAATGCAGAGCTGAGGCAAGATCCATACGTTACCAAAAAGAATCACCTAAACGCATGCAACTGTCATGGGTTCATTATTAAGCCTATTACTGCGTAAATGAGTCTTTGCCTCCATTCCAGGCTCCTCTCCGAACATGCACAGGGTTTATTAATGGTCCTTTTGTCTGCAAAGAGCGTGCGCTCAGTGGAAGTCTCCCTATGGCCAGACAAACATGGTTACGGAAGGAAAATGTTCCTCTTCTCCTTAGGAATGAAGCTTGACACAAGCGCGGTCACGTCCTGAAGAGGATGCGACTGCGCGGTCACCAAGCTTGGCGCAAGCGTGGTCGCGTCCTGTTCAGGATTGATGCAGGCGCAGTGGTGGGCCCCTCGGGGCGAACCGGTTCGCCGGTGTTTTGGCCCACCGCTAGCAACCAGATTGCTAGCGGTGGGCCAAAATTAACAATCGGTTCTATAGAACCGGTGCGAACCGGCCTGGGCCCACCATTGATCTATGTGTTCTTCTATGTATTCTAAGCCAGAGATGGATGGGGGATGAAACTTACAATCATACAAAACCATACAAAATCATTTCTCATGCAATCATACAAAATCATACAAATCATACAAAATCATTTCTCTACTTGGTTTCCTGGAGGTAATTTTTATTTACCCTCGGGAATATTTTTCACCACTTTGCAATATCACGAGGACTGTAATCCTATGTAGATTTTCCTGGGAGTAAATCCTATTGAACTCAGTTGTAGTGCTATTTTCATTTGGAACCATCATTAACAAATGCTTCAAACTGCCAAATTACACAAGGAAGATTTTTAGGGATTGTAAAAGCTTTAAATCTGGGCTTTAAAAAATATGGAGCTGTTGATTTCTGGGATAAGAGTGACATTATATATTTACGATTTTTGTCAGACGCTCTTACAATTCAGCATTCCAGGGGTTCCCAAAGTGTGCGCTCACAAGGACACAATCGCTTTTTCCTGAAAATCGTGACCAAGTTTTCTGGGACATATGACAACCCTATCCAAGTTGTCCACTCCCCATGAGTTCTATGGCCATGGAAACCTTCCTCAGAAGTGCTTGTCTTCCAAGACAGTGATCTTAAGCCAAATCAAAATTTCTTGAGGAAAATTTTGCTTGTAATCCAAAATGCTCATAATCCTATGCTGCAATCCTAAACACATTTTCCTGGTAGTAAGACCCACTGAATACAATGGAGCTTACTTTTGAGTGGACACGGTTAGGATTGAGTTTGTAGTCGCTTGTAAACCAAGGTACCACTGTATTCTGTTAGTTCTTGCATACAATTCTGAGATTCTTATGAACCAAATGGCAGAGTCAACATAGGGTTAATACTACAAGGTGCAACTTGGGCTTCTTGCAGCCCTAATGGATGTTGTTGAGAATCTTGGGGGCTTTCCTGTCTGTCTAATTTGTAATAAAGTACCTTGATGGAGAACTGCATGACTGCTAAATAGACAGTGAATTGATTTTTTTTCGCTCACCTACATTATTAGTTGAGTAAATATATTACATTAGTGTATATCTCCTTCTGTGTGTGTGTGTTTGTGCGTGTGTGTATGTGTGTGTATACACACACACATACACACACACACAGAAGGAGAGAGATTGGAGGAAAAAAGGGACACAAAAGTACTGAGAAAAATGCTGGAGGTTCATTGTTATTGGCGCTCCTGGGAATTCTATTGTATAGCTTGGCAATCATCTAGCAAGGAAGATATCTCAGTACGTATGGCTGGCACAGTATGATGTTCTAAATTTAGGGGGCTTTCACAGTGCTAGCATTAATGTAGGCCAAGCTGACACGTCTGCAAACGGATGCCACATCTCTGTTGATGCCGTTCATAATATCGCTGTCTCAGAGGTGATAACCCAATTCCATTAGCTGTGCCGACCTGGTTGGAAATCTGGGATGAGGGAAGGTAAAAGAGTTAGGGGTATTATAAAGGGAGAGAGTCTGTGTGTGTCTTGCCCAAGGTCACCCTGGAAAGCTTCATGTCTGAGCGAATATTTGGACCTGGATTCACCATCTTGGCTCTCATTCCCACCCCACAGTAAACACTTTTTACTCTAATCTCATGTTCACTTTTTTCTGCCAAATTTAAGAGCACAATCCTAATTATGTCTACTTGAAAGTAAGTCCCATTGTGTTCAATGAGTCTTACTCCTAGGAAAGTGTCTTTAGGATTGCAGTCTTAGAATACAATCCTAACCGTGTCTATTCAAAAGGAAGCCCCATCGTATTCAATGAATCTTACTCCCAGGAAAGTGTCTTTAGGATTGCAGCCTTAGGGCACAATCCAGAGTCACTACAGGGAGTCCTTGCTCCGGTGTAAGAACAATTTACTCTGGACTGCAATATGATTTCATAGGTTTTCATTAGGTGGTGCCGTAACTATGTCAACTTAAATGTCTCTTACGTGCTCGTGTAGTTATTCTGGATTGTAGGGTTAGTCTCTAAAATTGGGGTGCACATTAGATTCAATGGTGCATTAGATTCAAGTAAATACAGTATTTTGATCATTCATTCATTCATTCATTCATTGGCATCGTTCAGTCTCAAAAGACTCTGGTATCGTGCTCTGACTGGAGGTCCTGAAACAGCATCTGATGTGGCTAGAAAGGCCAATTGGAGAGTGTCCATCCCTTCCACACTGAGGACAAATAAATTCCGTCCCCTGCCCAGGCCCAGGTTTTGCTGCTTCCGGGTCTGTCTCTTTGCTTCAGCCTGCCGAACAAGTGTCTCTTCCAGTTGGAGAAGGCCATGCTGGGTCTTTTGCCTCCACGCTGAGCGGTCAGAGGTCAAGGTTTCCCAGCTGTTGATGTCCATTCCCAAAGTCTTTAGATCCCTCTTGCAGATGTCCTTGTATCGCAGCTGTGGTCTCCCTGTAGGGCGCTTTCCCTGCACCAACTCTCCATATAGGAGATCTTTTGGAATCTGACCATCAGCCATTCTCACGACATGCCCAAACCAGCGTAGACGCCACTGTTTCAGAAGTGCGAACATGCTAGAGATTCCAGCACATTCCAAGACTGCGTCATTTGAGACTTTGTCACGCCAGGTGATGCCAAGAATATGTCGGAGACAGCACATATGGAAGGTGTTCAGTATATAAGTTATAAGTATATAACTTATACTTATAAGTGTAGGTCAATATTAAGAGGGTAACAAAGATTAAATTTGGATGGCAGGAGAATGTTGTGCTAGAACATTGGAGAGTGGCCTTGCAGATAGTAAGGAGGTCAGTACCTACTGGGAAAGAAGGCAGCAGTGGGAATATTGCCTAAGGTAGCGCTCTCCAGACTCTGGCTCTTGGGTTGGATCTGGTTCCCTCTAGAGACTATCCCCCATGTGAATGATACCATTCCATGAATGATGCTGACCGTGATCAGTGTTCCCCTCCCCTGAATTATACCTTGACTTGCTGCACTGACCCCAAAACCCAGGCTCAGTGGCTGCTAAAGAAACAGACACCAGAAGTGAAGAAGTGCATTTGCGGGACAGTGGCACCATGATCGTGCCGTGCCCATGCCAGAGAAGTCTTTCCTGGTGCACAGCGGTCTCCACTCCACTTTTGATACCACTCGCCCAAGGCATCAGGAAGACATGGCCAAACCTGATTAGAAGGTTGCCCAGTTTCTCATTTGATGTCACAAAAAATGTTTGAAGGGATCCTTGCCTCAGTAGGAATTCTATAGAAAGTGGTAATCACTTTAATTAATCCAGTTCAATGGAGAATGGGGTCTCTTTCCATCCTTTAAAATAGCACTGCAGGTATTTTGCTAATTAAGCGGCTTCTTGCTTACCTGCAGGAACCCATGGCTCATTTAGGTCACCAAATGCTCTGACCTTGAAGAGCCTTCAGTTGAAACCAGTGAAGAAAGAGTTGTTTTGTAAGTTAGAGAAGAAAGAAAATAAGGAAATTAGAATGCCTGGTGCCCACTGGTGCTAACAAATATTCTATAAGTTTTACTCCAACAATGGCGGGTAAGCTCAGCAGGTATAGCCTGATGAAGAACACTTCAAGCGAATGGTAGTACTCATCCCTGTGTCTGGATAGACCTTCGTAGACACCCATCAATCATAATTCATAATTGACACCCATCAATCAGGCCAAGTGAATGTGTATCATGCAGCCAACATCCAGATTGTAACCTCTGTGGTACTCATTGGGAACAACAACATACCCTACAATCTAGAGTAACTACAGGAGCACATAAGAGACATTTACATTGACATAATTATGGCACCACCTAGTGAAAACCTATGGGAAATTCATATTGCAATCCAGCGGAAATTGTTCTTATGTCAGAGCAAGGACTCCCTGTAGTTACTCTGGATTGTGCCCATAATCAAACTGTGAATATGAAAGGGAGGAAGGCTGTCTGTCCTCCATGAGATGATACTAATCTGACCTTCAAGATTTATATCTATTTTTAATTTTTTTAAAAAAAATCAAGGCATGGTAGATGTATTGTTGAGTTTGGCTTCAGAATAGTATCTGCCTGTGTTGTTGTTGTTATTGTTATTATTGTTATTATTGTTGTTGTTATTATTATTGTTATTGTTATTATTATTATTATTATTATTATTATTATTATTATTATTATTATTATTATTATTATTTACTAAGGCTGCAATCCTAATCACACTTTCCTGGGAGTAGGCCCCATTGAATACAATAGGACTTTGAGTAAACAGGCTTAGGATTGCACGTATTTACTGTATTATAACTACAATGGTTACTGTACTACTGTACTGTAATTACTGTATATGCTATCTTTCACCAATGTTTAACAGACAAAAGGATAAAACAACAACACAATTAAAGGCAAAATAAAGCGAACACATATTGTTTTAAAAGTCCTATTTCTCTGTGGAAGTATTTTATCATTATTGGCATAGAACGATGGTGGAATGTAGGCTTTGTCTGTTGCCCGAATCTCATTAAGATTACAGAATATGCTCCCTTTTGACAACCAGTTCCTTACCATCAATCATTTTCAGGTTCAGTTGTCAAAGTCCTAGCATAGCATACATTTTGTGATGCGCGATCCTAAAATAAAATAATAATACAGTCAAATCTGTTTGCTGGCTCCGTTGTTGTTATTCCCGGTCATTAGTGCAATAAACTTCCTTAGAATTCATCATGGAGGGGACTGTGCCATGATCACCGCCCAGAGAGCCCCACAGAGCATGGATTTTGCGCACGTTTAACCGATATGTGCTTTGAATCGCAGAGAAATAGAAGCAGCAAAGAGTTCATTATCTCTCGAGGGAGCAGCTTCGATTCCAGATGACTTTTCAGTTTGCGCACTCACCGGGGAACAGACCGAGGAGGCGACGGTGTTGCAAAAACTGCTCCAGCTTCTACTTTTTGTGTGCGCAATTAGGCTGAAGCCAAGGATCCAGCAGCAGACTATGAGGGCATCCCCTGCGGTCTGCACGCCTGGCCTCAATGAGTCAATGCTCCTTTTTCCGATGAAATGAAATGGAAGCATTTTATCCAGAGAGCGCAAAGCCCCTTTCAGGTTAATGATTTTGGAAAAGAAGCAGGACGGCTCTCTCCCTTAACGAGGCATGTAAAATATTAAATATTGTTATTAATAATAATGGTCATCAATAATAATGTTCATATTGTTAATAATCACGTTCAATAACTCTCACGGTGAGCATGGAGCACCTATGTGGGTTAAGATAACTCAGGGCAAAATCCATAGTAACTATGGGGTGTCCTTGCTCCGGTGCAAGAACAACTTACTCTGGATTCCAATATGAATTTCTCATAGGTTTTCACTAGGTGGTGCATTAACTATGGGTGCACGTAAAGTCTTTTACGTGCTCCCGTAGTTACTCTGGATTTGGGGGTCAGTGATTTTCAATCTTTTTCATCTCACGGCACACTTTAAAGACTGAACTGGTCAAGGCACACCATCAATTGCTTTTCCCATTGACAAGGCACACCAGGTTGTTCAAATCCCTTAATTTTCTTATGAATGGTTGTCAATCCCCAAATTCCCAAAGCACACCTGAGCACTACCCACGGCACACGAGTGTGGCATGGCACACTGGTTGCAAATCACAGAGATAACTAATATACACACAGAGCACAATCCAAGCATACACTGGAATGGGTAGAATGGCTTGTCTGCCCTGTATCCAGTACAGTGGATTCCTTTTGTAATGTAAGGACCGACAAAGAACCAGTTTGGTGACTTGAGCCCAGTGTTGCCTATTATATCCAGTGTTGCCCACTTGTGTCTAGTAGATCGGTACTTGAAGCCCAGTGCCTGGCAGGGATGCCTGGTGCCCACTATGCACTGATGCCCAGTGGTGCCTGCTGTGCCAGTATGAATGCCCAGTTCCTGGTGGTGCCTGCTGCTGTCTGATGTCCAGTGGTGCCCAGTAAGGATGCCTGGTGCTGGGTAACATGCCCAGTGCTCACTGCCCACTGGTGCTAAGTTGTGTCCGATAGGGATGCCTGGTACCCACTGGTGCCCACTGCTGACTGCACAGTAGTGCCTGGTTATTCCTGCTGCCCTTTGGTGCCTGGTAGGGATGCCCAGTGCCCACCGGTGCCACTGCCTGGTGATACCTGGTGCCCACTGCACCATGGTGCATAATAGAGGTGCCTAATAGAAGCACCTGCACTGTAGTGATGCCTGGTGCCTGCTGCTGCCTCTCACTGCCCCCTGGTACCCTCTGGTTCCTGGTGCCAGTTGGTGCCCAGTGATGTCCAGAGCCCACTGGTGCCTACTGCCTGTTGCCAGTTTCAATGCCCAGTGGTGCCCACCAGCGCTCAGTCACTCCTGGGCCAACAAATATTTTTGAAATTTTACTTCCGCAACAAGAAATCAATTCCACTAGTTACACATAATTTCTTAATTCCAAGAATGCTACATCCACCTGTTCACAGGATGTAGCATGAATGGAGGACAATGAAGATACACAGGGAATGGAGGACAATGAAGATACACATACACAGGGAATGGAGGACAATGAAGATTTTCCTCTAGGACACAAGGCTAGAAGAGAGGACCTGTCCTGGAAAAAGAGGACATACAGTCATCCTGGATCTGAGGTTTCTGGTGCATCCCCTGACAGCCAAACTGAAGCAGAGGAAGCTAATAGGAGCTGGAAACATTATTCTTTGAAAAGGCAGCCAGTTTGCTAATGATTTGCAACACAACGACACACAGAGACGTGAAGGGCAAGGGTGGGTGGGTTGCAGCGAATCCTATCCTCCCTTTTCTAATTTGGAGGCAAATGAGGTGCAGCCCCCTCGCTTCCCATCTCTTCTCTCCATCCTCAGCTCCATGGCACAAATTGTTAACTATGGGATGGAATTTGCAGATGGAAACCTAATGAGAGTTAAAAGTAGGGACAGTTTTCCACTGAATATATGGTGGGGACAAACACTTTTATCCCAAAATTTAAGCCGATATCTTTATTCTAAGAGTAGTAGCTTTGGGGAAAAAAATACTATTTTTAGGAAACTCCTGTTAAAATTAAGCACAACTGTTAGAATTGCTTTCCTCTTCAGTGGTTATGACTGACGTCATATAATCAGGGTGACCAGATATCCAAACCTACAAAGGAGGACAAGGTCTGGGATTCCTCTCAGCCTGGCCTTTCCGGTGGATAATGGCATATTTGCCCACTCATGAGTAAAGCCGCAATATTGGGCACTTCCACTTTCCCATAGAGCTCAATGCATATTTTTTAGTTTTAGTTTTTTGGCCATAACATTTGATAGGAAGGAGATATTTCAAAACTGATTATTGCATTGGATTCTGCTCTTCAATGTGAATCCAACAACATATGACATGATGGGGTACTGCACACCATTGCAAAGTTCCAAAGTGAAGCCAAAACAGAGGACAATGAAGCCCTTTTGGAGGACATCCAGACAGGAGACTAAAAAAAGAGGACAAATCTGGAACTTTCTGGTCATGTGACCACCCTGAAAATAATGACATAATATTGTTATGTAATAACAGTCGTTACATTTGCTTTTTTCACACCTCAGGATCCATGTGGCAGTGCAACCACTGATCTCACACCATTTCATTTATGAAAGGAAATAGGAGTTTCCAGTGGACTTAATAGTCTGAGGTGACTCACTTAGCTTGGGGTTGGTTTTAGGGGTTGGCCAGGTCAGGACTGCCTGTTGGATTGCAATGTGAGTCATGACACATTGGTGTGCACTAAACTGTCCACAGATGTACTACAAGAGAGAGCCATTTAGGGCTACTGAGGGGATGTGAGGCTCACTGGTCAGAGCCTCTGGAGAATCAGGCCAAAGACACATCAAGTCCAGCTTCCTGCATCTCACAGTGGCCCACCAGATGGCTCGGGGAACACATAAGACACCTGCACCCAGGTGCACTCCCCTACATCTGGAATTTTGAGGTTGCTTACACCTATCCATCCATCTACACACACACGCACACACAACTCACCCCATCATGGCTTGTACCTTGTGATGGTGCTTTCCTCTAGGAATTTGTCCATTCTCTCCTTAAAGGCATTGGGACTTCATGCCAGCACCACATCCTGTGGCTTTTCTTTTATCTATCCGAACCCTCGTAATGTCCTAAGCTAATGATGCAGCAGGAATATCACCCTTGGGAGAAAGAAAGGGAAGAAAAAGAAGATATGGGGTGCAACCTATGAGTAAAAGGATGGAACCTGACATTAAAGAAGCAGAGTCCAGTAGCATCTCCAAAATGGCCAGAGATTAACTAAAAAAAACCTGGAGAAACTAGATCCTTTTGGCAACTCTTTTATTGACAGCATATCCAATTAGGGAGGATGGATTCGGTGCAAGAAGTTCTTATTTGTGTGCCGAAAACTCCAGGCAAATTCTTATCCGACACCTTGGAGAGTCAATCCCAGCTAGTGTCAACAATATGAAATTAGGAGTAACTGTCTCCAAATGTATCCTATAATCCACAACGGTGCAGTCTGTTGAAGACCTTCCCCACCCCAGGGCCAGCCCCAGTTCTCACTTAGTCTGAATGTCCCTAATACTATCCCCAAGACAGCCTCAAGTGGGACCTAATCTTCAAAATCATCCCCCACTTTTTTTTAAATTAGCATTTTCAATATCAGTATGCAAAACTTTCCTCCAGTCCCAGCATTATTGCTCCTTTTTCGACTGCAAAGAATTTGAGTTTTAATTAGCATTTTCTCTGGTGAACTAAACCCACTGAGATTACTACACTTAGTAAAATTTAATTAACTTGACAAAAGATCCTAATTGTTTTCTTGCCACTGGTTCTTTGGTGAGACTAAAAATAAGATTCTCCCAATTAGGCGATTCCAACCTTTCTCCTCTTTTTGGATGTCCTACATTAAAATAAAGATACGTACATTACATCCAATTTCAACATAAAACAGGGGAGAGGTTGGGCATCGGCTTGGATGTCTCAAAGGTGGCGATTAGAGCAATCCTAAGCTTGCATTCAGAAGCAAGTCCTATTGTATTCAATGGGGCCTACTCCCAGGAAAGTGCAATTAGGATTGCAAATGATGTCTTCCACCTATGGCACTGAAATCATGATGAAACCTTGCTATTTAGAAGCTTATCTTGTCCACAATAGTTGGGGGGGGGGGCTCTAATTTGAATGTGCAAGTCTAGAAATGGAAATCCTATTCAAGCTTTTTCAGAGAGAGAGAGAGAGAGAGAGAGAGAGAGAGAGAGAGAGAGAGAGAGAGAGAGAGAGAGATAAACCCATTGTATTTGGAAGAATGGAAAGGTGATGTGTAGATATCCTATTAACCTTATGCTTATGATGCCTGATTACACCAAAGCTGCCTTCTGGATACAGATAACCCTCCTGAGTCACAGGTCCTACACACACACACGCACACACAGAGAGAGAGAGAGAGAGAGAGAGAGAGAGAGAGAGAGAGAGAGAGAGAGAGAGTCTCCCAGTGAAAGCAGGTCTGAAACATTTTTTTTTTGAAAGAGTTACTCAAGTGCATTAAAGTAGTTACTTGACTAGGATTAGAAGCTTATAGAGTGTGCATTACCCTTATAGGAAATAGATGTGCCTTTCAGAAAATTACAGGGATCAATACCTTAAAGGTCAGCGAAACGGCTGATGTGTTCAAAATCTGGTATATTGTCTGTCACTGACTAATGAAAAGTGATTGGGCTCATTTGTCACATGTCTTGGAATGGCAATTCTGGCTTTGGAGTACAGAGCATCATTCCAGAAATACCTAGAGAAATACCATCATCCCTGTCCCAATTTGGGGGGGGGGAATGGAGATTGGGTTAAATTCATTCCCCTCTTAGAGTAATTTGGTTCCAAAGGGCGCAAACCAGAGTAACTACAGGGAGTCCTTGCTCCAATGTAAGAACAATTTACCCTGGATTGCAGTATGAATTTTCCGTTGTTTTTCACTAGGTGGTGCCATAACTATATTGATGTAAATGTCTCTTAAGTGCTCCCATAGTTACTCTGGATTGTAGGGTAAGGGCACAATCCAGAGTAACTACGTGGAGTCCTTGCTCCGGTGTAAGAACAATTTGCTCTGGATTGCAATATGAATTTCCCATAGGTTTTCACTAGGTAGTGCAGTAACTATGGGTACACGTAATGTCTCTTACGTGCTCCCGTAGTTACTCTGGATTGTAGGGTTTGTCTGTTTTAGAGCAGGGGTTATTAAACCACTCAAACTACAGTGATCAACCCCATAACACTTTTTAGAACGGCAATCTGTCAGGAGCCACCAGAAGAGATGTCATGGCCCGAAGTGATAAGTTTTAAATCTAAGAGCATAATTCTAACCATGTCTACTCAAAAGTTAGCCCCATTGTTTTCAATGGGATCTTACTCCCCGGAAAGTGTCTTTAGGATTGCAGCCTAAGCTACGATCAGCCAAAGTCCCATCACAAAGTGTGCTCATATTGCTATTTTTACATAACAACCAATATTTCTAGAACCAATGGGTACAAACTGCAAGAGAGGAGATTCCGGTTGGATATCCAGAAAAAATTCCTGACAGTTCAGGCGGTTCGGCAGTGGAACAGATTGCCAAGGGAGGTGGTGGACTCTCCCTCACTGGGGATCTCCAAGCAGAGGCTCGACGAGTGAGCACCTGTCGGGGATGCTCTAGGGGGATTTCCTGCTGCTGGCAGGGGGTTAGACTAGATGACCTACTAGGTCCCTTCCAACTCTAGGATTCTAGGATTCTATGATTCTACATAGCTCAGAATCCAAACATTCCAGCTCTGAAGTCAAAGCAGACTGCAGACTTCCATCCTTCTCAAACCATGCAGCCTCCATACATTCCTTGACATTTTGGGCTCCAAAACCTCTTACACATTGAATTCAAGGCCTCCTAATTTTGGCCACGCAGAGCTTTGCAACTCTATCACCAAGTGCTTTCATAGGATGGATCTGGCCCACATGCCTTATGTTTGACAGCCCTACAGCACAATCCCAAGTAACTACTGGCCCTCTTACATTGATGTAAGAGGCACTTACTCTGGATTGCTCTATGCATTTCCTATAGGTTTCTCATAGGTGGCACCATAACTACATTGACGTAAGAGGTCCCTTAATTACTCTGCATTGTGCCTCTAGTTACACAGCCATTCTTTGGGGGAATATGGTGGGGTGGACAAGCATTCAATCATGTGAATGCATCTTCAGACTGATGTGAACAGGGTGACCATTTGCCATTACCACAAAAAGAGGACAAGGCCATCCAAAAAGTAGGACATCCAAGAAAAATGTAGGACATGACAAAATAAAAGCTAAAAACACTGAGACAGATAAATAGATTTTTCATGTGCTTAATTTAAACACTATATGCCTTACTAATACATTTAAAACAATTTCATATAATTTACTATATATAATTTATTAATTACAGGAAGGATCCATGCTGCCCGCTTACAAGGAAAAAGAGGACACGAAAGGTTTTTGCCATGACACAAGGCCAAAAAAAGAGGACATGTCCTGGGGAAAACTGGAGATTTGGTCACCATGGATGTCAGATATGGGAAGATATGAGAAGATATGAGATATGGGAAGATAATATAGTCAGATATGGGAAGAAACTGCAACAAGGTTCCTCCTTCCTGTGGATCTGGGTGCCGTTGCCATTCCATCAGCAGCATTGGAAGGTTCAGCAGCTCCCCCACAATGAGATCAAGCTGTTAAAACCAAGGCAGATTATGAATTATTGGATAAAGTTTTTGTGTTGTTGTATTTCATGTCGGATTAGTAAGTCCTCTCTATCTTTGGAACGTAGGAACAAATTGGAACAAATTGCAGCGTTGTCCACCTCTGCTCGAGGTATAAAATATGGTAATGCATTGGCACACTCCTTCTTGATCGTTTTGTCCCTCCTTGTCAAAAAAATCCCCTTTTCAGCAGTTTTGAATGGCCTGCCCCACAGTTCACCTCTACGTGGCTATTTGAGCTCTCTAATCGAGGAGTAGGGCATTCAATAAAATAATTAATCATACTTCAATATTCCAACCCAGAATTTTTCTTCCTGCTTCACATTACAGCATGATAATCAATTCATTTTGTAAACCAAGGACTAATTGAAAAAAGGAAAAAAAGAGTAAGATCTGAAAGCAGAGCTAATCATTACATCCATGAAGCAACCAGATGTCACAAGCATATTAATGGCCTGATTCACCAGCAAAAGAAACTTTTGGAGCACTTCAGAACTTGGGGGGAAAATTCTCCATAGAGCCCTGGGATATATGTCAGTTAATAATTACAACAAATGCTATAAGGGGCAAAGATCATCTTCTCATTATCAGCCTGGTGAATCCCTATAGTATGATTGAATCCAGCCCTACTTACCAGGCATTACATCTACCTCTTTTTACTCGTTCGTATGTACCGTAATCATTTTTTTTTTTTCAGAAATGAGATATTTTGAATGGAGCATATTTCATTTTCAAATTGCACGTAAATTATAAGGGGAAGAGTTCTTTCTGAAGGATTCGTAATGGTCTCATAATGTTCTTTTTCTGAATACTCAACCCATAAAAAAAGTCATGTCAGGTTGGGAATGAAATCAAATCACTTCTTAAGATTTAATATTGGGTCTGCAGTTAATAATTTTTTTTAAAGAGTTGGTTCTGTTCTGATCCGTTAAAAGAGGGGCTAAATTCAGTTAGGAAGTACATACCTAGAAGGCAGAAGGTCACCTATTTCATAAGAATTGACCCTCCTTATTCGTGAGTTCAGCATAGGGTTTCCAAAATTCTCTTCCACAAGATTGGGACAGGACCCTCTGTCCCATTTGCCAATATGTGAGCACAATCCCCCCAAATTGGGACTGTCCCTGTTTTTCAGGACATATGGCAACCCTCATTCAGCATCTACGGATTTAAGTATCTTCAAATGCTGATCCTATGACTGGAGGATCACAGACAAACTCTTGGATGTAACTAGAATTCACTTTGGAGCCATTTGGGGGAAGCAAAGCAGAGGCATAGATTTCAAAGAGGAGAGGGAAAGCACCCTTGCACGCTGCATTGAGGTTCCCTGAAAATCTTAATGCTATGCACCCAGTGATGGGCTTCAAAGAAATTAAGAACCGGTTCTCTGTCCATCCGGCAGCCACTTTTAAATGGCTATTTTTAAACTTTATATGTCCTATCTCTTGTTAACAACTGGTTCTATAGAGTAGGTGCGAACCTGCTGGTGCCCACCACTGTATGCACCCCCTCTAGCTATGCCACTGGGTAACCCAAATGTGCTGTTTTGTTTTATGTACTATATGAGCCAGATACATGTTGGGGCTTTATTAATAAATTAGCTGCTATCTGCAAAGACAGGGCACACTCCTAAGAAATTTAGGCTGGCCTAACCACCTGTCATTTCTTTCCGTGATGATGTGCACGTTTGTGACAACCTTGGGTCGGCATAGGACTTATGCCAGGGCTTAGGATGGCCTAAGTGGAGGTTAGGATTGCAGCCACACTGAAAGTAAATTTAAAACTACTAACACGTAGGAAGATAAGAAAACCCGTTACAAAACCAATTGAAACAATTGCTCCAAAAGTTGCCATCTTTGAGAAGACTGCATACAATATTTAACCAGCAATTGTCTCTGAAAGCCGAAACAGGCAGATTTCTCTGCAAACAGAGCATAGATACTAATCCCCCATGGCTCCCATTTCCTTCCACTTTAATGGACTCTGTAAAGTTTTTGCCAATCATAAGCATTTTCTTAAAGCCTGAAAAATGCAAATTAATAGTTCACTACCGATCCCAAAGTGATGGAGGAGAAAAGCAGATGCTACATCTAAAAATGGGGAAGAGGGGAAAGAAAGAAGGGGGAAAAAAACCATTTATGGAGATTGTTAATGCAATAAAAAGCAGCAACGCAATTAAGGGGGGAATGCTGAACCAAGTAATTGGTGAGAAGGTAGTTTCTCCTGTCTTGAGCACTCAATGGAGGGTTTTCAAGTATTTCACTATGATCAATAAACATCCATTCCCTGACAGCATTTTTTGTCAAGGGGAATGATATGAAAGACATCTCTAGAAAATTAAGAGTAAGGCATCTACTAGATCAGGAGTCTGCAAACCCCAAACTGGATGCCAGATGAGACCCATGGCAAGCCTCTAACCAGCCCATGACTAGCCACTGGTCCCATAAGAGACTCTGATCTAGTTGGACAAACATGACTGGAGCTGTGATGGTGGGATGGAGAAAATGGGGGTCTATTTAATTGTGTGCATTATTTCTCTGCGGTGTGTTGGTACTTGCAGAAAACTTGGAAATTTGAGACCATTTATTCATGAATCCAAGTTCCATCTCTAATCTATTTAAATTTTATATTTAAAATATTTTTCTGACATTCCACCCTGTGCCAGATACTGCGCCCCAAACTTTTTAACATTGGAAACCTATTTCACCTTTCTCCATTTAGGGACAGACAAGCTAAACACTGGAGGGTGCGAGAGAACGGAACTTGCACACAACTGTCCATGATGCACATTTTACGGCTCTTTTATAGCTGCTAAGTACTACTGCTGGTCTCCAGGTGCATCACTACCTCATCTTCAAATCACATTGTGGATCTCTCTGCCCTCTGCTCCCAGAGTCACCTACATTAATCTACATCCAAGAATAGAAGAGGGGATGAGTCACCTTTTACTCTAACCGTAACCTCTTTCCTTTTTCTTAACAATCTTCTAAACAAGAATGGCATTTTTCCTGTAGAGTGTTGTTCTTGTGCCACCCAGAAAATCTCGTTGATCTGTTTAACAAATATCTGGACCCCTGGCACCCACTAACAACAGAGTGACCAGATGTCATAGGCTGCAGTTCTAAACACACATACCTAGGAGTTGGGCTGTGGGTGGCACAAGTGGTTAAGACACTGTGCCTGTTAACCAGAAGGCCAGGGTTCAAGACCAGGGTCCCCACAAGACAGGGTGAGCTGAGCTCCTGTCCTTAGCCCAGCTCTATGACGCAGCTGGAACCAATCATATCGGCTCTGCTGTTCCCTTGGACTATTTCAGTGATGTGGAGAGGGGGGGATTTGCTGCTTGGGTAACAGCCTATCCTCCATATCAATCTACTCAGGCCTTCGTGCTGCGCATGCAGTGTCCAGCATGATACCATAGTCTTTCAAGATTGATGGATGCCAAGTTACCTGGGAGTAAGACCCATTGAAGACAATGGGGCTTCCCTTGGAGTAGACATGGTTAGGATTGTGCTCATAATCACTAAAAAATGGAAAAAGAGCACAATCCTAACCATGTCTACTCAAATGTAAGCCCCACTATGTTCAATGGGTCTTACCCCCATGAAAGTGCTTTTGGGATTGCAGCCAAAGACCCCCAAAATGTAGGACACCCAAGAAAAATGTAGGACATGTCAAAATAAAAACTAAAACACTCATCTATATTTCTGTATATAAATACAGTTCACGTGCTTGATTAAAATTCTATTTTATTTATTATTAAATTTAAAACTATTACATATGATTTATTACATATAGAGCACAATCCTAACCATGTCTACTTTCAATTTATTTATTAGGGTCATCACATAACAGATATAAAAACAAACAACACCATCCGTGTCCATCGTCTAAACATGTCTACTCAAAAGTAAGACTTATTATGTTCAATGGGTTTAACTCCAAGTTTGGTTAGGATTGCAGCCATAAATTATTAATTAAAAGAAGGCTACATGCTGTCCGCTCAGAAGGAAAAGCAGGACATTGAAGTATTCCCAAGACACAAGGCTCAAATCCGGGACATACCCCTGGGAAATCCGGGGCATATGGTTATCCTGGCTAAGAATCACCAACCTCTTTGATCATCAAAGGAACCCAAAAATAATGTTCTCAATTACAATCCTGTTAAAAGAGTATTTTCTCATATATTATCTAAACTTCTCTGACCTGTTTTTTAAAAATAAAAAGAATGTAATCCTTTTAGGAAATGATTCTTAACCCATCTTTCCTGCCCCCTTTTCTATCAACTAAATCCAAACATGCACTAAACTGCGGAAGGGATAACAGATTCACGAAGGACCGCCAAACACTGACCACTTCAGACAAGTGCCGGTATCAATGGGCAAGATGCTTCGATGAAAACATTAAGATCACGGAAATGTGCTCATTCTGACAGGCTGATTGGAAAGTCCTCCACACCATGATCCACGCAAATGCAATGAGGGATGATTTACGACACCGTTCCTCCGAAGTCGCTACTAGACAGGAAGAGAGCAGTGATTTATTTGTCCTCTGTAAATTGTTTCCTGGAAATGCAGATCTGTGTATGTGTGCATGAGAGCAAAAATGTTGGAACAGGAGCCCAGGACTCCAGACGTCCTCCGTCCAACTTATTCCGTCCCAGCGTTGCCAAAAATGCAATTTTCAAAAGGGCTGAGGTTAGCTACAACTCTCATAACCGCAGGATGTTGTCAGGGTAAAGGGATTCTCAATGAATCTATGGGAAGATTAAAATGCAATGATTGCCAAAAGTACAATCTCCATTTTGAGCGCCAGCAGGCCATTGACTACAGATGGGAAGGATTAACAGCCAGGGAAAGAGACTGCCAGGTTAGATGAGCAGAACCAGACTGACCCGGCCTGTGGATTCTTCAGATCTTATTGCTTTCCCCTGAGCAACAAGAACTTTTCCAATAAAAGCTTTGACCACCTGAGATAATAAGGGGAGCCGTGTCGGTTTATTCACCAAATGTGGTGGAATTCAGACTCATCCTATGAGAACAGCCTGTTTTGCACATGCAGCAGGACAAGGGGAGACACACACAGGCCTGTCTGTCCGGGTCGTGAACGGTGTTTCAAATGGTGACTTGGCATGCCGATGGAGGCCAGTCTGACTTTAAGCTTCTACAACCCTTCCTTCTGCTCCTGATAACAAATGGAGCTGATGAAGAAGTACGAATGAGTGAGGTGGGCTCAAGAAGGAATGTCCAAGATAAATCCTGCAAGCCAGATGCAGTTCATGGACTTTCTTCATCTGGCCATCATGCCGGCTCAGCAACAGAGGGGCACCTGCCTCACTTGCTACACCAAAGGGGCATGAAACCTCTATGGTAGTGGTGGTGAATCTATGGCACGTGTGCTAGGGAGGGTACTCCAATCCCTCCTGGCCTGCATGTGGACATGGCGCTGCCCCACACCCCCAGCTCACCAGCTGCTCTTTGTAGCCAAACCAGTGGAGCCGATGTCCACCAGAGCTCTGGGCATGCACAATGGACACAGGGCACTCCTGGCCCACAGCACATGCCCAGAGTTCTGGGCATGCACAGTGGGCACTGCCATGCGCAGTGGGCACCAGTCTGTCAGTGGCACTTGGTGCAAAAAAAGGTCCCCACCTCTATGGCCATCTTTTCCTCCTCCTCCAGGGAAAACCCAGAATTTACTGTCTTGTGCCACTTACTACATTTCTCACTTATGGTTCTTGCTGCATGGGACTTGTGCCAGCCAAACTGCAGATTAGGATTGCATCCTGAGCATGTGTAGAGCATCTCAGTGCACTATTATTGCACAAGAGTAACCATTTGATTAACATGTTCAATTTTTTTATCACAGCATTTATTTGCTTTCATGTTAGCCTTTTAAGATATTGTAGCCGTAGATGTCTGTATTGCATCTAGAGCATCACTGCACCTAAAGTGGTTTAGCAGAGACAATCAAGTGGTTTCAGTTGTCCTTCCCATGTGACCTGAAATTGCATATTTCAATCTCCGAGCTTCGGAGACATTAATGCTTAATTCTCAATCTAGTCATCAGTCAGCGGAGTTGATCTATGAAAAGTTATCTCGGCGCTCAAAGCTTTCTCGGTTGCGCTGCTTCCTCTCGCTGCTTCCAGATGGATTCGAGGGTGTACAGAAGGCTTTCTAAGGAGCTGATGTCAGAACAGGTTTGTTGATTAATGGGTCCCTGGGACATTCTGACACCTTGGTATGGATCGGAGAGATAAGAGACAAGGAGAGTGCATGGCTGCATCAAGGCAAGCCAAAGGTTAGAAGCATTGCAAAATCCCAGGGAGAAACATTAGACATGGAGTTTCCTCTGGGGCAGGATAATGGCCTGCAAAGGCTAGTAATAGAGTGAAAGATCATTTTGTAGTACTCAAGGAAAAACCAGAGACAAGACAGACGATACTAAAGGGTGAGAGTAAAAACTAGTATCAGAATCTAGATGACACTTAGCATATGTTAGGAGTGGAGACTCTTCCCCAGCCACACTCAACACTCTTGTCTATTCGTGGCAAGAAGCAAACGGAAACAGCAAGAGGTCTCATGCGTGGATTAAAAATAAGGAAAAAAATTGCCATGTTTGATTTAAAGATTAAAACCAATAGAAGGTGACATAATTATCCATAAAGGGGAACAGAGGCATAGCTAGAGGAGCGTGGCACAGTCCGTCTTGGAGGTAGCCTCCCCACTTTGGAGCCATTCCATGCAGGGGGTGCAGAATGGAGCCATATGGTTAGGGGTGCAGGAGGTCCAGACCGCACCACATGACACACTTACATGAACTTCTGATCAAAATTGTGAAAATCTTGTAATTTCAAGTAACACCATAATGTTATATATCTTCAGTGCATATTTAATGCAGAATGCAATGGAACAAACCACATTAAAATATTTATTCCATCAAGCATTATAGACAAAAAACTAGAAAAGGAAAATGTAACTGGTTTATATAACAAAAAGTGGATTCTTTAACTCAAAACTGACACAAGAGACTGTTCTGAGAGCTAATGGTGATGTTATTACAACATAACAGGAAACAATAAGTTGTTAGTATGAGTTGGTTCTCATCTCCATTAGCTCATCAGAGCTAATACTAGAACTTAGGGTGAAATCCAGAGTAACTACAGGGAGTCCTTGCTCCAGTGTAAGAACAACTTACTCTGGATTCCAATATGAATTTCCCATAGGTTTTCACTAGGTGATGCCGTAACTACAGGTGCACGTAGTGTCTCTTACGTGCTCCCGTAGTTACTCTGGACTGTACCCTCTGTTGTTGGTTCTTAGTTGTGCGAGAACCATCAAGACGGCTACTGATATTTTGTTGGTTAATGATTGACTTTGACTGTTGTATATTTAAATAATAAAGTTAATTGGGGGAGGGTGACACAAATGGGGGGGTGACACAATTCAAGGAAGCTGGCTAATGTGCACAATACTATAATTTATTCTGTATGGTCTACTAAAGGAGAAGGCACCATGTGATGCAACTCCGAGTGATGCTTCTGGCTCACAGCCTACCAATGCCTCTATCTCAGTGATTCTCAATCTTCCTAACGCCGTGACCCCTTTATAAGTTCCTCATGTTGCGGGGACCCCAACCATAAAATTATTTTCGTTGCTCCTTTATAACTGTAATTTTGCTACTGTTATGAATCGTAATGTAAATATCCGATATGCAGGATGTATTTTCATGGTTACAAATGAAATGTGTGTTGTATGCACACATTGAACACAATGGGATTTATTTCAGAGTAGGCATGCATAGGATTGGGCCCTGAGGCTGTCAGTCAGCCCCAAAGCGCACGCAGCTACAGCCGGAGGTCTGGCAAGCCTGACCTGGCCCCCTGCACCAGGGGTCTTTAGGCAACCCCCCGGAAAGCTCAAGGCAACCCCCAAAGGGGTCCCGACCCCCACTTTGAGAAACACTGTTCTATCTGCATTGCAAAGGGAATGCTGAATACAAGACACAAACATCTTAATATACATCCCATAGGAATTAACAACAGAAAATAGACAGTAATAGACAGAGAAAAGTGTAGCCTTTTTTCCCATTCTAGTGCTGTTGTCATGACCAGAATAAAAGGAGAACAAACAAAACAGGTCATAGAAAAAGAAAGCGATTTAAGTGTCAAGAAATAAAAAGCAATTTTGGACCATAATTCATCTCAGGCTTTTCCTTCTTGATTGTCACATCCTTCAGATGGTCTCTTTACCGATCAAAAAAATAAAAGCTTGTGAAAAAATATTGAAGAGATCTACTTGCACATTATTTCCCAAATCCCAGATAGACTGAAATTGGGTGTGTTTTTTTTAAAAAGGAAAAACTTTCTCATGGTTAAAAGAGAAAAAGAACAAAGTTATTTTTAAAACCGTGACAGCTGAAATTCCATTGTTTTTGCAAAACCAGTGATTTTAGGCTTCCAGATAAATTACATCTCAAGGTTGCAACGGCATTATATTCATGGAAAAAGACGGCAAGAGTTGGCCACCCTCTGTGTGGTGGTCTGGATCTTTCACTGCGCAATCATTACAGAATGAAGCCCTGGCTGGTAAGACCGACACCTAAGACGCTGCATTGTGAATAAGTGTTGCTTTCAAAAAAGGAAATTTTGGGGTATTTTTTTAAAGGAGAAAGAGAAGAAAATCTCGCAAGAGAGGAGTTTGGAAATAAAGGGGACCAGCTAATTAGTTTTAATTGGGTCAGAGATTGCCGTAATTCGTACCACCTAATGAGTATCCAGAGGGAATGTGCTGCGATGCACTAGGTGAGATGTGGCAAAGACAGGAGAATGGTTGCCATTCACAAAGGGAATGGTGTGGTTCCTAACTAAGGTGAATACATGTCCAGGGAATATGCTTATCAGCACATCTGAGAGCTCAGAGTGCAATCCTAGACTGTATTTAGGCTGTCGTAAGTCCTTGCACTAGCCTCCAAGCATCACCAGAACGACACATCGGTGCCACAAACGGGGAGGTCCACTCTGTTCCGTAACTCGGTGTGGATGGTGCAGAGAGTAAAATGTAATGGCCTTTGATAAGTTGTGTTGGGGGCATGTTGCTGTGTTGGAGGATGGACAGGGGCAGGAGATTGGGTGGGCGGGATGGGAAAAGGTGGTGGGAATTGGACTGGCAGTTATGCTGGATCCAAATATGATTGCCATAATTCTTTTCCACAAAATTGGCACAGGACCCTCTCTCACAATTGCCAGTATGTAAACACAATCCCGCAACATCGGGAGTGTCCCTGTTTTGGGGGACACATGGCAACCCTAGATCTAAGCCTCCATCTCAGAGCAGCTTTCAGAGGCCACCCCAGACAGGAGAGCATGGAGAGGCCACATATATTTAAATTTTATATTTAAAATATTTTTTTCTGACCTTCCATCCTGCGCTAGATATTGGGTCCCAAACTTTTTATCATTGGGAACCACTTTCACATTAAATCTGAGTAGGGTCTGCTGCATCCCTACCGCAGGAAAGGTGGCTGCCCTTCCCGTGCCCACCATAGTGCAGCAGCAGTCCCTAAACCTGTGCTAGATAAGAGCACACATTTGAATCCTGTTGCATATATGCAACATTGGGCAGCAACGGGTTCAAACAAAATCTTCTGGTTCTTTATCTTTCTCCTCTCTGTCTAAAATCAGACAAATGGCTTTTCAATAAATGCACGGAGGCCTTAAGTCTGTAACAAGGACATACTTTAACCATTAGGAGACTCTGCTTTCTTCCAAGAGTTTTTTTTACCACTCACAAGAGATGGGAATGTATCCATTTTCAAAGCATTCCTTTCTGTTCCTCATTTAACTTATAATCCAATTCTTCTCTGTTTTTATTATTTATTGTTCTGACAGGCAGCATAAAAATCTTAATGTACTACTGGTAGAATAAATGAAAGGCATCTGTTTGACAATGCGCGAATAGTGGATTCCTTGTGTTACGACTGTGATGCCAAGTATAACATCATCAAGGTTGTAATTCTGGGGACGTGTCTCAGAATCTCATAACTGTCACCTCATACTAAGGCTGGCTTTGCAGACTCCACATTTTTTCTGGCTCAGAAAAAATTTGATCCAACCATCACCCCAGTCATCCTTTCCCAAGGACTCCCTTTGGGCACAATCCAGAGTAACTACAGTGAGTCCTTGCTCCGGTGTTAGAACAATTTGTTCTGGATTGCAATACGAATTTCCCATAGGTTTTCACTAGGCGGTGCAGTAACTACAGGTATACGTAATGTCTCTTAGGTGCTCGCATAGTTACTCTGGATTGTAGGGTTTGTCAATCTGTTCCTTCAATGATTCCCAGTGTTCCAACCTGCTTCCTTCCAACCTCACATACTGGATTGCAACAGCAAATCCAACTCCAGCGGTGGTGGAAATTTATGGCTCCTGGGTAGGTAAATCTGTGGCAAGCGAACACTTTTAGGTAGATCTGACCAATCAAATTTAATCTTCAGGAAATTTAACTCTTTAATTTAACTCTTGCTATTATAATGGGAGAAAATCTGGACATTCCTCCCCCCTCCGCCCATTCTGAAATTTTCAAAAAGAGAACTGCACAAAATGGTTTTGTCTATTTTTAATTCAAAATTTACATTACTATTATAAATTACTGCTTTAAATTACTTTACAGTGCAATCCTAAGCATTTCTACTCAGAAATAAATCTCATTGTGTTCCTACTCCCAGGGAAGTGCGGTTAGGATTGCAGCCTTAGTGTTTTACAGGTAGCATAGTATCAGAAGACCATTATTTCCCACGCACTGTGCCTGTTAACCAGCAGGCCAGGGTTCGAGACCCAGGTTGGCCCCACAAGACAGGGTGAGCTCCTGTCCTTAGCCCAGCTCTGCGACGCAGCTGGATCCAATTGTATTGGCTCTGCCTTTCCATTGGACTAATTCAGTGGCGTGGAGAGGGGGGATTTGCTGCTTGGGTAACAGCCTATCCTCCATAACAATCCAACCCAGGCTTTCATGCTTACCATGCAGCGTATGCAGCGCTGAGCATGATACCATAGTCTTTCAAGACTGACGGAGGCCTGCTGTCCTTAGACCTGCTATTAGCCATGCACCAATAAATAATAAACACCAAATGAAAATTCTTCTTTTGGGGTTGATTCTGGTTTTTCTATTGTTGTTGTTAGTTTGTTTTACAGAAATGAGGACTATTGAAAGCAATGTTCTCTGTTTTTATTCTGTGATTATTATTTTCTTCCACCTCTAGCAAGCACCCTTGGCAATGCCTGACTTTCTTGAACCATGACATCACCCTGACCCTACAGCTTGACTCCCTGTTCTAAACTGGATATATTTTACTTACAGCTGTAGAAACTACTGTAAAACTGTAGAAGGGTGACCATATGACTAGAAAAACCCAGATTTCTCCGGATTTTTAGCCTCCTGTCCAGGTGTCCTACATTTTGGCTTCATTGTCCTACATTTTGGCTTCGGTTTTGAACTTCACGATGGTGCGCAGTACCCTATCATGTCGTATGTTGTTGGATTCGTATTGAAGAGCAGAATCCAATGCAAAAATCAGTTTTGAGATATATTCTTCATGTCAAACGTTATGTCCGAAAAACCAAATTTACAAAAACTATACAAACAAAAAAATACATTTTTTCTGCAATTTTTTAAGGGGTTAGGAATTTTGGCTTGAGGGGTAGGAATTTTGGCCTTGGGGTTCAGGAATTTTGGGTTTGGCATCTGGTCATCCTGGTAGAAGCCCCATCTTGACTTTATTCGCTTTAAACACTTTCCACCTCATATTCCTCTACAGACAGAGGTGGGCAGATACCGGTATGGGCCTACTCGCCCATACCGGGTCTTCCACCAGGGCGGACGATAGCGAGCCGGCCAGACCCGCGGCTGCAGGAGCTGCGGGGACTGGTTCGCTGAACTATACTGGGACTTACTCCCAGGCAGCTGTGGAGAGAACTGCAGACTGAGACCCAGCCTAAGCAGGTCTACTCAGAAGTAAGTCCAAGTATAGTCAATGGGACTTACTCCCAGGCAGGTGTGGAGAGAACTGCAGCCTCAGAGACCCATCCTAAGTAGGTCTACTCAGAAGTAAGTCCCAGTATAGTCAATGGGACTTACTCCCAGGCAGGTGTGGAGAGAACTGCAGCCTCAGAGTCCCGGCCTAAGTAGGTCTACTATGAAGTAAGTCCCAGTATAGTCAATGGGACTTACTCCCAGGCAGGTGTGGAGAGAACTGCAGCCTCAGAGCCCCATCCTGTGCAGGTCTACTCAGAAGTAAGTCCCAGTATAGTCAATGGGACTTACTCCCAGGCAGGTATGGAGAGAACTGCAGCCTCAGAGCACCATCCTATGCAGGTCTACTCTGAAGTAAGTAATTTTAAAAAAAATTTATTTTTAAATTAAAAACCGCCCCTGGCCCCGCCCCTGGCCCTGCCCCTGCCCCTGGCCCCGCCCACTTCCGGAGAACCGGTTCTTGGGCCAGGCTGTGCCCACCCCTGTCTACAGATAGCTGCTGGGTGGCACCACAAAAGTCTCATCTGCATCCCCTATAATTTCAGCAGGATTCTTATGACAGTCACAACACTAGCAGTCCCAGAGCTTGAATATCAACCAATGATCGATATTGTCTGCATTAAAAGCAAAATCATCTGAAGGCATATATTACATTTCAATGAATCCCCTTTCACATACTGCAGCAACATTTTCCATGCCACTTCAACATCCGGCATGCATAAAAGTACAAACACTTCATTTGTTCAGTGTGTATTGCAATATTATTGAGTCAAAAAGCATATGCTTTATCATTGTCGGTTGCTCTGCATTTACATTGCATGGCACAGCGGATGCTCGTGAATTCTTGGTTTATTTTATTCACTTGCAAAAGGCATCTCAGTCTTTCCACCAACACAAGACCCCATTTGTTTTCCAGAAGGCCATCATGTAAGCACTTTCAGGAGAAGTGGTTGTAATTCACACATACCTCGACCACCCACACGGCTAAGAAGCTTCCAGACTGTCAAAGCAAAAGCTGCCAATCTGGGTAAAGAGGAACAGAGTCATATGGCAGAGAGTGCTATTTGCAATAGTTGTACTAACAGAAGCATTGACCTTTACACACTCCAGAAGAAGCCATATGGGCCCCAAGCATGGCAACAGTTTGTCAAGCAAGAAACCTTTCAATCATATCTAACAGGGGAGGAATATCTAATTTAACCATCAGTGCTGGAATGAATCTGGCACGAGAAAGCTACGCTTCAACCACCCCTAATTGCTAAAAGAGCCACCAAGACTGGAGGGATCCAAGCTTTTGTGTTTCCAGGTTCTCTCTTTTGAACAAACTGTTCATCTCCAACGTTGGCCTTTCAGTTCTTGAGGACGGAAAACAGATGGTCTTGCAGTCAATTCCATCAAGAATCCAAATTAAATCCATTGGCTTGTTCTCGCTCGCATTAATGAAACTTGAATAATATGCACTGGCAACCTGTCAAGCTCTTATGATTTTTTTTTTTTGGCAGTACAAGACAATAGTGCATTAAATCCACGTTCGGCCAACCACATCACTGGTATAATTCCATTGACTTAAAGGGGGCTGAGTTGAATCCTACAACTTTTCTTGGACTGGCCCTCCACATTCCTGCTATGTAACTATGAGTTCACTTGGGCTAAGTTTCATTTAAAAAGTGTTAGCTGTCTATGAATATCACACTTCGGCAACCCTAAACCTGGACAGTGCAGCTAAGAATGAATCATGTATCCATGAATATTCACTTATTTTCTGTACATATGATACATGCAGTTGGTTATACAAATAGATGGGGTTGAAAATATCTTGTGTGCATGGATGAGAAAATTCTGTTGATGACATTTAGGTAAGAACGTAAGAAGAGCCTCCACTGGATCACATCAAAGTCTCATCTAGCTTCCAGTATCACATAGCGGCTCACCAGATGCCTCCAGGAACACACATGATGCCTGCATCCAGGTGTTTTGATGCATCCAGATCTTCATGCGTCCAGATGCATCCAGATCCAGGTGTTTTGATGCATCCAGTTCTCATTCACTCATGGGTAGCTGGAGCTATCAAGCAATGGCCATACATGGATAAACCAATCCATGTAAGGCCAGGAGTGGTCAACCCAACAACTTTAAGGCTTCTTGACCTCTAGAAATTGTGTTGAAGACAAAATTCCTGCAGGCACAGCTTGTCAACTCAGAATCAGGTCAAATATGAACAAATAGTTATACTTTCCTTACAACAGATGTCAGTGGTCAGCAAGTCACTAAAACAGATCCGTTAGAGTAGCCGTCCGGGCAGACCAATTTCTAAACCCACTGCTACTAAAGGGGCAAAAATACAATTGTGACCCACGGCCATGTTGGCATCACAATAACTTTTTTAAAAACTTCCTACAAACCACGGGAGCTGTGCAACTCTTAAGTTGTTATAAAGTGTCCTCTTCACCCACAGTGGCATGACATTAGAGATTGCATTGCTACTTTCCACCACTGCAAAGACTGGTCCCAAACTCCCAGAGTTTGAGAGTGAGTGGAGTATAGGACTGCAGCCGAACATCCATGCAGCTTTTTTCAAATCAGGCAAATCAAAGGAAGCAATGAAATCAGTATAAAACGAGGGCAGTGTTTCCTGAAATGTGGGTTGTAAGCCCGTATGTTTGGATCTGGGCCGTCTCACCCACTCTTTTTTTGGTTTGACTTCAAATCAGAGCAAATTCAGAAGCCACATTACTCAACAGGAAGGTGGGGAATCCTCTTCTGGGTTATGCTGATCTGGCACATATAAACCTCATAAAGCCCTTTGGTTTGCTTCCAAAAACTGGAAGTGTCTTTCTGCGGATTCTGCCAGCTGTTTTGAGGTCAACAGTTGCCAGGAGAGTAGGGGCAAAATCCAGAGTAACAATGGGGAGACATTGCTCTGGTGTAAGAACAACTTACTCTGGATTCCAATATGAGTTTCCCATAGGTTTTCACTAGGTGGTACAGTAAATAAGGGTGCGTGTAAAGTCTCTTACGTGCTCCAGTAGTTACTCTAGATTTGGAGTTAGGTCGATGTCCTGGCATGACCAAGAACCTCCCCATTGAAATTAATGGCACTGCTTACTGCTAACACAAAACATTGTGTTAACACATTATTTAAGGATGATTTTATAACTAAATTTAGCATCCCTTTTCATCATTATTTAATTGTTTCCAAGCGTCTATGGTCCGAGCTTCTCACAAGCCTACTTTAGTCCTATTCAGTGTATCCCTGAGTAGGGATAAAAAAAGATTTCTGCAATTCTTTTTTTGAATCAGATCCTGGGCTTCACCTGTCTTGTCCCATTAGGGGCATTCTGGACCAAAATCTATTATTTGAAACAAGCGTCATGCCAACTATTCCCTGTCTGGTCTGCTTGCCTTAGATTTCACAGTCAAATGTTTTACGTCTCTGCCCTAAATGTTCCTTTTGCTTGCTCTTCATGGCTGGTTAGGCTTTGCTGTCTATGGAGAGTATGTGAGCAAAGGTGCCAGCTTTGATCATAGTTTTGGAGCAGAGTCCTTTCCTATTCTGGTAACACAAGCATCAGACTGTGTTACGTTGAGAAATTATTGAACTGAGTGAATAAATATCAGAAACTTAACTAGTAATTAAAGTTAGCACTGAAAATTGCTAATGCAGGGAGCTCCTTTCCACCTTTTAATTCAAAGGTCAACTAAAAAAACACCTCTGAACACACTTTACAAACCTGAATATTGATCAATAGTTTCTGTTCTACTAATTCTACCACATCTAGTAAATCCACTAGCAGCACAATCCAGCACAATCGGGAGCTCTGAAGAGACATTTACGTCGACGTCGTTACAGAGCCACCTTGTGAAAACCTATGGGAAATTCATAGAGCAATCCAGAGTAGATTTCTCTAATGATGACGTAAGAGCTCCTGTAGTTACTCTGGATTGTGCTGTGGAACTAGTTGATAGTTATATCAGATCTATTAGATCTACTAGTGGAAGGAGCAGGGAGTAGGAGGGAGCGGGGGGAAGTCCCATGCACCAGGCTTGTGAGCCTTCGGGGGTGTCACCACTGCATTTCCCTATCCTGTTGTTGCTGCTGCCTCCATCTACCATGTCACCTCCACCTGTTCTCTGGAATAATTCCACAGCGGGGTAAAGCTTGTGTGGCATTCTGGATCACTTTGAAAGCCTTCTGAGGCATACAGTCTACTCATAAGCAGTACTTCTGGTAAACCAGAAGTAAACTAATTGTTTACCACCCAGAAGTACCTGTAAACCAGATGTACTGTTTAAGAGTGTCCTGAAAATCTCAGAAATTCTGTTGCATGAAATTCTTTTAGGAAAAAACTCCAGGGAGGGTGATGTGACACGGGGGTCATGCTGCTGTCCTGCACCTTAAGGGTCAGGCATAAGGGTCAGGTTAGCATAAGGGTCAGGCCATAACTCATGATGCATCCCTGTGGATGTTACTGTGATAAGTCAAATAAAATGAGTGAGAGGAAGAGAGAAAGAATCTAAACAAGTCACCATGAGTTATTAGGCTTATTAAAGCAAGGGTAGCGTCGGAGAATGTAAAGTTCATTATGAATTTTTCATATAAGATAAACTTGTGCTAAATGCACTTGCTGCTGATGAATGATGACATGTATCCCCTTCTGAGAGCTGGGAAGGAGAGAGTGGAAGCAAGGAGACAGAGCAGGTTAAAATCGGACTGGGAGGAACATTGTCCTTGGCAAAAGTGGAAATTTAGGAAGGATGGAGTACATCATACCAGTGATGTACATCATACCAGTGATGTGTCAGTGTATTTTTGTGCTTAACTCTAAAAATATCCATGTTGAGCAAGAGCTTCCACGAACACCCACAGTAGTTGAGATGAGTACGTTCTTAACTGTGCAGTCTGATGTGTGAATACAACATTACCTTGACTTTCATCCATCCAATTTCATCCAAACTTTCACAAGGTTCATCCATACTACTACATTTATTTTTCTTTTATTTCTGCTTATTTAGGCTTCACGTGCATTCACATGTATTAGTTACCCTGCATTTACTCAAATCTAATGCACCACAGAATCTAATGCACACCCCTATTTTAAAAGTCTTGAGATCAAATACATTTACTGGTGATTGTAATGTGCAGCTGCAAACAAGTTGCAAAATTTTCCTGCATATAACAGTGAGTTCTATGACTATGGGTATATGTTATGATTTTTACCTAATTGCACTACTTTATGCAACAGTGGTTTTATGTTGCATTTTTATTACATTAAAGTGTTAAACTCGATACTGATCTATACTTATAATCAGTTTCGAGAGTAAATTTACTCTGTGGGTGGTGCAAGTGGTTAAGACACTATGCCTGTTAACCCAGAAGGCCAGGGTTGGAGAAACAGGTCCCCATAAGACAGGGTGAGCTCCTGTCCTTAGCCCAGCTCTGCGACACAGCTGGAACCAATCATATTGGCTCTGCCTTTCCATTGGACTATTTCAGTGGCGTGGAGAGGGGGGATTTGCTGCTTGGGTAACAGCCTATCCTCCATATTAATCTATCCAGGACTTCATGCTTCGCATACAGCGTCAAGCACGATGCCTTAGTCTTTTGAGACTGATGGATGCCAATGATGATGATGTATTTAATCAAACTAATTTTCCATCAAATCTAATGCACTCCCTGGTTTTGGAGACTAACTTCAGCCAAGAAAGGTGTGTATTAGATTCAAGTATATATGGTATTTACATTTTTCTCAGGCCAAAATAAATTTGCATGGAAAATAAGGGTATGTCTTGGCACTCATCCATATTCACCCATGATTGGGTCCCTAACCAGACAAAAATATATGGTGTTGCTGTAAGTCCTACTGAAATTCAATGGGACTTCCTCCTGTGTCAGTGTGTTTTGGATTGTAGCCCTCATCAGGTATCCGGTATTGTAACAAAGATACTGGTTCCCCAGGAAGGAGTCCCCTCCGAGACAACAGCCCTGGGCTTTCACTTGTGTCCTTTGCAAGTGACAGGTTGAATGAACTGAAACAAGCTTCTCAACTCCTTTACATCCCTACTTGCTTTTTAATTATACATGTGGATGTTCAAGCAACTCTCAGTTTAAGTCACTTGAACCAGAAAGTTGATGGAATCTAGGGCAAATGAGAAGCAAGAGGAGTTAAAAATGAGTGGGTTACACAAAGGTCTTACAATGACAGTCCAACAAAAGAGTACCTGGTAGACTTTCATTTCAACTAAGTATGTGGCTGGAGATGATTGGTATCTTCTAATGGTCTGTAAGAACTTCTCCAAAATCAGCTTAGAGTGTTTCTTATATAGTTTGCCAGTCAAACATAATTACAAGCATTGCAATGTCTGAATGTTGTATCGGAGAGATTTACAGATGCATGAATTGCTTGTTATTTTAAAAGACTGCATTTGAAAGATATTTCAGCCCCTTTCAAAAAGAAAATATTTTGTTAGGTGGGGGGAGGTTTTTAAAGCTTTGATGTGAGAACATATACTAGCAGTATACCAGGGTCTGTCAATCATGAAGCTGACTTTCAGTGCAATCCTATTTGTGTCTACTCACAAGTAAGTTCCACTGAGTTCAATGGGTCTTACTCCCAGGAAAGTGCTCTTAGGATTCCAATCTATTTAGACAGTCACCACAAGTGACTGATCTTGAACCAGAGCTCCATAGGCCTATACTGGAGATGATCTAGAATGCTGCGCGCTAACTAAATCGGGATGTCCAAGCATTTTTCATTTGTCTGACACTGTGTCAGGACCAGAAAAAAATTGATTTACATATTAAATTTAAATAAATTTACATAAATGACTATATCAGAGACAGAACTTGTGAATGAATGAATTAATTAATTCAAATCAGTTTAGAAACACTTTCTTGCATAAAGATAGAAGATCTCCAAACTTTCCAAACTCCAAGTACTTTCATAAAAAGAAAGAGAAGTTGTGCGCAACCTCCCCAATCCTTAGAATACCCCCCTGGAAGTTCAGGGAGCAGAGAATTACACCTCCAGAATTATGAAGCATTACACCTTCACCTCCAGAGGATTGCAGGGCTTGCCATGGCCACATGGAAGCTCACCATAGGCCGCATCTGGCCCCCAGCCCACTGTTTGGAGAACCCTGAACTGGATGATTTTTGTGAGTCCCTTCCAACCCTATGGGCACAATCCAGAGTAATTACGGGAGTCCTTGCTCCGGTGTAGGAACAATTTGCTCTGGATTGCAATATGAATTTCCCATAGGTTTTCACCAGGTGGTGCAGGAACTACGGGTACACGTAATGTCTCTTACGTGCTCCCGTAGTTACTCTGGATTGTAGGGTATGTCTTGGTGTTTACATTTAGTTATGCTTTAGTTTATAGTGCGTAGAATTCATGCATGCTGTATTGCTGAACTTTTGACTTTCTGTGATCCTCTGTACTGAGGATCACAAATGCAGAATATTTTATGGTATCCAAAATCTGCTTGGAGAAGTGCTTATTTTCCTAATACAGTGGTGCCTCACATAAAGAGCTTAATTCAATCCGGAGGCCTGCTCTTTAAGTGAAATGCTCTTTAAGTGAAGTGGATTTTCCCATAGGAAATAATGGAAACTAAGACAAATAGTTCCACAACCCCAAAAATATTCATATAAAAATATTAACTGGATGTAAAAATGATGTCAGAACACTGGAATTGAATTCAAAACATGCATTCAGTGTGCATGATCCTATGAAGTTTACTAGGCTGCAATCCTAAAGATTTTCCTGGGAGTAAGCCCCATTAAACACAATGGGGCTTACTTCTGGGTAGATATGGTTAAGAGGCTGCAATCAAAGACACTTTCCTTGGAGGCTTACTTGGGCTGCTGCTGGAGTTTCAAGGTGATTGGTGGGGGCACTTGGGGGCAGTTGCCTCTGGCACCCCCAGGCAACTGCCCCCAAGTTGGGGGCAGTTAGAGGCAGCAGTGCTGACTGGCAGCCCTTTTAAACAGCCTCCATGTGGAGCATCAGGGCTGCATAAGTGCTTGTTAAGTAAAGCGGAACTAGTTATGTGAAGCAAGATTCCTTGGAAATTTAGACTTGTTATGTGAAACGCTTGTTATGTGAGACGCTTGTTATGAGAGGCACCACTGTATTAACTTAATTTCTTCTCCCCACAGGGGCTACAATGGACATTTCAGATCTGTGATGTGCAGTAATGAAATCAGGCAAGCAGAGCACTGCCTTTGGGTTTCCAGCTTGGTCTTCAGTCGGTTGTAAAATTCTTTTTTCTAGAATGCTTTTGGATGGTAGGAGTTGGCAGGCCATCATATGGCTATAGATTACATTTATCCTAAGTGGTGAGAAAAGAGGGCCATAAATAATGCATTGTGTGCATATAACATTTTCCACGCAGTTACATGGTATGACAAAACAGATAAGAACGGAAAGGGGGGCATAGGTGATGGCATAGGGAAGTGATGGCATAGGGAAGATCTGTGTTAATGAAACTATCTTTTGTCCAACTTGGATATCCGGAAAAAATTCCTGACGGTGAGGGCGGTTCGGCAGTGGAACAGATTGCCAAGGGAGGTGGTGGACTCTCCCTCACTGGGGGTCTTCAAGCAGAGGCTTGATGAGCATCTGTCGGGGATGATGTAGGAGGATTTCCTGCTACAGGCAGAGGGTTGGACTAGATGACCTACTAGGTCCCTTTCAACTCTAGGATTCTATGATTCTATGATTCTGATCTATCACTGAGCCATTTATTTCAGTTTCCAAAGTGCAGTTAGATCTTTTGTCCACTATGGTTAGATTCTTGGAAAACCTCCTAGTAGATATGGATTTAATAGATAATTTTTTTTTTATCCTATCAGGAAAATGAGATTTAGCTCCCAGGAGACCCTCGTCACCAGACACGCTATTAATTGTATGAACCAGAATCTTAACTTGAAGTCTATGTGACTGGTTAATAGTGCGGGCTCAGCAACATCTCCAACATCTGATGCTTCCTCCTCTGCAGTGGATATCCTTCAAATTTTGCCATCTCAAAGTTCAGAAGCGGGGATGGGGATTGCTTCACCCATCCTCCTCCTCTACTTGTCTCCTGGCTTTTCCTCTTTGCTTGCCCTAGTCCCAGAACATCCTTCAGGAAGCCTTCCACAGACCTTTCATCATCAACCTCTGATCATCATCACTGTATGATGATCATACAGTTCATCCCAAGTCGGTACCCATAATGGTCCGATTTTTCTTCTTGGGCCAGTTCCAGTGCAAATTTTATATGGCACAAGCACAATATTCACAAATAATGAAAAGATTTGCAGGACACCAGAGGTAGGTGGGAATTCTACTTACCTTTGCAGATAGGAAGATTTGCAGATACTTGCAGATAGCAAGTTTACATATGAAGAGAACAGAGCATAAGAAGAAAATATTAATGTCTTCCTGTCTCCTTAGCTTACAATTTGAGGCATCCCACTTGCGGCATCATATTGTCCCCCAGAGGGTTTTTTTTCTAGTGCAAATCTATTGGGGAACCAATAAAAGAGACTTGCAGCTGAGTTCAGAAATAACTGAGCTATTTTCCAAACTTGTTGGAAAACAACAATATTCGCCAAGTTCAAGTGTTAGTTGAACCTTGAAAATTTACCCATTGTTGCTTAACTGCTTCGTTTTATGCAAAGGGAAGGTCTCTCTAGGTCAGTGGTAGATGACAGGTTTTGCATGCCAAGGGTCTCAGGTTCAGTGGGGTAGCTATGGTTGAAAGATACTCAAATATCAGGACTGGGGAAAAATCTTTATTCAAGATCTTGGATGCCCACTAGAAGTCCAAATCAACGACGCTGAGCTAAATGGACTGCAACCTGACTCAAAATAAGGTAGTTGCTTTGTTTATGTGCTAGTGACAGACAGGAGGAGGTTGTGTGAGGCCACAGTAGTGGTCAGGTATTGCAGACGTGCCATAAGATATGCCTGCAAGCCCCACCGCTATCATATTTTGCATTGATATTTTACTATTTTTACTTTTTTATTGTAAGCTGTTTTGATCTGACAATATTTTAAGAGGAAAGGATATAAGTCCTGTTAGTAAATAAGAATTCACACTATCCTGGCAGCCATACTAGTTTTGGAATAACTAACAGGGGATCTTATAACTTAGAGTTTTAGACAAAATATGTTCCTGCTGCTTAATACAAAAGAACTGAGAAACATATAAGGCAAGCAACATTTTTGTATCTGTTCCGGCATACAGCAAACATAATTTTCAGGATTTTCCATCGTCGTTTACAATTTTTTTTAATATGGAGTATTTAAATATGGAAACGAAAGAAACAGAAATAATTTTAATATTCCATAGGAGAAATACATGGGTCAAAACTTATGGCTGCATTCTTTCTTTTAAACAAGAAAGGAATAAAAGGCCATAATTAGCAGGAAAAGTAAGTTTATTTCACAGCTTGAATGCAAGAGGGAGAAAAAAATAGACATAAAAATCTCATATGTTCATTATTTAAGTAATTGATAATATATGTTTGTCATTTCAAATCATATTAAAAACTGTTAATGTTTGCCTATGTTAATGTCCTCCCCTCTGTGCATGAAAGTGCTTATGAACTGGTTTGAAGATCACCCTCTTCTGTGGAAAGAGTTTATGAATTGATTTGAATTCATTCATTTGTTCACAGTTTCCGTCATTAATATATTCATTTATGTAAATTTATTCAAATTTGAAATGTAAACCAATTCTTTTTTTGCTTCCGGCACTCGACACAGTATCAGAAAGACAATATGGCCCTTCTGCTAAACTGTCTAGAGACACGTAAGAGATAGTGTAACATGTACATTATCAAGCTGTGAATATCATGATGGCAAAAATTATTGTCATGAAAATAAAGTCAGTGATGACAGTATTTGACAACTGAACAGTAGACTTATTTTCCCTCTTCTTATTAATATACAAGAGCTAAACTGCCAGCTGCAATATTATAAAAATAGTGTTAGATAAATGTGCAAATCTAGCAATATAATCTTTGGACTATAAAAGTAAGAACCAAAGAAATATGAAGGCATATTGAACATATATTCCTTTTGTTAATATATGTAACAATGAATAAAATATAACACTTCAATTTACTTTCAGGAATATTGTAGAGGAGAATCCATGTATATCTGGAGATTTAATGGCAAAAGACAACCCTATGTATATTAGCTTTTCAGATTAAATTTACATCTGGAACTTCATGCTTACAATCCAGTCCAATGCAGCCTGCAATCCTATGCAGTTTTCCTGGATGTAATCCCTGTTGAATGCTACGGGACTTACTTCTGAGTAGACATGCATAGGATTGTGCCCATAATTGTGCTCTGCACGACAATGGAGCAGAGCACAGTTGGAGCAACCACAACCTGTGGAGGAATTTTGATGGATAGAGAATCTTCGCGAGAAGAGGATAGTTGTCCTCTTGCTCCAGAATATACCCCGACAGCCATAGTGGGTTAACTGGGACCTGCACCAGCAATATTGTTAGTGTAAGTCTTCATTGAACTGTGAAGTTGGACAAGACCTAGGAAAGGGGGGGGTAGCTATGGCATGAGCTAGCATCACCAATTCCCCACCCTACCTGTGTCCCTGTGCTGGAGTTAGCTCTTGATACTACAAACCACTGATTTTCAACCAGTGTGCCATGGCACACTGGTGTGCAATAGATAGTCCTTGGGTGTGCTGTGGGAATTTGGGGAGGGACATTAATAGGAAAACTTGGGGATTTGAACAGCATGGTGTGCCATGTCAATGGTAAAAACAACTGGTGGTATGCCAGGAGCAGGAAAAGATTGAAAATCACTGCTGTAAAGTTTATAGTATAAACCTTCAATGCCAGTGCTGACCTCCAAAGCCAGTGCTGTGTGTTGCAAACTTCCCATTAGGAACATTTGCAGCACTTGGAGAGAAGAGGCCATTTTCCAGTTGGCACTGAGCCTTAGCACCACATGGAAGACTGGCTGGCGCTCCTGTAGCATTGGCTGATGGTGCATGTTTTATGGGGTGGGGAAAAGAACCAGCCTGGCAAAAGAGTGGGACTGGCATTCATTTGAAATATAGGTGGAACAGACTTAAGAAACCCCATTGTGAGGTTTAGGACAAATGTCCCCTTCCCCAAGTAGACCTCCAGTTGCACCACTTCAGAAGTAGCCATTTTGGTGCCATTGCATTTGGCAGAGCTGTTTGAGATCGTTCCCCTAATAGGTTTCCTGATGATGCCCAGTGCCAGCAGGACAGTTGCAACCTTCCTGCTGCATTTCTGGGCCTTGTGTTATCATAAAATGCTTTATGGCACTTTTATCACAAAACAAGCCAGCAGAATGTGGATTGTGCCAGCGCAGGCCTTCCTTAAGATTAGGCTGAAAGACTACAATAAAATATTCTTAGAGCACAATCCAGAGCAAGTTCAGCCTGCTCTGCCCTAACTGCTCTCTCCTAACTATTCTGTATCCAGAGCAGAAAGTTATGCTGCATCCAGAGAGTCAGGAAGCCTGGGCTGCCCTAACCGCTCCAGAGCATGTTAAGTAACTGACACATGGGGAGGACTTGCTCCTGAGGAGACACCCCTCAGATCACACTGAACAAGGAACAGCTGTGGTGCCTATAGTGGTGACACGACTCTGCGCATCACCCGGTGCAGAAGTCTGTGTGTCACCCCTGGGATGCACACACCCCCTACCTGGACTGCACAGTTGCTAAAGTTGGCGCTTGTGCAGTTGTTTCTGAAACCAACTGGTTTCAGAAAGAGTACTGCACAGGCACCATCTCTGACACCTGCGCAGTACTTTTCTGAAGCCTCCTGAGTGAGGCCGAATGGCCGTTCAGAGACGGACTTCCTCTGTTCTAACGAAGTCTCCTCTGAAGCTGTTCGGCCTGCTCAGTGTGTTTCTGCACAGTGCACCTCAGCTGGCCATTCGGGCCAGCTCTGAGGATGAGTGGCAGCTTCTGGCTGCTGCTCCGCTTTGGAGCAGGCCTGAATGGGTGTGCTGACACCCGGAGCCTGCCAAAGGACAGTCAAACTCCTCCAGCGCATCACCCCATACGGAGCACATCACCCAATGCAGCCCACACCAGTCTGGTGATGCCACTGTGTGCCTGCCTTATAAAGAGTCCCTGATGAGATGCCAGTACATTCTACAGTGAATACAAGGGGCTCCTTGGAGTGGCCTGCTGTATCCTGAGGTTTGTGGGCAGCCGTAGTTGTTTCATAATCTAGGCTAGCATAATCTAGGTTGCAGCTAGGCTGGCCAAGAACTCAGATTTTTGGTCAACACTGCCATTCTTACTCAGGCCTTATCATGGACTCCTGTGGGTCTACTCATTACTATACCTGCTCCTGAGATGGTATATCCCTGAGGAACTGGAAGAGGGCATTTCTGCACTGGAAACAGGCTCTGGATACAGAATAACTGCTCTGCCCTAGGCAATGCTAAACATGCCCTCAACATGCCTCTCTAGAACTGCCTAGGGCAGAGCAGTTAGGGCAGAGCAGGTCCACCTCTCTTAGGACACCCTACGTTGCCTTGCTCTGCCCTAAGCCTTTTCCAGAGTTACTGGGCTGGAGTATCTTGCAGTTGCTCCACCCTAGTGATAGACAGGGCAACCCAAGGGCTTTTATGTGGACAGATTAGTTGCTCTGGATTGTGCTGTTATTTGAAAACTAACTTTGGCCCATATCCTAAAGTCAAATTAAGCCCTTTGCTCCGGAGCAGTTCAGGTGACTTTCCATAAGATAACACTGGAGGGTGACATAACTATGTGGACCTGTAACTGCTCTGGATTTTGCCCTTTGTAAGAAGGTTTGTAGGTTTTATAAAATTCTACTCTCTTGTGAGACAAAAGAAAATTATTAAAATTATTAAATCATTAAACATTAAATCATTAAAATCATTAAAAATCATTAATAACATGGTGCCTTCCTATATTATATCTGCAGACCACTGACCTTTCACTACTGCTTATATTAAATTTAATGTTTAATTGTGCACATAGGACCAGCCTAACTCACCTGGCCTAGCTTTCCATGATGCTGTGGGGAAATAGGCCTGTGCATTGGCCTAAGTCTCCCAGGAGTGGCACAAAAGTGTCTTACTACACTTCTGTGACACCACCAGGTCAGCACAGGACTTAAGGCAGGACTTAGGCTGGCCTAAATGGAGATTAGGATTGCACCCCTAGATGCTGAAAGCATAGGTGAACATAATCTGAGGTTTTACTAAACTAACGCACAGCTAATCCTATATGTGTGTTCAACATGTACATTAAAAAGATGAAAAATAGCAATCTGATTCTGATACCTTTGTAGGCATACAAAATAGCAATGTATTTTTCCCTTTTTCAGTTTAATAGCTATGTTAACTAATACCTGTCCAGCACATATAGGCTGCAATCCTAAAATCCTGCAGTGTTTTTCTACCAGTGGTACAGGTACCACCAGTGGTAGTTGAGGTAGTATCTGTTGATGCTCCCAAGGAGAGAGAAACTAGATATATGGCACAACAAATTGTACTAATAAGCTTGGGTTGGGTTAGGCAGAGCTCCAAATCCTGCTTTTCCTCACTCAAAAAGATAAAAAGCCCTCCTATTTGCCCTTACCCTATAATCCAGAGACAATACGTGCACCCATAGTTACTGCATCACCTAGTGAAAACCAATGGGAAATTCATATTGCAATCCAGAGCAAATTGATCTTACACTGTAGCAAGGACTCCCCGTAGTTACTCTGGATTGCACACTTAGGGTAACGTAGGGTCAATCCAGACTAACTTTGAAGAGTCCTTGCTCCGGTGTAAGAACAATTTGTTCTGGATTGCAGTATGAATTTTCCATTGGTTTTCACTAGGTGGTGCAGTAACTACGGGTTCACGTAATGTCTCTTATGTGCTCCCATATTTACTCTGGATTGTAGGGTAAGTCTCTTACTGGTGTTTGCTGCATCTCATCTGGCTTTCCAACCCAGAAGTAACTGGCAATGATGTCATCACCAGTACTTTGAATTGTACAGTGGAGGAAAAACCTGGAGAAATACAGATGCAAACATATAATATACCTATCGAAACCGGGATTAGAAAACTCTCTTTCTAATACTGAAGAAATAGACAAAGGATTTTAAAAAAGAATCCTTTTTATTTCAAAGTCTGCTTCGTATATTGAAGCACATATTAAAGCAACAGTACAATGTTCATAAAATATAAGTGTGATGTAACATTTCTTACATGTCAGAATACTGATATTTGTATGCATACTAAAAATAAGAACTTTAAAATTGTACAAATAGATACATTTAAAAATGACATAGAAATAGGGCGCCTCCCACTGCAACAAGACAGAGATTTTTTTAACTTTTTTTTTAATATCTGGCACATATTAGATTAAGATGAAAGTATAAGCAAAAAAATTTACAAGAGTCAGCAGAAACAAGTTGGATGCTCAAGAGACACTATAATTGTACATTGTCCTGTACATACATCATATGTGTTTTAGCTGGCTGAATATTATATATTTCAAGTTTAAAAATGCACTACGCAGGGAGTGTCCATAGTTTAAGGCGAAATTACAGCTCAGAACTGTTCTTTTTTTCTCGTTTGTGGAAGCTTCTTTGACATAAAAGACTCAGTTGTTCATGATACATAAAAAGATTGCCCTCGATTGTAGGATGTCTTTCTTTAAAATTTCCCTTCTCTTAAATATTTTTTTTTTTGTATTTCACAAGTGGTTATTTTATGTTCCCTCTTCGAGTGAAGTTGAAAATCAACTCCTATATTTGTCTTTTGCATGAAAAGGTACTTCACAGTATTGACCACCCTTTGCTATCCTTTTCTGAACAAAAGGACCCATTCCCTCCACCCACACCAAATCTAATGCTTCAGATGAACCTTTCTGCGTTTAGTCCTATTTTATTTTAAAAAATACCTGCTTACATTTCCTCTGAATGTGTTTTTTTTATTTTTTTATTTTTCCAGAACATTAGACACAGTTCTTAAGGCCAGATTTGGAACATTATTGTTAAGAGTCATCATCAAAAATGTCTTTGGAGCCATATAAGTCTGCTAATTTCTTAAAACGAGGTCCCCAATTTTGTAGATAGTCATAGTCCAAGTCGGAATCCGTCGTTGCTGACTCTAAAGAGCTAAGTGAACCAGCCACTGAGCCTCTCCCTTCGTAGCCGTAGATCTGGATAGAGTCATACGGAGGCGCGGTGGGGTCATTATCTGCTTCTTGTATTCTTGTGTTGATAAAGTCATCAACGTCAACGCTGTTTGGAGCTGGCCGAAGCCCTGGTCTTGGCATGTACTGATATTCAGGCTTTATGTCTTTCCGAGGAATAAATCCGTTGATACCATCGGGATTTTGCAAAGTAGCAATGTCAAAAGCTTCTGTGTCTTCTTCGCCCCCACCTTCGTCATCGTAAGTGATAATATTCTCTCGAACATCTTCCTCTTCAAACACAATCAGAGGCTCTTTCTTTTGCCGTTTCAGTGTAACAAACAACACGACAATCACTAACAAAGGGAAAAAAAAGATGACAAAAGTTGTTAAATATAATTACACAGTGAAACACATTTATCCCTTTGTGCTCTGTAGAAATCTAGGAACAAATATGTTGATGTCAGAGTAGGCAGATCTCCTACACAAAAATAAATCCAGAGTATTATTCTCCGAGTTTTGTCATCTGGTCATGTGGCCAGCAAGGCGAATGGAGTGCTGTTTACCGTCCCACCAAAATTGTACCTATTTATTTGCATTTGCCTTGCATTCGCCTGGCTTACTAAGAAGAAGATCCTGTGAGAATGTCATGACTCAGGTAAGCTTGGGATCCACTTTTGGATTTAGGGAGAAGGCAAAGGGATATCATGGATACAACACACTGGGGTTGCAATCCTAACCCCAGTTAAATGGGGTTAAAATGTCTCCCCTCTGATTTAAATGGGACATCAGAAGCACTTAAAATCATTTTCCTGATATGTGCATTACATCTATATGGTATCTATCCAGAGGGATAGAAAATGGGAGGGCAATCTAGAGAGTTTTCCTTACCTAACAAAATCACAATGCAAGCAAGGATTGCAATCAGAGCTCCGGTACTGAGTCCAGCGTTGAGGGTATAGGCTTCCGGGTTGCAGGAGAGCACGTCACCGTTCCCATTGCAGCCACACACTCGAATGGTGAGCACATTGGTGCTGCTTTGTGGAGGTTTCCCACCGTCGCTTATGATAATAGGCAGAAAGTACAAATCCTGCGTCTGTCGATTGAAGGTGGTGCGCTTCGCATAAATGCCCGCCGTGTTATCTGTTTTAAGAAGAGGACAATTATCATTGGTCTTTTTTCCAGACCTTATATCCCTTTCCCCCAAGAAATTACAATTTGATGCACAATCTAGTAAAAGATTCTTTCCTAATGATATGACAGCGCTTCAATATTGCATGTTTATTTATTTATTTTATTTATTCAATTTGTACCCCGCCTTTCCTCCCCCATAAGAGGGAGCCCAAGGCGGCTAACATTAAAGAATAAAACACCATGTTACACTCTCTCAGGGTGCAATCCTAATCCACTTAGGCCAGTGCAATTTACTCATCCTAATCTCACAGTGGTGTGAGGAGGCTAGTGCATTGACCTAACCCTCTCTCCCAAGAGTGGCAGAGGAGTCCCATATGACCCGAAAAACAGGGATAGCCCTGACTTTTGGGGATTCTGTTCCCATACTGGCAAGTGTGACAGAGGTTCCTGTTCCAATTTTGTGGAAGAGAATTATGGCAACCCTAGCCTTATGGCACTTTTTAAATAACTCCAGGCTAATGCAAGGGGCGTATGTCGACCTAACTGGGACTTAGAATTGCACTGTCAGTCTCCTTTGGTTCCCTGAAGTCACAATGCAGGATTGATCAAGCACTGTTTGGCTGTAGGATTTATTAAGCACTTTATGGGCTTCAGAAATAGCACTTTGGGGCCAAGTACTTAAGACGTAGGGCAAAATCCAGAGAAACTACAGGGAGTAGTTACTCTGGTGTAAGAACAACTTACTCTGGATTCCAATATGAATTTCCCATAGGTTTTCACTAGGTAGTGCAGTAACTACGGGTGTATGTAAAGTCTCTAACCTGCTCCTGTAGTTACTCTGTATTTGGGGGTTAGAGCACAATCCTAACCATGTCTACTCAAAAGTAAGCCCCATGGTGTTCAATAGCTCTTACTTCCAGGAAAGTTTGCAGCCTTATTAAGGATTAATTAAGGATTGTAGCCTTAATTTTGACTTTATTTTTGCTGTTTTCTACTTTTTTTTTTTGCTGTTTTCTACTGTTTCAATTTCCCTCTTGTAAAGTTGCTTTTGCACACTCACTATTTGATGTTTTATGTTTCATTTGCTCATAATGGATCCCAAGCAATCAAGGATCACATACATGCTGTGGCTGTATCCTGCGGCTGCATGGCCAGATATGCGGCATACTAATTTCATTAAGGGCAAAATAAGGTCATGTGGAGTGAGGGAAAGGCTTTTTATAACAGCCCTTTGAGAAATTTGAAGTAATCAGAGATCACTCTAAAAATCAAATAACTGATGAAAATGTATGTGAAATATATTATCCTGTTATGACTCAGACATACTGTAGCTGAAACATCTCCTTTGGCTGTTTTTCACACTTCCCTTCTTAAAATAATTTATTCTCATTTTCTATTCATCCATTTAATAATTTTTGTATTTGGGCTTATGACATTATTATGCTATCACAAGGAAATATCAGCTCCCAAGGGTATGTAAAACACTGAATTATAAGATATAATTCACACTTCATGGGACACTATGGACATACCAATTTTTCTTTCTTTGTTAAGGCAGTAATTAGACAATATGTGAATATTGTGGCGAATCAGGGTGGCGTGGGTGTTAGGGAGTTGGACTGAAACCCAGAAGGTCCAGGTTCAGATCCTCCTTGGCCTTGAAGCTTTCTGGGTATCATTTGGGTCAAGCACTCACCCCGAAGCTCCCCTATTTTGCAGGGTTTGAGAGGACAAAAGGATAAAAGACTTGTATACCAATTTGGGCATTTGCAATGGCATGGGAAAGGCAGGGTATGAATGAATGAATGAATGAATGAATGAATGAAGTATTTATGTATGTATGTATGTATGTATGTATGTATGTATGTATGTATTTATGTATGTATGTATGATATATGTAAATATTATAGGTATACTTAATCAGGGATATTAAACAGGCATGTCCTAGGGAAACATAATTTCCAGCAACATCTGAATGTATGTCTACTGGACATTCCAATATGGTTCATGAGGCTAACTCTTGATATCCTCTCCCCCCCCCCCACCCCAGCTTGGAAGTCGCCTTAAACATCCACTGTGTTTGCTAACTTACTTAGAGCTCAATCCTAACCAGGTCTACTCAAATGTAAGCCACATGGTCAGTGGTGGGATTCAAATAAATTAACAGGTTCTATGTCCTAAGGACCACTCCACTCTTACCTGGAAGTAAGCCCCATTGGCTATACTGGGACTTACTTCTGAATAGACCTGCCCAGGATAAGGCTCTGAGTAGGTTTAGGCTGCCGTCCTCTCCACGCTTACCTGGGAGTAACCCCCATTGGTCTATAGTGAGGCCTGGCAGGGGCCCGGTTCCCCTCTGGTCTCCCCTGAAGCAGCAGCAGGAGAGGAGAAGACAGAGGGCTCCGCTTGGAGGGCTTCCTCCTCTCCCTCGCTCCCTCCACCCTGAGGAGGCAGCTGCCATGGCCCACCACCTTGGAGCCTGAAGAACCCGAATGGAAGAGGAGGCTGTGCGCAGAGCCTCTGGATGGCCCCGCAGGCTCAGGCTGGACCCAACCCCCACCCAGCCACCCGGGGTAGAATCGGTGCTATTAGCAAACGGTTCTGCAGAACTGGTGGGAACTGGCTAAATCCAACCACTGCCCACAGTGTTCAATGGGTCTTACTCCCAGGAAAGAGTCTTTAGGATTGCAGCCATAGAAAGTGTTGCTCAGTTCTGTTATTTTTTGTTTCATTGAATTCTATTCAAATCTTTCTGCTAGCAACTGGAACTGTGTGATCACAACTGGGAGACTGTGAGCCCAATCCTATTCTTGTCTACTCAGAAGTAAGGCCTATTATAGTCATTGGAGCTTACTCCCAGGAAAATATGGATAGGATTGCAGCCCGTGACCTTCACTGGCACGTATGCCATGTCTCTGAAATTTGAATCATGGCTGATTTGCACTAAGTTGTCTCCTTAAGATACAGGCCTGTGGTGCTTAAGCATAGACTGTATATGACCGTGGTCAAAATACAACAAAGATGCTCCTAAAGATGCTCCAAACCCTACAATCCAGAGTAACTATAGGAAGATGTAAGAGGCACTTATTCTGGATTGCTCTATGCATTTCCCATAGGTTTACCATAGGTGCTACAGTAACTATATCGGTGTAAAAGATCCTGTAATTACTCTGGATTGTAGCCACAATGTTCCTATAGCCTGCAACTTATTTTCTACTTACAAAACAAAGAAGAGGCTCTTAATACAAAGAGGCAAGCAGACTCTGGCAAGGAGTGTCCATTTTTACAACAAAGGCACTGGGTTGGGCTGAATGTTCACTTAATGACTTAATCACATAACACCGGGGATTGCACACCATGTTCCCATCATTAGGTGATGCACATCTTTATGCAAAAGCATTAAATGTACATTAACTGACTCAAAACATGGCCAATCCTTAAAGTTGAAAATAATTTTAAAAATCCCCCAAACATAAAAATTACAATTTTAGCTGCTCAACTCCATGCATGTCTGCTTAAGAGTAAATCTTGCAGTGCAATCCTAACCCATCCTGGCGCAAGACCCATCCTGGCGTCATAAAAATGTTGTAAGTGCCACTACGGGGTGGGGATTAGACCAATGCCCAGACATGTGCTGGCCTCCCCTCACCACTGTGTGAATGGGAAATGGGTGAATTGTGCTGGCCTAAACTGGTTAGAATTGTGCACACAGTGAAGTCATGAGGATTTATTCCCAGGTGTATAGGATTGTAGTCTTTATCTATAGTTGCAACACAAAGGTATATTTAAGCGTTGATTTTTGATAACGATAAAAGGCCACATCAGATGATGATAGCAAAGAGTGGAAAAATTTACAGTAGAGCTTGGCTCAAGCTAACCTCTTTTAAAAGAGTAAATAATGTCTGCGGAAATGATAGCACTAGGAATTAGCTTCTATGCCGAGCCAAATTTAGTTTTAGGGCTGGTTTCATTGGAATGATGCCCAGTGACATTATGTCTGAATATATTCCATTTCTTTCAAGTGCTTGAATACTATGATCCCTGCCAAAGGCAATATGCCGACAATATAAAGAGGGAGAAACAATCTATTTATTTTGACAGCTAAGTTGAGGCATTTAAATCCATTTAGCACTATCATACAAGTCATTATGGCAATTTTGCAAAAGCAGCGCATTATGTGAAGGATGCCACTGTTAAAATTGAGGGTGTTGTTTTCTAGATTGTCATACAATTTGTCGGTCCTCTGTTAACGGCGATTTAGTCCATGTTAACCAAACAGCACGGAAATTTTCTTCCTGTATTAGAAAGAGATACTGAACTTCCCAGTCAATTTCTGATGTTACTGAAGGTTCTGGGCACTCTGGAGCGGTGCCCAGATAGATGCAATCCCATCCATATTTTAGACCTTATCCATGGATGGGCCAAGAAAATAGCATACTTGTATCTTCCAGAGGGAAAAGATAGAGAGAGAGAGAAAGAGAGAGAGAGAGAGAGAGAGAGAGAGAGAGAGAGAGAGAGAGAGAGAGAGAGAGAGAGAGACCGAGACCTTTTCCAAAGTGCCATTTCTGTGATGCCAGAGCTCCTCCATGTCTACTCAGAAGAAACCCCCAAATCCAGAGTAACTACAGGAGCACATAAGAGACATTACCTGCACCCCTAATTATGGCACCTCCTAGTGAAAACCTATGAGAAATTCATATTGCAATCCAGAGTAAATTCTTCTTACACCAGAGCAAGGACTCCATGTAGTTACTCTGGATTTTGCCCTAAGTCCCATTGTGTTCAATGTGACATACACCCAGGAAAGCAGCCTGAGTGCCCCATTCCAAGATGGCTATACTCAGTGCCAGATTCCATGATGGTGTCACCCAGCTTTTTGTGACCTTCATGCCCTGAGATGAAGCCATAGCCCCCAAAGTGAATCTACCTATCTACCTATCTACAGTATTTGTATACCACTTTTCAACTAAGAAGTTCACAAAGCTGTTTACAAAGAAAATGGAAATATAATAATAGCTAATTAAAAGCTAATGGGTCCCTGTCCCAAAAGGGCTCACAATCTGAATTGCAAAAAACAACACCAGCAGAAGCCACTTGAACAGGCATTGCTGGGGTGTGTAGGGCCAGTTACTCTCCTCCTGCTAAATAAAAGAGGAACACCCACTTGAAAGAGTGTCTCTTGCTCAGTTAGCAGGGGTGACCCCGAGCCCGAGCCCCACTTTAAGAACCACTAGCCTATACTGAGCTACAACTTGCACAATGCTTCACTTCCTTGAGGAAGTCAAATTATAGTGGCATATGGGATCTCTCACTCTGCTAGGTTTTTCCAATCCCATCTTCATGCAAGGAGACCAAGAGACAACCCCACAAAAATATATTTCTGTTTTGTTTCTTTCATCTCCAAGCCAAAGATGAAACTGTAATGCACACAGACACCTCTTACTCCAAAACCACATAACCACCACATAATTCCATAACCACCTCTTATTCCATAACCACATCCATGTTGTGAACACATCCATCATACTGGAACACATCCCCACCCATGCTGGAACATGAAGTGCCATCTCTGTGATGCCATGCTGGGTTACAAGGAAAGATTGCCCTTCAGTTGCAGTATCTTGATGACCCAATCATAGAGGGCTGTGGGTGGCACAAGCGGTTAGGACTCTGTGCCTGTTAACCAGCAGGCCAGGGTTCGAGACCCGGGTTGGCCCCACACGACAGGGTGAGCTCCTGTCCTTAGCCCAGCTCTGCGACTCCAGCTGGATCCAATCATATTGGATCTGCCTTTCCATTGGACTAATTCAGTGGCCTGGAGAGGGGGGATTTGCTGCTTGGGTAACAGCCTGTCCTCCATAACAATCCAACCCAGGCTTTCGTGCTTCGCATGCAGCGTATGCAGTGCCAAGCACGATACCATAGTCTTCCAAGACTGAAGGAGGCCTGCAATCATAGAGCACAATCCTAACCATGTCTACTCAAAAGTTAGCCCCACTGTGTTCAATTCCTCTTACTCCCAGGAAATTGTCTTTAGGATTGCAGCCTTCGGGCGCAGTCCTATACATGTCTACTCAGAAGTTTTTTTTTTAAATTTTCTTTATTTAATTAAATTAATTAAATTAAATTACATGTCTACTCAGAAGCCCCACTGTATTCAATTGGATTTCTCCGAGGAATGTGTGTATAGGATCACAGCCTTTATTTATGCTTGGAGAAGAGAGCAAAATAGCCATTCAAAAAAAAAAAACAAAAAAAACTTCAAACTCCATTTGAAGAATGCCATCCACCAGCTGTTACCTCCTGATCAAACTCTTCTGCGTAGGTTGGGCCGCTTTTTGTTTATACTTATAATGTATTATATCCACAAACAATTCTTCCTCTTTGATGTTCCACTGGGCTTTTTGGGAAACTATTTTGGCTTTTGGGTATTGCTTTATATTGAAATATCCTTTGTTTGCAATGGACTTTTTTTTTCTTTCGAGGAAGCAGCCCAAATAAAACTCACATATGGATTTGGTCGACCAGAAAGGAAATTTTAACTCGACAGAGCAGAAGAAATATCCTCCTTATACAGAAAATATATCAGAACTTGTTATCAGAGCTTTCATTTCACTGAGATAACAGTCTCAATGGCATATTCACACATTGTTGAGTATGTTTTCATCTAAGGACCGGTTCACACATTGTTTTCCCTGCTGGGGAAGTGATAGTCTCTCTGGATGGAAGAACAACCACCTATCTGGTTTGATCCGATTATATATGTAATGCAGAGAGGATGCACAGCATTAAGTTTTGTGGGGAGTGCAAATGGCTCTTTCCTTCTGAAGCCATTCTGGGCAGCGGGAGCATAACAGAAGGAATGCCTAAGCAATCCTAAGTATGTCTACTCAAAAGTAAGTCCCATTGTGTCCAATAGTTATAATAGTACAATAGCTAGTGCTTTGCAGTCTAAGTGCTTTACACCCCCTGGTGCAATTGGGGTGCAATCGGGGTATTCCTCAACTGGGGTATGCAGTAGGGCAGTGGTGGGCTTCAGGGGGTTCTCGCAGGTTCTATAGAACCCTTTGCTAATGAGAGCCTGGTTTTGAGAACTGGTTACTAATGGGACATAGAATCTGTTTTTCTATGGACATAGAACCTGTTAATTTATTTGAATCCCACCATTGTACTAGGAGGGAATGACAAAATCTTCATTATCTATTCAATTTATATACCACCTTTCGTCCTAAAAGGGCACTCAAGGCGGCACCCCAGGGGGCTTACCATAGTTCATCGTAAGGTTAGATTATGAGAGGACAAATCACCTTAGATCAATCACCTTGGAGAGAAAGATTGAGAGCACAATCCTAACCATGTCTACTCAAAAATAAGCCCCATTGTTTTCAGTGGGTTTTACTCCCAGGAAAGTGTCTTTAGGATTGCAGCCATAGTCTATAATCCAAAGTAACTACAGGACCTTTTACACCGATGTAGTTACGGTGCCACCTATGGGAAACATAATCGAAATGCATAGAGCAATCCAGAGTAAGTGCATCTTACGTCTTCCCATAGTTACTCTGGATTGTAGGGTTAGACATATGGGGCAATGAGAAAGAAAATCTTGAAAGAACAGTTTTCAGAGAAAATTGAATGAAGAGTTAATTGTTGGAAGTGGTGAGAATGCAGATCATGATGGATAGAAGCGTAAGGCACACTAGGTTCGCACCTACTCTATAGAACCGGTTGTTAATGAGGGATAGGACATATAAAGTTTAAAAATAGCCATTTAAAAGTAGATTCCAGACAGGCATAGAACTGGTTCTTAATGTCTTTGAATCCCATCACTGGTAAGGAGTATATCAGAGAGTTAAGGGAGTGCAAGTCAATGGTGGGCTTTGAAGCCAAACACAAGAATCTTCCAGAAGAACCTTAAAACAAGGACCAACAAAAGGCTAATGCAAGGTTTTAAGGAAGGGCATGATGGAGTTCATTAGTACATGATGCTGCCTCTATACCGAGACCCCATTTAAAAGTTGATTCCAGACGGGCATAGAACTGGTTTTTAATGTCTTTGAATCCCATCACTGGTAAGGAGTATATCAAAGAGTTAAGGGAGTGCAAGTCAATGGTGGGCTTTGAAGCCAAACACAAGAATCTTCCAGAAGAACCTTAAAACGAGGAACCAACAAAAAGCTAATGCAAGGTTTTAAGGAAGGGCATGATGGAGTTCATTAGTACATGATGCTGCCTGTATACCGAGACCCCATCCATTGCACCTGGGCATGCACTGTGGCATAACTAGGAGTATGTGACTTCTGATGCAAGCATGCTGACCATTAGAAGGCAAAAGAAGAGCCAGAATAAAGCTATTTGCATTGCCACAAATAATTCATTTCCTGCAGTGGGTCTGCCTGGCCACTGATCTTCCTGCAATATTGAATTCTCCAGACACTATGGGATGAGAATTGATGCCAAATGCATATTGAGACTGTCATCGAGCTGCTTGATAGAGAGCATGGGTAAGAACCCTGAAAGGAGTGCTCCATTTCTGCATGAAACTAGCCACTATCTCCTGTTTTCTATAGAAAATAGATTAAATTGGAGACTGAACAACCTGGCCACATCCTTGACTATTAATGGGTTGTAAATTGTGACTTTTCTCTCTCTTTTTGGATTCCTGCAATTTGTAATTACTTTTAGGAGATGGATAGAAACTCTATTAAATGATCATTATAGGACTGTATTCACTTTAGAAGTTCTGGAGCAGGCCTGAAGATGGGAGTTTTCATTAACTGGTTTTTGCAGTTAATAAAGCAATTTTTCTTTTAAACTAGCAAATTCCCTAAGAGAGAAGAGGCACAATTATTCTGATTTACAAATGGGGAGGAGAAAAAAAGAAACCCTTTATGTCATTTGACTTGCAAATCACAAGACATTTTGTCACAAAGAAATAAAAAGGTTATTCGGGAAAGGAATCCTCACTTTTCACATTGACTCTCCAGCTTAACCTTTTATAAACATCCAGCCCCCCAAAAGAATTAAATTATCTGTGTAGTGAGTTTTTTTCCCCTTCCTGCCTATTACATGAATATATTAAGAAATATAGCAAGTGGCTGGAGAATCAGGACAAGAAAAAAAATGGAGCAGACTTCATGTTCTTTCTAAATAAATTCAATATTCTTAAAAGTGAGTGAAGAAGGAGGAAAAAAAATCTACCAAGTAATGTCTATTAAAGAAATTTAATTTAATAGATGATTGAGTATTTCTATTACTTTTTTCCAATTCCATGATTTCTCAAAGAAAAAAAAGGCGCTGTAGACCACATAAAGATAACCAGCTGCCCCCAAAATAGGTTCAGAATAGCTTGCTGTGGCTGAGACATTCCTACATTACCAAAATGAAACTGGTACCACATGGTTGCCCCCCATCCCCATCTGGTGCTGTGTGGGGTGGCATCCACAATTTTCATTCCTTAGAATCAGATATCTCCAAACCCCAGTCTGGGGGCCAGATGTGGCCCACACCAAGCCTATAATTAATCCCCTGTGAGCCTGTGGTCTACTTACTCTCTGACCATTACAGGAACTGCGCACCAGTCACATGTGGAGGGTGTTCTGGCCGCACTAGAAACTGTACACCCAACACTTCCTGATTTATTAAAATAACTTTTGTGCCCTTTAAAAGCCATAACCCCAAATCCACAGCAACTATGGGAGCACGTAAGAGACTTCATGTGCACCAATAGTTAATGCACCACCTAGTGAAAACCTATGGGAAATTCATACTGGAATCCAGAGTACGTTTTTCTTACACCGGAGCAAGGACTCTCCATAGTTACTCTGCATTTTGCCCTTAGAGCCTTAGAGCACCATGTCTACTCAAAAGTAAGCCCCATTATGTTCAATGGGTTTTATTCCCAGGAAAGTCTATTTTTGCAGCTTTCGAGGGCCTTCTGGGTGCCAGGGAGATATTTCCTGGCATGTGCTGGTTTGCTGTACTTCTATATATTTAAGTAAGTTGCTTGGGAGGTAGAAGGATGGGGTCCATTTGGGAATATGTTTTGTTTTATGGTCTACTTGGGTGCATTGAGACCCTGGAAATTTGAACCCATTCATTCATTCAATCACTCATTCATGTTGCATAATGTACTTATGGGGCTGTGGGTGGTGCAAGTGGTTAAGACACTGTGCCTATTAACCAGCTGGCCAGGGTTTGAGACCCAGGTTGGTCTCAACAAGACAGGGTGAGATCCTGTCCTTAGCCCAGCTCTGCGACGCCAGCTGGATCCAATCGTATCGGCTCTGCTTTTCCATTGGACTAATTCAGTGCCATGGAGAGGGGGGATTTGCTGCTTGGGTAACAGCCTATCCTCCATAACAATCCAACCTAGGCTTTCGTGTTTCGCATGCAGCATATGCAGCACTGAGCACAATACCATAGTCTCTCAAGACTGATGGATGCCTGCCTGCTTTTTAATGTACTTATTTAAATTTTATATTGAAAAAAAATTTCTGACTCTCGATACCATGCCAGATGTTTGTTGCAGCTCTCTGGCCAAATAAATTTTGGAGATCCCTATGTTTGACCAATTGGCCTTGTTAATTTAAGCATAGGTTTGCCATAATTCTCTTCCACAAAACCAGGACAAGATCCGTTGTTTAACTTGCTGTTATCAGTGATGGGTCCAGCCTCCCTGAAGATCCGGTTCGCTGGAAGTTCAGGGGCTGGGCCAGGGTCAGGGCCGGGGTCAGGGGGCGGGGCGGGGGGTGGCCCTAACCAGACCGCACTGCGCATGCGCCAGACTTGGCGCATGCGCAGTGCGTCTCCTGAAGCATCCTCGGCGCCAGGACGCTTAGTGCGCCTGCGTCCAGCTGGAAGCAGGCTCACTAAGCTTCCTGGCGGCGAGCTCCAGGAGACCCGGTGCTGGCGGACGCTGGCGAACCGGTCCCTGCGGCTCTTGCAGCCACGGCTGTGACCGGATCGCCACCGTCAGCCCAGGGGGAAGATCCAGTTCAGGCGAGTAGGCCCAAACCGGCATCTGCCCACCTGTGGCTGTTATGTGAATGCAATCCTCCCAAACCAGGACTGTCCTGATTTTCCAGGACATATGGCAACCCTAATGAACCAGAACAGAGTGATGTCTTGGACAACAACCTTGCATGGTTAACACACCACCTAGTTTGGCCCCAAAATTTGTTTGCAAAAGCAAAGAACGTCTTGCTTCCTATCTCATTAATAAGGCTTGGGGAGTCCAGACAGGGTGGAATCTGAATTACTGAATGTGTGCCGACCCCCAGTGAGGCTTAATGAAGACAAATTGCTCATTAAGCTTTTGTCCAGTAGTGCTTGCAATACGCATCTCCCAAATAGGTTTGGGAAATATTAACCGTAGATGTTAATTAGATATTAGATATTAACATCTTAGATATTAGATATTAATTAGATATTAACATCTACGGTTAAATAATAAATATTTAATATTTCCCAAACCTATTGGATGAAGAGGGTGAAGATCCACTAAAGCAGTGGTTCTCAATCTTCCTAATGCCGTGACCCCTTTATATGTTCCTCATGTTGTGGGGACCCCCAACCATAAAATTATTTTCATTGCTACTGCTGCAGTGCTATGCACACTTTCCTGGGAGTAAACCTCACTGAACTCAATGGGAATGACTTCTGAATACACATGCATAGAATTGGGCTCTAAGGCTGCAGTCCTGGCACTTTCCCATTCACTATCATGGGACTGACTTCTGAGGAGACCTCCAAAGGATTGGGATCTCAGGCAGCAGAGCCTGCCACTATTTCCTGGGAGTAAGTCCCATTCACTATCATGGGACTGACTTCCGAGTAGACATGCATAGAACTAGGCTCTAAGGCTGCAGTCCTAGCACTTTCCTGGGAGTGCGTCCCATTCACTTATCATGAACAACAACAACATTGAGGGGGCTTACTTTTGAGTAGAGCACAAGAAGCAGGGTGCCCATCAGACAGCCCACCCACCAGAGCTCTGGCACCACGCTCACACCTCAGTGCTCTTAACACTCTCAGCCGGCAGGTGCACTGAGGATCTGCAGGGGGAGGAGGAGGAGGCTGCCATCTGTGGTAAGTGTGTTGGGCGCCTCCCCACCCCAAGGCTCCACATCGGTCTCACAGCAGCTCAGAGGCTCCTTCTGAGCCGCTTCTCAGCGGCTTCTTCCAGCTGCAGCGGCTCCAGCGTTTCTGCCAGGTCTTCCCACCTGGCCCCCTGCACCAGGGGTCTTTAGGTGACCTCCGGAAAACTCCAAAGTGGGGTGGTCCTGACCCCCACTTTGAAAAACACTGCACTAAAGGAATGGCTTTGATCACCTGTTGCATTTTTCTGCATCTTTGCAGAGCTTTCGGCCCCCAGACAGTCAGCCGGCCAAGGCTGCACTAAAGCTCTGCTGCAGGACGTGATAATCACAGTAATTAGTTTTGCTTCCATCTGATTACAGTGAATCTTGGTACAAACCTCGGTTGTCTCGGAGAGTAAAATTAGGCTTCTGCATCATTTCAGGAGGCAGTCCAAAGATAAATCTGGGGCCATTGGCTGCATCGTCCTTGTCCTCTGCAGCAATCGTGAGGAGGAGCTGTAAAAAGAAGGCACTTCTAAGCATTTAAATGCAAACATGTTTGCAAACCTTCCAAGGCAAGGACTTGCAATTATACTGGAAGCATGTACATTTTTGGAGTGTTTCCTTTCCATTTTTTAAGGATGGGAAAGGGTTGCTTCTCTACTTATGCTTTTCTTCAGGCATATTAAAATGTTACAGTACAGAAAGCTACTAAAAATATCTAGAATTCTGCACACATTTATAGATGCACACATACCCTACAATCCAGAGTAACTACGGGAGCATGTAAGAGACATTACGTGCACCCGTAGTTACTGCACCACCTAGTGAAAACCTATGGGAACTTCATATTGCAATCCAGAGCAAATTGTTCTTACATCGGAGCAAGGACTCCCTGTAGTTACTCTGGATTGCGCCCACACACAGGTGCTTTGCTAAGAATATATTTGTTGAATTTTTCTGTTTTTTTTCTTTCTATTTTTGATTTTTCTTCTTTTCCCTTTTTCTCTTTTCCTTTTTCAAAAACCCATAAAAAAATTAAAAAATATAGATGCACACATTTATGGTACCTTTGAATGTTTGAAATTCTTTTTGAAATCTTATACAAAATATTAAGTTTGTACTTATTTGTCCATCTAAATGAAAAATAAACTGAACAGAACTGGAGGTCAATGGTATAGCTTGTGGGGGGTACAAAGCAATAATTTTGCATCACTATGGTGTTCAAGCAGGTCATCATCATGCCCTTTGGATAGGGTTGCCATAATTCTCTTCCAAAAAATTGGGACAGGACCCTCTTTCACACTTGCTGGTATGTGAACACAATCCCGAAAAATCAGGATTGCCCTGGTTTTTAGGGACATATGGCAACACTACCTTCGGAGCCATTCTGGGCAGTGGGTGCAAAACAAAAGCAAATGCACTGGCTAAATAGGGGCATCTGTCCAATTCCACTTTAAAGGCTTTGAGCAAATATGCCATTAACACATCCTGTGGCAAGGAGTGCCACAGATTTGTTGTGCCCTGGAGTACTTATCTACTATAGTGCCATTTCACACAACCTTCTGTTTCACATAACTGTGAAAAGTGGTATATAAATATTGTTGATTAATTAATTGACTTTTAAAATAGGAATATATCAGCATCCTTATAGAAGATACTGTCAAATTCTAAACAACAATATTATCGATATGCATGGTTAAGACACTGTGCCTGTTAACCAGAAGGCCAGGGTTTGAGACCCGGGTCCCCACAAGACAGGGTGAGCTCCGGTGCTTAGCCCAGCTCTGTGACGCAGCTGGAACCAATCGTATCGGCTCTGCCTTTCCATTGAACTATTTCAGTTGCGTGGAGAGGGGGGATTTGCTGCCTGTCCTCCATATCAAATCTACCCAGGCCTTCATGCTTCACATGCAGCATTGAGCACAATACCATAGACTTTCAAGACTGATGGATGCCAAGGTCATCTATATGGAAATGGGCATGTTGAATATGAATATTTTTAATGTTCTCTGCACAGCCACATGTGTAGATACTATAATCTAGCCACTTTGAGTGTCCTTTTTAGGTAGAAAGGCGGGGAATAAATCAATTAAATAAATGATCAAGGATGTCTTATGTGTGCATGTATCTGGTCGATATCACAAGGAGAGCTTTCTTCCTGTCCACTGACTTAGGAAGATGTGCAGTATATTGTTTTGAAAATGCAGTATATTGGGACAGAAATGTCTGGGACACAAAAGTACTGGATATGAATATTCAGGGATACCAACAACATGGCACATTTGGCCAGGATACCATTTTCCAGGATGTAATGCTCCTGTTACTCAGTCGGATATATGTGGCAAACTTTACCTTGTTGGCCTGCTGTTTTTCACAAACAGTTGCTTCATAGGATGCTGCAAATTTTGGAGCATTGTCATTCACATCCAGGACTCTGATTGCGACGGGCACTTTGGCTTCCTGATGTTGATTATCTACTACAACCATGGAGGAGAAAAGATGGTATTAAAAGAATAGTAACAAGCAGGAGGATTGAATTCAATGGTGTGCATTAAGTCTTGAAGAATCTGCATTCATATCCATAAGGACAAATCAGGGACAGTCATGAGACCAACTTCAGACATTAGGCCAAAAGATGGCAGCAAGCTGGCAGGGAATAGTCTCTGTGAGTTCCCCTGGCCCACTATTTGCACTCTCTCTTAAAAATAGGTATCCACTCCATTCCTTCCCATAATGCCCTACATGGAGGTTTAGTGAGGCCTCTGAAAGATTTAAAAACCCATTTCCATTTTTGGGAGTCCTCCCAGTCCTCCAACAGCCCTCTATAAACCTACAATTTTACTTCCAGTCCCCCCCCCCAAAAAAAAAACTGTATCCAGGTGGCACATGGACCAGTTTCACAAGTATGGGAAAGTGCTCAGAATGTGCATCTTCCTTTGAGATCTTCCTTTGAGATCATTCCATAGCTGTTGCATGCAGAAGCTTGGAAGACATGTTCTTAAGAGAACAATACTTGTAAAAACCCCCATGAAGGGGATTATGGAGAGCTACATATCTTTACCAACTTTGGCCAGTCGTTTATCTTCAACTGCACCTACCTCATAACTTTGTAGAGAGAGTAGCTGGAGGAGAGGAACTAATGGTTTGTAAGCTGCCTTGGACATTGGAATTGATATGGGAAAGGTGGGGTATAAATCTATTATTTAATTTAAGAAGGGAGAGAGGGAGGGAGGACAGACGGACGGACGGAGGGTGGTTTGAGATGGATCCCATCTTTTGCCAGCCCAAAGACAACTCTCTTACACAACAAGAGGGCTACAATTATTTTAAAAAGCAGTCGCTTACAGACTTCAGATGCCATGATGGTGATATTGTGCCACGCCATTTCTTCCCTGTCCAAGCTCTTTGTGGTGGTAATTAAACCATCTTTTGCGTCGATGCTGAAATATCGGTCGAGGTCAGTGTGACGATCAATTATGTATCTACAAGGGGATGCGAATGAAACACAGGAGAATTATTCCACGGCCTTGCTTCATTTAAAGTTGCCCAAACAGTGCACTACATATTTTAAAAACTGTGGAGTTTGGGGGGCATCTCATAAGGGTCAGTCTATCATTAAACTTCTAATGTGAAAAAGAATTATACATTATTTTCATGCAGGGTGACCATATGTGACAGGCCCCTGTTTACTGGTCAAGAGACACTCTATCAAGTGGGTGTTCCTCTTTTCTTTAGCAGGGGCAGAGTAACTGGCCCTACATACCCCAGCAATGTCTGTTCTAGTGGCTTCTCCTGGTGTTCTTTTTGCACTTTAGATTGTGAGCCCTTTTGGGACAGGCACCCATTAGCTATTAATTAGCTATTAATTTTTTCATTTTCTTGTAAACCGCTTTGTGAACTTTTCAGTTGAAAAGCGGTATATAAATACTGTAGATGTAGATGTAGATATGTTATAACCAAAAAAGAGGACAAGGACCTTTCAAATGTAGGACACCCAAGAAAAATGTAGGATATGACAAAATAAAAGCTTGTCTATATTGATTTATTGTGTTTAATTTAAACTCTATATGACTTAAAGTGTAATCCTAAGCATGTCTACTCAAAACTAAATCCCATTTTGTTCAAAAGTATCATACTTACTCCCGAGGAAATAGCGGTTAAGATTGCAAACTTATTATTGAATTTAAAACTATTACATATAATTTATTACACAAAGAGTCCAATCCTATCAGTGTCTACTCAGAAATAAATAACGTTATAATCAATAAGGCTTACTCCCAGGAATGTGCAGATAGGATTGTAGCCAAAATTTCTTAATTACAAGAAGGCTATGTGCCGCCTGCTGACAAGGAAAAAGAAGACAGTGAAGATTTTTTTCCAGGACACAAGGCATGAAATCCAGGACATGTCCTGGAAAAAGAGCCCATATGTTCACCCTGTTTTCATATACGTTTAGATATTCCATTTCCGTATATATTTTATCACTTTTTATTACTTTTATACATTGATCCCAATATTTATTTATTTATTTATTTATTTATTTATTTATTTATTTTAAAAATTTGTATCCTGCCTTTCTCAGGCTGTCTAGCCTGACTCAAGGCGGCAGAAACATAAAACACAATTAAAAACATAAATATTAAAACAGTAAAATATACATAGAATTCTATTTTTTTATTTTATTTTAGAGATTTATATCCTGCCTTTTCCATTCCAAACACAAATGTTTGATTCTCAAATGGTGGTTAGAATGAAAGACAGTTTACGTAGATTGGAAGCTCTAGGGGGTTCGCAATCAAGTTTTGATACAAGAATATTTGTAACAGAGAAGTAATCCTAACCGTGTCTACTCAAAAGTAAGCCCCACTGTGTTCAATGGGACTCACTTCCCTGAAAGCGTGTTTCGGATTGCAGCCAAAATCTGTGAGTGCTATCGTTACACACATTTAAACTTAGGGCGCAATCCAGAGTAACTACGGGGAGTCCTTGCTCCGGTGTAAGAACAATTTGCTCTGGATTGCGATATGAATTTCCCATAGGTTTACACTTGGTGCTGCAGTAACTACGGGTACAGGTAATACCTCTTATGTGCTCCCGTAGTTACTCTGGATTGTAGGGTATGTGACGGTCGGGAGTGGGAATGAGTGTCGGCTCAATCTGTAAAACAATATGCTTGACAGTTTGCCAGCTTATGAGAAAAACATAGCAAAACTCCTAGTTCATTAACTCCATGTTTCAGAGCGCATATAGTCAATGTGTAAGTCACAGGAAAGAATGCGTTTGAGAGGTGTTGAAATCTTGTGGCTCACAGCCCAACCATATTCAGAAGGATTTACAACAGCAGAACAGAGCCCAATCCTACATAGACACTCTCAGGGGCACAATCCAGAGTAACTACGCGGAGTGCTTGCTCCAGTGTAAGAACAATTTACTCTGGATTGCAATATGAATTTCCCATAGGATTTCACTAGGTTGTGCCATAACTATGGGTGCACGTAATGTCTCTTATGTCCTCCCATAGTTACTTGGATTGTAGGGTTAGTATTGCCAGGTGGATGTCCTGATAAAAAGGTGACCATATGGAATGGAGGACAGCAGTGGCGTAGCTAGGGGGGTGCACTTGCACCAGGCTGCAAGCTTTAGGGGGGCTATAAGCTGAGCTTGACAGTAGTGACAAAAAATTGTGAAAAATGCAATCTGTATGAAAGGTGTTACCATCATGTTATATATCATTGGAAAGGTAATTTTATGCAGAATGCAATGAAATAAACTGCATTGGAATATCTCTATTCTATTAGACATTATGACCAATTAACCAGAAAATTAAAACCCAAAAGCCTATGGATTTTCTTAATTCAAACTTTCCCTGTTACTAAAGAGATGTAATACTGATATTGTATGGAACTAATAGCTGCAGGACAGGGGTGGGCAACAAAAGCTTCTTCAACTCCAGACAGCAAGTAGGTGCTTTAGCTATGCCACTAGCAGAGCAAATTGCAGAGAAGTAGGAATTTCAGTAGGTTTAGCTCAACTTGGAAGGGCTTAAAAAGCAGCACCTGAACACAGTGGGTCTTCCTTTTGAGTAGACATGGTTTGGATTGTGCTCTGTGTGTATGTTTTATTTGGCATTCGGGGAAATAGAATGATTTTCCAAGCCAAATTCTAAATTTGAGCTGCATTTGTCTTGACCAACACAAGAGCAAAGATTGCTCTCATTTTTCCCTATTTGAAAAGAGAAAAGGGGTTTAACACCTGGGATTGACTTCCATGGCATGGGTCTACTCAGGAGCAAGGAACCAAACAAATATTGCCAGGACCTGGTGTTTAGGCAGATGGTCTCCTGAAGAGAAGGACCTGGGATCTTGCAAATCTCTGGCTGGAAGCCCATAAAATGGGCTATGGGATAAATGACCCTACAACTGGAGGGAGAAATTGCCTCTCTTTGAGCTGACTAAGACTGGGATAGCAGCCCTGGGAACTGGACGACTCCTCTGCACCTTACCTTGGCCTGTCCTTTGCCTGAAAGAAGCTGGGGAAACTCCAGCCTAAAAGATGGGGAGTACACCCCCAACTTGGGGGAGGTGACACTTCGGGGGTAAGGGGGTCACCTCCACCTGGGGCATGGATAACAACTTTCATCGAGGACCCCAATACCAGGAAAGGCCAATTTCAAAACCCCACTCAGCCTTGAAGCTTCTTGAGCACTCTCTGTTAGCCTCACCTACCTCATAAGGTTGTTGTGAGGACAAAATGGGGGAGGGAATGTCCTTAAGTCCTTGGAGGCAGGGTGGTACATAAATACCAAAAAGTCTTTAAAATGCCTTCTGTCCCAGATTTAGAGAGGTGTAAATTGCCTATCAAAGCTTCATTTGATCACTTAGACCCATCTTCTAGCTTTGGGAGCCCAGGTTCATGACACCCACCTTATAGGGCTGTTCTTAGCATCTGGGTCTTGGGCATGTACTCTCCCTACGGAAGCACCAGGGCCTGCGTTCTCTTCCACTTCAAGCACATAGGTTGCTGGTACAAAGATGGGTGGCTCATCAGCATCCTCCACATTAATCTTCACCGTCACGGTGTCCTTGAAAGGACCGTTGCTGATGAACTTTGGGTCAATGTGAATATTCGCTGCTTCCACCTTCAGACTGTAGGCTCTCTTTTTTTCAAAATCGACATGCTGAAACAAAGAGGAATATGACATATCATATCTTCATGCACGGATAATCTTATATTCATTCAAATGCCCCCCAGCCATGTGATTATGGGAGCAAGCCCATTTTATCCCCATTTAGGCTGGTGTAAGTTCCAGAGTAAGTCCTGTGCTGGCCTGGGAATGTCACAAAAATGCCACAAAACACTTCTGTCCCACTCCTGGGGGGTTAGGACAGTGCACAGACATGCGCCAGAGCTGTGAGTGGAGCAAGTGGTTAAGACACTGTGCCTGTAAACCAGAAGGCCAGAGTTCAAGACCTGGGTCCCCACAAGAAAGGGTGAGCTCCTGTCCTTACCCCAGCTCTGCGATGCAGCTGGAACCCATCATATTGGTTCTGCCATTTCCATTGGACTATTTCAGAGGCGTGGAGAGGGGGGATTTGCTGCTTGGGCAATAGCCTGTCCTCCATATCAATCTAGCCAGGCCTTCGTGCTCTGCATGCAGGGTAAAGCACGATACCATAGTCTTTCAAGTCTGATGGATGCAAAACATGTGCCCGACTCCCCACAGCACAACAGGGTTACGGGGAGTGGGCAAATGTGCCAACCTAAGTTGGTTAGGACTGCAGCCCTAGTTATTCAGTTGCAATTGTTTTACAATTGGTTTAGATAAGAGTTGTCCAAACCCTGGTTCTGGGGCCAGATATGGCCCTTGGTGAGCCTCCATTTGGCCCATGGCAAGCCCCCTCCATTAGGCCTTCAGGGAAGCCCTATAACCCTTAAGATGTGAGGGAAGCTCTGAACCCGAACCTCCAGAGGGTACTTTGAGGGTTGGGGAGGCTGCATGCACCTCTCCACGTCTGAAAGTGCGTATGAACTGATTTGGAGATCACCCCTAAATCTGTGTTAGAAAGTGTTTATGAATTGATTTGAATTCATTCATTTATAAATTTCATCTTATGATTCATAAGTTTCATCTCTAATATATTCATTTATATAAATTTATTCAAAGTTGAGATGTAAATAAATTATTTTATTTTTTCCCATTTCCCAACTGGTTCAGAGATGTGATGTAGCCCTCCTGCCAAAAGACATTGGATGCCCCTGCTTAAGATATATGACAAGAACAATTCAAATATTGTAATCAGCACTGACATAAGTTATGTGATGGCCTGGAGGTGTCACAAAAATGCTGTCGGACACTTCTGCCCCACTCTTGGAAGAGCTAGGCCAGTGCACAAACATGCACTGGCTTCCCCCCACCACCATGGGAATGGGGAAACAGGTGAATTTTCCCAAGAGCCACTAAGGGTGCAATCCTAAGAAATTGAGACCAGCCTAACTTACTTGGCATATCTTCCCATTATGGTGTGGGGATGTCGGTGTATACATATACACTGGCCCAACCCTCCCAAAAGCGGGGCAGAAGTGGCACTTTTGTGACCAGGTCAGCACAGGACTTAAGGCGAGACTTAGGCCAGCCTAACTGGAGATAGGACTGCACCCTTAAACATTGTTAAGAGTGTTACCATATTTCTCAGGAGCTTTCCATTAGACATTTGCTTTGATATCCACAGTGACATCAGCATGTAATAATAAAGAAAATATTATTTTTTTGATTTTCAAAGAGAAACCAGATAAGTGGCTCAGGCAGGCTAGATAATGCTGCTCAACCTAAGTTCCTTGCCTTTCTTTTTTCCCCTCCTCTTTCTTTCTCCGAGCACTGGATGGGTCTGGAAGGACTTATTGACAGGCAAAATTAAGTTTTCATCAAAAATGCAGGCACACACACAAAAAGAAAAATCCCTTGTAATTTTCACATTATCGGAAAATTCACGCCGCACTGCCAATGTGAAAATGAATGCCCGATTGTAACCAAAGCAATCCCATCATTTATTTCCAAGTTAATATGCAATATCTGCTTTGAAGAGCCAACGGTGTTGATTTCTCAAGTGGAAGATCAGTAAGGGAATAATGTACTTCCTTCACTTTAAAAAGATGTTAAGAAGCTTCTATGCATCGGCGCTTTCTTATAATCTGTTCTCTTACATTCTGGCTCCAGGCATTAGAAGATAACAGTAAAATGGAATGCTAGAAGTTAATCATAGCTTCATAAACAAATTATCCCAAACTGGATTTGCTATGATTTTTCTCACCATGAGTGATAATCTATTGCTATTATATTTTCCGTGAGGCCTGGAAAAAAAAATGAAGTATTTTATCCATTAACAGGAATGAAAGGATTGTATTGCTTACCTCCTTAAGCTTCACAACCCCTTCCTGAGTCTCGTAATCTGTTGTAATTTCAAACTTTCCTATTCCGTCGCCGTCAATAATGTTGTATGTTACCAAGCCGTTTTCACCAATATCCGGATCTTTGGCTTTTACTCGTCCGGCTTCCTCCCCTGGGACGGCAGCTTCCGATATAGACATCTGGTAAACACCTAGGCAAAGAGCAATGTCCCTTTCAGTTCTTTATCTGTATTACATGCACACAGCCTTAGCTAGGGGACCACTGTATAGGTTTGAACTTGGGAAATTAAAATCCTTATTCATGTAGTTCTGTTGATAGTCTGCCTGTTGCAATCAGCAATACACAGACACAAAGGAGATGTGGTGATGCTATGTGGTTGGAGTCAGGGTAACTATATAGAATGGAGGACATAGTGCCTGTACCTTTAATCACTGCTTTTAAAACCCTTTTTATGATGAGCTAAACCTGGCTCAATTCCCTCTTCTATGTAATGGTTCAGGGCTGTGGGTGGCGCAAGCGGTTAAGACGCTGTGCTGTGGGTGGCGCAGGGCTGTGGGTGGCGCAAGCGGTTAAGACCACCGCAGGGCTGTGGGTGGCGCAAGTGGTTAAGACCACCAGGCCAGGGTTCGAGACCAGGGTCAGCCCCACAAGACAGGGTGAGCTCCTGTCCTTAGCCCAGCTCTGCAATGCCAGCTGGATCCAATAGTATTGGCCCTGCCTTTCCATTTCCTAATTCAGTGGTGTGGAGAGGGGGGATTTGCTGCTTGGGTAACAGCCTACCCTCCATTACAATCCAATACAGGCTTTCGTGCTTCGCATGTAGCGTATGCAGCACCGAGCACGATACCATAGTCTTTCAAGACTGACAGAGGCCTGCTGCAATAATTAAAGGTAAAGGCACTCTGTCCTCCATTCTATATGGTCACCCTGGGTTGGAGACACTAAGCAAAGCCCTGCACTAAGCCGATATGCTCTCCAGGCTTACCTATGGCTGTTCCTCCTACCCTCTCCATCAAGTAAGAGCACCCGAGAGGTCTTGGTGATGCTTCATCAACCCATGCAACCAGTGCCACTGGGATCACCACCTGGCTTGGTGATGGGTGTGAACTCCTGGCCAACACCGGGTTGATCCTTATGTAGCCACTATAAGGCAATGTTGGGTGTAACCTAGAATCAATTCTCAAGAAAGCTGCATTCTAAAACATGATCTAAAATCAGTGGAAGATATGCAGGCCCTTCTCAGTACACCACTGTACAGAAAACATTTGTCACCAAATAGAAAGTCAAGAAAAATGCTGGCGCTCAGAAACTTTGGGCATTAATCAGATGACACCAGTTGGGGGAATGGTGACAAGCAAAGGTTGCTCCCTTTCATAAACTTTGGTAAAGGTTGAGTTTTTTTAATTTTTTAAAAGAAAAAAATAGTTAATGCTTTCTCTTTATTCTGCTATTTTGATGCCAGTTCACTTAAAATCTTGGCCATCTTCCTTTCCAAATGATCTCAACCATTTGGGGATCATGCAGTAAATATAATGCCACATAAACAATTCAGAATGAGAGTAGAAGGCACAGCTCTTACTCCAAATGGGCAAACATAAAACACTTTTACTCCAAGTTTGCTGACTTGCTTCCATATGTGTGTGTGCTTTTTGTAAAAGACTAAGGGCAAAAATCCAGAGTAACTATGGGGAGTCCTTGCTCCTGTGTAAGAACACTTTATTCTGAATTGCAATATGAATTTCCCATAGGTTTTCACTAGGTGGTGCCGTAACTACGGGTACACTGGTCATGTAGTAACTTTGGATTTGGCAGTTAGAGCGCAATCCTAACCATGTCTACTCAAAAGCAAGCCCCATTTTGTTCAATGGGTCTTACTCCCAGGAAAGGGTCTTTAGGATTGTAGCCAAAATTATCTTTACCTCCCCCAACCTTCAATTAAGCCAGTCTAAGCTTAAGTTCTGAGCTGATCTAGGGGTATCACAAAAGTGCATTAAGACACTTATGCCCCATTACTCAGTGATGGGATTCAAAGAAATTAACAACTGGTTCTATGCCCATCTGGCGGCCACTTTTAAATGGCTATTATGTCCTATCTCTCGTCAACAACCGGTCCTATAGAGTAGGTGCAACCCTGCTGGAGCCCACCACCGTTACTACTGGAGAGGTTAGGACAATACACAGGCATATGCCTACCTTGCCAGATGAGTTAGGCCAGCCTAAATGAGTTAGGCCTTGCCATCATGGAAAGACAGGCCAGATGAGTTAGGCCAGCCTAAATTTCTTAGGATTGCACCTTGAGTAGTTCAAATCAGAATTTAGTTCCCATAGTTCTGAGAGGATAAGACACATCTCATTCATCTGTGGCCAAACCTATAGCGAACTGTCTTCTCAATGATATGCATCTCAAACTCAGTTTCTAGGACAATGTAGTCAAAGTGCAGAATTTATTGCAATGTGGAAAACAGTAATTCAAATTGCAGATGTTAATGCAAAAATCCAGAGAAAATTACATTTAAAATGAGCCACAGAACGACCTTCAACACTCAGGAGGGTTTCAGATCATTTACTCAAGGCCATTTATCCAAAAGCCAGAAATTACATGGAAAGCTAAGACACCTAGAGGGATATATCTCCAACTTTATGGCTTTTGTCTGGAATATGAATCTAGATTCACTGAGAAAATTATAAGCCCTATACCCCAGGGATGCCAGATTTCCTATACAGTGGGCCCACATGGTATAACATGCACATATAAGACATGTGTTTTTATGCACTGACTATGGTCACAGTCACAGCAAAGATGGATTCCATCAATAGGAATGATGGCACTTACTTGAATTAAAGCATGTCTACTCAGAAGAAAGTCTCATTGAATTCAATAGATTTTCTTCCACAAAAATGCACATAGGATTGCAAACTTAACCATGATCTACAAAAGTCGTGACTAACTAAATACAATATACAACTTTTTTAATATACAGTTTGCACCTCCCCGTTTGCAAAATTTGTTTCCAAAAAATCTGTGATTAACTATTTTTGTGTTATACAAAGGCAATTAGTTATGGTAACAAGATAGGCAATGAATCAAGTTCCCTCTCAAGTGAGCTGAGCTCCTGCAATTTGCAAGCAGTTTGTAAGATCAGAGCAATTCAGAAGTGACTATCACTTGGAGGAATGGGGGTCTGCCATTCCCCCTGAACAGAAACAACACTAAAAGTTCATGAACAAGCTTAATTGCCTGCCATTGCTGGTATGCCAGCTGCCTTTAAGCCGTTAACTGTGACTTAAGGGATGCTTATCTTTCAGTTTAAAGAGCCAACCCCATTCACTTAAAGACAAGCAGTGCAATTCAGCTAACCTAAGCAGGCCATATCCTGAGCAGATAGTCCAAATCCACAGGGTTAGACGGCCTCTGGCTCTGGCCGAACTGGCCGAGCTGCTGAAGAGGTAGCAGCACAAGGGCAGCGGGCTCACTGACTGCCCTTGTAGTTGTATTGTATAGTTGTATGGTGTATGGTATGCTATCGTTGTGCCATACCCTGAGGTTGGTTGGTGTAGTTGTGCTGTACCCTGATGTTGAGATGCATGGTTTGGCCTAGGACTCAGAATTCTTTTGCTATCACTTCCAATTTTACTCTGGCTTATCATGGACCCCTATGGGACTTCTCAGATTTATTCCTGCTCCTTAGATGATCTAACTTTGAGGAGCTATGAGGGGGTATGTCTGCCCTGGAAATAAGCTCTGGATACAGCCCTCAACATTCCCTCAACATGCCTCTCTTGAACTAACTAGGCTGGCCCAGATCCATCTGTCTTGGGCCAGCCTAAGTTGACTTACACCGGCCCAAGCCTTTCTGGTGTAACTGGGCTGGCCCATCTTGGAACTGGGCCAACCCAACGATAGAGAGGCTAGCCCAAGTGCATTTCAGGATTGCAGCCAAAATTGCAATATAAATAAATTGCATATAATCAGACTATACCTGTACACCCAATTGTGAGACCTGAGATCAATGTTTTAAGTAGTTTGTTTTAAATTCATAATAGAATGCAAATGTACTTCTTTATAAAAGTTTAAGATATACCATTGCTCTTGGAAATCATGGTTCTTTTAAGGAAATGGTTGTTTTGGCTATGTTGTTTTTTAAAATAATAGACAAGGGACAATAATCTGTTATTCAAATTCCAAAATCTTCCAATTCTTGCTGTAAAAACAAGCAGCGTGGAATCCGAGAGGTAATGGAACTGTAGAACAAAAATGAAGCAGATCTGGGAAAATCTGGTTATCCTTACTAAGGAGAGTGGTGTAGCAAGAGGGGGTGGACAGCTAGATGGGATGGATCATTTTGTAGATGCCTAAATAAGCCATTCAAGGACTCCTTCCCCACTTGGTTGGAGCCATTCTGGGCTATGGGACCAAAACCGAGGTGCAAACATTTGTGGAAAGGGCAATCTCCAAAGGTGCTTAAATGGTGCATTCAGGCGCCCTAAAAAAGGTGCTTTGCACCCCTCTGGCTACACTGCTAAGTTTTGCACACATTAAAAAAATCAAAACTATCGGTTACTATTAATATAAAAAAGAACAAAAGTTTTAAAAGAACATAATTCCTTCAAGAGTGAAAAATCCATGTGCAGAGCATCAAGCACAAATCACATTTGTGAGCATTGGTTTCATTCCTCCCTAAAAATACACATGTGAGATGGACACTCTCTTGTTTCCATTCATTGTAAAGAGGAAAAGAAATGCATGTGCAATTGCTTTTGGATGTGCTGTGCATGCATGCGTCTTGTATTTGGGTGTACCCAGGAACAAAAATGCCTCATAGGAACAAGCCTTCAGAAACTGCCAACATCAAAGACGCCACACACAACAAAGCCAGAGAAACACAATGGATGTGCAAGTTTTGTCATTGTTGAGTACCACTGGTACAGATACACTGAAAATAAACTTAAGGAGGGATTGCTTTTAAGAACTGAGTACTTGTCACTTTCGCAGCGTGCATAAATTCATTATAAAAAAATATCAGGGAGAAGGGAGGTATCATCTCTTGGGCTTCTCTTGTAACAATACAGGCATTTTTCTATCTGGAATAATTTTTTGTTGCTTTTATCCAGCGTAGGCATGACTGTCCCAGTTAACAGATTTTCCACCACTTCCCACTAAAGTCTAGACCACATGCCATTGATCTCAGCAGGGGAATGTTTTTTAAACATCACCGTCCGGTTTGTTTTGAAAGTCAGCCATGGAACCAGAAACCTCCCCCTGCGTCTTAATCCTGCCTTTCAGAATGACTCACCATGTTTTAACGCTTTTATGCGTCCTGTTTTCTGCTTTTTTTAAAAAAAAGTCCTTTTTCTTGGATGGTTATCATTTGATACTGACCCATGAACTCCGTTTGACACCCATTTATTGACATGTTCAAAAGATGAAGCAGACCAGCGCAACTGAAAGTGACAAGTTAGGTCTCAAGCGGCAATTCCCTCCATGATTGTTGGCGCAAAAGGCCAGGGGTGGTTGTTAAAGGCTAGTCTGGATGATTTTTTAAAGTCTCTGGCTTAAGGCATTCTTTGCTTCCCACACTTTTGTTCATTAATTTCCCTAATCATATTAAGGTGCGATCCCAAGAAATTTAGGCTAGCCTAACTCACCTGGCCTATCTTTCTGTGATGGTGTGGGGAGGTCGGTGTATGGCTGTGTATAGGCCTACACCCCCCAAGAGTGGAGCAGAAGTGTCTTGCTGCACTTTTGTGACACAACCAGGTCAGCACAGGACTTAGGCCAGGACTTAGGCTGGCCTAAGTGGAGATTAGGATTGCAGCCTTAGTTAGGGAAACAGAACAAAGCAGAAGCAGAAGAAAGTGGAACGTAGCAGGATCTAGCTCCCTGGTTCCCAACATGGGCACAAGCCCTCCAGAGGAGGAATTTTATTTTTAAGGGGGCAATTCAAGATTGAGTTATTAACAGTGAATTTTTGCCCTCACTGGAGAGGCAAAGCATTCGACTGGATATCACTGAACGGGGAGACTTGAGACTGAGCTGACTAAATTGGTGCCTAACACAAAATCTCTCTGCAGAAGGCATTAAGCACAAGGATCTCACTAACTTTAGTCTCTAATTGTATTTTGAATTTGTTAGGTGCCTTTATTTTATTATATACTAATGAAGATTAACAGCATTACAGAAAAAAGCTCCCATTAAAATTATTTTATATATATGCACTTCAGTTCTCTGTTACATGTTTTGAAACTTTGGCTGCAATGCTAAAGACACTTTCTTGGGAGCAAAACCCATTAAACACAATGAGGCTTACTTTTGAGTAGACATGGTTAGGACTGTGCTTAAATTTGCTATTTTTTATTGTGCTAGTTGCACAATTACAGTGCTACTTTTTGCTAATTCTGAGAGTTACCACCTTGTACAAAGTGGTGTGTTTTTAAGGGAAACTCAAATATTGTTAAAAAAAAATCAGAGGACTTGGGACTTACTCTGAGGAAACTTTGGTGGGTTATCATTGACATCAGTAAGAGTAATTGTCACTTTGGTTGTCCCTGAGAGGCCTCCCATGTGTCCGCCCATGTCCTTGGCCTGTATGACAACGTGATACTCTTCCTTTGCTTCCCGGTCCATGTTGGGAAGGGCAGTTCTAATGATACCTTCAAATGAAGAAGAAAAAAAGAAAATTAAAAAACACACGCGAAAATTAATAGCTTATGCATGTTTACTCACTTTACTTATTTTGCTGGAGTTACTTCCAGCAAAGTGTGTATAGAATTGTAGTCTGTGGTGTCAAAGGGAGGGTGCAGACAAGTATGGGGAAGGGATGACACTATTACTGGCTAAAATGTTTTAAATAGTGATATTTTAAATAATGCCAACATGTTACATATATATAAATCAATGCAGAATGTACTGATATAAACAGCAATGAGATATTTCCATTCTATTATAGCAAAAAAAATCCAGAGGTGCAGGGCAATGGTACATCACCATACACACTGCCCTGTCCACGGCTCGGGTGGAGGTCCATTAAAGGGGTGATGCTCTGGCCTTCCACACTGGATGACACAAACCAGTGATGCTACCACCTGAGGCTACAATCCAGAGTAACTACGGGAGCGCGGAAGAGACATTATGTGCACCACGTAGTGAAAACCTATGGGAAATTCATATTGCAATCCAGAGTAAATTGTTCTTACTCCATAGCAAGGACTCCCCATAGTTACTCTGGATTGTGCCCTGAGTCAGCTTCATTTTATGCTAAGAATGGATGGATTCACATTAGCTTGCACCAGCACTCATCCAGATGCTTCTTGATTGACAGGTGTCAAACACTTATGTCCAATGCTTTTACATCCAACATCACTAAAAGAGAAATACTAAAGCTCCTCCAAACCTTCTGCTCACAGCATGGCTGCACCCATTTGAAAGCAGCTAACCTGAATGCAGCCAGAAGTGCAAAAAATGAGGGTTGTAAAGGACTTGAGAGATCACAGTACATGGCTGGTGGGCTATACTGCTCTTGTTAGGTCACAACTTGTATAGTTCTGAATGTGAGACCCTTGTCTTTCAAAACATGCGCTCTCCCACAGTGTTACAATCCCTTCCCCATTGCAAAAAATCTGGTTTGTTCAGCAATACCTGTTTGTGCTTCTACAGAAAAGTACGGTTGACCTTCAAGGATGCTGTAAACTAGTTTGGCACTATTCCCGTAGGTCGGATCATCAGCATCCGAGGCTGTCACCTGAATAACTGATGTACCTAAAAATAGAAAGATGTACAATACAGTTCAGAATTAAATATGCTTGCGGTGGCCCAGTTTCCAAAATTAACTTTATAATTTTATTTAAGTATCCAACATTATTTACTAATAAGGCACTGGAAGTTCTCTTGCCTACGAGAGATATCAGTAGTAAATCATCAGTGGTCACCCACCAGATGCGCCAGGGATTCTAAGAAGTCTCTGACCAATTAATTTCTTGGAGTACACAGTTCAGTAAATCTATTTCACGAAATACTTTTTCTTTTTCTTGGCAATTGCTTGTATCACTATTTGGGGCATTCATTATGTTCATTGTCCATTTGCCTCTGTTTGCACACAAACTTCCTTCCTTTTCAAAGATTTGGAAATGTAAAAGTAAGTGGAAAACCAGGGTGACCATATGACCGGAAAAACCTGTAGGGTGTCCTACATTTTGGCTTCGTTGTCCTACTTTTTGGCTTCCTTTTTGGAACTTTGCAATAGTGCACAGTACCCTCATCATGCCATATGTCGTTGGATTTGCATTGAAGAGCAGAATCCAATGCAAACAATCAGTTTTGAGATATCTACTTCCTATCAAAAGTTATGGCCAAGAAACCAAAAAAACAAAAACTATAAAAACAAAAAAATACTTTTTTTGGCAATTTTTTTAAGCGGGTAGGAATTTTGGCCTGGGATTAGGAATTTTGGCCTGGGATTAGGAATTTTGGCCTTGGGGTTCAGGAATTTTGGGTTTGGCTTCTGGTCACCCTGGTGGAAAACTCTTTTGGCTGAGCTTCCTAAAAGAAAGAAAACATGGGCAGGATCAACATTTCTCTATCAAAAGGCCACTCTGCAATATTTGTCATACTAATGCAAAGGCTCCCAAAATCCTAACTGGACTTTAGAATTGCATGTGAGTACTTGTAGGGTTGAGACAGTACATCAGCAATTGCGGCACCACAGGGATCCAGGGTTTTTTCCCCCTTATCTTGGGGAGGATTTTGATGTCACTGGAGTGGGTATTGGGGGAGGTGAAAACCAGAAGTGCCCTCTGATCTTTAAATACAGTGAGCTGGTTATAGGATGATAAGCCAGGTTATAAGCCATGATGGGTGTTTGTGTGTGTGTGCACGCATAGATGGATGCAGATGTAGGCAACCTCATAATGCCAGATGTAGGGGAAGACACCTGGATATAGGCCCAACAGCACCTTGCAAATCAGTTGTTGCAAATGTAGTTGTTGACATGTTGCTGTTGCTTGTGCGGCAGATGCGGGGAGGGATGGAGTCGATTTAAGGGGCAGTGGAATCTGCAGAATCATGTCCAGAATCTGCAGAATCCATTCCATGACCTGGAATCCTGTCCAGGACCCTGCAGCAGAACAGATCCATTTCAGTAAAATATCCGACCTAGATCTGAGTAGGCTCATAAACGAGCTCACTAGCTAGTTTACCAGCTCACAGGCTTGTAAAACTTTACTTACCCCGCCTGTCCTGCCTAGTCCCCTCTTGGTGCACATGATATAACAGAGACTGCAGCATCAGCCCTAAATCCTGCACACCAGCAGGTTGCATGATTGAGCCTTTAGTCACTGTTGCACCAGATTGCAACAGCACGCACATGCCACTGGCAGCATTGGATACATACCTACATTGGATCTCTCTGGTACATTGGCATGGTAATTTTCGTGTAAAAATTCCGGAGGGTTGTCGTTGATATCCTGGACTTTCACAATGAACTCTGAAGGCGGTTCCAACGGCCGGTTGGTATTTCTGTCCACGGCTTGGGCTGTTAAGGTGTATTGCGCTCTCTCTTCCCGATCCAATGTCTTTGTGGCATGGATGTTCCCTGATTTGTCATCAATAACGAAAATGATTCCTGCTCCTTCACCTGAGAGAATATATTTAATGTTCCCATTGCCAGAATCGATATCCGAATGCAGCTGTGGAATGCAAAATATACACATATGCTGCTTTATTGTTTGTCAACACTATGTTAAAAAAAATGTAAACTAACATATTTATTTGAATCTAATGCACAACTTTTTCAGCTCAATTTAAGATCCAGAATCAGTCGGTGCATTAGATTCTATGACACATTAGATTTGAGTAAAAATGGTATTTTGATTATTATAGGTCAGTAATTAGTTTAACAGTTTACTATCTATATATATAAAAGAGAAAAGTCACTCACTGACTGACTCACTGACTCACTGACTGACTCATCACCGCCCTGCCAAAACTGGTGGGCCTAGAAGCGTGAAATTTGGGGTGGGTGTTCCTTCCATGACGGAGGGGTGCACTAAGAACCGGTTTTCAGAAATTCCAACAGGAAGGGGGTGAAAAGGGGCGCAACGCGTTTTCCTCCCTATACTTTGCATTGAGAATTGCTGACTCATTAACATTCCGCCCCAACTGCTGGGCCTGAAGCATGGAATTCTGGGAGTTCCTTCTGTCACCTGAACTCCCTCCAAGAACCATCTGGAGAAATTAACCCTTCAGGGGCTGAAAAGGGGGCAACGTGTTTCTGTCCTATACTTAACATGGGAGACTGAACAACATCCAGCCAATATGGTGCTCAGACCCTGGTGCACTGGGGGATGTTGTTCGGAGGAAGAGGTTGCGCTGGCGAGGAGGGGAAATTGCGCATGAGGGGAAATTGCGCATGGGAGGAAGTTGCGCATGTAGGAAAAGTTGCGCACGGGGGAAAGTTGCGCACGGGGGAAAGTTGCACATATGGGAAGTTGCGCATGGGGGAAAGTTGCGCACGGGGGAAAGTTGCACATGGGGGAAAGTTGTGCATATGGGAAGTTGCGCACAGGGCAAAGTTGCGCATGGGAGGAAAGTTGCGCATGTGGGAAGTTGCGCATATGGGAAGTTGCGCATGGGGGAAGTTGCGCATGGGAGAAGTTGTGCATGGGGAAGTTGCACATGGGGGGATGATGCACATGGAGGAAAGTTGAGCACGGGGAAAGTTGCGCATGGGGAAGTTGCGCATGGGGGAAGTTGCGCATGGGAGGAAGTTGCGTATGGGAGGAAGTTGCACATGGGGGAAGTTGCACATGGGTGATGATGCACATGGAGGAAAGTTGCGCACGGGGGAAAGTTGCGCACGGAGGAAAGTTGCGCACAGGGGGAAGTTGCGCATGGGGGAAGTTGCGCATGGGGTTTGATGCATTTGGGGTTGATGCACATGGGGGAAGTTGTGCATGGGAGGTTGATGTGCATGGGGAAGTTGCGCATGGGGTAACTTGTGCATGCGGGGTTGATGCGCATGGGTGAAGTTGCGCATGGGGGTTGATGTGTATGGGGGAAGTTGCACATGGGGGGTTGTTACGCCTGGGAGAAAGTTATCCATGGGGGGTTGATGCATATGGGGGGATGGCATACGGGGGAATTTTACTCCCGCAACGCGGGTACGCCTTTCGCTAGTATTCTAATAAAAAATGTAACGTAATCCCAGTCTTGTATAAAGTGGTGCAGTTAGATAAAAATCATAACAGTGGCTGTAATCCTAAAAACACTTTCCTGAGAGTAAGAGCCACTGACCACAATGGGGCTTCCTTTTGAGTAGACATGGTTAGAATTGTGCTGAACAACCCATTGTCATATTAGCATCATAAATTCATTGCTGTATGTAGTAAAATTTTGAATTTTACACCAGCTTTGTGCCTGCATGCAGCCGCGTCACTGGACTGGTGCAGGCTGCACCAGGTGATGCACTGCTGGAAGGGTGATGCGCTGGAGGAGTTTGACACTCAAGGCGGAGCACCGAATGGCCGGCTGAGGTGCACTGTTTATGTCCATGCCTCTGGACATGCGCAGTCTAGGCCTTTGCACAGCCATTCTGCCTCCCGTGCAGAGACGTGGACTACCTCCACTCTAAGTAGGTTAGGAAGGAGGAAGTCTCCTCTGAAGCCAGTCAGCTTCAGAAGCGACTGCACACATGCCAACTTGCACACATGCCAACACGTGCGACTGCACACACGCCTGCACAGTCCTGGAAGGGTGTGCACACATCCCGGGGGAACACACTGACCCCCCCCCCCCACACAGTCGCAATGCCCCTGGCTGCACATTACAGTTACCAGTAAACATTTTTTTATCTCAAGCCATTTAAAATTGGGGTGTGCATTATGTTCAATGGCGCATTAGATTCAAGTAAATATGGTAATTCTTGAGGAGTGGATGGACTTGAAACAGCTTATTTCTCTTCCTGGTATTGTACTGATGTGTATATGAGACATGTGGGCATTGCTGAAGCAGATATAACTGAAAAAGTATTTGAAAATGTCCAAAGAAAGATTTAACCAGGAAGAATTTTATCACCCAGGCCATCGTGCTTCGCATGCAGCATATGCAGCACCAAGCATGATACCATAGTCTTTCAAGACGGACAATTTTTTTAGGGGGGTCCTTTCTCCATTGTATCATAACTTCATACAATCATTGGATCATAATTTTTATGAATTAAAATGTCCTTATATATATGTGGCCTTATAAAATGGCCTTATAAATGTGCATATATATATATGCACATTTTTCTGAGATCCCAGGAAATTTCTGGCTCTCCGCCTTTGGCTTCGAGTTCCTCAGACCCAGGTCCAATGAATGTTTTGCACCCCCTCTCATGGGCCCCAGTAAGACTGGAAATTGTAAGATCCCAGAAAATTTTCAGAAGCCCCCCCCCCTGCAATGCCTTCATGGCTCACATTTGTCCCGGGTACAGTTTACTCCCTGAACGTGGTAAAGCGTGGTGAGAATTAATTCAAAATGCAATTTATTATTTTTCTCTGCAAATATGGGCAGTAAAACTGATTAGTTGTCATCAAGATTAAGAGGAGAAAGTAAGTTATATGAGTTTCTCAAATCATAAAATTTCATTTTTACAAACTGTGCTTCAGTAAACAGTACATCTGAGAATCATGGAATGGCAAAAAAGCAACCTCCCATTGCCTTCCAACTAATTTCCAATTTCTTAGACACTTAATGCCCATTGTGATATTTTAGTGAATGGCACTAAGGCAATTAATGTATGAAATGTAATGGGAACCCTGCTTTGTTGGCTTCCTTGACTTTCATTACACTACAGGCATTGGCTCCATGAAGCAAGATGAATAAGTAATATGCAAAATTGGACCCTCTCCAATTTCTTGTATTTCATCCAATTTAAACTCATGCAAAACTGAGAACTTGTCACTCAATAGGCCTGATAGGCTCTGATGGTTTTAAACTGGTAAGATTAGTGGGAACTGAGCAGCAACCTCAGGCTCTTCTGATGTTCCTTTTGGAAAGTGTGTTGCGTTTCAGATGAAGCAATACAAACTAATAATACCCCAAAAAGGGCAAATCTAAAATTTAGTGGGCATGGTAAATGGGACAGGCACCAGATCCTTTCTACCATGCATTTCTAATCACCATATAATATATTGCCTGGAATGGATCCAAAGGGGAGGGACTCCTTGCATGCCTCCCTCCAACGCCAACTCCTCCACCCCCTTCTAGCTACACCACTGAGTGATGGGAAGTATTTTCCAGAGTAAAAAGGGAGTACTTTGTACTTTTAAATTTGTACTTAAAAGCAGGGCTGGCAACTCATAAGAAGAGCCTCCACCGTGTCAGGCCAAATCTAGTCCAGCAAGCAGATCAAGCAAAAGCAAGGAAGTTCAAACCACTAGGCATCTGTAGCCAAATGGGAGGGGGGAATCTTGTCCTTCTCTGATAGGAACAGAAGAATCAATGCTCATTGGCCCTATTTGTGCCTTCTTTTATGGTCCTATTTTGTTGCTATCTTTTCCATTGCATTTTATGTAGTTCTAGATCAGGGGTCAGGGAACTTTTTTTTTACCTTTAACCCCAAAATATATTTAGATACACCAATGTTACCCCTTGATTTGAAAGGAAGGAAATGGTCATCCAAACTTTTTTTAAAAATGTTGGACAAAATGTAGGGCATCCTACAAAATCAGGAGTAAACATAAAGTGGTTGACTTCTGAGTAAACATAAAGTGGCTTACTTATCTTGGCTGGGGAGGGTGTTTGGGGACACTGGGGGGCAGTTTCAGGCTGCTGCAGCTTGGTGCGGGTAAGTCCGGCCAGCCGCAGCAACCATTTAAAAAAACATTACTGTGCACATGCGCGCGCAGTCTTCCCCTTCCGAAAGCTCCAACAGAGAGCACTAGTGCTTCTCCATGGCAGAAGCAGTAGCACTCTCCATTGGAGCTTTCGGAGGGTGCGCTCTAGTGTGATTGTCGATTACCCCCAGGAATTTCATTTTTACCCCATTTGGGGTAATTTACCCCTGTTCCCAGACCACTGTTCTAGGTTTGTTCACCGAATGTAGTTCATTGCTTTTAATGTAGTTCTGTATTGTCAAACTTGACTGTTAACTGCCTTGAGGTGATGTAGAAAAAGGCAAGGTACACATCTAAAAAAAATTGTTACTAATGATAAAGTATATCCTGTCCAGGCTTAATTATATTCTGTCCCAACTGAATTCTGCTCCATCTGGCAACAGTATTAATAATTATAACCCAAATCTTCAGACGCTTGGGATGACTCTCTGCTTTACCTGTGGTCTTTTATCCTCTATTGGGTTATTATTAACTTTGGAGCAAACAACTATTCAGCAGTAGTATAGGCTGCCTCAGAAGATGGAAGACTTATCCTGCAATCCTAAAGACTCTTTCCTGAGAGTAAGACCCATTGGACGCAATGGGGCTTACATTTAAATAGACATGGTTAGGATTGTGCTTTTAGAGATCTTTAAGCAGAGACTGATAGTCATCTATTGGGGATGTGGCAGTTGTGAACAACATGTATTGGCGACAGGTTGGATATAATGATCTTGTAGGTATCTTCCAACAATTCTATGGAAAGGTACATCAGAACCTCATAAGAACATAAAAGATCCTCCACTGGATTGGACCAAAGGTCCATCTAGTTCAGCTTCCTGTATCATATAGCAGCCCACCAGATGCTTCCAGGAGCACATATGTCACCTGCATCCAGGTGCCCTTGACTAGCAGAGAACATAGAATGCCCATTATTTACAAGCAAAGAATCTCAGGTTAGGTTCTTGACATCTCTAGCTAGGACTAGAGAAGGTCCTTGTCTGAAGCTCTGGATGGAAGTGTAGATCGGGGTATATATGCAGGCTGGATACAGCCTGAGATCTCTTGATCCGGTCCATGTTAATTGGGCTCTCCCAGCACCACCTTTTCAGCAGCACCACTGGGGATGGGAGAAGGAGAGATGGAAGGAGGCAGAAGTAAAGCAATGCTATGTGAGAAGGTGCTGTTCAAGATGAATGAGAGAGGGCGTTGCTGCCAAGGTGTTGGGAGAACACCTTTCATTACAAAACATTAATAGAAATACTCATCAACACAAAATTCAAGAACCTGAAGGGACATTAGTATAAAGGAGAAAAACCACAAATGCCACAATACGATCAATATCAATATTCTGTTAAAAGCTCAGACAAATGAAATCATGTTGACTTGGTGCCAAATGCCAAACCAACTAGCCCCCAGTCTAATATACCTGGATACAGGCGTTTCCCACTTTCATGAAGATTCGTTTTCTGAAGGTTCTGCTCTTTCAACACCTTTCAGTTATATACAGGATTCATTCAATCAGCACATACTTAACCACTCTCTGCTGGTCCTTATGAATTGCTTCAGTAAACAACTAACTTTTAAATACATCAGATATCCATTGCCCACACATGCCTTTGTTCATTTTACTGTAATTTGCCTTGTATTTTGGCCATGTGTTAATTAAATATGGCTACAATCCTAAACTTCACTTAGGCCAACCTAAGTCCTGTGCTGAGCTGGTGGTGTCACAAAAGTGCAGTAAGACTTCTGCCCCACTCTTGGATGGGTTAGGCCAACGCACAGGAATACGCTGACCTCCCTACACCATCACAGAAAGGTAGGCCAGGTGAGTTAGGCTGGCTTAAATTTCTTAGGGTTATATCCTATGTTATATTTAGACTTTTGCAAGTATTATTTATTTTTGCAAGTGTCTAGTTTGCATTTGCAAGCTAAAAAAGATAGGGGTCCACTTTTCAACAATTTTTCACTTTTGTACAGAGCTCCGGTCCCTAACCTGTCCAATAAGTGGGACATGCCTGTATTTTTCCCTTTATACATTGGAGAGCATGTCTCATGTGAAGTTCAGCTGCTGGAAATAGGGCTGCAATCCTACTCAGACTTTCCTGGGAGTAATACCCATTGGACATAATGGAACTTCATTTTGAGTAGATATACATTGGTTCCTAAAAGTTTGGGAACCAGAACCATTTGCAGTTCTGGATGGGAGTCTACATAAGAGCTGTTACAAGTAAGAAGTTGTCAAGTGTCACATTGTAATTAAGCATTACATTTGTTAGTTCAGAGTGTAATTCAAGGTGAATGTTACAACCTGCTTCTCTCCCTCCCATTCAATCAACCAGCTCCAAAATCACATTTCCCTTTTTTCCCTCCTGCTTCACTTACTTGCTGGGACTCCAGCACTGAACGGGACTTACTTGTTAGGACCCTCAAGGGCTACCATGATGTCCACTCAGAAATCATTCAAATTGACTGAACACATGGAGGTTCACACTAAGATTTATGCTATACACATAGTTGATCCTTTCTTGTGCATGCGTGTGTGTGTGAGTTATTCTTTTGAAACAGTATGGGATCATCCAAAGGGGGAAATTTAATCAAGACCTCAGTGTGGTGGAAACGTTTTAAACCCCCTTCCTTATTTACTGGGAGAAAAAACAAATCTCAATTTACTCAGACTCAATTTTCTTTAAGTTTACAAACTAATCACATATAAACCACTCTTCAGTCTTTAGAGGATGCATTAAAACAACCCATTTTTATCAAGTCCCCATGTTTCTAAAGAGTAAAAAATGCAATGTTTGCTTGAAGATAAAGACCATGGCTGGTTTCTTACCCGGCCTACTAGAACAGGGTCTGGTCCAGTATATTCCTCTATTACAAAGAACTGATTCCACACCCATCCTCTTTTGGAACGATGGAGAACTTGCCCTTCTTTCCCTTTTTCGTGGTGACCATGGAGTGACAACTGCGAATGGTTCAGTTTTTCCGTGGCAATAGCAAGACTGTAGCACAGCATTCCCAGGCATATGAGGGCTGCATGTAAACAGTTGTCCTCCTTCATTTTTGGTTAAGGTATAGGCACAGGAGTATCCCCAACGTGACCCCTTTTTCAAAAGGCCAAATGACAGTCAAAGGAATCCTATAATCCTCTGGAAATGTCAGATGGAGTTTTCAGTACGCAATCCGTCACTGCTCATGAAGTACATCCCTATAATTCTGGACAGATCCCCAAATTAATTCCTAGAAAGAAAGCAAGAAGTACAAAATTAGGGTTTTTATTTTGCACTGTTGAATTTTCACATTTTTAATGCATATCAATGTGAATAATAACATCCGTCAATAAACACTTTGGTGCCTTGAAAGTTAGATTTATTCTTGATGTAGTTTGGGGCAACAATTCCCAAAAGTGGCATCAAATTGCTGCTTTGAAAATATAAAAAGGGACAACTGAACTCATTGTCCGTTCCACAATAATAGCAGAAATAAGAACACAGAGTATACATGAAAACAGAATGTTTCTATCGGAATAAGTACTGGCATCTTAACAACTAACTGCAATTGGTTCCTCCTTATTTCATGTTGCACAATTCATGTCAAAACAAGACTTTTGTTGCTTCTCCAATTATTAGAGTCATTTAGGATGCAATCCAGAGTCCTTGCTCCAGTGTAAGAACAATTTGCTCTGGATTGCAATATGAATTTCCCATAGGTTTTCACTAGGTGGTGCCATAACTACGGGTGCACGTAATGTCTCTTACATGCTCCCATAGTTATTCTGGATTGTAGGGTTACAGTCTTTATGATCACTCTCGCATGGCAATTTTCTTGCTGACTTGCTTAAGCCAGTGCGTCCAAAACACTTCAGCACCGGGAGCCACTTTTTAAATCAACGGTCTATCATAACACCCTACAGGGAAAAAACACTAGAAAAATATTATGATTTAATAATAATTTATTAAGCAATAATAATTGGCGTTCTGTGTTTCCAAGTCTACCAGAGACCTAACATACAGTATATATATTTAGACATTAGCTAGACCAGTGGTGGCAAACCTATGGCATGCATGCCAGAGCAGGCACTCAGAGCCCTCTCTGCTGGGATGTGGCCATAATGCCCCCAGATGAGCACTTTAAGACCAACTTGGATGCCAAGAGCTCTGGGCAAGCAGCCTTGGCACTGGTGCGCTCGTCTGGTCTGCTCCAAAGTCTGCTCCAAAGTCACAAGACTGTCTCCAGAGATGTCCCGGACCCATATCCTAAAGTCAAATTAAGCCCTTTGCTCCGCAGCAGTTAAGGTGACTTTCCATAAGATAACACTTGAGGGTGACGTAACTGCATGGACTTGTAAATGCTCTGGATTTTGCCCCTAATCTATTTCCTTCTCTCCTGCAAGGATAAATGGAGGTGAAATAGTACACACAGTTTTATATGGAGAGCAAGGAGGAAAGGGGCATTGGACCACTCTGGATTAGATTGTTTGAAGAAGACGGAGGACAGGTACCTTAGATTTGAAGCTCAACCCAAAAACTGTGATCTGGCAACTTAACAGATGATCCAGAACAAAGTACTCATAGCTTTCAAAAATCTTGTAGGTTTCTTCAAATTACATAAAATAGGAAGATTGAGCTCCCTATTACCTTTAGGCTAAGGATGGAAATAGGGGTAAAATTAAAAGGAGGCAAATTAAATGTTCAAGCAAATTTGCTTCTGCAGATCATTAATTTTAAATGAGGCCATCAACAATAGGCCATAGGAAAATCGGCTGATATTCCCCATAACACCCCAAAAATGTGGTCTAACTTTTATTACTGGAATTATTACGTAATTACAGGGTAAGCCTTTAGAATAGGGAAAAAAAGACTGCAGATATATTAAAGTGTTTACTATCAGTTGTTCGAGCATGAAGAGCTAAACACAAAACATTAACCACACATCTAACCCATTATCCTTAATTCACTAATTAGGGTTTAATGTGGTAATTGCCTAGCAATCCCTTTATTTTAAAATGTCTCTGCTGATAGAATGGATGGGTCTATATATTCTCCCTGGAGAAAATTCCTCATTTGGTATCTTCATTTGTTGACCTGACAATTGTTCGTGCAGGTTGCATTTCAGCAAATAACACATTTCAGGCCAGAGGAAGAAATGTCAGGGGTTGATTTTAGAAAATTCAAGCATGTCTCCTTAGTTGACCAACTGAGTTATGCAAACTTGTTTCCGCTTGCTTTGAAAACCATCTGTGCTTTTCTAGTAGTATTGACAAATATTCACAAATCCTTAAGGGGCTTTGGATGCCGTCCACGGGAAAGTTCATGGAAACCAGTTGATTTTTGAGAGTCTTTTCCCTGTCTTTTCTCCTGGGCAAAAGATATAGATCCTTGAAATTTACTCAGGTAATGCTTTGGGGCAAGCCACCCTTCTGCAAATTTAGGATTTGACCCAATATAGATGTTGACCCTGCATTGGAAAGACTTCAGAGACCTCCTGGATGTGACCAGAAGGGTTTTCTGATCAGACCCAGAGGTCATGATGAAGAGGAATCTTCTTCTTGCCCATAGCTCACATGAATGACTCACCAGAGGGGTCATTCATGCTTGCATCTATGGGTTTAATGCATCCTTGGATGAGAATCAATTGAGTAACCAGGGCTGGAATCCTAAAGGCACTTTCCTGGGAGTAAAACCCATTAAAATAATGGTGCTTACTTTTGAATAGGCATGGTTAGGATTGTGCTCCAGGCAGGGTGACCAGATAATCAGAAAAACCTGGATGTCTGGATTTTTAGCCTCCTATCTGGGTGTCCTACATTTTGGCATCATTGTCCTACGTTTTATTTATTTATTTAATTTGTTTATTTAAGTAATTTTTATCCCGCCTTTCTTCCCCTACAGGGGGGAACTCAAGGCGGCCAAACAATTAAAAAAACAATAAAACACCACTAAAATTACATATGGTAATAAATAGAGGTAAAAACACATTAAAATGTAATTAAAATACAATTAGATTAAAGCTAAAAACGTAGACTAAAAACGATACAACAGAAAAGATAAAAAAGATAAAAGCCCCCCAACCTCTGCCCCCATTTAAAAAGCTTTTTTAAAATAAAAGGTTTTAAGGCTCCGCCTGAAGCTCTGTAGTGAAGGAGCTTTCCTCAGTTCTAAGGGGAGGGAGTTCCAAAGCCGGGGTGCCACCACCGAGAAGGCCCTATCTCTGGCCGCCACACCTCTCATGTCTCTTAGTGGTGGCACAGTCAGAAGGGCCCCCTCAGATGACCTTAGGTGACGGGTCGGATTGTACGGAAGAAGGCGGTCCCTCAGATACCCTGGACCCAAACCGTTTAGGGCTTTAAAGGTCAGGACCAGCACTTTGAATTCAGCCCGGAAACGAATGGGCAGCCAGTGAACCCATTTTGGCTTCATTTTGAAACTTGGTGATAGTGCACATGTGCACATGCCACATGTCGTTGGATTCGTATTGAAGAGCAGAATCTAGTGCAAAAATAAGTTTTGAGATTTCTCCTTCCTATCAAAGATTATGGTCAAAAAACAAAAAAAATACATTTTTTGGCAATTTTTTTCAGTGGGTAGGAATTTTGGCCTTGGGGTTCAGGAATTTTGGGTTTGGCATCTGGTCACCCTGGCACCAGGTCTTTGCTTTCTATCAAGCTTTCCTCCACTGAAAATGAGGTCGATTGAGTTTGTTAGCTGGTCTGGGGGCAGATCATGGGCAATAATTGGGAGAAACTGGTCATCCACTTGTATTGAGGCCAGTAACATGATCCACGAGAAACAATAAGACTCACTTGTTACCAAAGCCATAAATCAGTTTTAAAAAATACAGTTTTAAAAATGTTTTAAAACAAGGCACTTAGATTACTCAAACATAGGGGGAAAAGCCAAATTTTGATTTTCTTCAGCAGGAGCTGCCTGAAATAGTGATGAAATGGGTAGCTGTATATAATGTAACTATTGCAAATAAACTTGCTTTATTCTGATCCTGAGAGCTTAGGGTGGCTCTGTGTGTAAATGTACAAAATAAACAATGCTATTTTAACCTATAAAAGGGCAAGATAAAATACCCACAAATGCCTGACAAAGCTCTCCCCTGCTTCTTCTTTGTCAAATAAATATTCTTTTTTTTCTGTGAGTTCCAAACCCTCTCTTTTTAATTTCCTTGGGAGCGCAATGGAAACAAATGAATCACAAGAAAACCAACGAGTCAAGAGGGATTATTTGATGACAAGGCTTGAGCCGAGGAAAACCACGTCTAGCCAATGGTGCTCAGGCATGCTCTATATATAGCCGACATAATCCCCAAAGTCCCAAACACATTTCCGGTGAGTGCCATTATTTCAAACGCCCGGTGCTGAAGTTCAATAGACTAAACAATCGGCATGAGATATTAAAACAGTAGTCCTACCACAGGAATCTGTATTTAACAAGGCAGATTTCAAGAGTTCGCTACGGACTGACATTATGATGAATAGCATCGTTTTGAGATAGTTTGTCGAAACAGAGAGGGGAACTGGAGACCAAACATTCAAATCTTGTCTGGAGTTAGACAAGTGGGGAATTGTGCTGGGAGCAGACCTTCTTCAATGCTCCTTCCACTTGACTCTAGTCATGGGAGGATTCCTTGACCATAGTACTGTTACAGAGCTGAATGGGAGATAAATTTTCTAAACAAAAATCCATCGGATCCAGTGATTTACAACCAGTAGGCCGTGGCACTTTGGGGTGTCCTGACTGGTCTGCAGGTATGCTGCAGAGGTTTGGGATAAGAACCTTTAATTAGTAGGACCAGTGGGTTTAGAGCCTCCCATCAGCAGCATGGTGTGTCTTGTCAATTTTCCAAAAACTGATGTGCGCCTTATCAATTTAGCACCGTGTCAGTGTGCCGTGAGTTGGAAAAAGGTTGCAAATCACTGATCATAAGAACATAAGAGACCTGCTGGATCAGGCCAACAACCCATCTCGTTCAGCTTCCGGCTTTTCACATTGGCCTGTCAGATGTCTGAGTGATGCATCTAACTCGGGTAGCATAATTTTTACTATCAGCTAAGGTCTGGGCTGTGGTGGCTCCATGGTTGAAGATGTTATCAACCAGAAATTTGGCAGGTTGGTGGTTTGAGACCTGAGTACCACACAACAGAACAAGCTCCTGTTACTTGCCCTACTCCTGCCAACCTAGCTATTGGAAGGCATGCAAATGAAAGTAGATAAATAGGTAGCACGTCGGTAGGAAGGTAACCACATATTGTGGTATTTAGTCACACAACTTCAGAAAAGTCAACAGTGCTGGCTCTTCAGCCTTGTAACAGGGAAGAGCACCACCTTTATGGTTGGTTACAACTAGCAGGGTAACCTTTACTTAAGTGGCAAGGGCGGGTGTATCTGTTCAGAGAAGCCTCACTTTTGCAATTTGAAAAAAGGTAGAACAGCTTTGGTGAACCCAACAATAGATCAGGTTCACCAAAATTACTAAGGAGAGCAGAGAAACTCTTTGGGGGGATCCAAAGTATGGTAAATATGAGGTTGATATATGGTGGGTCAGATTTCTGATAAATATTGATTTGTTTTCTGTAAAAAAAAATGTCTGCTGTTTGTCTCCACTTATTATTTTTAGTATTACTTGATTGTTACCTGATTATTACTTGATTATTTTTAGTATTTACATATGAACCATAACATAATGAGAGACGGTTGATCCATCAATATTGGTGATGTTTGCTCTTGAGTCCCCAGTCTTCAGACTGGAATTTATTTCCATATTGTATGGGACGATCTAGGATTGAACACTCTTCCTGCAAAGCAAATCCTCTGCTTCAGAGCACAATCCCAACCAGGTCTACTCAAAAGTAAGCTCCATTATGTTCAGTGGGTCTTACTCCTAGGAAGGTGTCTTTAGGATTACAGTCAGAGTCCTCTCCTTGTAAACAGCCTCAAAGAAGGCAAACTGGCCAGCATTGCTCCAGAAACTCCTCACCACTTCAAAGTAGGTAACTTGGCATCCGTAAGTCCTAAAAGACTATGGTATTGTGCTCCACACTGTATGCGAAGCACGAAGGCCTGTGTAGATTGATATGGAGAATAGGCTGTTACCCAAGCAGCAAATCCCCCCTCTCCATGCCTCTGAAATAGTCCAATGGAAAGGCAGAGCCGATACAATTGGTTCCAGCTGCGTCACAGAGCTGGGCTAAGGACAGGAGCTCACCCTGTCTTGTGGGGACTGACCCGGGTCTCGAACCCTGGCCTGCTGGTTCACAGGCACAGTGTCTTAACCACTTGCACCAACCACAGCCCTAAAAGGAGGTAGAGGAAATGAAAATTCATCCAAGAATTATTCTGGAATGATACAATTTCTCTACAACCCGTTTAGATCATCAATTTCATGTGGTTTGTGATAGCTGTGCTGTTAATGAGCTAGACCCAAAGCTACAGAGGGAGGGATTTAAAAAGTAATCCAATTAGTAAATTAATTAAAAGTTGATGTTGTTGAATGCTGAGTATTGTTCCTTATGGGAGAACGCATTTGTGAATATTCTCCGGCACCTAACAAATCACAATATCGAGCTCCGAACGACTGTATTTCCGCAGAAGCCGTTGCCTGGCCCGATCTTCTGTCTCAGTGAATTGAAAATATTATAGAAAGGTGTTTAAGTAAACTTGCCTCCTGCTGTGTGTTTTTATGAGGCAATGTAAAAACAGTGGCTTCAATCAGCTTCACTATTAACAGATTTCCATTTCCCAGTTAATTCAAAGAATTCTTTTCTTGTATGTGCCGGAATGGATTAAAATCAGAAAGCCAAATCATTAAATGTTCCTGTTCAGCCGTGAATGGTCTTGTTCAAGTCAAATAAAGGTTCAGGAACTGGTTCAACACTTTCTTGGAACCAGTTCAGTTCTGATTCCCATGGGGAGAATATCGGAATCGCACAATGGTGCCCACAGGGTGCTTTTGGAAAGCTGGCTTGCCAACCCACTGGACAGCTCCCTATAATTGCTCATAAGAATTACTCTTGAGTCATGTAGCAGTGACAACTGGAACACAACATGAACGCTACAACTAATTGCTGGTCAGAATTGATAATTACTATAAAACTTGTGATGAATACAAAGTTCTCCAAGGTATTACTTTTACAGGCTTGTGAGTCATCGTTCTCGTTGTAGTTAGTAATCATTCTAGTGGAATGGAATGTTACTTTGGTTTGGGGATTATATTTTATTTGGTTGAATGCTTACAGCGGACTAGTAACTTGATTTTTTTAAAAAAATGCATTTTGGAACTGCTCCAGTTCCATGGAAAAAAGTAAAGTACATCATTTATTGATTTAACAATGCATTTTTAACAGCGCAATCCTAACCTGTGCTGGAATATGCAGGCTGGTGTGCCTGTGCTGCATCCAGCACAAGTTATGGTTGCTGCTACACCATCCCATGGCAAACGGAAACTTTCTGCCTTATACCAAGTAACACCACAGCAACCCCAATGGGGCTACTCAGATGTGCACTACTGAAATTGGTGGAGCTAGACCAAGCAGCCTAGGATTGCCCCAGGCTACCTGGGAACAGGGCCAGGATCTAGTATAAGTGGAACGGCTTCCTCCCATATAATCCCTGGTTTCTCCACAACCCCACAGGCACCTGAGATAGTCAAACTCTCCCAGCACAGTGCAACCATCCTGAGGTCCATGACAGACATTGAGGCCAATGTGGCAGCCTCCTTTACACCAGCCTCTTCTCCTCTCCAGGTGATGCAAATGTGCTTTATGGTATTTTTCTGACAATCCTGGGCTGGGACGATGGACTTGTGTCAGCCCTAGGGTGCTTTAGGATTATGCCCTTATTCATGTGCACAGTGCGCACACACATTTTATTATTCTTAATTTTTCACATCACTGCCAGGGACAGATGGTTTTTTCCTCTTTCCTTAACAAGCACAGCATTCACCTCCAGAGCATAGATCTAATGATCTCCCTGGTTGCACTAACATATTCATGAAAGATTTTCTAAGGAACATTCACATGTGCTAGGCTAGATTTGGCACCGCTTTGGGTGTCACACTGATTAGAGCCAGACTGAACTATCATGTGTTTTTTTTTTTTCCCCAGCGTGTGTGTGTGGAATTGGCTGATGCAGGCAGAGAATCTTACAGATTCATCATCCTCCATTCCATATTGCGCACTTTCCCACATAAGGACGGTATCTTCACAGCATCCTCCAGCGGACATGCATAATGCGCATTATGTGACTCTCAGTTTGATGAGTACAGATATGAGATTTGGGGCCCAATCCATGTCTATTTTGAAACAAGTCCTATTTTGTTCAAAGGAATTAATCTATTGTGTTTAAAAGTGTCAGAGAGCTTTCAAGGGAGAATGGCTGAAGTTTCCTCTTTTAAATGACATAGGGCGCAATCCAGAGTAACTACGGGGAGTTCTTGCTCCAGTGCAAGAACAATTGGTTCTAGATTGCAATATGAATTTCCCATAGGTTTTCACTAGGTGGTGCAGTAACTACAGGTACATGTAATGTCTCTTACGTGCTCCCATAGTTACTCTGGATTGTAGGGATAGTCCTAGTACATTTTGATGTCTTAAAAGTTTGATCTATACTTGGCTACATTTGGGGGAACTGAATCCAAAAATGGAAATGGTTTTGGCCACTTTTCTTGTTTTGAGGGTATGGCGTAGCCACCTTATAAGCTGATTCAAGCCACTTCCTTGTGAGGATTCAGCATCCCCAAACCTCCTAACCAGCTTACGTGGCATACTGGAAAAGTGTTTTTTACAAAGCCTTATATTATCGTTGTTGGTATTTTCATATTTTGCCCTAAATCTAAAGGACAGGGAAGGCCATTATGAAGGCCAAATAAAACATTTGCAGCCTGCAGAGCTCTCAGGATATGGAGCCCACATAATTCTGCGGGCTCCATGCACTCAATGTCATGCACCTCTGCACAAAAATCTTTGAATGGATTAGACTTTTATTCTTCAAGAATCTTTTTTACCTTGACAATCTCTTGAGGCTGCTTCAAAAATCCCATTCTGGGCAAATTTATGAACTTAAAACTTAATCCCGTGCATTTAAAAATTATCACTCCTGGCTTGGTATTGGATAAATGTTTAAACCCCGTAATCCCCAGCTGTTCCTGAAAATAGCTGTTCATATTCTCGTTTTCTCCCTGTGGCTGGTTGGATGTTTTGTGTACGAGACTGACAGAATAAGGGCTGATTTGAATTGTATACTTTCCAGACACAAGAGGTTTCTTGCATGTGAATCCCATGAATAGATGCTCGGCTGCCAACTGATGATGAATTCTTCGTTGATTTATTTGTCCGACTTGGTTGACTTGGCTTGGCAATTGATTACATTTAAATATTCTTGTGTCACTCCAAATCAAAGAGCACTTTAGAAATATTGAAGGAAGAGTGAAATTACCTAAAAACAGCCGCACAATACTGAGCCCCAAACATTTGTGGGACTTCCCCTACAATCCAGAGTAACTACTGGTGCACGTAAGAGACATTACGTGCACCCGTAGTTGGGGCACCACCTAGTGAAAACCTATGGAAAATTCATATTGCAATCCAGAGTAAATTGTTCTTACACCGGAGCAAGGACTCCTCATAGTTACTCTGGATTGTGCCCTTAGGCACATATCCTAAAGTCAAATTCAGCCCTTTGCGATGGAGCAGTTGACTTTCCATAAGATAACACTAGAGGGTGAGGTAACTGCGTGGACCTGTAACTGCTCTGGGTTTTGCACTTCGGGCAATATCCAGAGCAGTTTCGGGTCCATGCAGTTATGTCACCCTCTAGTGTTATCTTATGGAAAGTCACCTTAACTGCTCCATCGCAAAGGGCTGAATTTGATTTTAGGATATGAGCCTTACTCCTCTTTAAGCAAGCTAAAAATGATGAACTTGTGTTATCCAGTGTTGAATCTAAACTTGATGCGGTTCTAAACCAGTGGTTCTCAAAAAGTTTTAGCTCTGAAACCCACTTTTTAGAATTACAAATTGTTGGGACCCACCAGAAGTGATGTCATTAACCTGTACGTGATGTCATAGCTGGATGTGAAATTATTAATTTAGATTCCAAGACTATGCCCCTATCCAAGCCAAAGATCTCATTATAGAGTGTGCTCATGCTGCTATTTTTAATAGCTCAGAAGTAAAAAAATAATAAAACAAAACACAGACATATATCCAGCCACACACCTCTACCTCTGGGGCTAGGATCCAGCACTGGGGACCTGGGGGTGGATAAGTATGAAGACAGACCCATTCCAAATGTTCACAGTTTTTGAAAAGAGATAGGTCTAACCAGTGGTGAGATTCAAATAAATTAACAACAGGTTCTATGTCCTAATAACCTAAATTAACAACATGTTCTGTGTCTCATTAGTAACTGGTTCTCAGAACCAGGTGCTCATTAGCAAAGGGTTCTATAGATCCTATGAGAACCCTCCTTCCCGAAGCCCACCACTTATTCTAATCCGATTTCTGGGCAGCCTGCAGCAGTCCCAGACTTCTCAGATCTGTGCAACCCATTGAGATGGTGCATATCTGAGTGGTGGCAAACAGATATGCAGTTGTGCTCTCCAGGGTAAGGCTTGCATTGTGGCAAGCCACTTGTTACCCCAAAATTGCACTGGATACAGTACAGGCACACTAGCAAGCTTGTTCCAGCACAAATTAAGATTATACCGTAAAACAAGCAATGTATGGAGTGTGTGGGCCAGTCCTTTAAAAGATTTGGAGAAAAAAGGCATTTGGTAAAAAAAATAATTCATGGGGGAGTTGCATTATTATTATTTTATATCATAGTATATTATATTATATAACTAGAGTATTATATAACTATCAAAATACATGTCATTAAGATGGGTGATGTGTGCACCCATCTTTGAGAGGAATGGTTTGAGAGTTGAACCAAGACTTGGAAGATCGTAGTACATAATCCTTATTTAGGCATGAAGAGTCCTGGATATATCAGTCTATGCAGTTTAGGTTTTGCAAGAGCTGGTCCCAAACACAGTTGACTTTAATCTAATGTCAGGCATTTAACAGGGGCAAACCTGTTGCAAACCTGTTGCATATACTATCGAGCGCCGACACAATTTAAAAGCGCAAAGGACCTATACAGCCTGAAGACTCAATGACACCGAAATTGACTGGGGAGGAAGTTAGACTTAAAGGGTTGGTAAATGAAAAATGGCTGCAAATGGGGTTTTTGCGTTCCTTGGCTGCCCTCGGGCAATGCACTTGAGATAAATGTGACATGGGCTGTCTATTTTTAAGCATAAACTTGGCAGGAATTGGAAAACAAGCGGCATAAGAAAAGTGGGACCATTTAGGAGCCCCGTTGATTGATAGCGTCATTTGGAATCATGACTCTGCTGGTGGTGGAGTTTATTTTAAATACTAATAATTGTGCAACTTGGCACTAAGTGGGAAATTCATAATTTACCGGGAGATCAAAATCCAATATTGCCGTCGCCTTTGCCCGATGTCGCTCCATGACTCCTGCATGAGATGAGTAGTTGCAGAGAAGGCCCTGAGGGGGAACTAACCTCCGTCAAGGAAAGTACCAATTATTATATTCCATTGTTCATGTGGGCTTAAAAAAACAATCTGTGTCCTTTTAATATGAAAGGCTTGCATGCAAAAAGGTCAAAATTAACCTTAGACCTTTATCCTTTCCCCAGTGGACCTATGTAAAAAAAAAAAAAAAAATTAAGATATTTCAACGGCAAATGGCAGCCTCATTTAAACACGCAGCAGATGTCAATGTTTTAGAGTTTGACTTGCAAAGAGAACTAACTCTTTAAGGAACATCTGACAAATAATAAAAGTTCTTCAAAATTTGGGGAAGAAATGTTGAGTTGCTCTACCTAGAGATGGCAGAGATGGAATCTAGGATTTTCCTATGGGCAAAGGATATGTGTGTGTGTATATATATAACTATTAATAAATAATAAATATAAATAAATATACTTATTTATATATATACCATTTATTTATATTTATATCCCATTTATACTTATCCCATTTATATTTGCATATTTATATCCCCTTGTGCCATTTATACTTATATATTTATATCCCCTTTTAAAGCAGGCCTCCGTCAGTCTTGGAAGGCTATGGTATCGTGCTCTGCGCTGCATGCGAAGCACGAAAGCCTGGGTTGGATTGTTATGGAGGATAGGCTGTTACCCAAGCAGCAGATCCCCCCTCTCCACGCCACTGAATTAGTCCAATGGAAAGGCAGAGCCAATACGATTGGATCCAGCTGGCGTTGCAGAGCTGGGCTAAGGACAGGAGCTCACCCTGCCTTGTGGGGCCGACCCGGGTCTCGAACCCTGGCCTGCTGGTTAATCCCCTTTTAGGTATTGTGCAATTCATCATTTTTCTCCACTGTGTACAAGGATAAAGGCAACTTTTTCAGTGTTTCTCCTATGTGTGCTATTCTGGATGAGAGGTTCATCCAGATGAGAGGCTCATCCTCTCATTCCGATTCATGTTGTGATTCAACATTGAGGAAACCAGCTGGTCTGTCATCAGGTTGTTACCTTCCCATTGAAGTGGTACTGATGTATCTATTTGTATTTGCATGCTTTTATACTGCTAGATCAGCAAGAGGTGGGCTTACTTCTTTATGCTACACTTGGGTCTTGACCTACTGACTTACTGATCAACAAGCACACAGTCTTGAACCACTGAGCCACTTAAAGTGTATGGGCTAAATATTTTCTTCCCATTCTTTTATAGGAATCCCTCCCAATTAAGCCTTAGCTCTCTTCTCCTCTGATGAACTCCAATGTCTTCTGCACCCATCTTGGCTCCGAGCCTAATGGGGAGTATGTGAGTGTGAGGGTACAGCTCAGCCTGCACTAGAATTGTAAACCTTCTCTTCCCTAGCTGTGCGCTAGGACATGTAGCTCACATGTCCTACACAGGATGTTGTATATCTTATGTAGGAAATGTAGGACAAAGAGCAGAATCCTAACCATGTCTACTCAAAAGTAAGCCCCATTGTGTTCAATGGGTCTTACACCCAGAAAAGTGTCTTTAGGATTGCAGCCATAAAATAAAAGCTGAAAACATTCATGCATATTGCTTTGTCTGCTCCTAATTTAAACACTACCCCTACAATCCAGAGTATCTACGGGAGCATGTAAGAGACATTACATGTACCCGTAGTTACTGCACACCTAGTGAAAACCTATGGGAAATTCATATTGCAATCCAGAGCAAATTGTTCTTACACCGGAGCAAAGACTCCACGTAGTTACTCTGGATCCCAACCACACTTTCCTGCAATCCCAACCACACTTTCCTGGGAGTAAGTACTACTGAACACAGTGGGACTTACCTTTGAGTAGGCATTCTTAGGATTGCACTCTATATTACTTATTATTTATTTAAAACTGTTACATGTAATTTATTACATATTAACTTATGAATTACTGGAAGGCTCTATGCTGCCTGCTCATAGGGAAAAAGCTGACATTAATGTTCTTTCCAGGATACAAGGCTAAAAAAAAGGACCTATCCTAGAAAAAGGGAACATATGGTTACTCTGAGTAATTCCCATTGATCCTGTCTTACCTAGTGAGATTTCTTTAAGAAAGTTGAAGTTGAAAATCAGTGCTGTATATCACAGACAAGGGCTACAATCCTAACCACACTTTCCTGATATTAAGGAAAGTTTAACTCTAATGAGATGTACTTCTGAGTATGTAAAGTATGGAAAGTATAACTCTAATGAGACTAAGGGTGCAATCCAGAGTAACTACAGGGAGTCCTTGCTCTGGTGTAAGAACAATTTGCTCTGGATTGCAAAATAAATTTCCCATAGGTTTTCATTAGGTGCTGCAGTAACTATGGGTGCACATAATGTCTCTTATGTGCTCCCGTAGTTACTCTGGATTGTAGGGTAAGGCTACAATCCAGAGTAAGGGGAGCATGTAAGAGACATTATGTGCACCCATAGTTACTGTACCACCTAGTGAAAACCTATGGGAAATTCATATTGCAATCCATAGTAAATTGTTTTTAGTCTGGAGCAAGGACTCCCTGTAGTTACTCTGGACTGCGCCCTTACTTCTGAGTATGGAAAGTTTGACTATAATGAAACTTACGTCTGAGTATGCAAAGTTTGGAAAGTATGACTATATGGAGACTTTTTTCGGAGTAGACCTGCCTAATAGGTATACTAATCTAGACACAGGCCCCTAATCTAGACAAAATTTGACTGTCATCATATACAGTGGGCACATACAGTATATGTAATCATATACAGTGGGATCCATCCTGGATCCCCAAAGATCCCAATATCCTCAGATAATTAAATTGAGAGGCCCAGCTGGAAACACGCAACTACTCCTCTGGAGGATCCAGAGATCTGTGGGATACATGGCCTCCTTGCATTTCAGAAGACCTCCAATATGCAACTTCCAGTTGCATCTAAGAAGTCCTCAGAGGTCTTCCAGCACATGCTTGTCATTGCATTGAATCAATAGAAGGGGTGACATTTCTAGAAGTGGCCTCAAAGCCTGCAAAAGTGCTTTGTGGTGCATTGGAAGTTCGGTCATGTCCTACCATGAAAAACAAATGGATCATGTTAGGGAAACATTTGGGAACCACTGATTTAGGTGCAGAAGGGCTCAGTTGTTACTGTTTTCAAGGTGCAAACCAAAAATTTCTCAGAAAAATGAGGATGTGCCAAGATTGCTAAAGTAAACACTCGCCGAATGTTTACCTATTAAACGGGGCTTAATTAAACTCTGCATGAATTAATTGGTTCTCCACAGTTACGTGAGGCAACCTTTCGAAGATCTCACAGCTTGCACATTTTAGATCTCGAAAGTGCAGCTCGTCTCATCAGCCAAAGCAAATATATTACTGTGATCGCCTCCTTTGCAAGACACTGGGTCAGAGTGGGATATGCCAGTTTGCAAAGGTTGTAGATAAAAAGTGAATTGCCTTAATGATATAATTTTCATTTGACTTTTTCCATTTTCAACATTGTCTGACCGTCATTGCATGTTGGAGTGCCAATGATGAAGCAGCCATTTCCTTGAGATTCTTTAGAACTTTGGTGGCAAACCTATGGCAGGAACTCATACCCCTCTCTGCTAGCACATGGCCATAGCACCTGCAGATGAGCACTCTAAACCCAGCACATATGCCCAGAGCTCTGGGCACCAGTGCACTCAGTAGGTCTATTCCAAAGAGGAGCAGCCTGCTCTTCTTCTGAGTAGACCTAACTGACAGCACTGGTGCCCAGCATGAATGCCCAGAACTCCAGTCATGCACATTGTGCTAGTTGTGCCCTGAGCCTATGGCGCATGCCCAGAATTCTGGGCATGCACACTGGACACTGGCACGCTCTGCTCTTCTTCATCTAGAGCAGTGTTTCTCAAAGTGGGGGTTGGGACCCCTTTGGGGGTTGCCTGGAGCTTTCTTGAGGGTCGCCTAAAGACCCCTGGTGCAGAGTGCCAGGTGGGAAGACCTGGCAGAAATGCTGGAGCCTCTGTGGCTGGAAGAACCACTGAGAAGTGGCTCAGATGGAGCCTCTGAGCTGGTGTGAGACCGATGTGGAGCCTTGGGGACGAGGAGGCACCCAACACATTCACCACAGATGGCAGCCTCCTCTTCCTCCTCCTCCTCCCCCCATCCTATGGAGGTCTCCTCAGAAGTCAGTCCCATGATAGTGAGTGGGGCTTACTCCCAGGAAAGTGCTAAGATTGCAGCCTTAGAGCCCAATTCTATGCATGTGAACTCAGAAGTCATTCCCACTGAGTTCAGTGAGGATAAGACCCAGAAAATGTGCATAGTACTGCAGCAGTAGCAAGGAAAATAATTTTATGGTTGGGGGTCCCCACAACATGAGGAACTTATAAAGGGGTCATGGCCCTAGGAAGATTGAGAACCACTGATCTAGAGGCAGCCATACCATGTTGAAAATGGAAAAAGTCAAATGACAAATGATATCATTAAGGCCATTCACTTAAGGATCTCACAGGAGTTCTGGACGCGTGCGCTAGGCACCGGCACCATCAGTTGGCACTCATAGTTCACAACGCCTGTATATCAAAGCAAATTTTCTCATGAAAATAATATTCTTAATCCTTAATGTTATAATATTGATTGCATTGATAATTATATTTTTTAAAATTGAAAACTGAACACACAGCCGTATATCAACCAAGAATACAATGGAGAGACAGAAACTTGACAAGAAAATGCCTTGAACCAGTTTCTTTTGTATTATTTATGTTGATGTTTCACAGAAGCTGCAAAAACAGCAGTCGTGGCCGGGTTACTGGCTTGGTTACACCAGGACACAACAGGACCTTTGTTTGCCTCTACTCAGTGCCGTTTAAACTTTCTGATTCATTGAATGGGGGATTGCTTCCTGTAAGGGCTTCTTTTTCTCCTGTGTTCATAGACAGAGGGGAAGGGGCAAACAACCCTACTGAAAATTATATCTGTATGTGGATGCAGGAGAGAGAATTGCCAACATTATTGTAACCGCTGCAGATTGCAATGCAAGGCCACATTTGGTTCTTGAATGCATTAAAAAAACAAATTTGGAAACTATTTACAAAATTGCAAAACTATTTTGAAATTATTCCAAAGGAACTCCAAGGTTCAAGAAGACGTCGTAGCTCAGTGGCCAAAAACAAGCTTTGTATCCAGAAATTCCTTGGCTCCAGTGGAATCTGGGGTGTGGGCATGGTCCACATTGGATGACACGCAAGTGTGGGGGGTTGACCCCACTACAAGTCAAAATTTCTAAAATCTTGGTACTTTCAAATAACATCATCATGTTTTATATCAAATGATGTGTAATTTCACGCAGACTGCAATGAAAGAAATCACATGGACAAATCGTATTGGCATCCATCAGTCTCGAAAGACTATGGTATTGTGCTCATCACTTAATGCAAAGCACGAAGACCTGGGTAGATTAATATGGAGAATAGGCTGTTATCCAAGCAGCAAAAACCCCCCTCTCCACGCCACTGAAATAGTCCAATGGAACAGCAGAGCCGATACAATTGGTTCCAGCTGTGTCACAGAGCTGGGCTAGGGACAGGAGCTAACCCTGTCTTGTGGGGACTGACCCAGGTCTTGAAGCCTGGCCTGCTGGTTAACAGGCAATGTCTTAACCACTTGTGCGACCCACAACCCAAACAGAGAGAGAGAGAGAGAGAGAGAGAGAGAGAGAGAGAGAGAGAGAGACAGACAGACAGACAGACAGACAGACAGACAGACAGACAGACAGATAGATAGATAGATAGATAGATAGATAGATATTCTATCAAACATTGTAACCAAAAAACAAATGGGACAGGGCAATGGTGCACTACCATCTCTATCAACCAGGGTGTTGTCCTGCCCACTGCATGGGAAGAAGATCATTAGAAGTATCGACGGATTTGGAATCCTTAGATCTGTGGACTATGGTATCTGCGGATCCATGGATAATGGGATCTGTGGATACCTGTGTAGCCAGTGACATTATTTAGAGCATTGGTTCCCAAATTGTGGGTCCTGCATTTCATTACACATTTCACAACATGAAAATTCCAGAAAAGCAACAGTGAATGTTTCTACTCCAGTGTACATACTGACAGATGCATAAGCCTATGTGGCGTCAAGCATTTGTGTATCAGTCAGGTGTGTTTAGCACAGCACCCCTTTGGGGGGTTTTGTGAAAGGTCTTTCCTAGTTCTTCCTGGTGATAGTAGAAATACAGCCAAGTAGTGGTGTCACTAAGGTTTGTGTCACCCTGTGCAGATAGCCGACACATCACCCCCATGATGGAGAGGAAATGCCTCTATCTGCTACAGTCCCTGGTCTGGAAAAAAAAAAAATCCCAGTAGAGGAGCTGCCAGTCAGGGTAAGAAATACCGACATAGATGGAGCAATTGTCTGACTCAGTCTGGCAGCTTTCTTTGTAGCTATTTCAAAACAATTCTTCTCGCTTGCTTTCGTTCCCCCTTCCATTGAATTAGAACGTCAGTCCTCGCCAAAAACGCAGGAAACAAGCCTTCATTATGAGGTACGAGGAGCCATTTTTATTCCAGGACGTGACATTTGGAAAGCTGCCACAGGCCAGTCATAATCTGCTATTGTTTCCCTGCAACCCGGTGCTATTAATTTTTCTTTTTAATGAACTGTCCAGTCTGGTTTAGCGAAGGGAGCTATGACAGAGCTGCAACCCAAATGGTTTATGCTCTGCGTTGGTAAACGGGGGAAAAAAAAAACCCTAAAAAAAATCTCCCTTAAGCGCTGCTAGAGAATAATCGAAAAGCAAGCATTACAAGCAAGGAATGGAGTGCTGGCAAAACTGTACTGTCAGAAATAAAGTAGGAAAATCTCCTGGAGGAAGTGCATTTGTTTAGATTGCCCCGATACAAAATCATGCGGGTTTCCCCAACCTGCTTCGTTCTTTGTTCTGATGTAGTAGTTGGACAAGTCGTACAGTAGTAGTAATTTGTTGGACAAATTAGTAAAATTGCACATGCCAGGATTCCAGTCCTAGGGAGGGATTTCAGCTCTACAACTACCGTTTTTGGAAAGGAAGGACCAGTTCATCCTCTGTTTCCCATTCGGGAAAGTGTGGCAGCAGGTGTGGTCTGGTGATTGAGCGGAAGGCTGCTAGAAGCAGGAACAGACTTGGATAAATTTTTGGATGGGAGACCCAAAGCTGATAAAGCTGTTATGAGACAACAGAGACAGGAGATGGCGCTGTTGACAGCGTGGCCGAACTGAAACTGCTCCTGCTGGAAGCGTTCCCTGATGCCAGAGGTGATGACCACACTGTTAAAGATTCTGTCTATAGGAGAAGAGCTCTATGAGTTGCCCATTGAACAACCCACCTCACAGGGTTGTTGTGAGGACAAAATAATAAAAAGCTATGTAAGCTTCCTTGGTAACTTGCGTTAGCATGGGAAAAATGGGGTATTAATCTCTTGAATGAATGAGTGAAAAATTCATTCATTCATTCATTCATTCATTCATTCATTCATTCATTCATTCATTCATTCATCACAGACTCACTCAATCACCACCAGACTTAGAAATGTGAAATGTAGGGAGGGATGTTCCTTCCATGATGGTGGAACCCACTAAGAACCAATTTTGGGAAATGCCAACCAGAAGGGGATGAAAAAGGGTGCAATGCGTTTTTGTCCCGATGCTTAACATTGTAGAATAGTTGTCAGATCAACACACAGCCACAACTCCTGGACCAAGAAGCATGAAATTTGGGAAGGGTGCTCTTTCTGTGATGGAGACACCTATTATGAACTGATATTTAGAAATTTAACCCCCAAGGAGGTGAAAAGGGGTGCAACATGATTCCATTCCTATATTTAACACTGTAGATAGACTGATCAATACCCAGTCTCAACACCTGGACCTAGAAGCATGAAATTTGGGGAGTGTAGTATTTCTGTAATGTAAGGATCCACTAAGGATGGTGCATGAAGGAAATGGTGCAGGGGGGAGATGGTGCACAGGAGAGAGATGGTGCACGGTGTGGATATAGTGCATGGTGTGGAGATGGTGCATGGGGTGGAAATGGTGCACAGGTGATGGTGCACAGTAAGGTTTACTCAAACAGCGAGTAAAATTTGCAAGCAAATAAATCTATCTATCTACAGTATTTATATACCGCTTTTCAACTAACAAGTTCACAAAGCGGTTTACAAAGAAAATGGAAAAATAATAATAGCTAATTAATAGCTAATGGGTCCCTGTCCCAAAAGGGCTCACAATCTAAAATGCAAAAATAAAATGTAGGCGGATGTAGAAGTCCATGGTGCTGATTTTTGATCAAGTCAGATGGCACATGTGGGACAGGGGCGGGGGGGGGGGGGACAAAAGCCACTTACCTCTTGCCTGCTTCTGCTACTCAATTTCCTCCCATCCACCCACTACAGATGTTAATATTTTAGTATTAACTAGTTAGTAGTTTAGTATTAGTATTAATACTAAAAATTTGTATTTTAGTATTAACTAAATAGCATATGTAAACTTGCTTTTTCCACTACCACCCCTAAAGAACATTTCTTTGTCTGTGTGAAAGAAGCAGAGTGACACCCGTCAAATATTTTACCATCAGCAAAGGCTGCATACCACCTATACTATGCACCTACGTATAGATATCTGCTAAATAGGGAAGGCCAGTAGCTGACCACCTCTGCTTTTCTCTGAATGTGAAACACTTTGACACTTTTCTTCTATAAAGGAAATTGCTTAAACCCTTATTTATATGCAGAGAAGCACATTGTTCAGCAATCTCAGCCACATTCTGGGCTCACTAATATTTCTGATTAGAAATTCATCTAGGCACGCTTGAGAAATTGTCTAAATAATTAGTAAATTAATAGAGGCATAATAAGGTTCACCGAGGGAAATCACCAGCACTACTTTTGGGGTCTGCAAATGCGTTATATTTTCATTGCATTTACCCTAGAATAGTCGCCATCTGTCCCCACATTGCGGTAGATGAACATGTTGTTTATTCCCACTCCTAGCACATTTTTGCTCACTCATATGAAATCAGCTCCAGAGTTGAGAAAATAGGGTCAAAACAGAGCAATAGGGTCAGTGAAGTTGGCCAAAATCCTATTCCCACTTGATGGCCCACCTAATCAGGCTGATCTCCTGAATCCTCCTGTACTGGTCATCTGCTTCATTCTCCTCCCCTATTTGTTGATGGGGACAATGGGAGGAACATTTCTTCTTTCATCTACCCATCAACCTATGTCATAAAGTAGTGGGGCCACTACAAAGCTTGGTCCAAAGACTTCCAGAAGAACCTAAGAGCAGCCCTGCTATGTCAAGCCATCTAGTCCACCTTCTTGCATCTCACAGTAGACCACCTGATAGCTCTGAAACATTACAAGGTACAGCACTTATTTCCTATTGCGTCTCTTACATTAGTATCCAAAAGGCTTAGAATTTATTTAGGTCCATCATCCACTCAGAGTGCATGTGTTCCCTCCCATCCACTCCCAAAATGTCCATTTTCTACATTAGCAGAGCAATCCACAGGGCAGAACACACCTGGAACAAAACTGATAGAACATTTCCATCTGCACTGAGTTCACCTCGATAATCATTGTGGCATTAAAATATTTCAACTTTGACTGGGCTTTTATGATTTAGAAAAGGGAAAATTACATTCCTGAGTGAGCACAGTGGGAGAAAAAACATTTCAAAAAAATGCAAAAGCAAAATGAAGCGTAGAACGTCATCGCCATATGGCCAACCAGCTATACATGGCAATCAAGAAAAGTAGAACTTGTTTTCCGTACTTTCCAGGGAGTCAGTTGAAATTCCTAACAGAGTGACCATCTCAAATTGGTAGTGAGCCTTTTCAGAAATCATTAATATGGTAACGTCTGCGCAGATGAACATCGGTTCGGAAGTGGAAGAGATTGCCAAGGGGGGTGGTGGACTCTCCCTCACTGGGGATCTTCAAGCAGAGGCTCGAAGAGCACCTGTTGGGGATGCTCTAGGAGGATTTCCTGCTACAGGCAGGGGGTTGGACTAGATGACCTACTAGGTCCCATCCAACTCTAGGATTCTATGATTCTATGAATCTTTCAGATTCAGAACATCTATGAAAATCCACAAGATACTGCTCAAAACTCGGTATCGTTTCACTCAGCGAACCACTTAGATTGGGTTCTATCATTCCACATCCAAAAGACTATTACATTCCCCAGGGTGATCATGTATCCTCTTTTTCCAGGACATGTTCTAGATTTTATCCTTGTGTCCTGAAAAAAATTCAATGTCCTCTTTTTTTCCTTGTGAGCATGCAATATATAGCCTTCTTATAATTACAGCAGGCCTCCGTCAGTCTTGGAAGACTATGGTATCGTGCTCTGCGCTGCTTACACTGCATGCGAAGCATGAAAGCCTGGGTTGTATTGTTATGGAGGATATGCTGTTACCCAAGCAGCAAATCCCCCTCTCCATGCCACTGAATTAGTCCAATGGAAAGGCAGAGCCGATACGATTGGATCCAGCTGCGTCGCAGAGCTGGGCTAAGGACAGGAGCTCACCCTGTCTTGTGGGGCTGACCCAAGCCTTGAACCCTGGCCTGCTGGTTAACAAGCATAGTGCCTTAACCACTTGTGCCACCCACAGCCCTTCTTGTAATTAGTAAATTAGAAATCATATATAATTATTTTAAGTTTAATAATATTATAGCATTTAAATTAAGAACGTGAAAGCATTATATACATTTTCAGCTTTTATTTTGTCATGACCTACATTTTTCTTGCTTGCCCTATATTTTGATGACCTTGGCCTCTGTTGTTGGTTATCACATATGATCACCTTGCCTTTCCCCCCTCTCCACCATACCCCCAAGCAGAGACAGGAAAAGACACACACATTTATCCTCTCATTTTGAGTGAAATCCAGAGTAACTATGGGGAATCATTGCTCCGGAGTAAGAACAATTTACTCTGGATTGCAATATGAATTTCCCATAGGTTTTCACTAGTTAGTGCAGTAAGTACGGGTGCACGTAATGTCTCTTATGTGCTCCTGCAATTCCTCTGGATTGTGTCCTTTGTCTCTATACAAGGGTTGTCAAACTTTTTCCTATAGCAGAAAAAAACAGAATAGCAATCCTGAGAACCAGAAGTGATCTAAGCAGGCATTGATGTCATTAAGCAGGTGATGACCAGAAATAAGCACTTTTTTCTCACTTCATAATTCATTAGCAGCTCATAACAGAAGAGAAAATGCACAAATCTTGATCATATTTCTAATTTATGGGAGAGTCTAGTTATTATGTGCGCATCCCTTTTAGCCGTGACATCTCAGCACATATCAGCAGCTGAGAGCAGCTCACGGAGGTGCTGGGAGAGCCTTTAAGGCCTTAAAGATTTTTTTTTAAATAAAAAGTCTTAATGCCAGATGAAAGCAGTAATTCAGTTCAACAAGCACTAAAACTACAAGTAGAAAAAGTCTCCATGGAATGGCAAATGGGTGGGAAATAGTATACCATATATACATACAGGAAGCCAATCGCCAAAATCATCACAAAAATGCTTGAGAAAATAAGATATTCTGAAAAAGTTGTTGGAAAACCGTAAGGGAAAGAAGTTTTAAGATTAACTTTAAGATTAACTGGGAAGGAGTTCTGTAGTTGTAGCAACCCTATGGACTTGCTCACAAATTTTCATCCCCCAAATATTAAATCAGAGTTGCCACTTGCAGGATAGATAACCTGATATAGGGTTGACATAATTTTCTTCCACAAAATCGGGACAGGACCCTCTGTCCCATTTGCCAATATGTGAACACAATCTCAAAAAATCGGGATTCTCCCTGTTTTTCGGGAAATATGGCAGCCCTAGGATGAAATCCAGAGTAACTATGGGGAGTCCTTGCAACAGTGTAAGAACAAGTTACTCTGGATAGCAATATGAATTTCCCATATGCAATATGGATAGCAATTTGAATTTCCCATAGGTGTTCACTAGGTGGTGCAGTAACTACAGGTGCACATAATGTCTCTTACATGCTCCTGTAGTTACTCTGGATTGTGCCCCTAACCTGATTCCAAGTCATGACGGGCTTTAAAAGTCAATACAATAACAACTCTAGCATATTGTTGAATTTTTCCCTTGTGTGTGTACTGATGATGAGCTGGTTGACACAGGGAATGGAGCACTATGTACATCAGTGTGCCAGCAAGGAATATGGTGAACCGTAGGCTGTCAGGCTGCCCAGGAACAAACCACAGCCCTGGACCCCATATGGGTCCCTGTCTGGCATATTGATGCCATATTGGAAACTACTACTAATAGTAATACTGGTGACACCAGTATTAATGATTCAGGGGTTGGACCAGCCAGATTGATATGGATCTTCAGCCGTTGTGTTCCACCTGGTCTGACACCACCCCTGGTTGCTTGAAAAAGATACAAGAGACTCACTTTACATGAAATAAGGCAGACAGATGTCAAAGTAATGTGGATTATCCCAGATTAAGCCACTAGAGTTATTGAAGTTGTCTGCATACACATCATACATAATTTCATGATTAATGTTCAAGTCTCCAAAGAAATCTGACAATATTCTTCTCTTCTTGTAGGTACCAAAATTTCAAGGCTGAACTTACCTCCCATGTTTCATTACCACCCACCAAGGCCATTGGAGGAAATGGATGGATGGATGGATGGATGGATGGATGGATGGATGGATGGATAGATAGATAGATAGATAGATAGATAGATAGATAGATAGATAGATAGATAGATGCACATGCACTCTTCTTTTTAAAAAAATCATTCAAGAGCATTCAATTTGTGACGTAAGTAGGTCCCACCTTTTAAAATCTAGGGTGCTTAGAACCGGCAACCCTAAGATGGTATATAAGTGGGAGAAGTCCATCGATTTTTGTACCCTAATTAAATAGGTTCCTTCCTAACAACCACATTGTTTTGACTGACTCTTGGTTCTCATTGCTGCTGTCTACCTTTGCTGGCAAATGAACATCACATACATTATCTTGCGCAAGAGATATTTCAAAGGGCTGTTGCAAGGCACAGACCATTTAGCTGCCACAAATGAAGATCATCAAGGACGTTTTGAGCAGAAATGAAGCAGCTGTCAAGCAGAACCTCTTTCCCTCTCTGCAAAACAATATGAATGAGTCAGCTCAGCTTCAATGTCATAGGCCTGCGCATGGATTGCGTGCACGGCTCGTCAAGAGGGGACGGAACAGCTGACAGTGTTAAGAAAGCCATTTGCAGGAATGGTGTCTGTTACACTCAATGTTACAAAGGTTGGGTAATTCTGATAATGAAAATGCTTCTTTGTTCAGCCACATGAGGAAATGTGATCAAGCACATGAGATCTGCAGAGGTGGACGGAAAACCTTGGGAAGACAGTGGAACAAAATTTGCATGACAAAAGGTCTATAGACTCTAAATACCAGGCTGAAGGAATGGCAAAGTTAATGTCTGCTGGGACAAATAGATAAACTGCAATCCTAATCCCCAGTTAAGGTGGCACAAGTTTGTATGGGCATTTCTGCACCACTTCTGGAGAGTTAGACCGGTGCACAGGCATGCACTGGCCTTCCCATCCCACCACAAGTAGTTTATGCTGGCCTAAATTGGTTAGTATTATGTCCTCAGTATGGAATTTAAGATTAAATTTGGTCAGATGCAGGTACTGGTAAAGGAATATTAGCAGGCTTGGATTTATTTTTTTAAAAAAAGATTCTAAACACTATAGGAATGTGAATGAGAATAAGGATACCCTTAGGGCACAATCCAGAAGTGCACTTGGGTTCCCCTATCTATCACTGGGCTGGCCTAATTGCAAAATTGGCAACACTAGTTATTCTGGAAAAGGCTTAAGGCAGCCTAAAGCAACATGGTCTGCCCCAAGACAGATGGATCTGGACTGCCCTAGCTGGGGCACCCTAGGCAGTTCTGGAGAGGCATGTTGAGGGCATGTCTAGCATTGCCTTGGGCAGAGCAGTTACTCTGTATCCAGAGCCTATTTCCAGGGCAGAAATGCCCTCTTCCAGCTCCTAAGAATTATACCCCCTCAAGAGCAGTTATGGTGATGAGTAGACAAGTAGGGGTCCATGATAAGGCCACATAAGAATGGCAGTGTTGGCCAAACATCTGAGTTCTTGGCCAGCCTAGCTGCAACTGACTCTAGCTGCCCAGGCTTCCAGACTCTGGAACCAGCATAATTTTCTGCTCTGGATTCAGAATAGTTGGGGCAGCCCAGCTAGGGCTCTCCTCACTGCCCTCACTCTGGATTGTGCCCTTAGATTGAATAATGTATAGACTCTGTACGTAAAAAATAGACTCTTAAATTGCAATAGAAATCAACGAGATGTTATGTGCCTTTAACAGGCAGGAATGTGAAAAACAAGAAGATGAACAGTTGGTTGATTGTCTAATTGGAGTCGTAAGAAAAATAATCAACGTGCCGATTGGCGGAGACCTGCTGGGTTCTGCAAAGTCTCTGACTAGAACTACTCTTTCCCCTCCCCACCAACTTTGCATCATTGCCTGAACAGAAAATGGCACTAACTAACTAACTAACTAACTAACTAACCAAACAAACTAACTAACTAACTAACTAACTTCTCATAATAGCTTCATATTCCAGCAATGCTCTTCAGATTTTAAAGTGGGGATTCCAGTTTTGTTTTGGCTCCTACACATGTCCACAGGTTAAAAGGCCAATTATATCTCAATATCTAGTAACTGTGAATAAATGAGAAAGAATAAGCTGAACAAGCATCTTACCTTCATCCATTGGAAACTTGCTGCCAATTGATGTAGTGTATCCCACCCATTGGAGCACATCGACAGCACCAGTGAAGATCGGAGTATCCAATATCTCAACCCCTGTTGCAAAGGAATACAGAATATATTAAGTTCAGTTGAAATTAAAAAGGAATTATGGTACAGTTGTAATAGAAGAAAGAATAAAGGAAAGAGGTCTTCAGAGTAACCCCCTGGATCCTGGAGGGCAGGTCGGGAAAGAAGAACATCTCTATTCCACTATTAGAATGAACAAGTAACCAATACAGACATATTATTGGAAAAATGTTCCCGTAATTAAAGTGCTGGAGGCCATGTCAATATCCCACATGTGGTTCTTTCTGCCTTCAAGACAAAACAGTATCTCATGAAAGAAAATGTGCTCTGGGAACATTATCATGTGCAAAGATGCTGTAACGAAAATAACGGCACAAATCTCATCAGTGGGAATTGGCAGCTAATTAAAAGATTCTCCTACTAGCCCCAGCATTTTTAAGACAACAGCTTGATAAAAAGGGGGAAAACTGGAATATTTGTTCATCCTGATTATTTCTCTGGACCAGCAGGAGCCAGTGTGATGGAATAGTTAGAGTGAGCCACGTGTCCTATGAAGAGCTGAGTTTAAATCCTGGTTCTGATGAAGTGAAAAATACTGACAAAACAGGCAGAAATGGAGCACAACACCCAACTCTAGATGTCTACATATTTCCATTAGATGAAAGAAACTGAAAATATATATAACAGTAAAACGTATTACTTTGGTGGTTATGCTCTTTGCTAGCACTGAAAAAGCACATTTCTGAACAGAGAACAAAGTTAAGGCCAACTGCATAACACACAAATACAGGCTGCAATCCAAACCTCCACTTAGGCTGGCCTAACTCCCAGCATAAGACCTGTGTTGACTGGCGGCGGGGGTCACAAAAATGCAATAAGACACTTCTGCCCCACTCTTGCAGGGGTTAGGCCAATGCACATGCATAAACTGACCTCCCCACACCATCACAGAAAGATAGGCCAGATGAGTTAGGCTGGCCTAAAATTCTTAGGATCGTGCCCACAGACACACAGACAACTTGCACTGAGATCTGTAGCACTGGTTTGAGTGACCAACTAGTGTGTACTTTAAATGAGTGGTTTCCATTTTGCTTAATAGTAGTTATTTTACTAGCAGAGCAAATAACACTAAGGGCAAAATCCAGAGTAACTATGGGGAGTCCTTGTTCTGGTGTAAGAACAACTTACTCTGGATTCCAATATGAATTTTCTATAGGTTTTCACTAGATGGTGCAGTAACTACGGGTACACATAAAGTCTCTTACGTGCTCCATAGTTACTCTGGATTTGGGGGTAAGACATGATATCAGCAGTTGAAATTTCTGAAGCGTGATAAAATAACTATAATTATTTGAGACTTTTGTCATTCTATGTGAGCACATGTTTTTTTTCTTCAGGGCATATGCATGTTTATGTACCAGGCTTTGGGAATTGTACGGTAAGTGGGTTAGGGAAAACAGCATGTTCACAAGGGATTTTTTTAAAACTAATGGTTGGGCCTTCAAATTGTTTAAAAGGTCACATTTACATGATGGGCCTTGGGGCATACTTGACTTTTTTCAAATTTTTTCTGACATTCCTCACCAAATTTCCTCTGTAAATCACAGCCCTTTTTAAGTTCAAGTTAATTTCAACCAGTTTTAGAAAGAGGAAACACACACACAACACTAACATCTGAGCATGCAAGAATAGTGGCTAATGGTTTCATCAGGTAATTGATGCCTGTGCAGACATAAAATGGTTCTATACATCCAAAATCACCCTGATTTACATTCTAAGAAATAGGAAGGTATTCTGGAAGAGATTTACCCTACAATCCAGAGTAACTACGGGAGCACGTAAGAGACATTTTGTGTACCCATAGTTACTGCACCACCTATGAAAACCTATGGGAAATTCATATTGCAATCCTGAGCAAATTGTTCTTATACTGGAGCAAGGATTCCTCATAGTTACTCTGGATTGCGCCCATAGGCTGCAATCCTAAGCCCCAGTTAGGCTGGCCTATGTCCCAACACAAGTCCCATGCTGGCCTGGGAGTGTCACAAAAGTGCTGTAAGTCATTTCTGTGTCACACCTGGGGTAGGGTTAGGCCAGTGCACAGACATGCACTTGCCTCCCTACATCACCATGCAAATGGGAAGGCCAATGAGTTATGCCGGCTTAAAACAATCCTGTCCATCTTTTCCTGGGAGTAAGATCCATTGATTATAATGGGATAAGATTCTGCTCTAAGTTAGGATTGCATCCTTATAACCCAGTTCTGTGCATGTCTTCTCAGAAGTAAGTCACATTAGATCCAATGAGGCTTACCCCTCCAATGACTTAAACTCATTGCAAATGTGTAGCAAATGCACATTTACGTCCAAATCCAGAGTAACTACAGGAGCACGTGAGAGCCTTTACGTGCACTGTAGTTACTGCACCACCTAGTGAAAACATAATGGGAAATTCATATTGGAATCCATTGTAAGTTGTTCTTACAATGGAGCAAGGACTCCCCGTAGTTACTCTGGATTTTGCCCTTAGCCACTCATAAGTGTGCCCAGAACTGACGTCTCACTTTGGAATGCATAATGACAAGACAATTTCTTCTCCAAGTCTTGAATTTGGGCAACATCAACTTATGTAGCATTCATACAGTTTACTCCAGACAATGTGGATCAGCAACTGTTGTTTCCCATGTTGTGTTTATTTACACATAATTTTATAGAGTTTCTATAACTGCTGCAGCTTCCTCAAATGAGCCCTGGGATTGGAATTCAGCAAGGATGCTGAGAATTACGTCTGATGACTTTAATCATCATCACAGAACTACAGTTGAGTTTCTGTATGTTTTTTTTAAACCTGCATGTTATTAAGTTTTCCAAATATAGAGAAACATTTCCAGAAAAAGGGCTGCTAACCTTGTTTTGTGTGTATGAAACAAATGGCTTTATGTAAGTTTTTTTTAAATAGTTTTTGATGAAGCTCAGAATTAGTTTATGAACTAGACGTGGAGTAAAGTTTACTCTGCCTTTTTTTAGGGACCACCACTCCATGATCAACATGCAATCATTTTAACAAATTGGCTTTCTTCAGGACTGCTCAAAACACAGTGCTCAAACTTATCCAAAGTATAAAGCAGGCCTTGAAAGACTATGGTATTGCGCTGCATACGCTACATGCGAAGCACGAAAGCCTGGGTTGGATTGTTATGGAGGATAGGCTGTTCCCCAAGCAGCAAATCCCCCCTCTCCATGCCACTGAATTAGTCCAATGGAAAGGCAGAGCCAATATGATTGGATCCAGCTGGCGTCGCAGAGCTGGGCTAAGGACAGGAGCTCACCCTGTCTTGTGGGGCCGACCCGGGTCTCAAACCCTGGCCTGCTGGTTAACAGGCACAGTGTCAATAAGAGCAAATAATGACACACACATTTCACTAGCCCTACAATCCAGAGTAACTACGGGAGCACATAAAAGATATTACATGCACCCGTAGTTACTGTACAACCTAGTGAAAACATATGGGATATTCATATTACAATCCAGAGTAAATTTTTCTTACACCGGAGTAAAGACTCCCCATAGTTACTCTGGATTGCGCCCTTGATCTGAGATTCTGACATGATGTCATGATGTACAGCAGGTCCAGATTTAAAGACATTTGTTTATTTTTTTAAAAAATAATAACCTCATGAGTACATAATAAGGGCCTTCTGGAGCATACCAAAGGGCCATTTATTCCAGCTTCCCATATCTCATGGTGGCCCACCAAATGCCCCAAGGAGCACACAAGTAGGGTTACCACATGTCCAGAAAAACAGGGACAATCCTGATTTTTGGTGATTTTGTTCACATACTGGCAAATGGGACAGAGGATCCTGTCCCAATTTTGTGCAAGAGAATTATGACAACCCTAAAACAAGACAACAAGATACCCTTATCATTGTGCCATCCCTTGTATTATGAGGTAGTTCACTTCTAAAATCAAGATATTGCACATGCACACCATGACTTGTAACATATGATGGACTTTCCTTCAAATATTTGTCCAGTCCCCTTTTGAAGGCACCTAGTCTAGGTGCCATTGCCACATCCTGCAGCAAGGAGTTCCACAAACTCATTACATGCCGGGTAAAGAAAAATTTTCCTTTCCTCTGTCCAAACTCTCCCAACATTCAACTGCAGTAAAAGTCCCCAGCTTTTGGTGTTATGTGAGCATATAAGCATCTATTTTATACAAAATATAAATGTTGTAGCTGTACATAAGGTAAGCTAAGCCGAAAATCCAAAAATAGGGGCAAAACTAATGCCATTTCTAGATTCAATATCCACCAAATACATTATTTTCTTTCTTTCTTTCTTTCTTTCTTTCTTTCTTTCTTTCTTTCTTTCTTTCTTTCTTTCTTTCTTTCTTTCTTTCATCATCCAGCAAGATGCCTTTTTAAGAACCACCATTGGTGTCTCTAATGCCATATTCCAGTTCAGCCGCTTTGCTTTCACCATTTTCTGGAAGAAATACTTCCCTTTATTCTGGTTTCCATATGGTTGATTGAAGCCCCATTAGCAGCACCCTGAATGCAAAACAGCCTCGCCTTTGCAGTTTCAGGGTGCAAATGTTCAAAGTTCAATTACACCCATGGTTAAAATAGGCCTTCCATAAATCACCAATGAACGTCCTTGCGCTCCAAATGGATTTGACATTGTGGTACTTTTGCTCCCGACTCATAACACGATCGGCGATTTCTCTTGTAAAGTAAGCCGTGTCTTAAGGAGCCGGTTTATACCAAGTGGCAAGCGTAGCGGTTTGGAAACGGTTGGTAGTTTAGATGCAAAAAAGAGGTCAAACAAGCCCTTTGTGTCGTCCCCACCACGGTAATCACTTCACAGTGCCTGATGTTAAATGGACAGTCCTGAGTCCCCAGAACCAGCTGAATTCGGCATTGTCCCTGCACGATAAAAAGATTAGAGCCTGAAAAGCAGAGGAACTGAATCTCACAGCTTTTGAGACACGCTGTGAAAGGGCCATTGTAACCGTCTCATAAATCCTGGGCTCCCTGGGCTCTTGACAACTAAAGCGATGGACAATAGAAATCTTGTGTTGAACAAAACATCCCTTGTCTGCCAAAGGGCTTATCTGCTTAATTTACAAATGTCTTTCATTGTCCCCAAATAATTCCCTATTAGAAAAACTATTATGAAGGGAACTAAATAAATATTCGCAGCTCGGTGGTATGCTTGCTGCATGAATGCATCCGTTAAAAAAACAACGAGCGAGGAGTCCCAAATATAGGTGGACTCCACTTTTGCCTTCTCGGCGACCCATTTATCATCACTGTATGCAGCAGATATTTATGTATTCATATCCCATTGAATAGGACCTTTTGTTCTATGAAGTTGGATCTCCCAAGTAGAACCTTCACAGACACCACACTGGTCTTGCACTTGTTGTCAGAAAGCACTTTGAGCGATCCAAGTAGAAGCAGGTGCCAACATGAAGTCCTACAGTGGCATTTACCCTACAATCCAGAGTAACTACGGGAGCACGTAAGAGACGTTACGTGTACCCGTAGTTACTGCATCACCTAGTGAAAACCTATGGGAAATTCATATTGCAATCCAGAGCAAATTGTTCTTACACCGGAGCAAGGACTCCCCGTAGTTACTCTGGATTGCACCCTTAGTGTCCTCTCTTGTATGTTGAAGAGGCACCAGGTGCAAAGATGATGAATCAATCACCATGGAAGGTGATTACCCCATACAAACAACAGTAGTAGGCATGTTTCTGAAAGGGATTTGCATTGTAAACCAGGATCATCACCATATTTGGGCAACAGCCCACCATCAACCCTTTCCTTTCTAGATTAGCCCTACAAAAGCTGCTATATTTAATGGACTCCTTTCCCAAACTTGTATGAGAACACTGAATGTCATGGGTCAGTGATGCTCAACTTCATCTGAGGTATCATCAGATCAGCTTCTTAACATCAGTAACATGTTGAGTGGGAGGAAGGACCATAACTCAGTGGAAGAGCACATGATTTGCATGCTAAAAATTGAAGGCACAATCCCTGTATGTCTACAGAGTTTCTCCAACCTGAAGCCAGGTGGACATAATCAGCTGAATATGGTCTGATATATTATTTCAAATGTATCTACTTAGATGCCTTGACCTGTGTGTTTGGGTGGCCAACATCTTCTGGCCATGTCAATCAAGCAGGCTGAGGAGAGGGAACTGTCAACATTATAACTGTCAAGGGTCAATATTCCAGCCACCATTGAAAATATGGGATGATGAGATGCTGGAGACAGGGATGGGTTTTATTTTAACTGATGATTGTTGTTATATTTTATCTCCACTGTGGGTTGTTACTAGTAGATGGAATATGATATGTGTTTCTGCTTGCAGCAAATAAAAATGCAAACATCTGATCACAGATGTTGTTCATATTTTGGCTTAGTATTATGGAATTATTTCCACTGCCAGTGCATATGAGGTGACTGTACTACTAATGCCTTGAAGGCTCTTCCCAAGGAAGCTAATTTAAGAAGGAGCAGTCATATATTTCGTATCCAGAAACGGATTTTTAAACAACGAGAGAGAACTGATTTCAATATCTAATAAGCAAGAATAGTTATTGAGGCAAGTTTTCTGTGGCAGCAGCCCCACAAACTTTAAAACCCCATTTTCAGAAAAATGCAGAACATTCATCGTTGTGGTCTAAGATCTTATGGTGGAAAAGTGCCATTTATCATAGCAATTTTCTGAAATCTGGCCAGATTACAGATAGACTCTCAATTTCAAATGTGCTATAGATGGGATAAATGGTGTTGATTTATTATTATTACTGTTATTCAGATGATTTTACCATATTGATTTTATGATGAATATAATTTATGGAAAGTGCTTTTGTCCCCTCCAAGGCCTTTTGAGTCTGGTCAGCCAGAAATATAACTTTCCAACTTGCATGAATTTGTGAAAAGCAAAATATGAACTCCAGGTATTATGAACATGCAAATCCTTGTGGATGCAGAAACCATTATTTAACTTTATGAGCTTGTTTGGAGGTTCTAGCAGGGGAGCGCAGCTACCGTATACCCTTGACCGAAGAACGGTACACTCCTATCTGGGATGATCATCCTCTTCCACCGAGCACACAGCTTCGGGAGGGATGCACATGGAGCGGTGAGGGAGGAAGGGGTCACCCACCTAGCCAGCCAGATCAGCCGAATCAACCCTGGCGATCAATGGGGTGACAGATGTCGCAGTCAGATCGCCCTCACATTTAACTTTATTTAAACTGCTTCTTTTGCGTTGGTGTTTCAATGAGATTTGGGGACTTCCTTCAGGTTGGCAGACCTCCACCAAGCCAACTGGATGCTCCCAAGCTTAGCAATGGTAAACTAATTATTTTTAGTTTGGCTTGACCGAGTTGAACAGACATGGGCTGAAGCTCAGGTGTAATTGACTCATCCCTGGACTACTGATTTCCATGGTCAAGGCTGAGCTGCATCAATTTGAGGTTGGCCAAGTGCCACACGGTTCAGGCTCATATGTTTTTTTTCTGGCTGACCGAAAAGAGATCAGCGCTAATACCAGCCAAAGAAGTCATTGGACTGATCAGACATAGCAGTTTCATAGAGAAGGTGTGCTGTGAGAGGAACATGGATCGAGCTCATCATTGCCTACACTCACATGGCAGGTTCTCAGATGACCTTTCCCAGCCCAGCTGGAGAAATCAAGAATTGAACCTGTGTATACATGCATGTATACATACATCCTCGACCACTATGAAATCCGCATCACATGGAATCTGCAGTCTACAGTGTTGTTGATCAAATTGTACAGTTGCTGATCTAATTGTACAGTTGTTGACCTAATTGTACAGTTATTCGCACATTATACTTACTGTATGTACTTGAATCTAACGCTCACCTTTTTCAGCTGAATTTAGTCTCCAAAATCAGGGTGCACATTAGATTCAATGGTTAATTAAATTCAAGTAAATATGATATTTTGATTATCAGTATAGGATGCACATTAGATTCAATGGCACATTCGATTCAAGTAAATGCGGTCTTCCATGTGCATACAGCAGTGTGCACAATATGTTCTATTTTTGTGTTCATTATTTAAAATAACTGGTCCTGTTGTGTTGCCTTCTGGGATGCTGGGCAATAGATACAATATTCCACAATGTCTTTGCGGCCAGGTGCACTAGAACAATGCAGTCCTAAGCATGTCTACTTAGAAGTAAGTTCCATTGTGTTCAGTATTTCTTACACCCAGGAAAGTGTTGTTAGGATTGCAGCGTAAGCTGCATAGGAGAAGAACCCAAAGCTGTGATCAAGACTTGTTAAGACTTTGGGAGCTGCTGCTCTAAAGGAAGGCAAACATTTGCAATAAAATAATTGCAGGATGTGATATATTTTTGTGACATTTCCAAAGGGGGAAAAAACGTGTGGCTTTGAGGAGACAGAGAAGAATCTTCTCATTATATAGTATATATGACGTGACTCTTTGGGGCCTAGGTGACAACCCATCACCCTTGCACTGGTTACTCAGAATTTATTTATATTTGCACATCTTTGTGTGGGAAGGGAGCATTCCTCCTGCCGTTTGGTGCTCCATGTTCAAGGGATGGAAACAGCACATAGCCACAAGGGACTCCGAAGCATTTGTTTACATCCCTTCTGAGTCATGTTTACGAGGCCAGCAATAAGAAGACATATGGCAATGTCAGCATTTGCAGCAAAAATAAAAAGGTCTCCTCAACAAGACTTAACACTTCGCTGGGGAAAAAAAATGGCCATTTAACCACCCTGTGTGTTAAGCATAAATCTGGATATTTCACTTTTCTTTGTTTTTTTGTTTCTTTACTCTGTTTTTTGTGGAATTAGCAAAAAAACTGTATTTAAGGAATTTACTGACCCCATGGAAAGAATTACACAACAATTTTCACAAATTATAACGAAGTCTGCAGTATATGGTCAAAAGATGCTACATGGGCTGGATAGAAGCTTGATAAGAGATTCTGAGATTCTGATACTGAATAACTTATTCAAAAAGGCAGAACAAATATATCATAGACAGACATGATCTGGTTTGCTTTTTCTAGACCCCTCCCATATACATTTTCTTTAAAGAGAATTACTATAGACTCAATAACCAGCAGCCATTACAAGTTGCACAATTCCAGTGACTGTAATTATTATTTTAGGTGAAACAAAAAGTCCCATCTGTGGTATTAAATTTGTGACAGCCCATTTGCACCCACAAGTCTTTGACACTGCTATCTTGAATGTCACCCTTTTTTAATGGAGTCGCTCACACCCGTTGCTCACTTCCACCAGTCGTAAACATATAGTATGTGCATATGGCATCACTTTGTTGTACTCTGCCAGTCTCAGCAGTGGTGATCCACGGAATACAAGCTGTTGGGGAGGAAGGGACAAAGTTTGCCATATTCTCCGCAAGAAGCAGGTGGGCCATCATGAGGAACAGCACAATACTAGATGGACACCTGGTATGATCCAGCAGAGCTCAGCTCATGTACTTATGACACAGCCTTAATCACTCTGTTTGGCCCCCGGGTCCCTAAACTGATCACCCAAAGAGCTGCATCAAATCCCTGATGCAGTCTCAAGGGCCAAAAAAAATAAATGGGGATGCCTGTATTTTAAAAAAAAAATAAACAAATGTTTTTAACAAGTTTCCATCATGACATCATGTCAGAATTTCAGAGCAAGTGAAATGCATATGTCTTTGTTTGTTCAAGATCTTATACTTGGAGAGTAAAAAGCAGGCCTCCGTCAGTCTTGAGAGACTGGTATCGTGCTCAGCACTGCATACGCTGCATGCGAAGCACAAAAGCCTGGGTTGGATTGTTATGGAGGATAGGCTGTTACCCAAGCAGCAAATCCCCCCTCTCCATGCCATTGAATTAGTCCAATGGAAAGGCAGAGCCAATACGATTGGATCCAGCTGCGTCGCAGAGCTGGGCTAAGGACAGGAGCTCACCCTGTCTTGTGGGGCCGACCCGGGTCTCGAACCCTGGCCTGCTGGTTAACAGACACAGTGTCTTAGCCACCTGCACCACCCACAGCCCACCATACTTGGAGAGTATTGTGAGAGTATTGTGTTGTGTTCTTGTTGGGTTCAGTCAAGTGGCCCAGAAGCTTTCAGAGGTCCAGAGGCTGGCAGTGGGCTGGGTAGAAGCTTACCGAGGGCTGCATCTGGCCCCCAGGGCTTGGGTTTGGTGACTTCTGATCTAGCCAATGTTGTGTGTTTTGTTTGGCAATCTATTTTTGGGATCTCCAGGTCTTCCTCTACAGGCATACGAAGGAGGGGAAGGGCAGGAAGGCACGGCAGAAGAAGTGAGAGGTGGTGGCGGGGAACGGAGATGGTGTCCAGCCCTGCTGTAATATCCTAAATCCTTCTCAGCCAAGTCCCAAAATGCATCTCCTCACATCTGCAGCCAGTCAGGTTTAGATTGAAAGAGACCATAGGGGTTGCCAGGTTGCCTTACAATGCAATCCTAAGCATGTCTACTCAGAAGTAAGTCCCATTGTGTTCAATAGTACTCCCATGGAAAGTGTGGTTAGGATTGCAGCCTAGGTAAGGAAGCTCCTTAACTCCCAGTAACCCTGGCACTGCATCTCAGTCTTATGGGATACCCATTTCAAGACCAATGCAGTGCTGGGAAGTCTTGGATTGCGTTGTTAGTCAAGGTCACAATCTAAAAGACTAGTTACGCGTGATGTGGCCACAAAGAGATGCAAAATGGAAGTGAGCATGAGAAGTCTTCCTATTCTGTAACAATATGCTATGGGACTCGTATAGTTTACTCAATGGTCCAAATTCATTAGTGTCACCACTAATGTCACCACTAGTGTCACCACATTACCATTCATTTGCATTTGTTTTAAATGAACAGGAGTGGCTGGATCTGTTTCTCTGCTGGGTCAAAATATATGTGGTATCAAATCCCATTTTTCACCATGCTTCCCAGCTGGAGGAAAAAGAAAACCTTTTCTATAGGAGCATCACCACTCCGTTTAACGGGAAGAACTTCTTAAACGTAGATTGCAACAGATTCCCTGCAGCCGCTTGTTCTTATGCACCGCTCTCCTTGAATGCTGATGCCTTCTGCAAAGCATATCTTGGGAACGAAATCCTGCTAGGCAGGGAAGGCAGAGGGATGTGGCAGGCAAGCGACTGGTCTTTGCAATCAGTTACGGTAGATACCTCATCAAGAGCTAATCTAAGGATTCGGGGTATTTTTGATAGGATTTGAAGCATGCTGTAGAATTTCGAATCAAGGCTGCCTTTAAAGTGTGCCTCTCGGGGCTGCTAGAGAAAAGAAGATTTATACTAGTTAATCCTCATCAAAATAAAAATAAAGAAGGAGCATCTCCAAATTGGTTTGAGCTAACAATACGCCCGAGCCAAACTGATTCTGAGATGATCATTTTCGTTGATACATTTGTAATGAATCCATATTACGGCAGCTTGGCAAAGAAAACAAACAAAGTGATGAATAATAGAGAGACGAAGAAATGATATATGTTTGCCAGGCCGAACTGGGTAAACAAAGAGTTAGTTTTGAAGGGATGTGTGCTGCAGTGCAGAAAGTTGACGTGGAGCCTATTGTCCCACATCCGATCTGTATAAGAACCTAATGCTATAGATCATTACAGTGATGATTAAAGGTGCCCCGCAGGTTGCCCTGCTGGTTGTGCCCAATTCTAGGGAGGGATTTACATCTCCACTGCAAGGCCGAAGAGCCAGCATTGTCTGACGATGATTCATTATCATGTGTCCAGCATGGCTAAACACCAACCATGCGTGGAATACTGTTATCTTCCCATCAAGGTGGTACCAACTTATGTACAATCATTTACATGTTTTCAAACTGCAGGAGCTCACCCTGTCGTGTGGTATCTGAATCTTAAAGGTTGACAGGCTTTAACCACCGGGCCACCACATCCCACACAGAGATGATTAGCTCTTTTTATGGTTTTAGGGCGCAATCCAGAGGAACTACGGGGAGTCCTTGCTCCGGTGTAAGAACAACTTGCTCTGGATTACAATATGAATTTCCCATAGGTTTTCACAAGGTAATGGAATAACTACGGGTGCACGTAATGTCTTTTACGTGCTCCCCTAGTTACTCTGGATTGTAGGGTTAATCAGTGTTCTAATGTAAATATTTCATGTTTATTGTTTTTAAGATGCCAGTTTTAACTGTTTTAAAGTATTGGATTTTATTGTTGGTGTTTCTACGGATTGTTTTATAAAATGCCTTGAGTTCCTCCGTGAGAAAGGCGGGATATAAATAAAGTTTTTATTATTATTATTATTATTATTATTATTATTATTATTATTATTATTATTATTATTATTATTATTATTTTGTGGGGCCTGATCCACCAGTTGAGAATCTAGCACACCACTCTAGCATACCACTCTCTTCTCCTCCTACGTTCTGTTCTGTTCCATTTTCCTTTTCCATTTGAACCTTGGAGCAAGAGAAGGGAGTGACTGGCACACAAAGGGAGTGGCAGGAAACACTCGGATCCTTGTGCTAGTGGGATTCAGGTCCAGAGCCATGGGTTCAAGCATGTTCCAAATCAAATCTCCTACCATAGTGCTTCTAAGCATCTCCATCTTTGAGAAAACCTATATCTACAAATAGGTGTCTTTCCAAAGCATCACAAAGCTTCTAGAGGACGCTCTTATGGGCTGATGTGGAGGAACAACTTCCCCCTATGAGTGGCATTATGCAGAAGGCAACGCAGTGTTTCGTCTGTGGCATCCAGTTAATGTGTGTTGGCACAAATGCCACTGCAGATGCATGCGCAGAGAAGAGGCGGAAATGCATGCCGAATCAAACAACTTGATGCAAACTATTTTCAGTAAAGAACTGGAGTCAGCAGACGATAAGGGCACTGCACTAAAGTGGATAAAGCAGTCTAGGCACCAGCAAATTAAAAATAACTCTAAATTTTCCAAGAATTCCAGGGAGGATTTAGTCACACGCTTCCCATTGATTTTAATTTAAGTTCCTGAGAAGTTCTGTAAAGCTTGTGTCTCCAGCAATCCTTTTAAAGGAGAGAGCTGGCAGTTTAATAAGCCATGATTTCTAAATCACGTCCTGACTCATCCTACCCTTAATGGTCACTTAGGGACAAGAAGCAAGAGGAGGAGAAGGGGGAGCAGAGGGCAAATGACCATGATGGAGGTTGGCAGCTGTGACTGTTCCTAGCAGAAAATAATTTCTACTTTTAGAAAAATGAAAAGCAAAATGAGAACAGTGATAACTGAGCATTATGTTAAAAGAAACAAAAGTAAACTTTCTGGGGGAATCAATCTTTGTGGTCTCAATTTTCAATCATCATTAGGCTGCAATCCTATGCACATTAACCCTGAGAGTTATGCTCAGGTGTGCCCACTCCTGAGAAGGCATGCACAGGGCTGTATTTTTTGTTTTGTTTTAATCCATATATGTTCTTATTATTATTTTTGCTTTTAACATATATTTAAATCCCACTGAAGAATATCCCATTTTAATGCCATTTTTCATATTGAGAAATATCCCATTTTTCCATATTGAGGAATATCCCATTTTTATCCCATTTAAAATATCCCAATTTTATCCCATTGAAGAATATCTGAAGAAACATTGAGCCCAATCCTATGCATATCTACTCAGAAATAAGTCCCATTATAATCAATGGAACTTAATCCCAGGAAAGTGTGGTTAGAATTGCTGCCATAATTATTTATATAGACATCCATAATGTTCCCCTATGTATTCTGTTAATGTTCTTAGAACAGTCTTATAAGAGATATACATTTAGGCCACACTCCTCTATCCTTAGCTGGGAGTATGTCCCTTTGAACTCACTGGGATTTGAGTAGACATGCACAAGATTGCAAGGTAAGGAACAAAATCCTATCCAACTTTCCATGCCAGTAGGGCATGCGTTGCACCTGTGGCATCATGATGGCCTATTCAAGGTAAGGGAATATTTGTTCCCCTACCACAAGGTTCAGTGGAACGGGAAATTTGGATACAATTGGGCCCTGGGGTAGTCAGGAATTTGGATTTTAGGTTTTCATCTTATATACATGAACCTGAGATTTTGGCTACAACCCAGAGGCTTTTACACTTACTTAGTTATAGTGCCACCCATGGGAAATGCATAGAGTAATCCAGAGTAAAGTGCCTCTTACATCTTCCCGTAGTTACTCTAGATTCTAGGGCAAACATCATTGTCTATAAAGAGATTTATTTCTGAATAAATATGGCCCACCATTCTCTGACGAGTGATCCATACTTAGGGATCTTTCTTATAAGAAATGCAAATTAAAAAAAACCCCTGACACTATATAAGATTTATTTTATTTTTCTCCTACTCTTTCAAGTAAAAAATAAAAATAAAATTTATACTTTCATATCAGAGCAACATATTTGCATCAAACTCAGAGGTTCTCTGTATTTCAGAACATACACAGATCACATGCAGAACATACACAGATCATATGCACACCTGGAAGGTAACACAAACATACTTTATTTCCATATTGTGTAGCCCTGGAGAGTCCCCCCTCTCTAAAATCATTTAAATAGACCACCTTACTTAAACCGTCATTCAAGAATGCAATTTAAAATGAATTGATTGGGAAAGGGCTACCGGCAGCAATCTTGCAGGAGATCCCCATAAAGATGTTACTTTATCTGAAAAGTTATGAGGTTCCATAAATGTAATAGCATGACTCAAGACTATTTTCTGGAGATTAACTAGTAAATACTTTTCCCATGTTTATTGATGCGTATGTCCCTAAGCATCTTCCAAAGATGAGGGGAAAAAAAAAGTCTATTCCCTTTCAGAGAGCCATGTCAATCTTCTATATAAAGTGGTACCTTGAACTGAGAGTAACCTGGATTGTGAGTGTTTTGCAAGACAAGCAAAGATTTATGTTAAATTCTGACTTGCTTAACAAGCACTGTCTCGAAGGACGAGTGATATTTGCTTCCCCTCCCCTGGTCTCTAGCGTCCCTGGAAGGGATGAATTGGAAGGGAAGTATTCCTTTCCCCCAAGGTGGGGCTGGGGCTGGGGTCAGAAGATTCTGGGTGGCTGCCACCCCCACCCTTGGCAGGACCCCCGTGGGGGTGCCCCACCAGCCCCATTGCCCATAGACATAGGTGTATGAGTAGGGTGTGTGTATGATTTGTGTGTGAGAGCGTGAGATCTGTGTGTGAGTGTGAAAGGTGTGTGAGTAGGGTGTGTGTGATCTGTGAGTGTGAGAGTGAGATCTGCTTGTGAATGTGAAAGGTATGTGACTGAGCTGTGTGCATATGATCTGTGTATGTGTGAGATCTGTGGGTTAGAATACGAAAGGTGCATGAGTGGGGTGTATGTATTATCTGTATGTGAGAGTGGAAGGTGTGTGAGTGAGGTGTGTGTATGATCTGTGTGTGTGAGAGTGAGATCTGTTTGTGAATGTGAAAGGTATGTGAGTGAGGTGTGTGCATGTGATCTGTGTGTATGAGAGTGAGATCTGTGTGTGAGAATGTAAAAAGTGTATGAGTGGGATGTGTGTGTGACAGTGTGGAAGGTGTGTGAGTGGAGTGTGTGTGATCCGTGTGTGAGTGAGATCTACATGTGAGTGTGAAAGGTGTGTTAGTAGGATGTGAGCATGTGATTTTTGTGTGTGATTTCTGAGATCTACATGTGATAGTGTGAAAGATGTGTGAGTGGGGTGTGCATTTGTGTGTGATGTGTGGGTGAGATTGTGGAAGGTGTGTGAGTGGGGTGTGAGTGTGCTTTCTTTATTGCAATACAGTATTTTGTATTGTATTACAGTATTGTAATAATTTTTATATGAATATTTTTGAGTTGTGGAACTAATTGTTTGAGTTTCTGTTATTTCTTATGGGAAAATTCATGCTTGATATACAAGCATTTTGGATTACAAGTATTCCGGAATGAATTATGCTTATAAACTAATGTACCACTACATATAAAACTGAAGAGAGAGAGAGAGAGTCAGTCAGTCAGTCATTGACTGACTCATTCACTCACTCACCCACTCATCAACGCCCATACAAAACCGCTGGACCTAGAAGTGTGAAATTTAGGGAGGGGCTCCTTTCCATGATGTAGGAACCCATTAAGAACCGATTTTGATAAATTCCACCTGGAAAGGGGTAAAAAGAGGTGCAATGCGGTTTTGTCCTTATACTTTACATTGAAGAATCGCTATTCATCAACAACCAGCCCAAACTCCTGGACCTAGAAGCATGAAATTTGGGGGAGATATTGTTTTGTAATATAAGCACCAACTAAGAACCAGTGTCTTGGAAAATCAATCCAGAAGGGCTTGAAAAAGGGTGCAATATGTTTTAACCCCTATAGTTAACACTGAGAAACCAGGGACGCACCCCATACCTTTCCGCATTCAAAGCAAGCATTCTGCCAGTGAGTATTGCCAACCATTGGAGTGAACATTGGTCCCGCGTGACTATTGAAAACAATCCTGGAAAATTTAACAGGGGCTCCAGGAAAGGGAAAAAAATTAAGAATATTTTCAGTTGGCAGCTCTAACTATATCTGTCTCTCCTTCTTCTGATGAAGTCCCATAATCTGCACAGTCCAGGCGAAACTAAACACTTTTCTCTTTCATTAGTTTCAATGAGAGTGATTTGCGGACATAAAAACATGAGCCCTACTGGATTGGGCCAAAGTCCAACTAGTCCAACAGCATCACATACTGACCCATGACTTTGAAAACTTTAGCTCAACCATTTCTCCATCAATTGGTACAACCCCTTTTCAAGACATCCAAGCCAGGTACCAGCACTACATCCTGTGTGGCAAAGAGTTGCACAGATCTATCACATGCTACATTAAGAAATATTTCAATTTGGCTGCAATCCTAAAGATACTTTCCTGAGAATAAGGCCCATTGAACAATATGGGACTTACTTTTGAGTAGACATGGTTAGGATCGTGCTCTTTGTCTCACTCCGTTTGGTATTGGGAGAGTAAAAAGTCATGCTCAGTTATTGAAATCAGTTGAACTTAAACATGCATACCCTAAGAAGAGGTTGGGCCCCATTATCATGGAAGAAATTGTTCCTCGAGACCCAAAATAGCTTCAAGGAATTCATATTTACCAACAAATTGAATCAGTGCTTTTAACTCTGCGTTCTCTTGTTGTTCATTATCTCACATGGGCTGGAAATAGGACGCTTTGATCCCCGTACAAGATAATGAATCGCTACAAACGGCAGGTGTTCTTTCCTTTTGCTTTGAAACATCTTTCCGTATAATTATTTAATTGCAACAAGTTCCACGCTTTTGTTCTGGATTCCAAGATCATGCTGGAGTTCAGAGCAATTTTGAGATTTTGCTCAGCATTACCATAGACCATATTGTGCTTACTGAAGAAAAATACAGAATATAAAACATCTTGAACAATCCACATGTTAGTTGTTCTTAAAACAGATGCTTCCATGGAAGAAAAGAGATTTCCCCCTCTGGGGTTCACAAGGAGAAAGAGAGAGTGCAAGTTGATCTACAGCCCTATATTGGGTTTTGGTGGTGGTTATATGAGTTTTTGCCAGCTCCCTTATGGCAATCATGAAAGACACTCTTAGATCACATGGAGTCACTGCCAGAGGTGTGGCAGGAAATCTGGAGGTCTCCAGCGCACACTGGACAGGACGAGGTTGGGGAAGGGAGATCGTAAGTGGGCAGAACCAGTCGGTGACAAGGGAGTATAATGGTGGAATGGGGAGGCAACTAGGTGGAAGATGAGCAGATCAGGTAGGGGAAGGGGGTGGGTTTGGCAGCAGTGGCCACTGCCAAATCCTAGCCTTGTTATCTGACCTACCCTACAATCCAGAGTAACTACGGGAGCATGTAAAAGACATTTACGTCGATGTAGTTACGGCACCACTTAGTGAAAACCTATGGAAAATTCATATTGCAATGAAGAGTAAATTGCTCCTGCATCAGAGCAGGGACTCCCCGTTGTTACTCTGGATTGCACCCCTATTCTCGCCATTAGCCAATGGATTGGAGGCATTCCCCATTTATTGGACGGGTTAGGGACTGGAGCAAAGTCCAAAAGTGAAAACCATTGAAAAGCAGAACCCAATCTTCTTTAGTTAAATATTGCTTCTAATGCTTTTTTAGACACCAAATTGCAAATGCCCCTTTTACCTTGCAAATTCCTGCTGCCACACAAAGATTTCTGCAAATGGATTCCCATTAACTTCTTCAGAAATGGGATTAGACCAGGAGCTACACCATGGTGGGCGAATTTTGGTCTTTAGAACAGCAGAAAGAGGTTGAAAGAGTATCACTTACTTTGAATGAATGAGTTCTGGGGTGCTGAAAGAGTGGATCATCAGAAAATGAACTGTCAAAAAGTGGGGGATACCAGTTCAAATTTGCCGGACCCAACTATATTGCATATTTTCTTACACATCAATGCAAATCTCATGGGGAAAAAATTCTTAACCAGACTACCCTTGCTGGGGCTGAATTTCTCTTTTTTTTTCACCAGGGCCTGAACTGACTCCCAGCAGTCCTGCCCTTCCATTCCCAGATCCAAGAGAAGCTTTCTGTGCTCTTTCAACACTCTTCACCTTCTGAAATAAAATGCTACCCAAAATAGTTTGGAGTAAAACATAAAGGATCATTTAAACAAACATCACAGATAAGACAGAGAGCAGTGGTCAAGAAATAACAGAAACAAAAACAAAACCAAAATCTCGGACATGTCAATCCATCCACACATGTGCTATTAATATTATCAATTAATTGATATTAATTTTATCATCTTATAATCATTATCGTCAAAATTTAATCAATATCATTATGTAAATTAATATTAATATAGTGACATAAGTGAATATTATTAATTCATAAAACATGGACATTTTTCCCAAGTCCTGTATAACCTAAGGAATACTCAACATCTATTGATCTAAAAACATCCAGGCTCACGGTGCACTCAAGACAACAAAACACCTTTATCCTGCAGCCATTCCCATATACCTGGCATTCAGAGACTGCCTCCTTTTAAAACCATGAGGTTGCATGCAGTGGTGGGATTCAAATAAATTAACAACAGGTTCTATGCCCTATTAGGAACCGGTTCTCAGAACCAGGTAATCATTAGCAAAGGGTTCTATAGAACCTCTGAGAACCCCCTAATGCTCACCACTGGTTGCACATGCCCATCAGTTGTGATGCACTTTTCCAGGCTATGTGCCATCACACTCAACCCCATCTGTTTCCTTCTCGCTTACTACATTTTTACTCCTTCTCTTTCAACTTCTCGAGTAGCGCAACTGACTGAGCAGAAGAAGGGCAGTGAACAGAAGAGCACAGATTTAATCCATGGTATAAAGCAATTTTAAAGAAAGCTGACAAGCACAGGAGATCCAGCATCCCTGTCTTGTCTGGTTGTTCTTGGTGGACATGGAGAGCCCAAGACATAATAATTGCCTGAAATCTTTCGTGCGTGAGTCAGATACAATTCAGAGCAACTAGTGGGTGATAAAGATGTTTTCTCCTCTGTCAGAATTATTTGCCAAGAGCTCTACAATATAAAATCCTGAGTCTAAAACTACACACAATAAGAAAACACACGATCCTAAATGAAGGATGCAAAGTACTTATCATTAAGTTTAGTCTGCAATCCTAAAGACATTTTCCTGGGAGTAAAGTGCAAGTGTTAAGACTCTATGCTTGTTAACCAGCAGGCCAGGGTTCGAGACCCAGGTTGGCCCCACAAGACAGGGTGAGCTCCTGTCCTTAGCCCAGCTCTGCGACGCAGCTGGATCCAATCGTATTGGCTCTGCCTTTCCACTGGACTACTTCAGTGGCGTGGAGAGGGGGGATTTGCTGCTTGGGGAACAGCCTATCCTCCATAACAATCCAACCCAGGCTTTCATGCTTTGCATGCAGTGTGGAGCACGATACCATAGTCTCTCAAGACTGACAGAGGCCTGCTTTTATGGACTTGGTTAGGATTGTGTCCTTGTGTTCCTATGACAGAGTTCGTATGCAAATCTGTACTTTTGCTATATATATGAATTACAAGTTAAATGTGGCTGCAATCCTAAAGACACTTTCCTGGGAGTGAGAGCCACTGAAAACAATGGGGTTTGCTTTTGAGCAGACATGGTTAGGATTGTCCTCTATATTTACTAAGGCTGTGATCTTAGAGACACTTTCATGGAAGCAAGACCCATTGAACACAATGGGGCTTACTTTTGAATACACATGGTTATGATTTATCCAGTGTGTATGTTCCAGAAAAATAATGTGGTCATGTGACAGTTGGACTATATAATTACCATCTGCTGGTGGGGCTACACTACGGAGTTGCCATGCTCCCAAATCCAGAGTAACTATGGGTGAGCGTAAGAGACTTTACGTGCACCTGTAGTTACTGCACCATCTAGTGAAAACCTATGGGAAATTCATATTGGAATCCAGAGAAACCTGTTCTTCAAGGACTCCCCGTAGTTACTCTGGATTTTGCCCATAGTGTAGTAGCAAAGACTGGGCAGCAAATCAGGATTTCTGTGGTCCAAATCTTGCTTTTGCAATGAACTTAATTTACAACTAGTGTGTAGTGAAGGGTCTGCAGGTGTGCCACATGTACTTGGAACATGGCAGCTGAAAAGCTCTTCTGGGTTCTGCAGCTCTATTGTTAGAGCAACTATACATAGACGCAATTTTCTATGCTAGAAGTTTGGGGTGAAACAGGTTGGAAATCACTGTTCCACCCTTACTCACCCCCAAAAGCTACTGAAAGGAAAGATTTGAGATGTCTTGGTGGTGAGTCCCATAAAAGTGATGCCATGCTGAAGAAGACCCTGTTACTTACTACTTCATCCCTCTGTTCTTTTGATAGGGGCACTCAACAGGGCCCTAAAAGTGAGCAGAATTATATGGGAATAGGTGGTCCTTTCTGCCCACTGAGCAGTTAAAAAGCATGTAAATGCACGTAGAAAAAAATAGGTACCACTTCGGTGGGACAGTGCAGTTTGGTCATGCTGACCACATGATGTCCTTGGACACATCGGCTCTTCAACCTTGTAACAAACATGAGCATCACTCCATATAGTTGGTCACAACTACCAGGGCAACCTGTGGAGCACATCTTTACCTTTACATTAGGTGGTCCCTCAGATACCATTATGCCAGGCCATATAGGACATGAAAAGCAACTACCAGCATTGGGTCTGGAAATGAATAGGCAGTCAGTGTAGCTGCTGAGGCAGTGGCTCAACCAAGTCAAGCTGTTGAGCTCCTGTTGAGCTCATTTAAACTGGGCCTCCAGGCATTTTCATTGCTACATCATATGGGGGGAACTATCAAGGAATCGTTTCAATCAGAGTTGGCAACTCTGCATGAAAGAGAAAAAGAGAGAGTAGGAGAAAAATTCTGAAGTTGGAGCCTTCAAAGTCACAACCGTTTGGCGACATTGGAAATGTGACTCTGGGCTTGGACCAATTCAGCAGGGCTCTCATTATATTCTTCTGGAATTGTTCTCCCTAGTTTTTGATGCCAGGACAATTTTTGCATCCATGTTAGAAATCTGGAGTGCATTAGGCAAAATACTAGTAATATGTCGGGCAAATAGCTGTCAGGTTGGGGTGGGAAGAGAACTGAATAATGAGTACATTGTGAAAAATCAGAAAGGAAAAGCATTGAGAGGCAGATATGCCAAAGAACGTAGGAACATAAGATGAAATCCATTGGATCAGGCCAAGGGGCCATTTAGTCCACCTTCTTGTATCACACAGTCGTGCCTTTGGGAGCACTTAAAACAACAAACCTGTATCTTCCCTTGCATCTGACAATCAGAAATACATCCATAAAACTTGGAAACTGTATATAATCATAGCTTGAAACCAGTGCTGGACTTTCCCTGCATAAATATGTCTAATCCCTTTTAATAGGTACCACCTTGCTGGGAAAAGTAACAGCGTTCCGTGCGCCTTGGCGTCTAGTCATGCCGGCCCCAGAACCATGGAAGTGTCTTTAAATAAAAGCACCGTGCCCTAGAGTTGGACATGACTGGCATTTAACCTGCGGGGGATACCTTTGCCCCTTTAAAAATGCGTCCAGGGCAGTTGCTGTCATCATAACATGTGGCAAGGAGTTCCACAGATTAATAATTGGGTTCTTTTCAGTATTTGGTTCTTTTCATCTATGCCTTTACTTGACAAGGATATTCTGCAGCCCCAATTTATAGACTTGATGCATGAGAAAGAAAACCTAGAGTATGGAATGTTCCCCTAATACTGAAGCAGGAACACTTATCATGAACACCAAGATGATATTTATACTAATACTAAAGTTACCTTATACTATTATTATATTAATACTAAAGGTATTAAAATACTACAGGTGACCAGGAAATGGGTCCACATGTCCCATAGGAGTTCTTTATCAAGAAGTCTTTGAAGCTCTTTGCCTTCAGATGAGATTTTGGTTCCTTCCATCCTTTGGCAAACCTACTTTGAAGATACGATACGGGGTTGTGCTTTATCAGGAGAAAGTCTTTGTGAGTTCTCAGTATACATTGGAGGAAAAAAATGATGCCCGAGGATTCACTTAGGTTTTCATAATTACAGAGCATATAATGGAAAATGTTGGAGAAGCTTTATCTTGATCACTCAGCAGTAGACGTTCTTCTGACATCTCCTTGGGTTTAATACCTCTTTAATATTCCTGCATAAATAATTCAAATCTTCTTCATTAACCTTCCTGGCAGCTGCCACAGTTGAGATCCTCTGAGGCTGCGAGTGTTTCCCTTCCTCAGAAGATGAGCATTTGATGTGAGCTTGTTGCCTCGTTTCCCCTCTTCTTTGGTAATTGTTTGCAGATGGAAAAGCTGGGGGCCATTTCTTAAAACTATTTGCAAGGCTGCCTTGACGAACAGCAAGGGTAAGTGAAGCTTTTGGCCAGGGTCAGGCTCAGATAAGCTGGACATTTTCAAGCAAAGGCTTTTTTATTTATTAATATAAAATTGCCAGGTTTTTATTAATAAAAACCTAATTAAAAAGGTTTTTATTTATTAAGCTAAAATTGCCAGCTTAGTACAAACAACTCAGTTTTGCCTTTGGTTCTTCCCCTCGTGCAGATGGGTGGCAAATTTGGATGGCAAAGGTGAGTGACAGTTGGATGGTTAATTTCAGGATATTTGGGGTTGTTACCTAGCCCTGTCCCTTTGTAGCTGGGAACCCTCAATCAGATTTCCCACAAATTTTCAAAAGAAAGCAGTAACAAGCAGTGCCATAGAAATCTCAGGTTTGCGAACGCCCCCACCCAACAGCCCTACACACATTTTAACACACATGTAATTGGTTGGCAAATAAGTTCCTTGTATAATCATATGAAGCAATGAGAATCATCTAACTGTTCTGTGGCTTCTCCAGATTGCTGATGACACACTGAAATTTTTATTTGTAGGATTTATATCGACCTTTCTCCACAAAAGCAGACTCAAGGCAGCTAACAACATAAGTAAAAGCACATGAACAATCAATATATATATATATTTTTAAATTTAAAAATCCCCACACCCTGGAACAACCTATCAGCCACCACATTAATTAAAAGTTTTAGTACATAAAAATATGTGAATTAAAAAGTATGGTCAAGTTCTCATCCCATAGTCAAGTCAGTGTTAGACGTTGGGTTTCCATCTGACTTTCTCAAATCAAATCATACCTTTATTGGCATGAAAACAAATAGAAAATAAGATAATAAACATAATATTCACAACAGAGGGGCCAGCACAGAGGAGGCCATAGTGCATGCCATAATAAATATTCTTAGAGCACAATCCTAACCATGTCAACTCAAAAGTAAACCCCATTGTGTTCAATGGGTCTTACTCCCAGGAAAGTGTGTTTAGGATTGCAGCCTTAGTGGTGATTTTCTCAGTAAAACAGAGGGTGAATTGGTGGTTAAGATCTATAGGGATTGTGCCTTAATGACTAGGGCAGGGCAGGGCAGGGAAGAGCATGGCAGCCATACACTGACAGCACAATCCTAACGCCTGGTTAGGCTGCCAAAGTCCTGGCACAAGTCTTATTCTGGCCTGGGGATGGCACAAATGTGGTACTGCTGGAGAGGTTAAGTCAGTGCACAATCATACACCAACCTCCCCATGCCACCCCTAGAACAGGGAATGGGTGACATTGGTGAGGATTGTACCTGATCATATATATACAAGGGACATATTGCAGAATGGCATAGTTGGTATATTTATAATCTCTGCCTATGGAACAACAGACAACAAAGATCTCTGAACTCCTATGGGCTGGAATTTGTACGCTTATCTGTGAAGGACCAATATGGGAAGGGTATTTCTTTAAAAAGTGAGATTGATTTTCAAAGCCAATTGAAACTATAATGCAAATCCTCCTAGTTCAGTATTTCCTACTAGAAACTGGTATGATATTGGGTAGAGTAGTAATTTTTTTCACCAAGAAATACAATGTTTTCAAGCAGTCACGCATCTTTTTTTTTTTTACTTTTGTTCCCGACAGCTTACCGTGATTGCACACCACCACATCGCTGATCACTTTTGGCGATGACCTGATGGCAACCAAGGATGAATGAAAGTCCTCAAAAGGAAGACAAGTGAGGGCATAGGAAGCTGGCACATCCAAAAGAAGACTAAGAATAAAAATTGCCAAGGCGGATGCAAAACACCCTAAAGGTGAGGTACGTTTCCCCAGCCCTCCCCGAAATGTTCCTAATCGCTACTTCTCTCCTCCTGGTACTTTCATGTCCCCGACTTGATGCTTGCCCTCAGAGATGAAAGCCAACCAAGTAGGGCTGTAACATATCTTTACTCAAAATGTGTATTATTGACCATGCAGGGATTTTCTTAGTGTCGTTTCTACCCCCCCCCCCCCCAACATTTTTTTTTAAATTAACTGCTGTCACAAACAGATTGGGTGCAAATTTCACATTGCCGTCTGACCTGCATCTACTGAAGCACAGCAAATGGGAGAGATGGGAGAGATAATTATCTCGTGAGCCCAGAGTCGGTGCAGCGAAAATAAAAAGGGGGGGAGGTAGAAAACAGCCCCAGATGCCAATGCTGTTGTTAGCTGCTCCTGCAGTGGCTTGTTTTGAAAACACCAAACAATCCCCCCCGTCTCTAACGCTAGATGGGAGAGGACAGAACATGCCTTGTTCAACAATGGCCATTTATATGAAATTTAATTGTGCTGGGAAAACTGTACTGGGTATAAATTGTCTTCGAAAGATGCTGCAGAGTGCCGTGTAGCTACATGACATTTCATTCTTTCATCCAGGAGAGGCAGTGCCCTGATCCTCCTCTGATTTAAAAGCAACCGCTCCCCAAAATCTATTAAAGGTTGAAAATTGGTGGGTTTCTTGAAACTTGAAATAGGATAAAGAATCAATGGGTTTCATTTGGGAGTTTCATATGGGAAATGAAAGCAAAACCTGAAGGGGACACTTGAAATTATTTTTTTCTTTAAGTATCTGATTTTTGCCTTCATACACTGAACCACATGTTTGATCTGAAATAGCAAAAGGATCCCCTATCTTTTCCTTAAATGCATAGCTACGTAAGGTTATATATATGTATACCCCTGCTAACTGGACAAGAGATGTTCTTTCAAGTGTGTGTTCTTCTTTATTTTGCAGCGGGAGAGTAAATGGCCCTACACTCCCCAGCAATGTCCGTTTTAGTGGCTTCTGCAGGTTTTTTTTGCATTTTAGATTGTGAGCCCTTTTGGGACAGGGACCCATTAGCTATTATTGTATTTTTTGGCCTATAAGACTCACTTTTTTACCCCCAAAGCAGGCCTTCATCAGTCTTGAAAGACTATGGTATAGTGCTCAGCGCTTCATATGCTGCATGCAAAGCAGGAAAGCCTGGGTTAGGTTGTTATGGAGGATAGGCTGTTCCCCAAGCAGCAAATCCCCCCTCTCCATGCCACTGAATTAGTCCAATGGAAAGTCAGAGCTGATACGATTGGATCCAGCTGGCGTCGCAGAGCTGGGCTAAGAACAGGAGCTCACCCTATCTTGTGGGGTCGACCCGGGTCTCAAACCCTGGCCTGCTGGATAACAGGCACAGCATCTTAACCGCTTGTGCCACCCACAGCCCACCAAAAGGGGGTGGAAATTTCAGTGCGTCTTATGAAGTGAATGCCTCTTGGAGGCAGCTGGCTTCAACATTTTTCTGTTTTCCTCCTTTAAATCTAGGTGTGTCTTATAGTAAGGTGCATGTTGTAAGCCATAAAATATGGGTAATTCCCGTATTTCCCGGCTTATTACATGCACCAGACCATGAGACGCACTGAAGTTTAGTGGAGCAAAACAAGAAAAAAATTCTGAACCAAATGGTGTACTAATATATTTAATAAAATATAGCAGAATAATATTTTAACCATGCAAAGTCAACAGTGGCATTAAGAACCATTATTATTGTCATTAACAAATGAGGAAAGATTTTAAGCTTCAAGCACTCTTCTAATTTTCTGGTAACCCCAAAAACTCATCATCTCTAATGTCAGTTATTTGTGACTTTTGCACAAATGTCATTGCAAATGATCAGACATTTTGCACAAATCTCATTGCAAATGGTCCAGGAAAGCAGGTAAGTTGGTGGGTTGTTCTGGGGGGTAGTTAGGGAAAGGTTAGGGGATCTAGATAGATAGGGAAGAGTGAGGGAGGCACAGGCATGGAGCAGGAGGGACCAGGTCTTGTGCATATCTACTTTGGAGCAATTCTCCAAGCCAGGGAGGGCTGCTCAGGATTACAACTGTGCCAGGGTGACCAGATGCCAAACCCAAAATTCCTGAAACCCAAGGCCAAAATTCCTACCCACCAGGGCAAAATTCCTACCCGCTTTAAAAAAATTGCCAAAAAATGTATTTTTATATTTTTATATTTTTGATTTTTACTTTTTTGGCCATATCCGATATGTAGGATGTATTTTGCGTGCAATTTTCAGTATGCTACGGTATGCATGCAATCATTTTCAAGATGACAACCAGTGCGCTGGCTAGAAGGGAGGAATTGTGGCAGCTTGAATCCCAAAACCCATTTGTGGCACTGTGGTTTTCAAATATTTAAATTGCTATCTTCTCTGACAGAGACTGCAGATCTCTGCAATTAATTCCTGGGATCGGCCACATCGTAGGACGCGCCTTTTACAAGTAGTGCCACCTCCTAATTATGTCCTTTGATTAAACTATTGGTTTTCTTGTCTACAGAAATTTGATTCAACTTAAAAAACTTCAGGAGAAAAGGGTTTCTTTTGGGGTTGTAGATAGAACTGAATAGCCCCCCCCCCCTCTCTGCCCCCAAGCTCCCTTAGGACACATTATTTCCTTCTCAGGTTCCTCCTGTTGAAACCATTCCCTCTTCATCTATGGCAGCGTTTCTCAAAGTGGAGGTCGGGACCCCTTTGGGGGTCACCTAGAGCTTTCCTGGGGGTCACCTAAAGACACCTGGTGCAGGGGGCCAGGTCAGGCTTGCTAGACCTCCAGCTGTAGCTGCATGCGCACTGGGCCTGACTGACAGCCTCAGGGCCCAATCCTATGCATGCCTACTCTGAAATAAATCCCATTGTGTTCTATGTGTGCATAAAACACACATTTCATTTGTAACAATGAAAATACATCCTACATATCGGATATTTACATTAGAACTCATAACAGTAGCAAAATTACAGTTATAAAGTAACAACAAAAATAATTTTATGGTTGGGGTCCCCACAACATGAGGAACTTATAAAGGGGCAACGGCGTTAGGAAGATTGAGAACCACTGATCTATGGCAATACAATAGGACACTTATATTGTATGACATATGCAATTTAAAAAAAAAAAAATCAACGGCCATTAATTAAGTAGAAATAATCAATAATCAATCAATTAGAAATAATTCTGAGAACATTCACTACTAAGTACATGTTTTATTCCCCCTCATTTCCCAAACTCCCCCCACTTTCGCTCATCAAAGATGGCAAAGACCATGAAGTAAAAACGTATCAGAGCATCACCACCAAATCATCACAGTCATTCCCAAAGAAACCTAGGCTACAATCCAGAGTAACTACGGGACCTTTTACACTAACATGGTTATGGTGCCACCTATGGGAAACCTATGGGAAATGCATAGAGCAATCCAGAGTAAGTGCCTTTTATGTCTTCCTGTAGTTACTCTGAATTGTAGGGTCAATCAGAAGACACAGAAGGCACCCAACCATCGCAATTATTATGAATCATCCAATAGATTATCACCAAAGCTTCAAAGTTTGGGATGTCAAAAACTATTTCTAGATGATTTTTCAAGACATAGGGGGCCATCACCGGAAAGGTTTCCACCAATAATGTTGATGAGGGACTGGCATCTTCATCAAGCCCCCTTTGAGGGAAAATCCAGAAATCCCTCACCTCACCCTGCAAGCAAAACTGTATGAAAGAACTATATAGCTTGCCCCACTTCATCTTTGCTTCCACATCCCACCCTTTCCTCTTTTGTGTCCCTTTTTAGATTGCAAACCCCTTTGCAACAGAAAATCCTTGTTGGCATCCCCCATTTTCTGACAGTTCATTTTCTGATGGTTCCGCTCTTTCAACACCATTCAATTATACCCAGAACTTATTCATTCAACACATGCTCCACTCTTTCTACTTTCCCCCCTCTCTCCCTTTGCTGGTCTAAAGGCTAAAATTGTCGTTCCTAATGTTGATTTGCATGTGACATGGAGCTCAAACTGTTGTTGGCATTTCCTTATGACTTTCACCAGTAAGTAACCATCATTCAGATGCATAAGATATTCATTGCCCACACATTCCTTTGTTCATTTTACTGTAATATGTTATGTATTTTTGGCTATGTGTTAATATGTGTTATTTAGATTGCAATCCTAAAGACACTCTTCCAGGAGTCAGACCCATTGAACACAATAGGGCTTACCATGGTTAGGATTGTGCTCTTAGACTTTTGCAAGGTATATTGATTGATTGATTGTGGTTGCAATCCTAAAGACACTTTCCTGAGAGTAAGACTTATTTAACACAATGGGGCTTACTTTTGAGTAGACGTGGTTAGGATTGTGCTCCATGTCTATTTTGCATTTCCAAGCTGAAAAAAGAGTGAGATATACATTTAAAAGGTTTTAACTTTTGGACGGTGCTATGGTCCCTAACCATCCAGTAATTGGGGGGATGCCTATAACTTGTTTGAGACCATTTAAGAATCATATATATATATATATATATATATATATATATATATATATATATATATCCCATATGAAATGGGTTCAATGATCCATTGATCAAGAGATTAAAACAGCTTCTCCAGAGGAACTCAATGGATGGGGTAGGTTCATGAGTCAGTAGGCATCTACTGAGAAATCCAAGGCCTAAACCAAAGAAGGTTTTAAAGATAATATACACTTTACCTGAGACAAGGGCAGATAGAAAGCCAAAGGAACAGAGGAGAAGACTGGAAATGAAATCTGAGTTAGGGCTGCAATAATTCTCTTCCACAAAACTGGGACAGGACCTTTTGTCCCATTTGCCAGTATGTGAACACAATATCCAAAAACCTGGACTGTCCCTGTTTTTAAAGACATATAGCAACCCAAGGTCAAGTAGACAAGGAAAGTCAAAAGAACTCCAAATTAAGATTTTTTTTTTGCAGGAATATGCACTTCACAATTTAAGGGGGCAATCCAGAGTAACTACGGGGAGTCCTTGCTCCGGTGTAAGAACAATTTGCTCTGGATTGCAATATGAATATCCCATAGTTTTCACAAGGTGGTGCAGTAAGTACGGGTACACGTAGTGTCTCTTATGTGCTCCCGTAGTTACTCTGATTGTAGGGTTAGAGATGCTTCTTATTATTACTTAATTAGAAAAATGTTAACATTTATTGTTCTTCTTCAAGGTAGGATACGTGTAATTCTGATGCTTTTCTTCAAGGCCCAGATGATGGAAAGAACATCCTTGGGTCACCATTGTCTATTTATGAAATGTAATTGCAGGAGACAGAGAAAGAAAGCAAGAGAAGCTATGTAATTCTCTTGGAAATCTCCGTTCAGTAGATCCAGCTTCACCTCCAGGCTTTGTTCATGAAAGCTTGTTTGGAGAAGCTGGAAGCAGGCCAAGCCTTCCAGGTTTGCTTAGAAATGCAGGTTCTTTCAGCATAAACCTCCCCATTAAATTCACTATTTAATTGCCTTCAAGGGATGGTACTGCACACTGCTCCAAAATGTCTCATCTTGGTACTGAGACATTCCAGGGGTGCTCCCAAAAAGGAGTGGATGTTGCAGGACAGGCACTAGAAAAGTATACTAACCCCCAAATCCAGAGTAACTCTACAGGAGCATATAAGAGACTTTGAGCACAATCCTAACCATGTCTACTCAAAAGTAAGCCTCATTGATTTCATTGGGTCTTACTCCCAGGAAAGTGTCTTTAGGACTGCAGGCTTTATGTGCACCTGTAGTTACTGCACCACCTAGTGAAAACCTATGGGGAATTCATATTGGAATCCAGAGTAAATTATTCTTACACTGGAGCAAGGACTCCCCATAGTTACTTTGGATTTTGCCCTAAATCTTACCATTGGTTCCTCGAGCTCAGAATTGAAAACTGATGCTCGAGCATCTTTCCAGAACTTCCAGTAGGACTTTTTCTCGGCTGTATCTGAAGATGCCAAGAATCGAACTTCTATATACAAATCCTTTGATCAACTGCTAAGCCAGAGATTATCAATATTTTTCATCTCATGGCACGCTGACAAGGCACAAAAATTGTCAAGTCACACCATCAGTGTTTTGACCACGGCACAGGAGTTGAAAATAGGTGTTATAAGTCAAGAAATGTTGCAAACCACTTAAACCAGAGGTGTTGCATCCCATGTAAGCATTGTACGGGAAGTTACATTGATGTTTTGAGTAAAGCTGCGCAGTGTTTTTCCATACATGTGTGTGTTTGCAGGTGAAGATGCTCGGGTACCTTTACTGTCTACATTACCAACTTTTCTCTTTAGGAAAAGAAACATGGGGCACAATCCAGAGTAACTACGGGGAGTCCTTGCTCCAACGTAAGAACAATTTACTCTGGATTGCAATATGAATTTCCCATTGGTTTTCACTAGGTAAGTGCCATAACTATGTTGACGTAAATGTCTCTTACGTGCTCTTGTAGTTACTCTGGATTGTAGGGATGTCCAAAGTAAGCCTTAACATCCCACATTTCCCCTATGAGGCATTACTCAACAGCCAATACACCAAGAAAGAAATCATATGGCCTTGGAATTCATTAGTGATAGCCATATATGAGAACCCTCTGATCTTGGTTTTTCAGTCTGAACTTCTCATTTGAAGGAACTGTCCCACCCCACCAGCTCCTCCATAGCTCCTCCATACCTCCAAAGCACCAGCTCCTCCATAGCTCCTCCAGAGCAGATGCCATCTCTGTTCTCCATTTTCTGGACAGGAACCTGACTTCCTGAACACCTTTGATTTCTCCAGTTCCTCAAATATTCACCCCTCTACAACTGGATCTAGATCTGGTTCTAGATCCCTGGTCTGTTTTTGTTTTTTAATATACATTTGGTTCGGACCCTGCCAACATACAGAAAACAAGCAACAATTCCTCACCTGCAGATGTTTGATTTCAATTTTCAATATCTTTCCCTTCCCTTGGAAATTGACTCTGGAAAAAAAGGGCACCAGAACTTGCCATTGCCCAGAAGAGGGACTCCAAAAGGGCTGGTGGCAATACTTATTTTTTTAAATGGCATACCCAAGCAAAGCACACAAACACAACAAAACAAATCTTATTCGTATCCACTAAATTATATTTGAAGAACTGACTGCAGTCTCCATCCATTCCTTTCATACACCATTACACTGTCAAGAATCATAAATGCCTGTTTCTAAGTCCGCTGTACGTTTGTGACAGCAAGATGCCTAGAAGGGATTTCAATTATTTCAACCAAAAGAAGGCTGATTGAGCAAAACTTTTCTGAGTGCCACATCGGGAAATTATTCAAGCATGGATGGCAAGGCTGGATGAAGCCCCTTTATTTGAAGATATCTATTGGGAGGGGGGAAGTGTAGTATAGCGGTCAAAGTAATCAATGCTGAGTAATATGTTCAGTGGCTGGTCTCAAGCAGGGAGTTTATTTATTTATTTATTTTTATTTTCCTAATTTATACCCCGCCTTTCCTCCCCTCCAGAACGCAACCTTTTTTTAGCCTTGTGTCCTGGAAAAATAAATCCTCATTGTTCTCCTTTTCCTTGCGAGCAGGCAATTAATTTTCCATCTTGCAATTAATAAATTATAAGTAATATTGATGTAATTTAAGAATATTCTGCTAAAATTAACCACATGAAATATACATCAGCGTCTTTGGCTTTTATCTTGTCCTGTCCTACATTTTTCTTGGGTATCCTACATTTTGGGGGCCTTGTCCTCTTCTGCAATTGTGACATATGATCACCATGGCCCCGTGCCAATTCGCTCTCATGTTTTCATTCTCAGATTAATATACACCATGCACAACAGTGCTGTGTAATAATGATAATAACAATCATACCATTCTAATTAGCTATTAATGAAATTAATAGTAATTATTAGTATTAATAATAGTAATAGTAAATATAATAGTTATATAAATTATAGTATTATATATGAGTTATAGTATAAATAGTAACTAATAGTAAAGTAGGCACTACACTTGTTGTCTCTAAGCATCCCTGTCACCTACTACACCAAAAGGATGGGATCCAAATGAAATACATGAACAATTAACACAACTTTTCTAGGGATATTTTTCTCTCTCACTAGTTTCCCATGATCAAACTGAAGGAAACTTGTACAGTGTCTCTGGGTATTCCATCCCAAACCAGCCAGGCCTTTATAATACGGCTTCTAACCATGCCTAGTTTGTTTTAATCTCTATGTGCTCAGAACAGCACATCAAATTTTGCGACAGGTTCATTCCCAGGATGTAGTGAAAATCCTTTCTTGTTAGCCTTTCCCATCTCTTTGAGAAACACAGAAATAGAGAGCACACCAATGGAAGTTCCATATCCTTATAGATTTCCACTAATTCATAGATCCAAAGAGCAAATCTTCGACTCTCGCAGGTCTTTGGGGTGGATTATACTGAACCGTCTGTGTACTACATTTTATTGGGCACTGATATGATCAAGCTTTTGTATTTTTTATCAGAGCCAAGATCCACCCCAAAGGCTAAGAAAGCACTTGTTATCGTTTAAGAAGTCATTGTTGACCTTAAAAGTGAAAGCTAAACAAGGAGAATTTATATCTGTGACCTTTCCATTTCCTTCTTAAACCTATATAGACAGAAAACAAAAGCAACTGACATAGGTACACTTCCTTTCATGCTGCTAAAAGCATCATGTCCACCATCTGACCCACATTTAGGCTTGCCTTTTTACCGATAGTTTATCCTGTTCCTTCTAGTTTTTTCCCCTTTGGGTAACAAATCTCAATCACAAGTTATTTCAGGGATTGCTATTGCCCCCCATTGGCTAGAGATTCTGCTCCAGTATGACATTTTCCAAACTCCCCCCCCCCCCCCCGCCCTTTATCAGATGCAAGACCAGAAGATATGGTCCAGACTAAAGGTTTTCAAAGATTCACAGGCAACTCCACCATAAAGATCATACAGTGGAACCTCTCATAACAAGCGCCTCACATGAAAAGCGTTTCGAATAACAAGTATAAATTTCCAAGAAATCTTGCTTCACATAACAAGTTCTGCTTCACTTAACAAGCAAGCACGCTATGGGCACACATGCTATGCAGCCCTGATGCTCCACGTGGTCACTCTTTAAAAGGGTTCCTGGCCAGCACTGCTGCCTCTAACTGCCCCCAACTTGGAGGCAATTGCCTGGAGGTGCCAAAGGCAACTGCCCCTAACTGCTCCCAAGTGCCCCCACCGGCCACCTTGAACCTCCAGCAGCAGCCCTGGTAAGCCTCCCAGGAAAGTGACTTTGATTGCAGCCTCCTAACTCAGAAGTAAGCCCCATTGTGTTCAATGGGGCTTTCTCCCAGGAATGTGTCTTTAGGATTGCAGCCTTACCCTACAATCCAGAGTAACTACGGGTGCACATAAGAGACTTTACGTGCACCCGTAGTTACTGCACCACCTAGTGAAAACCTATGGGAAATTCATATTGCAATCCAGAGCAAATTGTTCTTACACCGGAGCAAGGACTCCCCGTAGTTACTCAGGATTGCACCCTAAGTAGACTTCATAGGATCATGCACATTGAATGCATGTTTTGAACTCAATTCCACTGTTTTGTCATCATTTTTACATCCAGTTAATATTTTTATATGAATATTTCGGGGATTGTGGAACCAATTGTCTGAGTTTCCATTATTTCCTTTGGGAAAATCTGTTTCACTTAAAGAGCGTTTCATTTAAAGAGCATGCCTCTGGAACGAATTAAGTTCTTTATGTGAGGCACCACTGTATTTGCCAATGGTTTAACTACCAAATATTTAATATATCAATGGTTTATTAATGATTTGGAGCTCCAGCAAAAAGGCTTCCAACTAACACACCAGTTGTGATTTATCCATTGATCATCTTGGTTTCCCCCCACCCACCACAGCCATAATATCAAACTGAAGAATTTAAATTAAGAATCAGTACGTCCATAGTTATTAGCCATTGTGACTAAATGGTGGCCATTCAGAAATAGGATACCCCATAAAGGTGACCGGGGAAAAGCTTCATATCAGGTTGGGTTTACCTTCATATTAGGTTGGGTTCTTACAGAAGCTTATGATTACCCATGGAAAGGTAAGATAATGCTTGACTTGGAACACACTTCAACTATTATTTATTGTGCCTAAGAGTAGTCTCAGTACATCTGAAGTTAGGTTTGCCATAATTCTCTTCCAAAAAATCAGCACAGGACCCTCTGCCCCATTTGCCAGTATGTGAACACAATCCTCCCAAAATCAGGATTGACCCTATTTTGGGGAACATATGGCAACCTTATCTGAAGAGGGTCAATGAATTTTTGATCCAACCCTTCTTGATCAGATCACTGATCCATTCATGACCTCTTTGGATGTCTTAAAACAGCAGAAAACACCCATGTTTTTATGGTGATGTGAACGCGGCGCATGTAACTTAGTCGCATCACCCTAGCTACTTTGATCACAGCTCATTCCTGTTTAGCTGTTTAGCACTGGCAGCTCTCAATCAAGCGGAATCAGTTCGCTTTGCAGGAGATATTGATCATCGATGGGAGAAAGGTGGGCTAGAAGTAAAGCTGGAGAACATCCGTCCTCAGTTCATGATGTGAATTTGATAACATTCCCAATTCCTTGAATATAGACAGTGCAGGTGATGCCTTCTCTGACTCCATTGCTATTTAATATTTGCAATAAAGGAAAAATTATTAGTAATTATTAATAATTAATTATTATTATTATATTATTTATTTATTATTAATTAATTAATTATTAATTATTATTACAATTAATTATTATTTAAATTTAGATTGCTAGGGATGTTTTGGTTCTTCCTCCCCCCACCAACCAAAAAAGGGGGAAGAGTAAGAATTACAATGATTGAGAAAGTAGTGTGTAAATGAAGTGTGTTATTGCTAATCAGTTCCTCATCCTCCTCCGGTAATGGCAAAGTCATCAGCCCAGTCTCTCTGTATCCGTCAGTCACACTTCAAACGAAACCATCCACACCTCTGCATTGCTTTTCATACCCAGATTCTCTGCATACCCTGACTTTTTTTTCTTGTTTTTGTTTTCTCCTTAAATAAACTGTAGTCATCCAACAAAATGAGAAGAAATATTAGAGGGAAGGCGTATGCACCAGATAATTAACTAGAAATAGCATCTGATGGAGGAGCTCGTAGCTCATATTGTTGCTAATTCTGTTTCCAGTTGGGTGAATTAAAGCAGTATGTTCCTTTATTATCTAAGATGGGGGTGCAAAGCCTCTGCTGAGATTGTCAGGAACCCCAACTTCTAGTCCTGATCTTTCTTGAGAAAGGTAGGAATAAACTACATGTGGACACCAAAGGGATAAAATATGTTGACAACACCCACCAGGCTGATGTCCAGGAAAAACACTGAAGACATATATTGATGTTCCCACCAGGCTTGCCTTCTTCCACTTTCTTGGTGGGTCTCAAGTCTTATGGATGGCCCATCAACCATCTGCAGTGCATCACCATCCTTTGGTCATAAGGACTCCAAGGTTTCTCTGAGAAGATGGTTTTCTACACAACATGGGAATGGGACCCACACCAGCTTTGGAAACCAGGAAGATGCAGGGTCAGAAGGTGGCAGGCAGAACATGGACAGATGGTGAATGGGGCTGGAACTGGGGACAAAGCAAAGGCCAACAGACCACCAACATAAGGCCAGATTGGTTTCACCCTGAAGGTGGGTGAACAAGAAGGTTGACCAAGGGGCCCAAGAACAGACGGGTACTGCAGCATGCCCAGGGTAACAATTTGTCTATTTTTCCAGGACATCTCCTCTTTTTCAGACTTATGTCCTGGAAAAAGAATCTTTCCTATCCTCCTTTTTCTTGTGAGCAGGCAGCAGTGAGCCTTCTTGGAATTCATAAATTAGATGGTAGTAGTTTTAAATTTAATAATAAGTAATATAGTGGTTAAATTAACCACATGAAATCAATATATAATGAGTAATTTTAGCTTTTATTCTGTTATGTCCTACATTTTTCTTGAGTATCCTACATTTTGATGGACACCTTGATGGTCCTCTTTTTTGGTTATATGGTCACCCTGGGCATGCCTTACCTACAGCAGGGCCAGGACTCCCAACCCAGGCACAGACCCACCAGAGATGTAAGATAGTACAGGAACCCCTTCCCATCACAGGGTCTGCTTAGGTTCCCCAGCAGAACAAGGCAACTTGTGGGAGACCAGGAGCAATAGGAGCTTCCAGCCAAGATGCCCACCCATCCCTTCCTGGTGAAGTCAGAGCCAGCAGACACCACTCTGCCCCATCTATACAACCAAGTGGATGATCCGTTGGGTTTAATCAGCATAAGGCTCTTTCTTTCCCTTGGGTCTCCTCCACAGAAGCCTAGATAGTACATTCAGGGTCACACCACCCCCAACGTAGCTCTAAATGGCTGTACTTCCAGCCATCCCAGAGCAGAAACAGGTTTTACAGCTATCCCTTTGGAGCCAAGTGGGTTTACTTCTGAGAAACATGATTTAAAACAAGGATGCTCACATAAACTGGCATCAAATCTCAGCTGTCTTTCTCAGGCCTTCTAGGCAGGATGACAAAAAAGGGGACAAGCTCCTCCCCTCTCTCCAAAAATGTAGGATAACCAAGAAAAATGTAGGATAGAATAAAAGTGATATCTATCTATCTATCTATCTATCTATCTATCAATCTATCTATCTATCTATCTATCTTAGATAGATAGATAGATAGATAGATAGATAGATAGATAGATAGATAGATAGATAGGTACGTAGGTAGGTAGACAGACAGACAGACAGACAGCTAGTGTTTTCACATGGTTAGTTTCACATGTTTAGTTAGTAACACTATCTTACGAAATTTAAAACTATTACATATTTATTTATTTATTTATTTATTTAGTTAGTTAGTTAGTTAGTTAGTTAGGTAGGTAGGTAGGTAGGTAGTTATAAAAAGGAGAGGCATCCTTTCGGAGATGCCAAGGGAGATCTTTGCATTCAAAGTATGTTGCAAAAACTGTCCTATTTCCAATTTTACATCCTCCTCCTATCTGAACAAGCATCTTTTGTATTTGTTATCTATTTTGTGCATTATCTGTTCACATACACACACACGCACGCACGCACAAGCACACCACTCTAATTTAGCTGAAGGCTTCATAAGATCAGAAATCTGCCCCACTGGCAGATTTGAGACAAATGAGTGCAGGTGGGGAAAAACTTAATGATTTCATTTATGTTGTGTATGTTGTGGTTTTGGTTTCATATCCAAAAGCGTTTTTCATGGCGCGTCATAATATTTATATGCCGTGAGCAGGAACCTGCCTCCTGTGACTTCCATTTCTGTTCCCTGCTGAAATGTATAGATAGAAAGCCCCAGGTGTCCACAATAAAGAAACTCCAATCATTTCCTATTGGGTCATGTGGGCCTGCATGACAGCGACAGACCAAAATGAGCCCTGTTCGGAGAAAATATAATGCACCCTCCCAGGGATGAAAAGAAAAATTGTTGAGACAGGAGAAAAAATTCTCACTCCATTGCCTCATCCCAAAGAAAATCTGTTTGCATGTATCGGCTAGTCTGGGTGTGCAGAAAAAGCTGGTATAGAAGTCCTGAGATGGTCAAATGGATGGTGCCACCTGGACAGCAGACACATTTTTGTACCTTTCCTTCCTTCCTTCCTTCCTTCCTTCCTTCCTTCCTTCCTTCCTTCCTTCCTTCTTCATGCCAAAGCAAATGGCCAAGACAGCTTACAAATTTCTTTTTTCCTTTTGTCTTCACAACAACCCTGTGAAGTAGGTGAGTTCTCAGAGTGAGTGAGTAACTCAAGGTCACACATGACGTTTCATTGCTGGGTGGAGGGATTTGAACCTGAAACTTCCAGGTTTCCACCCAACTCCTTTCTGTCTGTCTGCCTGCCTGCCTGCCTGCCTGTCTGTCTGTCTACAGTATTTATATACTACCCTATCCTGGCACACTACTGTGTATTATTAATACATTTATTAATGGTTTGTCAAGTTTCTTGCAGGGGTCCCCTTAGTCTGTGAATGTGCAAGACTTTACTCCTCCTATGTCCTGTACTGGAAAAAGGAAGAGGAAATGAAACAAATAATAAAGTGTGGGAGATGTAAGCAGTGCGCTAGAGCATTTTTGCCTCTCTAGCCCACTACTCTCCTCTCCTCCGCACTTCCTCTTCTCCTGCATCCATCTCTCCTTTATTCCAATCCAAAAAGTCAGAGTGGGAAAACAGAGATAGATCACCATCCATCCCAGTCAGCCTCATAAACTGGAATCATAAAACAGATTCCATATATTGAACCTTATTCTTGTGCATACAAAGCAGAGTAGCTGCCTGTGTTGTAAATATGTGAAATATAAAATAGTCCATGGCTTTGTAATGCACCAAGGTCAGGAAAACTGACATCTATCACATCATGGATAAATCAGTCTTGGCATTTTCCACTATTGGTTGATTATTTTGGACCTCCTCATTTCTTGTCCAATTTGATTGGGAAATTAAAGCTATATTAGTGCATTTTCTGAGATCTGCAACGATGCAGGTTGCATACCCAAGAAGCTCCTTCAAAATCTTTTTGGGCATGAATTACAGGCCTATGGTTGAGAAGGCTGCCACAATATTATCTGTGCTTTATGAACACCAAATCAGATCTGTACATACTTTGGCAGAGATGAAGCTGAAATTCTAAAGGGGGAGCCAGTTTTATTTAGAATCATTCTGATAAAACTAGAATAATTCTGATTAAGATTGGAATATGGAAAATAATGGCTCTAACTTATGGGGAGGAATGTTTTCAAATGCCTTGATCCTTAAATAGGCTCCATCGTCTCTATAAGGTCTTCTTCTCCTGCACTTAACGGCAGGTAAGAACCATAATATCTGTGTAATTGGAATTTCCAGGCATGCAAGTATGTATGATACATTAAGCTCTCAAGGTGACAAAGTCAAAGCACTTGTAAGCTGTACAATGTATTTGCATCAAGCCTGCACTCTGTGGAAAAAATGCACAGCAATGCGTTTTTTGCTTTTCCTTTGTGTTCCCTTTTTCAAAACCCAATTTAAAAAATGAAATTAAAAAATTGCAAGTCTGTGATATTTGTTTGTAATATTTATTTTGTCAATCTGTACCCCTCCCTTCATCCTCGCTCAGCTTTTCACCTGCTGAAAATTCTTCCCCGCTGCACTATATCCTCACATCAACCCTGCGAGAAAGGTAAGACTCACGGACAGTGGCTAGGCTAGGGTCACTCAGTGGCTGAGCAAGGATTTTGGATCCAAGTATCCTCACTTCCAGATCAGAAATTCAACCACTATACCCAACTGGCCCTCAGTTCTGACATTCATTCTTTAGCCCAAGTCTATAGGGGAACCTATGGCAGCCAGACTCCCAGATCAACCACTGCTGGGATGGATAAAACTATATGATGCAGGTGAAGGATTCAAGGTCACCAGCATGGGTTGAGAAGATAGATCCTGATGGTGAAAGTAGATGCTGGGATGCTACACGTATTTTCTTGGCCTGAGATGGTCTAATACAATACCTGGCACTGGTTTTAGGAGATCCAAGAATGGTCAGGTGGTATTTGGAGGGTAAGTAAAAAATAATCTATTCCAGGTCATCTGGTTTCCCCTCATTTGATTGCATGGTGGAAGATGGTCAGGGCTATACCAAACTCTCAATCTCTCCGAACATTTCCTAGAATATTCTGTGTTTGCTTTTGTTTTGCTATTTTGAACTATACAGCCCTGCAGTCTTGTACTGAAAAAATATCTTTAGCAAGAGCAGGGAATGATGGATTTCATGCTTTTAGATGGTCAACACAGAAGCAACTATAGCCTTGAGATAGTAATAACATTTGAATAGCACACTGCATGTACAACCAACTTGCTTAGAGTCTGTTTAACCTCGAGACTCATAGCTATTTAAATAGAAGAATGTGAAAAAAGAATAGAAAGAAAAAAGAATAAAGTCTGATATAATTACAGTACTGTATGATTAGCTCCATACCACAGATTGGAAGACTGAGGTTCAGAGGTTTAATTTTTATCCCAGCCCCTCATCCATCCTACAGGAAATATAACAGACAAATCTGTCTCCCATTTATTGACCAAGAACAAGAATTACTATTTCTTTTTACAGTACTTTTCCCTCCCTGGAGATCCACCCACAAAAATGGGGCAGATGTAGCTTTGCATGGAGAACGTCTTGGGCACCACTGTTTTGGCATCTCCTGATAGGGTTAGGAAAAATTTAGGAGAAATTCTGAAAAGTTTCTCCCCAAAAATATGGGCAATACTTCTACGGAGATGAAAGGTCTGACAGTATAAACCAGCTTCCTATTAACATCAAAGGCCTATATGATAGGGTGACCATATAGAATGGAGGACAGAATGCCTGTACCCATTGCACAGAAGAAGAAATTTCAGCAGAGTCAGCTCAATGGAAGGGTTTACAAATTACCTGCCAAATTTACCTCTTCTATACAATGCTTAAAGGAAGAGGCACTCTGTCCTCCATTCTATATGGTCACCCTGTATATGACCATGTCCTATTTCCATGTCTCTCGACTAAACTCTGCCACCACAAGACACCAGATTCACAAACCTAAAGAGATCCAAGCAATTGAAAGTTGATGTGGAAAGTAACCCACTGGAAAATATCCTGTTTCAGGTCATGTGAAGATTACCATATTTACTCAAATCTAACACTCACATTTATCAGCCAAATGTAGCCTCCAAAATTGGGGTGGGCATTAGATTTGATGGCACATTACATTCAAGAAAATATAGTATTTTGATTACAAACATTGTATTTAGTCTGACAGTTTATTCTACTATATTAAAAATGTAGTAAACCTATTGTTGTATAAAGTAGTGCAATTGGATAAAAATTATAACATAAACTCCTTGTCATGTTATTATAGTCACGTAAGTCATTTTATAATACAATAAAATTAAATTTTGCATGTGCTTTGCAGTACGCATTATAATCACCAGTTGAAATTTTTTTAATCTCAAGTCTTTTAAAATCAGGGTGCGTATTACAGTATATTCAATGGTGCATTAGATTTGAGTACATATGGGTATGTTGGGCTGCTGTGTCTGTGAGGGCCATACAAGTCATACATTCAAACATCATAAAGCCATCAAACATACAAGTTATACATTCAAACATACAAGCCATCATTTTTTGTTGGAACCATCAATTACTGACCACACCAGCATGAACCAGGCCTAAGCTGTGTGTTCTCATTCTCACTTCATCATATTTGCCAAGATCCAAGCCATTCTTTTTTTCCTTGTGACAAGGATCTGCAAAAAAATGGACAGATGTATGATTTTTTCCTTCTCACATCAGTGCAGAACCAGGGGACATCCATTAAAATTGAATATTGGGAGAGTCAGGATGGACAAAAGAACTTATTTCATTACCCAGTGTGTAATGAATCTGTGGAACTCCTTGCCAAAGGATGTGGTGAAGGCACATCACCTTTGGGAAATGCCTTTGGGAGATGCCTTTGGGAAAAAGGACAGGAGAAAGGGACTTCTCCAGAAGAAAGTCCATCATGGGATATAAGCCATGAGCCGTGTGTGTCGCCGTGTATAGACTATCACAGATCGCTAGATGCAAGGGGAGTCACCAGTAAGCAGGTTTCTTGTTGTCTTGTGTGCTCCCTGAAGGATCTGGTGGGACATTGTGAGCTACAGGAAGCTAGACTTGATGGGCCTTTTAATCTAGTAGGGCTTTTCTTATTTTCTCATGATTAAATGAGACCTTTGAAATTTTTTTTCCTCTAGCAACATTGCCTTGAGCCCATTTTACAGCTATGACTATTGACTCCAAAGAGGTAAGTGGATGAATAAATTCAATAAAACAATAAAACCAAAACAAGAAAGGCTCGATATAAGCTCTAAAGCAGTCCTATACTTAGCACGTTTAATCTGAGAACCTGTTGAACTTACAGCTCACTTCATTACCACCAATGGCACAGCACTACAAACCTCTTCTGCACTGCTTCTGCTTAGGCATTTCAAATTCTGGCTGGTTCACATTCCCAGAGATCTGCATGCGCTTGTCTCCCATGTTCTTCAGCATCTCCTCCACGTGGTAAAAGTGATGAGAGCATGGTTGGTCCCACTGATGTTTCCACTGCTCTACATCATGTGCTCCTATTTGTCTTGCAATGGTAAAGCTGCTTAAAGCTGCAATCCTAAACACACTTTCCTGGGAGTACGCCCCACTGAGCACAGTAGTACTTACTTGTCAGAGAACCAGTAAGGTTGGTTTAGGATTAGGTTTAGGACTGCACTGTAATATTCAGTGCTTTGGAATAGATCACTTCTGGGAAAATGCCTGATTCCAGTTCTCAATGGGTTTCTTAACACCTGCTCCTTTAATCTATCAACATTGATTTTTGGTAATGAATCAAAAGTTTCCAATAGGGGAAAATATTTTGATGAACACTGTTTTCTGAGTCCACAACATCCAAGATGAGCTTATTGAAAGACTGTGGAGTTGCCATATCACTATAGGTTCACGGTTGCATTATTTTCACAGAGCATGAATAGCCAGCTGTTTCCTATGTGGCTACAAATCTTGGAAATCTTTGTATTTATTTATTGCTTCTCCAATCAGATGAAAGAAGGGACCAGAGCGGAAGTATGGAGGAGAAAAACTGATGGGATCAAGTGTCAGTACTCTTGTCTCCACCACCTATTCATTGCCCTCTTGTTTCCAAATTCAAGGAGCATTGTTTCCATAGAAAGCTTCCATGTGACACTTCTGGAGCCAGAATTACAAGCCAAGATTCAAGAGATCAAACCAGGAATTGGAGTATTTTAACAAAGGATGATAATCTCTTGGAAGTGAAATATTTTTTGAATTTCGTGACAACTTTGAAGACAATTTTAGTCCTGGTGTACATCCTTTCAATTTTATGAAGTTTTGAAGGCTGACGTTCCTTGATTACCCCAAGAGGATTGTTGTAATGACAGGTTCAAATCCAAGTTGATGCCATCATCACGTTGTCAACTGTGTAGCTTTCAAATTTTCTTTTTCGGTTGCAAACAGAAACCTTTACATGACATTTCAAGGCGCTAAAGTTGGCATCCCTTTGAAAAGTTCCAGAGATGCAACAACACTGCAGTATCTGAGATTTGCTGCTGATCTTAATTTTTTCCCAAATTTGGTTTTGCTATCATATATCATATCTATATTTGTTTCAGAGAGTAGCAGATATGGGTGGCATGTCTCCAAGTAAGGCTATATGGTCTGTCATTGGAATACCTCGGGTACCAGAAAGTTTGGAGCCAAAACTTTAGAGTACAATCCCAGGCATATCTACTGAGAAGTAAGCCAAGTAAGTTCATTGGATTCACTAAACCTTATTCCCAGGAAGGTGTGCATAGGGTGATCCTATATCCCCTTTTTCCAGAATATGTCCTCTTTTTTAGCCTTGTGTCCTGGAAAAAAATCTTCATTGTCCTCCTTTTCCTTGTGAGCAGGCAGAATGTACACTTCTTGCAATTGCTCGTAATAAATTACAGTAATTTTAAATTTAATAATAAGCAATATAGCATTGAAATTAACCACATGAAAGCAATATATGAGTGTTTCTAGCTGTTAGAGTGTTATAGCCTACATTTTTCTTGGGTGTCCTACATTTTATTGGATGTGCTACACCTGAGTGGCCTTGTCTTCTTTTATTGGTTATGGCACATGGTCACCCTGATTGCATCCCAAGTCAAGGATGCGGGTTGTGATGAGGTTGCTTCCAACAAGATGCTGTGCAGGTAGTTCCACCCTGGCCAGCGGCCTTGATCCGGGTTGCAGCCTGGAGATGCTGTAAGAATTGATACCCCTTTCCATGGAGATGTGATCTCCTTAGCAGACAAGAAAGCAGAGGTGCAGATATTACATGGACAGATGCCAGCTGCTGCTTCATTCCTCCGACAGCGGAGGCTACAGAATTCCAGGAGTTTGCCGAGAAGCCCGGGATGGTAATAGGATGCTGGAGGTAATGCTAGAAAGACTGAATAGAAAGATGTTAATCCTGACAAACTGCCTGTGCGTTTGCCTGAACCTCGGCGAGATTGAATTTGGTCTCTCCTGAGAGGGATAGCAATGCTGGTGGTAACAAAACCGCTTTTCACAGTGGCCTGCAAAGCAGATGGGCCGCCGGCCGTGGCGTAGGGAAGAGCATTCGCGCCCTCTAGTGCCCTCCAGCACCAGCTCTTCAAAAAACCAACTATATATAGAGAGGCCTGCAGATTCCCTGCTGATACTGCCGGAAGGGATGCAATACCTTCCAAAAAACCAAAACAAGGCATGAGATTCCAAGTTAAAATCAAGTTTAGTAAGACTAATAAATATGGGAACTGCAGGAAAATATTGTATATACATTCTTTTTTTTTGTTTTAGATCATTCTGAACATTTTGCACATCGCAAACTGAAACAGCAATGATTTCTGAAATTCATGTTAAAGATAGAATATGCTCTCTCTCTCTCTCTCTCTCTCTCTCTCTCTCTCTCTCTCTAGATAGATAGATAGATAGATAGATAGATAGATAGATAGATAGATAGATTCTGCCGCACAGTCCTTTGCATGTCTACTCAGAAGTAAGTCCCATTGTGTTCAATGGGGCTTTCTCCCAGGAAAGTGCATTTAGGATTGCAGCCTCAATATTTCCAAGTCTAACTGCAATCCTAAAGACACTTTCCTGGGAGTAAGACCCATTGAACACAATTGGACTTACTTCTGAGTAGACATGGTTAGGATTGTGCTATAAATCAGATCCATGTTTCATGAAATCCAACTGAATCCAATAGGATACTTACTGCCCCGTATATATCTACGTTCACATACAAATCAATAAATTGGACTTGCAGTGCTTTTCCTTCCATGCCCACCCCAAGTAGCTTGGGTTTGAATATGGCAGCCAAAATCAGTCAACATAATAATCAGTGCTCTTCCAAGTTATAAATCCTATGGGTGATTGACCCACACAAAGATCCACAAAGAAAAAGTGTTCATTAAACTTTAGTTATGGGTAAGGAAAATAAACAAGGACAAGAAAAGGAGACTTTTTTTACAAGCTAAGTTTTAAGAAAACCATCAAGATTGCGGGGATGAAACAACAAGACCAACAAATTGACGCTAACATTTTCTAGTTAGCTCCATAACTATGTATGAAGACCCCCAAAAGAAAACAGCAAAGGAGACCCCAAAAGTAGCAAAGAAAGACATCGTTGCTTCCTGTCTCACAAGGATACGTGGTCAAAATGTTCCATTTACTTTTAATTTCATTGGTTTTAACAGAAGAATTACTTTCTGCGCATTCTTTGCACTTCAGCCACATCTGTTGTGCATTTTATTGTTTGTCCTACACCAAAATCCATTTTCAACAAAGAGTGGAAATATCATCTTGATAGTTCCATGCATTTTTTAAAGATTTTTTTTTTTATTTTTCTAAAAGGAGCACTTGGTAAAGTTTCTCCTCTTTAGTCAAATGCTTGCTGTTTGCAAATCCTTTGAACCCAAAAACCCAACCTTAGTCCCTGAATTAACAGAAATTAATTTTGTCCTATCCTGTTCAAGCAATGTGTTAACTGCTCTTGATCAAGTACGTGTAAAAAAGCAGGATTTTCCAAAAACACAAGCATCACTTCTCTCAATCTGATTTCCAAATCTCATCCTCCTTATAAAATTACACCACATAAATAATTTCATTTTGCCAGCCATATCTGCCTTGGCCTTCTTCTCCCACCTACCCACCCCCCAAACAGTAAAATCACCCAACCTAATTGCAAACACAATTTCTCCTCCAACCCATTAACGTGGCTTTATTGTAACAGTTTCTCCTGCTAATGAACTCCTCCAAATGTGCAAACTTGCTGGATTCCTGCAAAGTTGAAACTGACAAGAAGCCTATAAATAGCAGGTCCCCATCATCCTATTTATTCCTCTGGTTGCATTATTGGGATTTGTTTACAAAAAAAAAATTAAAAAGAGACTCTATAATGCAGAATGGAAACCAGGACTCATTAATCATATGGCTTAACCATGTTCTGGGAGGTGCTTCTTATTTTGATTTTTCCGGATTCGACTTGTGGGCTGAAATTCTCTTTTGTCCAACTTTTCCACTTTGTTTTTACAAAGCAGTGGGGCCAAGAGATCCAACTGATTTGTAGGGCACAGTCTCAAATGTTCTGAAAGAACATTATGGGATTTCTTTTGTGTCCAAAAATGCAACAAGAATCTGGACCTCGAGATTGTGTTAGTGTTTATAACCTATATTATGTGTCGGGTTCCCCCAGATCCCTATGAATCGTGGGCTGTGGAAGTGTGGCACACAAGAAAATAAAGCATCTCCACTTTTCCTGCCCTGTTTTGGGGAGCAGGGAGTCCAAATAACGGTCAGAGAGGATCACCAAGGTCTTGTAGATCCAATCCCATTGAGGTGATACTCCATGAAGCAGAATTTGGATTAATTCCTGCGCAATCCTGTAATCCAGAACTTATTTCCTTGGCAAATCCAAACAGATCCAGCGAAGATGGAGTCTGCGGATTATTCCTAATATATTTTTCCAAACACTGATGGAAGAGTTATTGAAATGAAGATGCAAAATCCTGCTTGCTCTACCTACTGCGACAGGATTGCTTTCCAGTTTCATGATGGAGCTATCAAAATTATGGGATTCTTTAGCAATGGCCCGTGCGGTTCTTATTTGTGTTATTAAAGCAAATCAACAGGAAGGATGCCCTTCTCAGAATGTAACCAGCCCTGGGAATGTGGCATAAAAGAAGATTTGTCTCCATATAAATTAAAGGTTGCTGTTTTTGTCTGAACTAGTGACCTGGTTGTTTTTCCCCTTTCTTTTTTCTGCTAAAGAGATTCCTTTGTCCTTGCTGGGAAAACACTATACCACATCATTGCAAATAGTCCCAAACTGAGGATCCCCCCCAACCCTGATCTGTGCCAACTGGCCTCTCTCTCTCTCTCTCTCTCTCTCTCTCTCTCTCTCTCTCTCCTCCCCATCCTAACCAAATAAATATTTAAAAGCACTGATGATAAATGGGCATCTGTCCAGAAGGTAAAGTTGTTTGCCCAATGATGTCAGATTGCAAGATGGGCTCTTGGGAAGAATCCACAGGAAGAGATTTTATTCCAAGAGAGACCCTTATGTAGATGGGTTCTCAGCCTTAAAGCCTGATTTATGTCACCTTCCCAGAGGCGCAGATCACCTATAGATCAGCCCATGAGCATAATGATTTTTTACCCACCCACCCCCAACCACACACCATAAGATATAGTGGGCACCTTGTGAATAGCCCTGCATGCAGTCAGCCAGTTAACAAACAACAATAAAAGTCTCTCTAGATTCACTGAGCATCTCCTACAAGGATCCTATTTTGGATAAGCTCTCTGATCACACAAAGGCACATACATGATTTCCTTTTTCAACCCCTTTCAGACCCCTTTACAGGCTCTGGAGCCACTCAAAGTTCATCACTTTCTGGACCTCTGATCTCCAGCCCCACTGCAGTCAAAGATCTCCATGCAAGATGCCCCCCTGGAGACATTGAATCCCTCTATAGGCAGCATCTGCCAGCTGTTTCTGCTCAACTCTGGGTTGGCATCTCTGCGCCATGCACAAGAGCATCACCCCCAGAGCATCAATTTTGGTCCTGATCTGATCTCCTCCAATGGATGCTCAGCAAGCCTGGATCTGGGGTGGCCAGCTGGGACCTCTGATGGTTGGATATTCAGCTCAGAGAACTGGGATCTATGGGGATCTAGGAAAGGCTCTACATTTTTGGATCTATGGGGCACAAAAATCTCACCTTCACCTCCCCCCCACCTTGAAACTCTGCATCCCTCCCTTAACATAGCCCAGCTCCCCTTTGCAGCTTGCCCTTTAGCTGCAGGTCAATTTCCAGCATCCACTCTCCCCCCCCAGCTTTAATGGGGGGTCTCTTTATGGGAGACCCCATGCCTTTTCCAGCCCCCATCAGATTGCCCTTCCTGGCCACATCTGAACCCCTCACCCATTTTTCTCCCCATCCCCAGAGCATCACCCCTCCAGACTGGTACCCCAAATCTGAGAGGGGGCATCCCTTACCTGGGAATCCACCTCCTCCTGGGTCACCTCTGAAGTCCCATTCAGAAGTGGAGGCTTCGGGGCGATCGCAGCATCTCCTCCTATTCCACACCACTGGCAGCCGAGGCTGAATGAGGCTTCCAGCCAGTGGAAGGAATTAGAAGCAGGGGAGAGGAGAAGAGGAGGAGGAGGAGGAGAAAGGAGGGGGAGGAGAGCAGGATGAAAGGAGGGGGGCTGGAGGCTCTGGTTTGTCCTCTACTGGTCAAAGCAGGGGGAGACTTCTGATCCCCCCAGCCATATGCCCTCTTTTTCCAGGACATGTCCTCTTTTTCAGCCTTGTGTCCTGGAAAAAATCTTCCTTGTCCTCCATTTCCTTGTGAACAGGCAGCAGGAAGCCTTCTTGTCACTCATAAATTAAATGCAATAGTTTTAATAATAAGTAACCTGGTGAAATAATAAGTAATCTGTAAGAAATCTTTCCATTTAAAAGGATAGATAGATAGATAGATAGATAGATAGATAGATAGATAGATAGATAGATAGATAGATAGATAGATAGATAGATAGATAGGCGTTTTTAGCTTTTTTATGTCCTACATTTTTCTTGGGTGTCTTACATTTTGGGGTCCTTGACCTCTTTTGCAGTTATGACATATGATCACTCTATGCCAGGTTGACCGTCCATACTCTTATTCCAGGATATGTCCTCTTTTTCAGCCATGTGTCCTGGAAAAAATATCTTCCTTGTCCTCATTTTCCTTGTGGTCAGGCAGTATGTAGCCTTCTTGTCATTCATAAATTAAATGCAATAGTTTTAAATTTAATAATGTAGTGTTTAAAATAATCATATGAAAGTATGAGTGTATGAAAGTATGAGTGGTTTAGCTTTTATTTTGCCATGTCCTATATTTTTCCTGGGTGTCCAACATTTAGGGAGGGGCTCATCCTCTATTATGTCTGTGGTCACCCTACATTAAGGATATGCCATAACCATAAAAAGAGGAACTTTTTCCCTCTGTGTGTGTATGTGTGTGGCCACCCAGATGTGCAAAGGATCAGCAGGGTGAAAAGCCATCTGCACATGTTCAGAAGACAGTTTCCTCTCCAGCCAGCAGGACTTGTTATCCTAAGAAAGCTGTCCTGCTTTCTAGGTTTGGCCCATGTAGGGAAGGAAGGGTTTCAAGATAGACCACCAGGATGAAGCTGGAGTGATGGGTGACATATCATCATCATGGGTATTTTTGAAGGGGTACTCACTGGTTCAGAGTAGTGGCACCTCTGTTCGTGAGTACAGGTACCTCCATGTCTCCAAGTAGACATGCCTATGATTACAAATAACATTTTTATGGTGATTACCCCCACCTTTATTTCTAGAAAAAAGCACTCATCATCATCATCATCAATGGTTGTTGAAATTGCTTTTCTTTGTATTGCACATTACTGTTGTATGTATACACACACACACACACACACACACACAGAGAGAGAGAGAGAGAGAGAGAGAGAGAGAGAGAGAGAGAGAGAGGAATCCCAATCCCCCCAATTTTTAATTTTTTTCATGGGAAGAGGGTGACACCACTTAGACCATATGAAAACACAAAATCTGCAATGTCCCTTGAAGGATGTGTCCCTCCCACTGGTCTTCTACTTGGGCATACAACTGAGGAATCTCAGGTTGAAATGGTCATCAAAACAAATCTCTTTCCCTTTCTACAACTGAAAAACAGCACATCAGGAGCAAGGCCAGGCTGAAATGTCTATATAAACATGCTGGCTTCCAGCGTGTCAAAGCAAAGGGATCCTGCCATCCATGCTCAGCTTGCGACAATCCCCATCCCTGCATTTGGAAATAATACAACCAGGCATGGGATTGCTCTCCCCTCCATCCTGAAATGGGACAGCAAAATGTACAGCGCTTGATAGTGCTGATATTAGCCTATATCTTTATCCCACCATACCAGGGAAGAGATCAGGGCAGTAAACCCGTTGCCCCCACTTCTGCCTCATAAGCATATGGACACCCAAGTTGTGTTCCATTACAGTGGGAATTGGAACCAGCATCTCTAGGTTGTAAAGCACAATTGTAAGCATGTCTACTCAAAAGTAAGCCCCACTGTGTTCAATGGTTCTTCTCCCAGGAATGTGTCTTTAGGATTGCAGCCCTTTACTGGGAGTAAGACCTTTTCCTGAGAGTAAGACCTATTTAACACAATTGGCTTACCTTTGAGTAGACATGGTTAGGATTGTGCGCTTAGTCATGCCCCCTCACTCTAACCACTCATTCTTACCACCACGTTGCAGACAGTTAGCATGGCTTCACGTTGGCTACATTATTCCTGCACTGAGAGAGGCCCAGATCAGATGTCAATGTGATACGGTTCATACCCAACTGATGCACCCCCAAAGATAAAGTACTATCCCCCCCCCAAATTTCCTGTGCAGATGTAATGTCAGTGGTCCTTATCATCAAGGGCTTCATGCCATTTGGGCAAGACTGATAGGCCGGCAGATCAATAACTTGAAAGGGTGGTAAGGAAACTTGCATTAAACATGCTGTCCCAGACTTGTGCTTAGTGGACCTAACAGCAATAATGGAAATAATATGAATCTGAACAATATCATAAGTACTAGAACCATTTCCTAGATTCACATGCCAGATGTGCATAACACTGATCCAACTTTATAAATAGAAAGGAGTATAAGGAGACAGGGAGTTGTGTGGATAACAAATTTGAACAAACAATCCTGGAAATTTATTTTATTTGATCATCTTTGATTCCAAATATCTCTATCAAGATTTTTTAGTGCAGTGTTTTACCAATGTGTAAAAGTGCATGAATGAGCCAGGATGATGTCATGGTTCTGGAGTCGGACTGAGACCTGGAAGATTCCTGGGTGACGTTGGGGCTCACCAACCTCACAGGGTTGTTGTGAGAATAAAATAATAAAACTTTTGCAAGCCTTTTGAGCATTTGGGAAAGGCAAGGTATAAATCTCTTTAAAATATATCCAGAACACACTGCACAGATTGTAGATACAGATTTTTAACCAACATGTTTTTAACCAACTTTTTTTTAAAACCAAAATGCCTGGGTGTGTCCATACAACTATTGCACAAAAAAATGTGATTCAATCATGTAGTTTCAGCAAAGATGGGTTTTCTGGCAATGTTTTCTGAACATTAACATACAAATGAAGAGAACATTTGCAACAGGACAGACGTGGCAAACTGTAGCACATGTTTTAATTTCAGAATCAATTTTAGAAACTCTTTGGGTTAAATTTAGGAGCAGGGAAATTTAGGGGAAAACCAACTTCCAGAAGAATAAAAATGAACTGAACAGAGGAAACCTGCTTGTTCTTAATTTAGGGCGCAATCCAGAGTAACTATGGGGAGTCCTTGCTCCGGTGTAAGAACAATTTGCTCTGGATTGCAATATGAATTTCTCATAGGTTTTCACTAGGAGGTGCAGTAACTATGGGTGCACGTAATGTCTCTTATGTGCTCTCGTAATTACTCTGGATTGTAGGGTTAAACTTCTTACCCCAATATCTCAGTTTCTCTGCTACCCAGAGGACTAGAAACCGGTCAAGTTAAAAAAGAGAGATTTTGGGTGGGATCTGTTACAACTACTATCTATTTTACTATTTTGAGTAAAATCCCAGATTCTGTGTTTTGGTATGTAACATGAGGATCAATTTTTAGACACCCTGGAGACAGTCTCCTTTGATTGTAAGGATAATATTTGGGCGTAAAAGAGATTTGGGTGCAGTTTGGGCTTGGGGGAGACAGGACATTCTTGAGTATATAGATGTAAACAGATATGGGAGGTCCAGATGGTTATTCCTTAAATGAGAGGAAAGTCCTAGGGAGCAGGAGGTTCACTGGGGAAGGAAGGAATGTGTCTGAAAAGCAGTTTATGGATGGATTTTATCTTGAGGGGAAAGAGGGAAGGCACTTCTATTTTTAATAGGAGTTGGTCTGGTCGAACTTTGGAAACCTTGCAGCAATTCTGTGATGGTTTCCAAACGGTTTGTGCTTGTAAAAGCTGCCAGAGTGTTTTTGCTGGATTGAAACCAGCTGATGTCACTGTCACTGAAATTCAAAATTAGTTTTTTTTTTTTCTTGACCTTCTCCAATAATCTCAGCAGCACCAACGGGATTCGACCACGACGGGACAAAACATTAAAGAAAAAACCAAACACCAGAAAACCTTCAGCCCTCTTTCTTCGGGGCCAAAATAAAACACAATAAACATTCCCCAGTCGGAGGATGGAATACATTATGCAAATCAATTCCATTTCCCTGAATGCCCCCAATCTTCATGCCTTGTTCTGATCAGAGTATTCGGCTCACAGAGGGTGGACTGGTTTTCCATCACAAGGACTGAATGGGAAAGGAAAAATGAAGGAAAGAGCCATAGATCTGATGCTGTAAGACGAGGATGAGGAAAGATCCAACAAACATGTACATTTTTTAATTTCTCATATTTATTTCTTATAATTTTTACACCTCTCTTCTTCCAGTCAGCTCAATATGGTTTCTTTCCTCCTTTTATTCTCACAACAACCCCGCGAGGTAGGTGAGGCTGATAGCGACTGGCCCAAGGTCATCTAGGAAGCTTCCTGGCCGAGGGGGAAATTTGAAACTGATTTATTCAAGTCTAACACCAGAACTACTATACTAGTGTGGCTCTATTGTATGTTCCCAGAATGTCAAAAAGCACAATCCTAACCATGTCTACTCAAAAGTAAGCTCCATGAAGTTCAATGGGACTTATACCAGCCGGCACTGTCATATGTTCCCCTGACCTCTTCTGTGGTTTCATAGGATGGACCATCCTGGCTCTGTTATACATTCCCATATTCTCTTATGTGGTTTCATAAAAGAACTGCTGTGAATCAGATGAGCCATCATATGATCATAGAATTGGAGGACACCTTAGAGGTCATCTAGCCCCTGGAATTTTACAGGAACCTGGCCAGAGATATTCAGGTTGCTGGTGGTAGAATATCTAAGAAGAGGGAGCCCACTATTAAATAAGGCAGTCTTTCCCAGGGATGGAAACCTTTATCCTTTAGGAATGTCTTTCTAAATCTACTTCTCTATAATTTCAACTCCTAAGTTCCAGCCATGTAGTTTTGTACCCCTTCTGAGTGACAGCCCTTCAAATACCTGGAAGTCAGCTGTTACTGGTATATCGCCCTTAGGGCTCAATCCTAACCAATTTAGGCCAACATAACTCACCTACCTCCACGGGATTTGTACTGGGACATATGCTGGTCTAACCAGACTCTTTTAATTGTTCATCATAAGTCTTGCTTTTTAGACTGTCTCACCATCTGTGTCGCCTTCCTCTGGATCGGTTTCAATAAACCAACATTCTTTTTTAAAACATGCTTGCCCAAACTCTGAATGCAGTATTCCATATGGTCAAGGGAAGCCACAGCTGAGATGATAGCATGTGTTACAACAGTTGTGCTAATGCAACAGCTGGATTTGGAATGTGGATATCAGCTGCACACAAGGAAGGATCCTTATCCTGTCTATACTGTTTATTGTTTATTATTTATTGTAAGTACGAGTATTTATGTAGCCATTAGCCGAAGCCAAATTCTAAGTATGGTATTCATACTTGGTCTATCCATCCATCCATCCATTCAGGGTGCTGTGTCAAGACCCCATTCCTGGCACCCTATAACAACAGAAGGAATGTGAAAGAAATCCCCATCTCATTTCATGGGGTTCCTAGTGCTTACTCATCAAATACCAGTATTTACTAGAATATAATGTGCCATTGAATCTAATGCACACCCCGATTTTAAGACGTTTGAGATTTAAAAAAAATTTACTGGTGATTGCAATGCGCAGCTGCAAAATTTAATTTTACTGCATACAACACTGAGTTATACAACAATAATAATATGGTAATGCATTTATGTTATTTTTACCTAATTGCATTATTTTATACAGTAATGGGTTAATGGGCAAAATCATGAATAACTATGGGGAGTCCTTGCTCCAGTGTAAGAACAATTTACTCTGGATTCCAATATGAATTTCCCATAGGTTTTCATTAGGAGGCGCAGTAACTATGGGTGCACGTAATGTCTCTTACGTGCTCCCACAGTTACTCTGGATTTGGGGGTATGTTACATTTTTGTTACATTTTTATTACAATATAGTAAACTGCTAAATTAAATATTGACCTATACCTATAATATAAAACCATATATACTCACCATATTTACTTGAATCTAGTGTGCCATTGTATCGAACGTGCACCCGACTTTGCTAAATTCAGCTGGAAAAGGTCCGCGTTAGATTCAAATAAATATGGTATCATATTACTGATTTGGAACAGCAATTTTTCAACCAGTTCGCCATTGCAGCAACTGGTCTGCAACTGGTCATACTGGGGTGGGTGTTTGGGCAAGGATCATTGCGGGATATGAGCTTCCCTATTGGAAGTGAAGTCTGCCTTGTCAATTGCAGAAGAAGAAGCAGGCTTCCATCAGTCTTGGAAGACTATGGTATCGTGCTAGGCGCTGCATACACTGCATGCGAAGCACGAAAGCCTGGGTTAGATTATAATGGAGGATAGGCTGTTACCCAAGCAGCAAAACCCCCTCTCCACGCCACTGAATTAGTCCAATGGAAAGGCAGAGCCAACACGATTGGATCCAGCTGGCACCTTGCACCTTGCCCATTTTAGTGTCTTGTCGGTGCGCCATGAGATGAGAAAGACTGAAAATGGCTACTCCAGAAAGAAAGGTTTCATTAATCCCACCATAGAGGCTGGTTAACAAATGAGTCCAATAGCGTGTGACGAGGTATAAGTGTCTGCCAGGGTCTGTTCCAGTTTCAGAAGCAAAAATCTTAAAGCAAGAAAGTAATCAGGCATCATCCCGATTACATTTGTCTTGTCAGCTCCTCTTCCTAAAGAAGTTATACGTCCGAGGACGCAACCCAAGAGACCGTGCCCCAGCAAAATTTCATTTCAGAATCAATAGACTTCAGTGCGACGGCACACTTGGTCTCAGTCCAGCTGAATCAACAATAGTCACAAAATGAAAATACAAATTGCCCCACGTTCTGGCCTTTGTACAGCGTAGACGACAAAATGGAAATGAAAGCCCTCAATAGTTGTGGAAACAGTGTGGGAAGGAAAAAATAAAATAACTTTTATCAGAAGATAACAATAATAATATTTACAGCGACATACACCAAATCCTCACCTACTTCCCAGGCCTCGCTTTTTATACAGATCAACTTGGACTTGCCTAGAGCACAATCCTAACCATGTCTACTCAAAAGTAAGCCCCATTATGTTCAATGGGGCTTATTCAGTGGTGAGATTCAAATAAATTAACAGGTTTTATGTCCTAATAACCTAGATTAACAACAGGTTCTATGTCCCATTAGTAACCAGTTCTCAGAACCAGACGCTCATTAGCAAAAAGTTTTGTAGAACGTGTGAGAACACTCTGAAACTCATCACTGGTCTTACTCCCAGGAAAGTGTCTTTAGGATTGCAACCATAGTTTATTTTTCACATGCTTTTACCACTCTTACCGTATGGAGCTCAAAGTGATGTATGTAGTTCCTCCGTTACTTTTGCAACCCTGTGAGGGAGATGCAACTAAAAGATAGCGACTAAGCCAGAGCCACCCATGAAGCTTTATAACTAAGTTAAGATTTTAACTTGGATTCAAGAAGTCCCAAACCACTATATAATTCTTACCCTACAGCAATTGAAATCCCCCATGGGATCATACTGTACCTTTGCCTTTCCATTACCATGTGAAGATTTCAGTGATTCCCAAACTTTTGGGACTGGCAGTTCCCTTGACCAACTGGGCCATTGACTGCACTTTCCAATTAGGGCTTTGATCATATACATTTTATAGGGTTGTGGGTTTTTCAAAAGGATTGTGAGACTTCCCTGGCTGGTTTCATGGCTTCCTGTGCAGCCATGGTTGAGAGCTTGGGGGCCATATATTTATGCTATCAGAAACAGTGGTGGGATTCAAATACGAGACATTAACTCTCCCTCTTCAACCCAGCACAGTGTTTTTCCTAGTGGTTGTTTGCTGGTAGTTTCCTGACCCTTTTTTCAACTAGAGCCATTTAGGACCCAATCCTGAACCTGGCCAGTGCTGGCACAGAGTGCCATAAACATGCCATAAAACACATTTATGGCTCCAGGAGGGTAAAAAGGTGCTGGTGCTGGGCTCACGCCAGGAAATATGCCTGGAAATATCAAAACTTTCCCATAAAAATTATAAAAATTGGCTATAAACATGATTGCAGGGAAGAATTAAGACAGTAAGAAGGAGAAACAGGCTTGCCTTAAGAATATTAAGAATTAATATTTTAAAGAATATTTTAAAAATATTAAGTTGGAAAACGTAATATTAATTTGGAAAAGAACACAGCATGGTGCAGGATTCCGAAAATAAAACCCCGTAATTCAAGCATTGCACTTGTTAAATGGCTGCAATCCTAAAGACACTATCCTGGAAGTAAGAGCCATTAAACACAATGGGGCTTACTTTTGAGTAGACATGGTTAGGACTGTGCTGTTTATTGTTCTTTCTTTTGTGTCTTTGGCTGTGTAGGCCATTCTCCTCCCCAAAGAACTGAATAAAATAAATGAGCATTGACCAGTGTGCTTCTTGCTAAGATGAATAAAAAGATGTTTGGGGGTGAGTCACTGGTCTGTATCACACGCTGCACATTAAATCTTCCTCAAGCAAGCCCAAGGGTAAATGGTAGACATATGGCTTCACTCGGATACAACAGACAGGATGCATTTTGTTTTCATGCTAACACATCCTATCTATGTATCAAGTTAACAAAGTGTTTGTCGGTGGAAAAAATGGGGAAGGGAGAAAATTCAATGGGAATGAGCTATTCAGAAAACCAGCAAGCCCATGCCATGGAGCAGATCAATGGAAACAAAATAGCAATGGGCTCCTGATTCGCTCAGAGTCTTCAGTAGTGTGCTGTAAGCGCATAGATGGTGGGAGAGATGGAGTGAATCCACACTCTTCCGCCAGAATTGGATCACTCTAACCATGCACTGAGTCAAACAAGCAAAGCTATGAGTAGTATGTGACAGCTCCAAGCATTCACCTCTAGCAACTTTGAAGGGTCAGATGATTCTTTTGAGGGATCAGAAGACTTCTGCGAAGGTCTGGAATTAAAGAGAGATCAGCAATGCACCCAGTCAAAGATGGAATGACCTGAGACAGATTCTGGAACCATGAATGATGTAGTCTTTAAGTCCAGGAGCATTTGCCTTATGGCGCTTGCCCTTTCTTTCTCATGTTTAGATGCATTGAGGGACATCTAGGCTGTCACCACCAACACCATTTTTGTGTTTTTGGCCTTAGATCATGAAAGAAGCCAAAGGAAGAACTAATTTTACTGTTTCTCTGTTCTACTCAATTGTTACTTTAAGGGCTAAATCCATAGCACTTACGGATCCACGCAGTTACGTCACCCTCTAGTGTTATCTTATGGAAAGTCACCTTAACTGCTCAGGAGCAAAGGGCTTAATTTGACTTTAGGATATGGGCTTCATCTGTCCATAAGCCAGCCCTTAACATTTTTTTTTTTTAAATTCAAATTCAGGCTATAATTTTCAATAAATAAACAGGGTTTTCTTCCGAATAAACATGGATAGGCTCTGTTTGCAGAGCTGTGCACAGCCTGTTGGAAGGAATCAAAGAGACTCAAGTGTTTGTGTGCACTTACTCAGGAGTATTCACACCTAGAGCCAAATCCTATGCAAGTCTACTCAGAAGTAAATCCCATTAGAGTAAATGGAACTTACTCCCAGGAAAGTGTAGATGAGATTGCAGCACGACTTAAGTAGAACTTCATAAGGTAAATGTGAGTAGGATAAGACAGTATATTCCAGACATGTTGGGCAGGCGTGTGCGCATGTGCACACGCACACACACCAAACCAAAAACCATCTTTCTCTTTTCAGATAATGCTGATTTTCAGCTCCAATCTGACTCTCTTGGTTCAGGTGATCTGGCTGGTCTGTAACAATATCGTTTATGTACCGATAACCTAATATCTTAAAAACATAAGTGTGTTGGAGAATTAAAGAAAACTAAACTGAAGTGGTATGTTACGTAGCGGACCTCATACATTTTGTAATGACTCACTGGTTTTGATAACAGGCTTTTTGAAACACAGGTCATAAAGCTAGATTTTCTATTTAGATAAAGTATTATTTACTGCTAGAAACATGATCTTCATTCGTTCCTGACATTGCACTTTAAGATACACACTCATGCACACACACATACACACACACACACACACACACACACACACACACACACACACACACACACACAGACCTATAATAACAAGCATTTTTATATTCATATCCAAGGAAACATCTGTCTTCCCAATTGTGTGTCACAGAAGTTGTGATCTTAAATGTTTCTTTGGTTTTAAATACCGTAAGTCTCACATCCTTGGAGTTGATGCGACCAGTATTGCCAATTATCCTTTTAATAATAATTTTTAGAATACATGTGAACATTTTATTGCAATTATATTTTTTCGTACTGCACTAATAAACAGGAAATGCTCACATTGATAGATTCTGGAAACTGGAACTTGAAATGAAATATAATGAAATCATATAATGAAATCAACTTTATGGCAGGAGTTAGCCTACCATTATATGATATGAAATCATTTCATTAATGAAATCATTTCATTATGTGATTTCATTATATTTCACTTCAAGTTCCTGTTTCCAGATATACATGAACAAGAGTCAAGCCCCTATGGCAGGTGGTCCACCTGCACTGTAGTCCATTACCTCTGGTGGTCCACCCTGCCCTGTGGTGCCCCCTCACGGTTCTGAGGCCACATTCTCCAAGCTCTTAATGGATCCTGGACTACCCTTAACCTACCTAGTTTGCCGTCTCCTTGCCCTTCTTCACACCAGAAACACCATCCCACTGATCTGATCCCATCTTCCCACTACATGTCCCCACTGATGCTCCAGCTGACATTGGTGGTGGCCTCCCTATTTATAGATGGAGTCATTCTCAAGTAAAGCAACATAATAATAATAAATTGGCAAAGCCCTTAGCTGTGAGTTTTCTTTCAAATTGTACAGAAAATAAGGATTTTTAAAGAATGCTATCAAAATCCCATTAATGTTTCAGTGAAGGGGAGGCTGCATTTGAATTTTTCCAAGCCTACATTTAATTAGATTAGCTACAATCCAGAGTAACTATGGGAAGATGTAAGAGGCACTTACTCTGGATTGCTCTATGAATTTCCCATAGGTTTCCCATATGTGGCACCACAACAACTTTGGTGTAAAAGGTCCCATAGTTACCTACCTACCTATAGTATTTATATATCGACATTGGCATCGTTCAGTCTGGAAAGACTCTGGTATCGTGCTCTGATTGGAGGTCCTGAAACAACACCTAGTGTGGCTAAAGAGGCCAATGTGAGAGTGTCCATCCCTTCCACACTGAGGACAAATAAATTCCTTCCCTTGCCCAGGCCCAGGTTTCGCTGCTTTCGGGTCTGTCTCTTTGCTTCAGCCTGCCGAACAAGTGTCTCTTCCAGTTGGAGAAGGCCATGCTGGGTCTTTTGCCTCCACGTTGAATGGTCAGAGGTCAAGGTTTCCCAGCTGTTGATGTCCATTCCCAAGGCCTTTAGATCCCTCCTGCAGACGTCCTTGTATCGCAGCTGTGGTCTCCCTCTAGGGCGCTTTCCCTGCACTAATTCTCCATATAGGAGATCTTTTGGGATCCGACCATCAGCCATTCTGATGACATGCCCAAGCCAGCGTAGATGCCGCTGTTTCAGAAGTGTGAACATGCTAGAGATTCCAGCACGTTCCAAGACTGCGTCGTTTGAGACATTGTCACACCAGGTGACGCCAAGAATACGTCGGAGACAGCGCATATGGAAGGTGTTCAGCTTCCTCTCCTGCCATGCATAAAGGGTCCAAGACTCACTGCAGTACAAGAGTGTGCTCAGGACGCAAGCTCTATAGACCTGGATCTTTGTATGTTCCGTCAGCTTCTGATTAAGCCATACTCTCTTTGTAAGCCTGGAGAATGTAGTAGCCGCTTTACCAATGCGTTTATTCAGCTCAGAGTCTAGGGAGAGAGTGTCAGAGATAGTTGAGCCAAGGTACACAAAGTCATGGACAACCTCCAGTTCATGTTCAGAGATTGTGATACAGGGAGGTGGATCCACACCCTGACCCATGACTTGTGTTTTCTTCAGGCAAAGGTAAGCAGTCTAATGACTCGTTGATTCAAATGACAGTAAATTAAAATCATTGTGAGACCTGCAAGTTTATTCTAAATGTAGCTTTTAAAAAAAAATTCCACTGAGTGTGAAACTTCCACCCATGTAAATATGTACAGTTGTTTAACTTTAACTGGCTTCTTCCCTAAGGAAGACATTTGTTTCATGTTACTTGAGTGTACAGTATTTATTTCCCATTTTTTAACAAACAGCATGGTATAATGCATGTTAAACCAGCAGAAAATCAAATTTACAGGGCAGTTGAAATAAAAAAATAGTGTTCATAGATTCTTCTATTGATATCTGGATTGTCCTCAGACAGCAGAAATATTAATAATACCAATACATCAAACATCTAGCCCAGCAATTTTCAACCATGGTTCCGCTGCACACTGTGGTTTGCCATGGATGCTCTGCTGGTGTGTCGCAGACTTTTAGGGATGGAGCATATAAATAATATATAGATGTATTATATCATGTGTATGACACATAGATGCATGACCACATAGATGATACAGTCCTAACCATGTCTACTCAAAAGTCCTAACCATGTCTACTCAAAAGTAAGCCTCATTGTGTTCAGTAGGTCTTAGGCCTATATCCAAAAGTGAAATTAAGCCCTTTGCTCCGGAGCAGTTAAGATGACTTTCCATTAGATAAAACTAGAGGGTGACGTAACTGCGTGGACCCATAACTGCTATGAATTTAGCCCTTACTCCCAGAAAAGGGTCTTTAGGATTGCAGCCATAATTTATATCGTCTATGAAAACACTTAATCACTAACCAGATCTCTCTCTCTCTCTCTCTCTTTTTCACACACGCACACAAACATTTTTAAAATATATTAAAAATATCTTGAATTTCTATCTTCCTATCATGGAAAATATCTTTCTATCATAGTGAATAGAGAATGAAGAAGTGAATGTGGGTGCCATTGAGTCCACTATGTGGGACTGCAGAGCTTTGTCCCACAGCATCCAACAAACTGGTTCCAGTATTGGCTCTTTGTTGCCATTTGTTTCCCCAGGTTGCATGTTCGTGACCTTGAAAATGAGCAGAAGATTTTTGTCTCGGAAACCAATGATATGGCCCAGCCCGGAAGGTTTTGCATGAACTCCAGTTCTGTCTTGTGGAATGTTTGGGGATTTGTGGTCTTGGCTATTCCACTGAAGGAATGTGCAATTGAGCAATTGTGGCAACAGTATCTCATTTCCAAGTAAAAACAAAAGATGAATCAGAAAAAGCAGAATCCATCTTGTCCTAAGGTTCGTTGATTCCTAAATAAAATCTGCTCTGATTGCATGCAAACAGCATCAGAACTTTGCCAAGGTACTGAGTTTTCAATAATAAATTCATCATTAAGAATTTTTCATCCATCAGTTTTTGGGCATTCTGACAATTCTTGTATCTGTATTTCCTGATTGACATCAGTTATAGAGAAGAAAACACAGCGGGTAACTCCTGACTCAGCAAATCATTCAGAATCTGAGACTGTTGCCGTTCTCTCCCTTCCTATTACTTTTTTTCCCCCAAATTCAGAATAAATTACTGATTTGACACATCAAACAATGTCAGGCTCTCTTTGTGAACATTTGACAGGCATTAGCAAATGGTACAAAATGTCTTTTTGGAGTACAAGGGCTGGCCCTACATAATAATTGTGTTACATCCTCATGACTCACTTCTGTGAATGATGAGGAGTCACAGTGGTGTAGAAAAGGTCCTGGGTGTCAGCTTCCTGGGGGAGTAGAGAAGACTCAAGGCTTATAATATCTTTACAATATTGGCTTTGAAAAAAATCAGGTTGAAATATTTGGATTCACTGGTGATCCTGGACCCGGCTCCATTTAGGACCAGGATCGCAAAATGCTTCCCCCGCTTGACATCCCCTTGGTCAGTGGTTCTCAAACTTTTGTGACCCACTTTTAAGAACAAGCATATGTCAGTTTCCACCAGATGAAGTGGTGTCATGAACAGAAGTGACATCATCAAGAAGAAACACTTAACAATCCTAGGCTGTGACTGTACCCACACTTAACCAGGAATAAGTCCCATTAACTGTATAGTGCATATACACACAAGCCTGTTAAAATACGATTAACGCTTCCTCAAATGCAGCCACACACAATTAGTGGCATCTAATATATCTAGAAGCATGAAATTTGGGGAGCATATTTGGTCTATGACTGAAGCATCCACTAAGAATCATTTTTTAAGAAATTCTTTAAGTGAATTCTTTAAGCGAAACAGATTTTCCCATAGGAAATAATGGAAACTCAGACAATTGGTTCCACAACCCAACAAATATTCATATAAAAATATTAACTGGATGTTTAAATGATGACAAAACAATTGAATTCAAAATTCAAAACTCACTTCTGTGAATGATTAGGAGTGTCAGCTTCCTGGGGGAGTAGAGAGGACATTGAATTCAAAATATGCATTCAATGTGCACAATCCTATGAAATCTACTTAGGCTGCAATCATAAAGACATATTCCTGGGAGAAGACCCCATTTAACACTACCTTACTTTTGGGTAGACATGGTTAGGAGGCTGAAATCAAAGATACTTTCCTGGGAGGCTTACCTGGGCTGCTGCTGCAGGTTCACGGTGGCCGGTGGGGGCACTTGGGGGCAATTAGGGGTAGCTAGCTCTGGTGCCCCCAGGCAACTGCCCCCAAGTTGGGGGCAGTTAGAGGCAGCAGTGTTGGCTGGCAGCCCTTTTAAACAGCCTCCATGCGGAGTATCAGGGCTGCATAGCACGCATGCCATTAGCGCACTTGCTTGTTAAGTGAAGCGGAACTTGATATGTGAGGGAATATTTCTTTGAAATTTGTACTTGTTATGTGAAACATTTGTTATGTGAGGCGCTTGTCATGAGAGGTACCACTGTACTTAACATTGAAGACTGACTAATTCACTGACTCATCAATGCCCAGTCCAAACCCCTGTACCTAGAAGCCTGAAACTTTAGGAACATATTCCTTCTGTGATGCAAGGGCCCACTAAGGACCAATTTAGTGCCTGGTGCCCAGTGGTTCATGCTGTCTGGTGTTGCCTGGTGCACAATACTAATTGGTGCCCAGTGCCTGGTTTCCCTGCAGGGATGCCCAGTGGTGCTTATAGGGATGCCTAATAGTGGTGCCTAATAGTAGTCCTGGTGGTCCCAATCATGCATGGTGACCTTCACTACCCAGCCATGCCCAGTGCCCACAAATATCACTACCCAGGCATGCCCAGTGCCCACAAAAAGAATATTGAAGCGGTGTTCTTATCTGATTGTATGTTCTGTATGTATTGTTTGTTATTTATGAGTTTGTGTTTGTATGTACGCAGCCATTGCCGAAGCCGAATTCCAGGTATGGAGATCATATTTGGCCAATAAACAAATCTATCTATCTATCTATCTATCTATCTATCTATCTATCTATCTATCTATCTATCTATCTATCTATCTATCTATCCATATTCTTTAAATTTTACTCGTGCAGCAATGGATAAGTTCAGCTAGTATAGGTATAAGATGGATAACATGCGTACATGTTTGGTCCTTGATACATATATTCATTCCTGTTGGCCAGTAAACACCAAAGGACAAAGAAATGGATTTACACTTTCCCCCTCACTAAAAAGGTCAATTAAAACATCCCTGGTTTCTTTTCTCATATGTATGTAAATTAGAAATTGACTTGTGAATATTTCATACTGGAATGCATTGGTTACCCAGCGTTTCCAGGGATATAATAAACAAGATCAGGATCTTCGACACCGAGAGAATATTAGGAAAAAAAAGAAGGTTAAGCATGATCTTAGACAGAGCTATCCCTTGAGGTCTTTGGTTTTTCAATTTGCAGGATTTTACAACTGTGGGAGAGCTGGATGTGTTTCAAGTGCCGTTTCTGTTGGTGAAAAGCATTTGCAGCTACCAAGAGGGCCTGTTTTAGGAATCTAAAACTTGGCAGGCAAACTACCAGGGGGTGATGGCATGAATACACCAGCATGTGAAAAGGTGGACGCTTCCAAATGTAAAGGAATGCTGGCTATTTCTTCAGGAGACCATCAGAGTGTTTATATTTTATTCCGTTGCTCATTAGAGACGTCACTGAGAGCTCTTCTTGAACTCTGGTTCGAGCAAAACATTTTGCCACATGCACAATGTGATCGGTTTGCAGGACAGGAAGGAAATAGGAACACAAATGGCAGATCTTGTGGGATTTTGCATTTTTGGAAACTCCAGAATGAGTGAACTATGGAATGAGGCTATGGCTGATGTGGTAATGAAGCCTCTCCACCCACTATTATGGACTATTAGTGGATTTCATACACTAACCAGCAAAAAAAAGTTAGCTAAAAAGTACAAGTGTCCCCCTGTATCCGAAGGGGATATGTGCCTGGTCCTCTACCAAAACTGAGTGTTGGGAGAATGCAGACAGAAAAAATAAATGCTTTTTACCATGCATTTAATTAGTCTGTGAAACTCCTCGCCACACAACGTGGCAATGGCATCTATCCTACATGTTTTTAAAAGGGGATTGGACATTTCCTGGAGGAAAAGTCCATCCCAGGTTACAGGCCATAAGTGTAACTTCCTATAAACCAGGTGCAAAGGAATGGCACCAGATTGCAGCTCTCTTGTCTTCTGTGCTCCCTCTGGCACCTGATGAACCACAATGAGATCCCTTCTTAAAAGTATCCTTTAAGCATCTAATAGGCCATGTGGACTAGGCAGACCTATGGCCTGATCTAGAGGGACTCATGTAATGTTCTTCCATAGATTCCAGAAACTGCAGATAAACTGGAACCCGATCTCTGCACCCTAAGTTTTCTCTGTGCCAGACCTGTGCCAGACTTCATCATAATTGTATGAAATGTCTCTTGCTTTAATCCAGGGGCCTCAAAAGTTACTGGCAGGAGAGCCACATCATCTCTCTGACATGGTGTTGGGGGCTGGAAAACTAATTAACATTTCTAAATGGAATAAATTTACATAAGTTTAAGAATTTATTGAAGTGTATCACAAGGCTTGCCCAAGGGCCGGATAGAGGTGTCTTGCTGGGGGGCCACGTTGAGGCTCACCAAAGGCCGCATTTGTCCCCCAGGCCAGGGTTTGGAGATCCCTGCCTTAACTAAACAAGCAGGTATGCAGTGCTAAGAGGAAGCAAATGTTCACACTTGGCCTTCCTCCAAACTTGCCTATTTGTCTATTAAAGCAAGAGTCAATTTGCAAGGACTATAATGAAGATAAACAATGGTTATGGGTGCAGGAAATCACAGATCAGCAGATTCCCAATCTGGGAGACACCTGTATACCCTCAATAGGGAGACACACACTGTGATTCCCTGAATAAATTCATGTTTGCAAATATTTGGTGGCTTTTGTTGTACAGTTGAAATACCAAAAGTCTAGCACTACAATCCAGAGTAATGACGGGAGCATGTAAGAGACGTTACATGTACCCGTAGTTACTGCACCTCCTAGTGAAAACCTTTGGGAAATTCATATTGCAATCCAGAGCAAATTGTTCTTACACCGGAGCAAGGACTCCCCATAGTTACTCTGGATTGCGCCTATAGTATGACAAGATCTTTATTAGGGCAATCAGAAATATCTCCAAATTGTGAGCACGCAAGACGCGGTGGTGGCATCTAGCCTCAATGCCTTTAAGAAGGGATTGGAGAAATTCCTAGAGGAAAGGATCATCACAGGCTACAAGCCATGAGGGGTGCATGTAGAGATGGACAATCTCAAAATGCCTGATGCAGTGGGTAACCTGGGTGAAGGTGTCACATGTGGTCCACGAGGCATCTGGTGGGCCGCTGGGCGATTCAGGAAGCTGGACTAGATGTGCCTGTGGCCTGATCTAGTGGAGGCTCTTCTCATGTTCTTAAGGTTCAGGTTTCCAACATATTACTTCAGCTAAGCAAAATTTAATTCTTCAGAAAAATGTACACACATAAAAATACACATATAAATTAATAAACCACTATTTTCATTATTACAGTGAAAACACCAGAATTCTGCTTAAAAACCATAACGGTTTCATTTATTTCATTTTATCGATTTTCAAATAGGTAGTCCCTGCTTTATCGCTGAAGACTCAAGGTGACTCATATCATAAGTTACCGTAAGTAAACAATAATAACAAGCAGTACAACCAGGAGAAGACAGCCATATCCACAAATGAATAAAGGGGAAAAAAATAAAAAAGCGGTGGAACAGAATAAAAGGATAAGAAGGTTGGAAGTCATTAGGGCATACCTGTCCAAACTAATGTGCTTTGACCTTCCTTCTAAAATATAAAAGGGAGGAAACCTTCTGTTTAAGGGAATATCACATAAGATGGTCCTTCCCCAAGTTCCCAACAGCCACCTTGGGTATCCTTCCTTTAGAAAGAAACATGGGCTATAAACAAACAAATAAATAAAGTTTGTATAGCCAGAGAACCTACAGGAGCACCATCTGGAATCTGCACCATCCATTGATCTGGTGTAGATCTCAGAAGATCCATAGGTTACTTCAGAACATGGAGTAAGTAAACAATGCTCCCTTACTCTGAGGAGACCATCCTGCTTTCAACCTTTATTGGCATTTAAAACAAATAACATGCAGCAAACATAGCATGTCTTATACAGTGAACATATCCCTCTATGAACAGCTCTAGGATCTTACATATTATTAGCCATCATTGAAATACATCTCTTATTTATTCACATTTGTATCTATAATCAAAGTACTTGAAAACACATCAGAGGGAGAAAGTGTCTCTCAAATGAAAGGATCATAGGCTACAATCCAGAGTAACTACGGAACACTTTACACCGACCACATATGGGGAAACCTATGGGAAATGCATAGTAAGAGTGAGTGCCTCTTACAACTTCCCATAGTTACTCTGGATTGTAGGGATAGCCATTTTTACTGAGGCTTTACAGAACTGGTGTAGCTAGAGGGGGTGCACAGCATTAAGTTCTGCAGGGAGCCTCACCACGGTGTGCAAATGGCCCCTCTCTTTTTCATGTGATGGGACAAAAACAGAGCTGTTGTGAAGCTCCCTGTGAATCTTAGTGCTTTGCACCTCTTCTAGGTATGCCTCTGTATAAAATAAAGAAAACGTTGTGTGTGCATATGTGTTTACGTGTGTGTGTGCACACAGGCAAAATGCTCAATATCAAGGAAAGCTTAGGCAGGAAAAAAACAAATGCTTGATTCAACATTGATTCCTGAAAATAGAAGTACAGTATTGCATTATTCTGAGCGCTTTGAATAGTAAATGAGTTATACCATCAGAAGTGAAATACACTTAATCCAAATGTCAAAGGCATGTTTGCTTGGAACAGAATGAAAAAGGGAAGAAAAGCTATTACCCAGAGAGTACAAAAGGAAAAAGGCTCTTAAGAGCTTGGTTAACATGGCTAAGCTGAGCATATCTTAGATACATCTCCTCCCCTCCATCCTTGTGCAGGCTCTTAGATCAGTAGGCTGGCATCCAAAACATTTGCAGGAGGTACATCCAAAAGGAAGACAGGCCCAAGATCTCCTAGCAGTTGATATGGCATCCTAAATGCTGCCTAACCTGATGGTGCACCACAGTGGTGGGCCCAGGCCGGTTCGGTCCGGTTCTTGGGGACCGGATGTTCCTATTCCCCTGCCGCTGGCGATCTGGTAGCGGCGGGGGGCGCACAATAACTGGGCGTACCGGCTCGCGTTCGGCTGCTGGAGCAGCAGTTAAAGAGGGCACCCGGCTGGGCACTTTTAAATTTGCCGCTCCAAGCGGCAGCCCGCTGAGGTGACCCACAAGCCCCTGCGCCAGAGCGTCCTTTCCCCGGCTGCTGGGGCTTGTGGGGCACCTCGCTGGGCTGCTGCTGGACAGTGTGGACAGTGTAGCTGGGACTGCAGCCTGAGAGCATCCTTCCTAGCAACTACTCTGAAGTAAGTGCCATGACAGTCAATGGGACTTATTCCCAGGAAAGTGTGGCTGGGACTGCAGCCTGAGAGCATCCTTCCTAGCTTGACTACTCTGAAGTAAGTCCCATGACAGTCAATGGGACTTATTCCCAGGAAAGTGTGGTTAGGGTTGCTGGGAGGAACTAACAAAAACTTAGATTTTTTAAAAAAAAAATTTAAATTTTTTGAATTTTTTTTTTAATTCCCCTTTAAATTCTCCCTGGCCCCTGACCCGGCCTGGCCCTGCCCACTTCTGGAGAACTGGTTGTTGGGCCAGGCTGGGCCCAACTGTGGTGCACCAGCCTCAACTTTTCCTGAATGGCAAAGGATGTGCATTGAAAGACCTGAAAGACCAAGGATGGTGACTTGAGAAGATGAGTATCTTCTCTAGTATGGACTAGAGTATCAGAGATGTTTCCTTGTCTACATTGTCCCTCTCTTCCAATCAGGGTGCCCAAATGCCTGAACCTCAAAAGGAGGACAAGGTCTTGAATTCCTCTCAGCCTGGCCTTTCCAGTGGACAATGGCATGTTGCCTACTCACAAGTAAACCTGCGATACTGGACACTTTCACTTTCCCATAGAGCTCTATGCATATTTTTGATTTTTAGGTTTTTGGCCGTAACTTTTAATCGGAAGGAGATAGTTCAAAACTGAACTGCATTGGATTCTGCTCTTCAATACAAATCCAAAGACATGTGACATGATGGGGTACTGCACTCCATTGCAAATGAAGCCAAAATGGAGGACAATGAAGCCCTTTTGGAGGACACCCAGACAGGAGCTAAAAAAGAGGAGAAATCCAGAAATTTACGGTCATATGGTCACCCTGGGCTTCCAATGCAGAAAGTGGGAGAAGCAATGGAGATGTATAGAGAGTACAGTTCCCTTCCACTGTTCTTATTTGACCTTATGGATGGACCAACTCTGTTCAAAGGGATGGGCATGTTCAGAGAGGGCATTTCCTTTTTTCTGTCAATAGCCACCACCGCATTTCTTTTCATAAACTGCTTTTCAAACACTCCACCGGTTTCAAACGTGGTTTGACATATGGATGATGGAGAGACTGATATTTAACCATAATACTTAGGCATCATGTTTCAACAGTGGCAAAAATCAAATTTATAAAGTGGTTGATTAAAGCTGCAATCCTAAGCAAGCTGTCCTGGGAGTAAGACCCATTAAACACAACGGGGCTTACCTCTGAGTAGACTAGGTAAGATAAAGTTGATCCTGTAAGTGGCTGATATAGTAAGATAAAGGAAAAATTAATCTTTGTCCCAAAACATAAAAAGACACAAAGAACTACTGCAGGGAAAAGTGTTGTGCTGGAGGGGATCAAGACCATTACTCTCTTCTTTCTAAGAGATCCATCACTTCAAAAGGAATTATTTGAGAAAAGCAAGACAAATGTTGCAATGTTAAGCCTTATGTTGCATGAATGAGGTCTTAGGCTGCAATCCCATACAATCCTATGCAATCCTATATTTCCTGAGAGTCCCATCCCATATAACACAATGGGACTTACTTTTGAGTAGACATGCTTAGGATTGCACCCACAGGCCCATATCCTAAAGTCAAATTAAGCCCTTTGCTCCAGAACAATTAAGGTGACTCTCCATAAAACAACACTAGAGGGTGACATAACTGCGTGGACCCATAACTGCTATGGATTTTGCCTATAATCTCATTTTTCCACTCAACCAGCAATGGGGAGAATAATCCTCTGGTTCTTTACAGCTGGCTGACATATGTCTTTAAAGGATGTGATGCTACTGAATGGCTTTCATCACATGGCTCCCATGCACAGCTTTGTGTGACTCACAAAGAACAGGCAATATAGAAAGCATCTGGGTTGATGTAACAGTGTTAAAATACAAATTAATTAGCTGTTAGTGTTCATTGGTGCACCCTTTCTCCTCTGGATTTTTCTGCTTGCAGAAAATTCAACTTCAGAGGTCTCTGTCCATCTAAAAATAAAGAATGTGGACTTTTGTTTACTACAGTTCACAAAATAGGACCCATAGGGCAAAATGTTATTAGACATGCTTTTCAGACCCATAACTCGAACTGCAATCCTATACAAACTTCCCTGGGAATATGCACCATTGAAAACAATGAAGTTTACTTTGGGGTAGAACTGCATAGAATTGCCCTGTAAGACATGCATAGGGATCTAATGAATTATCCAAGTGCTCAACTCAGAAGAACAACATCTGGTAACTTTGGCTGCTGAAAAATATATGTGAAATTATTTTGAACGATTGGGTGAATTATTATAAAAGTACTAAGAACAGATGAAGTTCCACAAGTTGTATTTAAGTTGAAATAATCTTAGGTCAGGTGTTCAAAAAGTGTGCATCACAATGCAGGGGCGTCACTAGGGTTCGCGTCACCCGGTGCGGGAGGCCAAAGTGGTTTGTTTCACTGCGTTCGGCTGTAAATTAAACATTGAAAGGTGTACAACATGATGGGATTATTTCTACCAACCATGATTTTACAATTTAGGTCACAAGGATTGCCACCCTTTTCTAATGCCTTAGTAATATCCCTGATCGGGACCATTTTGGAAGTTTTGTACTCTCCTGGATTGATCTTCCGCTCCAGCCAAGGCATACTTGCTTACTCACCAGTAAACACAGCTGTGCAGTTCACAGTCTATTTTCATGAGAGGAGCACCACTTGAACCTGTGCGTCATTGCTCTGCTAAAGTGTGACGATTTCAAGAGGAGCACAATCTCCACAAAATTAAGCACTGAATTCCCACAATGCTAAAAACTCTATATCGTGAATTTTTGCCTGCAGCACTGCAAAATAAATAAATAAATAAATAAATAAAAATAAAAATAAAAATAAAAATAAAAATAAAAATAAAAATAAAAGCTTAAGTCTTGCCAGGAAAAAATGTCAAAGACTGCAAGTCAAGAAAGGGGTGAAACTAAGCTTTAAGCACACAAGGGCTATCAATGTTCCCAGCTCTTCTGCAACACAGGATGATCATAAGTCCTATTTTTCCAGGATATTTTTTTTTTCAACCGCATGTCCTAGAATTTTTTTTTTTAAACTTCATTGTCCTCTTTTTCCTTGTGATCAGGCAGCATGTAGCTCCCTAGTAATGAATAAATTATATGTAATAAATAGCTATAGCTATAAATGTTATGTTATGCTATAGCTCACAGAGAACCCTGTCTTCAACCCTGATTGCATACATTGGGCATATTTACTGCTTGGGGGAGCAACAGACTTAGGGTGCCGGATGAATTCAGGTCCACATAGAGAGTGTCGCATGTTGCAAGAATGACGTATTATCACCACCGAGATACTTTACACATACAGAAAAAACAGCCTTTGGATGATCCGTGAGGGGTCGTCATCCAGGCCTGTGGACTATTTTTGGCATAACAGGACACAAACTGTGGGGGGTGTCCCTTATGTGCCAGCTGTCCCCCATTCCTAAGATGAGCTCTGTTTTGTTGAACCAGTCCCTAATAAATCATTGTTCCTGTCTCTGCTGTCTGCCTTCTGTTCAGCCTTTGTTAATGCGAACTGCCACAGTTGTCATTCATCCAGATTTAGCCTCTTCTCTCCAGAAGCTAAGTTTTTAAAGTGTGTGGGTAGTTGCATCTTCTTTCAAAGTTTGTAGGGTATACTTTCAAAGTATACTTTCAAAGTATGTACATACACAAAGTATGTGTATGCAGCACCATGCAAGGCAAGCTTGGCCATGGCAGGCAGCTGGACCAATCTGTCCCAATTGGCGCTTGAAGGGGTCCAACTCTAGAATAATCTACTCTTGTATACAATTTTTTAAAAGAAAAATTTGCTTAGATCCATCTGGTCTTTGTATGCATTTTTATGAACACATTCTGATTGCTTTCTATTCTACTATAGAGTCTATAATGCATTTTATTTATAGCTCTAGCCCTACAATCCAGAGTAACTACGGGAGCACATAAGAGACATTTATGTTGATGTAGTTATGGCATCGCCTAGTGAAAACCTATGGGAAATTCATATTGCAATCCAGAGTAAATTGTTCTTACATCAGAGCAAGGATTCCCCGTAGTTACTCTGGATTGCGCCCTAAATCTCTATAGCAGTGTTTCTCAATCATATTCATGAGTACTCATACCACTGGTAATTCTTGAAATGGTATCTGGTGGTATTTGTGGGACCCCCAGGCCACAACTACTATTGTGCCAAGTGGAAGACGAATCAGTAGGCAGTGCCAGCATGCATTTTTTCAGGTTCAAAAAATCTACTGGTGTTACATCTGAAGTTACTGGTGATTATATCATTTCAGTTACCTTTTGGTTGTACTTCCAGCAGGTAGACCATTGAAGTGGCAGAGAGAGGGACAATAATTGAGAAACGCTTCTCTCCAGTCCTTGGCTGTGAAACCTGGAGGCTTGCAAAAAAATGTGTCCAGTTGGATCCCAGAGATCCTTAGGCTGATCCTATAGGCAGCAGATAGTGAATCAGTTTACGAAGCAGTATAACAGCTCAACCCACCACCAACATGACTCCCAACATGAGGTTGCATGTAAGCACATCAGTGTGCAAGTGTGTGTATACTAGGATGATCATATCTCATAAACACAAAATAGGACAGTACCCCCCCCCCACCCAAAATGTAGGGCACCCAAGAAAAATGTAGGTCATGACAAAAATAAAAGCTAAAAACACTTATATAGATTTTTTTCATGTGCTTAATTAAAACACTATATTACTTATTAGAGGAATATACCCGTCATTGCAGGAGGAAAAATTTCAAGAATATTAGTGGGTTCTGGGCACAGCTGGGCACCAGACACTGGCACATGGTGGCAGGCACCAGCGGATGTTGGGCACTGCTGGGCAACAAAAGGCACCATGCACTCAAGGAGTGTCAGGGGACAGTGACAGGCAGCAGCAGCCAATGATGGGCACTGGGCATCTCCACCAGCCACCATTGGGCTGTGGGCACCAGTTTGCTACACCATGCAGTGGAAAGAGTGCACCAGTGGGCAGCAAGCACCAGCAGACACTGCCAGTCATGCCTATCAGGCACCACCATTCAGCAGCAGGCACCACCAGGCACCAGTGGGCACTGGGCATTCTAAATGGACATAGTGGGCTGCAGGCACAATTGGGCACCACTTGGCACTGGGCATCTGTACCAGGCACCACTGGGCAGTGGGCATCACCAGCTGCTGGTCAACAATTCTTCAGTGTTAAATATAGGGATGAAAATGCTTTGTGCCCCTTTTCACCCCTTCTGGTTGGAACTTCTCAAAATCAGTTGCCTACAGGTGTGTCTACACCATGGAAGGAAGACCCTTCCCAAATTTCACGCTCCTAGGTCTGGCGGTTTTTGCTGGCAATTTTGTCCGTAAGTCAGTTACTGACTTTTTAATTCATGCATTCATTCAAAAAATTTAAATTATATATTATTTATTACATTTATTAATTACATGAAGGTTGCATGCTGCTCGCTTACAAGGAAAAGGTGGACATGGAAGTTTTTTTTTTCCAGAACACAAGACTAAAATCCAGGATATATCCTGAATAAGTACCCTGTGAGTACATGTAGTTATGTGACAGGATTGCCATGGGACTGCCAATCTCTCAGAGCCCACTTCAGATGTTTTTCAGCCAGCACATGAGGGGAAATAAAAGCATGTTGGCTGCCCACATCCCTTAAGTCAAAGCTCTAGATACTCACACCCCCTCTAGTCGCTTCCACACGCTCAAGGATGTGAGGAATATGTTGAGGGTGATTCCTCATGATTTGGGACATGGTTGTGTGAAAAAGCACCACATGAACAAAAAGCCATGGGCACAGCCTGCGGGCACATCAACACAACGGTGTGGCTGTTCACCATAACTGGATAATGCTGAACAGGGCTCAGGTGGATGTCATGGCCCATCAGCGCCTTACACGTACGTGCAATAAAATAAAGGATCTCCAAGTCTGCAATGGGAATGCACTTTCCTGTTACACATTAAGAGCTCCTTTTGTCTCTCAACAAAATGCGGGCACAAAAAAAATTTTAATAGAACAAAATGTCCTAATTGAAAGCATTCCCCTCCTCCCCATAATTAAATGTGGAGGGAAGCACAGATGCCTGGCTGCAGAATTTGTTTTAAAGGAAATACAGTGTATGGGGGAAGGAGAGAAATCATGGGAAGGAACATGTGTACTTTTTTGTTCTTCTACTTTAACTATGAATTACTTGAAAGGACCCAGACAAGGACATTGACGTGACCCTCAAAATCATAAACACTTTATATCCAAAGAAAAGGTGAAAGAAACTAAGGGCTCTCTTGCTCTCTCTCTCTCTCTCTCTCTCTCTCTCCCTGATGTCATTACTGGTAAAGAAGACAAAACTCCCCAAAATGTAGGATGCCCAAGAAAAATGAAAGACATGACGAAATAAAAGCTTAAGAGCACAATCCTATCCATGTCTACTCAAAAGTAAGTTCATTGTATTCAATGGGCTTTACTCCCAGGAAAGTGACTTAGGATTGCAGGCAAAAGCACTCATTATGTATTCCTTTTATGTTCTTTAATTTACGCAACTGAACACAATGAGACTTATAGTGCAATTCTAACAATGTCTAGTCAAAGGTAAGCCTGCAATCCTAACCACATTTTCCTGGGAGTAAGTACTATTGAACACAATGGGACTTCTGAGTAGATATGCTTAGGATTGCACTGTAAGGCTGCAGTCCTAAAGACACTTTCCTGGGAGTAAGACCCATTGAACACAATGAGGCTTACTTCTGAGTAGACATGGTTAGGATTGTGCTATAAGTCTCATTGTGTTCAATTAACTCCCAGGACAGTGTGGTGAGGTTTGCAGCCTATATTGCTTATTATTAAATTCAAAACTATTACATTTAATTCATTACACATAATTTATTAATGACAAAAGGTCACATGCTGCCTGCTCCCAAGAAAAAGAAGGACCATGAAGATTTTTTTCCAGGACACAAGGCTAAAAAAGAGGAAATATAAGGCTAAAAAAGAGGAAATATATATAACCTTGGGCTTATGTGTGTGTATTTGAATTTCTTGATTTGTTACTTCCTGCGGCTAGCTTGATCCATCGCTACATGCACACCCAGGCACAAAGATACAGCAAAACCACTTTTTGGAAACTGAGGCGTATTTCTCTTTATGGTGGTGAGCTACCATCCATGTATGGCAGCTATTTCAAGCTATTATTTCCTGTACAGATTTACCCGCGTGTAGAAAAGTAGCATGTCAGGGATTTAATACTAGTATATTTCGATATGCATCATCCAAGATTTTTATGTGCAAGAAAAAATAAAAACACAGAGGAAGATTCCATTATGCATAGCCAGGGTAACCATATGACCAGAAGTTTCCAGATTTCTCCTCTTTTTTAGCTTGTCCAGGTGTCCTCCAAATGGGCTTCACTGTCCTCCATTTTGGCTTCATTTTGGAACTTTGCAATGGTGTGCAGTACCCCATCATGTCATATGTCGTTGGATTCATATTGAAGAGCAGAATCCAGTGAAGAAATAGGTTTTGAAATATCTCATTCCTATCAAATGTTATGGTCAATAGACAAAATCAAAAATATGCATTGAGCTCTATGGGAAAGTGAAAGTTTCCACTATCACGGCTTTACTTGTGAGTAGGCAAACATGCCATTGTCTGCCAGAAAGGCCAGGCTGGAAGGAACCCAAGACCTTGTCCTCTTTTTGAGGTTTGGGCATCTGGTCACCCTGTGCGTCCAGGCCTCCGTCAGTCTTGAAAGACTATGGTATCGGCGCTGCATACGCTGCATGCGAAGCATGAAAGCCTGGGTTAGATTGTTCTGGAGGATAGGCTGTTCCCCAAGCAGCAAATCCCCCCTCTCCACGCCACTGAATTAGTCCAGTGGAAAGGCAGAGCCAATACGATTGGATCCAGCTGGCGTCGCAGAGCTGGGCTAAGGACAGGAGATCACCCTGTCTTGTGGGGCTAACCCGGGTCTTGAAACCTGGCCTTCTGGTTAACAGGCACAGTGTTTTAACCACTTGCGCCACCCACAGTGCATAGCTATATGGAAATAGCTTAGTCTAGATTCCAATTTATCTCATAAGAGAGAATTAGGCATGAGATAAAGAATTAGTTCAAGGATTCTGTTACCTGCCCCTTTGCCTGTGCACATCTCCTGTACATGGTACAGATGCATGTGAGGAGAGCATGACTCATGCAATTGGAACTGGGCTGGAAGCTTTTTATTACAGAAGCCTCCAGTTTATTAAGCCTGAAGTCTACAGGTCTTGGGGGGAACTTGAACTATAGTTCATCAGAGCAGCCTAGGAGATTGGTTTAGGAGAAGACTTTTCTGCATTTTGGAAAATTGCATCATACCCTACAATCCAGAGTAACTACAGGAGCATGTAAGAGACATTTATGTTGACGTAGTTGTGGCACCACCTTGTGAAAACCTATGGGAAATTCATATTGCAAGCCAGAGTAAATTGTTCTTACGTTGTAGCAAGGACTCCCCGTAGTTACTGTGATTGCGCCCATGGAATCATAGAATCATAGAGTTGAAAGGGACCCAGTGGATCATCTCGTCCAAGCCCCTGCCTTAGCAAGAGATCCTTGTCTTATCATTGCAGCCATTGAAGCCTCCGGAAATTCTCCTAATGATTCAAAAATCAAAACCAAACAGGATTACTAATAAAAGGCCTCGCTGTGAGAGAAAGACAACAGAACTTCAACCCAAATTCTTCCTGCATGTTGCAAAGAAGGGGAGAGCAAAGTCAAACTTCCCAAATTAAAAGAAACTAAAATAAATGTGAAACAGCAAAGGTCTGTGCTTGATTTAAGGCTTCCTGAGCTGGTCATTAATTCTAATTCACCTGGCCTTTTGCAAGCTATTTATTCTCTAAACAATAGGCTAAATAAGAGTCCATGGTGGTCATTCAACCAGCTCAGGAGAATCCAGATCCACATTAGATGAACAGAGAAGGCAATCGTTCATCCTCCAGGGACAACAGGTGAGTCAACACTTTTTTTTCTCCTTCCAGCCTTCCTACCTTGAATGTTACTCAAGGAAGGGCCCCCAAATTCTTAGGGAGTTTCACCTGTGATTTTAAAAAAGGGAAAAGTAAGAACCAACCAAGACAGATGCAACACTGCCAAAGCAACTTGGCATCATGCATTGTTTGGGATGGATTTCCAGGAGCAGGACCGAAATTGTGATATACCTCGTATAAGGCCAGAAGCTTCTAATGCAGTTTGTAAGTTCTCTAGATGATTTCCCCCAATTTTAAGCAATGTGCATTTCTGCATCCTTAAAAAAAAAGAGTAAAGGGGGTGAACACCAAAGATCAGAAGGATGCCCGCTGCCTCTTTGGAAGATGATACTACTGGGCTGAGTCTGAAGCTTTATGGCACATTTGCTACATCCAGAAGCTGGCACAAGTGACTTGTGCCAGCTTAATTGCAAATCAGGATTGCTGTCTGCCACCTGGCACAGGTCAGAGGAGACCCATGGCCCACCAGGAGACCTAGGCTGATATAAATTTTAAAAATTTACCTCCAGTAAGTGTCCTGATCACCCTGTGACATTATAGTGCTCAATCCAGGGTAACTATGGGAAGTCCTTGCTCTGACATAAGAACAATTTACTCTGGATTGCAATATGAATTTCCCATAGATTTTCAATAGGTGGTGCCGTAACTGCTTCAACGTAAATGTCTCTTACGTGCTTGCATAGTTACTCTGGATTGTAGGGAATGCGTAACGTGTGCTCGGTTAGTGCAACTGCATCATAATTCATAGAGGGGAAATTGCAATGGGGTCCTAATCTCTGAAGGTTCAAAGCTACCATGTTTACTCAAATCTATTGCACCATCAAATCTAATGCGCACCCTAAACGCATAATAAAAACATCACATTTATTCAAATCTAACAAACCATCAAATATAATGCTCAGCCTGATTTTGGTGACCAAATTTTGCTGAAAAGGGAGAGCATTAGATTTGAGTAAATACAGTATTTCTTGTACTTTTTCAAGACACCCCTCCTCATGTTACCCCAACTCTCTCTCTCTCTCTTTCTCTCTCTCTCTCTCTCTCATATAACTTCCTCAACTATTTTGCACACACTGGGTAAAAAAATGAAAACTGAGAAGCTGTGATTTACTAGTATGGACACATATAATGTTTAATAGAAAGAGGATTACAACAATCCTTTTTGCCTGTAGACTTTGTCGTGGGTTTTGTTTCTTGTCATCTATTTATGCAAGTGCTGTCCACTACAAAAACCAATGCAAATTGAGCTAGCAAAGAAACAGATTCTCTGTGGTTTCTGGCTAAAATAACAGAAATAAAATATTCTCCCCCCCTCCCAAAAAAGTGAATGTTCACTGTTTTATCACTATCTTAATGCAACATCAAAGCCAGAAATTCTTCCCATCAGCTTACAGAGAAAGAAATTTATCTCCAGAGGGTTTGCTCTTTCAGATATGTTTGCCTTAATCAGGAAAACAAATGTGCCGGACATATGGATAACAGGAGTTGGGCTCCAAGTAACCACATAAAAGTGCTTCCTTTTTAAAAACATGTTCAGTACTATAGATTGCAATTTTGCTTGAAATGAATTGAAACTCAGAAACACACTCTTGCACGGACACACAACAACACTAACATTGGCACATGAGGAATTTGAGGCATGGTTTGAATTTTAATAATTGATACTAATTGATTTGTTTATTTAATAATTGAATTTTAATAATTGATTTATTAATTTTAATAATTGATTTAATATTGATTTAATAAATGATTTATTAAATGTGTTTCTGTTTGCGTTTACTTTTTCATGTGCCTGTCGGTGCAAGTGAAGGTGTATCAATTTTAGCTTATGTTCACTAGCATAATAACTCATAACAGATTGAACTTAATTTTTCTTAATTTTTAATTAAGAAACATTCTTCTTTTTACTTTCCTTTGCATTTCTGCCTCCCAGGATATGAACTGTAGAACTTCTTGTCCAGCAAGGTTTATATTTGAAGGCCCAATCCTAACTAATATTGATGAAAGCGGCATCACTACAGGGGTGCAGAAAGTGTGGGCTGCACCAGATGACATGCATTGGGAGGGGGGTGATACCACTACAGGCCAAAATTATTAAAATTTTGGTACTTCGAAAAATTAGAATACACACACACACTTAGGATGAAATCCTAACCTAGATCGGCACAACTCATCAGTTTTCCCATTCCCATTGCGATGGAAGGAGGCAAGCGCATATCTACGCACTGGTCTAACCCTCCCCTGGGAGTGGCTCTGAAGTGCCTTATAGCACTTTTGTGACACCTCAGGTCAGCTCAGGACTTATACCAGGGCTTAGGGCCAGCCTACCTGGAGATCAGGATTGCAGCCACACATAATGCAATATGTAATGCAATGCAATAAATAGTAAAGAAACATCTCTATTTGTAGTGAATACATATCTCCATACTATAAAAAGTTATAGCCAAAAAATAGAGTCCAACGGTCCATCACCCTGCCCACTGCCCATGGCATTGCTCCACAATGCTCTATAGAAGGAGGTCCGTCACCATCACCTCTTGCAGTGATGAAAACCCTAGTGTGATTGAAGCAGTAACTTCAATTATTTTTTGTTTTGACTGCTCACAGATAAAGCTTTTGAAATGGACTGATGGACCAGTCCAGTAACAAGCCCTGGAGTATTTCTGCTATCATGTTCTTGAGATTGGTTACTGTCCCAGCTGATTTCAATCAGCGGCAGAACCTTCTTCATAAGTCATCTAGCAATGGCAGAATTGTCCTGACATTTGGAACTGCTTAGTAATTTTGCATACAGGATGCTTGGTTTATCTCTTGTGATCTGCATGCCTGTATGTTTAATATGTTCTAGTACCATAGTTTTTTTTCCTTCCCCCATTCAGATATTTGTTCACAGCTCCCCACAGCCACTGACTGATGCGAGTCAGTACACTCACATTTCGTCAGCCATCCTCATCATCCATTTCCAAACTGAAAACAACCACAGCACGGTAAATTCTACACCACTTGTTTCTCATCCTTTAGTTCCCAGAGTTGGAAAGGAAGGGGTTTGGAAAGGACAGAGCAGAAGTGCATTGGAGACAAGTGCAAGGTATTGTGCAGAAGTGTCCAAATTTCAGAAACTAGCACATCATCAAGGAAGAAGGGTATCTTCAGGTATCAGGAGGTCTTGGGTTGGCTATGCCTTAAAGATCTGGGAAATTTCATGTGACTATAAAGGAGTTTTGATAAGATTCATCCATTTCTCTTGGAAGTTTTGCAGAACCCAGACATCTTTTAGGATTGGAGCTAAGCCAGTCAGAGGCAGATCCAGTGTTTGAGTTTGGGGAGGGGCAGTGTTTCGGGGAACCAAGGAATGGCAGTGTGCAGACCTCCCCAGGTTGCCCCCTTGGAGTTCCAAAGAAACAACCGCCCTCTCTGATGACTTGGCTCCTTATGAGATTGGAAACCAAAGTGGGGATCCCTGCCCTTTCCCTCCTGGTGTATGCAATTCCATCCTGGTCCCTCCTGATGTGTGCAATTGTCACCAATTTTGACAGTTTGGGGCATGCACCCATGCTTCCCTCCAGAGATGGGCTGGCCCCATCCCAAGATCTGGTACGCCGGAAGTGGGAGGGGCCAGCTGGGGTCAGGGGGCGTGGGCGGGGCATGGGCGGGGCGAGGGGCGGGCGACGTCTGCGCATGCGCAGTGCCTGCCCTGGAGTGGGCGAAGCCTGCTTCAAGGCAGGCACTGCGCAAGCGCCGACATCGACGCTTGCATAGTGCCTGCCCTGGAATGGGCGAAGCCTGCTTCAAGGCAGGCACTGCGCAAGCGCTGATACCGGCACTCACGCAGAGCCTGCCCAGAGGCTGGCAGGCCGCTTCTAGGCAGGCTCTGCGCAAGCGCCGATGTCGGCACTCACGCAGAGCCTGCCGAGAAGTGGGCAGGCCGCCTCTAGGCAGGCTCCTCGCGAGCGTCGATGTCGGCGCTTGTGCAGAGCCTGCCTAGAAGCGTCCTGCCCGCTTCTAGGCAGGCGCGGTGGGGCAAAAACATGGCGGACCATACTGGTCCGCTGTGTTTTTGCATTTCCCTATCGCTGGCGGTTCGCTAGCGGCAGGGAAATGGGAAGATCCGGTACGGGCGTGTAGGCCCGTACCGGTAAGTGCCCACCACTGCTTCCCTCCCCCCCCCCGATCCACCCCTGGAGCCAGCAGAGGCACACCTAGCATGATTTTAGAGCACAACTCTCACCATGTCTAATCAAAAGTAAATCCAGTTGTGTTCAATGAGTCTTACTCCCAGGAAAGTGTCTTTAGGATTGCAGCCCTAGCCACTTAATTAGATCTTTATACTGGTTTGTCTCGGTAGTTATCTGTTACAATTTTGTTTAATGGCATGAAGAAAATGTTATTTCCTGTTGCCTTGGGGGATCACAACCCCCAGGTTGGGAAAAGTGCCCTATTGGTACACAGAAAAGGAAGTTTAAAACTTCCCTCTCTCCATGTGACAAATCCTGATCTTTATTATTCCCCAACCATATAACTTTTTTAAAAAAGAATGTCATCGGTCTCAAAGTACTTAACATACAAGTACAATCTTGTTGACTCAGAAGCCAGTTCTCTATAGTTCAGTGAGGCTTTCTGCCAGTTTAGTGTGTATAGGATTGCACTGCGCAGCCCAGGCATGGAATTTGGCCCTAAAATGAAAACCTGGATACAGTTCCCTAACGGCACAGTGTCTTTATCCTTTATTTTGTAGCCGTGACCATTGCAGCTATGACAGCCGGCTGAACAGACGGACACATTATTTGCAGGCTCTCTGCAATATGCAGATCTGCGGAATCGCTGCGGCTCCCTCCTTGGCTTTTGAAAAGATTTTTATCGTCAAATAACAAAGCGAAAACCATCAGTACACGCCCGTGGATGAGATTAGATACGTTTTTAGGTCGCAAGCTAAAAGCTTGCTAATGCTCCAGGCATTCCTTGTCTAGGAATGTTTGTTAATTTGAAATCCCCTCCCTTGCTGTGTTTCTTTAATCTCCCTACCAGCTGTCTCCCATAAAAAGATATTTCTGTTTTTAGTTACAAATCTGTTTAGAGATAAAAACTTGCCCATAAATACACAAACACATGCACGACTCCGTTTATGTGTGTGTATGTGTGTTGCTGACAATTGAAAACGAAGTCCAGATGAAAAAGATATTAAAAGTTTTTTGAGAAAAATTAAATGCTTTCTCTTATCCAAGAGAAGGTGAAGCCCAAGGGTTTATTGATAAACTAACATTTTTCCAAACCGTGCTGGAAGCTTCTTGATAAAGCGCCACTCTATCACCGTCCGAGATGTGGAGCACATCAAGAATGCAACGTTTCTGCCCTACAGATGCAGGAATTATTTTTATATAACGAGAGTGCCCAACCAGGAATACACATCTCTTAACATGCAAATAGAGGATCAGGCAATGTAAATGTTATTAGTCATTGGTGTTTTTGCAAAAACAATGATGATGATGATGATGATGATGATGATGATGATGATGATGATGATGATGACGATGATGATGATGATGATATTATTATTATTATTATTATTATTATTATTATTAATAATAATAATAATAATAATAATAATAATAATGATAATAATAATAATAATATTCCAGTGGTATTATTAATAATATTAATTATTAATAACTGGAATATTAATAATATTCCAGTGGTATTAATAATAATAATAATAATAATAATAATAATAATAATAATAATATTCCAGTGGTATAATATAAGTGGTTCCAGTGGTAATTGGCACACTCAGTGCAGTGCCCAAAAACCTTGGCAGGCACCTGAAAACTATTGGCATTGACAAAATATCACTCCTCCAACTGCAGAAAGCCGCTCTTCTGGGGTCAGCATGAATTATATGCCGCTACATCACACAGTCCTAGACTCTTGGGAAGGGTCCGACTGGTGATGAGAATGAAACCAGCATGAAATTGTTTGCTGTGTATTTATTATTATTATTATTATTATTATTATTATTATTATTATTATTATTATTATTATTAATAATAATAATAATAATAATAATAATAATAATAATAATAATAATAATAATAATAATAATAATGCATCTGTCCTGGAAGATAACTGAAGAACAGTATTCCTTGAAGGTACATGTGAAAATTATGGACATGTTACCCCATGCTTCCAAGATGCTATTTGTGAAGGTTATTTTTATAATTGGGTTTACGTTTGATATCTCATTAGGTGGATACCACTTACAACTATGAGTTGATTCTTAATTTTTCATTAAAGGTATAGGTGAGGTCTCTGTATCCATGGGTTATATATCAACATATCCTCCTCCTCCTCTTCTTCTTCTTCATCTGCTTCTTCTGCTTCTTTCTCTTGGTCTCTCTCCCTCTCACACACACAAACATAAAGTCTTTGGAAGAAAGGTGATAATATAAATACTTTACATCAAGACATCTATTCATCAATAACATAGTCCATTGTGGAACATGTTTTTTGATCAGAGTTTCATTTTCCATAAGGAAAACTTGTGATTGAAACCCTTTTTTCTTTTTTGCATTAGATTGTACTGAAAAAAACACATTCAACAGTATATAACATGATGGGGTTACTCTGAAAGGCCACGATTCTGTGATGATCATACTTCACAATTTTGTTATGTTGGTCATGCTACCAAGAGTGGAACCCACGGTGGATTTCCTCCTCTGCTCCCACTAGCACTGCACCTCCTCTAGCTACGCCACTGATCCAAAAAGTTTTATGAAGGATGATTCTAGCCCTTTTAGACACCTAAACAAATGTTGCTACAGAGATAAAGAATAAGACACTGACAGTGGGCCAGAAGAAGAAAAATCAAGGATGAAGGATACCTTTGAGAATGTAGAGCAATCTCTGTTTTAGAGCAAAATCCTAAACATGTCTATTCAAAAGTAAGCCCCATTGTGTTCAATGGGTCTAACTCCCAGGAAAGTTTCTTTAGGATTGTAGCCTTAGGGCAAAATCCAGAGCAGTTATGGGTCCATGCAGTCACCCTCTAGTGTTACGGAAATTCACCTTAACTGCTCCATCACAACAGGCTTAATTTGACTGTAGGATATGGGTTTGACTGTAGGATATGGGTTTGACTGTAGGATATGGGTTCCTTAGTGTTTAAGGAATAATCTTCTAGAGGTGAGAAAATTGCCCTTTGCTTCCAGTCCTCTGAACATTTTGGAGACCATTCCCAATAGTTCCAAAACGTCCCAAGAAGCTACTTACACAGTACAGAGAAATCCTTCCTTAAAGAGTCCTTTAACCTGGGCAAAGTCTTCCTGCTCAGCCCCCTGAACTCAAGGGAGGGAGAATCTGTTGAAAACACCAAATGAAAAGGACTTTTTGCATCTTCCCTTTCTTTCCGCCAGCCTCATCCGTTCTGCATTGTGCTGGCGGCTCTTTCTTGTACGACTCTGTCCTAGTGTACAGTAATACTCCAGGCAGCGAAGGAAGCACCTCTCCAGCTTGTGGCTATGAAAGGATGTTACTTTCCCTCATTAGCTGAAGAGTCTCTGGGTCAGTTCCTGCATTAAGAAACAGTAGGACCGCCAGGTGTTTGGAGGCTGCAGTCATAAAAGGGTCAAACAAAATGTCATTGATATGAGAATGAGAGCCCCAAAGAGAGAGTGGAGGGGGGGAGAGACTGCTACAAGGACACTGGTGCATGAGAAGACACGGAAAATTGACACTTAGGGCATAATCCAGAGTAACTGTGGGAAGTCCTTGCTCTGGTGTAAGAACAACTTACTCTGGATTCCAATATGAATTTCCCATAGGTTTTCACTAGGTGGTGCAGTAACTACGGGTGCATGTAAAGTCTCTTACGTGCTCCTGTAGTTACTCTGGATTTGGGGGATAGCCCATTTCTATCCTTTTTGTTCAATTCTCCCCCCAATTGATGCAGCCTGTGCGAGGGGTCGTTGTAGAGGTCTTCTATTCCTTTACCTCCACAGACTGGTCAGGGCAGTTCTACGGTGGAACAGATTGCTGAAGGGGGTTGGAGACCCCCCCTCACATTGGAGATCTTCAAGCAGAGGCTTGAAAACACATGTTGGATATGTTTAGACCAGGGGTGTCCAAACCCTGGCCCTTGGGCCAGATTTGGCCCTCAGTGAGCCACAGTGTGCCCTGCAGCAAAACCCCTCTATCCAGCCCTTGAGCAAGCCTTGTAATCCACTCCAATACATTCTTTTATGTAAATGTATTCAAATTTGAGATGTAAATTAGTTTTCTGGCCCCCCAACACTGTGTCAGAGAGATGGTATGGCCCTCCTGCCAAAAAGTTTGGAAACCCCTAGTCTAGACAGTAGGACTCAACTGAAAAGTTCCCCTGTTCCCTTTATAGGATCGGGGCAGGGGAGAAACAAATCCCCAAGGATTGCATGCTGAAGGGGAAAGGGAGCTATGTTTCAATGAAAAAAGTGCTGCCAGGTTCATGGGTTGGAGGGGGAGTACGCTTTGGAGGTCTTTCAAGGCTCCCTACAGCTTTGAACAGTGAAATTGGATCTTCTGGTTTTGTGATGGTTGCAATGTTCACGGTTTGAAGTCACACAAAGATCTGCAAGTGCTTCGTAGAGTTCCTGACAACTCCCAGAACCCGACAGCGCCTCTGCTTTGTTGAATCATAGCCCCCTTTTGCGCGCAAGGGTGCAATCCTGGGAACCACATCATGCCCTAACCTTCCCCGAAAAAAACTTACTTAGGTACTGGTAAGCCTGGGATGGGTGTTAGGATAATGGTGGTGCCAGAGCTGCCAATTCCAACCTTCTCAGGACCTGTTCTGCCCATTTCCACACCCCCCACAAAACATCTTCTGTAGGTTTGGCACAAAACGATCATGCAGAAAGAAGTCCTGCCTTGTGGTCAAGCTATAGCCAATTCTGATTTATTTTTAGGGGGAGTTCAATGCAAATGAACATCAACAATTTGTGTCTGCTTGGTTGGTCCAGTTATCCAAGGATGAGCCATCCCACTAATTGATACACAGACATGCACAAAACACAAACACCATGACAAGGATGGACCATATTGAATAAACATGACATTTTGTTATGGAAATTTGCCACGGACGAGAGCCGAACTCTGGGTAAATGCAAATCTAACCGCCATTTGTTGGAAAACAAAGCAAGGTGGAGATGTAGCGAAGAAGCAATAAAAGATATCTCTCTTGAAACATCCAGGTTGATCTTTTTTTTCTCTCTTCTTAAGTGTCAATTTAACACTGAGTGGAAAAAAGAAATAAAAATTTCCTCTGCTGGGCATTGCTTTTGATCACGGCATACCTTGTTACTTTTAAACCCTTTTAATGCTTGAAAGGTAACTCCAAACGTATGACAAATGCCCTACGCTAAAAGCTGTTTCCCCCACAGTTTTACATTTAATGATGTTATGTTCTTGTTCTTTTTCCAGAGGCATATTCCCTTCTAAAGCTGCCAAAGTAAGAGGAAGTGATCAGAACATTTCCTTTGTAGGACAAAGAACATTCCAACAGTGTGGAGCCAAGTGCAGGATTTATATTGTAAAAACTCCCCCAAATGGCTTTCCAATATGGCCAGTAAAATAAATGTATGCATGATGGAAACATAAGGACACTGGCTTCCCAGAAGACTCATTTCAGAATCTCATGCTCAGAAGTGATGTGCAGACATACAGGTCCTTCCTTGTTATACATGGATTTTTTTATGCATGGATGCGTCTCAACACAAATGGCCACTGCAAATCAGTTTATAATAAACTGCTTTTCCTTCTATTGTAATGAGGCAATCATGAAGATAATCTTTCCATTCTTCACCTGAGCCAGTCGAAGGCAAGTGTTTTTTTTTATTTCTCAACGCTGACTGCCTCTCTACAACTGGAAGAATAACTACTGTACAGTAGCAGGCCTCCGTCAGTCTTGGAAGACTATGGTATCGTGCTCGGCGCTGCATACGCTGCATGCGAAGCATGAAAGCCTGGGTTGGACTGTTATGGAGGATAGGCTGTTACCCAAGCAGCAAATCCCCCCTCTCCACGCCACTGAATTAGTCCAATGGAAAGGCAGAGCCAATACAATTGGATCCAGCTGTGTCGCAGAGCTGGGCTAAGGACAGGAGCTCATCCTGTCTTGTGGGGCCGACCCGGGTCTCGAACCCTGGCCTGCTGGTTAACAGGCACAGCGTCTTAACCTCTTGTGCCACCCACAGTCCCTTACTATACAGTGGTGCCCCACATAACAAACGCCTCACGTAAAGTAAGTTCCACATAACAAACAAAAATTTATCTAGGATTCTGCTTCGTGTAACAAACTGTGCTTCATATAACAAGCACAGTCGTTGGCAGTTGGGGCATACGTGCTGGCTGGCAGCCATTTTAAAGAGCGTGAGGGATGCCCACCACGCCTGCCCATAGCCAGAGCAACACTTCCCTGCTGTTCCTCCTGTGGCCAGGTGTCGGCTGGGCAGAGGGAGAGAAGAGCAGTGGAGAAGAGGGAAGCAGCTCAGGGAGAAGTGGGAAGGGAGCAGGGGAGAGAGGCTCAGGATGCAGAGAAGGAGAAAGTGGGGAGACACTTTGAAGCTTTCTTGGATTGCAGCCTCCTAACCATGTCTACCCAGAAGTAAGCCCCATTGTGTTCAATGGGGCTTACTCCCAGGAAAGTGGCTTGGATTACAACCTAAGTAGACTTCATAGGATCAGGCACATTGAATGCATGTTTGGAATTCAATTCCAGTGTTTTGTCATCATTTTTACATCCAGTTAATATTTTATATGAATATTTTTGGGGTTGTGGAACCAATTGTCTGAGTTTCCATTATTTCCTATGGGAAAATCCACTTCACATAAAGAATGTTTCACATGACAAACATGCCTCTGGAACGAATTAAATTTGTTATGTGAGGTGCCACTGTATTTTTAAATCGGTTTAAGGGATAACGCTTTTTATTTTTTAAACTGCTTTTATTTAACACGATTTTTTGTATCAACAGAGAGTTCCTGAATCAAACCTTGCAGCTACAACCTTATTCCATTAGGAACAACGGAAAAGTAAGAAACCTGGAAGTAAGTCTTTAAGAGCACAATCCTAATAATGTCTACTCAAAAACATGTCCCATTGTGTTCAGTGGGTCTTACTCCCAGAAAAGTGTCTTTAGGATTGCAGCCAAAATCTATTTTCTACTGTTTTCTTTATTATCCATTTTTTTATCCATGCAATGTTCTGGAACAGTCCGTAGTGTGCAACAAGACACATCTGTACACCATGTTTCAAAAGAAGAGATTATCTGGAAGTAACCTGTCTTTCAAACATATTAGGGAGATTGTGTTGGATGCAGAGCTATTTTCAAGCCAGTTGCTCACAGTTCTACTTATGGGTCCATTTCTACCTAATGGTTCCCTTGCCAGTGTAATCTGGTCATGTATGAGAGTCCACTCATGTATGCCATGCGCTTATTAAAATGTGCTTGGATACATTTGGCCCATCAACTCGTGTGCCGCTTTTAAGCACACATTTTGATTGCTTTCCATTCTGCCATGGAGCCTCTAATAAGTTTTATTTATATGTTTTATTTATATTTTATTTATTTATTTTATTTAAGTTTTATTTATATTTATAAGTTTTATTTATATTTAAAGTCTCTAATAAGTTTTATTTATATGAGGCCCAGTCAAAAGCATTTCCAATGGGCCCTACATGAGAGGTTGGGTTGGTCCTTCCCTGTCCAAGTTCGAGTTAGCAGAGATTGAACCTCTGGGTTTTTTGCATGCAGATGTTTATGGAGCAAAGGCCCTTCCCCAGGGAGCCCTTCCATTTGTTCCCTTCTTACATTCAGGCATCACGTCTGGCAGTGCGAGGTTTACAGCAGGACTTCTCATTCACACCATTCCCATCTATGCACTGAAGGGTGACTTTATCAGATCAGCTTGATCTGCCTTTGTCAGGCTCACTTATCTCCATTCCATGGGTTGAAAGGAATGTTGGCACTGTTTTGATGAGAACTCAGGACAAAAAACTATCTTGGACCCTCTATGGCATCCCCTGACCCCTAAGCAGGCCTCCGTCGGTCTTGAGAGACTATGGTATCGTGCTTGGCGCTGCATACACTGCATGCGAAGCACGAAAGCCTGGGTTGGATTGTTATGGAGGATAGGCTGTTACCCAAGCAGCAAATCCCCCCTCTCCACACCACTGAATTAGTCCAATGGAAAGGAAGAGCCAATACAATTGGATCCAGCTGGCATCGCAGAGCTGGGCTAAGGACAGGAGCGTATCCTGCCTTGTGGGGTCGACCCGGTTCTCGAACCCTGGCCTGCTGGTTAACAGGCACAGCATCTTAACCACTTGCACCACCCACAGCCCATCCCCTGGGCCCTAATGCAGCAATTTTCAACTTTTAATCTCATAATCTGTAAAAGCACTAACATTTTCTGGACGCACAACCAGATCTTTGACAACTGAAAAGGCACATTCTCACATCCCCCAATGATGCTACTGATGATCACATTCTCAATTCTCACTAATTCTGACACATTCTCACATCCCCAGTGATGCTATAATATATATCATACCTGTGGACCATTTCCAGCACACTGATGTACTACTACTGCTACCTATATAAAGTTCAAAGGGAAAGCCTGGCCAAATAGGCTTTTTGATGTGCTGGGATCTTTAATGCCATCTTTGAAGAAAAGCCTACATATGTAGCATCTCCACACAGTTGGGAATCTTCAAGCTCAATCCGAACCATGTCTACTCAAAAATAAATCCCATTGTGTTCAATGGATTTTACTTCCAAGAAAGTGCCTTTAGGATTGCAGCATGATCAGACAAGTTCATCTAGAATAGATAAACACATAATTTCTATAGTAAGATAAGGGGAATGTGGCCAGCGAGGCTGATCTTTTCTGTTCAATGAAGGAAGGAAGGAAGGAAGGAATGGGGCAAATGTGTGAACAGGACTCCCATGAATCAGGAGTAAACCAGATTCCCTCCTTTTGTTTGGCCAGCAGGGAGATCACTAGAAGTCTCACCAGCTGCATTAATGATGATGTCTTTATAAACCATCTAATGAATTAACTTCATTAGCCTACTGGGTCTGTAATTATGTTTGTCTGGGCTAATTACTGCTCTCCTTCAGCCCCCTTATGGATAACAATCCTTCTTATGAACAAAAGGGTGAGCCCTTCTGAGCCGTCTGTTAGCTTGGACAATTAAAAAGGGTTGAGTGCCAAAGATGTGCCTTTGAAAATGTCCTTCCCCTTCCATGCCTGTATTATTTATTTAGTTTTAATAGAAGCCATTGAGAAAGTAGTGCTGTGAATCAAGATTGTGGTGCAGGGAAGTGGGGGTTCAGATTGCCATTTAATTTGAGTGGTTGGAGTAGGTAGGTACCAGGCTGCAGGTGGCATGCAGGGGGAATATGTCACCCTCCATGGCACTGTGGCTTACATATTGCACCATAATGTGTGTTTACTTGTGAGTAGGCATTAGTCCATTTCAAAGAGAAAAAACCAATAATATTGTTCTCATCTAATTAATGCAGCCCCCCCCCCCAAAAAAAAAAAAAAAAAAACACCTAAGAAGGAAAGCCTCCCACTGGGGTGTCCAAACATTTTGGTAGAAGGACCATCATCTCTCTGAAACTGTGGGGAGGGGGCGAAAAATTATTTTTCATTTGAAATTAAAATAAATTTACTTAAATGTACATATAAGATTGTATTTGAGACATTGCAAGGCTTGCCCATGGCCAGAGGCATCATGCCGAGGGCCACAGTGAGGCTTTGAGGGCCGTGTTTTTGCCCCAGTGCCAGAGTTTGGACACCCTTGGGCAGACACATGTACTGAGCCCTATAGAAAGTCAAACTAATCTACACATTGGTATTTACTCACAAGTAAGCAAATGTAGTTTAGCTCATGTTCAGGTATGGTTTGGGGGAGGACAATGGTACATCTCCACACTTATCACCAGGTTGTTGACCCATCCACTGCATAGGAGGAGGTCTACCTTGGTGATGTACTGGCCTCCTGCACTGGGAGATGCAAATCCTAGTGACAATATGCAATGCAATAATGGCATGAAGATCTATCTATCTATCTATCTATCTATCTATCTATCTATCTATCTATCTATCTATCTATCTATCTATCTATCTATCTATCTATCTATCATCATAATAATAAAAATCCAAAGTGAAAGTTAAGAATGGTCACACTCAAACACAGGGCATTCACATAAAACCTTTGAAATCAATGAGCTTATGTGCACTTAACACTCACTTGGACTGCAGCCAGTGCATTTAAATCCCTCCATACTCATTGTGTTGTACCTTGTGCCAGGAGTGACTTCAGATCACTGAAAAAGCTGTGGTTATGGTTTCACCTCTGGCTGTTATCCAGCCCAGGACACTGTCTTCAGCTCCTTCTGGCTTCTCTTTCTAGAGAGCAGGACTTGGAACTGGACATGCACCAGCAGTTGTCAGAGTTAAAAGGTGTCCGCTCCACCCGCACCCGCAAGTATCTGAGATGGCTTTTGTGTGCATTGCTTTAAGAGTTCATCTCAGCTAAAAAAATGGATTTATACATATTTTATAAACTATATATAATGAATTGTGTTCCATGGTGAGGACAATCTATTTCAGATAAAAGTCTTCCTTGGGATAAAGTGGTGAATTTAGAAAACACATCCTGATAGCTACACAACTAGCCATGATGTTTCCAGATATTTATCCTGGTGTGAACTTGCACCAGACTGGATCCAGAATAGCAGGCAAGTGTGTGTCCTTCCTTGGTACAGCCTGTTTCTCACAACCATTTTGTGATACTCTCAGGCCAGTACAGGGACTTGCGCTAGCCAAAGAGCATGTTTGGATTGCGTTCTCAATTTCCATTTCAACCATGATGGACCAAAAAAGGTCAGAAGCGCCTCCTTTTGCTGTGGTCCCATGTTTGTTTGGGGTTTGTGTTTTTCTTGCTGCTGTTTAATTTTTGCTCTATGCCTTTCATTGCTTAATTAGATGATTGATTTGGGTGCAGCATTTAAAAAAGATTGCATTTATGTTATTTGCTATTTAACATGATTGTTAGCTTTGGATGCTTGTGGGGAAAGCATAGAGTGCATGTGTTTGAATACATCATCATCATCATCCTCAAAGTCCAAGAGCTTTGCTTCATACTTGTAGTTTTCTTGCGTCAGTGAAGATTTCCAAGTGTGCACCGTATATAGATTTTTGATTGATGTAAACACGTTGCTGATCAAGACCAAAGAACAAACTCTCTCCAGTTTTTGTAAGGACTGATTTTCTTTTTATGATTGGATAATCCTGCAGTATAGCAATTTTAGGCAATTCATTGAAGACAAGGACTGAGAATTGTGTTGGGTCACCGTTGTGATTGCTTCAGGAAACTGTGCCCTTTCAAAGTAAAGCCAACAGATTTGTATGTATTTATTGCAATTTATGTCCCACCTGGTGCAATCAACAGGATGGGACAACAGTCATGTCTTTAAAAAAGTCTTAAAACGAGAAAAAGAAGGTGTGAAATTAAAAGCCATGATGATCTTATTTCTGGGGCATCATTTGGAGCTCTGCACCTTGCAACAGGATCATTAACTCATTGAAAGGGCCACATCAATACCTGGCATAGTGTCATGGGCAAGAAAAATATTTTAAATATAAAATTTAAATAAATTATACATAAAAAAGCAGGCATCCGTCAGTCTTGAAAGACTATGGTATTGTGCGCGGCGCTGCATACGCTGCATGCGAAGCACAAAAGTCTGGGTTAGATTGTTATGGAGGATAGACTGTTACCGAAGCAGCAAATCCCCCCTCTCCACGCCACTGAATTAGTCTAATGGGAAACACAGAGCTGATATGATTGGATCCAGCTGGCATCGCAGAGCTGGGCTAAGGACAGGAGCTCACCCTGTCTTGTGGGGCCAACCCGGGTCTCGAACCCTGGCCTGCTGGTTAACAGGCACAGCGTCTTAAAAGCTTGCACTACCCAGAGCCCATAAACATGCAGTCCTAAGAAATGTATGCAGACCTAAATAAGATTATAGTTTAAGATACAGTTTTAGGTAGTAGAAATTAACAGACATTAGTAGAAATCAATTTTAGACCAAAGAGGTAAATTTGGAAAATTGCTCTTTCCATGCACTTTTTAAAGAATATATTTTCTTGTTTCTTTTCCCCCTTTTGTTTCTTCTCTTCTCTTTTTCTTTTAAAAAAAACTAATAATTTTTCTTAAAAGAGAAATTTTCTCTAGCCTAACTCACCTGCCCTACAATCCAGAGTAACTACGGGAGCACATAAAAGACATTACATGCACTCATAGTTACTGTACCACCAAGTGAAAACCTATGGAAAATTCATGTTGCAATCCAGAGTAAATTGTTCTTACACCGGAGCAAGGACTCCCTGTAGTTACTCTGGATTGTGCCCCTGGTCTATCTTTTCATGCTGGTGTGGAGAGATCTGTGTATGCCTGTGCACTGGCCTAACCACATAGGAGTGGGACAGAAATGTCTTAAAGCAATTTTATGACACTCCCAGGCCAGCACGGTGCATATGCCAGGGCTTATGCTGGCCTAAATGGAGTTTCGGATTGCAGCCTTAGAAATGGAACTATGGGCAAAATCCAGAGTAACTGCGGGGAGTCCTTGCTCCGGTGTAAGAACCACTTACTCTGGATTCCAATATGAATTTCCCATAGGTTTTCACTAGGTGGTGCAGTAACTATAGGTGCATGTAAAGTTTCTTACTTGCTCCCGTAGTTACTCTGGATTTGGTGGTAAGATTAATGAGTAAATAGGCTCAAATTTTCAGGATTTTTGCAAGCACCAACACACGGCACAGAAATAAAGCACATTTAAATGGACCCCCATTTCTCCCATCCCAGTATCAAACCTCCAGTGGTTGTTTGTCACCTGGGGCAGAAACTTTTAGGGCACCAGAGAATGGCTGTCAGCCAGTTAGAGGCTCGCCACGGGCCACATCTAGTCCCTAGACATGGGTTTGGGTAAGAAAGAAGGGGTAGAAAAATAGGACACATTCTGAATGAGACAATGGCCTGTAGTTTATTAATAATCCAGAGTAACTACAGGAGCACGTAAGAGACTTTACGTGCACCCGTAGTTA